>OY757240.1:8277373-10677373 GCA_963583995.1 Xylota segnis | reverse complement strand
CAACCTCTGGTTCATGCATAATGGCGCTCCATGCCACACAGCCCATGCCACAATCAATCTATTTTTTGCGTACCAAATTCCCAAATCGTGTTATCAGCCGTCTTGGCGATGTCAATTGGCCGCCTCGGAGCTGCGATTTGACCCCTTTGGACTATGGACAACAATCCGGAAACGATTCTAACAATCATCATCCAAGCAATCCGTGAGCTACAGCCCGAAACCATCATCCTGTACTTCGTACGAGGGTATGTATAGTGGGACAAATCACGGGTGGAGAAATATGCACGACTTGAGACTTATCCAAACTACTAACTACTTTCGGAAAAACCACATAAATCCAAAATGCAGATGGCAAAACAGAGAAAAAAGCAGTTATTATTAGTGTTATTTATTATTATATTATTAATATATGTATGTACAGCCATGGAAAAAATAATGGCAACACTTTCAACGTCCTTAACGATTGTTTTGTGCGAATGAAAGAAAAACAATGTTTGCAGGCTTACCGGTAAATATGTTGTCAACATATTCTAAGTAGAAATACAGCTTATACATATACATACATATGTATATAAAAAGATCAAAATAATAATATGAAATAAATGTAGCATTAGGTACCATGGCTATCGGCTGGTTGTAGTAGTAAGGGATTGGTTTTTAAATATTTTTATAAATTTGTAGCCCACCTATGGCCCATGCGTAGTCGTAGAAAACATTTAATTGTATTTGATTAATGCTTGTCGAGTAATGATGGATGTAGTCCTTCCACACATCCCACTAAATTTCTTTTTAGGTCCTTTTTGTTGCATATAGAGAAAATGATAAATGGTTCTGTTGCTGCTTTGTCTGCTTCTTCTTTCCCTATAACTCCAATCTGTCCGGAAACCCATACCATTTTCATCCTGTTTTTGTTTGGGATTAGTATGTCCCTGAGCCCTTCTATTATGGGTGTCGTGTTGTTGACATTTTGGATCGCAGAAATTGTGGCTACGTATCTTTTTGTTTGGAAGTAAATTTGTGGCATATAACACTGTAAGAGCTTCAGCAGTGAATATCGAAAAATATTGGGGCAATATACCCGTCGACCACCCCAAAAGCGGTGCTTTCTTCTGTTTTTCATAAATCGGTTAAAATTAGGAACCAATGAATTTTCGCGTTGTGTCTTTAAGCATCGCTTTGTATTTCTGATTGCTTATACTGAATCTATGATAGTAGTGAAGGTCGAATATAATACAGGGTTCTTCAAACAACCATTGAGGATGTCTGGGAGTTTTTTAAGTTTAGATTGTGACATATCCATAGCGAGGAGTGAAACGCATTGTAAATAGTCGATGACCGATGGGGTATTTTTTTTCCAAGATAGTGCTTTTTTTTTGTGTCCAGTATTATGGGAGATGTTCTTTTCGGGATGGGATTATTTTCGGTATGAGGAGAGCCGTGAGATATTCAAGTCTTTCTTTGATCTTCACCTACATCCCTTTTATTGGTGTTGTTGTTCTAAAGCTTTGAGGACGAACCGAACTGCGCGGCATAGTGATACTGTGGTTTGAATGTTTGAAGCGAAGGCTTAGGGCATTTGCCATAGATTACTAGATCGTAATCAATCTTTACCACTATCATGGATGTAGCAAGTAATTGTACTATTGACATGTGATTAAGAATACTTTGATGTTAGATACTTAACAATATTTACTCTGGTAGCTAGGCTGTTTTTTAAACATGCACAATGTTCCGTAAAATTAAACTTAGAGTCAAAAATAACGCCTAATATACTTAATCAATTAACATTACAATTATAGTTGTTGTTGAAATTAGCTAAAATGTGTTTTGAACAGCTAATTTTTTTGCAAAAATATATGTAGTATTTTTGTTTTTTATGGAAAAATTAAACCATTGGTCTATAACTGTTAGGATATTATGGAATGTGGATGCAGTTTTTGTTAAATTTGTGCATTTGTGAATATGATCAAGTGATCGATGTACAGACTGTGCCGAATGGTATTATATTTTTGTAAGATTTAACTTAATACATTGAAGGCCATCATAAAGATAACTACCGAGATCATATAAGCACAATACAACGACTGAATGGACGTGAGAGAAGAGCAGAATTTTAGTTCAATAGAAAACTCTTTATCCCTGTCGACCTACAACTTCAATGATCGCTTATGTTTTGAATTTCAGCGTTCCCCATGCGTCAAGAAGCATTACATAAAGTACTTTTTCGTGTGTAGCCACAGCGTTCCGTGGCCAGACACTATCAATTTTGTCATAATGAGTTTTTTTTTTCAATTTCTGCTGAAATAATTAAGATACTGAAAAGATATAATATATCTTTGCAAATGTCTTATATTTCTCAATATTATAAGCCCAATCGGTGAAGATATGCCCGAAAAACCAAAACTAACCCTAAATATCAAATTTTATCAAACATCCTTGACTTGCCAGACTCGACATAAGTTTCAAAAAATAAGCAAATACAAGTATTTTTAAATTTTTAAAGAGTTTCGTGCAATACTTTCGGATTACGAAACAATCGTTTGGTGGTATTCTTCAGCAGGTAGAAGCCAAACTGAGCCCAAAACAAACTTCATCAATACTTCTGAAAAAATATAAATAACTAGCAAATGAAAGACTTTGATTTACGTTATGTATGTATTGTATATATAATTCAATAGGATTTTAGTTCCAGCAATTTCGTTTTAAGCGAGTTGAAGGTTGTACATCGAATGGTAAAGGATGGATGGGACTTACATATATTAGGAAGGAACGATAGTGGGTGTGGTGAATACAATAAAGGGGAAGTAGGTGCAGTTAAAATCTGTGTATACAGTTAGTATACAGAGCTGTTCAAAATAATAGGGAATTTCACTACCAATCGCTATTTTTCTTCCTTTGCCCTTTTTTCATCTTCTTTCCGAACAGGTATTAGTACCGTTATTTACACAGTTGCATTATCTTTCCTTTGACAGTATTTTAGTCAATTAATCATTTGTGCATTTGATGCTGCGGTGCAAAATATACAAGTGTTTTCTAGGCTGTTCAAAATAATAGGGAATTTCGGTTGTTTGTTGATATTTTTATTAAAAAGCAGTGAAAATGTAATTATTTCTTACTCTGTACGTGCAAACTGTACTCTGTACGTGAAAACTGTACGTAATTTTACAAATGCTTTTGTGAATTTTTTAAAAGATGGGACGTAATAGGCATTTGTCAGATGAAGAAGGTTGCGTTAATAAATAAAGTGCACGACTGGGTCGTACGTACTTGCACCGTAATGCTATAAGTGTATAATTTTATCAGAATTAAAGTCCAAGTCTTGCTCTTTCCAGTAAAGTAGGCGTGGCATTCCGCGTTTCGATGGAATAAAAGTCATAACATTGTAGGAGTTTACTCAATGTTTTGTTTTTATAAAAATGCCCATAAAAAGTGGGCGTGGCCAGATAGGATGTTTGAGTGAATTATAGAGAATTTTAAGGCCTATTACTTTGCTTTAATAATTTTTTCTCAATTTCTAGTAAAAATTTTGAAAAAAAAAAAGTTTTATGAAATTGGGCGTGGCATTCCAAAATTTGGTACGCCATTATTTTGCACTTGTCTTATTACCTACAAATAATAATTTTTAGCCCAATCGCCGCACAAATACCCGAGAAACAGCTGATTTTCAATATTACCGTTATTCGAATTTTTCGTGAAAAACGTGGTATGCCACCTCATAGCATATGCCCAAACTAACCCACACATCAATTTTATCGAAATCGTTAGAGCCGTTTTCGAGAAAATCCATTTAAACTGAAATCGGCCTTAAGTAAACTACCCTTAATTTTGAGGTTAGAATGAAAATTCAAATTTCGCCTCTAGGGAATATCCCACAGACCCTATATATGAAGTTTGAAGTAAATCCGTCCAGCCGTTTAGGCTGTAGTCGAATATACAGACAGACAGACAGACGGAATTGCCGGACCTACTTTTTTGGACTTCTCCATCATAGTAATGTCAAGTTTGATTAAAATCCCGAGTTCGATTTTTTTCACGATTGCAATACTTGCCCTATAGGTATACAGTGGCGACAAAATAAATAGCACACTTTGGTTTCATTTTTTCAAACTTAAAATTTTTGTATTTATCTACAGTAAGAAAAGATACTACTTATGTAATAAAATAAAATTAGGTACAGTTCACTTAAAAAACTAAAAACCTGAAACATTTCCTTCATATTTACAAAAAAAAAGCTAAAAAGTATTCTTCGTTCTAATTTCTTGCAGTCAAAATAAATAGCACACTTTATGAAATTCATTAAATTTAATAGAACAGTGAAGAAAAGAAAAAAAGTAAATATGGAGATCTCATCAATATTTAGTCGGGTAGTATTTACTTTTATAACTTTAGTACATCGACGGCACATTGATGATACCAGGGCCTTACACCTCTCTCCAACGTATCGCACTCCAAGCACGTAGAATCTCTACACAAAGTTGATCTAAATTTGTGGCCGCCGTTCTGTCTATTGATGTGTCGACATCCCTCCACAAGTTCTCAATTGGATTAAGATCAGGGGACTGAGCTGGCCAACTTAAATTGTCAATTTTCTGGCTGAATAACCACTGCTTTATAGATTTAGCTGTATTCTTCGGGTCATTATCGTGCTAAAATTTCCGTATCAGTCGCATTTCCTTATTCAGCATAAGGAAGCATAACATTGCTCAAAATGTCCTTGTATTCCTTTGCTTCAGAATGCCCTCAATCCGCTAAATCGGACCAACACCACGCGAAGAAAAACACCCCCATACAAGAACGTTGCCTCAACCATGCTTTACCATTTTTATGACGTATTTAGGGTTGAACTCTTGGTTGATCCCGCGTCTTACATATTGTTTCCCGTCTTATAATGGTCCACATAATATTCTCCCACCAATTTGAATTTTTATTAACATGGTTACGGTCAAACTCCAAATGACGTGACATATTCCGATTTTATACCAATGGTTTCTGTCTGGTAATCCGTCTCGAAGGCGATTTTTATGTGTGCTAACAGAAACATCCACGTTCACGCCAATTGCATAGTGAGTGCCCCAACTGTTCGAAGAAGGCTCCTGCAAAATGACCTACCTGGAAGAATCGCTCGTGGAACTTTCACTGCTAAGCAGAAGAAACATACGAGCCAGAAAAAACTCTTTTAGAAAACACTCCAAAGTGATGTTTCGTAACATTCTCTGGAGTGATGAAACCAAAATAAATTCATTTGGTTCTGACAGTGAGCGAAATGTTCGGCGGTCATAGGGAAAAGATTTCCACTTCCGGTTTACAAAAAAAAAACCGTAAAACATGAAGGCGGGATGGTCATGGTGTGGGGCGGTTTTATTGATTTGGTGTTGGGCCCATTATCCAAATAAAAGACATCATGAACAACTAGATTTATCGTGATATCTTAAAAGATGTGATTTTATCGTATGCTGAGTAGAATATGCCGTTAAGATGGCACTTCCAACATGAGAATGATCCCAAGCACTCATCGAAATTGGTGAGTGCTTAGTTGAGCAACCATCAAGCTTCGGTGTTACCATGACCTGCTCAGTCCCCCGATCTCAATCCCATTGAGAATTTATGGGCGGAACTGAAGAATTTGGCAACACAGACATTGCTGTCAGCCATGGGCTTCAATTGTAAGTCATTGAAAGGCCATTCTTGTGAGTAAGTGCCAAAAACTCATAGATTTCATGCCTGGTCAAATAAATGCTGACCTTAAGAACAAAGGTGGTCATTCCGGACATTAATCTTTTAATATTTGCGTTTTTTGTGAAAGATACCAACAACCTTATACAAATATTTAATCTTATTTTATTAATTTTGAGAAAAACGAATATTTACTATGAATTTCCCTATTATTTTGAACAGCATAATTTGCAGTAATATCAGTAACATAATGAAAAAATTAAAAAACAAAAAAAAAATAAAAAAGAATTAAGTGATATATATTCAAAATTGTGTGTTTTAATTGACGTATACTGATATTTTGCAATTAGGTTTCAAATATTTACTACAATCCTCAAAAATGCTTCGGTTTTTCGTTTTAATTTGTGAATCGAGTAACGCTCTGTCTGACACAATACACCCTGCCAGATTCTTGATCTTGCTAGTAGCATCGCATTATGCAGAGTAGTCCTTGTATTTCCAACGAGGTGAGAAGAAGTCGAGGGTGCACCCTGTTGGCGAGACGTGTTGTACCTAAGCAAAAATAGGTAATAGGCTGTGAGCAGATATCACACTTTTTTGAAGAGCAGTTGCCTACCTCATGTCCTTTCTTTAAACAGTTGATACACAGAGATAGCCTTTTTGAATTTTTGAACCGGTCATACACATTTATTGTTATTATTATTAGTATAATATAATAATATAATATAATACAAAGATTTTTGAGCACTAGCAGCAAAGGCTTTCAGCTCGATTTAATGTGTGTATATGGATGTGTGTATGTACATATTATATTTTAATACTAAATAATGCAACAAGCTTATTGATTATATTTAAGTTTTCTGGCGATGGATTGTCTAATGTTTTGTAAATGTTGTCCTTTAGATGACTACTTGCCGTGTTTGAAGAGAAGAAGCAGGAGCTAAGAATGTGTTCCATTATTAGGATGTGTATATTGCACGACTGGCAGATTGGGGGTGACGTCTTTGTTAGTAGGTGTTGGTGAGCAGCTATAGAGTGTCCAAAGCGAAGCCTAAGCATGTTGGTTGACCTAAAATCGGAGCGTGGGAAGGCAGGAGGTGTTTTTTCTGGGGTTGATTTTTCTCGAGTAATGTTGGAGGTATAGTTCCCAATCAGTCTTTTGAGTGTGTCGTATTTTGGTTTTTATTGTGCGTTGCAGGTCACGTTTGCTGTATGTGTCTACTAAAAAGATGAGACTAAGGCTGGCTGAGTTGGTCGCGTGATCGACGGCTTCATTACCACGTATATCTGCATATCCTGGAACCCACATTAATTTGGCCTTATCCCGTTCTTTAAAGAGGGTATCTCGGATACGGCAGACCAATTGAGAATTATTCCTTGGATTTGCCGTTGCATGTAGTATTGAAAGGCTGTCCCAACAGACAACGTACTTCCCATGCGCATTGTGTGCTAACTCCAGCGCCTCTAATATGTCCTGTGCTTCAGTGTTAAAGATAGAGGGAGTATTTACCACCATACCTTGTCCATTTCTTAGGGTGACAGCAAGTGCAGTATTTGCTGCTGTCACCCTACTGTAGTACTGTCTTCGAGCCGTCCGTGTAAATAAATTCCCATTCTTTAGAGGTCAGGTCCGAAGATATACTTAGGAAAACTGATTGATATATACGAGTGGTTTGGAGATTCACTTTGTTGAGTTTTATGGAGTTTTTTTTATTGCGTACGGAACTCTACGCTTGGTTGTCCGATTTGAACATAGAAGCACGTCTTGGTCTAAGATAGAACCGCTTCCGAAGCAGATTTTAGAGAGCAGTTTCGGCGATACTTCCACGCAGTGTTCTTCGATGGAGGCGAATCCAGCTTCTGCTTGTACGTTTCTTATTGGCGTGGTGGTGATAGAGTGCCTTGATGATGTCTAGCGAAAACTTAGGGGCATTACCGAAGATACATAATACATAGTCAATTTTACTTAATATTAGCATTATTGTGCTACGTGACAAAAAGTATTGATATTAGCATTGCGTTATTTTAGGCTAAATTCTTACATAACTATATTGCACTTTGCAGCTAGGGATTTCTTGACTTTTCCATTTGTATTTACAGTTAACCCATGTATACTTATATTAAATTGTTTACGTATAAGTCTGAGACTGAGCAAGTTCTTTCCCGGCAAATATGGAGGACTTTGCATTTGTTGAGTGCCAAGGTAGCACCAGCGGTAACGGATCAATGTCCAATGTCTTTAAGGATATTAGAAAGGAATGAATGTAACATATCTGGATAATTGAGTTTACAAAGTATGTAAACATCGTCAGCATAAACACAATGCTCCAAATACTTATGTATGCCAGACTACAATTTTGTTTATTTCTTCAAATGCGATTGAAAAGAGTAGTACCGATAGTGGTGATCCTTGGGGTATTCCATTAAATAGGGGAGCTGTATTTGAAAATACATTCCCGATTTTTGTACAAAACTTCTTGTTGTTTCAAAAGGCAGTTATGTAACCGAGTATTTTTGGACCAATTCCCCATTTTTACTTGCACCTATACCTATAGGGCAAGTATTGTATTCGTGCAAAATTTGGAACTCGAGATTTTAATCAAACTTGACATTACTATAATAGAGAAGTCCAAAAAAGTAGGTCCGCCAATGCCGTCTGTCCGTCTGTCTGTCTGTCTGTCTGTCTGTCAGTCTGTCAGTCTGTCTGTCTGTCTGTATATTCAACTACAGCCTAAACGGCTGAACGAATTTACTTCAAACTTCATATATAGGGTCTGTGGGATATTCCCTAGAGGCGAAATTTGAATTTTCATTCTAACCTCAAAATTAAGGGTAGTTTACTTAAGGCCGATTTCAGTTAAAATAGATTTTCTCGAAAATGGCTCTAACGATTTCGATAAAATTTGATGTGTGGGTTAGTTTGGGCATATGCCATGAGGTGGCATACCACATTTTTCACGAAAAATTCGAATAACGGTAATATTGAAAATCAACTGTTTCTCGGGTATTTGTTCGGCGATTGGGCTAAAAATTATTATTTATAGGTTATAAGACAAGTGAAAAATAATGGCATACCAAATTTTGCAATGCCACGCCCACTTTTATAAAACTTATTTTTTTTTCAAAATTTTTACTAGAAATTGAGAAAAAATTATTAAAGCAAAGTAATAGGCCTTAAAATTCTCTATAATTCACTCAAACACCTTATCTGGCCACGCCCACTTTTTATGGGCATTTTTATAAAAACAAAACATTGAGTAAACTTCTGCAATGTTATGACTATTATTCCATGGAAACGCGGAATGCCACACCTACTTTACTGGGAAGAACAAGACTTGGACTTTAATTGTGATAAAATTACACACTTATAGCATTACGGTGCAAGTACGTACGACCCAGTCGTGCACTTTATTTGAGTTTACTCAATACTAGGTGAGTTCCAATCCGCTTGAAGGCCTTTTCGAAATACAAGGCTCGAAACATGGTTCCGAGCCATCGAAACAGTCCCACTTGTTTGCTACTTATTAGATTATTAGTTTGGGTAAAGCCGATTGGCGATCATTTTTTTTTAGAGATTTTGAATAAACAGAAAATAAAGAAATGGAACGGTAGCCATCTGTCGAAGCCGTTTTCCAGCTCTGGGGTAGTATAACTCCGCTATTGAGAATTATGTTTTACCACTTTACAATTCCCGTTTTAGCCGTGAGTGGCACATTTTTTAACATACGGTAAGAGATACGGTCGCCGCCAGGAGTTTTGCATGATTCTGTGCATGATATAGTCTCTTCTTAACGTAGGGCCACTGATTTGTTAGTTATAATCCTCCGAGGCATCAGACCAGCTACAGTGTCGGAAAAAAGTTTGGAAACATAGTGTAGAGATTTACAATTTCAGTTCTAACATAAAATCCCTTATACCTACGTTAATGAAACTTGGTATAAAAATACATTTTAATATTCTTCTTCAAATTCTAAAAGAACATTGGTGTACGGCAACTAGAAAAAAATATTTACCAAGAATTGAGACAAGACCTCGTAAAACGTACGGAAAAAAGTATGGAAACATGTAGTTTTTCATAAAAATAATGTTTATTTCTCAGTAATAACAAGTGTTTTTGTTAATATTTAGTGCTTCCCCCTTTTGCTTTGAGAACTGCTCCGCATCTCCTTTCCATGGAATCTACCAATTTCTCACAAAATGAAACTGGGATGTTCTGTCATTCATGTACCATTTCTTCATAAAGCGAATTTTTTTTTTAAATTTTTTTGACTCTAACTTGTCTTTTTATGTATTCCCACAAGTGTTCTATAGGATTAAGATCCGGGGATTGAGATGGCCATTCTAAAATATTCAGTTTTTCCTGTTGGAACCGCTCTTTTTACCAACCTAGAAGAATACTTCGGACCGTTGTCTTGCTGAAAAATCCACTTAATTGGCATTTCATCTTCAGCATATTGAAGCATAATGTTTTGTAGTATTTCCAAGTAACGATACCGATCCATTATTCCAGCCGACGTCGATTCCTTGTGGAAACTGGTTGGCTCGACCAATGATCAGCGAAGTCGGTTTTGGGAGTGTTGGTTGGACTATTAGAGCATGTCGAAGTGGTTAGGTTTAATTTGCTTAAGGATTGCGAACCTCTAGATATGAATTGGGTGACTGAAGATGTAATAGTTGACTGTTTTGTGTTGAGAGTGAGTGAATTGATTGTTGGGTTTTACTAAACCATTCGTTTGGAGTTTGGGAATTTGTGATCTTTTGTTGTGTTGTTAGATGCGTTGCATTATAATTGTTTGGTTGGTTCTGAATATTTGGTGAGGTACTATTGTTGTAGTCGAGTGAGTCGCTCTTGGGGCCTGATTTATTTTTTTCAGTTTGTATTATTTTTCTCGCAGCATCCGCATAGGACGAGTTGGTAGGAAGGGTTGGGTTTTGCTCTCTATAGATTTGTTTGGCTTCTGCCATGTTACATTTATTAATGGTCTATTTTGCTTGGTGAAAGCGTTTGCATTTTTGAGAGGAGAAAGGATGTTCTTATGTACCTGTTAGGATCGTGAGGAGGAAGGTTACGCGTTCGTGCTTCAGATTTTTGAATTTGTACAAGTCCGTTACCCCTTGGAACTGCAAATCCTGCACTATTTCTTTTTCTGACAGGTTTAGAAGATGGGTGCATATACAATGCTTTTAGAAGAGTAACTGAGATCGGACAGATATCCACAAGTGTCTTTTTGGCTATGAAGAAGTCCGCTATTTGTTTTGATTATACCAAAATCAATAGGTTGCCGACGCCTAACTGCAAAATCTGTTGGTAGGATGTATTTATACCGTCGATCACTTTTTCTAAGCAAAAGAAAAACGCTGTATGACGAGAGTGGTTTACCGTCTTTTGCTGGAGAGATCAATATATATTAGGCGTTGTTGGTATCAGATTGTGTTTGCAGGGGTTTATTGAAATTAAAGGCTATGGGAGAATATTACTTCTTTTGCGTTTGGGCTCAGCCAGCGAATTAATACCTTGTCCACTGAACCGATTACCCGAGAGTACATGTGGCCCAGGGGTCATGACACTTGTTAATCGCACTGGTTGTGTTTTTTTTCATTCACTAGCGAGAAGCTACGAACACCGTGGAATGTAAGAATATTAGGTGTCGAAGTACCGGGATTTACCGATACAAAGTGCGTAGGCGATCAGAACACAAAGAAACTTGTCAGAACACTTGTCGGCTCGGCAGTTATTTAAAGACTACTTACACATTTAAATTTTTAAATCTGTTACAATCCACTATTGCATGATGAGGTGACTTGGAAAAACTACATGAAGGATTGATTAGCGGTAAGGATGTGTGAGTGGGTTTCCGATTATGTTGCCTCGACTTTATAACTAATCTTCCGGTTTCTCTGCTTCCCAAGATCTGGAAACGTTTATTTAGTACGGTGGTACAATCCGTCAACTTGTTTCGCACTTAATTTGAGTCTCTGAGTCAATTTTAAACATAAGTAACTAAATAAATGATTGTAGCATTGGAGAAGTTCTCGTGGTTGCCTACCGAAGTAACCGAATCAAGCCACGCTGAGACATTGTCGACCAGAGCTCTAAGCTGAGTGGTTGGAGTCGTTTTTGAATTTTCGCTTTTGTAACGCTATTCAATTCTAACTCACCACAACAATTGAGCAGACACAATGATTTTATTATCGTCTGATAGTTAAAAACCTGCTTAAAATAGGACTCTACAATACCTAGACAATATTCTAACTCTGCATATTCGAATTTTGAAAATTAATATTTGATTGTAGGCTATTCTGAAAGGGGAAATGTTTCCTTTTATGGACACATCTCCAATGGTTTCATTTTCTCAACTCAAATGAATGTAAACGCTGAACAGACCAGTACGCTTTCTAACTCCAACGGGCCGATCAGCTGTTCTGTTGCATAATTTGACCGGGCGAAATGTTTTTACTTTCTTCCGCACAACGGCTATTTGATTACAAACTCTTCCCGTAACGAACTATGAATCGACGTCATCAAATTCAAGAGCAAAGAGACATCTTCCAACGATGTATGAATTTAAAGGCCAAAACAAACGATGAAAATTAGTTCTACTGGCTTTGAAAAGTTAGCAATAAATGTGGCAGTAACTACATATGTAGAGTTTTATGTGCAGTTGGAAATATCAGCGTTTTTGGGGGCGAGACGATTCTAGACGGTAAAATTCAATTTAATGCAAAGTTCAATGACTGTGCCTGAGGTGAGCGCGAGCGATTTCAATCAAACTATTCGAGAGCTAACAACGAAACGAATTCTTGAACTGAGAATTTAGACGAAGTGGGACGTGTTGCAAGTACAGTGGATTGATAATAGGAATAAACTTAATGGGTTGAATTCCATTTCAATCAATTCGAATAATCTACACAATATGTGATACACACAATATGAAGATAGTATGCTTATGTACATATGTACATGGGTATGTGGACTATATGTGGACTTATTGATCTAATATAATATATTTCCTCGAATTTCTGGGAAATTGTATGAAACGAATAATTAGTCGAAAGCTGAAAAGGTGAAATTTTGTTCTAACAAATATGTACATGTATGTTTGTAGCTGTTGCTAGAACTGTACGGTACTTGTCAAGGGTAGGTATTGATTAGCGTCAATTTGGCGACGTCCAGTGCTGTAACTGTTACTACACATCAATTGTGCTTATTTACCTCCAAGTGGTAACCATGGTTGATGTCCATCTGGATATGACTTGCTGAACTTATAAGCGCGAGTGTTGAACAAGAGAAAAATACAGCCCTATAAACACGAAAGCGGACAAACTCTCTCAATGGGGTCAGCGGTATTGTCGGAGCTCCAAACGGAAGCAGAAAACACACTTGACTGGGATACTTCGGTATCCTCGGAGCCCAGGCCGGTAAGGATCTCCAAGAATATGTCAGGTTTTTGGAAAGACGGTAGCGGACGAACTTTTAGTGAGCCAACGGCAGCGCTCACGTCCCCGAATAGGTATCACGTACACGTACTGACATCAGTTTCTCAACCGGCCCCAAAAAGTTCCAAAAGTAACTGGCCCTCCATTTTGCGGGTTGTGCCGTCGGGGTAACTTCTCTACCACGTAAAAAAATCCTTAGTTATGAGAAAGACACTAGCCTCGGACTTACATCAACAACCTATTTAAGATCACGACCTAGAACGTACGCACACTGTACACACTGTATTTTTTGGGCATCGGCCTACTTTACATTTTGCTCCGTCATTTGAATTCTGTACTAATGTAATGTACGTTAATGGCATAGAAAGATCGGTCCGGCCCACATACCATCATTGCATTCAATCCATGCTTTCGATGTCTATGAACAAACTGCTCTTCATTTTCCCTGGGTGCATCAATGTTAATCATCGTACCGTCAACGCATCCAGCTACACAAGGGAATCCTATTTGAGCAAAATTTAGGTAGCTAAAATCATACTTGGAGACTTCAATGTCAAAATTGGTAAGGAAAACATCTTCGGCGGATTAGTCGGAAAGTACAACCTGCACGATACGGCAACAGGAAAACCAAGCAGCTGGCAGCTGGCTTTAAGGCCGGAACATAGGCTCTTCGAAATAGTGTAGGAATCCTAGTCACCAAAGCACAAGGAATAGTAGATGTGCTTAGAGAGCATTTCCAGCAGCTATTCAATGAGCATCGAACAGAGATTTTTCGTAGAAAATTCCAATTTTTTAACTTCAGTTTTATTAACGGACTTCGTAAATTCCTTTGTAAGCTAAGATAACAATAAAAACACCTTAAATTAAAGAAAAACATATGTTACATATGTAGCATTTTTAAAAACAAACTATTTACTTTGTTTATGTTCTACTAGTCGTTTAACTTTTGCCTCACGACTCAAAATGGCATTTATCCGTCCGCTTCACGCCAAACAAAATACGCTCGCAGTCGAAAATATTTTCTGATCTACTACAAAATACAAATTCGCCAAATAAAATGTGCTATGTGCAAAAACGACAAATCTAATTGGCGTGAATAAAAACTCCAATTCCGCCCCAAGGTGTGATCACTACCTCATCATAGTAATGTCAAGTTACATAAATTAAAATATCGAGCTCGATATTTTTCAGAAAACATGTAGGCGCAAGTATAAATTACCAGAAGCACTTTATATATTATCTTTTAGTTTTTGAATATCTGATGTTAAATGGGTTTCAAGTACGTAAATGAATTCTAAATTGTTTTCCCAAACTATCCATAATTGTGTCATAATTGTTTGTATTGTTACAATATTCCAGCACTGAATAGAAGTGATTAAATCAAAAATTCTCTAACTTCTGTATTTTTGTTGAAAAAGCTATTGACGGTTTGAGCAAAGAATACGAACAAATTTCGGAGCTAAGAGATGAAAAATCAGAAAATGGCAGGGAAATTCCTCGCTGTCAGTATCATCAAGCAACTTCATAAACCCAAGTACCTTCACCTTACAGCCTAAGACTCCTCGTCCTATGCCACCTGAATTAAACACACAAACTCAAGCTCCCCATCTCGCAAATGAAATAATCAAACCTCAGTCTTCTTAAAGACAGCACTCACAAACGCACCACATTTGGTTTCAAACTCAAACCTAAATTCAATCACCAAATTACTGACATATGTACATATGGTATATAAACTTGCAATTTCGCTATGGACATTATTGATGATGACATATCTCATCTCACCTGGCTAAACCCACACAAAATAAAAACCTAATCTCTTCTCCGTTCCCAAAACTGTCATTTTACAGACACATCTACTACTCTCCTATATCTTCTATCACCCAAACGCTTTTCAAAAACAAGAATTACTTTGTAAACCCATCCGTTTCCTATAATGATGACATCTAAAAATACCCCTTTTATTCATAACATTGACTCTGCGACCCAGGGGTTGAATCACCCGAACTCCATTAGAAACTCAGGGGGATTCAACATCTGGACGCATCCAATCAGAACCCATCCCACCCAAAGTTATTAAACCCAGGTTTTTCTTATAAAACCTTTAGAAGTACGGCCTTCTTAAACATCCTAACGAAAGCCGGACTTCCTTCGATTTAAGAGCTTTTCGTCCTCTAAATCTCTAATAACCGTTACATAAAAAAACCCTAAGTCGGAGAAGAATCCCTGAATGTCCGACTTACTACGCTACAGTACACGAAAAAAACATAGCATGCAAAGATCTATTTTAACCACCCTAGACACTTACGGATGAATTCATTAATATCCAACTTAATTCGTTCCCAAAAATATCCACTCTGGACGAACCCTACAAGCGAATGTTTTTCGAAGTTATGGATACTGAGCAAACAAATCGGAGTTTCCTATTTACTGATGGCTCAGAAACCAGCCCAGGATTTGCCTTCGCAGTTGTTGATCAAGACGAAAAAAGGACTACCCGAAAAATGTTCCTCCGTTCTATCAGCGGAAGCTATGGGGATTCTTAGAGTTATCGGGCTTATCAGAAAATAAAAACAGAAACAAAAACATCGACAACAGAACATCAATAATTAAAACCATCCAAGATAAGCTTATTGGAATTATATTATAAAATTAAACTGATTTAATTTGGAAAGGAAAAGGAAAAACTGGAAGCAGTATACCTACCATTAAGCCATAATAAACGTCGACGCTGAAAAGGTCATCTACCCAATTAGTCCCTTCAAAAATCAAGACAAAACTATTTCTGCGACTTCGCTTAAGACATACAAATCTGACACATAGCAGTCTTAGTATAAATAATGTGCGCGTTTGGGTTGTACATACTTCCAACTTAATGCTATAATCTTATCATGATTGAAATGCAAGTCTTGCTCTTCCCAGTAAAGTAGGCGTGGTATTCCGCGTTTCGATGGAATAATAGTCATAATATTATACTCATATATGTAAAAAAAAAAATAAAAATACTTGGCGCAACAGGTCGATGGGACCCAAGGCCAATGGGACCAATGGCTGTTTTTAATGCCGCGTCCGAAGGGCAATTTGTTTTTTGAGAAGCTTTCTCGAAACAGTTATACTCTCGGATGTTTGTCAGACGCTCGCGAGAGGTGGGGCCGTGAAAAACTTTTAGGTCTTCCCTGACTAGGATTCGAACTTCGAACCCCTTGCTCCATAGTCCAACGGACTAACCACTGAGCCACCGCGCACTTATACCCATATATGTATGTATATGTAACTAGTTATGTAGGAGTTTATACAATATTTTTGTAGCCTTAGAAGTGGGCGTGTCCATGTAAGGTGTTTGAGTGAATTATTGAGAATTTTAAACTATTACCTTGCTTAAATATTTGTCAATTTGTAGTAATAATTTTTAAAAGATATTTCCCCAAAAACATGGTATACCATCTTTTATCAAAGTCGTTAGAGCCGTTGTCGAGAAAATCCATTTAAACTAAAATCGGCTATAAGTAAATTAGCCTCACTTTTGAGGTTAGTATGAAAATTCCGATTTCGGATCAAATTGTGATCCCACAGACTCCAGATATGAAGCTTGAAGCAAATCCGTACAGTCGTGCACTTTATTAATTTTTACTTGCACCTATATGTACATACATATGTATGTATATTAGTGCTCTTGATACCCGCATACCCGGGTTCTCAGTTAAAAACTATTTTCCTTTATACTGCAAAGTATTGATGTTGAACTTTGGTAAAGACAGCCACACAAATAATAAAACGACGAGACAATTTTAGAATATAATTTTGTATTAATGGTAAAAAAAAACAGACAAAAAGAAAACCGGAATGTGCACTGCCCACGATGTGCAACTTCCCGTTAACTTGTAAGCAATTCTCGCATAATGCACCGTACGCTTTTAAACTTAACTACTTAAAGACCAAATATTTGTAGGTAAACTGTATTAGTTTTGTTTATTTGCAAGGCTATACTGTAGTGTTAACCAAAAAGGTCGTATGCCCACTTTGGTAGTTCTGAAGTAAATCTACTTCTATTGGGACTACTCCAACTACAAATTCAAGAAATTTGATGCGATATTTTCAAGATATTTAAACACCCTTGAATATCTCATACATACTTAAGTTATCATCGATCAATAATTTCAAGTATTAAAGACATTGAAAATGAAAATCAGAATAATGAGTAGAATAAAATTAAATGAAATATGAATGTTTTAATTTCTAACCTAAATTATATACCTAATTGGAAAAAAGTTTTACTGGTGTTCTTAACCGATATCTATTCCATTGGCCTTCATGATATAAACAGCCACTAAAGCATCTATCTTTGCACAGTCACCCTATGTCCCATCCTCTACTTTAAAGTCGCAATGCATGCATAGATATATACATACATACATACATAAATACATATGCAGCTCGAAAAATATTCATAACACCTCGATATTCACTTCCAAGTACTTCTGAATTTAGGACATCCATTACCCGGAATTACCGGGTACTCACATACTTGATGAACTATATAATATATATAATTATATACATATATATAATATAGGTGATTTGTGCTTTCCACATTCACACAGCAGTATTGCCGCTAAGGTTTGAGAGCAAATTTTTCACCAGAAAAAAGAAAGTATCAAAAGAATTCTGGGAAAAAGTACCATTATTATTAACAAAATATATCCAAATGGCAGTGGAACAGTGGTACATTGCGAAAATGCTATAAAGAGATGCTATTACATCTGTTGTCGAAAATGAAAAGTATCAACAAAGCCATTTTGGAAAAACGAAGTATGTATCACATCTAAATTAAGATACAAAAATATCACTCTTGATACGTCTCTATTCCTTGGCAACACTGTGCAATATATGTAGCTGTGTTGTGAAAATGTTTTTTTTCCGTGCGATACAGGGTTTGATGGTGCGCACATGCTACAGGATTTGTATGAATTGAATGTCATTTTTCATTGGTTAAAAGATAGATAGATAGTATATGGTGACATTTTTGGGGACTCGCTTTGGGATTTCGCATGTTCATTTGACACCAAGAGGAATGGAGTTTTGGGTGCTGGATGGTGGATGCTATTTAATTAACTAGGATGCTGTCGAATTTTGGCAGCTGGATGCCCCCTATTAATAAAGACTTTTTTATAAATTTCTATAAAATGACGTTTTATGATGTTTTCGCTCAAAACTACTTAAAGAGGTATTGTGGTTTTAGTCACCGTAACAAAACCACGATTTTCTCGAAAATACGCCTTAGTTTTTATGCTTTATACTTGCAAGATGACATACTACGTTTTTGATCATACAACTAAGAACCCTGCGTTACTTATAGCCAGGTTATGAAAATATCTGTGTACATGCATATGAACAAATTTATTCATTTCGTTTTTTACATTTAATAAACACAAGACTTTTAGATATAGGTGCAAGTTTGTAAGACCCAGTCGTGCTCTTTATTTTTTCTAGAAATCGAAAAAAATTGTTAAGGCAACATTTTTAAGCCTTGAAGTTCTCCATAATTCGCCTGAGGACTGTATATGGTTACGCCCACTTTTTTAGAGTATCTTTTAAAAAAAAGGAAAAAATTATCAGATAACCATCAGTACAATGGTAAAATAATTCCTTAAGAATGCCACGCCCACTTTATTAGAAAACGACTTAAGAAAAAGCATTCAAGTGCAAGTACGTCTTTTCTTCTCTTCTGATTGTTAACATCTTCGTTTCGGTACGCATGCCCATGGTAAACTATACAAAAATACTCAAAGTAACGATTACTCGAATCTAAAGTAACGTTAACATCACATTTTGTCGTTACTTTTACTGGCCTAAACAACAATGAACCAATGTCATTTATGGGTGCAACCAGATGAAAAATGTATCAAAACGTATAATCCCTAATGCATCCTTATCAGAATTGCTGAAAAACTCATCCTATAAAAATATTAACGATGTTTACAAAACGAGCCGAATCCCCTGCTAGCCATCGCTTATTTTTATACATTATTATTTTAATTCATTTACATATTAATAAAAAATAATTAATCGAATCACAACAATTTGCAAAACATGGAAGATTATATCGCATACGCTTATATGTAAATCTATCACCAGTTTGTAAGTATTGGTTTCTTAACAATTTTTGAACTCGAAATTATAATCAAACCTAACATTACTATGATAAAGAAGTTAAAAAAAAAGTAGGTCCGCCAATACTGTCTGTCTGTACGCTTTACTGCAATCTCAACGGCAGGACGGATTTGCTTCAAACTTTATATCTAGTCTTAGAATTTTCAATCTAACCTCAAAATTAAGGGTACTTTACTTAATGCCGATTTTAATAAAAATGGATTTTCTCAGAAATTGGATCTTTTCAAAAATTTATTTTTAATAAAAATTTTTACAAGAAATCGAAAAAAAATGTGAAGAAAATTGTGTCCATTCTTTTAAACTATTGAATCTTTCTATAGGTCCAATTGATAACAGAACTGTAGTCCGAAAGACAATTTATTAAAAGCCCACTAAAAATATACCCAAGACACGATCAGCTCACTCACAAATATATATAAAAAAACTGTCTTATTTCAGAAAAAAAGTGAAAACAATGGATAGTTATATGTTCGATGGAGGTCGCATCACGAAAATGGAAGTGGACTATGCTGGAATTTGTGATGAAAAAATTCCCAAAGCCATAGCTTTGGCAAAGTCAAACGCAGACGAGTTCCATGAAGCCATAGAGGTACTGTTGCAGTTAGAAAAACAAACTAGATTGGTAGGTAAATCATAAAATCTGTGTTGATACAAACAATTTTAAATTACAACCCGTTATTCTACTATAGGGTGCAGATATGGTCTCTTGTTCTCGAGTTCTTGTAGCTATTTGTCAAATCTGTTACAATGCCGCTAACTGGAATGCTTTAAATGAATTTATTACTCTTTTGGCGCGTAGAAGATCGCAGTTAAAACAAGCTGTTAGCAAAATGATACAAGAATGTTGCACGTATGTTGATAAAATGCCTAATAAATTAGTAAAGCTAAAGCTTATCAATACATTACGTACTGTTACGGAGGGTAAAATCTACGTTGAAATCGAAAGAGCCAGACTAACAAAAATTCTTGCTGATATTAAGGAAGCAGATGGTGATATTGCTGGAGCAGCAGCAGTAATGGAAGAGCTACAAGTTGAAACTTATGGATCTATGGATAAGAGGGAAAAGGTATAAACAATTTGTTTCAGAAGCATCAGTTATCATATACTTTCAGTATAGGAATTGACAAGAGTTCCGAATCGAAAACCTTGCTCTCACTCACATTTTGATACGTTTAACTTTCTTTTAACCCCTTAACCCCTTATGACCCTTCATATTTTCGAATTTTTAGTGCTTACTTACTTACTTAAGTGGCGCTACAGTTCGGGGTGAACCTGGGCTTCAACCAACAAGCCTCTCCAGTTAGCCTGGTCCTTAGGTAACTGCCTTCAGCTGCGCACTCCAATTCGGTTGATGTCCCCTTCTACTTGTGCTCCCCACCTAAGGCAAGGTCTTTCTCTACTGCGTTGATCCTCCGGGTTTGATTTGAAGATTCTACGAGCCAGAGCATTGGTGTCCATTCGCTCTACATGTCCTAGCCATCTTAAACGACTGATGCGCATTTCTCAGACTGACTGATTGAGTTTTTCTTCATTAGTCAATTTCAAGGCTGCCTTTCTCTAATTGGTTTCGAATTCGAGCGCGCTGTACATTAAAGGGTGTTACGCCTTTTTTTTAAGTTCTTTAGCCACTTTGCAACGGTAATTGGCTTTGTGTTTTCCTTTGCAGCTTATTGGCTGAAGTTTGCTTATTTAAGAGACACTCTTCTGGTGGAGTGCACTGGATCTTCTCGCAGAATTGTCGAATTTGAAATGACTCTAATTTTTTCAATGACCGAAAGTCTTCACGAAACAGAATTCACCCAGCCCGAGTCACATTATGGTGCGCAGTTTCGTCAAGCTGTATTGTCGGGCCATACTTTTTTGAAGAAAACAGTCGCACTACAACGGTCACTGGAAACTCTTATTTAAAAGTCTTAAAAGAATTTTTTTTCCACAACTACGCCGAAAAATAACTCTTTTTAACTCTGTGTGGTTTCAACAAGATGGGTCGAAAATTTTCGCACAAAATTATTTAAAGGAACTCCTCATTTCGTTGGCCTTACGGAAGAAGTTTAAAAAACAAAACCAACAAATTTAAATGACTTAAGACAATCGATTCGATCGATAATTGAGGCGATTCCCATTTCAACTCTGCAGACAGTGATGAACAATTTTCTCTTAAGATAATTTTTAAAAATCATTAACAAGAAAAAATAAAATTAAATTATCTTTTAAATGAAATAAAAAAAAATAAATAAATTATATTAATTAGAAAAAAAGTTATTCAGATTTCTTAATGTAGCAAAATTCATCATCCAACCTGTATCAACGTTGATTTCCCACGTATTGTTTCCAAGAGATTTTACCTTAAATTTTGATGTCACCGTTCCCTTAAGGAGCAATGCAACTTGTTATAGTCTGTAACACAACAAGACAACAGGTTAGCTTGTAGTGTAACATTTTTCGCTTGTCAACTTTTTGTTGCTCGACTTTTCGTGAAGAACCAACCTTGAGTTTTTTTACAAGGTCGAAAAGACCTTTTTGATCCAACCCGTTTCGCGTGCTATCTCCTCTTCATCCGTCTTATATTCCTGAATTCCAGTGGACTAGCTACGCTATTTTTTCAGATGTTTTTCAAAGTATTATATTCTCCTCGGAGTAAATCTATCTTATTCTTAAGCTCATGATAGAGTAGCTCCATTTCGGTAAGCGAAGTTAGTCGTTTTCTTTTTCTAAGCTTTTTGATTTCACTGAGTCCCGTTTTTCACGGGCTGGCGCTTTCGGCGCACTTCTTTCTCCGGAGCCATTCGATCTAGATGGTGGAGATCGAGGTACCCTTGAACTTTTAAGAAGAGATCAATCACTGGCAATAAATCGCTCTCCCCACAATCCGTAGAGCCGACCTCCGAAGAGGGTGGATTTTCCAGTGATACTGGACTGCCGCCTGGAGTAGTATATCGTTTTGTTTTATACATTGCACTTCGTGTATACGCTGCGAATGGTATACGGAAGTGGATTTTAGTCGCCTCTTATGACAGGCATACCTACCTTGGGTATATTCTGCCCCCTACCCGAAGGGTTTATTTCCTATCTGCTGATTTTTTTTGTTGACTTGTGTAAAAAAGAAGAATATAAATTTACACTATACCCACACAAAGGTTACCAATGCCATTTAATAAAGGGTTTCTTCCCGTAATTGTTGTGTAGTTCGTCGGAATCGACTCTGGAATATGAAGATCCATATATGGCTTCACATGCAGTAGAAGGATAATAGCCGCATTAAATTCTTCAAAGGTTAAGACAAATATGCAGTGACCCATCTTTTTTTTCAACCATAATCAACTGTGCAAATGGATTTTGTTTTTGACTCCACTACTTAGTCGCAAAAAACGAAACACACACTTGTCAATATGTTTCTGCGCACAGAACACCAAGAAATCAAAATTGTTTGAGCGATCGCCAAAATAAAGGAAGGATAAATTTGAAAGATTTAGACATTACTGGTAGTTTTAATCGCTGGGATTAAGAAATCTTAGTCGCAATTTTGACGCTAACATTCAAAACATAAGCGATCTTTAAAGTGCTATGCTCAAAGTCTGCCCTCTTCTCATGTTCATTCAGTCGTTGTATTGTGCACTAAACGAATTAAAAAAAAAAAAGGCAATTCACTAATCGAAATTGTGTATATTCCGCAATCAGAAATGGAAATAATGCAATGGACAATTTTTCACAGATTCCGATATACATACAGGTACATATGTATTGTACATATGTATTGTACATATGTATGTACATGTACATGTTTTTTTTTTATAATTCGCTAGCGCACAAGGGTTTATTACTACTATTTTAATGTCATGACACAGTGAGGGAAAAATGGAGCTTGGTAGAGCATTCCACAATCGTGTAGTACGGTTAAGGAAAGAATCTCTATACTTGACGGTACGTCCGAAGATAGGCTTGAGGGTATACTGATGAGCATTCAAAGCCTGACGGGTATTGCGAAAAAATTGTTGTAATTCAGACCGCGAGAGATATAGTACATTTACATTTTTAGCCCTTTTACTCACTTAGACAATATTATGTACGAGTGTTGACCATGCCATGCATTTCATACACATTTATTCCAGGGCGACATAAATGTATAAACGTAATAATTGTTTTTTTAGGTTGAACTTATTTTGGAGCAAATGCGTTTGTGCCTACTTAAGGAGGATTATGTATCCACACAGATAATAGCTAAAAAAATTAGCATTAAATTTTTTGATGATCCCCGTCAACAAGACTTGAAATTCAAGTTCTACGATCTAATGATACGTCTTGATCGAGATACTTCATTTCTCAAAACTTCGCGCCACTACCAAGCAATCGCCGATTCAAAACCCATTCCAATACAACCAATGGAGGAAGATGCACCATTACCTTCTAATGTTACATCTGAGGTAAAGGGGAAAGATGAGGACAAAGAAATCGAATCAACTGCAGCTTCCAAACCACAATTCACAGATGAACAAATCCAAGAACAAAAGCAAAAACTTAAGTGTGCCGTTTTATATTGTATCTTAGCTCCATATGATAACGAACAAAATGATATGATGGCACATCTGGCTAAGAACAAGAAACTGGAAGATATTCCTATTTACAAGTAAATTATTTTGAAGATTTTTGTGCAATTACCGCTTCTTTACATATACATTTCTAATATCTTTAAGAGAAATTCTTCGCTTGTTTATGTGCAAGGAATTAATTAACTTCGATGCCTTTGACTCGGAATTTGGCAGTGTTCTTATAGAAAACGCTATGTTTCAAGATAATTCACTACATGGAAAAAAGTGTTCTGCTGAACTCAAGGATCGCCTTATAGAACATGTAAATTGAAAAAAATGGATTTTAAAAATGTCTTTAATTTATTACTACTATTTTTCTATTTATTTTTAGAACATCCGCATCATCTCCAACTATTACTCTCGTATCTATTTAAAACGCATGAGTGATTTGTTAGTTTTACCATCAGATAAGTGTGAAGAATATTTATCTAAATTAGCCAACGCAGATACGATTCGAGTTAAAATTGATCGTCCAGCTGAAATTGTTTATTTTACAACAAAAAAAACCTCTTCGGACATTTTGAATCAATGGGCACAGGACACTAATCGATTAATGTCATTGGTTAACAAAACATGCCACTTAATTAACAAAGAAGAGTGTATTAATTCTGTACTTGGCATAGCAGTTGAAGACTAAATTATATATATTTTTCCCTTATAAAAAATATGCAGTATATGAGCAGAACATCAAGACTTGAAGTGATACTTAGATACTGAATTTTGGGTCAATGAATACAATTCAATGTGTATGTAAATGCAAGAAATATATGAAATAAAAATATTCCTTTTTTCTCATTTATATGCGCTCATTATGTGATTGTGGGACACTTATCCAATGAGTGGAATCCTCTAAGGTAATAGTTGATAGTCAAACTTTGGACAGTCAAAGTTGAGGATCACATTTTGCTAGATCTCCGTAAAACAATTGCGCCGTCAAACAAAAACAATAGTAAACGTGCGATGACCATATTAAAATGTTGCACACATGTGATAAAGTGCCCGCGATTATTCTAACCCGATAGAACGTATATATTTTCAACTCAAGTATCATCACCTCTATTTACTAATTCATGCTTGGTAGTTTTTTCCTTTTTTGGGTGGTGTGGCTCTGGTACAATGGAAAAAGATATTTGAACTAGCACAACCAATAATTCATGCCTGTTATCACCTAAATCCGGATGTTCCTCAAGTAGTATGGGATAGAAGAAATGGAAAATTGGTGCACAGGGTGAACCATTAAAAAAACCAATATATTTTTTTTACATTTTTATTAAATTTTTTTAATTTTTTGTTTATTTTTATTAAAATTCTTTAAAATGTGGTATACCCGTACTCGTATGTAGAATTGGATTCTACATCTTTATTCCTGCAACAGTTGTATTGAAACTTATTCCTTAGAAAGTTATAAATTTCCGCTTCAAAATTATTTTGGAAGTACTGTTTTGGAAAAAAAAAATTATTTATTTCTAATACACTCCAACGAATTTAAATAATCTGAAGGAGATCGTGTTCATAAATTCTGCAATCCCTCAAAGTTTTTTCATTAATTACATAGTTCAGTTTTTTAATAGAATGAAGAAGCCGGCAAGTTTACGATTTCCGAGGCACAAAGTTCTGAGAACGCAACTTTTTTTTATTTTTATAAAATAATATAAAGTACCAACATTCTCGTTTTCGCCTAATTTAAGAGATATCGAGGTTTGAAAATTAATTTTTTTCTATGGGATTTCCATTGAAATATATAATTCTTTTGACGTACACGCAACGTGGAACAGAACATTTTTTGCATAGTTCTAGGAGTTAACACTTCTGCGATTACAGAATGTTGCATAACTTTAGGAGTTTCAATCTCAAAACCTACTTCAATGAAAAATTAAGCATATTTTTAGGAGTTTCCCAGGTGCATACTATTGCAATCCATTTGATTCGTTTGTATATTGCATAACTGAACACAAAATCAGTTAAAAAGAGCGCGCTTTTGATCTAGCAAGACACACAATTTGTGTTACAAAGTTAAAAGTGAAAAAATAATACAAAAAAATGTCTACGCATCCTAAATTGCACCCAACTCTGAAACATTTTTCGTTCCTATCAACTCTACCACGACTGATTTCAACGGAAGAGGTTGCGGTAAGGTTTTTACAGGATATAAAACTTCTTCCTTCACAGATTTCGACGGCTCCGCTGTGTTGTGGACTAATAATGAACGTAGAAATTAACCCGGAGAAGAAATTGGGCTGGATTTGGAGGTGTTCCATGAAGAGATCTCGAAAACAAACTCTCAAGCCTTGCCAAAAAACTCAAAATCCATGCGCTGGAACATTTTTTGATGGTAATTGTTGCCATATCAAAATAAGAGATGTTTTGGCCATAATTTTGTGCTTTGTAAGCAAAATGCCAGTGACTTGGACACACCAACAGCTAGAAGAACAGCGTCAAGAAAATGATGAATGCGAACTAAGCTGTGGCACTATTAACGACTACTACAGCTATTGCAGAGAGGTAGCTGAAGTGATTTCATCTCACTCAGACATCATTCTTGGAGGAAAAGGCAAGACAGTCCAAATTGATGAAACATTTTTGACAAAGCGGAAATACAATCGAGGCAGAGTTACTGAGCAAATGACGGTAACTGTTCTTGGATTATATTGCAAAGAAGACAAAGAAGGGCTATTCTTTAAAGCCAATTAAAAAAAAAGGCACATTTGTGGACTTACATTGCAAAATACACAGATAAGGGTACGAGTCGAGTCTGCACCGATAGTGCTAAACAGTATTTTGGCGTGAAGATATACGGTACTTGCAAACAAACCACAGCAAAGGGGGATATGTGGAGAAAAACAACCCTGTAAGTACTATAAACGACTTGGAGAACCAGAACAAGCAGTAAAAACGAGCAATAGTGTGCAGAAGTTCACCTAAGCTCCTGCATCAGTACATGGCACTACACTTTTACTGTTGCCATCACTTGGAAAAAGAATTCAAACATCACCATGGTTCCCAGATAATGTAATTCTTGTTGGATATACATACACAAAGTGTATCCCGGAGTTGAAAATGGTGAAAGGCAAAAGGGTATTGAACTGTTGGAAATAGACGAACCAACTCAATTACTTGAAGGTAACGAGTATCCAGCAGACTGTTCTCAATATCCCAGAATGATGACAATAGATGAAGAAATAGACGCTGCTGAGTCACCTCCGGATGAAAATAATGAATTGCTTGAACCCACCTCTTCTCCGTAAAGCAAACAAATGGTAAGTATTACACAATCAGACACAAAACACTCACATTTACAACATAACAAAAATACACATGGAATGTTATTCAACTATACCTCCAAGTGGTGCATTCCGGGTAACGCTAAAATAGTTGAACTTATAAAAAATTATACATATATTCCAATAGATATTTCATAGGAATTGATTTTCACACCTCGATATCTCCTAAACTAGGCGAAACTGTGATTTTTAGTCCTTTATATTTTGTACTTATTTCATTGAATTCGTGATATCCCCAAACCGTAGAGAGGCTGTCGGTGCAAATGAGAGTGTTTCTACCCGATGATTTTGCAGCTTCCGTTGCCTTGAGGATCGCTAAAGCTTCTGCGGAGAATATTGAGAAGTAGTCTGGGAGTTTCTCGGCGGAGAGAATCCTGCTATTTGAGGCAACCACTGCAAATCCAGTGCCAATCTCGCTTTTAGAACCGTCAGTGTATATTATGTCCCACGAGTTGTCGCTGTAGCTGTTGATAATTTCTTGAAACAGTTGAATATACTTTTCTTTAGGGGTAGATTCTTTTTTTTCTTTGGACAGCCTTATGTTAATGGCTTCGAGCGGAAGCAGCCAGGGCGGGTAGGTCTCCTTGCCTGGGGTTGTGAGGACAGGGTGTAGACCAGCTATTTTTACTGAGACCAGTGCGTTGAATGCAATCGAAGGGCATTTAGGAGTTTTGTTGCGCTTAAGGATTTTTTTGACGTCATCAATTATAGGGGTTTTGTGGGATTCGCAGATTTTCGGAGGGAGGTGTGATGTTAGAATATCTCGACGATCCTCGATAGATGGGAGTCCAGACTCAGCGAGGATATTTAATATACGTAGGTGTAGTCCTAAAGGCATGTAAGCTCGATCGTGTAGCAGCATGGTAGGAGAGCTTAATCAGCTGCAGTGTAGACTTTGAACATTTACCCTAGATTGCCAATCCGTAGTCGATTTTTGGTAAAATAATTGATTTTGTTACGCCTCTTCTCGATCCCTACCTTGCCGTGGTGGAGGGGCTTACTCTACTTCCCTTTAACTTATGGTCTTATCAAGTGAGAAAACTACATCCTGTTGATCCTGATGATTCGACCGTGAGGGTACTTAGAAACCAAAAGGTGATCACCCAAGGTAAGGTTCGACGCGCTGAGACCTGCACGGCTGAGGGGAAGCTCAGTCGCTAGCGTAAACTCTGAATACCTGGGGGCTTTCAGTTTTAATAAAATTCCCCTTACCTGCATAGAGGGGGTGAGTGCAGGTGGACCTCTTCTTCCCCCTTACTCGTGGGACCCAAACATGAACCAAAAAGAACAAAAAACAAAAAAAAAAGCGAAGAGTGTTGCTGAATCGGGCACTTCTAGCTTAAAAAAAACCGATTCAGATACAAAAATAGAAGATGCTCTTCTCTTTGTTTCGGACGGGGATCGCCAGCTCGTCCTTCTCTAACTGTTCCAATAGCTCAAAGCGGTCTAGAAACTGCAAGCTGACAGTAAAGAGACTAGGGACAAAGAGATGGGACGAACTCACGGAGCTGGAAAGGAAGAGACTCCATAATGCAAGGGCCTACTTGCAGGAGTTGTCAGCATCAGATGGTGAGCCTACTGCTAGCCCTCTGGTGGTGGCAACACCTGTAACTGACCAACGCATTGATGGGCTGATGGGACAACCCAAGTTCGCGACAAGCCATCGCCAGTCAGGACAGGGGATTGTTTCATAATCCGGTCGAAGGGAGTCTTCCACTACTGCAGGTACTATCCCAACATCAGAGCCACCTTCTACCTCAACGTTGACTGGGTTAACCCCTCCGTTGAGGAAGGAGGCGCTCTTGACAGTAGAGGCAGATAAACTGAACCACTCCAACGTGACGAGCCACTGCTACTCGCAAGGAAGTGGGTCGGCTGATTCTGCCCCTCGGAGTGATGATAGTCCTGCTGGTTTAGGAAATTCCACTGCCCTGAGTTTCGCCACAGTAGTTAGCGCAGGTGTGCATGGTCTGGGGATAGCCCCGCCAAGCACAGAGACTAGGCTTCCTAAGGTGGAAAAAAAGGACACCAAGAGGACAACTCTCCGTAACCGACGGAGAAATGCCATCCACCTTATCAAGCGGCTGAAGCAGCGTGATCCCAAGTCCTACACGGACAGGGAACGCGAGGCTCTGGATAGAGCGCCGCATCACGCTGAAAGGCAATGGGTTCAAAAAAGACACTAGGTTGACGAACGCTGGCAGAAGGGATAAAGGGCCAGCAGTGCGGAAGGCGGGAAGCCTCTTGCTCCCCACTTCCAGTGCTGCGGGACCTAAGCCAGAAGCCGATTTGAACCCCAAAAGGGTCCAATTTGAGCCCCAAAGGGTCCAAGCCGGCTGCCAGCTCCTCTCAGTCTGCTCTGGAACGACGACTAGGTTCGGCAAGAGGATAAGGTAGGAATCGAACCGTGGTAAGGAAGGAATGCCTCTTGCAGTTCGCCTCAATCGCGGACGATTCCAGACCTCGCGCGATCGAACTTGGCAAAGGTTCACAGCCTAAACCCAAACCGACCGCGTGTAGTTCCATTGCCGCAGAGGACGTACCTAGCGCAGGGAACTCCAAGAGAGCGGTCAAAGGTCTCTTCGGCAAGAGGGCGGAAAGCCTCTTGCCATCCACCTCTACTGAAGCCACTAGAGGCTGCCCCAAAAGAGGTAGAAACGAAGATTCGATATCGCCACCGGTCGGGAAAAGCAGCAAGAAAGCTAAGCTGGCGGACAACCCCACTCCCAACCTTCAGGTGGCGATTGTCGATTTTAATAGCCCCGAAAAAAGACTAACGAAGGACCAATGGAGGCTGATGGAGCTGCGGATCTTGGAGGGTGTTAATGACTCTATTGTCAATAACAAGGGATCCTCCCCCCTCTTCGAGCAGCTCACCACCTTCAAGGGGTTCAAACTATTAAGGTGTGACAACGAGTTCACCCTTAATTGGCTCAAATCCTTCGTGTCTAGTACGCAGGCTCCATGGGCAAACGCCGACATTCGACTAGTCGAAAAGAAGGACCTGCTTGAGTACACCAGACCGAAGGGGCGCATTTTGATCCCTGGTCCTTATATACCCAGAGAAAGGATTGAGAGAAATCTCCGTCACCTCAATCCAGAGCTTTGTAGCGATAACTGGGAAGTAGTAGAAATGGGACGGAGATAGTGGTTCTTCTTAACCACAAATCCATGCCTATGCTCCGAAGGTACAGCAAAAAGGTGCGTACCGGAATCACTCGCTGCAAAGTCCGTCCCTTCTTCGACGGTGCAGCGAGACGGAACAAGGATACTGGTGCTAAGGTAAGACAATGATGAAGATTGTACAACTTAACCTCCACCATAGCATTGCAGCTAGCGCTAACCTCATCTATTTCTTAGGTACCAACAACATAGATGTTGCCTTAGTGCAAGAGCCATGGATCTCCCGTGGCAAGATCAGCAGCCTCGGGCATAAAGACTTTGCCACGTATAGCGCGACTCCATGTAGCGCAGATAGTAAGAACAGAACTTGTATAGTAGCCAGGAGACATATTAACATATTTCTTCTGTCTAACTATAGTGACATGGACCACACGGTGATAAGGCTGATTTTATCAGCCGTCTACATGCCTTACGACGCAATCACACTCCCACCATCCTCATTAACCCGCGAACTTGTACAGAGGGCAAGAGACGAAGGATGGGACCTACTTATGGGATGCGACGCTAACTCGCACCATGTACAATGGGGCAGCAGTGATACCAACCACCGCGGTGAGTCCTTATTTGAGTTTATTATTGAAAGTAGCCTAATAATAGCCAATAGGGGTAGTGAACCTACCTTCGTAGTTAGAAATAGGCAAGAAGTAATAGATATAACCCTAGCAAGTAATTTGAGTTCTCTCTTAATGGAGAATTGGAAAGTTCTGGAGGTGGAATCATTCTCTGATCACAAGATTATTGAATATGTCCTTCGGTCCTCCTGTGACTCTTATAAACCATATAGGAATCCCAGGAGAACCAACTGGGACGTCTTCAATAAAATAGTGAGTAAGAGTCGACGACGCCTTCAAGAATGTAACTTGCAGTGTCCTTCCGACATAGATGAGAAAGCCGTGGAAGTCGCTAATGTCTTCAAAGAGGCTTTTAATATAGCTTGTCCGGTGACCAAAGGGAAGTGTAAGAAATCGCCTCCATGGTGGAACAAAGAGCTGGCAGACATCAGGAGAGCCACTAGGAGTCTCCTCAATGCTGCCAAAAGAACAAACTCAGATGCGGACTGGGGTCGATATAAAGACAGTCAGAGAAGGTTCAAAAGCGAGACGCAAAAAGCAAAGCGTCGGTCTTGGCAGAGTTTCTGTAATGACATTAACGGAACTACAGATTCTGCGAGACTTCGAAAGATCCTCTCAAGACAATCTGTGGCTATTGGATCACTTAAGGATCCCGACGGTAATTGGACTGAATCATGTTCTGAGTCACTAAAATTGCTTATTAGCACCCATTTCCCTGGGAGTGCAACTCAACCTGTCGATAGCTCAGTAAGAAATATTAACACCGAATATGAGTTACCAGCTGAATTGATCTCAGAGGAGAGAATCGAATGGGCAATAGGCTCGTTCTCACCTTATAAATCACCAGGGCTGGACGGAATCATACCGATCATGTTTCAGAGCACCTCAAGTACGGTTATTCCGGTACTCAGAGAACTATTTATAAGTAGTCTCAAACACAGACATATCCCTAGAACATGGAGAGAGGTCAAGGTGGTGTTCATTCCCAAGGCTGGAAAGCCAAGCCATCGCCAAAGATTTCAGGCCTATTAGCCTAACCTCCTTCATTCTGAAAACATTAGAAAGGTTAGCCGATATCTACATTCGCAGCAGACTTCGTCCCGAGGTCATGTCCACAGCCCAACACGCTTATACCAAAGGAAAAAGTGTGGAAACGGCGCTACACTGCGTTGTCGACTCTATCGAGAAGTCCTTAAAAGACAAGGAATTCACTCTCGCCGCATTCTTGGACATTGAAGGTGCTTTTAACAATGTCAAAACGGATGCGGTTCGAAGAACCCTGTTAAATCACAAGATTCACGATTCACTCACCAACTGCATTGTTGCAATTCTTGAGGAAAGACATATTATCGCAGAACACGAGGGTACAAAGATGGAAGCATTCGCCTCCAGAGGTACCACTCAAGGCGGAGTAATCTCCCCGCTACTATGGGTCATTGTACTAAATGAGGTGCTGCTACAACTCAGGTACAGTGGTGTTAAGGCCATTGCATATGTGGACGACATAGTACTGCTGGCCACAGATAGATTTCTACCTACCCTTAGCGAAATATTGGAGAACGCGCTTAAGATCCTAGTCACCTGGGCTGAGAAATGTGAACTAGCGGTCAATCCCCAAAAGACCGAGCTGGTATTATTCACCAACAAAAGGAAAATTCCTGAGTTCACATTACCGTCCATTGGGGGTACTCCCCTCAAAATCTCGGATAGCGCTAGATACCTAGGACTCGTTCTGGAAAAAAAATAAACTGGAGACCTAATATCAATGAAAGAATTAAAAAAGCAACTATAGCCTTCTATACATGTAGTAGAATATTTGGAAAGAATTGGGGTCCAAAACCTAAAATTATTTTATGGATGTATACGGCGATAGTAAGACCTATTCTGACGTATGGTTGTCTTGTATGGTGGCCGTCCGCCAGCAAGTCCACCAACCTAGCGGCCCTCACGAGGATCCAGAGATTGGCCTGCATTGGCACCACAAGTGCCATGAAAACAACACCTACTGCAGGACTAGAGGCTATCCTCAATCTTCTACCGCTGGACATTTTCGTTAAAACCTCGGCAGCTATAAGTGCCCTAAGAATAAGTTAGTCTGATAGCTGGAATCATAATGCAACACGTCATTCCATGATCCTGGAGAAATATCTAGGAAAAGTCTATACTACGGATTACCTAACTCCGTCCCTAGATTTTCATAGACCGTTTACTAGCTCGTTCCCAAGCAGGGAAGAATGGAAGGATGGCCAGCTTGCCAACACACGTTCCATCTCTATCTATACAGATGGAACCGCTGGGGATATCTAGATCAGTCCGCTTCCCGAACCATAGCAGTGTTTTCCAAGCGGAGGTCCTGGCAGTAACAATAGCTGCCCGTGAGACTGCGATGAGGGCAATACCACCGGAAGGTATCACCTTTTTCATCGACAGCCAGGCGGCAATAAAAGCGATTACTGCTACTGAAATAAAATCCAAGCTTGTGAAGTGCTGTCGCGAAAAACTCAGGGTTCTTGGAACACAGCACAAGGTTACACTCTGCTGGGTCCCTGGACACGAAGGTATTCCAGGCAATGAGAAGGCAGACGAACTGGCAAGAAGAGGCTCTGAATCTACGTCACAACAGGTAGACACCTCGGTGTTCATCCCGCCTTGCACATTGAAGCAAAAGGCATGGATCTTGGACGCCTGTTTGATCAGCAGAAGCCTATGGCCTTGCTTTGACAAGAGTAGGACCGACCGAATTATGCTAAAGGATAGGAAGTCTCTTTCCGTCCTTATAGGAATTATTACGGGGCATAACTCTCTTCGGTACCACATGAGAAAGTTAAGACTCACGGATGAAGATCTATGTCGGGGATGTGGAGACGAGGAAGCTAATGAGGATACAACCCACTTTCTTTGTCACTGCCCTGGGCTTATCCACCTTAGATTCAAATTTCTAGGGCGACACTTTTTCCGTGACCTCGAAGAATTAGCGAACAGACCATTAAATGAAATTTTTAGGTTCATCAAATAAACGGGATGGTTTGGTGATCCACAAGATACAAATCAGTACTAGGGTTTACCAAGGGCAAGGGACTTTTTCCCCTTTGGGTATCACAATGGGTCTGTATTGACCTGAGTGTGGCGACGTGTTCTAGTCGCCGACCCACTTACCTAACCTAACCTACGTGGATTAGAGTATTAATATGGACTAAACTATTTTTGGAGGCTAAGAATCTAATAATATTAAGTCTGGTAGCTAGTTTGTTTTTTAAATCTATACAGTGTTTCTTAAAATTAAATTTATCATCGAATAATATTCCTAGAATGTTATTCCGTTGGGTATTTCTAGATTTATGAAATTAATTACAAAACTATTGCAACTAGTTTTTCTACAAATATGAAGATGTTTGCTTTTAGTTGCGGATATTATGGACCCAGAGAAGGTACACCAGGTATTAAGCTCCGTACGGATGTTTTGAAATTTATCCAGGGTGCGTGTTACGTTATCGTTACATTTCGATAACAAAACTAGGTCATCTGCATACATAATGTGATTGACTTTGTTGCTTTTGGCAATTATTTCGTTAATATCATTGTACGCAACAATAAATAGTATCACTGATAAAGATGAACCTTGGGGTATGCCGTTATGTAAATTGTGTAATTTGGAGTAGCAGTTATTTGCTTTGACCCTAAACTTTCTGTTTGTTAGGAAAGTTTTTATATAGGAATATATTTTATGTCCGACCTTTTATTTATGGAGTTTATTTAGGACTACACGGATGCCGATTCAGTCAAAGGCTTTCTCGAAATCCAGTGAAAGGATCGAAACGTGATTTTGCAGAGAGTGCAGATGAAACATATTTATCTACGTAAAGTAAAGAATCCATCGTGTTTCGCCCGTGCTTAAATGCCACTTGATTTGGATTTAACAGATTCCTTTTTTCAGCATACCAAAGAAGTCTCCCGGATATAATTTTTTCCAATACTTTACTTAGGCATGGGAGCAAGGATATAGGTTAAGGATATAACCGTTTGCATCTGTTCTTTGCTTTTTAGGTTTCGGGATCGGGACGACGCCAGCAGTTTTCCATGTTTGTGGAAATATGCCTTGGTCGAAGATTAGATTGTATAATCTTAAGATTCTTCGTTTTGCGGACAGTGGGGTATTTCTTAGCATTGGCTAGGAGACTCGGTCGTAGCCAGGCGTTTTTCCTTTCACCGCTTCTAGGCAACTATCAAATTCTAGCTGGTTTATTGGTTTTTCGATTAATTTTGCCGAGGAGCTCGTAGTGCTTAAAGAGGTAGTGTTGTTTATTGCGGAAATTTTGGTATGTAGGAATCCGGGGGAAAAATTAGAGTCACTGGAGTAGTCGGACCAGTTTTTGACGAGATATTCACAAATTTTATTGGGGTCGGTGATAGTTTCAGAGTCAGTACACAGGGTTTTGATTAGATAAGGTGTATATTGTCCTGTTAATGTTTTAATATCATTCCAGATTCTTTTACTGGTTGAGTCCGGGTTTATGTTGGCTGTAAATTTGTGGAGACTTTTATTTTTAGATATTTTCGCTTTCATTCGAAATAATGCATTTGCTTTACGATAGCTAACTAGGTTAGCTTCAGTAGGGAATTTTTCCTTCCAGAGGTTTTGTTTGTTTTTTTGCAATGCGTTCAATTCCGAATTCCACAATGGAACAAAAGATTTGTGCCGGATGTTTTTTGATTGGGGAATTGAAAGGTTAGCGGCAGCCACGATAGGAGACTTTGGTACAGTATGACCTGTGGCATATTGCGCAAAATCAGGGGTGGTAGAAGTAGAGGGGTGGGATGGGTGACTCTGTGCTAATTACCATTATTGTCGTTAGTTGCTATCATCATCCATTTCGAATGATTTTAGGAAGTATTGATCGGAGTTTATGAGAGATTTGGTGACGATTGATAGCGGTGAGGGGTTTGAAGTAGTTGGGGATATAGTGTGTTGAGGAGGTGAATTCAATAACTGATAATGCGAGAGTTAGAAGCTGATTTTGTATTTTTATGTTCATTGATGGGGTGGGTGATAGTGTTATTATGAGGGTTCGATGTTGATGGAGCAGTTTTATTGAGTGGAATTGGAGTGTGAGTGGAGTTGGCTACTGAAGAATTATGTACAGTTGGGTTATTTTTTTGTGAGATGTTTGGTAAAATTGGTTCGGATGTGTTTATCGGAAGGCCGGAAGGTGCCGTGGTGTGGCTTACCACAGACGTTTCTTGTGCTGATTGTGGTGGTTGCGTTGCAATTCTTGCAACTGCAGAATATGACAAGGTAGAAGTGGACAATGGGTTTAGTTCTTTGTAGATTTTTCTTGCTTCGGCCATGCTACATTTTTTTACAGTTCTTATTTTCAGAGTCTCTTTGGCTTGAAGGTAGCGGGGGCATGTTTTAGAGGACGAAGGGTGTTCTTCAAAGCAATTTGCACATGACACACGTGAGCAGTTGTTGGCAGAACGGGGTGGTAAATTGCACGTTTCGCACGATGCATTGCCATTGCATTTTTTGGTGGTGTGGCCTAGAAGCTGGCAGTTGCGACAGCGCATTGGATTGGGGAAGTATGCCACAACTTTGGCATTATACCAACCGATGCTAACTGTGTTTGGGGGGGCGGAACAGGTCGAATGTAAAGAGTACAAGACCGGAGGGGCGTTGTACACCTTCTCAAGATTTTTTTGAATTTGAAGACATCCGTGACGCCTTGAGACCTCATTTCTTCAACAATTTCACTTTCTGGAACTTTGTTGAGAAAGACGGCATATACTGTTCCTTTGGATGCATTCAGGTTCGTGTGAACCTAATAGGGCAAAGATTGGATAGAGATTTCTTTGATAAGAAAAGATCGGCTATTTTTGGTGATTTTACCAGGATTAGGAGGTTCCCATCGCGCAATTGGGTTATAGCGTCATAGGCCCATCGGCCATAGTGTACAGGTTTTGTTCACACTCAATGCACTTTATACGTATGTATTTCACTCACTGTAGATTAGGAAGAGAAATGTAAAACGAGGATAGGCTATACAAAAATAGCGTGAAAACGCACCAACGAAAAGAGCGGGCAGGGGGAACTCGGAATGTATTTAAGTACACGATGTTGCCGGCTTGAAAGTTAGTCGGTGACTGTTGTCACTGTGCAACTAAAACCAAAAAAAAAACTAGCCAAACTTAAAAAATTCATTTATCACTATAATAAATAAGTTATTATATATTATATGAATAAATTAATATTTGGTCGCATGTCCTTTGTTGGCAATTACGGCTTCACAACGTCTTGTCATTGAATTAACCAAATCCTGGCACCTCTTGACTGGAATTTCTTTCCAGGAGCTTTGAACTGAAGCCCAAAATGTTTCATTGTTTGTCGGTCGTATATTTAAAACAGCTTTTTTAACATCTGCCCAGAGATTCTCAATTGGATTGAGATCAGGCGACTTCGCTGGCCACTCCATGGCATTCACCCCAAACCACTTTTAGCTTTCCTACTCGTATGTTTGGGGTCATTATCTTGCTGGAAGACCCACAATAACGGCAGCATGACCCCATCAAGGATATCAACGTATACATTTTGATCCATGATCGATTTTATCCAATGTATGGGGCCAATCCCATGGTAGGAAAAACAAACCCATACCATTTGCTCGTACCCCCATGTTTAACTGTGTTGGTCGTGAATTTAGGGTTGTACTCTGCATTCGGAGGTCTCCTAACGTAAGATCGAGAACCTTTGCCTCCGTACATTACGATTTTACTCTCGTCTGTCCATAAAATATGCCTCCATCTCTCTACTGGCCATTTTAGGTATTGCTTCGGAAAGTTCATACGCTTGGTTATATGCTTAGCGGTTAAAAGAGGGACTTTTCTTGGGCTACGCCCCTTAAAATTATTATTCCTTAGCCGACTGCGAACTGTTTCAATACTAGCTTCAATATTAAGTTCTTTTTTTTAGCTCAGTTGCAGGTTTAAAGGGCTCCTTCTTGCTTTTTCGGACTAAGCGTCTAACGAGTAACGGCGACAAAGCAGGTTTTCGACCACGAGTTTCCACTTTTGACACAAAAATAATTGCATTGCGTATCATTTTATTGGAACAGCCAACTAAACGCCTAACTTCGGCGTAAGTTTTGCCCTCTGCAATCATTTTTTTTATAAATACGTGTTTTTCGACACCACAATGCTTTCCACAACCTAGAACTTCGTAATTAATTAGGAATGTTTATATATTTTTAATGCAAACGCTACTTAAAAAAATAAACTGTAAAACTTTGATGCCTTCTTTAAAAAAAAATCAATAAATAATGACTTTTTAAGCAGAAAGGTAAGCGCGGTGCTCTTATTTTTACCGTATGAAATTGTACATCTCTCTCAAAACTGCTCTGCAAAAAAATAACCGCTATCATTTTTATACCAGTCATCTTACTTTTAGAGAGAGAAAACCCTAAGCAATAAAATATAATTATAGGAGCTAAAGAAATTGATTCGGTTGATGTTTTTATTTTTTAAATAGTAAAATTACTATCTGTGGTGCTATTTTTTTTACCGGCACTGTATACATATATAATTATAACGTTTGACAATAAAACATTTTATTACAACAACTCCTAATTACCTTTTTTTTATAATAGCAAGTACAGAAGCCATAAATGAAGCAAATTTCCAAAAAGCAGACCTGACAACACTAATTTTCAAATTTGGCTTTATTTCGTTTGGCCTTATTTCACGGCACTTGTTTTGTTATAGGCGTTCGCACGTAAACACAAAATTCAGTAGTTTCCACCTCTTTTCGCTTATTATAAGTTTTTGTTACAGATTTTGCTTTGTAATAGTGCGATTGCATATGTGGAGAGAGTGACTCTACTCAGGTTGGCAGGTTTTGGATAAAGCGGGGTGTTCTTCATTGCAGTTGGCACATGAAATTCGTGTGTTTGCTTCAGGGGCGTGAGGTGGTAGATTGCAGTTCACTCATGAAGGATTACCCTTGTAGCATTTGACGGTGTGGCCCAGAAGTTTGCAGTTTTGGCAGCACATAGGGTTTGGGAAGCACTCAGTTGCTTGGACATTGTACCATCCGATATTGACCAATTCAACCGGAAAAGGTCGAAGATAAATAGAACTAGTCCAGTTGCACGTTGATTTCCATCTTCAGTTTTCTTAAATTTGTGATTTTATTTCTTCAATGATCTCGGTTTCGAGAACATTGGTAAGGTAAGGAGCGTATACCGTGCCTTTTGCTACTGAAATTGGGCATAAGTTGAAAAGCACTTTCTTGGATAAGAAAAGATCGGCTATGTTTTTGGTTTTCACAAATATGCAGTCTTCGACTAAGTGCCGAGCCGACAAATTGTCTTTCTCTGTGTTCTGTTCGCCTTCGCACCTTATATTGGTAAATCCCGCTACTTGTACAGCTAATATTCGTAAATCCACGGTGTTCGTAACTTCTTGCCAGTGTGTGAAAAAAAGAACAACCAGTGCAGTGTTATGGCCTCTGGGCCACACATGCTCTCGGGTAATCGGTTCAGTGATTTAGATTCGCTGGCTGTGACCAAACACAAAAGAAAATAAAATCCTAAGTCTCCCACACCCGTTGATTTCAATAAACCCCTGTCAACCCATTCTAATACCAAGAACTCCAAGTTTATAGTGATCTCGCCAGCAAAGACGGTAAACCACTCTTGTCATACAGCGTTTTATTGCTTAAAAAAGCAATCAACGGTATAAGCACCTTCTACGAACAGATTTCGCAGTTACGCGACGGCAACCTATTGATCTTAGTAAAATAAAAAAAATAGCGGAGTTGTTCATAGCTAAAAAGACACTTACGGATGTCTGTCCGATCTCAGTTACCCTACACGAACACCTTCTAAAAGCTTTGTATATGCACCCAACTTCTAAACCTGTCACAAAAAGAAATAGTGCAGGACTTGCAGTCCCAAGGAGTAACGGACGTGTACAAATTCAAAAAATCTGAAGCAGGTAAGTAACAAGAGGCAGGGCTAATGCTATTTACATTTGACCTCTTCCGCCCCCTACTTCAATTGATGTGGCCTGGTAAAACCTCAAAGTTAAAGAATATTTCCCCAACCCCATGCGATGTCGTAACTGCCAGCGGCTTGGTCACACTTCTAATGGTGCAAAGGTAATCCATCCCATGAAACGCGTAACCTTCTTCCTAACGATCCTAATAAGTGCACACGTGTTTCCTGCGCCAACTGCAGTGAACAACATAAAGATAAGAACAATTCATAAATGTAGCATGGCAGAACCCAAGCAAATCTATAGAGAGTAAAACCCAATCCTTCTCACCAATTCGTCCTATGCTGATGCTGCGAGAAAGGTAATACAAACTGAAAAATACATCAGGCCCCCAAAAATGGCTCACTCGACAATAACAATAGTTCCTCACCAAATATTCAGAACCAACCAAATAATTCTAATACACAAAAGATCACAAATCCCCAAATTACAAACTAACAACTTAACAACAAACCGGCAATCAATTCACTCACTCTCATCACAAAACAAACCAACTATTGCATCTTCAGCCACCCTAATCCACCTCAAAAGGTTCGCAATACTTAAACAAATTAAACCCTAACCACTTCAACCCAACATGCACTATTGACAACAACTTGCTTAAACACACCTCTCCAGTAAATCATTCAGTTTACACCCCTACACGTACACCTCTATCTCCAGAGTTATCAAAAACCTTATCTCAAGTAATCAATATTTTCCCGACACCATGCAATAATATTACAACCAACACCCCTAAAACGGACACCGCTGATCATTGGTCGAGTCAATGAGGTTCCGCAAGGAATCAACCGCAAAGCAAGGCACTGCAATTTTACTCAAAAGTAATATTCCATTTTGTCGATCTAAATTACACCTAATCAACGTTTTTCTAAAAATGATTTCGACAACCTGATGCAGATCTCGACTCCCTCTTATATTTGCAGGGGACGTTAATGCATGGAGTGTGTTATGGGGGTCACCGTCTACGAACAGTCGTGGAACTGTTCTAGAAAACTTCATAGCTAGCTCAAATCTACCTATTCTCAATGACGGTTCCCCAACCCATTTCTCCATCCATCTTGAGAAACAACAAAATCCCTGCCTGGAAAGTATTTAAAAAAAACCCTAACCAAAGCAACATAATCGCGTATAAAAAACCAACCGCTGCCTTCCATAGGCTTCTCAAATCGAGTAAGCTCAAATCTTTCAACGACTTCAAAAAAATTTGGCACAACATATGTACATTGTTTGACCGGTGATAATGTCAAGCATTCAATAAAATTTATAAACACCCCACCAGGCTCGATTTTCCTTCCTCAAGAAATCAGCAATTGCTGATCAACGAAACTGGTCTGATGATTCGGAGGTTAAGCATTTTCCAACTACTTTCAACTTGAAGAAACGAGAAATTTTAAACGCGACCTCTCATATAACTACAAATTAGTTTAGAAGAGACTACATATGTATATCACGCACAGAATTCGATCACTGCCTACAATGTGTCAAAGGAAAAACTCCTGGTCGGGACCGTATCTCTTACCCTATGATAAAAAAAACCTGCCATCCACGACTAAAACCCGTATTTTAAGGTTGTGTAACACAATTTTCAACAGCGGAGTTGTGCCTCAGAGCTGGAAAACGGCTTTGATCATATCCATCCCCAAGCCAAAAAAATATTTAACTATCACGGATGGCTATCGTCCCATTTCCCTTATTCCCTGTTTATTCAAAATCCTCGAAAAAATTATCGCAAATCGGTTTCGCTGGTTTACCATATCCAAAAATCTAATAAGTAGCAACCAAGTGGGATTTAAACCTAAGCAAGGTTGTACTAATGCTCTTATGCAAATTGAGTTAGTAGTCAGCGCTGTCCGCTGGAAAGCATGTTTCGATCCTAGCCTTGGATTTCTTAACCCAAACATACTCAGTTACATAACTGCCTTTTTAACCAACAGGAAGTTTTGTGTTAAAATCAGGAGATTGGAGATTGGTCCTCTGCCTCTGGCGCTACCTTGACACTCAACAAATGCAAAGTGCTCAATATTTGCCGAAAAGGAACTTGCTTAGTCCCAGACTTGTACGTAAACAATGTTAAAATAGAATCAGTACCTAATTTAAGCATACTTGGGTTGTTATTTAACTGTAAATATAAATGGAAGAATCATTATTTAGAAATTAAGAAATCCCTAGCTGCAAAGTACAATATAGTTAAGTGTTTAACTTAATGCTAATATTAATACTCTTTGTTACGTTACAAGAATGCTAATATTAAGTAAATTTGACTATGGACTATGTATCTACGCCAATGCCCCGAAGTCTACGCTGAACATCATCAAGCGCTCCGCAAAAGGCTAAATGCATTTCCACCATCGAAGAACGTTGCGTGGAAGTATCGCCGAATCTGCTCTCCAAAATCTGATTCGGAAGCGGTTCTATCTTAGATTAAATCGTGGTTCTATGTTTAAATCGGACAACCAAGCATAGAATTTCGTCCGCAATAGAAAACTCATTCTAACTCAGCAAAGTTTTAAGCATTCCATCCCAATTCTTCTCCAAATATACAGCCTCGCTACCACCTTGGTCCATCAAACCTGAATCTATCATATTGAACCTCAGCAATTATCAAAAAATACATTCTAACAATTGAATATATCAATCAGTTTTCTTAAGTATAACCTCGGACCTGACCTCTAAAGAACCCCAGCTTTTTTCTCGACACATACAGCAGACGGGACAGTAAAAACAAAAATTCGACAAGCTCAAATGCACGATTGGGAATGATACCTCCACCATTACTCCAAAAAAATCAACCCCAGAAAACACCTCCTACCTTTCCACGCTCTGTATTTAGGTCTACCATCACCAATTTCCTTCGGCTTCGCCTTGGACACTCTGCAGCTACACACCAACACCTACTAACAAAGCAGTCACCCACAATTTGCCCTTCATGCAATACACACATGCTAAACATAGAACACCTCCTTGGCCCCTGCTTCTTCTCTTCTAACACGGCAAGCAGCTATCTAAAATACAACATCTACAATACGTTACATAATTCATATTTAGAAAACCTAAATACAATAAATAAGCTTGTCACATTATTTAGTAATACAATATAATATGTACATACGTACTTTTTTTTTTTTTTTAATTAATTTTTGTTTATTAATTCATTAACTCTTACGTGCTAGACAAAATTGTTTAAAACTAGCTTAACTAACTTAACTATGTTATGACTAACTTACTGGCCCTATGCGGGCGCTCTAAGCTAAACTTAATGCTGAACCTATGTCTTTCGACGTAACCTAACTAAAACAATGAATTGTTTCTTATTTGTTTATTTATTTACTTAATTCTAATTGACACAAAGAAAATGATTGAAGGAAAAACTTTGTAAGCGAACATTTTTTTTTTTTGGTTTTATATAAAACTTAATTCTACCTTAAGATCAATTTAAATATACTTAACCTACTTAAGCTAAAAACGTAATTAAATACGTTCTTTTTTTTTTTTTTGTATTTTTTATATTTTTTATTTTTTTTAGCCAACTGCTGCTTTTTTTTTTTTGTTTATAATATATACAAAGCCGAGTGCTGTGTTTTCTACTTACTACCTTATATCTAGGACGATCACACCAATCACAACATACACCTACGACTACCTTAGAACTATGTAAGCCGGCCAGGCTAGTTATAAAAAACAATAAATAAAATGGCCAGCTTGCCCTACAAGGGCTAGCCAGGATTAAGAGGGATCGACGAGGGAGTTCCCCCTTCGTAAAGCCACCAAAACTGTTGGTGCTGCCGTTCTACGTCTTTCATATCTCGCCCCGATACCGACCTACTGAATCGGAGACGATCCTCAGTTGTCTGTGCTACGCCTCGGTCGTAGTTGAGTCGCCTATCCACAGCTTTTCTGGCGACGTGATAGATTAACGGCGTACCCGTTCTTTCTTGTACCAGACCTTGTCTATCGAAATAGAGGAACGCCTCTGGGGGGACAAAGCCGTTAAGGCGCACTCTCTCGTTGTACCTATCATTGGGGTAGTAAGCCCCAAAGATCAGGCTATTGGTCGAGTTCATTGCTCTTGCAATATGACCGCGAATCAACTTCACCAGGAAATTGTCCACTCTGATCAGATTCGCCCTGTTATAGAGGACCTCATTGGAGTAGAATTTTTTTGTACTCGGACTCTGGTGTTCTGTATAAATGAAGGCAAGCCCGAAGACAAGCCCTCTCAAACACCCGAATCCTTTCCATCAAGCTTGCTCTCACGTTGAACCACACCGGACAGCCATAGGTAAGCATTGGCCGTATGAGGGCCGTGTAGCAGATTACCTTCACCCTCGCATCGAGTTGGCTGCTATAAAACAGTCTCTTTGTGAGGGCAAAAGCAGCTCGGGCTCTGGCCAAAGCAGCATCTATATGTTTGTTAAAATATAGATACTGGTCTAGCCAGATCCCAAGGTACCTGACTACACTTCTACTCGCCAATGGACGCCCGTTAGGTCCCACGATAGAGAACTTTCGCCAATTCTTTCTGGTGTCCCTTGAGGCCCCAGATAACGGCGTTCTGAACAGGATGGTTTCCGATTTCTGGAAGTTGATCTTTAACTTCCAGTCATCGCAATATCGCTGGATATTGTCGAAGTCACGTTGCAAGAGAGTTGCAATGACCTCGACCTTAGGACCTGACCTGTACGCAATCAAGTCGTCTGCGTACGCAATAGCGTGGTGAAGAGAACCTATCAAATCACTTGTGTAAATGTTGAACAGGATAGGCGAATTAACCGCACCCTGTTGCAGACCTATGTACATACGTATGTACATACATACATATATGCACATTAAATCGAGCTGAAAGCCTTTGCAGCTTAGCATTAACATGTAATTTATATCATGTCAATAGATAATGATAATAATAATACAAAGATGAGTAGGCGACCACCGCGTAGGTGTGTGATTTGCTCGTAAGTTGTGCTTATACCGAATTACTTTTTTAAGCAGAAAAAAACTACAAGATTGTTAAGATAGGTGAGTTCCCACCACCAGCAGCGAGCGGCAACACCAGCAAGCCAACGACCGCACATTGAAACAAGAAACCTATTTTATACCTTGCTTTTCATTTTTTGTACTTTAATTTTCTTCTCATTATTTTCATTCAACCGAAGCGTGTAATTTTACCTTTGCAATGTCATCAATATTGTTATATTAGTATTAAGCCTATTACTTTTGTTTCTGTTATTCTTAATATTGTTAGTTTATGCTAAATAAGCAATTTAGACATATAAATAGCTTGAAATAAATATCAGCGATCACTTGTGATCAGACAGCTAACCAAGACTTTTATTTTATTCCAAGTGAGTCTGCTTGGAAGGCTGTTCAATTTTTGGTGTTCTAGTTTATGTACTGGTAATACCACTGGTAGTCACGGTACAAGAACCGTGATCTATCCTACAACTATACAGTAAAAGCACTGTATACATTTTCGGTGACCCCGACGTGATCACAAATCAACGTATAACAATCAATAAAAGCGTTCGCCAGGGCTAAACACTGGCGAGGCCATTAAGTCATATCACAGTCATACACAGTAAAGGCGTCGACAGGGCCATACACTGCTCGCATCATAAAATCCATTACAACACTATAAACATATCCAGATTGATCGCAGTATATCATCATGGAGGAAGTCGAAGTTCTTGCGCTAGTAGGACGACAAAAGCTACTAGCAGATCAGTTAGCAAAGCTAACAAAAAAATACGAAGAAGGATGGTCCATCAAGGAAAACCCAACAATGCAAGTTGGATAGATTGCACACCATCGAAACAATATGGCAAGAATTTTCACAAAATCATACTCGCCTCATAGACACTGTCAAGCCAGACACTCCCTACATACAAGGAGATATGTTTGGAAGGGTAAGGAAGAGAAGAAGAACTAAAGGCAATACTCCTAGCAATTACACCCTCACATACTGAGGAAGAGGCTGAAGGTCAATTGGACTCCATCAAGATTTCGGTTGCAGATGACATCCAGAGACAACTCCGGAGACAGCAGGCATTGATCGCCACGGTTCAGAGGATCTTGTCAAATCTAGATTCAACTATCAAGGACAAACAGTCAAAACACTACTACCAGGTACAGCTCTCCACATTGGAAAAACACTGGCACGAGATAGACAGCTTGCATCATGCAATATGCGAGCATCACGATGATCCCACTCAAATTAATTATAACATGGACCAATTCATTAGTATTGAAGCCAACGCGCAGAAGGGACTGGCCAATCTACAAGAATTAATCTACTCCTTCTCTGATACAACAATCTCAACAAATTCGACATCTGCCATCCAGTTGCCCAAAATAACGCTACCCAAATTTGATGGGACATATTCAACCTGGAGGCAATTCCACGATCTTTTTGTGCAAATTATTCATTCACAACCTATCGGAGCTGCACAGAAGATGTGGTATTTAAAAACAAATATTACAGGCGAAGCACTTCGATTAATCAGCCACCTTTCAATAAGTAACGACAATTATGACTCAGCCTGGAACATTCTAAAACGGCGTTTCGAGAATAAAAGACTATTGGTAGCCTCACTCCTAGAAAAACTACTAACTCAGCCTCAAATCGCGGTTGAAACAGCGTCAGCACTAAAGAACTTTCATGACACTACTTCTGAGTGTATGCAAGGATTAAATAATCTTGGCATAGACATAAGTAATTGGGATCCGTTACTGTTGCACATCCTCATCGAAAAACTACACGTCAATTGTAGAATCCACAATAAACATAATCAAGCAAAATCAAGAAACTTTGGATCAACGGCATTCGATATTGCAAACCCAGCTGATTGCAGTAATTAACCGAATCAACAACAACACGGACGAATCATATCAACTCAAGATTCAACAACTCTTTTCGTCGTGGTCCTTATATAGCACACTGCTTATATCAAATGTTCATGTTAGTAAATGCGAAATACACATTCTCAATAAAATGGAGGACCTATCAGCATGTCAAATAAGGCTAGTTCACAACAACCCGATATGGACCAAATTTTTACACACCAACCATTGGATATACGCCGTAACTTCAAAAACATCATTAAACATAGCATGCAAGGACACAGTAACATTAGTTACAATTGAGGGATCTGGCACTTTGAGATTGCAACCTAATTGCATCGCAAAGGGTGACTTCATAACCCTACGAGCTCACGGCAACCATTCCCACACTATCCGTTCATCCATCACGAGACTCAGTGAGATTCCAAATGATACTCTTTTCGAGTATATAAGCAACCAGGTGGACACAGCACACCAATATCCAATTCGGCTTGACGAACAAGAAAAGAAGTTGGAAAAGTTAGCAGCACAGATAGACTCCAATCATCTGGAACTGCCAACCATTGTGCAGCGACATGCAATACCCCACACCATCATAAGCTCATCAGGACTAATTATAATTATCGCTATGATAATTTTACTAGTTTGGAAATTCCGAATATGCAGTTGTAGCAGCAGATTGACAGAATACCCAGTTGCTGCTCCAAGAACACTCCCAGAAGCAACAATCCAACCCTCAGCTACCATAACCACATGATTGAACCCAGTTGAACGGGGGCAGGATGTTAAGATAGGCCAGTTCCCACCACCAGCAGCGAGCGGCAACACCAGCAAGCCAACGACCGCACATTGAAACAAGAAACCTATTTTATACGTTGCTTTTCATTTTTTGTACTTTAATTTTCTTCTCATTATTTTCATTCAACCGACGTCAGCATTTCCTGTTGAAGCGTGTAATTTTACCTTTGCAATGTCATCAATATTGTTATATTAGTATTAAGCCTATTACTTTTGTTTCTGTTATTCTTAATATTGTTAGTTTATGCTAAATAAGCAATTTAGACGTATAAATAGCTTGAAATAAATATCAGCGATCACTTGTGATCAGTCAGCTAACCAAGACTTTTATTTTATTCCAAGTGAGTCTGCTTGGAAGGCTGTTCAATTTTTGGTGTTCTAGTTTCTGTACTGGTAATACCACTGGTAGTCACGGTACAAGAACCGTGATCTATCCTACAACTATACAGTAAAAGCACTGTATACAAAGATGTAAGGGGCTTTTCGGCATTTGTTGAGATCAATAAATTTTGGATTATCCGATAAAGAGTGGGCTGAAAATAAATTAACTGATCCGACAGGAGAAAGGTTGAGTTTTTTTCTTTTTTTGTTTTTATATTGAGGGGGCGGGTCTGAAAGCGAAACAGTGCAAGTGTAAACATTTTTGAAATCCGCCTGCTGCCACACCCACTTTTTCATAACTTTGTTTTAATTTCATACAAAATATTTTATTATTATTATTTTTATTATAATTTATTAACATATTATTAAAATATATAAATTAATACATAGCAAGAGCACTAGCTGCAGAGGCTGACGGCTCAATAGTATTTTATAACTAAGTTAATACGTTAGTATAAGTACATAAATAAGAACCAGCACAAAAATCAAACAATAGTAAAAAATAAAATCATATCAAAAACAAAAAAAAACAAAAAGTACTCGCGTAATGCTAATTGTTTGCAGTGCAGTGCATAAGCAAAAAAAATAAAGTGCACGACTGGGTGTATATATAAGTGTATAATTTTATCAGGATTAAAGTCCAAGTCTTGCTCTTCCCAGTAAAGTAGGCGTGGCATTCCGCGTTTCGATGGAATAATAGTCATAACATTGTAGGAGTTTACTCAATATTTAGTTTAAAAAAAAAAACACCTTTAAAAGGTGGGCGTGGCCAGATAAGGTGTTTGAGTGAATTATAGAAATTTTTTTTATAAAAGTGGGCGTGGCAATTCCAAAATTTGGTACGCTATTATTTTGCACTTGTCTTATAATTTAGAAATTTTAGTTTTTAGCCCAATCGCCGAACAAATACCCGAGAAACAGCTGATTTTCAATATTACCGTTATTCGATTTTTTCGTGAGAAACGTGGTATGCCGCTTCATAGAATATGCCCAAACTAACCCACACATCGTTAGAGCCGTTTTCGAGAAAATCCATTTTAACTGAAATCGGCCAAGTAAACTATCCTTAATTTTGAAGTTAGAATAAAAATTCAAATTTCGCCTCTAGGGTATATCCCACAGACCCTATATATGAAGTTTGAAGTAAATCCGTCCAGCCGTTTAGGCTGTAGTCGAATATACAGACAGACATACAGACAGACAGACATATGTACAGACAGACAGACATACAGACAGACAGACATACAGACATACAGACAGACATACAGACAGACATACATGAAAAGACATGAAAAAATATGAATATATTACAGCTTAATCTTAACCAAAGCGGCTCATGACCTTTTACAACAATCTGTTCGTGAACTAAAAATTGATGTAGCGATACTCTGTGAGCAATATAAAAACTTATGTAACAATAACTGGCTTACCGACGCGACGAATAGGCTGCAATCTGGGTTTGCGGAAACGCGTCAATCCAGGAATATCCAGAGGTGCGGGAGAATTTTTATGTACGGGCTAAGATAAATGGCATTTATATATACAGCTGTTATATACCACCTAGCGCTACTATCGAAAGTTTCGAGACAATTTTGGATAGACTAGTCGCAGACATTACAGGCAGAGGTCCTGTCATAATAGCGGGTGATTTCAATGCCAGATGCTAACTGGCGCGTGAGCGATCGCTATACACATAGTGACCACAATGCGATCCTATTCACCGCCGGCATTGGCCCACCAATCCGCAGTAATCGGACTATACTCAAACGAACCAAATGGAACGCAAATTCTCTTGATGAAGAACTTTAAAGCTTTATCGTTAGTGAGGCAATAATCGAAGCTAGAACTGTAGAGGATTTCGTAACGCAGGTAACACAGGTATTAGTAAATGCGTGTAATGCATCGATGTCAAAACTGGGTGCAGGGAAACATCGACCCCCAGTATATTGGTGGACCCCAGAAATCGCGGAACTAAGATCGGTATGTTACCGAGCGCGCAGACTTTATCAACGGTTGCGGACTTGGAACGCTGATGAACAGCAAATCGAATCCATCCGAAACGCATATCGAGAAGCGAGAACACGGCTAAAAGTAGCGATTAAGTGCAGCAAGCGTCTTTGCTTTAAGGACCTCTGCGAAGAACTTAATAATGACATATGGGGAAAGGCCTACAAAATTATTTCAATGAGACTAAAAGGCCCCCGTTTGCGATCGCCAACGTGTCCGGTATTGCCCCGAAAAATAGTTGAGACCCTATTTCCTCGTCAACAAAGTAGGGAGGTAACTAATCGAAACGTCAACGATAGAGCGTCCATACCTATAATAACACGTGAAGAATTATTCGAAGCATGTAAGAAGGTAAACGATAGAAAGGCTCCCGGGCTGGATGGAATCCCAAATAAAGCCTTAAAAGTAGCTATTAAAACTCGACCCGACTTATTTTCCGAAATGTTTAACGCCTGTCTTCAGGAAGGAGTTTTACCCGAGCCGTTGAAGCGTCAACGACTAGTTCTACTTCCGAAAGGAAAGGGGAACCCGAACGAACCATCGTCTTATCGTCCTCTTTGTTTGCTCGACACTATCGGAAAAGTCCTTGAGCGAATAATTTACAATAGGCTTTTGCCAGCTATTGAAACAGCAGGAGGTCTATCAGAGCATCAATACGGTTTTCGTAAGTCACGCTCCACGGTAGATGCAATAAACGCCGTAATATCGAAAGCCCGAACCGCTATAGAAGGCAGACGCTGGAAAGGTGGTACTAAAGAATACTGCGCTATTATAACCCTCGATGTGAAAAACGCATTTAACTCCGCGAATTGGGAACACATTATGAGAAGTCTCTATCGGATCGAGACACCGGACTATCTCTGTAAAATAATCAGGAGCTACTTTACAAACAGAGTCCTCCTCTATGACTCTGACGAGGGAATTAAGACCTACTTAATTGTACGATGAAATTTTACACCTACCGATTCACAGAGAAGCGTCGATCATCGGCTTTGCGGATGACATCGCCGTGGTGGTCGTAGCAAAAACCATTTAAGAAGTTGTACTCTACTGTAACGACACAATTGAAATGGTACGTCGTTGGCTAACTGCCGCCGGTTTGCAACTTGCCGATTATAAATCTGAAGCGGTGCTTATTACAAGTAGGAAAGTCCGTGAAACAATATCGATTAAAGCCGGGCAGCACGAAGTAATCTCACAACCTTTTATTAAGTACCTTGGAGTGATTATCGACGCGCGTCTAAATTTTAAACACCACCTTGAATATGCATGCGAAAAATCGTCGAAAGCTGTCAGTGCACTCTCAAGGCTTATGAGCAATATAGGAGGCCCTAAACAAAATAAAAGACTTCTTATTGCAAGAGTTGCCAGTTTGATAAATTTGTACGCAGCAGAAATATGGGCAAGTGCTACCAAAGTTAAGACTTACATGCGTGGAGTTAAATCCGTCCACCGTCTCAGCGCACTTAGAGTCGCCAGTGGATTTCGCACGGTTTCAAACGATGCTATTCTCGTCGTATCTTCAATGTTACCCATCGACCTACTCGCTGAAGAAATGAAAAGACTTCGAAATGAGCGAGTTCGAAATGGTCGGGTAAGCGACGAAAAACGAAAATACGAAAGGAATCGCAGTATCGCAACCTGGCAACATCACTGGAACGAGTCCTTAAAGGGAAGATGGACGCATCGTCTTATACCAGAATTGATGTATGGATAAAATGCGAACACGGTGAAACAAACTTCTATCTTACTCAGTTTCTGACGAGACACGGATGTTTCAGAGAATATCTCTTCAAACGAAAACACGAAACTCTCCCGAACTGTCCACATTGTGAACATGTTTCGGAAAACGTGGAACACGTGTTTTTTCATTGCCCACGATATACAAACGAGAGGTTCGTCCTTCGGGAACAATTTGGAGAGTGGGCCACTCCCGAGAATGTTGTAAATTACATGCTCCAGAATGATGAAAACTGGGACATAGTAAGTAACGTGGCGGTACGCATAATGAGCGATCTTAGGCGCATAGAGCGCCAACGTAACGCGGATAATTCAGTCAGCCGAGCTTCAAACGTCTAATGACTCATAATAGCGTATAGGAGAAAATTGCCCAAGAGGCAAACCAGCCCCGCGAAGTATTACCTAACGGCAGTTCCGCGGGGAGAGTGGTTTGAAGTGTGCAGGGTGTGGTTTAGCACGTAGGCGTATTCCTGGCCTTGGTCAGGTCTGCGAATCGTGCATACCGGTAGCGCGGGTTACCGGTATCTATGAAGATTACACATCTTTTAGCGCAACCAAAAAAAAAAAAACAGACATACACAACAGACTGACAGACAGACTGACAGACAGACAGACAGACTGACAGACAGACTGACAGACAGACTGACAGACAGACTGACAGACAGACTGACAGACAGACTGACAGACAGACTGACAGACAGACTGACAGACAGACTGACAGACAGACTGACAGACAGACTGACAGACAGACTGACAGACAGACTGACAGACAGACTGACAGACAGACTGACAGACAGACAGACAGACGGAATTGCCGGACCTACTTTTTTGGACTTCTCCATCATAGTAATGTCAAGTTTAGATAGATAGATAGATATTTTTATTTCGTACACAAGTTTGATTAAAATCTCGAGTTCGATTTTTTCACGATTGCAATACTTACCCTATAGGTAGGTGCAAGTAAAAAGGGTGTATGTGTGTGTGCCAGTGCGAGTCATCCTCTCCCTCCTCTCCATCTCATGGCTAACACTAGACCTAAATCATTGCATTCGCCGTATGGTAGCTTTTTTTTCTATTTGTTGATGTACCAACTTCTATTGTCGTATGAGCTGTTTTGGAAAACTAAGTTACACGTAGCTACACGTCTGTAGCCAGTTGTTTTGGCACTGGATGAAACACAGTTTGGGGAAAACTCTGATTCCCCAGATTTGAGCCTTCCTGGATATAACCTGGTGCCTTTATTCTTTTCACACCGTGGTCTCGCCATATACATTCGTAGTGCCTACCGAATCCAACCACAATACGACTCATGTTCCAATCCGGAATTTAACTTCATGTGGTTAAAATCCAGCGTCCGTAGGCAAATTATTCACTATACTGAGTTTGATGCGCTGTCTGACTCCATCACAAGAATTGTTTCCATTTATCCTCATACTGAGATCGTTATTGCGTACGATTTCAATATACACAATTCTGGTTGGCTTCGGCATTCTGGACAGACAACACCCAGAGGAAGATATGTTGAGATCTTTGCAGCGGTAAATAATTCCACACAGCTTGTGAACGAGCCTACACGGCTACCTGACATTGATAGTCATTCCGCCAACACTCTGGACGTGTTTCTTAGCTCCCACCCTGATAAATACATTATAAACGTATTGTCGCCGTTAGGTTCGTCAGACAACTGCGTCATATCGGCTAATTTCTCGTACCTCAACCACTCAGTTAAGAAAACAAATCCTTAAAGAATAGTGTGGCAATACTGGGACGGCTTGATCAGCTTCTTTAGGAGTTTTAACTGGTCGCTATGTTTCCTCGACAGCGACGTGGATGCCGCCGCCCGTCACTGATCACTAATACCACTTACCTTGGCATGAACTCCTTTATTCCTAGCCGAATAAAGAGTGTCAATCCAAAGGAAAATGCATGGTATGACTTAAGCTGTAAAGAGGCTATCCGGTTGAGGGAGCTAAGTTTACGGTCTTACAAGGTCGACCCCTTCGAGGAAAATCGGAAAAAATTCAAACGAGCCAGAAATGACTGCTCTTATTCGTCGTGTCAAATTCTCCTTTGACCAAAAACTGAGACAAGAAATCCTACATTGTCCCAAAGTAGTAGACATTTTTGGTCATTCGTCAAAAACATAAAAAAATCTGCCTCATCTTCCATCCCAACAATTGTTCATACTGATATTCCAGCTGTCCGCTCTTTGGACAAGGCCAATCGTCAATATCGAATATCGATGGGACAAATCCACTTTCGCAATCGTACAGTAGCAAGAGTACTTAAAGATCTGAATATAAACAAATCCGCTGGTCCAGATGGTATCTTACCCATAATTCTGAAGAAGTGTTCTTCCACACTGGCAAAACCACTGCGTAAGCTCTTTCATCTGTCCTACTCTTCTGGTCGCTTTCCGAGAAGATGGAAAACAGCATTTGTTCAGCCCGTCCCTAAAAAAGGCGAATCTTTTCTCCTCCAATTACCGACCCATTGCACTTACATCCCTTCTTTCCAAGGTCATGGAAATGCTGATAAATCGTCAGTTTATAAAATAACTTGAATCACGAAAATTTCTCAATGACCGGCAGTACGGTTTTCGTAGCAAAAGGTCCACTGGTGATTTGATGGTATGTCTCACCGAAAAGTGAAACCACTCTCTGCTTCATTCTGGTGAATGTAAGATTGTTGCTCTTGATATTTCAAAGGCATTTGACAGAGTTTGCCATCAAGCTCTTTTGTCGAAAATGCGTGCATTTGGCATCGATGAATCACGTTTTCAATGGATTAGAAATTACCTTTCGGAACGTTCAATTCATGTTGTTTTGATTGGTTTCAAGTCTGCAATCCACCATATAAATGCTGGCGTCCCTCAAGGCTCAGTTTTGTCTCCGACTCTGTTTCTTGTTTTCACAAACATAGAGATTCTTTCCTAAACCGTACTACACGAATGTGGAATGCTCTACCAAGCTCTATTTTTCCCTCACATTGGATACAAACATTTAAAACCAACGTCTATCGGTATCTCCTATCAGCTCTTCCTAATTTCCCTAACGCCCGCGCTGTGTCTTGACATTTAAAGGGCAACAATAATCCCTTGTGCGCGAGTGAATTATAAAAAACAAAAAGGTGTTAGCTCAAATTTCCATACTAAGTTTATTTACATAATTATATATTTTGAGAATTTTTTCGTGAATAGGATTTCTTAGCAAGTCGTAGGGTGATGAGTTGGTGTTAAGCAATTGGTTTGTTGGTAGGCAGACTCTACATTCACCTATTCCTAGGATATGATTTATGTTGATTTGAGGGTCGCAGGTTTGGCATAATGGCGGAGTTCCTCTTTTAAGGAGATGTTGGTGGGTGAAAGATGTGTGTCCCAATCGCAGCCTCACGAAGTGGTATTCATATGTTTTGAAGTTCAGGTGGGGTTGATTGGCTGGGATCCGTCGGTGTTGATAATAGAGTAATGGTGCTGGTTATTATGCCAATCCAAAAGTTGTCTGGATACAAACTTATGGTTGATGGTTCGTATCATGTCTAGTTTGGTAAAGATGGCAAATTTGTGAACTGGAGCACTGTGTGCAAGGTTTGCAGCGACATCAGCATGTTTATTACCTGGAATCCCTATGTGACTGGGACATTAGTTGGGTGCTTTTATGAGATAGTCTCTGATTATGTTAGCACTCACCGTACTGTGATGGATTTTTTATTGCATTGAGCACCGATAAGCTATCTGAGCATACTACATATTTGCCGCTTAAATTGGCAGCTATTGTTGTGGTTCTTTGGATAGCGAAAGCTTCTGTCTTCATAACTGGCTGCGAAGGATGTGCTGTTATTGTTTTTGGAGCCATCTGTGTATAAGAATTTTCAACCACAAGATTATAGTTGCGAGGAAATGCTGACAAATAAAGCGAGAAATGTGTCTTTGTTGGTATTCGTTTTGCTATACCCAGCCAAGTTCATGATGAAAGATGTCTGTTTTATGCACCACGGTGGATATACTGGCCTATGTACAAAACTCCTGTTTATCGGGGGATCAAATTCTTTGGCACAGGTCAGTCCGCGGGAAATAGCGCATGGAATCCGCTTAGTAGTTTTCATATACAAAGCAGACGTGATGTCTTTGTCGATGATTGATCCGATTGAGAATAGCAGTTTGATGTAAAACTTAGCTCTGGATCCTTCTATGCGATGTTCTATTGTAGGAAGACCGGCTTCTACCAGCATGTTCTTCACGGTGCTTGATGGGAAAGCCTTAATGCTTCTACGTGCAGCTTGATGGTAAGGAGCCTTAATGGTGCCAATTGTAGATTTTGGACAATTTCCTTAGATAAGTACACCGTGATCAATATTACTAAGAACAATCGATTTTTCAATTGAACATGAAGTGTTGATATGTGTATTACATCTCTTACTAGCTATTTAACTTATTATATTAGCTCTCGCAGCTAGGCTTTTTTTTAAGTTTTATATAATGGTCTTTCCGATCGCTGGATGCTGTAGGAATAGGGTAGGTACTGATTGGCGTCAACTTGGCGACGTCCAGTGCTGTAACTGTTACTACTCATCAATTGTGTTTATTTTACCTTCAAGTGGTAGACATTGGGTACTGGTTGATGTCCATCCGGACGCGACTTGCTGAACTTATAAGCGCGAGTGTTGAACAAGAGAAAATTGCAGCACTAAAAACACGAGAGCGGACGAACTCTCTCGATGGGGTTAACGGTGCCGTCAGAGCTTCAAGCGGAAGCTACTTCGACATCCTCGGAGCTCAGGCCGGTAATGATTTGCAAAAATAGGTCAGGTTTTTGGAAAAGAAACGGTGGCGGACGAGCCTTCAATAGGCCAACGGCAGCGCTCACATCCCCGAAGCGGGAAACCCCTCTTCCTAGGGGTTTCACCAAAAGGAACTAGCCCTCCAGGTTGGGGGTTGTGCTGTCGGGGTAACTTCCCTGCACGTAAAAACACTTATTACAAGAGAGACACGCGCCTCGGATTTAAATCAACCCCCTCATACAAGATCACGACCCGAAACGTTTACGGACTACGAATTAAGAGTACGCACCTGGAACATACGCACATTGTACACCCCTGGTGCTACTCAAAAACTTGAATCTGTCCTCACGCGGTACAAGGCAGGTATTACCGCGATCCAGGAGATACGATGGATAGGATCAGGTATACAAAAACGACAAAATTCGGATTCGTCGTAGGAAATCGGCTACGCTTAATGATAATTGGTTAGGTATGTGGGTAGGCGACTAGAATAAAATATCACATCGCCACACTCAGGTCATTACAGACCCATAGTGATACCCATAAGGGAAAAGTCCCTTGCCCATTGGTAAAACCTAGTACTAATTTACATCTTGTGAATCACCAAACCATCCTGTGGATTTGATGAATCTAAAAATTTTACTGATTGGTCTATTTGCTAATTCTTCAAGATCACAGAAAAAGAAAGAAATTTGAATCTAAGGTGGATAAGCCCAGGGCAGTGACGAAGAAAGTGGGTTGTATCCTCATTAGCTTCCTCGTCTCCTCATCCCCGACATAAATTTTCATCCGTGAGTCTCAGCTTTCTCATGTGGTGCCGAAGAGAGTTATGCCCCGTGATAATTTCTATAAGGACAGAAAGGGACTTCCTATCCTTTAGCATAATTCGGTCGATCCTACTCTTGACAAAGCAAGGTCATAGACTTCTGGTGATCACACTGGTGTCCATGGAGATCCATCTAATATTGGCCTCACTTCTGGCCCTAATCCATGCCTTTTGCTTCAATGTGCAAGGTTGGATGAGATGTCTACCTGTTGCGATGTAAATTCAGAGCCTCTTCTTGCCAATTCGTCTGCCTTTTCATTACCTGGAATACCTTCGTGTCCAGGGACCCAGCAGAGGGCAACCTTGTGATGTGTTCCAAGAACCTTGATTTCTTCACAACAGCACTTCACAAGCTTGGATATTATTTCGATAGCAGTAATCGCCTTTTTTGCCGCCTGGCTGTCGATGAAAAAGGTGATAACTTCCTGTGGTATTGCCTTCATTGCAGTCTTACGGGAAGTTATTGTCACTGCCAAGACTTCCGCTTGGAAAACACTGCTATGGTTCAGGAGGCGGACTAATCTAGATATCCCCAGCGGTTCAGAAAAAATGCCAGACCCCACGCCTACATCCATCTTAGATCCATCTGTATAGATAGAGATGGAACGTGTGTTGGCAGGCTGAACATCCTTCCATTCTTCCCTGCTTGGGAACGAGCTAGTAAACGGTCTATGAAAATCTAGGAACGGAGTGAGGTAATCCGTAGTATAGACTTTTCCTAGATATTTCTCCAAGATCATGGAATTGCCTGTTGCATTATGATTCCAGCTATCTGACTGACTTATTCTTAGGGTACTTATAGGTGCCGAGGTTTTAGCAAAAATGTCCAGCGGTACAAGATTGAGGAGAGCCTCTAGTCCTGCAGTAGGTGTTGTTCTCATGGCACTTGTGGTGCCAATGCAGGCCAATTTCTGGATCCTCGTGAGGCCCGCGAAGTTGGTGGACTTGCTGGCGGACGGCCACCATACAAGACAACCATACGTCAGAATAGGTCTTACTATCGCCGTATACATCCATAGAATAATTTTGGGTTTTGGACCCCAGTTTTTCCCAAATATTCTACTATAGAAAGCTATAGTTGCTTTTTTAGTTCTTTCGTTGATATTAGGTCTCCAGTTAATTTTTTTTTTATCAAGAACGCGTTTTAGGTATCTTGCGCTATCCGAGATTTTAAGGGGAGTACCCCCAATGGACGGTAATGTGAACTCAGGAATTTTCCTCCTGTTGGTGAATAATACCAGCTTCGTCTTATAGGGATTGACCGCTAGTTCACATTTCTCAGCCCGGGTGATTAGAATCTTAAGCGCGTTATCTAATATTTCGCTCAGGGTAGGTAGAAATCTGGCTATGGCCAGCATTACGATGTCATCCGCATATGCAATGGCCTTAACACCACTGTATCTGAGTTGTAGCAGCACCTCATTTAGTACAATGATCCATAATAACGGGGAGATTACTCCGCCTTGAGGACTAACTCTGGAGGTGAATGCATCCATCTTTGTACCCTCGTGTTCTGCGATATTGTGTCTTTCCTCAAGTATTGCAACAATCCAGTTGGTGAGTGAATCGTGAATCTTTAGATTTAACAGGGTTCTACGATCCGTTTTGACATTGTTAAAAGCACCCTCAATGTCCAAGAATGCGTCGAGAGTGAATTCCTTGCCTTTTATTTTAAGGACTTCTCGATTGAGCCGACTACACTGTGCAGCGCCGTTTCCACACTTTTCTCCTTGGTATAAGCGTGTTGGGCCGTGGACATGTCCTCGGGACGAAGTCTGCTGCGAATGTAGATATCGGCTAACCTCTCTAAGGTTTTCAGAATGAAGGCGGTTAGGCTAATAGGCCTGAAATCTTTGGCGGTGGTGTGACTTGGCTTTCAAGCTTTGACCTTTACCTCTCTCTATGTTCTTGGGATATGTCTGTGTTTGAGACTGCTAATAAATAGTTCTCTGAGTACCGGAATAACCGTACTTGAGGTGCTCTGAAACATGATCGGTATGTTTCCGTCAATGAACCTATTGCCCATTCAATTCTCTCCTCTGAAATTAAGTCAGCTGGTAACTCCTATTCTGTGTTTATATTTCTTACTGAGGTATCGACAGGTTGAGTTGCACTCCCAGGGAAGTGGGTGCTAATAAGCAATTTAAGTGACTCAGAACATGATTCAGTCCAATTACCGTCGGGATCCTTAAGTGATCCAATAGCCACAGATTGTCTTGAGAGGATCTTTCGAAGTCTCGCAGAATCTGTAGTTCCGTTAATGTCATTACAGAAACTCTGCCAAGACCGACGCTTTGCTTTTTGCGTCTCGCTTTTGAACCTTCTCTGACTGTCTTTATACCGATCCCAGTCTGCATCTGAGTTCGTCCTTTTGGCAGCATTGAGGAGACTCCTAGTGGCTCTCCTGATGTCTGCCAGCTCTTTGTTCCACCATGGAGGTGATTTCTTACACTTCCCTTTGGTCACCGGACAAGCTATAATAAAACCCTCTTTGAAGACATATGTCGGAAGGACACTGCAAGTTACATTCTTGAAGGCGTCGTCGACTCTTACTCACTATTTTATTGAAGACGTCCCAGTTGGTTCTCCTGGGATTCCTATATGGTTTATAAGAGTCACAGGAGGACCGAAGAACATATTCAATAATCTTGTGATCAGAGAATGATTCCACCCCCAGAACTTTCCAATTCTCAATTAAGAGAGAACTCAAATTACTTGCTAGGGTTATATCTATTACTTCTTGCCTATTTCTAACTACGAAGGTAGGCTCACTACCCCTATTGGCTATTATTAGGCTACTTTCAATAATAAACTCAAATAAGGACTCACCGCGGTGGTTGGTATCACTGCTGCCCCATTGTACATGGTGCGAGTTAGCGTCGCATCCCAAGAGTAGGTCCCATCCTTCGTCTCTTGCCCTCTGTACTAGTTCGCAGGTCAATGTGGATGGTGAGAGGGTGATCACGTCGTAAGGCATGTAGATAGCTGATAAAATCAGTGGGGAAAGCCCCCTCCGCTCCAGCCTTATCACCGTGTGGTCCATGCCACTATAGTTAGACAGAAGAAATATGTTAATATGTCTCCTGGCTACTACACAGGTTCTATTCTTACTATCTGTGCTATATGGAGTCGCGCTTTACGTGGGAAAGTCTTTATGTCCGAGCCCGCTGATCTTGCCACGGGAGATCCATGGCTCTTGCACTAAGGCAACATCTATATTGCTGGTACCTAAGAAATAGGTGAGGTTAGCGCTAGCTGCAATGCTATGGTGGTGGTTAATTTAAAAAATCTTCATCATTGTCTTACCTTAGCACCATCATCCTTGTTTAATGATAATTGACTTTAAGCCGATCAGCGATCGCGTCATAATATGTGCACACGCACCTACCGACGAAGCTGAAGACTCTATCAAGGAGGGCAAATATCGACTCTGACCATTATCTTGTTGCAGCCAAATTCAGAGCTCGACTATCCAACGAGAAGAAGCTGCGAAATGCCCAGAAAAAGAAATTCAACGTTGGAAGCTTTAGCACGACTGGAGTAGCCAGAGTCTACAGAGAGCGTCTGAGTGAGAAGCTCTCCGCTGTGCATTCACCTTCCACAAACGCCAACGACCAGTGGAACCAGTACCACCATAGGTTACCAACCACCACCTAAGGGGAGCCCTTGGTATGATTATGAATACGTACGTAGAAAAAGGTAACAGAAAATGCGCACCTAGAAAAGCCGCTGGCTTTGATGGTCTCCCAGCAGAGCTTTTCAAACATGGTGGTGATGTTTTGGTAGGATGCATGCACCAAATCATCAGCCAAGTATGGGTGGATGAAGCCATGCGCGATGATCCTATCCAATGTACTGTGTGAACGTCTGAAACCTTTCTGCAACACACTAATCGGCACGTATCAGTGTGGCTTCCGGCCCGGCAGATCTACGATCGACCAAGTTTTTACGCTAAGGCAAATCCTGGAAAAGACCAACGAATTTTAAGTCGAGACCCACCACCTCTTCATCGACTTTAAAGCCGCATACGACAGCATTCATCGTCCTGAGCTCTACAAGGCGATGGCCGAATTCGGGATCCCGCAAAACTGATCCAGCTGTGCCGCGTGACGCTGGAAAACACGCGGTGCAATGTGACAGCTCTTCTAAAATATTCAAAACTTGCACCGGATTTCGTCAAGGAGATGCACGGGATCGAAGGGAATGGAAGGCTGTGTGTCAGGTAGGGAGTCTTCACGGGTCGGGAGCTCGTTAAGAAGAAGAATAGTGGTCTTTCCAATTATACTTATTTTTAAATATTGCCCCTAGAATATTTAAGCTCCTACATTAACTATATTTAAGTTATTAAAGCTTAATGTTAAACCGCTACATGAAGTTTTGCGGCAGACGTGTAGAGTCTTACATTTATCTAAGGATAATTTCGCGCCAGATACATTAGCCTATTTTAGAGTATATTGGACTGCGTTACGCATTTTGTATGCATGTGTATATCACCTGCATAGATACAGTGATAAATTTGTTTATGTTTAAGTATAATTTTACCTTAACCATCAAAAGAGCAACACCGATAGTGGGGAGCCTTGGGGATTCCATTTAAAAGCGGATGGGCTGAAGAGAACCAGGGGTTTGCTTTTACACAAATATTTCTATTCGTGAAGAAAGATTTAACATAGGAAAAGATCTTAAGTTTATTTAACACCAAATGGATACCTATCTTATCGAAAGCCTTTTCGAAGTCAAGAGAGTGTATTGTGACATGATTGCGAGCTGAGAGGGCATTGGAAATGAAGAAGTCCAGATGGAGAAGTGCGTCAGTACAACCTTTACTTGATTGAAAGGCCACTTGGTTTGGGATTTATCATTTTTACTTGCACCTAGCTATACCTATAGGTCAAGTATTGCATTCGTGAAAAAAATCGAACTCGAGATTTTAATCAAACTTGACATCACTATGATAGAGAAGTCCAAAAAAGTATGTCCGGCAATTCCGTCTGTCTGTCTGTATGTGCGACTGCAGCCTAAACAGCTGGACGGATTTGCTTTAAACTTCATACCTGTAGTCTGTGGGACATTCCCAAGAGGAGAAATTGGAATTTTCATTTTAACCTCGAAATTAAGGGTAGTTCACTTAAGGCCGATTTCAGTTAAAATGGATTTTCTCGAAAACGGCTCTAACGATTTCGATAAAATTTGATGCTATGAGGTTGAATACCACGTTTTTCACGATCGAATAACGGTAATATTAAAAATCAGCTGTTTCTCGGGTATTTGTTTGGTGATCGGTCTAAAAATTTATATTTTTAGGTTGTAAGACAAACCCAAAATAAAGGCGTACCAAATTTTGGAGATCACTTTTTAAGAGCGTTTTTATAAAAACAAAATCTTATGAAAACTCCTACAATGTTAGGACTATTACTAGGACGAAACGCGGAATGCCACGCCTACTTTACTGGGAAGAGCAAGACTTGGATATTAATCCTGATAAAATTGTCGTGCACTTTATTTTGAATTTATGTACCAATGCAGTCTCTTAGCGACAATTTTCTCAAGGACCTTTGACATACAGGGAATAAGTGATAGCGGTATCCGTTGATGTTATTTATGTTTTTGTTGAGTTTGTTAAGAGGTACAATAGTTGCTAATGTCCAGTTTTGCGGGATGACAACGTTGTTGTACAGAGGTATACGTTTGATGGTGGAAGGTTCTTTAACAAAGGGAACGATATTCTGTCCTTGCTAGGAGTTTTCCTTTTGAGTCTGTTTAAACAGGTTTCGAGCTCTAGTGTGGATATTGCGTTTTGAGAGAATTAACCTTACATGCTTTGAAATTGTCCGAGAAATTGTAGTCGTTGGATAAATTTGACGAAGTGCGGGCAAGGTAGTTGCTAATCTCGGAAGGATTGGCTATAGGGCCTTCAGAAATTTTAATCAACTTTATGCATTGTGACGTGTAGTTACCGGTCAGGCAGCGGATGTTATCCCAGATTTGTTCCGTATGTTTTATCTGACAATTAGTCTAAAATGTGTTTGTTAAAATAAACCCAGTTAGCATGGTCAGTTCAAAATTTACGATTTATCGTTGTTTTGGAGGAAGCTGGTCCAATAGTAATAGTGGAAACTTCTGGTGAGCAGGAAGTCAAGTCGACGTGGGTGAAGGTGTTATGGGTGGAAAAGTGGATTGGGGAACCGTTATTTAGAATTATGAGATTTGAGTCGTAGAAAAAGTTTTCCAGTATATTAGGGTTAGTAGTAGGGGAGCCCCACAGAATGCTCCAAGCGTTAACGTCACCGACAAATAGTACGGGGGTGTGGATCTGGTATTTGTTTATATGGAATGTTTTCCTGTGTATTTGTTCAGTAAGTGAGGGTGACGACCCCGACTCCTGGCGCTCTAGGTATATGAGTTTTGTTGTAAAAGATTAGAGTTGGACAGAAGATTGGGATATTGAAGCTGAGGTAATTCGACTGTGGTTGGCGGTTTAGGGGGGTTTATTTTTTTTAGCATTTGTAGTGGGTTTAGTTTGTGTGAGAATTGGTGATGAGGCTAATTTTTTGTTGTGTTCGTGAAGAACGTGTTTGGGTACGATTGTGTTTACCTGCTTGATGGTCGACGTTGGTAGGTCTGGGAGAAGGGAATGTGGGATTGACGTTGAAGTGCCGTTGGTGGGGTGTTTACTGAAACAGTTGGTTTTTGGGTGTTTAAATTACCTGCTACTGCTGAGTAAGTTGATGGACGGGAGGTGGTGGGGTGTTGTTCTTTGTATATTAGTTTGGCATCAGCCATCTTGCATTTTCGCGTTATCTTTATTTTAAGGGTCTCTTTCGCTTGTTCGTAACGCTGGCAGGTTGTGGATGAAATGGGATGTTTTTCATTTCAGTTGGCAAATGAAATTCGTGTGCATTCTTCAGGGGTGCGAGGTGGTAGATTGGCAACTTTGGCAGCGCATACTCAGTTACTTGGACAATGTACCATCCGATATTGATCGTGCTTGGTGGTCGGAAAAGATTAAAGGTAAAGAGAATCAGTCCAGTTGCACGTTGATTTCCATCTTCAGTTTCTGATTTCATTTCTTCAATGATCTCGGTTTCGGGAACATTGGTGAGGTAAGGAGTATATACCGTGCCTTTCGACGAGTTTAGTTGGGTGTAAAGGTCTATTGAGATCGGGTGTAAATTGGAAAGCACTTTCTTGGATAAGAAAAGATCGGCTATTTTTTTGGTTTTGACTAACACAAGTCATTTCTTCAATGATCTTGGTTTCGGGAACATTGGTGAGGTAAGGAGCATATACCGTGCCTTTCAAAGAGTTTAATTGGGTGTGTAGGGCTGCTGAGATCGGGCATAAACTGGAAAGCACTTTCTTGGATAAGAAAAGATCGGCAATTTTTTGGTTTTTCCAAAAATGAGTAGGCTGCAATCGCTTAGGTGCGTGATTTGCTCATAAGCCGTGCTTATGCCGTCAATTGCTTTTTTAAGCAGAAAAACACTAAAAGATGTAAGGGGCTTTTCGGCTTTTGTTGAGATTAATTAATTTTGATTATCCGATAAAGAGTGGGCTGAGAATAGATTAACTGATCCGATAGGAGAAGAGTTGGGTTTTTTTCTTTATTTTGTTTTTATATTGAGGGGGCGGGTCTGTTATCAGACCACTGAAACGGTTACCCGAAAGCACTCTTCGGCCACAGTATATCAATTTTTATTCCCTGCGATGTGTATGTATATTTATCGACTCACAGGCAGGTCACGAGATGAAAAAAGGAAAAACGTTGATTGGTTGGATTTAGAAAGTGGTTTGAACAAAGAGAGAAAAAGATCAGAGAGAAACACAATCGGTTGAAAGATGTTGTCGATTCGAGTGTTAGTCGATGACTGTGTCGAAACATTTTATTAAGACAAAATGTTTCGATATTCCAATTCTCTACAATTCGTCTATACATCAATTTTAGCCACGTCCATTTTTTGGGGCCGTTTTCGTAAAAAAAACTGATTTATATGAAATTTTGCATGAAACATCATCAAACATTCAAGAATATTGTTGCAATTTGAGAAATTTGTAGGGACTACATACATATGTAATAGGGAGGGTAGGGTATTATACGATCCGTTTCAGACGGACTGTAGCTTTTCCGCATGTTTTACGATAAAACCACTCTTTTTTTTCTCCAAAACAACCAAAACACAGCTGAGTTGTGTATCACAGTACGTGCAAAATGGCAGGAACTACACAGTTAACCGAAATTGACAGATGACAGACAATTGGTTGTGTCAAAGTTCAGATAGATAATACTAATTCTGTTTTTACACACAAACTACATCTGAAATTGTGCACAATAATAGAGTTCTTAAGCTCTATATAAAGAAATCATTCAAGTTGATTTCCTGTGGCAGTTTACTTGCAACAAGCAATAAAATTCCGATTGCAATGCGTGACGTTGCGGTATCATCATCATGGTATCCGCTCTGGTACAGAAAGTATTATTTAGTCCACAAAAACTAGAGAAATTTTGCCCCAGCGATTATCTGTCGGTGTACTTCATAATCATAACTGACAGAATAAATTCAAACGCATCGCAATATCAATGCGGCATTGTATCTCATCCCTTTCGGAGGATGTTTTTGATAAGAGTGTCGGTTACCAACATATGAATTTGTAGGAAATTTTGAAGAAGAATTTTCTCTCGAAAGTTCATAAAATCTGGGGTGCCAGCACATAACTTGATACAATCGTGGATTTTACGATATAGAAACTTATTTTTAGCTTAAAATACAATAAAAGTAATATACATATGTATGTATGTATGTACATTAAAGAGTTTTGTGAAATTACTTGATTGAAACATGTTTTATAATATATGAACGGAGTCCACCAAAAATTAGAATACAAAACCAGCGGAGTTTGAAATAGCTCATCTAGAAATTTGAAGAGACCGCTGAAGCCAAGAAAAAATCTGCAAATCTCTGGGAAAATACCCAAGACCAAGATTTAAATAACGAATGATACCCATGCGAAAAGGAATCCGATGGAAAAGTAAAAAAAAAATCAAATAGTGTGAAATAATCTGACAACCAATTATACTAGACAACAGTGAAATGGTATTTCAAATATTTTTAGCTAATTTTACTGGTCTAACCAAGCTGAATAAAGCTTCATTTGTAATATTTATTTCTTAGTTCGGATTTTCGCAATCCGTTATATTTTTCGTTTTGATCGTTACCATTATCATTTTATTGATACTACTCTATTTACAAAGGCGTACTTTTACTCAATTTTTTCTGATTCTCCAGTAGTGTTCTGTGTAGATAAGTGTAGATAAGTTGAGTTATTAGAAACCAATATCTAATTTTTTTTACAAAAACATGTATCGAAAATGTGTCAATAACCCACACAATTTTTGTTACGTTTGTGGTGAAGTGATTTTCAGTGGGAAAAAGTGTTCCCTAACCCCATTAGTACAAAATGCTTATTGTGCCTACTTCGGCACTAAAATTGGACAACAAGATAAAAGTCAGGTTCCACATTCCTGCTGCAATCCTACTACAGGTACTACAGGTTTAAGAAATTGACTAAGTGGCAAAAAACAATCTTTTCGTTTTTCGGTACCAAAGCAGTGGCGAGAACCCACAAACCATTCAACTGACTGCTTTTTTTTGTTTGACGACCCCCATGACAAAAGGTGTATCTAAAAAAAAAGAGAAGTGTAATAGTGTATCCAAACATACCATGCTGTACGTCCTTTGCCACACAGCGACAAATACTCTATTCCCAAACATCCTAGATCCGTTGAAAGTAGAGGTATTTCAATATTTATGTTGCAGATGCAAACTATACTACGCTCGTTGAAAACATGTTATCGTGCTGGCTGTAACATGTCCTTAAAAATTTATTTTTTGCATTCTCATTTGCACCATTTTCCATACAATTGTGGGGCGCTAAGTGACGAGCATGGAGAACGCTTCCACCATAACATCGCTAACATGGAGAAACGTTATCAGGTTAAACGGAACGTTTCAATGCTGGCAAATTATTGCTGGACTATAACTAGAGACATTCCAGAAGCAGAATACAAACGAGCAGCAAAAAGACAACGTCGAAGTGGACAAAATTCATTGCCGTGAATCTAGGTAACGTTGATTGTTGGTCGTTCACAACACCACGTAGACCCACATAACAGTACATTTTTTTTGGCAAAGCTCTGTTATTGAGAGTAAAAATAAAGTCAAAGTCGAGTATTGAAGGAAGTGAATTTTCATACATTTATCACTTTCAATTTATTGTGTGTAAGCAGTGATATATTTTATTTTAGTGATGAATTCAATACATTAGGGTAAGTACTATTTTGTGCAATTTTAATTAGAAAGAAAATGTTGTTCTGTCTGTCTGTCTGTCTATATGAGCGACTGAAGCCTTAACGGCTGGACGGATATGCTTCACATCTGTGGTCTGTGAGGCCGATAAAAAACGGTTCTAACGATTTCGATAAATTTTGTTATATGGGTTAGTTCGGATACATGCTATGAGGTGGCATACGAAGTGGAATAACGGTAATATTGAAAATCAGCTGTTTCTAGGGATAATTATATTGTTGATGACTCAACAGAATATGATGATCATTTCAGTACTTAATTAGATTTTAGATAGTTTAAGGTTGTTATGAATTTCTTTAAGTTTCGAAAATTTAAACTAATGTATTATTTAATTTTTTAACTTTTTACACATTTGTAGGTTATAAGACAAGTGCAAAATAATGGCGTACCAAACTTTGGAATTGCCACGCCCACTTTTATAAAACTTTTTTTTTCAAAATTTTTAGTAGAAATTGAGAAAAATTTACTTAAGCAAAGTAATAGACCTTAAAATTTTCTATAATCCACTTAAAGAGCCTATTTGGCCACGCCCACTTTTTAAGGGCGTTTTTATAAAAACAAAGTCTTATGAAAACTCTTACAATGTTAGGACTATTATTCCATGGAAACGCGGAATGCCACGGGTACTTTACTGAAAAGAGCAAGACTTGGACCTTAATCCTGATGAAATTTTACACTTATAGCATTACGGTTGCAAGTACGTACGACCCAGTCGTGCACTTTAGTTTTAGTAACTATTTTCCTTTAATTATCAAAAAAAACCCACAAACATCAATTGAATTATGTAAAAATCATTTATTATAGTAAGTAATGACCATAATGAGAGATAAATATTAAAAAATAATTTTGTCCTGTTAGCATGTTCTAGACGCAACACTGTGCGGCGTTTTGAATAGTCGAAATAAAATTTTCAAGTTCTATCTCTAACTCAAGAGGTGTTTTCAATGACAATTCAGCGTAATTTTTGTTTCGCAATCGTGCCTGAAACTATCCCAGTTAGTCCTATTAATTGTTAGCCTCGGTACTCCTTCTGCTTTCATTAGCCTATTACTTATTGTTAAAAATATCGGTGCGTGGTCAGAGGAGAGGTCAAAGCTTTCCTCTATTTTCGTGATATTGGTAGATACTCCTTTTGTAACGAAAAAGTCTACCAGGGCAGGTATTTTCGCTACGTCGGAGGGCCAATAAGTCGCTTTTCCTGTCGAATGGAAGTCTACTCCGAAGTCCATACCGACTTTGTACAGCAGTCTACCTCTGGTTGAGTTTTTTCTCGAACCCCAGATCGTGTGTTTGGCATTAAAGTCGCCGCCAATAATAAAATTCGTTCCAAGTGAGTTGCAGAGGTCTACAAGCTCGATACTTGCAAGCTTATAACGCGGAGGAAAATAAGTAGATGATATATTAATATCCATTGTCTTGTTCTTTACCCGAACTGAAGTTGCTTGTATTGCGTTCTGTCATGGAATTTAAGGAATGCTTGATGCAGTCTTTGAGAAATAAAGAAGAACCCCCTCTGGGTCTGCCCGAGGGATGGCATGCGTGGCATGCACAAAATCCTCTTATTTTTAATTCCGATTCCCTTGTTAAATGAGTTTCCAAGATCAAGCACACACATGTTGGACATACTTGCGGGTGACGTACGAGAAAAATCAAAAGATATTGCAGCGGGAGACCTTAATGCATGAGTAGTCGTATGGGTTAGTGCAAGAACAAACCAAGGAGGCGAGGCGTTGCTGGACGCGCTTGTTAGCCTTAATCTGGTCGTAATAAACCAAGGAGACAAATGGAACAATGGTAGATCTGCTTCCATTATAGATATAACCTTCGCCAGTAGAAGTATAGCGAGAATAACATAAAGGCACGTCTCCGATCTCTATACAAATAGTGACCATCGGGTTATTATATATATTTGAAATGATTTGAATACCTAAAAACTAATAAAAGGGTGCAAAAACAATGTTGGAAATATAGCAGCCTTGATAAAGTGATGCTCGAATACTGGCTGAGTAACATGGAAACTGCCAGGGGCACAGCTGAAGAACAGGCCAACCTGGTGCCAATCTTCCTCACTCAAAAATGTGACGCATCGATGGCATGCAAAGGCAATGGGAATGGCAGAGCCCTGGTGTACTGGTTGAACGATTGCATCACTAAGCTGAGAGCAGATTACCCCAAAATGCGAAGGCGCCAGATAAGAGCAAGACAAATACAGAGAGAAGACTCTGATGAACTACGAGGCGAATTCTTAAGGAAAAAAAGTAGCTTCGGAAATTGATCAAAAAGAGTAAATCCGAATCTTTCCAAACACAGAGAGAAGACCTCCAACATAACATTTTGGGCACCAATGAGATAGTTATGGACAAATTTAAAAGTGGCATTGTAACTGCACCGACATGCCCAACCATGATGAATACTGTAGTCAGCGGGCTATTTTCAAGGACTACTAGTGTGTCCATAGTAATAGAAGATACGGAACAAATAGAACATGTCACAACTGCTAAAGTTCTGTAAGCACCAGCTGCAATGAAGAGCCAGACACATTTGTAAACCTTTAAACGAGATGCCGAATAGAAGGAAAGTTTCCTCTGAAATGGAAACCACAACGGCTGGTACTTATACCAAAAGGCGACAAGCCTCCAGAAGATCTATCATTATACAGACCGCTGTGTATGTTGAACACAACAGGAAAGGTGCTAGAAAGAATCATCCGCAGTAGACTTGACTAGTACACCGGAGGGGACATCGGGCTTTTCAACAGACAATACGGCTTAAGGAAAAAACGGAGCACCACCCATGCGACACAAGCAGTTTACAAAATTGCACGCGATGCCATGTCTGCAATCAGATGGAAAGGAGGAAAAAAGCAGTACTGTGCTGTACTTACAATCGACATCAAACATGTCTTTAACTCGGCTTAGCTGGAACTGTATTATGAGAGCGCGTAGGGATATTCCAGTACCGTACTATCTGCTACGAATAATCACAAGCTATTTTGAAGACAGAACCCTGTACTATGGTACAAATTAAGGTCCATCCGTATAATGCGGGGCTCTTTGCGGATGGTATTCCCCTTGCCTAGCTACTCGTGGGACCAAAATTATGTCTACCAATAAAACAAACAAAAAACAACAAAAAAAAATAGTGTGACCGGATTCTCTTCAAAATCCGGATTTAACTGGCATCGCTAGGAACTCTGACAGCACCACACGTGTGGAGGAATGTCTGTTGGATTTAAGCATCACTGATGCAGTCAGCGAATGCTCGATGCTGTCGGATGAGCTAGACAGAACGACACCGACGTTAACCTCTGCCCCCAGCACATCACTTCCGAGTTGACCTGCGCGATACCATCGTGCAGCTCAAATCCCACTACCCTTCCCAAGCTCACTGCACAGGAAAGGAAGTCGCTAAGTCGAGAGACTGCATTTCATGTCCTGGAACGAAAAATAAAATAAATAAATACTTGGCGCAACAGGTCGATGGGAATTCGAAGTCCAAAGTGGGGTTCGGCAAGGGTGCATACTTTCACCATTACTATTTTTATTGGTGATTAGCGACGTGCTAAATGCGGCCTTATCAACAGGAAATGGAGAATTTCGATGGACTCTTACATCTGAACTCAAACACCTCGACTACGCCGACGACGTATGCCTGCTATCACATAGAATTATGGACCTTCACCAAATGACAGCAAACGTGGAGAGGGAGGGAGAGGGCAGACGTCGTTGGGTTGAAAATTAATTCAGTAGAAACAAAAATGATCAGCTCATCAACTCATGTATGCATTTCTAGACAAATGGTTGAAGGAGTTGAGAGTTTTCAATACCTTGGATGTACTGGATGTAGCCAGTCGAATAGGCAAAGCAAAATCTGCGTTTGAGATGCTATCCACAATTTTGCGTAGCAATGCGATTAGCTAAACCACCAATCTACGACTGTTCCGTTCCAACGTTGAATCCGTGCTGCTATATGGATGTGGTACCTGGAGGGTGACCGCCACTATCATGAGAAAGCTACAAACGTTCGTCAATAGGTGCCTAGGATACAGTGGCGTGCGGTCCATACAAGCCCATTCCTTCCGGTTTCCCTTTTCAAATTTCAAATATATTTTAGTTACGTCATATTCACCTGTGAAATTTGTTCATCAAACCTTTTTTATTTTCCTCATTTCATACATGCTTGATACGAAAATATTTATTAGACAAATGTTGATAGCCACGCATAACCGCGAAACAGACAAGTAAGATCTCTGCTAACGAGATCCGACCGATTCATTGACGATAAACAAGCATGCAATGAATCATTTGAAAAGCCGATCGTTTTCCAGCATAAGCGTTCATTTCTTCCAGTGCGAATTTTTAGTCTATCCCTGACATTGAGCAGAATCTTCGCTTATGAGAAAAAAAACCCGGGATTTTTCGACTTTTTTGATGAACATCTCATGGGTAGAGTGAATTTAACTGCGATCAATTGTCTGGAGAAGGAATTTTTGGTGATTGAAAGTGGAAGTGTTGGAGTTGAAGGAGACATGTTTCGTTCGTTTTTTTTTATGCTCTGCACACGAATTCCAGATATGAATTCCTATAGTGTGGGGTATTCGCCCATGTACGCGCTTAAGATTACTCTTTGGCACAATATTTGTATGCACCAATTCGTTCTTAATGTTCTAGTATATTGCCGTTTTCTTTAGAATTAGGATCCAATTATGGCAGTTAATAAAATGTTGTGTGACAAAAGTTAAATACGAGTAAAGCATGGTTTTTTTTATGGAGGCGGAGAACTTTAAATTAAAATAAAACATAGAAAGATGTTTTATTACAATATGAATGAAACAGCCATAAGAAAAAGAACTCTCAGGCCGGACACTTTACCATTGAAATACTCTTTTTTTTAAAGGAATTTTTCCTGAATTCTTTCAAAAGGATCGTAAAATACCTTTAAAGTACAAATAGGTAGTAATTATAAATCTTTGAATATTAAATAGCGTTAAGAGTTCTCTGTAGTTCCATAGATAACTTTACTTTACTTGGCTCAGAACGACTTCTTTGGAACCACTTCTTTTATGCAATAAGCTTATTCTATTGGCTTAGAATCCATATCTTAATTCTGGGTTTGGAGTAAACACAGTGTTAAATTTTCTTAAACTTTTGTCCGACTTCCCTCTCTTAAAATTTCACCGCACGCCACTGCCACGATATATCTTTCAAACCGTATCTCTAACGAACAACTCTATCAGAGAACGGGCCATGAACCTATAGGCACAACAATATGACGACGAAAGTGGCAGTTCATCACCCGACGACCTAAATGTCACTGTTGTGGAAAGGTCTGTGCCAGATGACAATGCTCAAACTGGTACAGATTAACCTCCACCACCGCACATTTTCCGCCTCAATGGAAGAAGCTTTGACATCGCCTTTATCCAAGAACCTTGGATACGTAATGACACCGTCACGAGACTGAGGGCACCCGGCTATACGCTCTAGCAAGCAAGGAACACAGGTAACATTCGGGCCTGCATTCTTGCTAAATCCGAACTTAACTTAACCTTTCTTCGTCATCGTAGCACGAACGACCTGGCAGTAACACTGCTAAAATCGAGGCGCAATAACATCTGGCTGAGTTCAGACTTACCTTATGAAGACCCCGAATCCGCCCCAACTAAGGAGGTCAAAAAAGCGGTAGAAGAGATAAAGAGGAAAGGAGAAGAAATTGTGCTAGGGTGCGACACCAACGCGGACCATGAGCTATGGTGCAGTACTGACACTAACTCCCTAGTAGTGTGCAATAGTGGACCTGGGGCCGAGCTTAGGCTACCAGGGGGGTCAGCACGGTGGCGGATAGCTGAAAGACCTATAGATATATAGGTTAGCTGCGAATAACCAATAAGCAGTCCCCGACCAAGAGCGGCAAAAATGGAGGGTGTGACGGAAAAAACACATAAGCCCAGTGAAATTTTTGTGACAGGGCGAGTAGATGCCGCCCGTAACTAAGCGTCCTGTCCCTAAGGCAAGGTGTAATGCGACCCGTGCCGAGGTGCTGGGGACAAAAATCCATACAGCATCGCTAACGGAGCCCTCCAGATACCTGGCGCCCTCTGGTTGTAATGTAGCCTTACCACATTACAGGGGTCTCTGATGTGGTGGACCTTCCTTTCCGCCATACTCGTGGGATCCAATATAAAATGAATCAAAATGAAAACAAAACAAACATAAAGAAAACAGAAAAAAAAGAACAAAAAAACATAGTACCAAACTCAAGAATCGAAAGTACAGAGGAAAATCCATTTAGGAGAAGTTCTGCACTGATGCGATCACCGCCGCTAAAAATAATGGAGGAGGCGATCGATAGTAAGGACGTAGGGACGCCGTCTGCACCAGCAACGGAGCAGACATCCCCACAAAAGCAGCCGGACTTCCACCTTACAGAAGCACCAACTGCTAGCTTGACGCCTGAAACTAACAAGGAAGAAAGGCGAAGAGAAAACAGCGAAGAAAGAGAAAGACGTGAAGCCATGCAATCCCTGGGAAAGAACATCAATACGTTGATAGAATTCATCAAAGGGAAAACAAACGTGCACCACGAAATCAGAAAGCTGACTAGCAAATTCCGAGAAAGACAACGTGGTAAAGAATAGATTGTCTAAAGCTACCCAAACCATTGAGTCATCCGAAATGAGCAAATCGGCGCCTTCTCATCCGTTGAAGCAACTACCAAAACCTAAGCGGAAAAGGACTAGATCTCCGAGCAATGAAGAACCCTCGACATTGACATACGCTGAGATAATCACGAAAAAAACAAAAACGTCAGTGCAACAAAGCGTCCAGAAGTGCCAAAGTGAGAGGAAAGAAAAAGCCCTCCCAAAAAAACCAGGAAAGACGACAAAACCGCGAGGCAAAGATACAGGAGAAAAAACCGCAAATGAAGACCACAACAAAGCCGAGTGGAAAAGAGTGGTAAAAAGAGGTCCAGGCAAGATACATATTAAGCCGGACGCATTGGTGATCAAAAAAACTGGAGAAACATCCTATTGCGATATACTCCGAAAAGTGAAGACCAACCCTGAGTTAAATGGTCTGGGGTCGGACGTAATGCGTATAAGGAAGACGGCCAAGGGAGAGTTACTGCTTGAGCTCAAGAAAGCAGCAGATGGAAAAACCTCTGAGCACCAAAGCAAAGTAGGGCAAGTTCTCGGGAAAACGGCGGAAGTAAGGACCCTAACGCACGAGGTGCTGATTGAGTGCAAAGACCTAGACGATGTCACTACCAAAGAAGAGATGTCAAGCCTTTTCGAGCAATTCGAGGAAGTACGAGGTATGCAGGCCTCATCCATCAAATCCATGAGGAAAGCCTATGCAGGAACACAAACTGCAGTCATTAGCCTCCCAATAAACGCTGCCAAAAAAGTTCTGGAGGTTGGGAGAGTTAAAATCGGATGGACGATATGCAGAATACGGGAGAAAGTGGTGCCGCCGCGATGCTTTAGGTGCCTCAACTTCGGGCATCTAGCAAAAGCGTGTTCAAATACGGCGGACAGAAGTGAGGATTGCGTCAAGTGTGGACAAAAAGGCCACGTTTCCAAAAACTGCACCAATGATGCAAGTTGCGTGCTCTGCGAAGAAAAGGGGAGCACCAACTTCAAACACGTGGCAGGAAGCGCAGTATGTTCTGTATACCAGGAAGCTAAAAAAAACCGCAAAAAGAATATGAAAGTGCTGCAAATAAATTTAAATCACTGCGAAGCGGCACAGGACCTCCTAACACAAGCCATTCGTGAGTCAAAAATAGATGTTGCCATATTATCCGAACAGTACAAGAATCTCGACGAAAAAGTCTGCGTAGCTGATTACTCAAAAAGAGCTGCTATTTGGACCTGAGAAGACTACGCCTTCGAAGAAAAAATGATGACACCCCAATCCGGGTTTGTTCGAGCCAAGGTACAGGGTGTTAACATCTATAGTTGTTACGCATCCCCAAACAGCACTCTTGAAGAATTCCAGCGTATGTTGGATAGGCTCGTGGATGATGCTAGAGGCTGTAGCCCAATAATCATGGCTGTTTCAACGCATAGGCCACTGATTGGGGCAGCACTCGAACCAATAGAAGAGCTGAGGCACTACTTGAAGCGGTATCGTCACTAGATGAATGCTGCTCAATACGGGAAACGAGCACCCCTTTAGCAGAAACGACGTAGGTTCCGTAGTTCCCCAGCGAGAGGCGCCAAATGGAGAGTAAGTAAACGGAACACCCGCAGCAACCACCTGGCCATCCTGTTTGAAATAGACCAGCAAGGATTCAACCAGGAACTCCCACCAAAGAAGGCACAACGAATGGGGTGGAAAATAGGCACACTAGACGAAGATTCCTTTACCTTCACCTTTAGAGAATCTATAATAAGGCCAGGAACAGCAAATGCTATGGCTGCCGAGATTACGAAACATGTAATGAGAGCATGCGATGCATCTATGGTCCGGAAAACGTCAACAAATCGCAGGCCACCAGTATATTGGTGGAGCCAAGAGATAGCAGAGCTACGCAGCAAGTACCATAAAGCTAGAAGACTGTTCCAGCGATCCAGAAGTTTGCCCTCTCACCAGAACCTGCAGGTTCGTAGAGACCTGAAATTAGCAATCCGGAGAAGCAAAAGTGACAACTTTAAAGAACTCTGTCAGCAAGCAGATATAAATCCCTGGGGTACAGCCTATAAGGCAGTCATGGCAAAACTTAAAGGCACCACTAGGGCACCCTCGCCCTCATGCCCTTTGCTAATGCAAAAAATAGTGTCGGGCTTATTTCCACCGCAGAGAACTGCAGAGCATATAGCAGCACCTCAGGATTTACATAAAATCACAACCGTCATGCAAACGGAACTTTTGGAAGTGTGCAAACGGTTCGATGACAATAAGTCACCTGGATTGGATGGGATACCCAACAAGGCCCTTAAGTTAGCCATAAAAACAAACACGGAACCATTTCTAGAAATGTATAATAAGTGTCTAACCGAAGGGGCCTTTCCAGACCAGTGGAAGAAACAACGTCTGGTGCTGCTGCCCAAAGGGAAAAAACCGCCAGATGAGCCCTCGTCATACCGTCCCATATGCCTGTTAGACACAATGGGTAAAATATTGGAGAAAATTATATACAAACGGCTGGAGGTGGCAATATATGAAGCCGGGGGACTTTCAAACGAACAGTATGGATTTAGACAAGCCCGTTCTACAATCGATGCTATACGGAGGGTAACCACAATCCTGGAAGATGCTATCCAGGGCAGAAGGTGGAGAGGAGGCGAAAGAAATACGGTGCTGTAATAACACTGGACGTCAAAAATGCGTTCAATTCTGCAAACTGGGGACATATTTTGTACTCACTTAGAGAAATGATGGTACCAGGGTTCCTAATCAAAATAATAATCAATTATTTCGAGAAACGGTACCTGTTTTACGATACCGACGATGGGGTAAAACAGTACCACATATCTGGGGGAATACCACAAGGATCGGTAGTAGGTCCTATCTTGTGGAACCTTATGTATGATAAGGTGCTGAGGCTTGAAATCCCCAACGAGGCAAAAATCATAGGCTTAGGATCATAGGTGGATGACAGCAGTCGATTTAGAACTCGCGGAACATAAAACGGAAGCAGTACTAGTAAGCAGCCGCGAGAAAAGAGAAGCAATCACCATCAGGGTAGGCAACCAAAATATAACGTCAAAACCGGTGATCAGATACCTAGGTGTGATGATTGACGCTAGGCTAGCTTACAAGGAACACCTTGAAATAACGTGCGACAAAGCTGCTCGGGTGTGTACTGCCTTATCCAGAATAATGACAAACATTGGAGGACCCAGACAACCAAGGAGACTAATTTTGTCAAGAGTGGCGCAGTCAATAATAATGTATGCGTCACCAATATGGGCAAAGGCAGTGAAAATTAAGTCCCACTCAAGAAGAGTAAATTCCGTCAACAGACTGTGCGCGCTAAAAGTATGTTGCGCTTTTCGGACGGTATCCGATGATGCTATATGTGTTATTGCGGAAATGCTACCAGCGGATATCTTGGCTATTGAGCTACAGAGGACCTATGACGCCAAAATCCAGGAACCCCTTGCTCCAGTCAAAGATATTAAGCTGGCAGAAAGACAACGAAGCATGAGAACATGGCAGGAAAGATGGAATCAGTCAACGAAGGGAAGATGGACCCATCGACTTATACCGGATATAGATAAATGGATGGACCGGCATCACGGAGAAGTGGATTTTTATCTCACCCAGTTCTTAACCGGACACGGCTGCTTCAGAGCTTATCTAAACAGGTTTGGGCTTGATGAATCTCCAAATTGCTCAAACTGTGGAGAGGCCAGAGAGGATGCAGAGCATGTGCTCTTTCAGTGCCCACATTTTAGCTTGGAACGCAGAGGTCTTGAGGAAATAATTGGAGAAATACCAACTCCGGAGAACATTGTAAACCATATGTTGATATCGAACGCAGTATGGAATACTGTGAAACAAACAGCAGCGGTGATCATAAAGGAACTTCGGCGGCTGGAAAGGCTCAGGGAGAGCAACCAAACCCACATGGAAGCCCCCTCAGAACAAGAAACGTCGAACAGGTCAAGAAGAGCATAAAGTGCTAATCAGCCCCGCGAAGTAATACTTAACGGTAGTTCCGCAGGGAGAGTGGTTGAAGTGTGTAGGGTGTGGTTTAGTACGTAGGCGTATTCCTGGCATCGAGTATGCAGGTTTGCGAATCGTGCAAAGTAGCCCGGGTTACTGGTATCTTTAGAAGATTACACATCCGTTGGCGCAACCAAAAAAAAAAAAAAAGTGTGCAATAGTGGAAATAGTCCCACCTTTATACCTAACATACGTCATGAGGTTATAGATGTTACCCTTCGTCTCCCAAAATATGTACTCTGCAATTTCTAACTGGACTGCATCCAACAGTCACTCTTTTTCCGATCACCGCTATCTGGAATATGGATTAGAAACGAACAGTACAACAACACCATCAGTATTTCACAACCGACGTAGAACTTAAGCACAACAATATTCTGGCCGAAAGACTAGCCAATATACACCAACCACACAAGTGGAGCTAACCAAGCTTAACACTGTTCTTACTTCTGCCCTTAATTCAGCATTCGATGAGTCTTGTCCCATTTCGACAAGGAAGGTAGGCAATCGCCCACCATGGTGGAACGCACAACTTAACAACCTCCACGGCGCAAGCAGGAAATACTTTAACAAAACCAAATTAACTACTATGACTAGGACTGTTACAAGAGAAGCCTGAAGAATTTTAAAACAGAAGTTCGAAAGGCCACACGTAACTCCTGGGGTATTTTCTGTCAGAGCATTGACAATACATCACAAGCATCTAAACTATGCAAAGTCCTTTCTAAATTACTCACCATACCAAGTGTCCTCATGTATCCCAACGGATCATGGGCAGAATCAGACGAGGCATCGCTTAACTTGCTCATGGACACCCATTTTCCTGGCTGCACGCCTATTCCTAACGACGACCCTGCTCGGATACAGACTTCACGCCCTCCACCACCCCCTGAACTCATCAGCGATGACACACTGAAGTGCGCAGTGGCAAGCTTCGATCCTTTTAAATCCCCGGGGCCTGATGACATTTTTCCGGCACAAATTCAGGCGGCGCTCACTATTAAACGGCACCACCTGGCATGTACTCTAAATTGCTGCTTGGAGCTAGGAATGATGCCATCTGTCTGGACTGAAGTAAGAGTGATCTTCATACCCAAAGCAAAAAAATCATGGTATACTCTCCCGAAATATCTGAGACCAATCAGCTTAACATCTTTTCCTCTCAAAATTCTAGAAAGAATACTGGATCTCCACATTAAGGGAACAATTGGTCGCTCAATGCTTTCCACGTCACAGCACGCAAATCCCTCTCTATCAAGGAGTTCACTCTAGTTTCCTTCCTTGATATTGCATGCAACAACGTTGAAACGCATTCGATAGTCAATGCCCTACAACGGCTAAACATATGCGAAAATGTCTGCCGTACTATTGAACACATGCTGAAAAGTAGGGTTATAAGTGCATCCTTTGGAAGCAGCACTGTCAAACGACGTGCACACCGAGGTGTACCCCCCAAGGGGGTGTACTGTCTCCATTACTATGGAACCTAGTGCTCAACAAAGCCCTTCTGAGTATTAAAAAAAAAAGGATGCAAAGTCATCGCTTACGCAGACGACGTCGCTATGCTAATAACAGGAAACTGTCATCGCTGTGGTAGTAGCCAAAACCATAGAGGAGGTGAAGCAAAACTGCAACCACACCATCAAGGACGTGAAGATATGGCTTCGCTCAGCAGGTCTAAAATTAGCGGACCACAAAACTGAAGCTGTCTTCATAAGTAGCCGCACAAAAGTTGAGCGTAGGGTAACACGAAATACTGCTGGGAATGTTTCTTGAAGTGTTGCTGGAAGTATTGTTGGAAGAGCTCCTCTCATTATTGTTCTCCTTCTTTTACGCATTACGCGCTAACGCGTGTGCTTGGGAGCAAGGATGTGAGCTAGTACTAGCATACGTATTGCTCTCTGGTCGAAGATGATGCAGAGTGGAGTGCCGTTTCCACGGATTTGCCTTTTTGATGGGCGTGCTTTGACGTGAAAAGCATAGTGCGATCACTGGCTTCCTTAATGTGGAGTCTTGAGAAGAAACGATGTTAGGCTGATTGGTCTAAGATCTTTCGGGAAAGTCTGTGATGGTTTTCCTGCTTTGGGTTTAAAGATGACTTTTACTTCGGTCCAGGCAGATGGCATCGTTCCTAGCTTCAGACAACCCTTTAGAATACATGCCAGGGGGTGCCGTATAATAGTGAGAGACACCTGAATTTATGCCATAAAAACGCCATCGGGCCCGGGAATTTAAAAGGATCGAAATTGGACACTGCCCACTTTAGTTTGTCATCGTTGATCAGTTCCGGGGGTGTTGGTGGGCGTGAAGTCTGTACCCGAGCAGGGTCGTCGTTAGGGATAGGCGTGCAGCCAGGAAAATGGGTATCCATGAGCAAGTTAAGCGATCCCTCGTCTGATTCTGCTCATGATCCGTTGGGATCCATGAAGACACTTGGTATGGTGAGTAATTTAGAAAGGACTTTGCGTAGTTTAGAGGCTTGTGATGTTTTGTCAATGCTCTGACAGAAAATACCCCAGGAGTTACGTGTGGCCTTTCGAACTTCTGTTTTAAAATTCTTCAGGCTTCTCTTCTAACAGTCCTAGTCCTAGTAGTTAATTTGGTTTTGTTAAAGTATTTCCTGCTTGCGCCGTGGAGGTTGTTAAGTTCTGCGTTCCACCATGGTGGGCGATTGCCTACCTTCCTTGTCGAAATGGGACAAGACTCATCGAATGCTGAATTAAGGGCAGAAGTAAGAACAGTGTTAAGCTTGGTTAGCTCCAGTTGAGTGGTTGGTGTATAGTGTATACTATTGACATCTTTGTTCACCAACGGCCACAGAACTGTCACTGTGGAGGGGACGCTGTTTCGAAAAAACCACTACCAGCAATTTTCTTCGTTTCGTGGTGAGCCCTATAAAAGTACGTTACATTTAAAATAGTTAAATTTCAATGTAACGTATTTCATAAATCATACTATACTGAATAAAATACATACGTATGTATCCGTATATCAACAAAAAAATTGAAATTTTTTTCGCCTTGTGCTTTGAAAAAGTAACTAGCTCGTTTAAAATATATTTTAGATAAAATAAAAAAGGAAGAATATGCTTGATCTTGGAAAATTTGTGTATCCATATTTAAACATGGGATCGTGTTTATTCAATCAGATAATGACTTTAAAATATTGTGTTTAATTTGCTTGAAAATTTATTAATATAAATGAATTTGCTATGTGCGTCAACTAAAGCAAAAAAAATAATACTAAAAAACCCTTTGAAGTTGTAAAAAGTTGATCCAGAATGCGCTGGAGCTACAATTCTTATATGTTTACCATCTATCGCCCCTAGGGTATGAGTAAACCACCAAATATCGTTAAATTCTTTGGATATTTCAAACTATTCTTGACTTGTTGTTGGAATCTATAAAAAAAAAAGTAGCACACAATTAAATACCAACTAATGACTATGTATTTATAACACCTTTATGTACATGTGTAGGCTGCAGAGCATTGTTTATAGCGACTTAAACTTCAGGAATGAACTTAGCAACTGTTTTTCTTGAAACTCGCGTTAAAAATTCAAGACTGCGGTATGAATCGCCTGAAGCAATAAGTCTTTTTATTTATTTATTTATTTATTTGTTATTCATTCCAACTTAAACTGTAATTTTTTACAATATTAATTACAAAAATTTAAGTTCATTAAGAGGGAATACAATCATTCTATAACTAGACTGCATAATGTTGATAGAATAAGAGTAGTTAGATTTCAGTGCACGCATCGAAAGATTGCATCAATGTTTATATAGTCAATATTGAAAAGCCAATCCTTAACTTTCTTTAGAAATGAATGAAAAGTATTAGTTTGTCTTATCACAATAGGTAGTTTAATAAAACATCTAGGAGACATTTTTAGACATTTTTGTGTTTTATATAAGGGATCAAAAGTGTTATCATAAGCCTCTCCCCAACTTGTAATACCATATTGCAGTTTTGAGTTAGCCAGTGGATAATATATCATAGTTAGTGTTTGCTTAGAACAGTATGGTTTTAAGAGATACAATTCATCATATTCTATTTTATAGCTTGTACATGTGCTTTCCAATTTAAGTTTGAATCAATTAAAACCTGTATTCGCTAACGGATTCAATTTGAAAACACTTATCTGAACATGGAAGTGCATCATTATAGTTTGCCAGACCACAACTATGAACTGGTAAATCAAACCTTTTGCAGTCATGAGAGTGAAATGCCATGTTAAGATCAAGATTATTATTGCCTATCATTTTAAAAGTCATAAGTTTAGTTTAAGTACTGACCACTGCCTTAACTTCTGGATATCTGCATTCATACTTCCAACACAATTAAAGGACTTCACTTCATGATACGTAAAAGCTATATCATCAGCAAAAGCGGTTGGATGGCCATTAAATGATTGTTTAAAAAGTGAATTTATAAAAATTAAAAATTAGGGTGATAACTAAACGATTTCTCTTTGAAATCGCATATCTCATTGTTGTACCCTGTTTTGTAATTGCACTTTCTACCTAAAAAGACACAATAAAAAAACAAACTAATTTATGTATATCTTGAAAACATTTAAGCCCATTTAAGCAACTCTTCGAATTTTACTATCTTTTAATAAATTTGCCTCTAAATCAAACCTTTGCCTTTTCAACAAAAATGGATGTACCCAAAATCTACGTTTTCTTTCTTCTTTTTCTAGATTTTCAATTTCTTCTATTTGTTGTTCAATGACATACTGACATTTGACAACTGAAATTTCCGGCAATGAAATGCCTACTTTGACATTTCAATTGCCATTGCCACAAATATTGCCTGTGGAGACGCTGGGTTAGAAGCCCAAAATCATTCATTTTTGATTGTTTTCGTGTTATGTGCTCAAGCGTTTCTTAAATAACTCCGATCGTTCTGAGCACACTTTCTTCAGAGCGAGATCACTGTGTTCAAGCTCTGTTCAGAAAAAACAAAAACGACTAATGTGCTGTAGAGATTTCGGGTTTTGTTTTAGATATTTTTCTTCCACAGTTGTTGGATCCGGACTTATGACAGCCGTGTCAGGCAACTCATTTATTTATATTATCGCATAACATAATTTTATGTTCAATAACACAAATGGCACAGTACATTGCAATTTCTCTCTCCATCTCCAAACACATTTGACTCCATTAACCTTCTTGTAAAAAGTATAACCAATTTCACTTGGCGCCAACCACTAATACGTCATAAAAAAATCAAAGAAGTGTTCAGAGAGTTCTATTAATCTAAACACGCGAATGTAAAAAAAAACCCAGTCCGTCAATCCTGTCTGAGCGGGTCTAAACAGTAATACAGGATTGACGGAATGGATTTTTTTTTACGTTTATGACTAAGGGGTTTTGGAGAAGTGACATGCTAAGGCGATCTGGATTTTCATATTTTCTGAAACTTCCTGGATTTTTGGACGTTTGGATATGTAAGTCGCTGTTATTCGACAAAATGGTGTAACATAAATTAAAAACTGAGAATTTCACGAAGTTAGCAATGGAAATACCAGAACGTCAAAAAAATACCCGTAAGTGTTCACATAGGCAATCTGAGTACTCGAATGTCAGAAAATTCCAGTCCGTCAATCCTGAATGAACAGGGTCATACGTAAAATAAAATCCTGGGAAGTGTTCAGACAGAACTATTAATCTGAACACGCTAATTTTAAAACTCATACACTTTGTCAGTCCTGTGTGAACAGATTTTTATGACATGTAAATTTCTCAACTTGTTTCCAAGAAATGCCAGAAAATCTCAAAATCTGGATTGCTGTTGCATGTCTCTACTACACCTCTTTATTTCTCCCCTAACCACTAAACGAAAATAAATCCAGTCCGACAATCCTGTTGTGATTTAACCAATTTTTACAAGGACTATATAGAAAAAAGACTTACATTGCTGCTGATGAACTGAAATTCCAAAACAAAGTGTGAGGGAAATATTTCAAGGGGAATTACGATAATATTTTTATCGGAATTTCATTGACGATATCTATTTTTCCCGACGGAATATTTTAAAAATCATTCCAATATCCATTTGGAAAAAATTAAACATTTTGCGGGGAATATTATTCCCGATAGGGCTAATTGTTTACGCTTTTTTAAATCGACTCTGCTCATGAAACCATTATTTCTATATATTGTACACTGTTAATTTAACACAATACAACCTTAAAATAAGCAATTTTCACATTAGTCACTTTATGGTTGACAGCTATAAACGTCTATGTCATTTACTTTTTTAGTCAGTTTGCCATGCCATATATTAGGCCTTACCTAAAAATGTAGGCCTAGAATCTGGAACATACTTATAATGTATTTATCGCGTTTTCCAACTTACCATTTCATTTTTACATACCAGATGCAAACCAGAACCGTTTTCTATTTATTCAAGTCCACATGTATTTGACGAACATAAAAGATTGTATTGTATTTGCTATTTCCTTTGAAAATTATTAAGATGCGAAATAAGAATAAAATAATTAATATTCGGTGGAAGCCCTGTATTGTCAGACGATAAACACGCTAAACATGGAATCGTTCAGGTATTGCGCTTGCTAAATGTCTTCTTCTTTGAACGGCTGTGAACACATCCTTGGAAAAGACTTTCGTGGAAACTCAGTCAGCTTTTAAATTGACAATTGACTATATCAGCATATTATAACAAATGTGTTGTCTGTGTCATTGATCAGAAATCATTGAGTAAAGAGATATTAAACTTTCGTCCCTCTTGCCTGCAAAAACCCTTTTGTTTACATTGTTTTTGTTGTAATTTGCTTCTCGTCTGTGAATACGTGTGAGCATTGGCAAAAACCTTTGAGGCTTGTCTAAACTACTCTCAATAGATTGTCAGCACTCAAAAATTAATTTGGCTGAATGTAACCCCTTATAAGCTATGGTGAAACAATAAATTTTGATAACTTTTTGACAAAAATTGTTACTGTCAATGCTTGGCAACAACACTTTGTTAGTGGTGAAGCCAGTACGTTTACGGATGTGCTCACATGAAACGGAAGCATTCAACTTAAATTTACTAGAAATATTTTGCATTGGAAAGAGTTCTGGAAAATTAATGAAAATAATCAATGAAAAAAAAAATATCAGCATTTCAATGATAGTTTTTTTTTTTTTTTAAGTAAGCAACATGATAAAGGTAGAGGATTTCAATAAACGTACGAAAATTTAGCTCGTAGGTTCAGCTTTGTACGTTGTTTGTGTTATGGGTGTTGTATGGTCTTATGGTTTTTCTTACGATCCATGTTTTCTAGACACTAATTTTGGTAAGGTAGGTACATAACGTACTGAGTTCATTGATTTGGTCTGTTCCCTTAAGTTCTGCACTAAAAATTGTAAATTCTCAAAGAGAGAAGTAAAAATACGAACCTTTGACACAACGAATGCCAACTTTTCTAAAACGTCTGCAGCGTCTACCCCGTTTTGTTCTCTCCCTTTTATGACTTTCTTGTGTAAGTAATTTAATTTGCGCATACATTAGAGATCTTATATAAGGTAAACTAAGCTATGTACTCAAGAGCTACACTTAAGCTACACTTAAACGCAGACACTTAAAGTCGATAAAAAAGAATATTCATCAGAGAAATGTACATATATGCCAAGATATAACAACTATTGTGTTTCTATAATCAGATAAAAGGTATGTACATATATGGCCTTTGTTTTTCGGAAATGTAGTTAAACATCAATGCAAATTTTAAAAGGGAGATAGATATACTTCTTACCCAGTTAAAGAGCCTATTATTATAATTCATCCACAATCTTTGGCAATTGTTGTTTGCGAGATTTCTATATATTGAAGCAATTATACGTTTTTCAAAAAAATTTAAGAATTTTATATTTTAATTCGCCATAACAACTGTTTCAACCTATTCGCAATTGGCTGAATAGCATTGTAGTAATCTTTCTGTTTTTGTGCACATTATTTTTTAAAAGAATAAACTATCTGAAAACATTTATTTTGATTTTTACATTTTCAGTCAACCGACGAAATTCAAATTGTTCTCGTCTTTTACTAAAGAATACGAATTTAAATATTTGTAATATCTAGTGAACGGCCCCAAATACTTTCCAGCTCCTTCCATAAATTCAAAAATCGGTTGTCATCGCCCGTCAAATTACTAGTTGTTGTTGTGATTTAAGGTGAAATTGACCGATTTGTTGTTGTGACTTAGGGGTGAATTCACCAAGTCAAACAAATGTGCGTGAAAATGTAACAATATGCGTGAAAATAGCTTGTAGGCAACTGGAAAGTGCCGGGAAAGTTTAATATCTCGTTGTTCAATGATTTCTGTCATTGATGAACTATAGGTCACAGACTATACAGACAGGCAACTCCCAAGCGACTGGCGCTCTTTGCCCACAAGCTAAATAACAGCTGATTTTGTCCATCGCTCCTAAGATGTATGGGTGATCCCATATAAATCAAATGGGTGCACGCATACACCTTAGGAGCGATGGACAAAATCAGCTGTTTTCATGGGCGCAACCATTTTTTTGTTATCTTATGTCAAAAAACTGACGCAATGTGGAGGGGTTGTTATGTCCAAGAAGTACCTTCCTGAAATGATCCTTGTTTCGAGGTGAATTCATTAAAAAATAAAATTTGAAATATAACGTACGCTGTATATCATTTATACTACTTTTTCAATGAAAAACAAAATAAAAGAGAAATATAATTACCTCAGAATAAGCATAAATAATTGTACTTGCAATTCGGAAGCAACAAGAACATTGATCGAAAATTTTAGGCAGAGTAAAAAAGCAAAAGATGCCTGATAGTAGGAACCCTGTGTATGATAGGCATAACTTATATTGTAGGTAGACTTGACTAATAGTTATTAGCAATTGTAACTAGTATTACATGTTTTTATACGCAAAAGTGAAACAATCAGATATTCAAACATTTTGATATAAGTTTCGTACTCAGTTTCCACAGTTAAATATTAATATAGGATTGTTTTTCAAATAATAATTGATTAAAAATCGACATTCTAAATTGCACGTGTTAATCAAAATATTTACGCCTTATAGTAGAACTAATAAAATTGTGTGAACAGTGGATTAAAATGAAACAAAAGATTATGTTGAAATGAAAGCAATCATGTTTCCACTTTTAAAAGCAAAACATTAATGCTTTCCTTCAGGATATTGATTTACACACTTTACATTTAAGCTCCTTTATACAAATACCCATGTTTTCAAGTAGCAACAACTTTAGATATGTATATTTATTTCCAATTTGTTCATTTGTCAGCCCGCATAAAATAATATTCTTTTAACAACGTAAACTCACCATCGTACCTTACAAACACATCCGTGCTGGTTCACCACCTTTGTTTACCTTTTTTTGCCGCTAAAGTGATAATTTCATAGTGTTATTACTCTTAAATAAAAAAACAACGAGGAAATCGTTTTACATTTTTGAATTCAGTACAATAAAGGAAATTAATTTGCATCAAAATATACTAAGGAAGTAGGATAGAATCGCAAATAAATCCAAAGATATTTTCCATAAAATGTAACCAAATGTGAAAATTATTGAAGTGTCAGGATGTAGAAAAATTCACCTCTGAAGTTCGTAAGTGCAACTTGTTTTCGTGGTAAATAATCAAAGGAAGTGTTTTAAGAAATTGGGAATACCTTTTTATTATTATTATTACGTATATGCACATTTACACATTTATACTTTATTATGCATTTTGATTGATATGCATTGCACACATTACTATTTATTTGACTTGTATTATATTATATTTTACCTGGTTCGTTATATGTACATAGTAAATACAATTTTATATTTACAAATATATTAATATTGGGGAAACTAAAAACTAATCAATATATCAGTTATCACATCAAAATGCAACATAGTGCTTGTTTCAGCACTCAAAATGTTACATTAATGCCTCCTGGAAAACAAAATGCACAGAGAAAAAAATCTCATCAGGAAATATGTACAAAGAAAGTTCATTGTTTTTGTGACATTTTGTTGACATTTTATTGTAACATTTCAATTGATGAACGTATAATAAAGGTATTACTGTTGAAACACAAAAGAAATATTCTATTTATTCAATTGTGTATTTCCATAGTGCTTCCATAAGTGAGTTTCTCCAGAATCGAAATATGTATGTAAATACCTTTCGATGTAAAAGCCTTTTTCCGCATGTCATGTGCTTGAAACTTAATGGTACTACAATATTCAAACATACAAACAAATGTTTATATGTTTAAAAGCATGTGTTTAAATGCAGGTCAAGTCCAATAAAAAATAGAATTTATGGACACAAATAAAATCTCACCTCGCCTTACTTCAGATTTTTGTTCATCAGTTGCAAAACACAAATCTTCTGAAGCCAACTTCAGTTCGTTGATTTACACGTATTCACCGACAGGGGATCATGGGAGAGGATTTAGGCCACACCCATTTTAGGGGTTTCGGGTGCAGAGGAGGGAAAGTTGACTCTCTCGTATAGTTTCTCTATGCTATAGGTGATTTGTGGTGATTTGTGCGTCGTCTACGCTGTTTTCTCAACTTGGGTTACTTATTTTCCATTGTTTTATTTTTTTGATTGATGGAGCTATTTTATCATTTTAATTTTGAGAATTAATTGACATTACATAATTTTAAACTTTAAGAATTAAATTTTACATTACAAAGTGCTTCTGTATCATACGAAAGTATCACAAAAAAAGAAATACATATTATGGATCTCTATCTCCGAAAAATACTGCGTGTGTCAGTGGCACAAATTTGCCAAACAATTGGCTATAATTCTATACAATCAATACCACTGGAGCTTCTGATTGATAGTTTACATAAATTTCTCCAGGAATTCGCCCGGGACCTCCATCGACATGTTGAATTGTGTAAGTTTAAACGACTTTATATAAATAAGTTTAATTTGTCTCGTTTCGGCAGGGTAAACAAACTGCTTACTTTGAAGTTATAAGGTTCGGCAATCTTACATGATAATAAACGAAACTAATGTACATATTAATCCGTTTACATATTACCTTTTGTGTAGTAAAACGTTATGTCCATTGCATAGATATTCTAAATTATTAAGAGATTATAATTTTTCAAATACATATGCATGTTAATGTCCCACGATCTCTGAAATTTGTCTATGTCAATTGATTTGACTGTTTTTATTGATTTAGAATATTCCGTCGTTAAATGTCACTATGTTTCGGCTTATGAGTTATAGTGCTTTAAATTTACAAAAGAAATTGGTAGCGCTTATTTACTTCAAGACTGCCATAAATGGCATAATATTTCTTTCTATCGCTATTACAGAATGATATAGTAAATAAAATTTGCACAATGTGCACAACAGTATGTATGTGCTTAAATATTAAGAAATGTTAAGTTATGAGAAGTAAAGTTAAAGAAAACTGCGCCCGTCTATTTGTTTATATTTGTTAGACAATGTCAGTCTTGACAGAGTACTTTGTAATGCCGACTTCGGAGTGATCCGAAATTGATTGACCGTTCGAGTCTGTCCAAAAGCGCTTTCTGTTATTTGCACTTCGTCTTCCACCTCGTCATCTGGATCGTTTGCTTTGAAGGAACTCCCCCCTCTTAATGAAGTGTAGGGCCATTACAAACGTGATCTTTCTCTTTGAGCTGTTAAATGGAACCAGCAGTTCTCCTCCACTACTCGGAATTATTAAAGCTTAAAGCATTTAGAGCGCAGCAATTTTTTAACCACGCTTTGCTGGAGGTCATACTGAATTTGACGAACAAGTTATTAATACGCTGAAAGATTTAAATGGTCAATATCACTTGATCGACTTTAATTCTTCGTAGTCAATTTTGAAAAAAATTGTTTCTATCTACCTATCTAAATTCTATCTAAAAATTGTTAATTATCTACCAGGTCATTTTGAAGTTATAACATTTATAAGCCAAATACCGTTGTCTGAGTTTTAAGTCGGCAATTTTAAAAGTCTTTTTCGCCTTCTCGATTTGTTTTACCGGTACTTTTTCAGCAATCTTTATCAATTTATTTTTACACTTTATCTCGGTACAACTATATTTATCTCCTAAAGGGCGTTAACAGTTAAAACGCGGCCTCTGGCCATCAGTGCCTTTAGGCAACAGAATTGCTATGCTTGACAAAGCTGGAATTTGAGACCTACAAAAAACAACAAGCAACTATTCCCAGTGCCCGAAGAAGAGATAATCGGTGAAATGATAGTTCAAGGAGTAACGGAAGCTTATAAATCTAAAATAAAAAACACCTGAAACCAATTTCACCGGTGTTTTTCTGCTTACTTTCGACCGCTTCCGTTTTCCTAGTACTGTCAACATTGGCTTGTACAATAAAAAACTCACAGTACATACAGTACCGAGCAAAAAAAATGCAAACGAAGTACCATTTCACATGGTAGAACTTCAAAGTTTTGCACAAACTTTTAAAACTGATTTACCTTTTTTTTTGCAGAGCCGATTTTTATAAAATCTAAGTGCTAGAGAATTTTATATTAAAAATGTTCGTAAATATCAATTTGAAGGCGAGCAAAAAAATGCAAACAGTTAAAAAAACTAGAAAATTTATTTAGTAGAACATATTTATTCACTTTTTCTTAAAATTATATCTAATACAACAAGTAGAATAGCTTAATATTTTGTTACGTACCCTTCATTTGCAATAACGGCGCGCAATCTATTAGGCATTGAGTCAACTGCCGAGACCAATAAGTCTGGAGATATTTGGTCCCATTCTGACCGTATTCTTGCCATCAGCTCAGAGCAATTCGATGGCCTTCGCTTTCTACTGGTGTGTTTTGCGTCATTTTCGTGTTGGAATAAGCTGTTTTCAGGCAAATGTGGAAGCATATGATTTTTGAGTATTTCCTGATACATTTGGGCATTCATCCGACCGCTTACCTGACACAATTGACCCACTCCTTGAAGAGAGAATGTGTTTTGGGTAATTTTCGTGTTGGAATAAGCTGTTTTCAGGCAAATGAGGAAGCATATGATTTTCTTATTTACGGACTTAATGTAAATTTGCAACCACTAGCAGAAGATCAACTACATACTGCTGCTAGAAATCAATTGTGTATACAATGGGAACAAATATCCGAAAAAAGGACAAACAGATTGGTTACCGTTATAAGAGGTAAAACATCGGTAATTGCCGTTGATGTGATCGTTTGCATTCTTTTTGCTCGCTACTGTACGTACATATGTTTTTTTTTTTGGTTGCGCCGGTATATCGCGCTATCGGAATGCAGGATTCGCAGACCTGACTAGGGCCAGGGATACACCTACGTGCTAACCCACACGCTGCACACTTCAAACCACTCTCTCCGCGGAACTGCGGTTAGGTACTACTTCGCGGGGCTAGTTTGCCTCTTGGGCAATTTTCTCCTATACGCCATTATGTGTCATTAGACGTTTGAAGCTCGGATGATTAAATTATTCGCGTTACGTTGGCGCTCTTGGTGCCTAAGATCGCTCATTATGCGTACCGCCGCGTTACTTACTATGTTTCAGTTTTCATCATTCTGGAGCATGTAATTTACAACATTCTCGGGAGTGGCCCACTCTCCAAACTGTTCCCGAAGGACGAACCTTTCGTTTGTATATCGTGGGCAATAAAAAAACACGGGTTCCACGTTTTCCGAAACATGTTCACAATGTGGACAGTTTGGGACAATTTCGTGTTTTCCTTTGAAGAGATATTCTCTGAAACATTCGTGTCCCGTCGGAAACTGAGTAAGATAAAAGTGTGTTTCACCGTAATCTCGTTTTATCCATACATCAATTTCTGGTATAAGACGATGCATCCATCTTCCCTTTGAGCATTCGTTCCACTGATGTTGCCAGGTTGCGATACTGCAATTCCTTTCGCATTTTCTTTTTTCTTCGTTTACCCGACCATTTCGAACCCGCTCATCTCGAAGTGTTTTCATTTCTTCAGCGAGTAAGTCGATGGGTAGCATTGAATATACATACGACGAGAATAGCATCGTTTAAAACCGTGCGAAATCCACTGGCGACCCTAAGTGCGCTGAGACGGTGGACGGATTTAACTCAACGCACGTAAGTCTTAACTTTTGCGGCACTTGCCCATATTTCTGCTGCGTACATATTTATGAACTGGTAGCTCTTGCAATAAGAAGTCTTTTATTTTGTTTGGAGCCTCCTATATTGCTCATAAGCCTTGAGAGTGCACTGACAGCTTTCGACGATTGGTGTTTGAAATTTAGGCGCGCGTCGATAATCACTCCAAGGTACTCTTCTTTTTTCCATCAGCTTATTAAATTTATCTTTGAATTCGTGTACTTTAAAATATTTAAATATTAAATATTTAAAATATTCGTGTACTCTAAATATTAAACTATTTCTCGTTGGCGCTAGTTTATTCACACCTACATTGCTTATTCTGAATATTAGCTTCTTCAAAATCAATTTTAACTCTGATAGAGAATTATCACTACATTCCACAATTACAGTGTTTGCTGCTAATTTAAATCTATTTCTTTAGGTCTCCACATTTGAGTCTAAGACTTTTGCACAATGATTATTTTTGTTTGGTATATCATCATTTTTTTTCATTGCTCTGGTAACAACATCACATTATGTTTTGGTATCATTTTCTTCAATTTATCTATATGTATTTATTCTCGAAAGTGCGTCTGTGTTCGTATTCATTTTTCCTTGCTTGAATATAATATCAAAATCGTAGTCCATTAAGTCCAAGTATTCTGGTAATTTTGAGAAGGGTTTCTATGTGTGAACAAGGTTACTAAGGGTCTGTGGTCAGAAGAAACTGTGAATTTTTACCGAACAAATTAGGTCTGAAGTAGTTTATACCCCAGTTGCTAGCAATTTTAAACTATGGCGAAGTCCAAAAAAGTAGGTCTGGCAATTCCGTCTGTCTGTCTATCTGTCTGTATATGCGACTGCAGCCTAAACGGCTGGACGGATTTGCTTCAAACTTCATATCTGTGGTCTGTGGTATAATCCCGAGAGGCGAAATTGGAATTTTCATTTTAAAACAGATTTTCTCGAAAACGGCTCTAACAATTTCTATAATTCTATGAGGTGGCATACCACGTTTTTCACGAAAAATTCGAATAACGGTAATATTGCAAATCAGCTGTTTCTCGGGTATTTGTTCGGCGATTATGGTAAAAATTAATACTTCTAGGTTATAAGACAAATGCAAAATAATGGCGTACCAAATTTTGGAATTGACATGCCCACTTTTATAAAACTTATTTTTTTTTTTAAATGTTTGCTTGAAAATGAGAAAAAATTATTTAAGCAAAGTAATAGGTCTTAAAATTTTCTATAATTCACTCAAACACTTTATCTGATCACGCCCACTTTTTATATGAGTTTTTTTTTAAAACAAAACATTGTGTGAACACCTATAATGTTATTCCATCGAAACGCGGAATGCCACACCTACTTTTCTGGGAAGTGCAAGACTTGGACCTTAATCCTGTTAAAATTTTCCACTTATAGCATTACGGTGCAAGTACATACGACCCAGTCGTGCAATTTGTTTTTTCTCACACGTATGAACACATATGGTCAATTTCATACAGGATGTGGACTGAAATATAACATCACAATTAAGTGAACAAGGACCCGTCGAATTACTATTAATAATTAGTTTTGGTTTTTTGCTTAAAGGTATGTAGCTCGTGCTTAGCGAAGCACTGTTTGAGTATATTAAGATCCATATGCAATTTTGTATCTAAGTCAAATAGGCTGTTGGGTGCATACATACCATATCATCCGCAAAAATATATCTAGTTTTAATAGAAAAACGAACTAATATACATTTGAAATAATACTGGCCCCAGAACTTTTTTTTTTTCTTCCGTGGGTTGGTGAGAATCTTCAAGAGACACTATGAGACACCGTGTACTCATAGTAGTGTCAGATTTTTACTGACTAAACACACCCTTCCCTTTTATTATTTTTGTTTACTACAACTAAGTTTCCTTAACAAGTAGTTTAAGCTTCGATAATATTCGCGTGAGGCAGGTAGATTTTCAGCAAAATCACCTGCTAATGCCGTCATTATATGCGGTTGCCTTTTATTGCGCTAGATCGAACGGTTTCGTTCTTTGAAGTCGGCGCATAAGGTTTCTCACGTCCAATATTTGGAGTATAGCATGGGTACAGTGACTATGAAGGCGAAGATGGAGCTTTCTAGCGAAGTTTGTTATTTCGTCGTTCACAGTAATATACCAGGGAGCATTCACGATTCGTCTTATCACTTTATTTTGGAATGATTGAATAAATTCTCTATTGCTTGCTTTAGTACAACCCCAGAGTTGTATGTCCATATAGGCTTAAGCACTTGCTTGTATATAAGCAGTTTGTTATGTACACTTAGCTTGGAATATCTTCCAAGGAGCCAATACATTTCTCTAAAACGATTTTCAAGCTCATCGCGTTTTTTTTTAACGTGCGTTTTCCACTTGAGCTTCGCATCTAGTGTCATCCCTAGATATTTAGCTTCATTTGCATGTGGTATTTGTACCGAGTTAATAAAAACGGGTAGATTGTTTATTTTCTTGTATGTAAAGTTAACATGCGTCGATTTAGTCTCGTTAAGAACAATGTGCCATTGTTTTGTCCAGTCACAGATTTTATCCAAAGCTTGTTGGAGTTTTTCAGTTGCTGACTCAATTGAACTATCCGTTGCTAAAATGGCCGTATCGTCCGCGAACGTAGCTACTACGGTGCCTTCAGTTTGGGGTATGTCTCGAGTATACAAACGCGGATATAGCCGATATCTACCGCACAAGAACAAAAAACACAAACCGATCCACAATAGTCGCCACTTTCACCAGTAATTTTACAAAAACAAACTTCTTAAAGAAGGCCCGTGAAAATCGTCCACTGATGATCGCCAAAATCAACCAAAACATAAACAACAGTGCAAAATTGATCGAGCCTAATAACAACAACAACAACATTGTCTTTATTAATAATATGTTGACAAGCTTGAACAGACAATTACTGTGGCAAGCAAAGAAGACGGCAAGGGAGGAAGGGTGGAGATTTGTGTGGGAGAGCGCGGGAAAGGTATTCGCGAGAAGAGAGGAAAATGCAGAAGCTTTGTTTATACAGTCGATGACTGATATAAATAAAATCAAACGTCATTAAATGTGCAAATGTACATATATGTAAGTGATCGAATTGTTTTGTTTTTGTGATAATGGACATGAATGAAAATATCAATACAGAAGAAGATCTGTTTGATTTAAATTTTATGGAGTTTTTGGATTTCAATCAAACGAAAAATGAATTGAAGAAATTGAATTTTACATGTTTGTGTCTAAATATAAGATCGATGAGAAAAAATTGGGATGTTTTTTGTGCAAATGTTAGTCCGATTCTGAATGATGTCGATATAATTGTGTTAGTGGAGATAAATTTAAAAAAAGAAGAAAATAGTTTGTACTGTCTAGATGGTTTCTGTTCTGAATTTACTAATAGAGACAAAAGAAAAGGTGGAGGTATCGCTATGTACATTAAAAATGATATAAACTACGAAAGGTTGAATATTATGACTGCAGCCTATGAAAACTTAACAGTGAAAATTAAGTCAACTAAAAAAGAGAAAATAGTCTGCGGAATTTATAGACCACCGAAATACAATGAAAATGCATTTATCGAGAAGTTCTCGACAATTACAAATAAAAAAAAGGCAAATGATGATATAATCATATTGGGTGATGTAAACATAAATACCCAAGATAGCACAAAAAATTACGTCCTTAGCTATCAGGAAATGCTGGCTTCGAATGGACTACGTAATGTCATTAAAGGAGCCACGAGAACTGATCTAAACTTAGGGAGCTGTACATTGATCGATCACATACTCGTTAACCTATCAAATCTGAAAATATTTTCGGCAATAGTTCAAAGTAATATATCAGATCATTATAGCACCATTTTTGGTACCTATGATTCATGCACAATAAAAAGTGACCAAGTATCGCGATCATACATCAAAACGAAAAAAGTAAATGAGCTGATCCGAGCTACCGACTGGACAACTATTACAACAGAAACGGACATAAACACTCTTTTTGACTCACTAGCCCAAAAAATTGATGAAATATACAAAAACTCGACAGTCTCCTGTAAAAAAAATACTCGAAAAAATGCAGAATGGATTACAAGGGACATCATCGAGATCTGTAAGGAAAGGGATCGTCTGTATCGAAGGTGGAAAAATAATCGAAACAACACAACATATCAAAATGAATACAAAAGATTACGCAACCAAGTCAACAGAAAAGTATGCAGAAGTCGGGAAGAATACTACAGAAGAAAGTTCGAACAAGTAAAATGTGATCCAAAGAAAACGTGGGCACTTATCAATGAGCTATTAGGTCGAAAAAAGCCGTCGCTAGATGAAACCATTCTAAAAAACTTTTCACCTAATACGAATGTTGTTGGGTTGACCGACGCATTCGCGAACTCATTTTCACAGCAAGCTGCATCAATAATCCACGTGTGTAGCAGAACAACATCTAGCCACAAGAATACATTTCTACGGGATACAATTTACTTGGAAGATACGGACTATGAAGAAGTAACTAGGCTTATAGCTCGCTTAAATATCAATAAGGCACCCGGGGCAGATGGTATCAGAGCTATAGATATACAATCAAATTCTGACATCTTTGCACCCGTAATTTCGAATCTTATAAATATGAGTTTTAACACTTCCACGGTGCCAAAAAAGCTCAAAGAGGCACTTGTTAGACCTATCTACAAGGGAGGAGCCAAATATGAGATAGCAAACTATCGTCCGATTGCAATATTGCCAGCGATAGAAAAGATCTTTGAGCAAATAATTGCAGATCGCATGTGGAAATTTATTGATAAGCATAAGCTAATAAGCAAAAAACAGTACGGTTTTCAAAAGGGAAAAAGTACTAACCAACTTCTCGGTGATTTTGCGAATCTAGTCAACACCAGCCTTAACAAAAGCCATCATGTGCTAGTGCTTTTCCTAGATTTTAGCAAAGCATTCGATACCTTAGACCACCACAAACTCATAGAGGCAATACAGCGGAAGGGAATTAGAGGAAAACTATTGGACTGGTTGAAGGATTATCTTGAAAATAGGACATTTCGTGTGGGAATCACAGGCTATCGCAGTGAGTCCAACACAGTGCAGTACGGAGTCCCACAAGGCTCTAAACTTGGCCCTCTACTGTTCATTATGTACACCAACGAACTCTTAAAATCCCTAAAGATGAGCTATCCATTCGCGTATGCAGATGATACGGCGATTGTTGTCTGTCACAAATCGATCGAAGAAGCGACCAAGATGATGCAGGCAGAATTCAACGAGGTTGGGAAATGGTGCCACGATAATGGACTTGTTATAAACGCAGCAAAAACAAAAATATTACATATTCGTAGCCCACAGTACCCGAAGTCCCACATAAACATCAAAACACTCAATTGTGCCGACCCAAGTAACTGCCAGATCATAGATGTCGTGGATACGTATAAATATCTGGGTATCACGATAGACAGCCATTTTCTATGGGAACCTCACATAAACGATCTCCGCAAAAAGCTGAAAGGATCCCTCTTTGCATTGGCATGTCTGAAGAATAAGTCGTCTTACTGTGTCCAAAAACAAGTGTATCACGCACTTATTGAATCAAAGCTAAGATACGGCATACTTGCGTGGGGAGGTGCAGCAGATACACACATCGCCAAACTTCAACACATCCAAGATAGGGCGATCAAATTGCTGACGACAAGAGACAGAGGAGATGGCAGCGTGCGCGTTCTCACAGTGAAGAAAATATTTAATATGACAGCAGCGTTGGAGTACTACGACGATGAACGGTTCCGAACCCCAATCAGCCACAACCTTAACACCAGAAGACGAGCAGAGGGGTTGTACCATCTTCCACCCTTCAACAACATATATGGCAAGCGTCAGTTGATGTACACCGTACCAAACATCCTAAATACACTTCCTAATGCATTGAGAAACGTAAATAACAATCATGTGAGAAAAAAATAAACTAAAGCAATATTTTTTAGAAACTATAACTTAAACTTCATATATATATCCTTTTCTTTTCGTTAATACATTTAATTATTCTCAAACTTAAAAATACCTAAAATGAATTTAAAAAAAAAAAAAAAAAAAGCTTTCACAAGTAGCACTTAATTTAAATTAATAGAAATTTTAATGACAGTACTATTATTGCATTCGAGATATAACCTCCTGCAGATAAGCCATGTGGCTTCGCAGGTAAAAATAATGTAATAAATTGATGCAAATACAGCAAAAATAAAATTGGACCAAGAACACTTCCTTGCGGAACTCCGGCTGTGATTTCCTTGAACTCGGAGTATTCAGTTTCGTGTTTAACACGAAATAATCTATTTTCAAGGTAGGATTCTAAGATCTTATTTAGGTGTTCCGGCAGGACCTGTCTTAGTTTGTATTTCAAGCCATCGTGCCAAACCTTGTCAAAGGCCTGGGAGACGTCAAGAAAAGCGCTAGAGCAAATCTTTCGTCCTTCTAGGGCTTTTTCAATTTCATCGGTTATTCTGTAAACCTGGTCGATTGTGGAATGCTTGATTCTAAACCCGAATTGATGATCAGGTATAAGTCGTCTTTCTTCAATAACTGGTTGCATGCGTTTCAATAGGAGCCTTTCAAATACCTTCGATATTATTGGAAGGAGCGATATTGGTCTATACGATTTTTTGTCATTAGGAGATTTTCCCGGTTTCGGAACCATTATCACTTCTGCTACCTTCCACGCATTTGGAACGTGTTGCAATCTAAGCGAAGCGTTTATTAAATGCAGGAGTTTCATTAGTGCTTTTTGTGGTAATTGCTTAAGGATTTGTCCGGTTATTAAATCAAAACCTGGGGCTTTTTTATTTTTCAGTTTTTTTATTTCTTTGCAAAGTTCGGTTAGTGACACTCTTTTTATTCTAAAGCTGTCAGATGTCGTTGTCATACTTCTGTGATCCTCTATTAATATTTGACCATCAAATGGTTTAAACGTTTCCTCCAGATGTTTGCCAAACATCTTGGTCGGCCTTTTCTTTGTCATCTTTTGCCCACTCGCCATTGTCTTTTCTGATTGGTGCTGATTGCATTTGTGTTTTTTTTACGCTTTTTATAGCTTTCCAGAGCGAATAATTTGTACTCTTTTCGGCTGTTAAGCCTTCAAGATAAACAGTGGTCTCGCTATTTTTTAACTCTTGAATCTCTTTTTTAAGTTTATTACTTAAGTAATTTGAGTATGTCTTATGTTGGGGGAGTTTGTTGCCATACTTTACGTGCTCTTCTCTTTTCACGAATGAGTTCTTTTATATCGGGCGGATAATTAACTTCGCTGCGTTTGACTACTCTTCTCCTTAATGGAGTATTTTTCCACGCGGCATACTGAATAGATTCAATAAATTTATCGAGTTCGTCTTCTATTTCGAGTGGTGTTTTTAGTGACACGTTTAAGATAATATTTTCTTCGCAATCATTTTTAAAGCCGTTCCAGTTGGTTTTGTTGTTAGTTAATCTAGGCACGCCTTCTACTTTCATTAGTTGGTCTTTCCTCTACTTTTGCAAAACTTGGAGATACTCCTTTTGTTATGAAGAAGTCTATCAGGTCAGGTGTTTTTGCAGCACCGGAGGGCCAATATGTCGGTTGCCCTGTCGAATAGAAGTCAACCCCGAATTGCATACCAACTTCGTATAGAAGTCTACCTTTTGGCGATTTATATCTTGAACCCCAAAAGGTGTGTTTTGCATTAAAGTCACCAATAATGAAATTCGTTCCAAACGAGTTGAAGAGATCTACAAAGTCGTTACTTTTAATTGTGCATCGTGGGGGACAATAAATGGACGCGATGTTGTAGTATGAGTTCTTGTTTTTAACACGAACTGAAGTTGCTTGCCAAGTCAAGTTCAATCGGTGTATTCATGGAGTGCTCAATGCAGTCTTTGATGAATAGGGAGGATCCGCCTCTGGCTCTCCCAGAAGGATATTTTTACCTCAGATTCTTTTGTCAAATGAGTTTCAGATATCAAGCATATGTCAATATTGTCGTTTTGCAGGAATACCTCTAGTTCGGTGATTTTTTGTTGGAGGCCGTTTGCGTTCCATGTTAAAATTTTTAATAACCGTTTCATGATCATGTGGGAGTTCTTTTTGTACGTGGTTTAAACTCGAGCTTGCTCAATTTGTCAAATATGGTCTTGTTAATCTTGGTTAGCTCCTCAAGTTTTGCGAGAATAATAGAGAAGACTTGCGAGATTGGGTCTACCGTAACACTAGGCGGTTTGTTTGCTTGTGATACGGTTTGAGCATATGATTGCACTCTTGGAGATTTTGGCTTTTCATTATTTTTTGTTAGAGGAATTTTGGTTGGGTCCCCTTTCTTAGTTTTAATGGGTTTAATTTCGTTCGTAACTTTTTCCTTAATAGTTACTCGTCTTTCTTTAATCAGCTGTGCGTTTTTGACTAAAGTATTCTTAAATGTATCGCGTCGTTTTTGGAGCTCCTTACCCACTTCACAACCTCTATAGTTTGCTGGGTGGTTACCTTTGCAGTTTATGCACGTCGCCGGGGCTTGCCTGTTAAGGTCACATCTTTCTGATAGGTGGTTACCAGCACATTTTACGCATTTTGGGTCTTTTTTACAATATGCTTGGGTGTGATTGAAACCTTGGCAGCGTTTGCACTGTGGTATCGATCTTGTGTTCGTACGCATTGGTTCGATTTTAACTAGGATATTTAAAATTGTTTTAATGTTGTAAATAACGTCTACGTTTTCACTCCTATCGAAAGTGAGCATAAAGAGCGGGAGTCCATGCTTGGCCAAAATTTCCTGGCCTTGTTCCGTTGTCTGCTTTGTTTTTTTTAGTATATCAACTGCGTCAATAATTTTCAAACCTTTCGCTTTAAGATCTGTTATAACGTCGTCTTTAGTGGACGAAGGGTGGAGACCCCTGGCTATGACACGTAGTGGTCTTTCTGACTTATTTTCATAAGTGTACCATTGGATCTTTTCCGCGTTTAACTTCTTGGATATGGCTCGGTAGCCTTCGGGGTCAGCTACGTTAATTTTCCAATCATTGTTACGTTTATTGCAGGCGGAGGACGTAATTTATCCTGAGCTTGTTTCTTCTTCGGCTCGTTTTAGTTGTTTTGTTTCCGTGGCTCGATTTCGGGTGAAGAACCGGCTCTTCACTTTTTACTGGGTCTTTTCTTTTCTACCCAATTTGTTTCGCGTGCTAGCTCTTCTTCATCCGTATGATAATTGGGACTAGCTGCATGAGACAGAGTAACTTCGCGTTCTTTATGCGAAAGAGAATTCTTTAGAGCCTGGTTTTCTTCTTTTAGTGAATCTATCTCTCTCTTGAGTTCTTGGTAGAGAAGATCCATTTTGTTAAGCTTAGTACGGAGTTCATTGTTTTCCTCCTCAAAGCTTTTACAAATTGCTGAGTCCCTTTTTCCTTGCGCTTGCGCATCCGGCGGACTTCTTTTTCCAGAGACGGTCGGTCTCGATGGTGGAGACCGAGTTACCCTTGAATTTTTCACGAAGGGATTTATTAAATGCAATAATTGGCTCTCCCCAGAATCCGTAGAGCCTACCTCCGAAGAGGGTGGATTTTCCAGTGAACCTGGACTGCCACCTGGGGTACTATATCTATTTGTTTTACGCATTGCATATTATGTATACATCTTATCCCTGGTATACGAAGGGTGGATTTTAGTCGCCTCTTACGACAGGCATGCCTACCTCGGGTATATTCTGGCCCCTACCCGAAGGGGTCGGCCCCAGAACTGATCGTTGGTGCGGCATAGTCGCTTTTAACTCATTGCTATAAATTCAATCAAGTTTTACTATATGGGCTCTATCTACACAGTAAGATGAAAATCAAGTATATATTACGCCTTTTATTTCAGCTTTGTATAATTTACTAAGCAGCGTTTCATGATTGACCATATTAAATGCTTTCGTCACATTAATAAAGAGAGACTACAATTAACACTTAGAGTAAATAAATGGTATAATACGGACAATATGGAGAGAAATACGTTTTCCATACATAATTTCATCAGATATTCTAGAATTTTGGATATCAACAGACTGTATACATTTGTGAATTTCAAGTAGAGTGAAAGGTTTAAAAACAAAACTATTGCTCAGAGATCTATTTCCAATAACATCTCTTTATTGATTACACCTACAGTTGTATTTCAGAGGACAGTGTTCCGATTTAGCAGTGACAGAATCAAAAATTGATTAAAATGATTGGCAATGTCCCCTGGGCTAGAAATTATTGCACCTTCTACTTCAATTTTAAAGACTCTGTCTTTATCCTTTGAGTTGTTAAGAATATTTTTTACAACTCTCCATTTTTCTTTTACATTGCCTTTACCTATAAATTGTGCAATTTATCAGTGTAATACTTATCTCGACTAAGTTTAACGCATTTTTTAACCTCATCATTTATTTTAACTATTTATCCACGGCCTTAGGCGTTTTAACTGTAAATTTTTTTGTTCAATATAAGTTTTAAAAAAATTAATAAAAATATCGTAAGTGGATTGATGGATTACTTTCTTCACACTCCCAAAATTCAAATAGCAAATAGTATTATTATTATTATTATTCATTAAAACATAAATAAATTTACATCTTAATATCTAGGGTACAGCACTAGCTACCAGGGCTATCGGCTAGATTTAAGGTACATGTTTGTTTTAGTTAGATGGAATTATCGAGTTAAGGTTTAATAGTAGTTTGTAGACGTCTTTAATATTTTGGGAAGAGGGGGTTAGTAATAGGTCTAAGAGTTTTTTGTGAAATAAATTGTTACAGTGATGATTGACTACAGGGCAAACGAGTATTAGATGTTCGGTTGACAGGACAGCGCCCGATTGACAAAAATGGCAGGTAGGAGGGTTGTCTCTCATGAGGAGATGACTGTGTGTCAATTGAGTATGCCCGAGTCTCAGCCTCAAGAAACACCTGTTCATTTTGCAGGAGGTGTTTGTTGGGTAGGAGAAAGATACACCGGTTGGATTAATCTTGGAGTAGTGGTGTGTGTATTCTCTCCAAGAATGTTTTCTCCTCAAATGCCAGTATGTGCTAAGTCGCTTGATGAGGTCTTTTTTCGATGGTGGGTGCAATGTTGTGTTTGGTTGTGTGGTGATATTACGGGCTTCGATGTCTGCTAGTTCATTGCCGCGAATGCCCGAATGGCCAGGAATCCAGACTACAAGGAGATTCGGTGAGTTTCGGATGATGTTATCCCGAATTTTTGCGATGATTGAGATGCGGTTGTTGATGTTCCGGATTGCATTAACCCTAGAGAGGCTGTCGGTGCAAATGAGGGTGCTTCTACCCGATGATTTTGCAGCTTCTGTTGCCTTGAGGATCGCTAAAGCTTCTGCGGAGAATATTGAGAAGTAGTCTGGGAGTTTCTCGGCGGAGAGCACCCTGCCATTTGAGGCGACCACTGCAAATCCAGTACCAATCTCGCTTTAAGAACCGTCAGTGTATATTATGTCTCACGAGTTGTCGCTGTAGGTGTTGATGATTTCATGAAACAGTTGAATATACTTTTCTTTAGGGGTAGATTCTTTTTTTTTAGTTTGGACAGCCTTATGTTGATGACTTCGAGCGGGAGCAGCCAGGGCGGGTAGGTCTCCTTGCCTGGGGTTGTGAGGACAGGGTGTAGACCAGCTATTTTCACTGAGGCCAGTGAGTTGAATGTAGTCGAAGGGCATTTAGGAGTTCTGTTGCTCTTAAGGATTTTTTTGGCATCATCAATTATAGGGGTTTTGTGGGATTCGCAGATTTTCGGAGGGAGGTGTGATGTTAGAATATCTCGACGATCCTCGATAGATGGGAGTCCAGACTCAGCGAGGATATTTAATATATGTAGGTGTAGTTCTAAAGGCATGTAAGCTCGATCGTGTAGCAGCATGGTAGGAGGGCTTAATCAGCTGCAGTGTTGACTTTGAACATTTACCGTAGATTGCCAATCCGTAGTCGATTTTTGGTAAAATAATTGATTTTGTTACGTGGATTAGAGTATTAGTATGGACTAAACTATTTTTGGAGGCTAAGAATCTTATAATATTAAGTCTGGTAACTAGTTTGTTTTTTAAATCTATACAGTGTTTCTTAAAATTAAATTTATCATCGAATAATATTCCTAGAATCTTTAAACCATTTACTTTGGGTATTTCTAGATTTATGAAATTAATGACAAAACTATTGCAACTCGTTTTTCTACAGATATGAAGATGTTTGCTTTTAATTGCGGATATTATAGACCCAGAGTAGGTACACCAGGTATTAAGCTCCGTAAGGATGTTTTAAAATTAATCCTGGGTGCGTGTTATATCATTACATTTCGATAACAAAACTAGGTCATCTGCATAAAGAATGTGATTGACTTTTTTGCTTTTGGCAATTATTTCATTAATATCGTTGTACGCAACAATAAATAGTATCACTGATAAAGGTGAACCTTGGGGTATACCGTTATGTAAATTGTGTATATTGGAGTAGCATTATTTGCTTTGACCCTAAACTTTCTGTTTGTTAGGAAAGCTTTTATATAGGAATATATTTTATTATTATTATTATTATTATAATTTATTAACATAAAAATGCAAAGATTATATGCTAAAAATTAAAGAGCACTAGCTGCAAAAGCTTTCCACTCAAAGTATAAATATATTGGCTTAGATAGCAAATTTGTTAATAGTAAAATATTTATGGATTTTTAAAATATTTTCGATATTGATAATGTTTAAAAATGAAAAAATATTTTGATTTGAAGGCAAGATGGTATTGATTTTTTTGGAGATACTGCATGTAGAGAGGCCAATTAAGTGTGAAATGGTCACCGCACTGTTACAGATTGGACACAGTGGGGGATTCTCTTTCCTTAAAATGTGTTGGTGGGTTAAGGAAGTATGCCCCAGACGAAGTCGAATGAAGTTTGATACCGCAGCTCTGGATATACTCGGTGGGTAGATAGGAGTGCGTAGATCTGTGTTAATTTTTGAATAATGGTTTTGGTGGTCGCTCCATCTTAGAATTTTGTTCTTCTTGATGATTTCGTCAATGTGTCTTTGCAGGTCCTTTCTCGAAAATATGTCAAATGTGAATACAGGTAATTTATTACAGGACTTTGCGGCTTTATCGGCATATTCGTTCCCTGATATACCAAGTGGCTTGGCACCCACATAAGTTTAAGTCTGTTGGGGTTTTTTATAAGAAGGTCCCGTATTTTGTTAATTAGCCTGCTATTGTGGTTTGAGTTGGAGACGGCTCGGAGAACTGAAAGGCTGTCGGTGCAAATAATTAATTTAGAGGTCAAATGCGGAGACATTTTAGCAGCTATCAGGATGGCTAGCGCTTCAGCAGTAAAAACTGATCAGAATTCCCATAATATACCAGCTTTCAGTAAGGTGCCATTTTCTTCGGTTACAGCAAAGGAAGTGTTATAAGCGGATTTTGAACCATCTGTAAACAAAGGAGTCCAACCTTCAAGTTTAAAGGTTTCCATTATTTCTAGAAAAGTAGAGTAGTAGGCTCTTCTGGGCGTGTTGTCTTTATTGTACACTGTAAGGTTAAGTACAAATGATTTTCTGCTTATGTTCCAAGGAGGGAGAGTTGTAGAGTGATCTTTAACACGTTTGAAGGGTAAGTCCATTTCTTTGGCTTTTAATAAAGCCTTGTTGATTGTGGATGGAAGACGCTTATTCATTTTTGACCTGCTAGTTAGGTCGATATCTTTGTCGATGATGGAGTCATTGGAAAAGATAAGTTTTGTGATGATTTTCAGAATACTTTCGGATTGCCGCTGTTCCAAAGTGGGAAGGCCAGCTTCCGCCATGATGTTGTCAATTCTGGTCGTGCGGTAGGCGTTGATACTTCTTCTTGCCGACTGGTGATATGGAGATTTCAGAAGATTCAAAGTAGTCCTAGGACATTTTCCATAAATAAAAAGGCCATAATCTATTTTATGTAATACAAGAGATTTAGTTATGTTACATAAGGTGTTAACATGAACATTAAGTTTTTTACTAGATAAGTAGCTTATAATATTGCTTCTTGCGGCTAGGCTCTTTTTAAGTTTTATACAGTGCTGTTTCCAATTGAATTTACAATTAAATCTTAAGCCTAAAATGTCTAAGTTTTCTACGTTTTCTATATTAACATTGTTTATAGCTAACTGGAGTTTAGGACATGATAATTTACGGCATATGTGTAAAAGTTTACATTTGTTGAGAGAAAGATTAGCTCCAGAGTTATTACACCAATCAATAATATCTTTTATAACTTTTAAGAACGTATTTTTTGTGTATTCTAAATCATTGAATTTACATATGATGTAAACGTCATCAGCGTAAATGCAATGGTCTAGACGATTGTATTTATCAATAATACCACTGATGTCATTAAAAGCAATTAGAAATAGCACTACCGACAAAGGTGATCCTTGTGGTATGCCATTGTCAAGTGGATGGATAGAAGAAAAAGAATTATTAATTTTAACGGATATTTTTCTGTTCGACAGAAACGATTTGATAAATCCATATATTTTGGGGCCAATGCCCCAATTGACGAGTTTGTTCAGAATTAAATGAATCCCTATCCTATCGAAAGCTTTCATGAAATCCAATGAGAGTATCGATACATGATTACGCGAAGACAGAGCATTTGATATGTAATGATCGATATGTAGTAAAGCGTCCGAACAGCCTTTTTTTGGTTTGAAAGCAACTTGGTTTGTGCTGATTATTTTCTTTGTTTCTAGGAACCAATAAAGGCGTTTAGCAACAATTTTTTCCAAGACTTTGGACATACATGGAATGAGGGAAATTGGACGGTATCCATCTACAGAGTCTATTGGCTTGTTTGGTTTAGATAAGGGGATAATAGTCGCAATTTTCCAAGATTGTGGGATGATGCCGGTTTTTAGTATTTCGTTGTATAATACAAGTAGCCTAGATTTAACATAAGGTGGTAGGTTTTTAATCATAGGATAGGAAATGCGGTCCCTACTTGGGGTTTTACCTTTTAGAACGCTTAAGCAGCATTCAAACTCTATATGCGTTATAGGAACTTCAATTTGTTCCGCTAATGTGTTGCCAGGAGTTAGAGGTGGCGTATTGGAAAGGCTGTCGTCTTTTGAGTCCTTGAAAGATTTTGAGAAATTGTTATCTTTTGAGAGTTTGGACCAAGAGGAAGCGAAAAAGTTACCAATGTCTAAGGGCGAGGAGATTGGACCCGTGGGTGTTACTACACATTTTATTGAGCGAGGAACATAGTTACCAGTGAGGCAGCGGATATTATGCCAGATTTTAGCGGTGGGGGAGTTAGGATTGATCGTTGAGGTAAATTCGGCTAGAGATTTGGCTTTGCTTATTTTCATTTCTCTCCTAAAAAGAGCATTTGATTTCTTGTAAGCTAAAAGGCTAGAGAGCATAGGGTGCTTTTTGAAATGTCGCCAGAGTCTCATTTTTTCATCTCTCAGCTTCTTGAGGACAGGGTTCCACCAGGGAACTGTTCTGGTAGTGGAGGTGGGAGAGCTTTGAGGAATTGAAATGTTGGCTGCGTGCCGAATTGATTTTAGTAGAATGGCTGCTTCTTTATTTGTGTTGGAAGATGGAGTTTTATCATTTAAGTATTCGTTCGTTGTGATTTGGTACCGGTCCCAATCAGCTAAATCGGTTTTAAATTTTGGGCTAGGAGAAATTTTGTGCTTGTTTGGGCTAATTTGTATCTGTATTATAATAGGATAGTGATCACTATTATGAAGGTCTTCTAATATATTCCAGGAGGTAAGGGGATAAAGGGTGGGTGAACAGCATGATATATCAATATGAGTGAAGGTGTTGTGTGTTGAGAAATGTGTTGGAGAGCCGTCATTTAAAAGCATCAGGTCGGAATTCAGTAGGAATTCTTCGATTATAGTTCCACGGTGGTTAGAAGTGGGAGAGCCCCATAGGACGCTCCACGAGTTAACATCGCCACACAATAATATAGGTGTATGTATTTGATTAATGATGTTTTCAAGGTCAGATCGGGAAAATATTTGTTTGGGCAAAATGTAAATAGAGACGATAGTGAATTTAATTGCTAAATTTGCTTGTAAAGCAAGTGTTAAGATGGTTGAATTGATATTTATTTGAACATGGGGTATGTTATTTTTAATAAGAAGACCTATGCCTTGTTTCCCGGTTAAGTTTTGGGGAGAGTTGCAAAAATAGCCAGAATAAGATTTCGGAATTATTGGGGTAGATTGAAACGCACAATGTGTCTCTTGGAGAGATAAAGCACATGGCGATCTTTCTTTTATTAGCAGATTAAGCTCGTCGAAGTTATTAGAATATCCTTGCATATTCCACTGGAGAGCTTTAAAAAAGTTTGGAATTTCAGAAGATTTATTGTTTGTTATTTGAGGGTGGTAGGTTGCGTGACTCTGCTGTCTGGAAGTTGAAGCACCGAGGCTCCTTGAGGAGCCAGAGTGATTCAACCTCAAGCCAGCAGAGTAAGGGTTGGAGTTACAGTTTTGTGTTTTATATAGATTCATCATCATCATTTTCGGTGTTGGGTATATAATAGTCGTGAGTTTGGAGAAGATTGTGTGTAGTTTGCGAAATAGGTGAGAAGGTTGAGATGGTTTTAGATTTTGTAGAGGTAATTGGCATATTTGTTTGTGTATTGACGTGTGGGCTTTGGTAGTTTAGATTGGTGCTTTGTATGTTACTTGAGGGGAGATTTGTTGGTTGGGAGTGATGTTTATTTGAATTTAAATGTGAATAGTTTACATTATTGATTGTGCTGGATGCAGAATGTGTTATTGGTGGAATTGATTCCGATTCTGGTTGTGAGGGGGTTTTGTTGTTGATGTTGTTGGAGGTTGACGGGGTGGAAGTGACTATTGTGCTATTGCTTTGAGAGGGTTGGAGAAGGTTTGTGCTTTTGGGTGGTGATTTAGTTAAATTAGCGCAAGCTACATTTGCAAAGGAAGTTTGATTGAAGTTTGATTGTATGGGGTTTTGTTCGTTGTAAAAACGCTTGGCGTTAGCCATGGTACACTTTTTCTTTGTTTTAATTTTTAATATTTCCTTCATTTGGATATATTTGGGACAATCTTTAGAATCGGATGGATGGGGGGCGAGGCAATTGGCACACATTTCTCTAGTACAAGCGGAATCTGCATGTAGGGGCAAGTTGCATATGTTGCATACTGGAGTGGGGTTAGTGCATTTTTTTGTAGTATGGCCTAGAATTTGGCAGTTCCGACAACGCATCGGATTAGGGAAGTATTCGGACACTTTGGCCTTGTACCAACCTATTTCCACCGTCGCAGGTGGCCGGAATGAATCGAAAGTAAAGAGCATCAAACCAGTTGGTTTGCGGTTGGAATCGATAGTTTTAGTGAACTTGTATACCTCTGTGACGTTTTGGGATTTCATTTCGGAGACGATCTCTGATTCAGGTACATTTATGAGACATGGTGCATATACTATGCCTTTTGAGGCATTAAGTTGATTGTGCAATGTGATTTCAACCGGACATAACCCCGCGAGATTTTTTTTTGACACGAATTTATCTGCAACTTTTTGATTTTTAGTCAAAATAAGGATTTTGCCATCTCTAAGTTGAGAAATTTGTTCGTATTCGGTGCTAATTGCGTCTATTGCTTTTCTGAGGGCGAAGATGCTTATTGATGTAAGTGGTTGATTTACACTTCCAGGGGAAATTACGATGAAACGTGGATTACTACCCGGGGTTTTACTTGGGAGTAAAGGGAAATCATCGAATGGTGTATTCATTTTATGTTTTTTTTTTGCACTTGGACCCGATAGCGAGACTTCAGAGAGTCCGTCAAAACGGTTCCCAGGTTTCATTTTTGGCCCTGGGGCCATGTGGTATTTATGAAAAAGCACTACACACGCGATGGATTAGCGGTTTGTACTGAATGGTGTGAGAAAAGGAGAAAGAAAGAGTTGTTTTGGATTGAACGGTGTATAAGGAGATAAGAAAATAAGCGCGACGAGAGCAGCTGAGTTGACTATAGATGCGTATAGCACGAAAGCTAGTCGGAGACTGATATATTTTAAGTCCGACCTTCCATTTAAGGAGTTTATTTAGGACTACATGGATGCCGATTCGGTCAAAGGCTTTGTCGAAATCCAGTGAAAGGATCGAGACGTGATTTTTTGCAGAGAGTGCAGATGCAACATATTCATCTACGTGAAGTAATGAATCCATCGTGCTTCGCCTGTGCTTAAATGCCACTTGATTTGGATTTAACAGATTCCTTTTTCCAGCATACCAAAGAAGTCTCCTGGATATAATTTTTTCCAATACTTTACTTAGGCATGGGAGCAAGGATATAGGTCTATAACCGTTTGCATCTGTTCTTTGCTTTTTAGGTTTCGGGATCGGGACGACGCCAGCAGTTTTCCATGTTTGTGGAAATATGCCTTGGTCGAAGATTAGATTGTATAATCTTAAGATTCTTCGTTTTGCGGACAGTGGGGTATTTCTTAGCATTGGCTAGGAGACTCGGTCGTAGCCAGGCGTTTTTCCTTTCACCGCTTCTAGGCAACTATCAAATTCTAGCTGGTTTATTGGTTTTTCGATTAATTTTGCCGAGGAGCTCGTAGTGCTTAAAGAGGTAGTGTTGTTTATTGCGGAAATTTTGGTATGTAGGAATCCGGGGGAAAAATTAGAGTCACTGGAGTAGTCGGACCAGTTTTTGACGAGATATTCACAAATTTTATTGGGGTCGGTGATAGTTTCAGAGTCAGTACACAGGGTTTTGATTAGATAAGGTGTATATTGTCCTGTTAATGTTTTAATATCATTCCAGATTCTTTTACTGGTTGAGTCCGGGTTTATGTTGGCTGTAAATTTGTGGAGACTTTTATTTTTAGATATTTTCGCTTTCATTCGAAATAATGCATTTGCTTTACGATAGCTAACTAGGTTAGCTTCAGTAGGGAATTTTTCCTTCCAGAGGTTTTGTTTGTTTTTTTGCAATGCGTTCAATTCCGAATTCCACAATGGAACAAAAGATTTGTGCCGGATGTTTTTTGATTGGGGAATTGAAAGGTTAGCGGCAGCCACGATAGGAGACTTTGGTACAGTATGACCTGTGGCATATTGCGCAAAATCAGGGGTGGTAGAAGTAGAGGGGTGGGATGGGTGACTCTGTGCTAATTACCATTATTGTCGTTAGTTGCTATCATCATCCATTTCGAATGATTTTAGGAAGTATTGATCGGAGTTTATGAGAGATTTGGTGACGATTGATAGCGGTGAGGGGTTTGAAGTAGTTGGGGATATAGTGTGTTGAGGAGGTGAATTCAATAACTGATAATGCGAGAGTTAGAAGCTGATTTTGTATTTTTATGTTCATTGATGGGGTGGGTGATAGTGTTATTATGAGGGTTCGATGTTGATGGAGCAGTTTTATTGAGTGGAATTGGAGTGTGAGTGGAGTTGGCTACTGAAGAATTATGTACAGTTGGGTTATTTTTTTGTGAGATGTTTGGTAAAATTGGTTCGGATGTGTTTATCGGAAGGCCGGAAGGTGCCGTGGTGTGGCTTACCACAGACGTTTCTTGTGCTGATTGTGGTGGTTGCGTTGCAATTCTTGCAACTGCAGAATATGACAAGGTAGAAGTGGACAATGGGTTTAGTTCTTTGTAGATTTTTCTTGCTTCGGCCATGCTTCATTTTTTTACAGTTTTTATTTTCAAAGTCTCGTTGGCTTGAAGGTATCGGGGGCATGTTTTAGAGGACGAAGGGTGTTCTTCAAAGCAATTTGCACATGACACACGTGAACAGTTGTTGGGAGAATGGGGTGGCAAATTGCACACACACAACTTTGGCATTATACCAACCGATGCTAACTGTGTTTGGGGGGCGGAACAGGTCGAATGTAAAGAGTACAAGACCGGAGGGGCGTTGTACACCTTCTGAAGATTTTTTAAATTTGAAGACATCTGTGACGCCTTGAGACCTCATTTCTTCAACAATTTCACTTTCTGGAACGTTGTTGAGAAAGGGGGCATATACTGTTCCTTTGGATGCATTCAGGTTCGTGTGAACCTAATAGGGCAAAGATTGGATAGAGATTTCTTTGATAAGAAAAGATCGGCTATTTTTGGTGATTTTACCAGGATTAGGAGGTTCCCATCGCGCAATTGGGTTATGGCGTCATAGGCTGTACTTGTTCCGTCGATTGCTTTTTTAAGCAAAAAGACACTAAATGATGACAGTGGTGTTTCTTTATTGGCTGGGGAAATCACTATGAATATAGGATTATTTGCGGTCGAGTTGTAGGCATAATTAAGTTCTACTGTGGTAGGGGGAGGGGTCGTAAGTTTTTTTTATTTTTTTATGTTTGGGTTCGATTAGCGGATCAGAGTCGAGTCCGCTAAATCGATTCCCCGAAAGAACACGTGGCCCATCGGCCATAATGTACAGGTTTTGTTCACACTCTATGCCCTTTATATGTATTTCACTCACTGTAAATTAGGAAGAGAAATGTAAAACGAGGATAGGCTATACAGAAATAGCGGGAATACGCACCAACGAAAAGAGCGGGCAATGGGAACTCGGAATGTATTTAAGTACACGATGTTGGCGGCTTGAAGGTTAGTCGGTGACTGTCAAATAGCAAATAATCTACTAACTTCTAATTAATTTTGGAAGTTTTCTTGATAGGCACGTATTTATCAAAATCAATTCAATAAACATTGGACTAGGAGCAATGGGTTCGAGGTTCGAATCCCAGTCGGAACACCTAAAGGTTTTTCACAGCCTCACCTCTCGCGAGGGACTAACAAACAACCGAGAGTACAACTGTCCTGAGAAAGTAAAGAATATAACACACACAACACGACTGGTTGTGAGAAGTTAGGCACTGGGTCTCATCGACCTGTTGCGCCAAGTACATAGTAATTCTCAGAATCCGTTGTGGCGTCATTGTGTAGCGAATATAACACACACAACACGAATGGTTGTAAGAAGCTAGGCCCTGGTTCCCATCAACCAAATATTTGTATTCTTTTTGCTTGTCAGAATCTGCATTACTTTTCAAGATATCTATGTTTATATCATATAAACATATCTGAGGAAAAGTTTAAATTAGCAAAAAAAGACTAAAATACCCATATTCGAAGTGTAAAATTCCTACATATGACCAAAAATTGTGGCAAGTAATTCCACAATGTCCCAAAGGTAATAAAAATGTTTGGTCATTCGTCAAAAACTTTAAAAATTCTGCCTTGTCTACCATCCCAACGCTCATTTCCAATGACATTCCAGCTGTCAGATTCTTAAACAAAGCCAACGTGCTAGCTGGTCACTTTGTAACGAACCTGTACTAGAGGTCGTCGAATTCCCCATGGGAAAAGTTCATTTTCGCACTCGTGAGCCACACTTGCAAGAGTCTTAACGTACACAAATTCTCCCCCGTAGTTCTAACGAGGTGTTCTTCCGCGCTGGCAAAACTCCTTCGTAAGCTATTCTATCTATTCTACTTTTCGAGTCTTTTTCTGAGAAGATGGAAAACAGCATGTAACAGGAAAACGCTGGTAAATCGTTAGCTTGTGATACACGAAAACTCCTCAATGACCGGCAGTATGGTTTGCGTAGGGTCCACTGGTGATTTGATGGCATATTTTACCGAGAGTTGGAACCAATCTCTCTATCACTTTGGCGAAACAAAGATGATTGCGCTAAGGTATTTGAGTGAGTTGGTCATCAGGCTCTTTTGTCAAAAATGCGTGGATATGGCATCGATGAGTCTCTTCTTCAATGAATTAGAAATTACCTTCTAATACAAATTGTTCTAGATGGTTAAAAGTCTGCAATCCATCATATAAATACTGGTGTTCCCCAAGGCTCTGTTTTGTCTCCGACTCTCTTTTTAATTTTTATAAATGACTTCTTGTCTGCAACTTCTAATCCAATCCATTTCTTCGTTGATGACAGTACCCTCAGTTTTTCATATTCGTTCCCCAACTCACGTCCTTGCTCTTTGGTCGGTTAATATTGCTCTGTAACGCCCACCGTTGACCAAAACGCTGTTCCCAGCGTTATTTTCGAAGAAAAACGGTCCAATGATGCCACCACTCCACAATCCGCACCAAACCGTCACTCTCTGTGACTTCTCGATAAAATCGTGCGGGTTTTCCTAGCCCCGTTTGCCGCAATTTTGTTTGTTAACAGAGCCGCTGAGATGAGCGGGAAACACCACTAAATGGCCCACCCTTTAGAGTGGAATTTAAGGCTTCCAAAACCCAATGGTGTCTCCTGTCTCTCAAGCGAAACCAAGTCCTAAATTTCGACCTGGATAGCATACTCAAATGGAGTTCATCCAATAGAGTGGAATTTAATGCTTCCAAAACCCAATGCTGTCTCCTGTCGCTCAAGCGAAACCATGAATGGTACTTGCATCGCTGAAAACGAATGTGGAACGATTTTCGAGGCTCTGTATTCTCTCATCATTAAAACATTGAAACATATAAAGCCAACTTCAACCGGTACCTCGTCTTTTCTTTCCAATTTTCCTTACTGCTCGTGCCCTGATTGTGAGTGAAGGGTATTCATAACCCCTCTGGCACGTGCAAATTATGCAAAAAAAATATTGTATTATATCTTTAAAAGAGTGTTCAATTGATCAATAAAAACATATTAAAATTGTTTCCAAAGGTTTAATGGTTAATCAATGGTTAATCGATCCCTAAGGTATATTTTCGTTTTTAAGTATTTTTTTCACTATGTTTATTTCAGTTACTATGTTAAGTTCTTCTTTTAATAATTTTATTTTTGTTGGATAACTAGTACAGTATTATTTTTAAATAATAAATTTTGGTTTTATATTTTCTTTATAAATATCGTTAGTTACATTAGTTATTTTATTAATGTCGTTTATTATATCTCTATTTATTGAATGTCGTAGTGATGAGGAAATACAGAGCTTGGAACATCATTCCACATACGTGTCGACTATTTCTTGGTGTTGGTGACTATTTCTTGAGTTGAGTGACTATTGAGTAGTTTAGAATTATTTTCAATTATTACGTGTGTGACTTTTATGGTTATTTTTTTCGCTTACTCTCAAAACTTTTTCATTTATCTTGGCAAATATACCTTTTTCTGTTTTTCTACAAATTGTTTCCTAGTTTTCCATAATCATAAAAAAACATCACGTCCGAAAAGTGGAGTGAATATTGTGATTGTATTCACTAACTGCACGTTCAAGTAGTTCGTCGAATTTGCGTTTGGTTCCGTTTTCCTTGTACCTCCTTATTTTCGTTAATGAAAATGAAAGCGCTCAATTTGACTGTTATTTCGCTCTTATAGAGTGGTGTCGTAATCACGTTTATACCAAGCTCATCTCTCATTATAAATAGTATCGAAACAGAATTTCGCGAACATTCATTGTCGATAACAAGACGTTAAAATAATTCTTTTTTTCATTTAAAAAAATATCAATACGGAAGTATGTCCTGGATATGTCGGAATAGGTGTTTCACCAAGCTTTACTTGACTTGAATGTCGTTCGTATTTGCTGCGTTTACAGATCGAACAGATTTAAGACTTTAGCTGCTTGGTTAAATTCCATTGGCACTACGAAGAATTGACTTTTGGACACGTACGTCTTCCCCTCTTAGAAGGGGTGTCAGTGGTTTTGGTGGTAGTAGCCTCACAGGTAGGGATTTGAGAAAATCGATAATACAATATAGTGGCCTGCCATCCTTCCACTGGATGTATACTGCCATTGTCAAACCAATTCATACTTATTTACTGGTTTGGTGGCCTGCCGCCGCAAAAGCTACAAACCTGAACATTCTGACAAGAATTCAACGACTGGCGTGTATAGGGAATACTAGCGCAAGTACGGACTACTCTCACTAGTGCCCTTGAAACCATGCTCGGGCTATGCCCACTGGATATTTTTACAAAAAAAGTAGCTGCATAAAGCGGCATTCGTCAACGGCAAACTGGAATGTGAAGAGGCTACCATAACGGAGATACATAGTACCATCGCCAGGTGGTCTAATGTATCTGCGTCCTCCGACTACACCCTCCCCACGCAGATTTTGAACTCATCCTTGACTCCAAATTTCCCTCTACAAAAAACAGGAGGGGTCATCAACCCTGCCTATATATCCATCAAAGAAGGATAAAGGCACAGACTCAGGAATATTCTCAGAGGTTCCACAGATTGCCCAGTCTATAAAATTGTCCACCAACGCGAGTGTTTTCCAGGCGGAAATATATGGCATGGTATCATCGAGGAGCTTATCCACTCTGGAAAACAACGAACATATTGACATACTTATACATCGACAGCCATCAAAGCCATCACTTTCATTACAACCAATTTAAAACTGGTCAAACAATGTAAACAAGAGCTTAAATACTTAAGCCATGAACTTGAAAGGGAATGAGAGGGTCGATTAGCTGGCGAGAATGGGCTCAGAATCAAGTGAAGGAATTCCAACGAACCACTCTGTCCTACCGCTTATCAGTCTCCTTTCCTCCAGGATCTCTACGGACTTTCGTAACATGGCGAATGCTATTTGGATCACACTCCCGTCCTGCCGTGTTTCGAGGCTTTTTTGGGACCAATACAACGAGAAAAGGATCAGAGAGCTTCTGTATCTCAATAGAACACATGCCTTACATGCCATAATTCAATGGCGGCCCACCTCAGTAGAATGGGTTTTAACGGCGCAGACCTATGCAGAGTCAGCGGCGACACTGAGGTGGAGGAGGACACGACACACTTCCTCTGCGAATGCCCAAGTCTGAGACATCAAACCTTCGGGAAAACATTTTTCAATCAGCTTTCCGAACAGGTGAACATGCCTCCAAAAACCATCTCAAAATTCATAACGAAAACGGGTTGGTTCATGGAATAACGATTAAATTTTTTGTTTTTCTTTATATTTTTCCAGATATCCCATACAAGAGAACACAATGGATCCGTTGAGATCCGAGTGAGACTGCTCCCACCTGAGGAGCAACCCCCTTAACCTAACCTAACCTTAAGATGTTAAACTTCATCTTTGCTAAATATGATGATGTCATCTTTGTACACATACATAACACGGTTTCCCGACACACTCGGGCAGTATAACATCGATTGGGGGGAACACAATGGAACCGTTGAGATCCGAGTGAGACTGCTCCCACCGGATTGTTGTTGCAGTCACCCCCTTAACCTAACCTAACTTAATATTAGAGTAATGGCTCATCGTCTAATAAACTCTAGACCCAAACCGACTCCGAAAAATAAGCAAATCTGTTGAGTTTACATTTTTGAATTCCATTACGTTAGTTAAGCCTGAGGTATTTCTTTTTGCATTTATGTAACTCCAAATTTACCAAAAATTCTAGACAAGGCGTATTATTTACGTAAAATATATTCAAGGACTCATATTTCTTTCTGAATCTAAAAAGAATTCACGTTAGAGTTTGTTTTTTTTTTATAAATTTATTAATATGTATGTACATAAGTAAATTACATAATCAATACTAAATCATAAGTAAATATAATCTACTAACTTGAGGCCAAATAGTATAAGTCTAGATACATTGTTAATACTTCTTCCTGAAGTATGAATTACAAGCTCGCTAGGATTATTGTTAGAGATGTTACAGAGTGTAAAAGTGTCGACTAAAAAAAAACTGCTAATGGTAAGGCTTTGGTTTACTTCGCAGAGATGGCAAAGTGGTGGAGCCTCTTTGGTAGTTAGGTGTTTAAGTGTGATATTGGTGTTACACACCATCCGATATATGTACAGAGCTGTTCAAAATAATAGGGAAAACGAGAAAACGAAGGATTTTTGAGAATTGTAGTAAATATTTGAAACCTAGTTGCTAAATATCAGTATACGTTAATTAAAACACACAATTTTGAATATATATCACTTAAAGCAAATCGTTAAAGACAGAGCGTGTGTTCAATTACTCCGGGAACCAACAAGAATAGCACGAAGTTCGCAAACGCTTATAGATCTTGTGATAACGTCTAACAAAAAATTTAAAGCAAGAACAGAAAAGGATTTCATAATAGGTGACCATGAAACGATAGTAGTTGAACTAAAAGGTGTTCATGAAGTTAATGAGAAAAGAAAGTCAGTCCCAATATTTTAATACCGTAAAGGTGATTTTAAGGATGTTTTGAATATTAACTTTTCTTGTGTATGTAATATGAATGATGTTTCTGAATAAAATTAATGAGTATGTGTCAAGATTTGTGATAACTAAGCGTAAGAAATATGTCGAGAATGAATGGTTTAACAACTATCTGAACCAGTTAAAAAATAGCAAAATAATTAAACATGCTAGAGCAATACAGAACAACTCTGAAGATAATTGGAGAGAATATACTAGTGCTAGAAACAAATACAAGAATGAGCTTACTAAGTGCAAAAATAAATACATCGCGTTAAAAGTGTCTAAGTCAAGAGATCAAAAATCAATGTGGAGAAACTTTAAATATTTTGTCCTAAAAAAAAAAGATTAAAATGAAATAAAAAATGTAGTCTTTCATGACGAAATGTGTAAAAACAATACGATAATAGCCAATAAATTTAATGAGTATTTTGTGAACAGTGTGAGTGAGATAGTTAACTCAATTCAATGTATACCATTTGTCAATCTAGTTATTGAATCAAACAAAAGATTTTCTTTCGATAATGTGTCCTTAGAAACTGTTAAATAAACAAATAAAATAATGAAGAGCAAAAAGACGTTCAATATATGAGTCCAAGTATATACCTAGATCAATTCGAAACATTAGGCCCGGTGTTGCAAACATTTTTCAATCTATCATTGCAAACTAAAAAGTTTCCTGATTCATGGAAGGAATCGCTAGTGACACCCATAGAAAAAATAAATGGTACAGAAAAGTGTGAAGAATTTCGGCCGGTGGATACAATGCCGCTATGCGAAAAGATCTTCGAGAAAATTGTGTATAATCAATAACAAATGAGCTTATTATGAGTACTCAGTCAGGTTTTAGAAATGGTTACTCTTGTAAAACACCAGTTAATTTAGTAATAACCGGCTGGAAGGAAGAACTAGCTAAAAATAAAAGTGTATTGTGTGTTACCTAAAAAAAGCTTTCGAAACGGTGAATAAGGTGTACCTCTTTTTTGTTTGAGTCTTACTTAAAAACGCGTACTCAAAAGGTTACAGTAAATGGTGAAAAATCAGTCGCGGAAGAAATTAAGTTTGGGGTTCCTCAAGGAACTGTTCTGGGAACACTTCTTTTCAACATCTACATCAACGACATAAAATATGCAGTAAAAAATTGTCGACTTGCATTGTTTCCGGACGATGCAGTAATGTACATAGCTGGTGACAATAGCGAGATTTGTGAGAGAAAAATATAAGAAGACATCAACCGAATCAACATATGGCTTAAGTAAAATAAACTGCAGCTGAACATCTCTAAAACAAAACTCCTTGTTATAAATGAAAAACAGCAATTCAACAATCTGACACTAGATAGTGAAGTTATTCAGAAAGTCGACAAAATTAGGTATCTAGGTATTGTATTAGACCGCAAGTTATCTTTTGAATATCACATTTAGTTTATTTATAAAAAAATTGGAAAAAATGGGGTTTTTCAAAACGGATAAGAAGTAAAATCTCCATAACAAGTGCAATGAATATATAAAATGTAATTGTGAAACCACCTTTTGAGTATTGTTAGAAAAATTGCAAAATTTGCAATATAAGGCAATGAGATGTATTTTGAAATTTAGTCGGTATGTTTCAATCCAGTGTATGTTAAACGCGTTAAAGTGGCTTTCTGTTAAGTAAAGAATTGCTACGTTCACAAAATTAAAAATAACTTAATGCCAAAGTATCTGTCTAAATATGTTCAATATGTGAGAGAAGTACAGCCGTATAACCTAAGAATTGGCAACAATTCTAGACTTCCTAATTTGTTAAAAGCCTAATTTGTTAACAAAATTTACTTATGTACATATAAGGTGTTTCAATAGTTTAGATAATAACACAATGTCTGAAAATAACCTAAATATATTTCAAATAAAGTGCACGACTGGGTCGTACGTACTTGCACCGTAATGCTATAAGTGTATAATTTTATCAGAATTAAAGTCCAAGTCTTGCTCTTCCCAGTAAAGTAGGCGTGGTATTCCGCGTTTCGATGGAATAATAGTCATAACATTGTAGAAGTTTACTCAATGTTTTGTTTTTATAAAAATGCCCATAAAAAGTGGGCGTGGCCAGATAAGGTGTTTGAGTGAATTATAGAGAATTTTAAGGCATATTACTTTGCTTAAATAATTTTTTCTCAATTTCTAGTAAAAATTTTGAAAAAAAATAAGTTTTATAAAAGTGGGCGTGGCATTGCAAAATTTGGTATGCCATTATTTTGCACTTGTCTTATAACCTACAAATAATAATTTTTAGCCCAATCGCCGAACAAATACCCGAGAAATAGCTGATTTTCAATATTACCGTTATTCGAATTTTTCGTGAAAAACGTGGTATGCCACCTCATAGCATATGCCCAAACTAACCCACACATCAAATTTTATCGAAATCGTTAGAGCCGTTTTCGAGAAAATCCATTTTAACTGAAATCGGCCTTAAGTAAACTACCCTTAATTTTGAGGTTAGAATGAAAATTCAAATTTCGCCTCTAGGGAATATCCCACAGACCCTATATATGAAGTTTGAAGTAAATCCGTTCAGCCGTTTAGGCTGTAGTCAAATATACAGACAGACAGACAGACTGACAGACAGACTGACAGACAGACAGACAGACGGCATTGGCGGACCTACTTTTTTGGACTTCTCTATTATAGTAATGTCAAGTTTGATTAAAATCTCGAGTTCCAAATTTTGCACGAATACAATACTTGCCCTATATGTAGGTATAGGTGCAAGTAAAAAGTGTAATTGAATTTGTAAAATTAAGATAAAGTCTTTAGAAAATTGAATATCAATGTAAATTATACTAAATAGCTTTTCAAAAGCTAAATAAAGAAATTACTACTACTACTACTTAATTTTTTACTTGCACCTATACCTATAGGGCAAGTATTGTATTCGTGCAAAATTTGGAACTCGAGATTTTAATCAAACTTGACATTACTATAATGGAGAAGTCCAAAAAAGTAGGTCCGCCAATGCCGTCTGTCTGTCTGTCTGTCTGTCTGTCTGTCTGTCTGTCTGTCTGTCTGTCTGTCTGTATATTCGACTGCAGCCTAAACGGCTGGACGGATTTGCTTCAAACTTCATATATAGGGTCTGAGTTTTAATCCCTAGAGGCGAAATTTGAATTTTCATTCTAACCTCAAAATTAAGGGTAGTTTACTTAAGGCCGATTTCAGTTTAAATGGATTTTCTCGAAAACGGCTCTAACGATTTCGATAAAATTTGATGTGTGGGTTAGTTTGGGCATATGCTATGAGGTGGCATACCACGTTTTTCACGAAAAATTCGAATAACGGTAATATTGAAAATCAGCTGTTTCTCGGGTATTTGTGCGGCGATTGGGCTAAAAATTACTATTTGTAGGTTATAAGACAAGTGCAAAATGATGGCATACCAAATTTTGGAATGCCACGCCCACTTTTATAAAACTTATTTTTTTTCAAAATTTTTACTAGAAATTGAGAAAAAATTATTTAAGCAAAGTAATAGGCCTTAAAATTCTCAAACATCTGATCTGGCCACGCCCACTTTTTAAAGGTGTTTTTAAAAAAAAAAAACATTGAGTAAACTCCTACAATGTTATGACAATTATTCCATCGAAACGCGGAGTGCCACGCCTACTTTACTGGGATAAGCAAGACTTGGACTTTAATCCTGATAAAATTATGCACTTATAGCATTACGGTGCAAGTACGTACGACCCAGTCGTGCACTTTATTTTACTTGCACCTATACCTATAGGGCAAGTATGCTTTCGTGAAAAAAAAACGAACTCGAGATTTTAATCAAACGTGACATTACTATGATGGAGAAGTTCAAAAAATTAGGTCCGGCAATTCCGTCTGTCTGTCTGTCTGTGGGATAATCCCTAGAGGCGAAATTGGAATTTTCATTCTAACCTCAAAATTAAGCTGCTTCTTGGGTATTTTCCCGGGGATTGAGCTAAAAATTAATACTCCTAAGTTATAAGACAAATGCAAAATAATGGCGTACCAAATTTTGGAATTGCCACGCCCACTTTTATAAAACTTTTTTTTTCAAAATTTTTACTTGTAATTGAGAAAAAGTTATGTAAGTAAAGTAATAGGCCTTAAGATTTTCTATAATTCACTAAAACACCCTATCTGACCACGCCCACCTTTAAGGGCGTTTTTATAAAAACTAAACATTGTGTAAACTTCTACAATGTTATGACTATTATTCCATCGAAACGCGGAATGCCACGCCTACTTTACTGGGAAGAGCAAGACTTGGACCTCAATCCTGTTAAATTTTTGCACTTATAGCATTACAGTGCAAGTACGTGGCATTCCAAAATTTGGTACACCATTATTTTGCACTTGCACTCCTAGGCACATCGGTTTTAATAGCTCTGTTGCGAAACAAAAATTGTTTCTTAATTTTTAAGATCAGGATAGACAAAGGATATGTTTATGTCTTAGTTCATTGATACTTTATAATATTTAAAACTTTCTAATTTAAAATACGCGTAAAAAAAAGAAGAGAGAGAAAAAATCCCATGTTCAAAATAATAGTAGTATTTGCTTAAAATTGAAAAAAAAATAAAATATGTTAGATATTTTCTATCAAAACAACTCTCAGACATAAGATCACCTGAATACTTATTTGTAAATCCCTAATTGTTCAGTACAGATTTGCATCAACGTGGCATGGAGTCAACTTACTACTAAACCCCATTGACCTGAAACCATTCCTTAGCATTTTAACTGGTATGTTTCGGGTTATTATCCTTCTAGAAGACCCAAATAACCCTCATTTCATCTTTTGGATAAGGCAACACCATTCCTGCCAGAATGTCAATACACATATTTTGGTGTATGATTTCGGAAATAAGATTGATTGGTCCTACACCTTGGTAGAAAAAACAGCTCCAAACCACTATTTTCGAACCTCTGTGCTTTATGGTCTTTGTTGTAAATTTTGGGTAATACTTTGTATTTGGGGGGAGCAGAACATATTGACGGGACCCAGCTGCACTAAAAATAACAATTTTGGCCTTATTGGTCCGTAATATATTGCGCCATTTCTCTACAGGCCAGGTAACATGTAAACTAGCATAATTTATGTGAATTACTATAGGCTTTTCTTTGAGCAGTGGAAGGTTATGAGGACTGCAAGCATAAAAATTGTTTTCTAACAGTCACCTACAGACTGTGACAGCACTAATCGTTAGCCCTAGCTCCTTTTGGATAGAATTAGATGGTGCACAAGGGTGCATTTCATTGTATCGAACACCTTGTCTATCATCTAAATCCGTTGTTTTTCTTTTCGTTCGCGACTTTTGGGCTCAAATTTGAACTGAATTGCATTAGCAATCATTGGGGCTGTGTATCCTATGACTTCCTCAATTTCTATATATGTATGTTTTTCTATCTGCACGTAGTTTTCAAATAAATTTTATTGTTTCTTCAGTGCAGTGCTTTGTTAAAATTTTGAAATTTGTTTTGTAACCACTTAAATTAAAAAATATCTATTTGTTCGTATTTGTTCGATTAAAGCTTTAATTTGAACTCTAAATTAGTTTTTTTCTAAATAAACTTGCACACTTTTTGGTTCACTCATGCTTCAACGATTGACTGATCCTACTTTTGACATGGTAATAGAAATATATGAACCTTAAGTTTCGTCTTAAATTTCTGCATACTCCGTTCAGCTTGGACATAACGGAACTTTTCGAAATTTGTAAAATCGTGATAACTAAAAGCGCACTACTATTTTTTTGAACACATCTGTATACCTATAGTGCAAGTATTGGTTTCGTGGAAAAAATCGAACTCGAGATTTTAATCAAACTTGATATTACTAGGACGGCAATTCCGTCTGTCCGTATGTCTGTATGGTCGCCTGCAGTTTAAAGGGCTGGACGGATTTATTTCAAACTTCATATCTGTGGTCTCTGAGATCACACCTCAAGGCGAAATCGGAATTTTCATTTTTACCTCAAAATCAGGGGTACTATAATAAAAGCTGATTTTAGTTAATATGGATTTTCTCGTAAACGGCTTTAACGATTTCGATAAATTCTGATATTTGGATTCTTTTGGGTATATGCTATAAGATGGCATAAGGTGCAAGTAGCTTAGTCGTGCACTTTATTTAAATCCGTTTTGTTGTAGGCTTAGAAAGTATTGAGAGGCTCTTTTGTTGCTGATTTTGGTGTAGCATCCTCGTTCCCTTCTATACCTATTTATGTCCCTGCAACCCGAATGGTTTTGACGATAGGACTGCAGTTGTTTAAGTTTTTTATAGCGCTGTCTGAGAAAAGACTGTCAGTAAATATTATACTATTATTGTGGGACAGCTCGATGGCTTTTAGGATGGTACAAGCTTCGGCTGTAAAGGTTGATGTAAATCTTGGTAGGAGATCCTTGAAGGTGACTAAACGATTCTGGTTTACAACAAAAAAAGATACTCCATCATCCGTTTTATAAACGTCGGTGAGAAGAAACTGCCATCTGAGTGTCTTGTGCCTTGCTGTAATGTCAGAGAAAAGTGTTTTGTATGTTTAAGTGTTAGTTGATGTTTTCGGATACTTGTTTTGTTGTTTATTGAATTTTTGCGAAAGTTCCAGATGGGAGGTTAAGACCTTTTTTTTAATCTGCACAATAATGGGTATATTGAGCTCCTTCGGAAACGGTATTTTGGATCTCCTCTGCGTTTTAAACTATGTTTGATGTCGTTATGAAAAGGTGTCTTTATTGAGGAATTGATTTTTTGTATCGTTCCATTATTTGTGGTAACTTAACAACATTAAGGAATTTGTGCAGGATGTATGAATGGACGAGAAGGGAGGTACCCTGTTTTGTAGAAGTATTTGGGCTTAGCTTGTGGAAATAAGTGCAGTATTGTTTGGGTGGTAAAGGTTGAAAATTGCATTTGTCATGCGTTTCCTGTAAGGAAATTATCTATGCTCGATGATCATTTATATACGATTGCAGCTCATGGTAATTGTTAAAATAACCGTTATGATTCCATTGAAAAACCTTAATTATGGGCTTAATTGTTTCGGCAGTTTTGCATAGTATAATTTTGCGATGAAGAGACAAGGATAGGTTAACTTGGAGGATAAACGATACAGTACGGTAACGGTAAACGGCTCCTGGAGAAGCCTAGTTACACTTAGTTTGTAACATAGAGAAATAATCGAGATAGACCCTATAAAGTACATAATGTGTGTATGTTCGTGATCAGAATAATTAGAGAAAACGGTTGAGCCATGTCCATCCGCCCGTTGTTACCAGTTTTTGGCCCCTAAATTTTGTGATAGGAGGATGAAATTTGATATCTGGGCTTCTGAGAAATAGAAGCAGTACAAGCGCCCACTGGCACACCCACTTTTTCATAACTTCACTATTTTGTATGAAATCGAAAAATTTTATCAAAACAAAATATTAACATATTGTCTACAATTCGTACATACATCAATTTTAGCCCTGCCCACTTTTTGGAGGCGTTTTCATCAAAAAATCGATTTTGATGAAATTTTGCATTAAACATCAACAATCGAATGTTTGTATGGATATCGTTGTAGGGGTTACATAAAAGGAAGAATAGAGTATCATACGATCCGATCCAAGGTCGTACTTAGTTTAAGAGATTTTCGCACTATACGTTTTACTTATCGTGCAGTATTGGGTCTTAAGAAACAAAATTGAAGCACCAGCGAGAAAAATAAGGTAGTAGGAACACAAACTGGTAAAAGATGTTGTCCGCTCAAAAGTTGTTCGGGGACTGTCGTTTTATTTATCATGTAAGCTGAATATGTTTTTCTTTTTATATTTTGCAAATTTACTGTTTTATTTGACCAAAGAGTTCGAAAATTAAGAACTAATTTGTTCTGTAGATATGTACATACATACATCGTAATTGGGGCAATCCAACAAAACATCCTAATCAAAACAGTTTATATAATCTTTCAGTGCAACAAAATTGGTCTTTGTAATATTAGGATAACACGGCAATATTTTTTATTAATTGTATTAACGTAACTAAAATTAATGAATTGTAAAAAAAAAGGTTTATCATGAACTTCATTGGAATCAATTAGATCCAAAGCTTTTGAAATGTTTAAATGTCGTAATTAAAGAAATATTAAATATATGTCTAAAATTCTATTTCAATTTTTCCGAATAACGTTTATTTAAAATAAATTCAGAGATAGAAGACTAACGATGACCAATTATTATTCCCATTCATGATTACCATGATTACCAACATACAAGGTAATTGAGAGGCTTCAAGGCAAGTAACGACATTATAAATGTTATCGATATGATGTGAATTTTGATATACACTGGTTACACTACTTGACTGAACGTAAGAAGACAAAAATAAACAATTGATAAAGAACGTCATCAGCAAAATAAAAATGCACACACATCTTTTCAACATCAACCGTTTGATGCACTAATATTATTTCCCGGCTCACAAAGCGAGATGCTTTCCAGATCTACATACTTACGTATATATGATTCGTCTAAGATTTCTGTCGAAGAGATGAGCGGTTCAATAATCTGAGAAAGGAACGAAAATCTCTTTTAATTTACTTCGCATACCACCAATATTATGATAATAAACAAAATATTACTTTACAACGGAAATGCTTGGTTGTTCCACTAATTTTAAAATGTATGTAGTTTAATTTGGTTAAAGCAGCGGGTGTCTTAAAAAATTTAAACCTTTTTATTTAAATCGGGCGTACAGTAGTGTCAACGCAAAAACAACAAAGTGCAATTTTTTTAGGCGGACGGTAATATTTTTTTCTTCAGCCTTTTTTTTTAGGTTTTTTACGCGAAACCTTACTTTGACTTTTACTGTCACCAGTGGAGTTGTCCGTTTTACCTGAAATGTATCAACCCTTGACCGGTATAGTAATTGAAGTATCTGGTTTATCAATTTGTACTATTTATATAGAACAATAATTATTTTTTAACTCCCCAATTTCCGGCATATCAGATGACTTTATAGGCTGAAGGGTCGCTTTGGACAGATTAACACAATGTGTGTGATTATTTCTGCAGCACAACCCCCCATAGCTCACAAAATCACCAGACAGAATTGCAAGAATCACAATATTCAACTATGATTGGAATATCAGATGTTACCGTATCAGAAGTTGTTGTGATTCGTAGCCCTGTCAACCCAAGGGATGCATACATTTCTGTGGGTTAAGATTTTAAAAGCTTATATTTTCCTCGTTTTTACATTATTTAGTGTCCATGTTTTTTGCTTCAAAAAATAGAACCGACCAAACTACTACGCAAATCCTAGTTCTCGATCTAACATTGAATCTCTTTTGATGGGTTTGATTTACTGTTGATTACCGTTCCCAGGTATTCAATGGTTCCCACTATTTCCACAACGACGTTGTTTAGTTTTATGGCGGTTTTGTCTTTTTTGACTTTTATCAAATATCTGGATCTATTGCTAAGTTTTTGAAGATTTCTTTCTAGATATCAAAAAGGAGGACAGTCTAAATCCTCTCAAACATCTTTGTCCTTAGAATTATCGTTTTCTTAGCTACTTTTGCAATAAATTATAATAGTAGGGAAACTTGATTGCTCACCTGTTTGACTTCCAATTATCATCTAGGTCATAAACTGTATTGTATTTATCTGCAGAACTTAATACGTAAAATACTCAGACATTAAGGCTGTGTTCACGGTCACGGAATTCGCGTTGAACGACTTGATGGCTTTTCGAGTAGTTTTAAGCGATTTGTCTACCAGCGAATGAGTGTCTGACATCACGGTTTCGCTTAGTGATGTCCATGAACACCTCAATAAGTATTTGTGTAATTGATCGCTGGCAGCGAATCCGCTTGATGGCAAACACAGCCTAAAACGTCATGTTTCAACTTTTGGTTTTTTTTTTTTAATTTAGAAACTAAAATGTGTTTTTATAGTTGAAGAGTCTCAACGAAACATATTTCAAATCGTAGTTTTCAACAAAAGTAATGTTTAAAACTGCTTTCCATATTCGCTACATTTTCCTAATCGTTTTTCTTGTCTATCAACAGTTAATCGGACCGAAGCCAACTTAGACGATGTTGCACTTTCTTTGCACAGTCTTAATATCAGTGTAAACGATCTCTTGGAGTATATTAACCACGTTCAGCCGGTGGCTTGCAACATCGATATTCCCGAGTTACCAGCTACGAAGTTATCTAATTTAAATTTCCTTAAACCTGGGAGTAAAGAGGTCTTAACACGTCCTGTTCACATCTATGAACACTTGCCGCCAATACTACGTGATAGTGGCGATGTCGATGATAAATCAAATATTGGATCTATATCTTTGTCACCAAATTCGAGTTCAGTTAATGTGGGTAGTAATGTCAACAGCCCTAATGAGATCAGTGAAGATATTTGCAGTAAACTAACCGGGCAGCAGCTTACTGATTTAAACGATATAAGTAACGCAGGAACAATAGCTGTTGAAAATAATAGTTCCACCCGTCCATCAGACACTAAACGAAAATCTGCATTAGATTCAACTGTACCAACCTCCACTTCGATAGTTCAAAGCAGTGCTACTCGAGAGATAAGTAGTGTCATGATGACGTCAGGAGGATTTATATCGCCGGCAATTGAAGGTAGAATACCTGAATGTCTTATTCCTGAGGTTGTTGGTAAGTAGAAAGCTATAATGTTTTGATTCGAACCCTAACATATTTTTACTTGCAACTACATATACCTGTACGGCAGGTATTAGTTTCGTAAAAAATTTCAAACTCGAGATTTTAATCTAACATTACTATAATTGAGAATTTAAAAAAGGCGGCATCTATTTGTCTGTACGCTCGACTGTAATCCAAACGCCTGGGCGGATTTGCTTCACACTTCATATCTTAAGTCTGTGGGGCCACAATGCGAGGCGAAATCGGATTTTTCATTCTAACCTCAAAGTTAAGGGTACTTTATTTAAGGCCGACTTTAGAAAAATGAATTTTCTCTTTAGTATTTGGGTTAGTTTGGATACATACATACATATATGTATGCTAAGAGATGACATACCACGTTTTTCTCTAAAAATACTTATAACGACTATTGTTACTTTTTTCAACATTTTTACTGGAAATTGAAATAAATTGTTAAAACAAATTTAACAGGTCTTAAAATTCTCTATAATTTACTTAAAGACCACACTCTTTGAAGACGTTTTTATAAAAACAAAAAATTGTAAAGGAGGTTTAATCTTTAAGGAGAGATTTCTGAAGTAGACAAACAATTGTTTATCAGGGGGGTCTATTTAACTTATAGCCAAAGTGAGACACCAACCATTTGCAGGTACAACCACTTAAAATAACATAACTTCTAAACTATTATATTTACAAATATGTTCTTTAAGAGACAATTTAATACTGCATAACATGTTAAACACTTTGTCTAATTTTATACTCCCAGAAAAAAGTTATGGCATCTTAAAATCAAAAATTTGAACAATTATCGTTTGAAATTTTTGCTTAAAATGCATTTTTCTCAAAATTTACCGTATCAAAAAACTTTTATCTAGTAGCAGTTAGTACAAAAAATTGCAAACTAGATTGCAGTTCATGTGTAAAGAACACAGGGAAATACAATGCAATTAAACTGTGCCTTAATCCTTGCGAATGGTTTTATGAACAACCCACTGCTTTACTGCGGTTCCTGCGGTGCAAAATTCGCATTTCGCTCATTTTTATCACAACAAAAGAACGGAGAGTTAATGGTTAGCGTCATTTAGTGGCTGGCTACATTATAATTGGAGTGAATGTCATGTCGGTTAAGATGGGTAGATTTTACGTAGGTTAAAAAGAGATGGGTTGAGCACAAAGCATATGCGCCGTGAATCCATTTCAGAAGATAAATTTCGGCGGAAAAATGAATATTCTTTTCTCAAAACGTTTGAATTTTGACATATTTTTTCATTTTTTTCCGACCGTCGGAGTACACATCGCACGAAAGATTAAAAAATATACTTCTCTGTGGAGGTAGAAGTTTCCCTCCACACATTTTCTTCATTTTTCGCTGATCGTCGATGAGTCAACATCATGCGGAAGACGGAAAGTAGAGTGCGAAGGAAGTGGTGCACATGCTGGTTTTGTTGTTGTTGTTGGACATCTGATGCTAATGAAAAGTGTGATTTCTTTTAATACGCAATGAAGAATTCAATTGAATGTATGAATACTGCGTTGAGGATGTATCAATTTTTCTGTATGTTGCGAGAATCACTTTATGGTTTTATGATTGAATGTAACAAATTACAATTCATTATAATTTCCTAATGACGCTCACCGAAAGAAGTCATAAAAAGAACGTATAATTAATTAATAAGAGCAAGAAATGCACTTCCTCAAGAGTTAGGCAAACTGATAATTACTTTGGGAAAACCATACAAAACCTACTACTCCAACGATATCTTAAGAAATTGAAAAAACAAATTCATCCGATCTTCGACGATCGGTTATGTTTTGAATTTCAGAGTTCCCCGTCTGTCAAAATGACTTTCATGCCTATGAAGCATATTTTCGTGTGTAGCTAATGTAGTCAGGCAGTTACATTCACGTTGTTTAGTATTTGAGGAATAATTCTGTACAGCAATAATTCCATCCCGTTTTGAAGACATCGCATATTTATTCGCACTTTTGTTTTTCGGCTTTGGTGTCTATACTTTACAACAATAAGGCTTTCTTGAACGTATGTTCATAATATCAAATAATATACATACATAGATGTATTTAGCCATAAGATTGCTTGCAGTTGGTTGGTTAGACGTTACTTGGAATATGTGTACATCCATATTAGGGCTGTAAAATTAAGGACAAAATGAGAACCCGTATGTATACATGGGTACATATATGAAAACGATATGGCTTAGAAGAAAAGAAAAGAAAAACAAATCACTGTATTCAGCACAGACACCCAACACACTCACACCAAAAATGCCTCCGCACGATATGACCTCAATGCCTGGAAAACATGAATAAAACAAATGATTGTAATTACGAACAAGGTAAAAAAGGCGACAAACAAATCGTCTGTGACTCTACCGGTACGAAACGAGCTACCCCCTCTACTTCTCAACACCCTTTTGCACGAAATTAGTCTGTTTAAAATTGTCAATGCTCATATAAAATAACGCAAGGAATAAAGAACACACAATATCGGTATACCTAATCACAAGATACCATGCGAGCTGTTTACGCATGATTTTGTATGGAATGGTACCAAGTAACGAAGAATACGAGAGTAACGACATGATTTTATCAGTAACATTCCTGTACGCGTTACTGAAGTATATGTTTATTTGATTATCCTAGTTATGATAGACTATTTAATATAATTGACCTGCAAATCTTAAGTTTCATTATTATTATTATTTATTACAACATAAATAAATTTATATTATAATATTTTTCAAAATTCAGCACTAGTTCCAATGGTTTTGGGTTGTGTTAGTGTGAAGGCAATTGGAAGTTAACGGACCACGGAGAAATTACAGTTTCCAATCGCTTCCTAGATATACCTTAATGCATATTGTAATCAAATATTATGATGGTATAGACAGAGGGTCAATAATTTATTTATTAAAAAGATGTACATACTTAGCTGAGATACCTTGGAACAGTTGGAAAAAATATGGTTAGCTGATATGATTTCACCGGATTTGCGAGGTGGCAAATTTGTGGGTTCTCCTTAGCGAGATGATAGCCATGTCAGTTGGGTGTGTCCGAATCAGTCTTATAAAACATTTGTTTATTTGTGGAGTTGTGTCTGTCGGATGTGGTGTGATGTTTGTTTCGTCTATTTGCTAGATCGTTTCCCGAATATCCTGGCACTCAAAGAATAAAGAGATTCTTCCTTTTTACCTTTCACCTATGTATACCTATAGGGCAAGTTATTGGTTTCGTGAAAATTTTCGGACTCGAGATTTGAAACAAACTTGATATTACTATGAAATCAAAAGAAGTCGGTGGACTTCTGTATGGTGGACTGCAGCCTAAATGACTGAACAGATTCCCTTCAAATCTTCCCTTCATATCTATGGTCTGTGGGTTTACACCTCAAGGCAACATTTTATATTTGATCTATTAAATGTCATACCGCGTTAATATTGAAAATCGGCTGTTTGTCGGGTATTTCTTCGGCAAGTTGGTTTTATATAAAATTTTAAAACACTTTTCAAAATTTCAGTAATTCAGTAATTAATTTTTTGACTAGAAACTGAAAAAAAAAAATTCTTATTCATGGCCACGCACACATTTTGAGGGCTTTTAAACATTTTAGCAATTTATTATTGGTTTTAGTTGGTATACATAAGCCATGGAGGGTGTATTTTTATTGTTGGGGTTATGCCTATGCTCTGTGAATAATTTAAGGCAAGATATATGTTGAAGGAATATTTTGGTGGTTTCGTGATAAAATTCTCTTCGCATCTACAATTATTGGTGATATGTAAGAGTTACATGTTTTTGGAGTTAGGCGGCTGTGAGGATATCTCAGTTATGATTAATGGACGCAAGTCAGATTCGGTGCAACATAAAAAAATTATTGAGATAGACCCTAAAAGTATATACATATGCATATACGTGATCAGCATCAATAATTTTGGGATAGGAGGATGAAATTGTATATCTAGGCTTCTGAGAAAAAGAAGTAGTACAATTGTAAAAATTTTTGAAATCCGCTCTGCCACGCCCGCTTTCTCATAACTTCACTAAATCCAAAAATTTTATTAAGGCAAAATATTTAGATATTCGAATTCTCTACAATTCGTCTATATATTTGATATCGTATATATATTTGATAGAAAAAAATATTTACCAAGATTTGAGACAAGACCTCGTAAAACGTACGGAAAAAAGTATGGAAACATGTAGTTTTTCATAAAAATAATGTTTATTTCTCAGTAATAACAAGTGTTTTTGTTAATATTTAGTGCTGCCCCGTTTTGCCTTGAGAACTGCTCTGCATCTCCTTTCCATGGAATCCACCAATTTCTCACAAAATGAAACTGGAATGTTCTGCCATTCATGTACACTTTCTTAATAAAGCGCATTCTTATTAAACATTTTTTTGGCTCGAACTTGTCTTTTTATGTGTTCCCACAAGTGTTCTATAGGATTAAGATCCGGGGATTGAGATGGCCATTCTAAAATATTCAGTTTTTCCTGTTGAGACCATTCTTTTACTAACCTAGAAGAATACTTCGGACCGTTGTCTTGCTGAAAAATCCACTTAATTGGCATTTCATCTTCAGCATATTGAAGCATAATGCTTTGTAGTATTTCCAAGTAACGATACCGTTCCATTATTCCATCTATCCAAAAAATTGGTCCAACTCCAGATCGTGAAAAACATGCGCAGACCATAACCGAACCTCCACCATTCTTTACGGTTGGTAATTGATACTTTACATTGTATCTTTCACCCTTTGGTCGCCTCACATAATGTTTTTCATCGCTTCTAAATAGTTGGCTAACTAGAATAATTTTCAACAAAAAATTCACCTTCACCCTTTGAAGGCGTTTTTATAAACATGCATCTATGTGCATACATGGTACCATTAGTAATGATTATAAATTCATCACAAGATTGTACATTTATAACATTAAGGTGCAACTACGAACAACCCGGGATTACTACTAAATATTAGGGTAGAAATGAATGCCTATTCGTTTAAATAATTCTGTCGGTCCTACTCTTATCAGAAAAAAGCCATAAACTTCTTTTGATGACACAAGTGTTTAGGGAGGACCGGCTGCTTCTTTACGGGCCTTATCCTCTGCTTCTAGGTTTATTGCGCAAGGCGGCATAAATATCGAGGTGTCAACCTTAATGTAGAATCCGAACCCCTTCGTCGTTGCAGTTCGCCGCCCTTCTCATTACCTGGTATATATTCGTGTCCAGGGCTTAGCAAAGGGCAACCTTGTGCTGTGTTACAAGAAACTTAAGCTCTTCACAACAGCACTACATAAGCTGAAATTGAATTTTATTACAATAGCAGTAATCGCTTTCATTGTTGCCTGGTTGACTATAAAAAAGGCGATAACTGCTTGTTTATGCTTATTGTCACTGCTAGAACCTCCGCTTGAAAAACACTACGATAGCATGGAAGGCGGACTGATTCCAATATGCCCATCGGCTCAGAAAATATAGCTGAGCCTGCGCCTACATCCATCTTTGATTCATCTGTGAAAAAAGAGGTGGTTCGTGTACTGGTAGGCTAACTGCTTTCCCATTCTTCATTGCTCGAGAACGAGCTTGTGAAGGGTTCTCTTAAAGTCTAGGTACCGTGTAAGGTTATCCTTGGTATGTATATTTCCAAAGCTTGAACGAATTTGTCCAGCGGATCTCATGACACTTGTGGTCTACAGGCCAGTCTCTGTATCCTCGGAAGTGTCGTTAAGGTGGTGATGGCGATCTTGCTGGCGGACTACCACCATACAAAACAGCCATAAGTGAAATTTGGTCGTAGGTTTTCCCAAACATTCTACTGAGTACTACTCCTGATGTTTGCCAGCTCTTCACTTCACCATAGAGGTGGTTTTTTGTTCTTCCTTTTGGTCACCGGACGTGCTAGGTTGAAAACCTCCTTGAAAACAGTACTGATTTTCACGGCTTTGCTGTCGATATCCGAGGGACTTTGCAAGTCACATTCTTGAAGGCGTCCGCAACTCTTACTCACTAGATTACTGAAGTCATCCTAATTATTCCTTCTGGGATTCCTATATGGCTTGGAGAAATCACAGATGGTGCTCAAGTAAAATTGAATAATTTTGTGATGTGCTAAGGTTATGTCTATAACTTCCTGCCTATTTCTAACTACGAAAGAAGGCTCACTCCCCTATTAGCTATAATAAGGTAATTTTTGGTGATAAATTCAAAAAAGGACTCACCAGTCGCTGTTTCCCCATTGTGCGTGGTTCGAATTTGCGTCGCATCCCATAGGCAGAATCCCATCCTTCTTACTTATTAACTTACTTAAGGGGCTTCCGACCTTAGAACCAGCATCTTTCCGCCTTACTGATCGAAGAAGGGATGGATTTTCCAGCGGCTGATCCCAGTGCGGACCTTGTTGTGAAACCTCCTGAGCATTGGGATGAATTTATGGTTTAAAGATATCACCAATTACTCCTCCATATTCCTAATGCTCACCAATTTCAATAATTTTTCAGTTATCGCTATACAGCTCAAGATTGAGGTGACGAAGGTTTCTCTCAATCCTTTCTCTGGGAATATGTGGGCCCGGAATCAGTATTTGCCCCTTCGGTGAATTCAGCCAAGTCCTTCTTTTTGACTACCGGAATAGCATCAACATCAACAAACATTCGAAAATGTCATTGTAATTTGACAAAAAAAATGCCGTGCGACAACACCCACTTTATAAGGGCTACATAAGAAAGAGGATAGGGTATCATACGTTCGGTTCCAACGGATTCTAGCTTGTATCGTATGTATGTATTTATTCAAGTCGTCCCTGAATCGCAACACTAACTTTATTTTATATCTCCTTTTTCTAATAAATGTTTTGCATTGCATTTTTACCTGGATGTGTGTCAGTTTTCGGTTTTTGACATTGTATGCATTTACTTCCAATAAAATCATCTAAGCAATCTGGTTATACTGAGGTTTTGCTCACCATGACCGCCTATAAGACCTTCGTGATTTTCCTTTCTTTGCTCTTTTTTTATATTATTTGTATACCCTATCCTAATGTTATATTAACTCCTTCGGACCTGAATTATTTGAGCGCATCATTCAAAATATTTTCAACGTTTTTCAATATAGTTAAGATCTAATTAAAGAATATTTGCCAAAAAAAATATTGTATCTTTTATAGATTTTTGGAAAATTTGATGTCCATTCAGATGGAATATTCGAAAGCAATTTCGTTCCATACTGAAGCATAAATGTATTTCGCATTTTAGACAGTAAACGTGTGTTTTTCCTTTACATTCCGGTTTTTTACACCTTGTGGCTTCCTACTTTTTATCGTATTCTGGCAGATGATCAACAGTGTCATAATGAATCTCATTTGCTGGTCGGAGTTCAATACCGCGCGTCGCACATAGTATTTGCATCAAAAACCTGGCCAAAATTATTTTTCGTTGTTTTTGTTATTATTTCTGTTCATAATGAATATTCATACATTAAAATCCAATATACAGTCATTTTATAAATTTTATGAACAAATGAATGAAATTTTACCTTAGTTTAATAGTTACCTTAGTTTTTTTTAAATTAATTGTTTAAAAAATAGAAATAAACTTACCTGAAGTGTTTATTTCTAGTTTCTAATGCTTCTTTTGATAGTTGACCAATAGAAAGCAAAACGTTTTCTATGACTATGAGTGCTTTTTACATACACTAAAGTGAAAAATTCTTTGACCCACAGTTCTGTAAAGAGCACGTAGGAGCAACCCAATTTTTTTGCATTGACTTAAGAAATAGTTAAATTATTTTATAAACTTCAATTCGTTGAAGAATAACAGGGTATAGTAAACCAAAATCAGTAAAACCTAAAAATTGACTTAAAAACATTTAATGTTTTGATACAAAAGTTCTAAGCCCAAATTGAAACAAAAAACACCGCCTAATATTTCCAAAATTCAATTGAAATTGTAAATGCGTACCTGAAGCAGATTTCTCCATTTAAATTTTTTTTGCTTTATATCACAACACTTAGATCTCACTTATTGAACAACACTTACCAAAGTAGAACGCTGTGAAATAAAATTGCAGTAGATGCAACTGTTAACTTTGAACTCTTTTTATTACAACACACGACCTACAATAAATAAACAAGAACAATATATTGACCCATGTGTATTTAGCATACCAAGCTTTTAGTTGTCAATTTTACATTTCAGAAAATCGACTTTTGGCTAGGTTTTTGATGCTAATACTCCTTTATTAGACTATCTGCAACACGCTGCCGAAAGTGCAACAAATCTAAAATATTTTTGCTTGGTGTATTACAGGTCTTGCAATCTTCCTGGTATTCTAGCCAACTGTTGGTTTGTGCAATATCAATGGCGTAAAATATCATTCGCAAAGTCCCTCTGGATCTGATGAAGATGCGGTATAAACTAATTAGATGATCGGTTTTATCTACACCACTCATTCCGTTCTTCTATAAACGCACAATTTCAGGACGCGGAATCGATATATATACATTATGCTTTCGATGTTTTCTCCCATCTTCGCGCTTCATCTTGGTCTCCAATTCTAGCAAAATTTGAAGCAAGAACTACACCTTTGTTATCCATCCACTTGATGACCACCACGTCTTAGGTGCTGTTCGTAACTTGATCAGTATATATCCTCTTTTCTTTTTTGCCCCTTCCTTGTCTGGTATGAGTGGCGGATTTCCAAATTTATTTATGCTGATCGTGCCACCAGCATATATTTCTCTTTCACGAAGATCCTTCAATAGAATGTAGTTGGAAAAGTACTTAATTGTCGTAAAAAAGGTAATGACCAGAGCCATTTATTCTTTTAGACAGTTGATTTACATAAGCGGCAGATGCACCATATTTCAAAACGTCGTTTTTGTCTAAATTTGTAGTAGCACCTTGATAAATAATAAAGTCATAAATTATTCCACTCTTACCACAAATCATAAATATTTTGATGCCCCATGGTGCTGGTTTTCCTTTCACATATTGCTTGATTTCGAGTTTTCTTCGAAAGGTAACAATTTGTTCATCGAGACTCAGTATTTGTTCTAAATTTAATTCAAGACATCGTTTTCTAACCGAATCATACAACGGCCGGACTTTGATAAGACGATCAGAGTTATCATGTGCAATAGAGTTGTTATCTTTTACATGTAAATTATTCCTCAACTAAAGAAAACGATCTTTAGTCATGTTCTCCAAAAACACTCTCATATCTAGGCTGTAATCGCAATACAAACGAATACGGGGAAACTTTAGATTTCCCATTATGATATAAAGACCCACAAATTTTTACTTGCACCTATACCTATAGGGCAAGTATTATATTCGTGCAAAATTTGGAACTCGAGATTTTAATCAAACTTGACATTACTATAATGGAGAAGTCCAAAAAAGTAGGTCCGCCAATGCCGTCTGTCTGTCTGTCTGTCTGTCTGTCTGTATATTCGACTGCAGCCTAAACGGCTGGACGGATTTGCTTCAAACTTCATATATCGGATCTGTGGGATATACCCTAGAGGCGAAATTTGAATTTTCATTCTAACCTCAAAATTAAGGGACGTTTTTCACGAAAAATTCGAATAACGGTAATATTGAAAATCAGCTGTTTCTCGGGTATTTGTTCTGCAATTGGGCTAAAAATTAATATTTCTAGGTTATAAGGCAAAGGGAAAAAAATGGCGTACCAAATTTTGAAATTGCCACGCCCACTTTTAAAAATATTTTTTTTTTCAAAATTTTTATTAGAAATTGAGAAAAAAATATTTAAGCAAAGTAATAGACCTTCAAATTTTCTATAATTCACTCAAACATTCTATCTGGCCACGCCCACTTTTTAGGGGTGTTTTTATAAAAACAAAACATTGAATAAACTCCTACAATGTTATGACTATTATTCCATCGAAACGCGGAATGCCACGCCTACTTTACTGGGAAGAGCAAGACTTGGACTTCAATCCTGATAAAATTTTACACTTATAGCATTACAGTGCAAGTACGTACGACCCAGTCGTGCACTTTATTTCATTTCTGTTATAGAACACGGCTTCAAATTACGTACTTCCTTTTTAATAGCATACAGATTTGTATTGAAAACCAAGGTACTGTTATATATTTCAAAAATATTCAATCGGTGACCAGGTGAATTGTGATTCAAGCCGCAAATGTTTTCTCCATTTTATTCCATCTTGAGACTTACTTCTTTTTACTTGCACCTATACCTATAGGGCAAGTATTGCATTCTCGAAAAAATCGAACTCGAGATTTTAATCAAACTTGACATCACAATGATGGAAAAGTCCAAAAAAGTAGGTCCGGCAATTCCGTCTGTCTGTCTATCTGTATATGCGACCGCAGCCTAAACGGCTGGACGGATTTCCTTCAAACTTCATACATAGGGTCTGTGGGATATTCCTAGTGGCGAAATTTGAATTTTCATTCTAACCTCAAAATTAAGGGTAGTTTACTTAAGGCCGATTTCAGTTAAAATGGATTTTCTCGAAAACGGCTCTAACGATTTCGATAAAATTTGATGTGTGGGTTAGTTTGAGCATATGCTATGAGGTGGTATACCACGTTTTTTTTTCACAAAATAACGGTAATATAGATAATCAGCTGTTTCTCGGGTATTTGTTCGGCGATTGGGCTAAAAATGAATATTTCTAGGTTATTCGACAAATGCAAAATAATTGCGTACCAAATTTTGGAATTGCCACTCCCACTTTTATAAAACTTTTTTTTTCAAAATTTTTGCTTGAAAATGAGAAAAAATTATTTAAGCAAAGTAATAGGCCTTAAAATATTTTCTATAATTCACTCAAACACTTTATCTGACCACGCCCACTTTTTAAGGGCGTTTTTATAAAAACAAAATCTTATAAAAACTCCTACAATGTTAGGACTATTATTGCATCGAAACGCGGAATGCCACGCCTTCTTTACTGGGAAGAGCAAGACTTGGATATTAATCCTGATAAAATTGTAGACTTATAGCATTACGGTGCAAGTACGTACGACCCAGTCGTGCACTTTATTTTACTTGATCTGGCTGTTGGCTCTTCCTCCTCTCCAATTTCGTGTTCCTCTTTAGCAACTATTGGCGTTTCGTTTGGATGTACAACTTCGCTACCTATACGAACTATTTTTTCTGGTACAGTCTGTATAATTTCATCGTTACGTTCATCATCAAGGTCTGATATAGCTCCATTTCCCAACATGTGCAGTAATCTGTCAACATCACCATGTTTGGAGAGATCAAAACCTAAAATAAATATAAATGTCATACCTTATCGAAAACTAAATCATATATTATGTAACGTTCTCGTTTTTGTCGATTGAGACCTGATGTCCACTGAAATGGACATACATACATAGCTTTAATTGGAAATTTCTATTACAATGCGGAAATTATTTTTGTTTAGGTACAAATATTATCATAGTAAATATATTTTGTCCGCAAAAAACAATATTCCGTGAAAAAAAGCATGTCACCATAAGAAAATAAAAATGAAACTGAACTTACTTGCTTGCTGTGTATCCATGTCTAAGGTTAACACTAGACTGTAGTTTTTCACGTACACACACAAAACCCGATTGCAGTTTGTTTGAAATGACATTCTAAAATAGCCCGCGAGTACAGTTCACTTTGTACCGTTAGTTTTTATAAACGCTGTTTTTTATTACACGTGCCATTTAAGTTTTTCCATTCAGATGGACACCAGGACCGAATGGTTAAGTTTGATGCATAGTTTGTAACATAGAGAAATAATCGCGATAGTCCCTATAAAGCATATATATTCGTGACTAGCATCAATAGAGAAAATGATTGAGCCATGTCTGTCCGTCCGTCCGTATGTCACAATTCGAGCTTAAATTTTGAGCTAGAAAGATTTTTTTTAAACAAAATATTGTGATGTTCGAATTCTCTACAATTCGTCCATACATCAATTTTAGTCATGCCCACTTTTTGAAGGCGTTTTAATTATAAAACCAATTGTGGATAAAACATCAAGAAACATTCGAGGATATCGTTCTAGTTTGAGTATAAAATGACCAGCGGCCACGCCCAGTTCAGAGGGGCTGGAAGACTGCATCCTACTGCTTGCAGTCACTTCTTAAACCTACCTACCTATCACGTTTTTCTAACCTTTCACCAAAGACGACTACATACTATATCGTGCAAATAAACAAAATAATCTCTTTCTTATAATTTATTCAAAACATTATTCATTAAACTTGAAAAACATGCTGGCGGGTTTTGAAACCAAATGGCATTCGAGTAAATTGGAAATGGCCATAAGTAGTTTTCACGGTACTATCTTCGTTAAGCGAAATTTGATGAAAGTCGGACTCTAAATCGAAACTATGGGAAAAACTTGGTTCCTCCCAACTTATCCAATATTTCCTGAATCGGAATCGGACTGTGACATGGGCTTCGTTTAGCTTCCGAAAATCGATTAACTTCCGCCACTTGGGTTTATCGCGTCAACATTTTTGGTAAGAAACTTAATCAAAGTGACTTACTGTGACGTACTATGCCTTCTTTTGAGATTATTTGAAATTGTTTGCTTACTTCCTCCGTATGTATTTTTTATTGTGTTTTTTTTTTGCATAGGAATTTTTGCAATTTTGGATTCCTTCTTTTGATTAAAATATCTACTTTCATACTGTCATTTTTCTTCCTTCCTTTCTTTCCTTCATGCCTAGGATTCATATCGGATTTTCTATAGTTATTCTTTTCATTTTGCGATGCTTGCATATAATTTCTACTTTTTCACTCGTTCACAATTGAAACATTTAATCCTGTTCTGTATAATCTTTGTTAGTACTTTTGTAGTGCCTCAAACTATTTTCTTCCCACATTGCTAGATGTGAGGCCTCTGCGATTAGTTATGGTCTATATGTGTTTACAAATGTCCTCAATCCTTTTTTTACTTCAAAAACCTATATTAACATGTCTTTTTGGATAGCTAATATATAGTATGTTGGATCTACATAGATAGTTTTCGTTGAATACGACTTCATGTAAGAGTTTTAAATTTTTGCGTGTATTGAATTATCGTTTCGTTATGTGATTGCCTTAGTTAAGTAATTTCGGAGTATAATCGGATGCTAGAATGAGCTTCTTCAAATATTCGATTCAATAGATCTTCAATGAATTAACTCTTTTATTCATAAGCAGTATCTCCGGGTTGCCGCATATTCTACTCTTATTATTGGTATAATTTGTTTCAAATCAATTGTCAATCTTTTATGTGCGCCGAGAGAACCATGGAAATTTTTGTTTTTCTCTTAATTCTCGAATTCATATATTCAATAATAATGTGTTATTGCCCGGTTCATTGAAAAACAAATATGAATCCATACTGCACGAATGCTCTCAACATCACTTTACACTCTCTGTGCTTTTTAATTGCCAAGTGATTTGAAATGGCTATAGGATCGTTATCAAAGTAATTCATTTTTATTAGATTCTCTAAACTAATTACTCATCAGCTCACTATTTTCCTTTAATATCTTTTGCCTCTGATGAACGGAATTGGAATCCAACTTTTCTTATGTTTGGTTGTTAGTTATTTCGCTTGGAATTGAATACAATCTAGAAATATCCGTTTTTATGAAGTTTTTTTTTAAACGGTACGAAGCCTATGTTTTTGTGAGGTTTTCTAATTAGGTATGATAACGATTGGAGATTTTTATCTCAATATACAACAAAATTTTACCGCTGGCACCAATTTAGGTTATGCTCCGGAATTTTTGTTAGTCCAGAGAATTTACGGTATGCCGAAGTAAATAAACTTACTTACTCATGTCCTGCATCCCCTTGTGGGTCCTAGGGCATCGACAATGCCTACGCGCCATCGTGTGCAATTTCTGGAAATATGCCTCAGTTCTCCCCAACTCTTTCCCAGTTGCCGTGCTTCCTTCTGAACTGTTCTGCGCCACGTACTCCTAGGACCGTCGCGTATCCTGCCATCCTAAGCAAGCGGGTTCCATTGCATCGCGTGGTTAGCTATGGACCTGTCACCATTTCGGAGAGTATGTCCAATCCCACATCCATATAGCAGCGCGGATTCAACATTGGAATGGAACAGTTGTAGCTTGGTGGTTAAGCTAATCGCATTGCTACGCCAAACTGCGGATTGCATCCCAAACGCAGATTATACTTTGCCTATTCGGCTGGATACATCCAGTTCGGTTCCGCCATCGGTTGAGACAATACTCCCAAGGTATTGGAAACTCTCAACTCTCAACCGTTTGTCCAGCAATGCATACATGAGTTGATGAGCTCGGTCCTGGGCTGATCATTTTTGTTTTTGCTGAGTTAATTTTCAGCCCAACGACATCTGCCTCCCTCTCCACGTTTGCTGTCATTTGGTGAAGATCCATAATTCTGTGTGACAGCAGGAATACGTCGTCGGCGTAGTCGAGGTGTTTGAGTTCGGATGTAAGAGTCCATCGAATTCCTCCGTTACCTGTTGATAAGGCCGCATTTATCACGTCGCTAATCACCAATAAAAATAGTATTGGTGAAAGTATGCAGCCTTGCCGAACCCCACTTTGGACTTCGAATTCCTCAAACAGCCTTCCTCTGTGCAAAACGTGACATGTCAACCTATCATATGTAGCCTTGATAATTGCTATTAATTCATCAGGAATGCTTCTCCTGCGCAAGGCACGCCAAATAAATTCCTTTTCAAAAATTCCTTTTCAAAAATTCCTTTTCAGCTGGTAAAAGCTCCGCGGGTATGCCGTCAAGTCCTACCCCCTTATTAGTTTTCAGTGCTCTAATCGCGGTAATAATCTCATCCTTACTGGGGGTTGTGGTGGGGATTCGGGAATTTCTTTCTACGGACACTACTGTCTGACTTAGGTGCATTTTGGTGGCGAATACTCGGTTCAGAACCGAAGCAATATGCTCCTTTTATCTCTTTAGTTGATCCTCATTCGACATGAGCAACGAACCGTCTAAACCCTTCACTAGGTGTTGAGTAGAGCTTCGGCCACCTATGAGCTCTTTGGTGATTCTATAAACGGTTCTGCTGCTGCTTCTTCTGCTTCTGTAGCCAGTGCATTGATGTAATTGCGCTCGTCACGTCGCATGCTATGCTGTACTTCTCTCATCTTCATGCGATATAGGGACTCTAGCTCATTCCTTCCTGCTGCTGGAGTTGCTGCAATTCGAGTTCTTAGCTGTTTTCGTTCGTTGATCCTCCTCTAGGTATCCTCGGAAAGCCTATGGCCCTATGGCTTCCCTGTGTTCGACCAACAATCCTTTCAGTACGTGATGTGAAAACAGTTTTCACAGAATACCAATAATCTTGGATGGTGACGGGCACTGAGCTGCTGATTGGTGGCAGCAGTGCATAATCGGACAGTAGCTATCATAAGATGGTAACCTCGTACCAACCCCATGTCCGCTCCTCGTCTGTTTCGGACGTCTAGAAGAGTAGTTCCGAAGCGGCGACTGATGGCAAAATTATCAATTTGGTTGGAGGTTGCTTGCCTGTCAGTTGACACCCAACTGATTTAATTTTAAGGCTTTGTGCTCAAACATGGCGCCACCTATGACAAGACGGTTTGCGTTGCAAAAGTCAACAAATCTTTCTCTGTTGTCATTGCGGTTGCCTAGTCCGTGCCGTCCCGTAACATGTTTGAGCTCTTCGTTGTCGTTGCCTACCTTGACATTCAGGTCCCCCATCACAATGACAATGTCGCCGTTGGGTGTTGCATTATAAACAGTTCCCAACTGCTTGTACAAAATCTCCTTTTCTTCCTCAGCCGAACCATCCGTGGGGGCGTAACACTGTATAATGGTGATGCGACGTACTCTCGTCCGGAATCTGGCCGTTAAAATCCTATCAGCGTGCGGCTGCCAGGAAATTAGGCCTTCTGCGTGCTGTAGGTGTTAACAGCAGTCCAACTCCATATCCACGGGGGCTTCCGGATGGTGTTTCGGAGTAGAGTAATACAGTGTTACCCGTTGGGGATTGGTTCCAATTGAAGGAATCTGGCGTTCTGAGGTCCTTCACTCTGGGAGTGAAGGAGCGTCTTCACGTTCCCGAAACCAATCTTAGTCCGGGTACACTAGCCAAAGGTCGTCAACGTTTTATCAATTCTTATCCGAGGCATTGTGTCGATTTCTAGTCTAGGCATAAGACCCCAGACAGTCTCGCACTTGCAATTTTAGCCTACATGTATAAGGCTTATACATGCAGTTGCCCGGGTCTACCACAAGAAGGTAAAGCAAGCTCTACATTACGAACTTGATTGTTGGGCTACTGGCCCAATCCATGTTTTAGGCAGTCAGTAGTTTCCCGATCAAGTAAAGATGAATATTTTTTGAAACACAACTTTATTCAACTGCAGTGGAAACACAACTTTATCTAACTGGAGTATGTTGACTAACTGAACTAAATTTATCTTTTTACTGAGACTATGCTACAATACAATGTCTTACGAGTACGTTTAGCTTACACTTCATTCCCGCTCATCTTCGTTATCAAGCATGATTTGGTGTTTTATACTTCCAGGGGGATGCGCTTGAAAGTGAATGTATATGAGCATTTTGTTTACCTTTTGACTGAATTGTAATTTAATGGGCTTAAAAACTTTGCGTACCTTTATCAAGCATTTGCATAACATGCAAGTATGTCCTGTTACCTAAAGAGATGTACTGTCGTGATTTGTTGTAGGTTCTTCAGGACAGGACATCGTTTTACAAATTTAGAAACGAGACTGCATATGAGATGGCCTTCATGACGTCCTAATTGGATGCAGTTTTGTGCAGTGTTCTCATGTTTATTCTGCATTGCTAAGACATCCACTTGAAACACACTTTCCTGGTTTTGGAATTTAAGAGAGCATGCAATTTCGGGTTCATATAAGTATATATCCGAATTTATTGCTTCGTTAGTTATTGACCCATCCGTGAAAATTTAAATATTACTACGGTTGATGGCCCTATCGTTAATCCAATCCTTCCTTGGTGCGAAAATTACTTTGACGTTTAGACCTAAGACGTGGGATGGTGATATAAAATCCGATTCGGTACCTAAGTGTACTTATCTCGTAATCATTCGGTGGCCCACATTGTCCTTTATTTAAACGTTAAATTGTTTCGAGTGTAAGGCACTCTTATAAGATGTTTTCTTCTAATGGGCTCAGCGCCAGTATAGTTTTAACGCCTGCAGTTGACGTAGTTCTGGTGGCGCTGGTAGTCCCCATAAATGCTAATCTTTGTATCTTGCTCAGTGCTTTGAGGGAAGTTATCTTATCTCGGGTCACCAAAGTAAACACCCATACGATAGGATGAATCTGACTATAGCTGTGTGGATGATGGGGGGCTTGGGGTCAATTTTTTACCATACATTTTGGTGCAAGTATAGGTAGAAGTCTAAAGATGGTTTCTACATCCTTTCTGGTGTGTTTTCTTTCAGGGTCAACTTACCGTAATCATTCCTAGTACCCAATTCGAAATTTGGAAAGTTGTTGAGTTGAGCTTTAAGTGCTCGATCCGTGGGATTGCTCTCTTGTTAGTAAAGAGGGTCACCACTGTTTTCAGGGAGCTTACGTTTAGTGCACAATTGTTCGCTCATTTATTTAGCATATTAAGGGCTGGTTGCAGTATTCCGGTCATTGTGGGTATTAGGTTCTTAGCCGCCGTTATGACGAAATCATTCCCAAATACGTTGTTGAGTTGAGCTTTAAGTGCTCGATCCGTGGGATTGCTCTCTTGTTAGTAAAGAGGGTCACCACTGTTTTCAGGGAGTTAACGTTTAGTCCACAATTTTCCGCTCATTTATTTAGCATATTAAGGGCTGGTTGCAGTATTCCGGTCATTGTGGTTATTAGGTTCTTAGCCGCCGTTATAACGAAAGCATTCCCATATACGAAACCTTTAATCCCAATTCGTTCTGATTTTTTTTAATTTTTCGTTCGCGATCAGAATTCATTGCGAATATATGTAGGTCCCCACCTTGCGGCGTACTTCTAGGGCCAGTGCATGCACTACGGTCCCAGTTCTAAGTTGATGTGTCTTGTGTTGAGCATGCGGTCTGTTGTATAGTGTTCTTTATAGGTTATAATTTTACATCGTTGAAAGCTCTTTCATCTTTTTGGTGGAGAAGGCTAATCGGCCTAAACTCTTTTAGGCATGTATGTGAGAGTTTACCCGATTTGGATAAGGAAATTACTTATTCTACTCGTTATTCTAGACAGACAATACCCAAAGGAAGATATGTTACGATCTTCACTGTCACCCACATAGCTATCTGACATTGCAAGTCATACCGCTAACAATCTTGACATGTTCCTCAGCTCCCACCCTGATAAATACATAGTAAACGCATTGTCGCCTCTAGATTCGTTTGACTACCTCAACAACTTAGAAAAGAAAAGAATAGTTTAGCAGGACGAGAAAGCCAACTGGTACGGTTTAAACTGCTTTTTTTTGAGATCTTAAAGATCTAAGCATAAACAAATCCGCTGGTCCCGATGATATCTCACTTCTGAAGAGGTGTTCTTCCACGCTGCCAAAACCACTCAATATCCGACAGTATGCATCGTCGAAACACAAAAACTTTCCATCCTCGGTAACTGTGTTAATGACAATCTCCGTTGGAATGACCATATATTCGATGTCCTAAGTATGCTGGAAAATGTTTAAATTCCTGAAACGATGCGAGAAATACTTTACCACCTCGGGTCTGTTGTAATATACAGTATGCTTTCTTTATTTGACTACAAATAAAGACAAAATTAATTTGAATATTTAAAATCTTGTTGCACATATTTCTTGTTACCTGGCATAACAGTGGATATAATCAAGTGTGCTCTTAATCAATAGAGCAGCATCTTGTGAAATGCCATATTGAGCAAAGTAGCAAAATTCGTAGAAAAGTCGGTGGGTCAAAATTCATTGGTCGCATACTGTATAAGGCATACATACATCCGTCCCCCGCTCGAGTACAATGCCCATGTCTGGTCCGGTGCACCCGAAACCACTTGTGTTATTATTTAAAAAAAACTGTCTCGGGGAATATAGGAGCAATTAAGACATCCGCCAAAAATATTCACTAACTGCATACTAATATACTCCTTGTGGGTGTGCAGTATGATATTCTCTAGGCCGGGTGCCTTGAAGTGGATTAAGAAATGACGAAAAGACGAAAAACTTTTAGTCTACAATCTGGTTGCCCGTTTCTTTCTATCATTTACTGCAGTATTAGATGTTCGGATCTCGATTTCTGAAGAAACTGTCCTAACGTGGAGCAGACATATGTATGCTCTAATATCCTAGTCACATACAAATATGACTTCGTGAACTGGACGATTTATACATATGCAGCTGCACTTGTTATGGCTTGTATGAGTTTTGAATCTCATTGCTGTGAAGGAAGATGTAAATGAAATAATATAAAATATACAAGTGAGACAAGTGGCCTGTGGTGGGTTTGATAATTACTGGTTGAGCCGCTCTCAAGGATATTTGAAGGACATTTATTCATTATTCATTAGCGAACCTTACACGTTGTCATTACTTATAGACTGGATTCATCATTACTCCATAATTACTTTTTAACCCTACCTGATCAATATTAATCTCAATACTTGCTTTAGTATTAATTGACTGTTCGGCGAGAGACAAACTGATTTCGCATTTCCCGTACTGCCATTGGATCCGAAAAAAGAAGCATGCCCTGATATAGTCAAAAAAAGTGTTAATCGACGATGGTGGATATAAAATTGGCTAAAAAATCGTGAAAAATGTTCCGACTTAGTGCTGTTAAAATGTTAAAAGAACTAGTGTCACGGAAGTGAAGACATTTAACACACTACTCCGATGGCTCGAACCAATTTTAACTAGGCAAAATACTACTTCGAGGAAAAGTTTATCTGTGCAGAAAAAGCTGACAGTTATGTTAAGGTTGAAAACCTAAAGTTTTCCGTAGCTACCCCTCCAGACTCGATAAGTTTTGCAATAGATATTTATAATAAAATTCTACTATTACGTTTATTAGGAATGAAAAATACATCATTTTATTGGACATATCTAAAGATTTCACGTTTAAGTTGTTATTTCCCTTTAATTATCAAAATAACTTAAAAATATTAATTGAAATATGAAAATAGGATGTATTAAATTAATAACTAATGTTGAAGTATTGATGTGCACACCTTACACGGTCATTACTAATGACAATACTACAAGTATTGATGACTCGAATCAAGAATTCCAGTCCATCATTCTAAGTATTGCCAATACTTTTTACCTTACACATTCATTATTAATGTCACTACTAGTAATGACAATATCATTGAACATGTAGGTTTCGCTATTAAGATAGCATCCACAGTAAACGGAGACCACACTTTTACTGCTTTACTTTTGGACTCGTTTCAATAAAAAACTTAGTTTTTTTCGACTGTCTTGCAAAAAATGAATGACTACGGTGTAGTGGTAATGTGTTCGTATATTGAATGTGAAGGTTGCCAGCGCAATTCCCCACCATACCCATTTAATATTCGCAGTTTGAATATGAATATGAATGTCTCACTGAATGACGAATGCAAAAATTCATAACAACTCCCCGCTAAGGGCGGACAACAACGCATGGAGACAATTGCAAACCATAACACTTCACAAACTTATCCTATCTCCCTATTTATTTCCAACTTACTCATTGTAAGGCGTAAGTCAAACTTATCCTATCTCCCTATTTATTTCCAACTTACTCATTGTAAGGCGTAAGTCAACAACTTCCGCTTGCGTTTTTTGTCAGGGTAAGGATAAATCCAAATCCATTGAACGCAAGGAAATCATCAACGTACATATGTATATTTATATATAAAATAAATATTTTTTATTTATTACTCATTTAATAATAACTACTGTATTATATAGATAAATATTTTGGTCTGGACGCTCCGCCTTCAGCAATACCACCAGCAATAGTCGCACCTCAAATGCCAGCACCATCTTTAAATCCATCCTCCACTGCAGGACGTACTTCTATTAAACATGAAGACTCAACAACATCCTCTACAGGGCTTAAAATAACACACACTGTTGATAAAAAATTACTTAAAAAGGTAAAAAAGAAGTCCATGGCCTCAATGGTATCCCCTATAGCTGGAACTACTGCTCCTGTTCCTAATGAGAAAGCGGGACGCAAGTTGCTTAAAATTATTCAGAAGGCTATGGCAAAGAATGGTACTAATGCAATAAACGGAACCTATAAAACTAAAAATAGCAATAGTATTACTCAAGGATCCCAAGACAAATATCTTAAAAAGAAGTACAAAATTAAACAAAAACAAAATCGTCATCAATACGTTCAAAAGCAAATGGAAGCCGCGCTAAGTGCTACCCCAAATATTTCAAATGGTGGTAGGGGACAATCAGGACAAATATATTCACATTCGAATGAAACAGGCAGTAATAGTAAGCAAAAAAAAGATCATTTCGTTGTTCCTGCACAGATGGACGAAATGTTAGCATTAGAATCTGATGTTTCAAATTCTTTCTTAAAATCATCAACTTTTCCTACTTCTAAGGGAATGTATCATAACCTGTTATCTGGATCTCAGGACATAAAACTAAATTTATTGACCACACAGAATCCGCAACCGAATCTACATGGTCCACCTTCACCACAATATGATGAAGTCAAACTTAGTAATGAACCAGATCGCAGTAAACTAAATATTTTCAAAAAGATATCAACGTCAGGACGAAAGGAGCGCGCTGATGCAGCGGCTGCATCATCATCGACAAATCCGATACCATCGACGACATCAGTTCAACTTCCAACAAACACAGATGTTACACCAGTCTCTTCTTCTGCAAGCACAACAATATTTAGCGATGACCAAGTGATTAGTCTACCGTCAGGTACAACTATTACTCCCGCGCCACCTTCAGGTTCTGGTCGACATGTATATGCACCCCCACCGTCAACACAAGCTGGTGATTTCGATTCAATTATTTCGGTGGATGATGATGGTAGTATCCCTGAGGGCAGTGCAGTTTTAATGCAACGTGGTGATCTTATGATACACAAGCCAAAAAAACGTGGACGTAAACCGGGAAGTAAGAACCAACCAAAAGTACTTGGTATAAATACGAAAAAAATTAAGAAAATCAAAAAAGCATTCTTTAACCATCATTCCAATTCAAACCTGTTAGAACCATTAAATCTTTCGCACAGTTCTATAGCTAATATAGCAAATATTCCATTGGGTATAGCCAGCACATTTCCAATTGATTCAGATGCTGCTTTGAAGCTAAAGAAAGATAGGAAAAAGGCAAAGTTGGGCAAGGACACAAATTTCATTCGTAATAGCGGAAAGTCACCAAGTGCTAGGAATCTAGCTCCAACAAAAGAAGAATTTGCCTCCATAAATCAAAAACTTATGATGATGGATACCGTTTTACAACCAGCACCACCATTACCACCTGGAACACATTCACCGTCGATGAATAAGATTACTCGGTCAAATTCACCGTCATTGGGCGATGGTAGCTCATTCTCATTGGATCAAGACTCTGTAGTCAAGGTTAAAAAGGAAAGAAAGAAAACTAAGCAAATTAAAGATCAAAAACTAATGTTACAGCAGGGAACTCAGTCAATATCAAGTTCCGTATCCACCAATAAAACTTCTATTGCAACAGGTCGAAAAAGTCCATCATCATATACTACTCCAAATTTTCCTGGTGTTCCCACTATCGGTAACCTTCCAATGTTTCCATTTTACCCCCAATTTGCTCCTCGTCCGGGCTTGATCCCAAGTCATAATCTTTTTTCTCAAATGCCAAACATGCATAATAATGCTTTTGGCATGGCCATGGCATGTCCCCTAATGGGTTTTCGACCGCTGAACCCACCAATTAGTTCTTTTTTGAAAGATGAAAAGGAGCCTACACCACCACTAATTCAAGTCGGTGAAGGGAACTATAGCAAGGTTGCTCCTCTAGTGCCAGATACAATGAAATTAGAGCTCTCCCCAGCTAGTGCTACTCCTACATCTAGCCCGGGAGTACCAGGTCCCAAGATTAAAACTGCATCGATCAGTTCAACAACATCGATGAAAACTGCGCGTGCGTCACCCTCTACCCAAACTTTTACGACGGACTCTAGTATTGCATCCTCTATACCATCAGCATTAGGAAGTGCTATACATTTCAGTGAGTTTCGAAAAAGGAGCGATGAACATGCTTCAACAGTTGTTTCCTCCTCCTCTGGCAGTTTAAATGTTCTAAAAAATTCCGATGTGACTATTGAAGTTTCTTCAGACGATTCCATTCAAGACGAGAAGAGTAGTAAACCCTCATCGTTGACGTATTGTATTCCATTACCCTCTGGAGTAGTATCCTCCACCTCGGGCATCCGTCGACAGTCACATCCGAGTCATGATTTCGCTATGAATGATGACGTAAATATTGTTGAAGACTCAGATACATCCCTAACAGAGCAACGAAACAAGGAGCATAAAAAATCAAAGAAGCTGGGAAAGCAAGGGAAGAAGCAGTTGATTTTAAGTGGATCTTCTGATTCTAAAAATCCAGGTCGAGTGGAATCTTGTTCTGGTGTGAGTACTGGTTTCCCTGACGACTTATGTTCTGTCGTTTTGGATATCACATCAGAATCTGGTAAAAAGAATGATGAATCAGCTAACACGTCTAATCATACAGCACTTGAATATGGAATATCTCCAGAGAGAATATCTCACAAGAAGATGAAAAAACTTCTTAAAGAAAGTAAATTAAAAAAAAAGAAAGATAAAAAAGACAAAAACAAGAATAAAGATCGTACTGAAAAAATTGTAAAAAGTGAAAAATATGAAAAACGTAAGGAAGAAAAGAAAGATAAAGATAAATTAAAGAAATTAAAAAAAGATAGGAAAAAGGAAAAACAGGTAAATATTATTTGTTCTTTTATAAAACTTTGTCTGATAAATTATCTTTTTAGCGCACCGACATGGACATAACAACAGTAAAGTATATATCATCCGGAGAAGGAACTGGTTCAACTACGGATCTAACAACGATAGTGCCGAAACTGACATTAAAATTGGGTCAATCTAGTCAGTCACCAACACCACTAGAGACCAATGATTCTCGGAAATCCGGTTCTAAGTTGTCTCTAATTTCTGTTATTGGTACTGGAGGATCGATCATATGTTCTTCTGAAAGGGAACCGTCACCAGAACTAGCACGAATATCACCGTTAGTAACACGGCCACCAAAACAGAAAACTGGAAGTACGTATATATGTATGGCTAAAAATAATGCTTTATTTTATTCCTATTATTTGTCCGCCTTTTTTTGCCTTTGTCTTCATATCTTTTCGAACTTGAGTATATTTACTACGGTGCATAATTTTAACATTGAGAATTAATAATTTAGACTAATAAAACAGTACGTATGTACTTATCTACATATACAGAGAAACACAAATGGTCACTTCATTCTTGCTTAATACAGGGTGTCCCGTGGCAGATTTAGGATTTGAAATTTAAATATTTGAAAAAACAGTTGCGCGTTGGAAGGGGAATGGGATATACATAATTCGACGCGGGATACGTACGTCGCATTGGTTCGGTAAGCATCGCGCGTTCGCGTATTTTGAAACCAAAGATTTATGTGGTATTGCTCGCGGATAATTTGACTCGTTTCATATTCGTCGTGTGAGTGATGCATCTGGTGAACGTTTAATTCGGACTGCAAAAGTTCCGTACAGCATGTTTGGCCATAAACAATAGGCTAGGCCCTAGTCGAAGATCAAAACCGAAGAAAGAATTGAACGCTTTGAAACCTGCGTGCGAGAAATCCGTTTTTTTTTTTTTTTTCAAAATTCTCATAGAGCAAATGCAATAAATGTATATTTTATATCGAGACTTCAAGAGTATTAATATTACAAGTCGCACACGGTTGCGCACTTCACGTAGTGATAGCCACCATGAGGCTCCTCCGTAAACGATTCCCCAAAAACTGATACGCCGATTTGCTGACATAGTAGGACCATCCAAATCGCCAGATCTTAACTGTGTACTTTTGTCTTGGGTGATATCTCAAGGTCCAACGAACATAGCGGAATTAAAAGAAAATGTGTAGTGGAAAGTATTCCTCACTCACTATCACTACCAATGCGTCGCTCGGAATAATCTCGAAAGATTTCGTGAATGTATACGGTGAAAAAAAAATGTTTATGGGGCATCATTTTTATAAAAAATAAAATACCCTTTTTTAATATATGATTTGATAAATACACAATTATTTTCTACACTTAATATCTATTTGTTTTACTTACAAGTCCTAAATCTGCACTTAATGTTTTAATATCAATAACATTTTTAAGTATTCTTTTTGTAAAAATACCGATATCGCTTTCAGTTTCAATCTAATATCTAAGATCTTTTGCCCCATAAGAAATCTATAGTTCCATTCCATTACTAATTTCCTTGATTACCTAATAACTTACTTACTTGCTTACTTACTTACTTACTTATTTACATACTTACTGAAATAAGTATAAATAAATACTTGGCGCAACAGGTCGAAGGGACCCAGGGCCTAGCTTCTCACAACTATTCGTGATGTGCGTGTTATATTCTTTACACGAATGGAAGGGGCCTACTGTTTAATTCTGTGTCCGAAGGGCAATTTGTTATTTGAGAAGCTTTCTCAGGACAGTTGAACTATCGGATGTTAGTCAGACGCTCGCGAGAGATGGGGCCTTGAAAAACTTTTAGGTGTTCCGACTGGGATTCGAACTTTGAATCCCTTGCCCCATAGTCCGACGCAATAACCACTGAGCCACGGCGCCCACACTTACTTACTTACTTACTTACATACATACTTACATACATACATACATACATACTTACATAATTACATACTTACATACTTACATAACTTACTTATTTACTTACTTACTTACTTACTTACTTACTTACTTACTTACTTACTTACATACTTACATACTTACTTATTTACTTACTTACTTACTTGCTTACTTACTTACTTACTTACTTGTTTACTTACTTACTTACTTACTTGGTTACTTACTTACTTACTTACTTACTTACTTACTTACTTACTTACTTACGTACTTACCTACGTACTTACTTACTTACTTACTTACTTACTTACTTACTTACTTACTTACTTACATACTGACATACTTACTTTCTTATTAAACTGTCTTACCCTGAGACTCGGCAGCCTTTCCCTACCTTCGATTCCGGGCACGGGGATTCCTGTTGTTCAGACCAACCACTCTGGCATCCGCGATAGTTTAATCTTTAAAATGGAGACTCGGTCTTTCTTGTCGATGCTATGGCCGACGTGTTTTGATCGATGTTTGAATAACATCCACGTTCGCGGTTGTATCTTCTCTTCCATTTCCCCTCCTCGCATACGGGACCAAAAATTGGACGACTCCCCCTGCGTAGATCCTTTTTTTATGCGGTATCTTTTTCTCATCTTTTCTTCTTGCTTGATACTCTTTCCTTACTGCTCTTGTTTTACCCTGCAGCGTTAGTAAAAGTGCGTTTTTAGCCATATTAATCCGGTGTATGCATTCATTTTCATACCAAGGGTTCAATTCAGGTGGTGGTTGGTGCCCTGTGTTTGTCTCGACTACCTATTGTACGATATCGATACTGGTTCCACAGATTGCTGACGTTTGTGGATGATGAATGCACAACGGAAAGACTTAGGCGCTCTGTAAACTCAAGTCGTTCTAAGGCTTTCAACGTTGCAACAAGAAAGTGGTCAAAGTCGACGTTTCCCTTCTGAAAGTTTAAACATTTAAAATGTTGAAAGCGTGTGTTGCATCTATTAACATGTGGTCGATTTGGTTGCCCGTTTGAATATGTGCAAAGAATCTGGTGGCTGTGTGGGTTCGTAGCCTTGGAAGCTGGTGCTACTTATTATCGTATTAACGGGCTGCTGCAAAATCGATTAGCCGGAAACTGTTGCCTGTTATCGTTTCGTGGAGGGTGTGCTTTCCGATTAATTTGCCGCTGTCGCTATGTTATTTAACGTCAAAGTTAATTTTTTGACACATATCCTACCTACTGTATTTTTTCACGATACAGTGTTGGAAAAAATAATAGAAACAAACGTGAGCACAATGCTCAATCGTCAATAACTGCATACAATTAGGTCTTTTTTTGAAATCATTTCTATACCTAAATGGTATTTAGCTGTACTTTTAAAAAATATACCAATTTGATCTCATCAACTTTTTGTGTGCGTTTAGTGATATGTTAGCGATGGTTTCTTTTATGTTTCAGTGTCGTAAAAAATTTAAAGCATTGGAATTTTGACAAAATTGGACGTGGAAAATTTTGAACTAATTATGAACATAAATTAAAAAGTTAAGTAATGGATGAAATAATTCAGGTTTTAAAGTTTTAAAGAAAAAAGGTATTAACAACTCTTTATTCTAATCCCAAACCGGAAACTAAAGGCAGAAATCTGAAAACAACTTCTCGATTTAACAAGCTGTCAGTTCGACTATGACAGAATAAGCCGTTTTCTCCTTTTAAAAAAAACTGAAAAACGAGTCACAAGCAACAGTAGTAAAGAAGTAAAATATCTTGAAAGAAGTTTCAGAAAAGTTCGATAATTGAGTAAAAAACATGTGCAACGAAGACTTACTTTCACGAATGCACACTTCCACCGTGCAAATTTAAATAACAACCTTTGATCGCATGAAACCAAGGTCAAATGGTTTGGTTTTGATGGGAAATTGTACGTCAGGCCACCAATGAGCTCGAAATACACGAAGAAGACAATTAATGGTGAACGGTGTTTATTCATTTGGATATGCTTTTAAACCATCTGACGTTTGAACAATTTTTTTGGAAAAGATAAAATGTGTGCTGTACACTTCGTCCAGATCTTAAACACCGTTATGCTGTCTTAAAGATAACATTCCGATTAAATGAGAGTTTATACAGGGTAATGACCTCAAATTCACCTTAAAGTTAACCAAAGAATGGTTTTTTTAAGATAAAACGTACTCAAAATTTTAACTAACTTGGAATGTTGTTTCCTGAACGAAGTTCTTTGTGTGTATGACTGTTGCACATACACTTTGTAGCTTAACCCGGTTCCTTACATACATGTCGCTATTACACAAAAAACTAAGATTCGAAGAATCTGATATTAGATGAATCATATGGATTCCTCCGAGAAATTAGTCCAACTACCTGCTTCAGATTGCAATGATGCAGTGCGATACTTTTACCTTCTTCATATATGTATGTCCTCCATACTCTATACAGTCATAGAATACACCGGGTTGCATCTTCAAAGAGTAGATACATCAATATTAGGCACTGAATAAAATTACTTAATATCTCCTGCATATTTATTCTTCAAATTACACTTCTCTGTCTGGTCTGTCCTTTGTTCACTCTTTAGGATTATGGAACTATTTCCCTTTTATTTTTTCTTATTTATTTTTATTTATTACATATGTATGTTTCTTGTCTACGTATGTATATGTGTAGATGCACTTACACTCATCCTAACAGATCTGTACATACAGTGTTGGACAAAACTAAAGCTAAGATGAACTTTCGAACTCAAGAAAACTCAAAACAACGTACGAATATTTTCTAATTGTAATTTTTTCCTAATCAAAATATTTCAATCTTCAATTTACATCTAACGAATTCATTTAATTTCAATCTATTAACAGATTTAAAAAATAATAAAATAAAACAAAATTTATCAAAATCTAGGTGGAAAAAACTAAAGCACATTTCCGAATTCATTAAGAAAAAAAAAATATATCTTATTACTAATATTAGGTCGCATATCCATTTTTTTGCATTACACCAGTACATCGTTGCATGGAGTCAAAAAGGTTGTCAATTATATGCGGAGGATATTTATTCTAGATAGTTTGAGTATGTTGAAACAAGGCGGCTAATGTAGAGCATTTCAAACGATCAATTCTCTGGTATACAATTTCTGATAGATTCTCTATCGAGTTGAAATCAGGCGATTGGGTTGGCCACTTCATACCAACAATATCGTTTTCATCAAGCCAATCCTTTCCAAGTTTAGACGTATGCTCAGGATCGTTGTCATGTTGGAAAATTCATCTCAACGGCATATTCTCTTTAGCAGGAAGGAAGTATGACATTTTTAAAATTATCTCGGTGCGTGAAACGATTCATTATTCCATCAGTATTAAAAATTGCTCCGACTTCTTGATTGGAAAAACATTCCAAGATAATAATATTACCTCTCACGTTCTAAATTGTAGTCTTTGTAAAACGGCCATGTAAGTGTTCACCTTTTGGTCTCTGTACGGGCCGGAATCCGTTAGATTGCTTTACATTTATCAAACTTATCAACTTATCAAAGGAAAGCACCTTGTTCCATTTTCCAACAATTATATTTACATGTGTTTTTCCAAACTCACGTCTTGCACGTCGGTTTTTTAAAGAAATAAATGGCTTTTTCATTGGTCGATAGGATTGCAAGCCACTATTAACCGCTCTTCGCCGGATCGTCCTGCTTGAAATCTTTAAGCTTAATTATTATTATTATTATAATTTATTAACATAAAAATACAAAGATTATATGCTAATATTAAAGAGCACTAGCTGCAAAAGCTTTCCACTCAAAGGATAAATGTATTGGCTTAGGTAACTAATTTGTTAATGTTAAGGTATTTATTGATTTTTAAAATATTTTCGATATTGATAGTGTTTAGAAATGAAAAAATATTCTGATTTGAAGGCAAGATGGTATTGATTTCTTGAAAGACACTGCATGTTGAGAGGCCAATTAAGTGTGAAATGTTTACCGTATTGTTACAGACTAGACACAGTGGTGGATTCTTTCCTTTTTCTTTCCTTTTTTTTCTTTTTGGTTGCGCCAACGGATGTGTAATCTTCTAAAGATACCAGTAACCCGGGCTACTGGCATGCACGATTCGCAAACCTGAATACTCGATGGCAGGTATACGCCTACGTACTAACCCACACCCTACACACTTCAACCACTCTCCCTGCGGAACTACCGTTAAGTATTACTTCGCGGGGCTGATTAGCACTTTATGCTCTTCTTGACCTGTTCGACGTTTCTTGTTCTGAGGGGGCTTCCATGTGGGTTTGGTTGCTCTCCCTGAGCCTTTCCAGCCGCCGAAGTTCCTTTATGATCACCGCTGCTGTTTGTTTCACAGTATTCCATACTGCGTTCGATATCAACATATGGTTTACAATGTTCTCCGGAGTTGGTATTTCTCCAATTATTTCCTCAAGACCTCTGCGTTCCAAGCTAAAATGTGGGCACTGAAAGAGCACATGCTCTGCATCCTCTCTGGCCTCTTCACAGTTTGAGCAATTTGGAGATTCATCAAGCCCAAACCTGTTTAGATAAGCTCTGAAGCAGCCGTGTCCGGTTAAGAACTGGGTGAGATAAAAATCCACTTCTCCGTGATGCCGGTCCATCCATTTATCTATATCCGGTATAAGTCGATGGGTCCATCTTCCCTTCGTTGACTGATTCCATTTTTCCTGCCATGTTCTCATGCTTCGTTGTCTTTCTGCCAGCTTAATATCTTTGACTGGAGCAAGGGGTTCCTGGATTTTGGCGTCATAGGTCCTCTGTAGCTCAATAGCCAAGATATCCGCTGGTAGCATTTCCGCAATAAAACATATAGCATCGTCGGATCCGTCCGAAAAGCGCAACACACTCTCAGCGCTCACAGTCTATTGACGGAATTAGCTCTTCTTGAGTGGGACTTAATTTTCACTGCCTTTGCCCATATTGGTGCCGCATACATTATTATTGACTGCGCCACTCTTGATAAAATAAGTCTCTTTGGTTGTCTGGGTCCTCCAAGGTTTGTCATAATTCTGGATAAGGCAGTACACACCCGAGCAGCTTTGTCGCACGTTATTTCAAGGTGTTCCTTGTAAGCTAGCCTAGCGTCAATCATCACACCTAGGTATCTGATCACCGGTTTTGACGTTATATTTTGGTTGCCTACCCTGATGGTGATTGCTTCTCTTTTCTTGCGGCTGCTTACTAGTACTGCTTTCGTTTTATGTTCAGCAAGTTCTAAACCGACTGCTGCCATCCACCGTCTTACTTTTCGAACACATTCATTTCCAATGTCCTCTATTTCTTCCAGATGTTGTACTGTCACTACAATTGCAATGTCATCGGCAAAGCCTATGATTTTTGCCTCGTCGGGGATTTCAAGCCTCAGCACCCTATCATACATAAGATTCCACAAGATAGGACCTAGTACCGATCTTTGTGGTACTCCGCCAGATATGTGGTACTGTCTTACCCCATCGTCGGTATCGTAAAACAGGTACCGTTTCTCGAAATAATTTAATATTATTTTGATGAGGAACCCTGGCACCATCATGTCTCTAAGTAAGCACAAAATATGTACCCAATTTGCAGAATTGAACGCATTTTTGACGTCCAGTGTTATTACAGCACCGTATTTCTTTGCGCCTCCTCTCCATCTTCTGCCCTGGATAGCATCTTCCAAGATTGTGGTTACCCTCCGTATAGCATCGATTGTAGAACGGGCTTGTCTAAATCCATACTGTTCGTTTGAAAGTCCCCCGGCTTCATGTATTGCCACCTCCAGTCGTTTGCATATAATTTTTTCTAATATTTTACCCATTGTGTCTAACAGGCATATAGGACGGTATGACGAGGACTCAACTGGCGGTTTTTTCCCTTTGGGCAGCAGCACCAGACGTTGTTTCTTCCACTGGTCTGGAAAGGCCCCTTCGGTTAGACACTTATTATACATTTCCAGAAATGTTTCCGTATTTGTTTTTATGGCTAACTTAAGGGCCTTGTTGGGTATCCCATCCAATCCAGGTGACTTATTGTCATCGAACCGCTTGCACACTTCCCAAAGTTCCGTTTGCGTGACGGTTGTGATTTCGTGTAAATCCTGAGGTGCTGCTGTACGCTCTGCAGTTCTCTGCGGTGGAAATAAGCCCGACACTATTTTTTGCATTAGCAAAGGGCATGAGGGCGAGGGTGCCCTAGTGGTGCCTTTGAGTTTTGCCATGACTGCCTTATAGGCTGTACCCCAGGGATTTATATCTGCTTGCTGACAGAGTTCTTTAAAGTTGTCACTTTTGCTTCTCCGGATTGCTGATTTCAAGTCTCTACTCCTGCTTATCTTTGTATTGCACCTGTAGGTTCTGGTGGGAGGGCAAACCTCTGGATCGCTGGAACAGTCTTCTCGCTTTATGGCACTTGCTGCGTAGCTCTGCTATCTCTTAGTTCCACGAATATACTGGTGGCCGGCGATTTATTGACGTTTTCCGGACCATAGATGCATCGCATGCTCTCATTACATGTTTCGTAATCTCAGCTGCCATAGCATTTGCTGTTCCTGGCCTTATTGTAGATTCTCTAAAGGTGAAAGTAAAAGAATCCTCGTCTAATGTGCCTATTTTCCACCCCAATCGTTGTGCCTTCTTTGGTGGGAGTTCCTGGTTGAATCTTTTCTGGTCTATTTCAAACATGATGGCCAGGTGGTCGCTGTGAGTGTACTGTTTACTTACTCTCCACTTGGCGCCCCTCGCTAGGGAACTGGTTACGAAGGTGATGTCAACTACGGAACCTACGTCGTGTCTGCTAAAGGTATTCTCGCTTCCCGTATTGAGCAGCATGACATCTAGTGACGATACCGCTTCGAGTAGTGCCTCATCTCTTCTATTGGTTCGAGTGCTGCCCCAATCAGTGGTCCATGCGTTGAAATCCCCAGCCATGATGATTGGGCTACGGCCTCTAGCATCATCCACGAGCCTATCCAACATACACTGGAATTCTTCAAGAGTGCTGTTTGGGGATGCGTAACAACCTTGGCTCGAACAAACCCGGATTGGGGTGTCATCATTTTTTCTTCGAAGGCGTAGTCTCCACAGGTCCAAATAGCATCTCTTTTTGAGTAATCAGCTACCCAGACTTTTTCGTCGAGGTTCTTGTACTGTTCGGATAATATGGCAACATCTATTTTTGACTCACGAATGGCTTGTGTTAGGAGGTCCTGTGCCGCTTCGCAGTGATTTAAATTTAATTGCAGCACTTTCATATTCTTCTTGCGGTTTTTTTTGCTTCCTGGTATACAGGACATACTGCGCTTCCTGCCGCGTGTTTGAAGTTGGTGCTCCCCTTTTCTTCGCAGAGCACGCACCTTGCATCATTGGTGCAGTTTTTAGAAACATGGCCTTTCTGTTCACACTTGACGCAATCCTCACTTCTGTCCACCGTATTTGAACACGCCTTTGCAGCGGTACCACTTTCTCCCGTATTCTGCATATCGTCCATCCGATTTTAACTCTCCCAACCTCCAGAACTTTTTTGGCAGCGTTTATCGGTAGGCTTATGACTGCAGTTTGTGTTCCTGCATAGGCTTTCCTCATGGATTTGATGGATGAGGCGTACCTTGCACTTCCTCGAATTGCTCCTCAGATCTCTTCTTTGGTAGTGACATCGTGTAGGTTTTTGCACTCAATCAGTACCTCGTGCGTTAGGGTCCTTACTTCCGCCATTTCCCCGAGAACTTGCCCTACTTTACTTTGGTGCTCAGAGGTTTTTCCAGCTGCTGCTTTCTTGAGCTCAAGCAGTAACTCTCCCTTGGCCGTCTTCCTTATGTGAATTATGTCCGCTCCCAGGCCTTTTAACTCAGGGTTGGTCTTCACTTTTCGGAGTATAATAGGATGTTTCTCCAGTTTTTTTAATCACCAATGCGTCCGGCTTGACATGTATCTTGTCTGGACCTTTTTTTACCACTCCTTTCCACTCGGCTTGGTAATGGTCTTGATTCGCGGTTTTTTCGTCTGCATCTTTGCCTCGCGGTTTTGCCGTCTTTCCTGGTTTTTTTTGGAGCGCTTTTTCTTTCTTCTTACTTTGGCACTTCTGGACGTTTTGTTGCACTGATATTGCTGTTTTTTCGTGACTATCTCAGCGTATGTCAATGTCGAGGGTTCTTCATTGCTCGGAGATCTAGTCCTTTTCCGCTTGGGTTCTGGTAGTTGCTTCAACGGATGAGAAGGCGCCGATTTGCCCATATCTGGTGACTCAGTAGTTTGCGTAGCTTTAGACGCTCTATTCTTTATCACGTTGTCTTTCTGGGAATTTGCTTTGCAGTTGTAGTGTCTGCGTATAGCGCTAGTCAGCTTTCTGATTTCTTGGTGCACTTTTGTTTTCCCTTTGATGAATTCTATCAACGTATTGATGTTCTTTCCCAGGGATTGCATGGCTTCACGTTTTTCTCTTTCTTCACTGTTTTCTCTTCGCCTTTCTTTTTTGGTGGTTTCAGGCGTCAAGCTAGCAGTTGGTGCTTCTGTGAGGTGGAAGTCTGGCTGCTTTTGTGGGGATGTCTGCTCCGTTACTGGTGCAGACGGCGTCCCTACGTCCTTACTATCAATCGCCTCCTCCATAATTTTTAGCGGCGGTGATCGCATCAGTACAGAATTTCTCCTAAATGGATTTTCCTCTGTACATTCGATTCCTGAGTTTGGTACTATATTTTTTTGTTCTTTTTTTTCTGTTTTATTTATGTTTGTTTTGTTTTCATTTTGATTCATTTTGTATTGGATCCCACGAGTATGCGGGAAAGGAAGGTCCACCACATCAGAGACCCCTGTAATGTAAGGCTACATTACAACCAGAGGGCGCCAGGTATCTGGAGGGCTCCGTTAGCGATTTTTGTCCGCAGCACCATTCAGACCTCGGCACGGGTCGCATTACACCTTGCCTTAGGGACAAGACGCTTAGTTACGGGCGGCATCTACTCGCCCTGTCACAAGAATTTCACTGGGATTATGTGTTTTTTCCGTCACACCCTCCATTTTTGCCGCTCTTGGTCGGGGACTGCTTATTGGTTATTCGCAGCTAACCTATATATCTATAGGTCTTTCAGCTATCCGCCACCGTGCTGACCCCCCTGGTAGCCTAAGCTCCGCCCCAAGCTCTCTTTCCTTAAAATGTGTTGGTGGGTTAAGGTAGTATGCCCTAGACGAAGTCTGATGAAATTTGATACCGCAGCTCTGGATATACACGGTGAGTAGATCGGTGTTTATTTTTGAGTAGTGGTCTTCGTAGTCGCTCCATCTTAGAATTTTGTTCATCTTAATAATTTGGTCGATGCATCTTTGATGGTCTTTCTTTGAAAATATATCAAAGGTGAAAACTAGTTATTTATTGCAAGACTTTGCGGCTTTATCGGCAATTTCCTTGCCTGATACACCAATATGGCTTGACACCCACATAAGTTTAAGTTTGTTGGGTTTCCTTATTAGAAGGTCACGTATCTTGTTAATCAGCCTGCTATTGTGGTTTGAGTTGGAGACGGCTCGGAGAACTGAAAGGCTGTCGGTGCAAATCACTAATTTAGAGGTGAACTGTGGAGACATTTTAGCAGCTACCAGGATGGCTAACGCTTCAGTAGTAAAAACTGATTAGAATTCCCATAAAATTCTTGCTTTAAGCAAAGTACCATTTTCTTCGGTTACAGCACAGGAAGTGTTATAAGCGGATTTTGAACCATCTGTGAACAAAGGAGTCCAACCTTCAAGTTTGAGAGTTTCCATTATTTCTACAGAAGTAGAGTATTAAGCTCTCCTGTGGGTGTTGTCTTTATTGTACACTGTAAGCTTAAGTTCAAAGGGAGGGAGAGTTGGAGAGCGACCTTTAACACGTTTGAAGGGTAGGTCCATTTCTTTGGCTCTTAATAAAGTCATTTTGGACTTGCTAGTTGGATCGAAGTCTCTATCAATGATGGAGTCATTGGAAAAGATAAGTTTTGTGATGATTTTGAGAATACTTTCGGATTGTCGCTGTTCCAAAGTGGGAAGGCTAGCTTCCGACATGATGTTGTCAATTCTGGTCCTGCGGTAGACTTTGATACTTCTTATTTCTATACCACTGATGTCGTTCAAAGCAATTAAGAATAGCACTACCGAGAAAGGTGATTCTTGTTCAATGGATGTATAGTAGAAAAAGCATTATTAATTTTAACAGATATTTTCCTATTCGACAGAAACGATTTGATAAATCCATATATTTTGGGGCCAATGAACCAATTGAGGAGTTTGTCCAAAATTAAATGAATGCCTTTCATGAAATCCAATGAGAGTATCGATACATGATTACGCGAAGACAAAGCATTTGATATGTAATGATCGATATGTAGTAAGGTGTCCGAACAGCCCTTTTTTGGTTTGAAAACAACTTGGTTTGTGCTGATTAATTTCTTTGTTTCTAGGAACCAATAAAGACGTTTAGCAAAAATGTTTCAAAACTTTGGACATGTGTACATGGAATGAGGGAAATTGGACGGTATCCATCTACAGAGTCTATTGGCTTGTTTGGTTTAGATAAGGGGAGATTCCAAGCATCATTCCAAGATTGTGGGATGATGCCGGCTTTTAGTATTTCGTTGTATAATGTAAGAAGCCTAGATTTAACATTAGGTAGGTTCTTAATCAGAGGATAAGAAATGCGGTCCATACTTGGAGTTTTACCTTTTAGAACCCTTAAACAACACTCAAACTCTATATGTGTTATAGGAACTTCAATTTGTTTCGCTAGTGTGTTACCAGGAGTTAGATGTGGCGTATTGGAAAGGCTGTCGTCTTTTAAGTCCTTGAAAGATTTTGAGAAATTGTTATCTTTTGAGAGGTTGGACCAAAAGGAAGCGAAAAAGTTACCAATATCTAACGGCGAAGAGATTGGACCCGTGGGTCTTACTAGACATTTTATTGGACGAGGAACGTAGTTACCAGTAAAGCAGCGGATATTATGTCAGATTTTAGCGGTGGGGGAGTTAGGATTAATCGTTGAGGTAAATTCAGCTAGAGATATAGCTTTGCTTATTTTCATTTCTCTCCTAAAAAGAGCATTTGATTTTTTGTAAGCTAAAAGGTTAGAAAGCATAGTGTACTTTTTGAAATGTCGCCAGAGTCTCATTTTTCCATCTCTCAGCTTCTTGAGAACAGGGTTCCACCAGGGAACTGTTCTGGTAGTGGAGGTGGGAGAACTTTGAGGAATTGAAATGTTGGCTGCGTGCCGAATTAATTTTGAGTAGAATGGCTGCTTCTTTGTTTGTGTTGGAAGATGGAGTTTTATCATTTAAGTATTTGTTCGTTGTGATTTGGTACCGGTCCCAATCAGCTAAGTCGGTTTTAAATTTTAGGCTAGGAAAAATTTTGTGCTTGTTTGGGCTGATTTGTATCTGTATTATAATAGGATAGTAAACACTATTATGAAGGTCTTCTAATATATTCCAGGAGGTTAGGGGATAAAGGGTGGGTGAACAGCATGATATATCAATATGGGTGAAGGTGTGGGGGAGCCACCGGTTAAAAGCATAAGGTCGGAGTTCAGTAAGAATTCTTCGATTATAGTTCCACGGTGGTTAGATTTGGGAGAGCCCCATAGGTTGCTCGACGAGTTAACATCGCCATACAATAATATAGGTGTAGTATTTGATTTGTGATGTTTTCAAGGTCAGATCGGGAAAATGTTTGTTTGGGCAATGAGTAAATAGAGACGATAGTGATTTTAATTGCTAAATTTACTTGTAAAGAAAGTGTTGAATTGATATTAATTTGAACATGGGGTATGTTATTTTTAATAAGAAGACTTGTGCCCTGTTTACCGGTTAGGTTTTGGGGAGAGTTGCAAAAATAACCAGAATTAAATTTCGGAATAATTGGGGTAGATTGAAACGCACAATGTGTCTCTTGAAGAGATAAAGCACATGGCGAGCTTTTTTTTTATTAGCAAATTGAGCTCGTCGAAGTTATTAATATATCCTTGGATACTGCACTGGAGAGCTTAAAAAAAAGTTTGGAATTTCTGAAGATTTATTGTTTGTTATTTGAGGGTGGTAGGTTGCGTGACTCTGCTATCTAGAAGTTGAAGCACCGAGGCTTCTTGACGAGCTAAAGTGATTCAACCTTAAGCCAGCAGAGTAAGGGTAAGGGTAAGTTAGCAGTTGTATGTTTTATATAGATTCATCATCATCATTTTTGGTGTTGGGTATATAATAGTCGTGCGTTTGGAGAAGATTGTGTGTAGTTTGCGAAATAGGTGGGAAGATTGAGATGGTTTTAGAGTTTATAGAGGTTATTGGCATATTTGTTTGTGTATTGACATGTGGGTTTTGCTAGTTTAGATTGGTGCTTTGTATGTTACTTAAGGGTAGATTTTGCGGTTGAGAGTGATGTTTATTTGAATTTAAATGTGTATAGTTTACAGTATTGATTGTGCTGGATGCAGAATGTGTTATTGGTGGAAATGATTCAGATTCTGGTTGTGAGGGGGTTTTGTTGTTAATGTTGTTGGAGGTTCTAGGAATGGGAGTGACTATTGTGCTATTGCTTTGAAAAGGTTGGGAAATGTTTGTGCTTGTAGGTGGTGATTTACTTAAATTAGCTTAAGCTACATTTGCAAAGGAGTTTGGATTGAAGTTTGATTGTATGGGGTTTTGTTCATGGTAAAAACGCTTGGCTCAACCATGGTACACTTTTTCTTTGTTTTAATTTTTAATGGATATATTTGGGCCAGTCCTTAGAATCGGATGGATGGGGGGCGAGGCAATTGGCACACATTTGTCTAGTACAAGCAGAATCTGCATGTAGAGGTTAGTTGCATATGTTACATACTGGAGTGGGGTTAGTGCATTTTTTTTAGTATGGCCTGGAATTTGGCAGTTCCTACAGCGCATGGTATTAGGGAACTATTCGGACACTTTGGCCTTGTACCAACCTATTTCCACTGTCGCAGGAGGCCGGGAGACGATCTCTGATTCAGGCACATTTATGAGACATGGTGCATATACTATGCCTTTTGAGGCATTAAGTTGATGATATGATTTCAACAGGACATAACCCCCGATTTTTTTTTTTTGACACGAATTTATCTGCAACTTTATGATTTTTAGTCAAAATAAGGATTTTACCACTCTAGCAAGACTTCAGAGAGTCCGTCCAAACGGTTCCCAGGTTTCATTTTTGGCCCTGGGGCCATATGGTATTTATGGAAAAACACTACGCACGCGATGAATTAGCGCTTTGTACTGAATGTGTGTGAAAAAAGGAATAAGAAAGAGTTGTTTTGGATGTATAAGGAGATAAGAAAATAAGCGCGACGAGAGCAGCTGAGTTGACTATAGATGCGTATAGCACGAAAATTAGTCGGCGACTGTTAAGCTTAATTAATATTTTATAAACATTCACGATATGAAGAGATCCTTTTTGATAAGCCTGATTATTCTTTAAACTTCGAGAATGGAGGTCCATCAGTATGAACCCTTTAAACATTTTCCCAAGCACAATTATTGGCAATAAGTGTTACTGATTAGCCCATATTAAAATCAGACACTTTTTACTTGCACCTATTGCATTCGTGAAAAAAATCGAACTCAAGATTTTTTATCAAACTTGACATTACTATGATGGAGAAGTCCAAAAAAGTAGGTCCGGCAATTCCGTCTGTCTGTCTGTCTGTGTGTATATGCGACTACAGCCTAAACGGCTGGACGGATTTGCTTCAAACTTCATATCTGTGGTCTGTGCGATAATCCCTAGAGGCGAAATTGGAATTTTCATTCTAACTCCAAAATTAAGGGTAGTTTACTTAAGGCCGATTTCAGTTAAAATGGATTTTCTCGAAAACGGCTCTCACGATTTCGATAAAATTTGATATGTGGGTTAGTTTGGGCATATGCTATGAGATGGCATACCACGTTTTCACAAAAAAAAAATCGAATAACGGTAATATTGAAAATCAGCTGTTTCTCGGGTATTTGTTCCGCGATTGGGCTAAAAATTATTATTTGTAGGTTATAAGACAAGTGCAAAATAATGACGTATCAAATTTTTTAATTTTCAAAATTTTTACTAGAAATTGAGAAAAAATTATATAAGCAAAGTAATAGGCCTTAAGATTCTCAAACACCCTTTATGACCACGCCCACTTTTTAAAGGTTTTTTTGAAAAACAAACTATTGTGTAAATTCCTACAATGTTATGAAATGTTATGTTCCATCGAAACGCGGAATGCCACGCCTACTTTACTACTGCAAGTACGTACGACCCAGTCGTGCACTTTATTTATTATGATAGAAGGATCTATGACAATTGTGTGTGAAACAAAATATCGGCCAAATGATCGCTACGGCTTCGGTGCATACCTCTATCCGATGCTCCACATTTTGTGACTATACAAAGAAAATCATCTTCAGCGACGAGGCACACTTTCATCTCAGTGGATTCGTTAACAAACTGAATTGCCGCATTTGGGCAAATGAGAATCCACGAGTGATTGTTGAAAAGCCGATGCATCCACAAAGAGTGAATGTTTGGTGCGGTTTATGGGCTGGCGGCGTCATTGGGCCGTACTTCTTCGAAAATGAGGTCGCCCAAGCAGTTACCGTGAATGGTGTTCGCTATCGCGAGATGATAATGGACTTCTTGTGGCCAGAAATTGAGGATATGGACCTGGACGATATGTACTTCCAACAGGATGGTGCCACTTGCCACACAGCCAGAGAAACAATGGCTCTTTTGCGCGAGAAATTCAATGGCCGTGTTATCTCCGTCGTGGCGATGTTAATTAGCGGTCACGATGTGATTTGACACCGTTGGACTTCTTTCTTTGGGGATTTTTAAAAGAAAAGTGTACGTCAATAAGCCAAGAACAATTCAAGAGCGGATGAGATAATTCGCCACATTAACGACATTGAACCTCAATTCTGTCTCAGAGTCATTGGAAATATGGACCATCGGATAGAGGTATGCCACCGAAGCCGTGGCGAGCATTTGGCCGATATTTTGTTTCACACATAATTGTCATAGATCCTTATATCATAATAAAAAATATTAAGATAATTCTCTGAAAACTTTTTGTTTTATTTACAATTAACTTCGTGCGTTTTCGTTGGACTTCTCTTAATAGTCCGTGAAAAAGTTACTTAACACAATTTTTAGAAAATAAGTTAAAGGTAAAAAATTAAAAAAAAATTGTATGCGTTACATTTTGAGAAAAATGCATTTAGATTTTGTGTTCAAGGAGCCATAACTTTTTTGTGAGTAGATTAAATTGGACAAACTTTTCAACATTTTATGCGGTATTGCATTTGCTCTTTAAATTTTTTAAGATCGTTTTGTAGGTATAATAGTTTAGAAGTAATACCATTTCTCTCGGAGGTGTCTTGCTTTGTCAGGCTATAACTTACAATGGAGTGAGAATAGACCCCTACCTGCCATACGAGATTTTGTCCACTACAACGTCAGGAATTTAAAGGATTTTACCTCTTCAATAGGTCACTCTGTATCAGTTTCGTGTGGTAAAATAAGTGCGTGAATAAGTTTAGAAACTTGAAACGCCGTTCGATCCTCTACAAATCGGGCTATTGTGTGATCCAATTTTCCTCAAACGAAACATGTCTCCTTCACCACTTTACCTTTCAATCACCAAAAAATCCCTTCTCGACAATTGTTCGACAATTGTTCGCAGTTAAATTGTCTCTACTTATCACATGTTCATCCAAAAAAGCTGAGAAATACCGAGTTATTTTCCTCATAAGCAAATGGATGTTAGACAATGAAACTGCAAAGACGATGTCAGAAAGGGATATACTAAAAATTCGCACTGAAGAAATGAATGCGTAAGTTGGAAAATAATTGGTTTTTCCAATGATTCATTGTATGCTTGTTTATCGTTGATGAATTGGTCGGATCTCGTTAGCAGAGGTCATACTTGTTTGTTTCTCGGCTTGGCCAACATTTTCGTAATAAATATTTAAAAAAAGGTTTGATAAACAAATTATATTTGATAAATATATTTGATACTTAAAAAGGGAAGCCGAAAGGAATCGGCTTGTATGGACCGCACTCCACTGCTGTGTATACATGCATATTGTTTCATTCTTACTAGGGTTCATGAGATAAAACTGTTCTATATATAGTTTTACGTCCTTCTCAAATTTTAAATTAAATTCAATTTAAAATTATTATCCTCATTGTTTATCGCTTTGTAACTCTTTAACTATTTTAATACTATATACTACTTATCTAATAAAACCAATTCAATCCTAGTCCCAATAGGATCATTTTACCTGGTCTAAATTCTACTCAATTGAGCTATCGTTCATAATTAAATGTTTGCTCTTCGGATTTGGCTGTTGCCGTTATATCCGAGTTCATCGTTCTCTAAGGAGTTCTAAGTTTCTAGTCTTGGAATATTCCAGGTGCATAAACTGGAATACCGATTGTGTCAATGTTTTACATATACATACATACATAGGTAGTGCCACTTAAGTTTTCGAACTGTTTTCGAATTGCTTAGTTTATATTTTACGGAGTTAAAATAATTAATAGTTAATATAAAATATATATTCATCTTCATATTGTGGGCAAGGGGTTAGAGGTTCGAATCTCAGTCGGAACACCTGAAAAGTTTTTCACGGCCCCACCTCTTGCAAGCGTCTGACAAACATCCGGGAGTACAACTGTCCTGAGAAAGCTTCTCAAATAACAAATCGCCCTTCGGACACGGCATTAAACAGTAGGCCCCTTCCATTCGTGTTAAGTATATAACACGTACAGCACGAATGGTTGTGAGAAGCTAGGCCCTGGGTCCAATCGACCCGTTGCGCCAAGTATTTATTTATTTATTTTTATTCATCTTCATATTAACTTTATCAACATACATTCAATTAAATAAGATAATTTTTAAATGTATCATTGGGATTCAAAATAAATGAAACCACTGGTTATTTACAAGTTTTTAACGAATTCCAACTTATTGTACATATTTGAACGTTTTGGGATGTATTTTAAAAGCTACATATATGCTCAGTTCTACACGAGCAATAACGGTTGTTGCATAAATAAAGATGTATTTTTCCCAAAAAAAAAAACTTACAAATTTCGGAGTCTTACAAGGTAAACAAGGAGGGTAATTTACGATAATTAAAACGGCTTATACTGGGTAAAGGCAAAATTGGCGAGACTATTGAAATTACGAAACCCTTAAAGTTTTTACATTTTATTTATATACAAAGTGTAATACAAATTCAAACTTAAATTTTAAAATTTTCTAATGTTTAAAAAATTACATTTTTTTTCTGTTATCAAAGTCGACGATAGTGTGAGTTCTAGCAGTGTAGGAACCGTTAGTTCAGCCATAGGGGCTAATACCTCTTTAATTAGTCAAAGTGCAACTACGTCGCATCAAACCCCATCTCTTTCTGCATCTCTTAACATCACTGTTGAGTCCGTTATTGATATTGATAGTAACAGTGGTGGACCAACGACATCTATGTTACCAGCATCAGCTACGATTTTGGGACTTGGAATGACTACAGGCAGTAATAATTCGTCCGGTAGTTCTGTGATGGTTGCTAGTAGTACCAGTGGTTCTACAGTGCCAGTTGCTGTACATAGCGGAAGCAATCAAAGCAATCAGAATCAACATCAAACACCGCATCAACATATATCGTCGAATAAGCATTCAGCTGCTGTACCATTAATTTCTGAAGCCAATCGTCCATCTTCTTATATTGTGAGTATGCATACATGTGATTATTTAAGGGTCAGCTTTTCTTTCTTAGTTTTCTAGTAATAGAGGGTAATTTAATTCGTTGGTTTTTTAATTAGACGCCGGCCAATAAAAAATTATGTTTGTTATTAAAAAAATCTCAGTTCTATTATATTTCAAACCAAACTTGAGATTAATATTTATTAATTAAAAAGAACCCATCATACATATACATATTTAAAAGTGGTTTAATACTTTCCTTCAAATTTTTACTAAACCATAAGTACTTATTACATACATATCATATTTTTAGTAAAATGTTTAACATTCTATTTTATTTTTCTCATTTGAATACGTCCACAAAGGATGCTGAAGGCAATCGCGTCTGGATATGTCCAGCATGCGGTAAAGTAGATGATGGTTCAGCAATGATCGGCTGCGATGGATGTGATGCTTGGTATCATTGGTAAGTGGAATAAACTTAAGGTTCAAATAATTTTAGTTTACCACAGTAATGCATAATTTTACTATTAAATGAAGTGCATGACTGGGTTGTACGTACTTATGCCGGAGATTTATGAAATACTGTTTTTTTTGAGGTCATCGAGATACTTTACAGAAATAGAGATACATTGAAGAAATTTCAGTGAAATAAATGTGGGCGTGGTCATTTATAAAGTTTGAATGAATTATAGAGAAATTACCTGCTTCTATTTTGTCTTAATGATTTTTTCTCAATTTTTTGTCAAAAAATTAAAATATTAAAAAGTGGGCGTGGCTGTTTCAAAACTTTTTATGACATATCTTTACAAGTGTCTTATATTTTCTCATATATTAATTTTAAGCCCCATCAGTGAAGAAATACCCGAGAAGTAGTCGTTTTTCAATAATACCGTCTTCTTACCGCACGTGGTCTCGTAAAAATTTTGAACTCGAGATTTTAATCAAACTTAACATTACTACATAAAATGGAAGAGTTGAATAAAAGTGGGTCCCCTAATTCTGCCTATCTGCCTATCTGGGATCAAAACTGGACCCGAAACGGATGTACGAATTTGCTTCAAACTTCATATCTGGCGTCTGTGGGGTCACATCCAGAGGCGAAATCGGAAATTCAATTTAACATCAAAATTAAGGGTCCTTTTCTTATGACCGATTTTAATAAGATCTAGTATTTGGAGTAGCTTCAATGTATGCTTACAAATGGCATACTAAGTTTTCTATTTCTCGGATATTTCTTTTGCTTGATATTATTACCTTAGATCCCGTTCTTGACGTCTGAGACTGTAAACTTCCATTCGAATTTCATCCGCAATCAGACTTTTTTCACCGTAGTTTGTTATAGGTACCCCATTCTCGGCATACAGGCATATGTTACTCTGGATGGAATTACTGAGATATATGTACCTGTGTGGAGCAAGAAGGGGATAAAGGTGTTGGAATCGGTGATTTAGAGGGGGTTTAAAGTCTTTTCGCCATCACTATCCATCTTTTCTAGCGACTGGCTTTCTAGTGTTCGGAAGTTGACCTCCGAAAACTGCACGTCGCTCTACACTTTCTATTGTGCTGTCCAACGTTCGTAAAACCAACAGACTCCAATGTTTTGCGACGCTTTCGGCCAACGCGGCGGCTTTAAACCCTTTCGAATGATATTTTTTAGCTGCATTCCTTTGAATCGTCTTACATGTGAGACAATGTCTCTTCTAACTGAGTAATGTAACGGGGTGCTGCATTCACTGGGGAAATTGTAGTAAGCAAATCTTTTAAAGCATTTCGTTAACCTTGAAGTTTTCGTTTTAGAGTGTTTTAAAAAAAATATAAAATTTTCCTGGTACAGTTAGTACAATGTCCCTCTCTAGTTACTAGGCCTGTAAAAGTAGCGATAAAACGAGCAACCGAATACTCTTTACTAGTTACTTTCGTTATTCTAGTTATTTTTGTTATTCAGTTTCTTACCGTGGACATACATACAGTAGCGATCAAAACTGGATGGATAATTTCAAATATTCTAGTTTTTTGAGGATAAAATGAATGTCCGTCAACCGATTTTCACGAAATTTTAAGGATTAATTTAATCTCCATCTATCCAGTTTTGCACGTTTGGAAAAACTGTGTTTTAATATATGTTTTTAGTTTTTACCCCCATCATTAATTTTTTGTAATGCTGTTTATTATTTTGCGTATACTCTCTGAATGGTTTCACTTGGAATTCTTGATCATTCAGCCTTCAGTCTTAGGCACAACTCATTTAAATTCGCCGGTGCTTTTCCAAATTTTTATATCTTTCTCTTAATAATAGCCCCCAGCTTTTCAATTGGATTTAAATCCGAGCTTTGTCCTGGCCACGCAATTGTCTAAAAATCCTGATATTTGAGCAAATTTTTGACGATTTTGGTTATAAGCTTGGGATTACCGTCCTGTTGAAAAATTATTTTCTTCGTCGGATAAGTACACTCCTTAATGAAATCGGCCAAATTGGTCAGGAGTATATTCACATAATTTTCTTTTTATTTCATAATGCCCTCAATCTTAATCAACGGACTTCCATGCCACCAAGTTAAACAGCTCCAAGCCATCAAACTTTCTTCACCGTGTTTTACGGTTTGTTTAACGTGGTGCCTTTAAAGGGTCTCATTTAGTTGGTGCCAATAATATGCCTTACCATCGGACTGAAACCTATTGATTTTGGTTTCATCTGAACAAATGACTCGTTTTCAGTCATCCACCGTCTAATACTTATGTTTTTTCCATAACGTAAGCCTGGCCTTTATATTTTTTCTGAAAGTGCTCGTTTTTTCTATTTTACAGCGGTCACAAGCCCAATTCTGCGAAGAGCCCTTATAGCTATCCACTAGCTTGCATTTTTGGGGATTATTTTTCAGCTCTTTTAGGTCTTTTGGCGTCTTTTTTGATCATAAGATGTCCCATAATGCGAGCATCTCCATCGATTGGTTAAACGGTTTGGGCGCCCACCTTTACTATGAATCCTATCAATATTCCTTCTTTTTCATACCATAAAGGTTAGAGAGATGTTGTGCTTCATTTCTTTCTTAAGACGTTGTAGTTATGTGATTTCATTCGTTTATATTAAAATAACAAATAACAAATTAATCTTAAAAATGTCATAAAAATCGGATGATAAACATTCATTTTATTCTCAAAAAAGTAGAAAAATTGAAATTACCCATCCAGTTTTGAACTCCGAACAACATTTCCAGGGCCCAATTACTCACGGCGGTGTCTATGGTGGTCCGGTCTCAATTCTAGTTGCAGCACGATCTTATACTGCAAAATAATCAGAGTTGAATCTCTGGCGATGCCGATCGGCGTTGAATCGAAATTTTTGCGTCTTTTTCGATACTGCCTGCTACGAAGGCTATGTCTATTTGGTGGCTTAAGGTTCAAAAGAGTGCACTTACGCTCAAACTTTTACACGGTTCGGCGAATTGCCAGGCACACTAAAGCCATGATGACGAGCGGTCTTACGACCAAATTCACTTTGCGTATTTACAACTGAGCCGGAATTTCGATAATACTTTTTTAATAATTTCCGCACGTTCGACAAACGTGAAAAGATGCATGATAGAATGTCAGGCCTTACGGAATATTCTGACAGGTGAATGTCAATGGTAACTTTGGCAACTGGTGAACCATAATAATTGGAAAGGTATAATTGCATCTGGTAACCTTTTCGAAGAGGCCAAATTATTTAGTTGGATCACCTGCGAATAAAATTGAATATCAAGCAAAACACTCCAGCTAATGTAAACAGCACTAATAATCCTTTGCCAAAGCTTAAATGGATGAAAAACGGAAGGGGGGACTATCGAAATCGACTAAGCTCCAATCTACAAAATGTCAAGCTTCGAAAAAATACCTACAATCGAGATAGTGTATTTAACTAATATAATTAAAGAGTCAGCGAGTCTGCAAAGTAGTAACCAAAAAAACCTATAATCCAAAAAATAAGTGTTACAATGCTCCGTCGATTCATATAGTATTCCGTTCCCTTCGGTGAATATTATTTTTTCACTGTTTCGCAGTACCTGCGTTTCAGTGTTAAAGCCACCTGCCAACTGCTTACAAATACAAATTATGGGCGCAACAGGTTAAAGGGACCCAGGGCTTTGTGCGTGTGGTAGGGGCCCACTGTTTAATGCCGTGTCCGAAGGGCAAATTGTTATTTGAAAAGCTTTTTCATTCCAGTTATACTCTCGAATGTTTATCAGATGCTCGCGATAGGTGGGGCCGTAAAAAACCTTAAGGTGTATTGGGTGGGACTGCTTCGTACTTCAACGTCCTTACCACTTCAGTCATGGCGCCCACTGCTTGCCTGTCCCAAAAAACATCCGTATGTTGTTCCTAAGCCCTTTTCTTACGTGGGATCTTTTTCTCCTCCCTTCCTCGGGCTCGATACTCTTTTCTTGCTGCTCTTATTTTGTCCGTAGGTGTTCGTAGGGGTGCATTTTTTGTCACCTTTTTCTGGCGAATGGATCCTCTTTTAGGATCCATAGGTGATTCAAAGTTTGGACAATTGGAATGTTGGAAGTGTTCCATAGCATCTACCAGCGCGTAGTCGATTCAGTTTACAGTTCGACCATTAAACCAAGTTGCTGTATGAATTTGTAGAGCCTTGAAAATCAAGTGCTATTTATCACCGTATGCACGAGATGTTGCAAAATTTATTAACTGGAACTCGTTGTCGGTTGTCGTTTTGTGGAGTCTGTACTTTTCGGTTAATCCACCAAAAATGTTTTCTTAAACGATTTTGGCATTGAAGTCTCAGAATATGATTTTAACATCATATTTCGGAAATGCTCAGTCCAGAAGATCATAGAAATCTTCTGTACTAGAATCTTCAGTTTCGCATATCACAGCCACTAGATCGCTGATCAAGCTAAAGTCAATTATTATTGAGCGTAGGCGGTTTCCTACGACGTAACAACCACCGTCTTTTGGGACAGCTGCAGTAAATGTCGTATTTTTTTCATTTTTGGATACCTGATCCTATCCATCTTATTTCCTGTATCTGCCTAGTATTGCGTAAGGACTAATTTCCGTTTTACACATTGCGTAGAGTCTATGAACTTTACAGGTGCATGCTCTCAATTCATAGTCCGTGAATGGTCCGAATTGTGATCTTAAATGAGGATAACGGTTGTTATCCAAGACTTGCGTTTTTCTAATAATTAGATTTGATTGAAAAACTGATGTCAGCGCTGCCCGTGGGATGTGAGCGCTGGCATTCGTCCATTAAATTGTCATCTGCCACAGTCAGTTTTTCTAAAACCTGACTTATTCTTTGCTAATCTTTGCCAATCTGAACTACGGATACGTTGAAGTAACCCGACTAATATTTGCTTCCTACTTCCGTTTGATGCTGTGACGTCGCCACTGACTAACTTCATTGAGGACGTTCGTCCGCTGCAGCATTTACTGTGCTGCTATATCGACAACAACCAGTACCCGATGACTACCACTTGTAGGTTAAATAAGCAAAATTGATGTGTAGTAACAGTTAGAACACTAGACTCCGGCAAGGTTATGCCAATCAGTGTCTTCCATAACCATTCTTGATACTCTAGAGGAAACTTTTATTTGAACGGAAATCATGGACATAAACAGGTTTGTAAAGTCGGTTTAATGAAAAGGATTTAATGCAAATTATAAATCTCAACTAAAGGTCAAGAACTAAGCCTTTAATTTAATAAGAATAATTTTGTCTAAGCTTCTGTGGAAAAGAACAAATTGAGTTATGAGTTGGAGGTGTATGCCGTCATACGACCGCTTAAGAAATTGCCGATCTACCTTTTATGATTGAAATTCGTTACCTTTACTGATTGCTTTTTAATTCCCAATGGCTACGTTGAAATTAAAAAATAAAATCTAAAATTAGGATCTTCAGTTTCAAGAGTATAATAGTTCAGTGCATTCTAAATCTGGAAGGTCGATGCAATACGTTGATTCTCTAAGTAAGTACCTGATTGTTTAAGTTGTAGAAGATGGTGTCATAGAACAAGAACACAAGTGAAGTATGAGTTTTGTAGGTTTCTCTTAGAAATTCTTAAATCGTTAAAATTTGGAAGATTTCGTTCTGAGAGGGCAGATCATGCAAAAAGTGCATGATCAAGCATGAGGTATTACTTCGATGCGATTTGTTTAATCCAACGATATCCAAAGCTATTGAAGCGCTTTCTAGAAGCTGTGTAAGCTGTACTCTCAAATAAAGGAAGACTGTAAAAGTTGAGGGATTTCTCAATCCTGTTGATAAAATGGACATATCTCTTTATACTTTTCATATGGACTATATAACTGGTCCCAACAATTGAAGTCTCTAGAGGAAATGGACAAGTTGAGTGTTTCAATGAAATCGTTATAGAAGTTTTATCCCAACTCCAGGACAGAGAACAAGCGAAACAATAAATTCGAAGGATGTAAGAATACAAAATTAGTGACCTACATCAAAGTTCAAAAGTCAAACGCAATGACAGATACGATGTCAGCAAAGTCAGAGAATATGATGGACCTTACGTCGACAGCTCCTGATTAAATGAAGTCCTGGAAAATATTTACCCTGGAGGCGAAAAAGCCCTATCTTCTGACAACCATTTCCATATCCGAAGGGCTTTTATTTGGGATTATTTGAGAAGCTAATTCATGATAGCTGTGCTCTCGGATGTTTGTTAGACGCTCGCGAAAGGTGCGACCGTGAAAGGAATTTTAAGTGTTGTCTAGGGATCAAACCTGGAACAACATACCAATCCACTTTACACTACGCCTACTTCATAAGGGCTACATAATAGGGAGGATAGTGTATCATACGATCCGTCCCAGACTTATTTTAGCCTTTCTATGTTTTTACTTGCACCTATGTATAACTATGTATACCTACTTGTGGGCGCCGCGGCTCAGTGGTTCGTGCGTTGGACTATGGAGCAAAGTGTTCGAGGCTCGAATCCCGGTCGGAATACCTAAACGTTTTTTCTCGGCCCCACCTCTCGTGAGCGTCTGACAAACATCCGAGAGTATAACTTGTCATGAAAGAGCTTCTCAAATAATAAATTGCCCTTCGGACACGGCATTAAACAGTAGGCCCCTTCCATTCGTGTAAAGAATATAACACGCACAACATGAATGGTTGTGAGAAGCTAGGCCACCACCTGTTGCCCCTAATATTTATTTATTTTTAAGTGCGACCCAGTCGTGCACTTTATTTTTAATTGCCTAAACCTTCTTGTATCGTCCAAAATGCTTCTAATCATCACACCTAACACGAAAATTCACATCACAAAAGCATGTGTATTAAATTCAACACACAATACTAATGCAAATTCAATTCACATTAAAACAAAAGTTTTTAACGTTTCGAGTGGAATGTAAAACACCAAAATATTCAGTTTCCAAGACACAATCCACAATTCATATTTCCGCTCGGAATGCAGAACACCTAATTACACCTTTTGTAGTTAAATTCGCTAAAAGTGGAATGCAGAACTTAAGTGATGGGTTTTATGGAGGTTTTTGAGATCTTTTGAATCACCAGTGTTGCCACAGATTACCGAGATAACCGGAATCAGGAATCAGGATGCGGCTTGGGCACCTTGGTAAATCCAGGGTTGGAATGAGATAATGCGCATGACGATAATTTTTGCTTGTAAATGGCCCAGTTAAGTCGAACACCCGGCGTCAACTTTTCAACAAGTTCCTGTAGGAATGTTGATTTGTTCAAATAACAATTACGCCTACGCCTGATACCTCCGTGGTAGTACACAGGTATTGAACGACAAAAGCAAAATTTATAATTGCTTCCAACCTTTCTGCTTTCGAAGCTGGAGTCGCGTAGATTCTATGAAGAATAGTGTAGATAATCAGTTCGGGTCTTCTGTACAGCATTCTAAGTGTTCTAATTACGCTGCGAACGCAATTTGGCTGTGTTAATAAACTTCTGACGGCGTCTAGAGATTTACCCTTCAATACCGTCTGCCGATGGATCAGGTGCTCTTCACCGGTGAATGCACAGAGCTCCGAACTCCGTTCGAAAGTAGATATAAAGAGCGGGCATTTATCGCGACTCCGTAAGAAACATTGCAAGTCCAGTGACACGCAGCTAAGTATATTGTTGGTTTTACTGTGAACAGGTGTTTCGTAAATTTGCTAGAAAAAGTGGTGAGGATGCGGCGGTTTGATTGTGGTGTTGGGTATCGGTTAGAGTTGAATGCGGGCTTTACGTGTCGAAGTTTGGAAACTGTATAGCATTCGACGTCGCTGCGTAATTGGTAATGACTCCGGTATCGCTACATTGGATTCCCATGTCACCTTCGTCGGTTGTGGGTTATCACGAATTCGATTTTGCAAGAGCCCGTTATCAGCCTTCAGTCTATATGCCGCTTCAGCTTCCTCCTCACTTTCCGCTGAATGGTCCGCTATGGTTTTGTCTGACGAGGTAGCTACGGCACCAGCCACAGTGGAAAAGTTGTTGATGTTATAGACACTAGAGTCGTTGAAAACGTTTGCAACAGAAGTCCCTTCAGCATTAAACGACCCAGTGGCAAAGGCCTTTGTTGTTGTCACACACAGCAACAGTTTTGACTGGGCTTGTGCGTTAATTCGCAGCATTGTTTGTGGCAGCTGTAGGGCATTAACTGTTGGGGTTGTGTAAATGCTCGGGGCAGTACGTGCAATGTTTGTGGAAGCAATTAGGTAAGAATTCGGCGCAATCGGGATGGTAGTTGTTGCAGCACATGAGGAGAGGTTGGACGTAATCGTGGCAGCGCAAGGGACAGCAGTTTTAGATAGACTCGGCGCTGGGGTGGCGGCATATGTGGTAGCAGTTGTAAAATTCGATGCCTTAGTGCAGGTGTATGAGGCAGCAGTTGTAGAAACACTCGCAGCAGCAATTGTAAAACTCCTACAAAATCGCAACAGCTGTTGTAGGAGGCATTATGGCCAAATATGCAGGTAATTAAGCTTCTGGAATCTACTCGTAGATTTCTCAGCGGTTACACTGGACCAAGTTCCCAGCAGAATCTGGCTCGTCGCAGGCGTAGCCGTTGTATTATTCGGTGATTGTACATTGCCATCCCTAGTTGGTGATCTGTGCATCTAAATTTGTAAATTGTTGTTGCAGATAAGTGACCACGGGAATTCGTCAACTACCCCAACTATGGTGTCCACGAAATGCTAAAAAAGGGGGTGTTACAAATCTTTATTTTGTATGTATATACATATGTATATTAAAATTGATTTATTTCATATTTACATAATTCATTTAAATATAACAATATTCTTACGTACCTATATCTCGCTGAACAATTTGGTAAGGATATTTTGCCTCTACGCGTTTAACAATTTCATTGGGCTTTTTTAGTCCACACGCTTACAAAAAAGGGAATGTTCAAAGATCCGCCAATTTGACATCGCGATTGTTCCATCTGGTGGTACTACTCCTGGTCTGACATCACAAGGTGGCTAAGAATCAGAGTGATTGGTAGCTTTTGGGTATTGTTATAGGCAATATTTTTTAGTTTCAGTGGATTGATAGTTGTGATTTGTAGATACTTTAACACTTCTAACTAGATCTAAATGAATGCTTAAACATTTGTTCATAACAGAGATTGTTTTCGGTTGGTCCTCTTTCTTCATGTAACCTTTTCTTTGCTTAACCCGACACATAAAGAATGAACGAACGTGTCGCACAGATCTTCTCCAAATACTTAGTTCAGCATTAATATCACTGATAGTGGAACTAGAACTGCACCATTGAGTTAATGCTTTTCTTTATCTACGTAAGTAAGGTACTATTCGTTGATCACTATGTGCACAAAAAGAGAGGAAAGTGGTAGAAATGTAATTCGACGAAATTATGAACTCGTACAGAAAAGTGACCGTAATAACCAAAAAAATGTTCGTTAGAAAAAATTTAAATGCAATTAATTAAATAACGAAGACTTTGAGAAAGGCAAAAATACAACAACAACAACTTTGTACTTACTTACAACTCGACTTATTTTTATTTAAAAAACTATGATGTTTGTGTTGTATTGTCTTATTATTGTTATATTTCACTTTCTGTGGTTTGAGAGCAAGATACAAATATTGTATTCCTTTTGATATTTTTGCTTTGAAATTTCCAAATCCTCATTCTTGTTTGATATTATTATTTATGTTTTCGTTAATATTAATGTTTAAGCAAACTAGCAGTATGCGAGACAGTTAAAAACAATGGTCTTAACCCATATTTAATCGCGCACGGTTCTGACACCCTAAGGTAAAACGTCAATTTTCCTTAAATAAAGGACTCATGCAGGTTTATTGTCAAGGTATTGGACCCATGTGTCTAATATCTTGATTAATAATTAAAACTATTTGTTTCATAAAAGATAATTTAAAAAAATTTGTACGACGAAAACAGATTCAAAAATTAGGATATACATGAAATGAAAGAAATTTATAATTTTTTTTTGTCATGCTTGATTTTCAAATGTTTGTTCAACCAAATGACACTGCCGTAACGGCCAGTAACGATCGCGTTGATGTAACGTTACACTCTACTATTGGAACGGGAGCGGTCTGGAACACTTAGAAACATATAGGCAGCTACAATTCATCTATAACGGATCTTATGGGAGTCTACCTTTACTTTTATAAAGTTTGGTGGCCGCACGGCAATAATATCTTCTAAAGTTTTGTTTGATGTTTCATACAGAATTTCATCAAAATGGTTTTTTTTTATCAAAATGGCTCCAAAAAGTGGGCATAGGTCTATATCATAATATAGTATCATACGTTTCGTTCTAGAAATCAAAAATTTTTTACTAAGACAAAATATTTAGATATTTGAATTCTTTAATTCTTTATTCCACTGAAAAAATTCTGTATGAAATATCAACAAACATGTGGAGATACCGTTCGACAAGAAAAAAATGCCACCCGCCCACGTCCACTGTACAAGGTCTATATAATAATAGGGTATCATATGTTTCGTGCTAGACGGATTGTAGCTTTTCTATTGTTTTTTTTTTTGCATTTTTGAGAAATTGACGCACTTGTAGGAAAGAAAGAACTGAATAGATAAAAGGATAAATCTTGTTTGAAAAATGACCTAGCTTGTTGTTTAAGCTGACTATGAGATTACATTGTTAAGTCACAGTGGCAATGGGATTATTATTTCAGATTGCGCACTCTGTTTTATTTATTATTTGTTAATAAAACTTACTTTTCCTATCGTAATCATACGTAAAAATACATTATCTAATAAAAATCGACTTTATTAACATCTGTTTCATTCACAGGGTATGTGTTGGAATTTTCGTTGCACCAAATGACAACGAGGACTGGTACTGTCGTGTTTGCATTGCTAAGAAACGAGGAATGCATGGTGGTGATCGAAAGCGCAAGCGAAACAAAAAGAAAAATATTAATTCATAACTCTTAAGCTAGTAAAACAAATTAAAGTCTAAATTTATTATATTATATGTATGTTGGATATGTATTGTAATTATAAGATTAATAAATTATGAAATTCAACTCATTCGCATGAAGTGTGTCAAACCTAATTATCTATTAAAGTAATAGATTGCTTATTTATTTGCTCCTACAGATTGGTGTTCATCTAATCGCCCCCAATTGCGCACTCCGAATTGTTTGACGTACTGATATACTTAGGCGTTGAGGAAGATGAATTTTGAAGATGAAGAAATTGTGTTATTGTAAACAATTTTAAGATCAATCACTTTTTTACAACTTAACTATGTACTGCGAAATAAAAAAAAATATTAAAACATAATATTTAGATACTTAAAATCTGTACACTTTATCCAAACATCATTTATGCCTAGCAAGTACGCAATAGCATGGTGCATTCTGTTGCAGACCATTTTTAATTTGAAACGTATCAGCACAAGTCACAAGTGAGCATATTACGGATAATGTACAGTAGTGGTTTGCTGATACTTTACTGCTTAACTTGTAAAAAGAGTCCATCTAACCAAACGGTATCGAAGACCTTCTCCAAGTCAACCAGGCAGGCACCCTTGCATTGATTTATGTTTTTATTTTATAGGACACATGACATCAGTTTAGACGCGGCATGGAGGGTATCATGCCCCGCCTTGAAACCGAGTTGGTTTTCCGGAACTCTATGTTTGTCCTCAACCCACTTATTCAGGGCTCTATGAATGACTTTCTCGCATATCTTGCTGATGTTTGGATTGGATTTGCCAGATTGAAGGTATATTTTGCCATTTTGGGAATGGGCTGCACCACTGCTGTCTTCCAATGCACCGGATAATGTGCATTATTCAGCGCATTGTTAAACAGGATGGTGTATACGTCCACCGCTTCTAGAAGGACATCTTTAAGCACAATGTTCGGAATTGCGTCAAATCCCACGGATTTCTTGCTTGCCAATGAGACGAAAATCGCCTGAAGTTCTACCTTCAATATGAACAGCGAGTGAAACCTGTCATTGGCGATGGCATTGGCCGCGTCCCGATTTCTAGGCACTACGCAAACGTTTCTGATTGGTGTAGAGACTCAAATTTGACTTAAAAGTAAGGAGATTTTTTTGAGGTAGTGGACTGGATTCGAAGGCAAGAAAATTGGGCGCGTTCCGATTTCTAGGCACTACATTTGCAGGTAAGGCCTAACAAATGGAACGGCAAACTGACTGAAAATGTAGGTGACTTTTCAAGTGTCACACCTCGCATCTTTATTTCCAGGTTTTACTTTGGACAAAGTGTGGACTGTGTTTGTCAAGGGATCTTACTGATAAATATATTTATATGAAATTGGAACCTGTAAAGAAGGCTTAATTGAAAAAGTAGCCGATAATAAAAACAAGGTCCCTTAACTTTTTCTAAAAATTTCTGCTTTACTTACAACCTTGGAATGTTATTGTAATATAAAATTTTAATGAAAACACAGCGCATATTGATCAAATAATCATGTTCTCTTGACTCTGTTGAATCTCTCCGGACTGATTTGTTGAAGCCAGTGCCTTCCGTGTTAACACACGACAGCGCATCTATTTGTTGAATTTCGGTGCATGTTTGGAATAATTAAAAGGAGCTGCTCCCAAATTGCACATTGCACCACGTGTTTTCCATCTGAGTCAGTTTTGCCTGGATCCCGAATCGGCCATCGCCTTTTGGAGCTTAAGACGATGAGTGCTGTCATATATTTTAAAGCAGATGAAGAGATGGTGAATCTCGAATTAAAATTCGTTAGTTTTTACCAGGATTTGCCTTAGTGTGAAAATTTGTTCGATCCTCAATCGGCCGGAAGCCACACTGGTAAGTGTCGATTAGTAGGTCTGTTCGCCTACTTTCTACACCGAAATTCGTAGATTATGAAATTTCAAGGAGTGGGGGTTTCTCTTAGAGAGTGGTAAAATCACGAAAAAGTAAAACGAACGCGAAAGCTACGGAACTTGCCCACTTTTAATACACAACAAAAAAATTCTTACAGGTATCTGACATACATAATTTAAATTCAATTTCATTTTCAATTTATATAATTCATCTTCTGTACAGATAAGACTTAGTCTTATATAGTACTTAGCAATATGGAACAATTTACAGGATTTAATTTGACAGATTTCGTAAACCAGTACCAAAAAAATTACTGCACTAAAATTCGTTGCATGGGGAAATTTTTTACTCTCGAAAGCGCTCTATTTTACGAAAAACTACGAAACTTTTGCGTACTCGAACAGGATTTGGTGACTTTTCGTAGATTAGATGCATTGTTTCATTGACTAGACGTGGATTCTCTTTTTGCCCTATTACTCTCTCTATTTGATGCTCATTAAGTTGCAGCTGGAAATGCTCCTTAAACACATCAACTATTCCCTGTAGTTCGGTGACTAGGTTTCCGGGCTAAAAGCAAGTTGCCAACTGCTTGGCTTTCCTGAAAAACAACCTTGTGTTGTTTCTGTCGCGAGACCATAGAGAAACTATAGTCTGTGCGCGAGACTCTTCGATACCCTTGTGCCGAAAGGCTCGATACTCTTCCCTTGCTGCTCTTGTTTTCCGCTGCAGCAGTTGTAGGTGTGAATTTTCTGTCACCTTTTCCGATGTACGCTTTCATCATCATACCAAGGGCTCCTCTTTGGTGATGGTTGGTAACCTATGATTGTCTCGGTTGCCTCTTTAATAATGTCGCAATACTGTCCTCACTAGAGTCGATATTTGCCCCTCTAAACGTTTGGTCATTTAGAATGCTGGATGCATACCTCGCATCTATTAGCACGATTTGGTTTTTTTTTTTTTTTGCATTTTTATTTATTAATTCATTAACTCTTACATGCTAGACAAAATTGCTTAAAACTAGCTTAACTAACTTAAATATGTTATACATACTAACTTACTGGCCCTACTGGCGGGCGCTCTAAGCTAAACTTAATGCTTAATCTATGTCATTCGACGTAACCTGGCTAAACAATTATTTGTTTATTGTATTTATTAACTTAATTCTAATTTAAACAAAGAAAACTTTTGTTTTTTATAAAAACTTTGTGTATGTACTTATTTTTCTTTTTATTTTTATATATAAAACTTAAGTCTACCTTAAAATAAATCTTAAACTACTTAGCCTACTTATTCTTAAAACGTAATTATATACGTTCTTTTTTTTTGCTTTTATTTTTATTTAATTTTTTTTTTTTTTTTTTGTGTAAGCCGACTGTTGTGCTGGCTTTGAAATAAAATAAACTTATGAACTACGTACCTACAACCTAGACCTATAACTACCTTAAAACTTTGTAAGCCGGCTAAATATAAATAAAACAAAAACATAAATAAAAAGGCCAGCTTGCCCTACAAGGGCTAGCCAGGATTAAGAGGGATCGACGAGGGAGTTCCCCCTTCGTAAAGCCACCAAAACTGTTGGTGCTGCCGTTCTACGTCTTTCATATCTCGCCCCGATACCGACCTACTGAATCGGAGACGATCCTCAGTTGTCTGTGCTACGCCTCGGTCGTAGTTGAGTCGCCTATCCACAGCTTTTCTGGCGACGTGGTAGATTAACGGCGTACCCGTTCTTTCTTGGACTAGACCTTGTCTATCGAAATAGAGGAACGCCTCTGGGGGGACAAAGCCGTTAAGGCGCACTTTCTCGTGGAACATATCATGTTCCATGGGGGGTAGTAAGCCCCAAAGATCAGGCTATTGGTCGAGTTCATTGCTCTTGCAATATGACCGCGAATCAACTTCACCAGGAAATTGTCCACTTTGATCAGATTCGCCCTGTTATAGAGGACCTCATTGGAGTAGAATTTTTTGTACTCGGACTCTGGTGTTCTGTATAAATGAAGGCAAGCCCGAATACAAGTCCTCTCAAACACCCGAATCCTTTCCATTAAGCTTGCTCCCACGTTGAACCACACCCGACAGCCATAGGTGAGCATTGGCCGTATGAGGGCCGTGTAGCAGATTACCTTCACCCTCGCATCAAGTTGGCTGCTATAAAACAGTCTCTTTGTGAGGGCAAAAGCAGCTCGGGCTCTGGCCAAAGCAGCATCTATATGTTTGTTAAAATATAGATACTGGTCTAGCCAGATCCCAAGGTACCTGACTACACTTCTACTCGCCAATTGGCGTCCGTTAGGTCCCACGATAGAGAACTTTCGCCAATTCTTGCTGGTGTCCCTTGAGGCCCCAGACAACGGCGTTCTGAACAGGATGGTTTCCGATTTCTGGAAGTTGATCTTTAACTTCCAGTCATCGCAATATCGCTGGATGTTGTCGAAGTCACATTGCAAGAGAGTTGCAATGACCTCGACCTTAGGACCTGACCTGTACGCAATCAAGTCGTTTGCGTACGCAAGAGCGTGGTGAAGAGAACCTATCAAATCACTTGTGTAAATGTTGAACAGGATAGGCGAATTAACCGCACCCTGTTGCATACCGTTTTTAATTTAAAACGTAACAGCAGAAGTCACGTTGCCATTTTTCACAACGAACTGTCTACTGGTGAGCATATTGCAGATAATGTACAGAAGTGGTTTGCTGATACTCAGCCTGCTCAACTTGTAGAAGAACCCCTCCAACCATACGGTATCGAAGGCTTTCTCCAAGTCAACCAGGCAGGCACCCGTGCATTGATTCTTGCTTTTATTCCATTGGACGTCCGACACCAGTTTAGACGCGGCATGTAGGGTATCATGCCCCGCCTTAAAACCCAATTGGTTGTCCGGAATTATGTGTTTGTCCTCAACCCACTTATTCAGGGCTCTATGAATAACTTTCTCGAATACCTTGCTGATGTTCGGAAGGAGACTTATCGACCGGAGATTTGCCGGATTGGAAGTGTCTTTTCCCCTTTTGGGAATGGGCTGCACCACTGCTGTCTTCCAATGCGCCGGATAATGTGCATTATTCAGCGCATTGTTAAACAGGGTGGTGTATATGTCTACCGCTTCTAGAGGGAGGTGTCTGAGCACAATGTTCGGAATTCCGTTGATTCCCACGGATTTCTTACTCCTCAATGAGACGAAGATCGCTTGGAGTTCTACCTTCGATATGAAAGGGCCTGTTATTGGCGATGGCATTGTTTGCCATGTTCCCTTCATTGAACACGGTGAAACCAGTGTTCTCAGATCGCCATTCTTGCATATCATCTCGAATGCAGAGGTTGTGCACAAGGACGCGGTTTTCCAGGTCATGGTTCGCCTCTGGGAAAGGACGGAATGTCCGGTGCTTTCACATCGAGTCTAAACTCGACATTGTGCTGACCCCACCAATTGAGTAGTAGCTTCCCTCTAGGATTTGGCGTATTATTTCCCCAATTCTCATGCTTCGCCTTTAAATCTCCGGCCATGAGATAATAGTTCTCAATTGACTCTAGCCTTAGGATTCGAAAAAGTGATTCGAGTTCTGATATAAATAAGGAAGGTTGAGTAGCTTCAGGTGCATAGACCGGGACCACGTACATCTTCTTTCCACTATGAAGAGGGATGCACACGATGCACGCTTCCAGCACCTGGAACCTTCGCACTTCACCACTGTACACTGTCTTGTAACGTAGCTCTTTACGTACGAAGATCGCGACACCACCTCCTTGGGTGGAGTTGGGCCGGTCTCTTCTTATTATATTATATTTATTGTTCCTTAATTTATGTCTCTGAGTTAGCTTAGTTTCGCTAATCAGAAGCAAATCAGGATTTTTATCGTCTAACAACTTAAAAAGTGAGTTCCTACGTTCTATCCTTATCAGTGAATTCACATTCACCGCAAGGATCTCTAAGGGAGTCTCCGCCGTGGTACCCATTACGACTGGAGGTGCGCTAGGGCCGGCAGAAGCGCGTAGATTTGGTCCACCCGTGTCGCCTGCTCTTGCATCTGACGTTGAAGTTGACCCATCTGCCCTTGAACTGAGAGCAAGATAGACATCAGGTCAGCATTCGCCTCAGGTGCTTTAGGCACTGACGCCTTTGGAGCAGCCTTTGGCAGTTGTTTTTGCGTCTTGCCCTGACCCGACGCCATTTGGGCGCAGGTCAACTGGGGTGTGACGGCTTGGGAGATTAGAGCGGGACCAGGTATACGTTTCACCTCGATCTTTTGCTGTCGGACCAGATTGACTTTTTTAGTAAACTGGAACTTAGGGCAACCCCGATAGTTAGCGGTGTGCCCCGTGTTCCTGCATAGAGCACACGAGAGTTGCTCCTTGTCGACGGCCCTATCCTTACCTAAAGGGCATTCTTCCGCCTTGTGGTCTTTGCTACACTTAACGCATCGAGGCTGCATGTCGCAGTTCGACGCGGCGTGCCCGAACCTCTGGCAGCGAACGCATTGTAAGATGCTTTCGCTCCTTCTTAATTTATCCCACCGTACAACCTGGTGGTCGAGGAGTTTAATGCCTCTTAGACCATCCAGTTTGCTGCTGGGAGACAGCTGAACAAGGAAGAACGGTAACTTCCGGTTTTCCCTCTTCGCCTTTGCCGTGATAAAAGGCTTGACCCCTACGAAATCGAGGCCGTCGCACTTTTTATCCTTCAGCAACTTAAGGATCTCCTCCGGCTCCTCCGGCTCGGTAGACAGTCTCTGCTGCTGCTGCTTCTGGCCGTTTGTTTAGCCTTAATTTGATTTACTTTTTGCTGCAGCAATTGAATGCTACAGCAAAGGTTCTCTAGAGTCTCGTCCTCGTCCTCTGACTCTGACTCTGACGACGCTAGTTTGCCGAAGGTGTCACCCGTGTATCCACCCTCCTCACCGTCGGAGACGTATGGGTAAATCTCCTCGTCGTCTGTTGACTCCGTCAGCTTGCTTGATGACGTTGGCGCCCCCCCTTTGCTTCTGCAGGCAGCTTCACTGCAGAGTGAGATCGAGTGGGGCGCTTTAACACATTAGGAGATGGCTTTACCTTTCTTCTCCTCTTCACCGTTCCTTCGGCGGCGACAACGGCTGACTAGCCGGACGTAGATGCCGTATTTTCATCGGCGGATGTTTGTTTGTCCGCACCTTCCGCTATTGGGAGTGCGGCCCGTTGACTTTCGTCCATCACGTGTTGTGCTTTTCCACTGCTATTGTTTATTGTTTTTATTTTTTTTTTTAAAGAAAAAAAAAAAGTATTTTTTTTTTATTTGGCACTGGCCGGTATTGAACTGGCGTTCTCCCGACTACTGGTTACTGCCACCTGCACTGCGCCAACTAAGCTCTTGTGCCACTGTACACTTTTTGCACACTTGAAAGTCACTGTATTACTACGTAAAATAACCGAAATACTTCTCTCCACGACGATGGTCTGTGAACGACTGTAGCACGATTTGATTGGCTACATAACATGCGCAATCTTTTGTGGCAGCTACAGTAGCGAGCAAAAAAAATGCTAACGATCACATCAACGGCAATTACTGTTGTTTTACCCCTTGTAACGGTAACCAATCAATTTGTCCTTTTCGCATATTTGTTTCCATTGTATACACAATTGTGTTTGAAAATTTGCATTAAGTCCGTAAATGAGAAATTTAATACGAGCAAAAAAAAATTCAAACGGCAAATACGGCTACGAAGGTAAGAACAAAACCTATTTTTTTTTTTTGAATCAATTGTAATGTGCAATAATTAGAAACAACTATCGATTGAATGCAAAGAAGCATTTATTGCGACTGTTAACAACGGAAGATTTACAAAGGATATCGCTCAGGAGTTTGGTGTTGCAACATGAACAATTTGGCGCATTGTGTCCCGATATCGGGAAAAAGGAGACATCTATCGCAATTTTGGTAGTGGGCATCCTCGTAAAGCAACTCCCGGACAAGATCGTGAGATCACGAAACAAGTGAAAATTCATCCCCTAAAGACTGCCGTGGAAGTTACTGACTACGTGAATGAACATTTGAAGATCAACGTAGGAGGACATACAGTTAGGCGACGATTGAGGGAGTCGGAACTGCATGCAAGACGACCAGCTAAAAAACCGTTCATAAGTTCCATCAATAGGAAGAAACGGCTTGATTTTGCGAAGCGCCACATGAATTGGACGAGTGAGCAATGTGCAAAAGTATTATGGAGCAATGAGAACAAGTTTAATTTGCTTCCTGGAAGAGCAGAATGTTCGTGTTTTGGAGTGGCCACTGCAATCTCCCTCAATCCCATTGAAAATTTATGGGATCCTGTAGATCGGGAGATAAGGAAGCGAAAGCCATCGAATTGCCCTGAGCTGATGGCAAGAATACGGTCAGAATGGAACCAAATATCTCCGGACTTATTGGTTTCGCTAGTTGACTCCATGCCTTAGATTGCGTGCTGTTAGTGCAAATGAAGAGTACGCAACAAAGTATTAAGCTATTCTACTTGTTGTATTGAATATAATTTTAAAAAAAGTGAATAAATATGTTAATGTTCTTGTTTTTTTAAATTGTTTTTTAAGAATATCTGCCGTATACAGCGTTAGGACAGATTAAAAATTTTGAGCAGCATCAGGCGCTTACAGTGTACGTACGTTTCAGATGCATACTCTCAGTTCATAGTCCGTGAACGTTCCGGGTCGTCATCTTAAATAAGGGGTCGATTTAAATCCGAGGCTAATCATAACATAACTAATCTCACTCATAAGTATAGACATTTTTATGTTATAGGCAAATATTTTCACGTTTAGCAATTGATTGTTCCAGTTAACTCAAGTCGCATGCACAATGGGGTGTATAACACGGTCACTCTGTGTATCGAAAGGGGACTTTGGGTAAAAAACCTAAACGAAAACGAAATTCTAACCTCAAAAATGCCCTCGAATCATATCGATTGGCTTGAAGACTGACAAAAACAGCATGTTTGTAATAGAAACTTATTACGTAAACCTTGCACTAATTCTATTGTCAATCACAATCCCAACGTGCCCACCAATCGATCCAAAAATGCAATTCTTTGTGACAACCACGTTCATCATTTGCTTAAAGTTTTTAGTCCACATGATACTTGGATCGGAGATAACATTTCAGAAATCCTTTGGAACCTCTTTCTCAGCGTTCATTAACTTACTTTACTTTACTTCCACCTACATACCTATGTATGTATACCTATAGGGCAAGTATTCCTGAAAATTTTCGAACTCGATATTTTAATCAAACTTGACATTACTATGACAGAGAAGTTAAAAAAACTGGGTCTGCCAATTCTGTCTGCCTGTGCGCTCGACTGCACCATAGACGGCTGAACGGCTTTGCTTCAAACTTCATATCTGAAGTCTGTGGGGCCACAATTCGAGCCGAAATCGGAATTTTCATTAAAACCTCAAAATTAAGGGTACTTTTCTTATGACCAATTTAATTTAAAATTGATTTTCTCAAAAACGACACTAACGATTTTGATAAAGTTTGATATTTGGCCTAGTTTGGGTATATACCATAAGATGACCGCGTGTTGGGCGAAAAGTGCGAATAACGGTTCTGAAAATCGGCCATTTCTCAGTTATTTTCCCGGCGACTGGGCTTAAAAGTAATATCTGTAATGGGTCCCAAGTTTTGGAATAGCACCGCCCACTTGCTTAAAATTAATTTTTTATCAACATTTTTACTGGAAATCGAAAAAAATTGTGATGACAAAGTTTATAGCCCTTGGAGCTCTCTAGAATTCGCTTGAGGACCGTATATGGCATCGCCCACTTTTTCAGTGTTCTTGAAAAAAGCATAAACAAAAAAAAAAGAAATCTCACAGACACCATAAGTACCATGTTATAATAACTGCATCATATATGGAGAATGCCACACCCACTTTATTAGAACAAGACTTGAGCATTAAGGTGCACAACATAATCGTGTACTTTATTTGAATGACATTTGCATATCAGATGTGCGAACGATATGCTCAAAAAGTAATACCAAGTCTTACGACTTAAAATGTGAAGGAAAACAAATGCTGCATCACTACTGCAGTGATAAGTTTGAGAATTGACACTATCATTCTTGATGCTTTTCTTGTAAAGAGGTATTATTATAACAACTTTTTCAGAGCATTGGGAAGGCATCCTGCGCTGCAGAGAGTTGAAAGAGATCAAGAAGGGGTTGAGCCAAATGTTCCATGCATTTTTCAGAACAATAGTCAGGCCCGACTAAATATTCGCACCCTGTGCAACGCTTATATCAATTGATATTAGGGATGTCTGGAGACAGTTTCTTATAAAGGAGACGTAATTGCTATTGTGAGCAATAAACTAAAGTAGTGAGCAAAGAGGTAATATGTAAACACGCTCCTACCACTCGAAGCTGATGACTATCAAGAAATAGTTTTGTAACCTGCTGGACGGAGCTTACGGAGCCTGTCCGGAGTATGATGTCAAAATCGTAATCGGGGTCTTCAATGCCAAAATTGGTAAGGAAAACATCGTCGGCGAATTAGTCGGAAAGTTGCAGCAGCTCGTAATACGATGATAAATAGCACTAGGTTTCGAAGACGACGTATCTACACAGCAACCTGGCTATCTCCAGATGGTCGAACCGCCAACCAAATCGACCACGTGCTAATAGAAGCGAGGCAGGAAGAGAACCCACGTCCAGTCAATGAAGAAGTCATCCCCAATACCAGATTTGAAGAGGTTGGCTCAGCTATTAAAAAGCTGAATAACAACAAATTCGGTGGTGATGTTTTGGTAGGATGCATGCAGCAAATCATCAACCAAGTATGGGTGGATGAAGGCATGCCTTATGACTTCAAGAAATGCGATCCTATGTCTTGTAAGAAGTATAGAGGCATATCCCTGCTAAATGTCGCGAATAAGATCCTATCCAATGTACTGTGTAAACATCTAAAACCCTTCTCCAACACACTAATCGGCACGTACCAGTGTGGCTTATGGCCCGGCATATCGACGATCGACCAAATTTTCACACTAAAAAACCAACGAGCTCTACAAGGCGATGGCCGAATTCGGGATCCCGGAAAAGCTGATCCAACTGTGCCCCGTGACGCTGCAAAACACGAGACGCAATGTGCAATTTGGGAACAGCTCTTCTGAACTATTACAAACGTGCATCGAATTTCGGCAAGGAGATAAGCTGTCGTGTGACTTCTTAAATCTAGTGTTGGAACGGCTAGTGCGCAGGGCAGGTGTTAACACGGAAGGCACTATCTTCAATAAATCTATTCAGCTGCTGAGATACGCAGACGACATCTACATTATCGGTCGCTCCCAGCAGCGCGTTATAGAATGAAGACAAAACTTAGTACCTGTTGTCAACAAACTAAGAAGCATCGGTCCACCGGCTAGGACAAAACTTTACTGTTTGCAACAGTAACTTTGAGGTAGTTAAGGTGTTTACCTACATTGGAGTAAATATCAACTCCCCGAACGACACCCTAGTGGATATTCGGCGAAGACATACCCTAGGAAACCGCTGCTACTTCGGTTTGGCAAAACAAATGGGTTCAAAACGCCTATCTCGGAAGTCGAAATGTATGCTCTACAGTGCAATGATCCTGCCAGTGCTGAACGATAAGCAGAAAAGTAGAGCACATTTTGGGCACTTTCGAAAGAAAAATTCTTCGTTGGATTTTCGGTCCCGTATGCGAGGAGGTCGAGTGGAGGAGAAGATATAACTGCGAACTCTATGAGCTGTACCAAGATGTGGATGTAGACCAAAAAGTCAAAATACGTCGACTACACTGGCTCGGCCACATCGAGCGAATGGATAATAATGCTCCAGCAAAGAGGAACTTCGAATCACAGCCTCCAGGTTCGAGATGACAAGAGAGACCGAACCTCCGTTTTAAGGACCAAGGTATCGCGGATGCCAGAGCGCTTGGCCTGGACAACTGGAAGCAGCGTACCCAGAGTCAAAGGGAATGGAATGCTACCGTGTCCCAGGCAGGGACTCTTCACGGGTCGGGAATCCGTTAAGTAAGTAGTGAGCAAAGAGGTTTGCGATAATTTTAGGCTCATACGACGAGGAATTAAATACTTTCAGAGTGGGTGGAATGCTGTGTGATTTTTTTCTTATAATTAATGAATTGAAAAGACTTTAAGTCAGAGATTAAGGTAGTTTGCATACGAACTTGATAGTCGTTGTTAAGAAAGTTGCATAAGGCGGAAAAGCTAGTATTTGAATATAATTAGTTAGTGAAGTTAAAGGCAGAACACATAAGAGGTGACTTGCAAGAAACTGTACAACGCGAGCATGTGGTTTTTCGAATGACGAACATTTTCTTCATCTAAAGAGATCATAACCAAGCTCCAAACATTATTTCAATATTAAGCGTTCGTTACAGTCGTCCTAAAATCATAATTCAGTAATTAATAGAAAATAAAAGTTAGGACATAAACAGACATAAGTTACCATATCAAACAAAACTGGGGTATGTACAAGATGGGTATAGGGCCGGCAGGTATTTTCAGGTTTAGCAATTGGTTGTTCCAGGTAGCTCAAGTCGCGTGCGAAATGGGTCGCATAACATGGCCGAATGCATAATCAACAATTGCGCAATAAAAATAAATATGATTAAAATAGAATATGATATCTTAAGGGCATGTTAAGTATGATACATATTTTGTTACATAGAGAAATAATCGAGATAGACCCTAGAATCTGGGCCTCAACCAACAAGCCTCTTCAATTAGTCCCCTTCTACTTGTGCGTGCCTATTGCGAGGTCTTCCTCTATTGCGTTCTCCCTGCCGGTTTGATTCGAAGACTCTACGAGCCGATGTCGCTGTACAGATCGTATAGTTCGTCGCTGAAACTTCTCCTCCAAAGTACGTTAACGCAAACGGGACCGAAAATTAGACGAAGAATCTTTCCCTCAAAGCGACTGAGGATATCTTCGTCCGCTTTAGACAGAGTCCATGCTTCAGCACCATAAAGTAGGACTGGGATGACCCTGGTCTTATAAAAAGTCTCCTTAATTCTTCGAAATAGCTCAATTGCCGTCTTAGACAAAAAAAAACAGCGATTGGCAAGAGTTATTTTTTGTCTTATTTCTGCTGAGGTGTTTTTTTTCTGAGGTTATAGCAGAGCCGAGGTAGATGAAGTCCCTTACTACCTCAAAGTTGTTGTTGTCAATTGTGACGTTCTGTCCAATTTGTCGATGTTGTGTGTCCGTTCTTGTTGACAGCATATACTTTGTTTTTCCCTCGTTTACCGCTAAGCCCACTTAAGCAACTTCCATTTCCTCGATCGCGCGCTTCTCATGCTCTTTCTTTTTCTCCGGAGAAGCCGATGTTCTTCCCGTCTCTTCTGCTAGTAGAGCTCACGAGCAGCCCTAGTCCTTCTTTGCAGTGCCGCTTTGTATGCCTCTTCGTCGTCAAACTTAGGAGATTTCGGGAAACGCGATCGGGAAAGGTTCTAGCGGTCTCTTGCGATTGCAGGTTTTCGACGTTAAATCTTCTCACAGTAATTCTTCTCTGTTGTGGCGTTTGAGATATCCGCATTCGTACCTTAGCTCCAACAAGGTAATGATCTCAGTCGACGTTAGCTGCTCGAAAGGTTCCGACATCCAGAATACTGGAGGCATGCCTTGCATCGATCGCAATATGATCAATGTGGTTGACCGTTTCATGATCAGGAGATCGCCCTTATGAATATTGAAATGAGGAAACCATGTGCTTGCTATTGTGACATTCCGCCCCGCCGCAAAGTCATTAAGCCTAAGTCCGTTTCTAGATGTGGTGTCGTGTAGGCTATACTTTTCACCTGTCCTACCAAAGATGTCGTCCTTCCCTATCTTAGGTCATACTTAGGGCAATGCTCGTAGGTTGGGTCGAGGAGGATTGTCACAAGACGCTCATTTACGAGTTTAAAGACACAGGCCACAATGTTTTGTTAAAAGTTTCAGCTGCTTCCTAATACTATCCTTATCCAAGCTAATATTTTCCTTCTACTAATAAAGCTTGATTAATCTTCTGATTGCTTTAAGCCCGGGACATTTTTCCAATGTCTCAGACGAAGTTTATGTTCCCATTCAGTAACAGTAACAGTAAGGTTCAGGTCCTATGAACGCAGATCTGAGGCAGTCCTAGCTACTTCATCTGCAGAACCGTTGGCAACAATTCCTTGATGACCTGGAACCCGTTCGAGTACCATTTTATTGTACGTCATAACATAGCATTAGCATCTGACGCTTAGTTGCCGTTGTCTATTCAAGATCTTTCGACCACCATATGATGGCTGAATACGTGGTCCACACAAACATTAAATACATTCAAGGTTTAATTTTTGGATTAAGACCCCAAGTTCTGCCGTAAAAGCATCTACTGGCCCACATTGCCCTATTGGCGTACTCGATAGAGGACTTGATATGAGAATTCCAGCTAAGCCATTTGTCTAGGATGACGCTGAGATATTTGACCTCACTGTAATAAACTAAACATATTGACTTTTATGGTAATAGGTCCTGGATTGACTAGTCTTCTTTGAGTAAAAGACAATAGATCGGTGCTGTGTTTACAACTAACAAAAATCGCAAAGTCATTCGCATTACCAATGGCAATGTAGCCTGATCTATGTTGTTCAGCTTGAAGGTTGTCCGTAACCAGTAACCACAGAAGGGGCGAAAGGACACCTCCCTGGGGGCAACCTTAAGCTGTCGTCAGTGAACTCCAGATACCTGGGCACCTTCGGTTTTAACATAAGTTCCAGATTGGCTTAGGGGAATTGCCATTAGTAACCGTACCTCACTGAAGACAGTCGATGAGGTTAATATTCCTCGTAACCAAATTTTATTTTTTTTATCAAATATATCACTGATTCACAAGCAACCAGTTGGATATGCTCCGTTCTCAGTAGCTGTCGTTAAAACTAATAAAGGTTATCTTCAAGGTGAAGTCATAACCCCGTTATGGTCCATCGTAGTAGACACTCTTCCTAACGATCTAAGCAATTCCGGATTTCTAACTCAAAGCTATGCAGATGACTTAGTTATAATAGTAAGGTGCAAATACGAATCTAATATTATTGCTGAAATGCAAAATTCCAAATTTAAGGACTGGTCCCAATCAGACGGGCTTAAAGATAAACTAACTAAAACAGTCGTCATACAATTCACTAAGAGGAGAAACTTAACCTTCCAACATTAACTCTAAATGATGTACATCTCGTTTTCTCACCACAAACTCAAATCATCAATACCACCAATCTAGTTGGATATGTGAAAATCCTTGACAGAATTTCGCTGCTATCCCCAGAGGCAGTATCCCTCTCTGATTTCCATCAAGACGTTTGTCCAACTTGACGCGGTGTTATGACTTAGCTAGAGCTCAGGATTCTTGGAGATGAAATCGGAGATGCACCACATGCCTACGGTATCACAAGAGAAGGCTCGAAATCTAAGATATGATCATCCCCCCACACACCTAACAGTGTCGATTTGGCTGAGGGCCCTGGTATATCAAAAATAGCTCAATTGAAAACGGTGTATCCAGAGAAACTGGCGAACTTTGGATCAGCCAGTCGCATTCGTATAATGCGGAACTCTAATATCTGTCGGATGAAGTGGCCAGGTGCGAACCGATAGGGTAAAGTCTTTGGACGATCCTTACTGGCAACGCTTCAAGAAGACTCACTGCTTCCTCGTGGCGGCCGCCGGGCAACGGCTCCTATGCTAAGGAAACTACCCACAATCAGGGCACCTGCTACTGGCTTTGTGCCTCTCTGGCTGACCAGTTTGATGGGTTTGTGGAATTAGCATAAGGGCCGGCTGAAGTGAACTACGATGGGGAGAAAACCCCATTATCAAATCCCTAATCCAAGGCCGCTGGATGCATGGCTAAGAGAGTGCTTAATCGCAAGTATGCGAACTCCGAATACCTGGCGCCCTTCGGCTTTAAGTCAGCCATCCTATGGCATACCGGGCTCCGCCATGGGCGACCTCCTTTCCCGGAGACTTGTGGGTCCAAAATTTACAAAAATAACAAAATAAACAATGAGAAGGATGCATCTCAGATCGCATAAACATTGGGTTCTGCTGTTAAGCAACCCTCTGTTTCCCGAGGCGCTACTGAGCACTCGACGGCCAACTCCACCATGGTCTCTACTTCTCGGTCTGCTGTCGAGCAGCCAAACCCCAATAAATGTTTGGAAGGCGTTGCCACATGGGCCCCTTCAAAACTTTCCGTGGCTGTCAGAACCGGGGATGTGGAATCTGCCACATCTGATTCTGACGCGTCCCCCCTTGTTGATGCATGTAGTATCATCACGAAGAAGTCCGGTTGCTCTTCCATTGAGAAGATGCTTGATGATCTACAGATCTTGCAACAAAAGGACGGATTTATTAAACTGAACTAAAAAAAAAGGCGGTTTAAGCACACGCTTACCATTGGCAAGAGTAGAGAGAGCGCACTCGCTTACTCAAAGGTTGACACCCCTACTCACCGCGAAACTAAACGTGTCAGATCGGAGGGTCAGACACCAATAGAATCGGTCAAGGCAGGACCTACACCTGATAATCCCACTTATAATCAAGTGGCCAGTACCATCAAGTTAGGTGTTGTCCCGACTGACTTGCCCACTCAACCCCTCTCAACTGAGCAAATGCAAAGCAAACCGATAAGGACTGCGAAAGCGTGTCCGACAGACAGGATCCCCAACCTGCTCCCTCGTCTAACAGCGCCATTGGGCATGTTAGTCTCGGCGATTCCAAAACAACAACAGCTAACCCGGCAACAACATCTGCCCCTTCGACCACCAGCGCCACTGGGCATGGTGCTCATAGCAGTTCCGGAATACTGCCCAACAAGCAGGTCCCACGACCAACTCCTTCAACCAGCAGGGCAATAGGGCATGCTGGTCCCTTCCGTTCTGACAACAGAACATTAGCTAGATCTGTGGATCACTACTGTAGAGGTGGCACTAGCTACATGTCTCAAACGACCGGCACTGTAGCCGGTTCAACCCGTCCAACAAGCGGTGCCAGTGGGCACGCTTACTGCAATAAAGAGGAGTCGGTTAGGAACAGACCATTGGGGCGTCCAAATCCGGCTGCTTGTCGTAGAGGAAAAGGCCCTAAAAAAGCCCAACTACTCAGACAAGCAAGATTCTCTAGGGAGGACTAAATGAGCACCATTAAGGTGTTACAGGCGAACCTGCAGAGCGCGTCCGCTACCCTTAGCAAGCGGTTCGCCGATGAAGATATAACCTTTGGCCTTATGCAAGAACTTTGGGTTATTCGCGGACACATTAAAGGTCTATGGAGTACGACAAGTAAGTTAATTTACAAATGCGGGGAGTCAGTGCCAAGGGCGGCCTGCTTGATCAGCAAAAGTATTAACTTTCTCTCTATTCCAGAATTTATGACTAGAGACCTGGTGGCCCTACTGGTAGAGGTTCCGACCGAGAGGGGAACACATAACATCGTGTGTGCCTCGGCATACTTTCCCGGCGATGACGACAACATTCCGCCCACAGAGATCCAGGAACTCATACGACACTGCCAGAAACGCAACCTGCACTACATCATAGTAGATGTAGGTGGGGCCGTGAAAAACTTTTTAGATGTTCCCCGACTGGGATTCAATCTCGAACCCCTTGCTCCATAGTCCAACGCACTAACCACTGAGCCACGGCGCTCAGTGAACAAAGCGGGGAGCTAATCCGCCGTCGCACCAGAATCTGCACCCAAAAGGCGTAGATCCACAGATGAGGAATCTAACGCCTTGAAGAAGACGAGGATCTAGATGAGTTGCAAAACCCTCTCCAAGACGATTGAAGTTAGCCTTTCACCGTGACCGAGGAACGAAGGCCATCGCCCATCCTTCCCGCGCAAGTAGGAAATATTTTAACAAGGCCAAATCCACTGGGACAAGAGAAGCCTAAACGTAACTCCCGGTGCAGTTCCATCCATGACAAACTGAAGTGGGCAGTAACCAGCTGGATCCTTTTAAATCCCCGGGGCCAAACGGTATCACATTCGATCAAAAAGCAAATCCGTGGAAACAGCCCTCCACTCTATTGTCAAACCAAATCCCTCTCCATCAAGGAATTCACACCAGTGTCCTTCCTAGACATTGAAGGGACCTTCAACAACGTTGAAACGCACTCGATAATCAATGACCTACGAAAGCTTAACATCTGCGTAACAATCTGCCACGTTATTGAACACATGCTGAAAAGCAGGGTTATTATTGCATCCTTCGGTACCCCCCAAGGAGGGTATTGTTTCCATTATTATAGAATCTTGTGCTCAACGAAGCCCTTCTGAATATAAAAAATTCCGGTTGCTAGTAACAGGAAAATACCCGCAGACACTGTCTCATGTCATGCAGTCTGCTCTCAATAAACTAGCCAGTGGGACTACAAACTGTGGTCTCTCAGTTCATCTAACGAATACTGAGCTGGTCATTATCACACGAAAACACAAATTCCCTGACTTTAAACTCCCAAAGTTAGGGAGTTGTCTCTCAAACAGCGCCAACTACATACCGAGGCCTTAAGCTTCTTTGGAGAGATAACATAATCGAATGTGCCAGGAAATCCCTGACTGCCCTATTCGTATGAAAAGAAAACTGTAGGCTCCATGTGGAGCTCCCAATAGAAATAGTTGGAAAAAAATGGCTGCCTGCTCAGCAATCAGGCTGAGAAGGCCTTATCAATGAAATGATGAATCCACATACATGCCAGCATACTATTGTTGCATCATCATCTTCCACAGGTCACAGACCACCTGCCCACCGAGCACAGTTTCAATAATGGCTATAAAATTTAGCTACCCAACAGAAACGAATGGACCTGTACCACGAATCGTTGTCAATCTTTACGGATGGGTCCAAAACTGAGGACGGAGGACTCAAAGGACTTAGACATCCACCACTCCTTCAACCTATAATACTATTGCACCGTTTTTCAAGTCAACATCTACGGCATCCGTCAAGCAGCTGATTGGCTGACGGCTAATGCAACATCAAAACCTTGGAATCGGATGTTTTCATCTACATCGACAGTCAAGCAGCCATCAAATCTATCGCAGTGAAAGGTTGCAGCGTATCTCTAGACGAGATAGCTGGTCAGTAAAACCTCATCCTTTGCTGGGTAGCAGGCCATTGTGACATACCAGGAAATTGAGAAGCTGACCAGAGGATTAGCTAGAAAAGGATCCTCTGGTTTAGATAGCATAAACGTCACTGATATCGTGGCGCCAACGTCGTATGCTAAATATCTGATTAACGCCGACGCAGTAAGGCAGTAAGGCACAACACGAATGGTTGTGAGAAGCTAGGCCCTACAATTACTCAAAATATTGTTGGCTTTCATGGCTTGTACTAATAATGTTTGGTTTGCTTGTTTATCTTATAGTGTCAGTTCGCTCGCAGTACTGCCAAGCTCCAGTGATGGCATTGCAAATTGCAATCCTATAAGAGCTGGTGCAACAGTTGGACAGCTGTGCTTATATCTATTATGGGTTGAGCGATTGAAAGGCTTATCGACCTGTAGCGCCAAGTATTTATTTTATATACACTAGGTAAATACCTTTCCAAAGATCTCAATGATCTGAATACTGCCTGCACGGCTAATATTAGCTCCTTCATAAAAAGGAGCGGATGGTTCCAAGAGTAAGAGTATGAGAAAAAAAATGCTTTAATAAGGGTCCCAGGACATATATGTGTGTATGTAGGTATGCTTGGAAATGAGGCCCCTGAAGAACTTGCCAGATCCGGTGCCCAATCTACATCTACCTATCAGCCAGATAAAGATAGAAGTAAATAAGTGGGAACAAAACGGAACTGAAACTGCCGAATATATTTTATATGAATGTCCCGTCATTGCTTTGACTAGGTTCGAACACTTCCAAAAAGGGTAAACCCTTGTTCTAACGTCACTTCCACGGATCGTATGAAAGCCTGTTCTCCCTATTATTTATAAACTTCCTATGAAGTTGGCGTGGCAGCACGTAATTGTTTTTCGAACTACAACGATTTCATCAATTGTACCCCTGTTATGTTAGCGAATAAAAAGTTCGACTCAAGTCAAACTCCCAGGCGAATTACGCCTGTCGTAGTATTTCTGTTAGCGAGCTTTTTCATTTGAGTAAAGAAACCGATTCTGGCAATAATACAAAGGAAGCTCTACTTCTTGTTTCGGACGTGGAAAGCGTCGGTACAGTTAACCTGCATCTAGAAAAACTTTGTCTGGATACCAGTGACAGCTGTTCCGTCGCCAGCTCATCCTCCTCTAACTGTTCTAACAGCTCCAAGCGGTCTGGGAACTGCAAGCTGACCTTTAAGATATTAGGGACGAAGAAAGGGACGAACTCACAGAGCAGGAAAGGAAGAGACTCCATAATGCAAGGGCCTACTTGCAGGAGTTGTCAGCATCAGATGGTGAGCCTACTGCTAGCCCTCTGGTGGTGACAGCACCTGTAACAGACCAGCGCATTGATAAGTTCGCGACAAGCCATCACCAGTCAGGACAGGGGGCCGTCTCATCAGCCGGTCACAAGGGGTCTACCACTATGGTAGATACTACGCCACCATCAGAGCCACCTTCAACCTCAACGTTGACTGGGTTAACCCCTCCGTTGAGAAAAGGGGCGGTCCATGAAGTAGAGGCAGAACAGCTGAACCACTCCAACGCGTTGAGCCACAGCTACTCGCAGGGAAGTGGGTACGGCAGATTTTGCTTCGCCTGGTGATGCGAGTCCTGCCGGAATTGGGAGCTCTTCAGCCCTATGTTTCACCACTGTAGTCAGTGCGGGAGTGCGCGGTCTGGGACTAGCCCCACCATTGCCAAGCACAGAGACTAGGCTTTCGACAATAGAGAACATTGAGAAGAGGACATTTCTCCGTAACCGGAAGAGAAATGCGATTCGCCTAATGAAACGGCTGATGAAGCAGCGTGACGCTGAAAAGCAAAGAGTCAAAAAAGACATTAGGGCGACGAACACTGGCAGAAGGGATAGAGGGTCAGCAGTGCCGAAGGCGGAAATCCACTTGCTCCCCACTTCAAGCGCCGCGAGACTTCAATCAGAAGCCAGGCAGCTCCGCTCAGACTGCCCTGAATAAGGAACGCCTAGGAACAGCAAGAGGAACAGGCAGGAGTTCAACCGTGATAAGGAGGGAATGCCATTTGCAGTCTACCTTAATCATGGTCGCAACCAGGCCTCGTGTGATCAGTCATAGCCTAAACCCATGTAGAATACGTGCGGTTCCATTGCCATAGGGAACAAACCTAGCACAGGGAACTTCAAGGGAGCGGCCAAAGGACTCTTCGGTAAGTGAGTGAGTAAATCTGCAGTTCCAAGAGAGGAAGAAATGGCGGCTCGACATCGCCACCGGTCGGGAAAAGTAGCAGAAAAGCTAAGCTGGCAGTTAACCCCACTCCTAACCTTCAGGTGGCGATAGTTGACTTTAATAACTAAGGACTAACTATGGACCAATGGAGGTTGATGGAACTACGGATTCTAGAGGGTGTTAATGACACTATAATAAGGGACCCTCTGTGAGCAGCTCACCACCTTCAAGGGGTTCAAGTTATTAACTACCTACATTTACGTATATTTACAAAAAAAACAGGAATTATTAATAGTACATTTTTTCATATCTTCTTAAATTTGTCTCTTCATTGATTTTAAATGCCAGTCACTAAGGCTAACGGAGCAGCTCGTGCTCCACAATCCAATCCACACCCTGATAATCCTAACCCTAATCCTCCCATTATTCAACCAAATCTAAATAGAAACCCTTCCTCCGGTTTGGCATCAGGATCCCACGATCCAAATTCATTCATTCCAGTCAAGCTCATCTCATTCCAGTCAAGCTCATCTCATTCCGACCAACAAGAAATCAGGTCCACCCCCGCATTAGACGTTTTGGTAGCCACAATTGTAAAAGGTGTCCTTGAACAAGAAGGCAAAGACCTCATTGAAGGGATACTAAGCCCCACTGCTGTATCTACAGAACTCAACTTTTAACGAGTTTGTTGCGCTGTCAGATTCCATCACTCGAATTCTCTCCCTGTATCCTCATACTGAAGTCGTTATTGCTGGCGATTTTAATATACAAAATTCGGATTGACTTCGACACTCTGGCCAGACAACATCCGAAGGAATGTATGTTAAACTTTTCGCTGAGGTAAACAACTTGACCCAGCTTGTAAATGAGCCGACACGTATACCTGACATTGCAAGTCATTCCGCCAACACCCTTAACTTGTTTCTTACTTCGCACCCTGATATATACACCACTGATGTACTGGCGCTCCTAGCCCGGTCTGCCAAATTCTCGTACTCCGACCACGCAGTTAAAGAACAAACTTCCAAAAGAAAAGTATGGCGATACGAGCAAGCCAACTGCGACGGCCTTAATAGCTGCTTTAGGAGTTTTAACTGGTCGCTATGCTTCCTCCGCTGGCCCAGACGGTATCCCCATTAAAGTTCTGAAGAGGTGTTCTTCCTCGCTAGCAAAACCTCTGCGTAAGCTTTTCTGTCTGTCCTACTCTTTTGAGCTTTTCCCGAGAAGATGGAAAACAGCATTTGTCCAGCCTATCCCTAAAAAAGGCGATTCTTCCTCTCCGACCAATTACCGACCCATTGCACTTACGTCCCTTCTTTCCAAGGTCATGGAAACGCTGATAAATCGTCAGCTTATGAAATATCTTGAATCACGAAAACTCATTAATGACCGGCAGTATGGTTTTCGTAGCAACAGGTCCACTGGTGATTTGATGGTATATCTCACCGAAAAGTGGAACCATTCTCTCCATCACTTCGGCGAAACAAAGATGGCACTCGATATTTCAAAGGAATTTGACAGAGTTTGGCGCCAAGCTCTTTTGTCTAAAATAAGTACATTTGGCATCGATGAAACACTTCTTCAATGGATTAGAAATTACCTTTCGGGGCGTTCAATACAAGTTGTGTTGGATGGCTTCAAGACTGATATTCACCGCACAAATGCTGGTGTTCCCCAGGGCTCAGTTTTGTCTCCGACTCTTTTTCTCATTTTTATAAATGAACTCTTGTCTGCAACCTCTAATCAAATCCATTCCTTCGCTGATGATAATAACCTCAGTTTTTCCTATTCGTTCCCTAACTCACGTCCCTGCTCTTCGGCCGTAGAAGAGGAACGGCAGCGTCCCACAGGCACTGCACCTTTGCCTCAAATTAGAGAATCGGAGCTACAGAGCTCAACAAGCTCAAGTTAATCAAGGAGCAAATAAAATTTTTTTGCTCACCAGGCATCTCGCCTACAACCCACATTTCAACAACCCAGATTTCAACAAACACTCTGTCCCTCGCAAAAATTTCGCTACAGGCTTTAGGCCATCAAATCCAAGCTACCCTACGTACGCACCTCAGCAATTCCCGTCATATCGCCCGAATAATAAGTTTACTCCTCAAAACCATACATCGAATTTCTGGCCTGCGAGACCATCTGTTGGCCAAGCTCCTATTAAAACAGAAGCTATGAAACGAAGACGTAGCAATCAGATAGAAAATGTGAATCGGCAGAATCGCCAAGCTAACTTTAATACAGTGAACAAAACATTTCCTCCCCGACAACCTTCTATGTCACATGAGTTTAAACAACCGAATTACCACGTAAATACAACCTCAGATAACTATGCAGAGTCAACAACTTTCACCGGAGTCCACGAATCTGCCACAGCAGAAGAGGACTCATATTCTCAAGCATATGAGGAATATGAAAACTCAGAGCACGCAGAATATCAGTGCCCATTAGAGCAATCCTCGGAGTATAGCGATATTAATTTTTTAGGTTAACCGATTCTTCGCTGCCTTACTTTGAATGTAAGACAAAGAGCGTAAAAATTTTAAAATTCCTTATCGATACAGGCTCTAGCAAGAATTATATAAAACCCGACTTAGTAAGTAAACTTATTCTAAACCAACAAACTTTCTACGCCAATCCATAGCTGGTGATGTAAAAATCAGACATCATACTTTCATAACTCTTTTTGGACTGAATGATATTAACATAAAATTCTTCATTCTACCCACTCTTAAACCTTTCATGGAATCCTAGGTAATGACACTTTCAAATAACTATCAGCAATAATTCATGCTAAAGAAAATTATATGACAGTCCTTAATAAAGTCCGAATCAAAGTTAAACAGCAGTCAGTTAATTCCATAAGTATTAACACTGATTATCTTACACCCCAACAAAAATATCTGCCGCAATTAGCTATTGATAAACATCCCAATTTGTTGTCCGAACCCGACGCAAAACTCACGTACACTACAAAAGTCGACATTAGAACTTCTACAGATGATACCGTTTATACTCGCCATTACCAATTCCAATGTCACTTAAAGCAGAACTTGAGAAACCAGTTCAGAAACTACTTGAGGATGACATAATTAGACCTTCACGTTCACCTAACAATTCTCCTGCGTGGATTGTGCTAAAAAAAACCTGACTCCAAGGGGGCAAAAGAGTACAGAATGGTAATAGATTACAGGAAACTGAACTCTATTACGACAGCCGACCGATATCCAATCCCGGATATAAATGAAGTGATTGCCCAACTAGGAGAAAACATTTTTTTTACGGTACTCGACTTGAAAAGCGGTTTCCATCAGATTCCCTTAAGAGAATCCGACATCGAGAAGACGGCCTTATCCATAAATGTTGGTAAATACGAATTTAAACGATTACCCTTTGGGCTTAAGAACGCCCCATCCATCTTTCAACGAGCGGTCGAAAAAAACCGCAACATATTCTTATGCAACTAAACAACAGACTAAATGAAATTCCACTAAAAGTTAACTATCAATTAAAAAATGATTTGATTGACAAGTCTTGGCATTCCTTTTACAATAACTGCGTTAGGAATTAAGAATGGAAAACACTACATTGTTGTAAAAAAAACTATTGAATATTTCGCTAATTTTTTTATATCATTCTTTTTTGTATTTGTATCTTTTTTTGGTGAATTGCCTTCATATTATTTTTATATTAATTTTGTTCATTTTTATTTTTATTTTTTGTTAATTATGTACATATATTGTTTATTTTTAAGAAATATCATTAAAAAAATTTAAATTTAATTCAATAAAAATTATTTTGTAACAAAATGCAAAAACACGTTTTTTATTAAACAGATTATAAGTCTTAAAAAAAGTTTATGCTAAGCAAAAAAAAGGTTTTAAATATTGATTATGCTAAGCCTTAAATAAGGTTTTAAATATTGGTTATGCTAAGCCTTAAATAAGGTTTTAAATATTGATTATGCTAAGCAAAAAGTAAGGTACATATATATAAGGCAACCCAACGTATACCTGATGTCGTATGACATGCCCTGTGTTAGAATAAGGCATAAAATATGGAATGTTGTATGTGATGCAATATTCGTTATGAATGACAACCCTTACATGCTAAGAAATAAATTGCATTGCAGTAAGCCTTATATAAAGATTATATTGTTTGCCGGGAAGTAGCTGCACGCACACATTCATTGAGCTATGGGCACAATCAGCTGTTTTCATGGGCACAGCCATTTTTTCGTTGTCTTGTGTCATTAACTGTCGAATTGTGCAGGGGATGTTATGTCCAATAAGTAGCTACCTGAACTTTCGAGATGAATTCGTTAAAAAGAAAATTTGAAATATAACGAATACAGCTTTTATACTACTTTCTCAATGAAAAACAAATATACATACATATGTATAAACCTTAGACTAAGCATAAATAATTGTACTTGCAATTTGCAAACAACAAGAACATTCATCGAATATTTTAGATAGAATAATTGATACAAAATATACTTTGTAAATTGCACGTGTTAATCGGAGTATAAACTTCTCATAGTAAAACTAATAAAATATGTGAGTACTGGATTAATATAAAATTAAAGATTGTGTTGAGATGAAAGATATAATGTTTTCACTTTTCAAAGCAAAACATTGTTCCTTTCCTTCACGATATTGATTTATACACTTTTAAACACATTTTATGTTTTTTTTTTATACAACTACAAATGATTTGAAATAGCAACAACTGCAGAGGTATTTAATTCTAATGTTCATTTGCCAACACGAAATTTTTATTCATTAAATAATATTCTTTTAACATACTTAACTCACCATCATATTTCCCAAACACAACCGTGCTGGTTCACCACCATTGTTTACTTTCTTCAGCTGAAAAATTGACAATTTCATTGTGCTATTACTCTTAAATAAAAAAAATTAATTAAAACAATTTTACATTTTTAAATTCAGCGCAATATAATGAATTTGCATCAACATATACTACGATAGTGGTGTAGAATTGCAAATAAATCCAAAGATTTGTTTAATGAAATGTAACCATTGGTGGAAATTATTGAAATGTCAAAATGCGGAAAAACTCACCTCGGGAAGTTCGTAGTTAAAATAATCAAAGGAGGTAAATAATCAAAGGTAATGATCAAAGGATGTTTTGTAAAGGAAAACTTTTATTATTACCTGATTATTACTATTATTATTATTATTTGCACATTTACACTTAATTACGTGTTATTTATTGTTATTCATTACACACATTACTATTTGTTTGCCATGTATTATATTATATTTTAACTGGTTTATTACACATAGTAAATACAACTAATGTAGTCAAGCAGAATCGATGTAAATACAAAGTCTTTTTCCGCATCTCATGTGGTGCAAACTCAACTGCCTGGCTACATTATCACGCTGTGACTACACACGAAAATATGCTTCAAGGGCATGAGCCATTTTGACAGACGAGGAACGCGGAAATTCAAATCAAAAGCGATCGTTGAAGTGGTAGGTCGACACGGGTGAATTTCCAATTAAATTCTTAAGATTTCGTTGAAGGAGTAGGTTTTGTATGGTTTTCCCAAAATAATTAGCAATTTGCCTAAATCTTGGGGAAGTCTATTTCTTGCCCCTATTAATTATGTCCTTTATTTTAATGACTTCTTTCGGTGGGCGTCATTAGGAAATTTTGATGTATTGTGATTTGTTACTTTCAATCATAAAACCATTAAGTGATTTCCGCAACAAACATACAGAGAATGGATATATCCTCAATACAGTATTTATACATTCAATTGAATTCTTCGCTTTGCTTCTTAAAAAAAATCAAACTTTTCATTAGCATCAGATGTCCAACAACAACAAAATCAGCATGTGCACCACTTCCAACTCCTTCGCACTCTATTTTCTGTCTTCCGCATGATGTTGTCTCTTCGACGATCAGCGAAAAATGAGGAAAATGTATGGAGGGAATTTTTTCGAAAACGGAACATTTCTACCTCCGGAGAAATACATTTTTGAGTCTTCCGTACGATGTGTACCCTCCGACGATCGGAACAAAATGAAAAAATATGTCAAAACTGAAACGTTTTGCGAGAAGAACATTCATTCTTCCGCAGTGATTTATCTACAACCTATCTACATATTTTTATCCTACGTAAAATCTATCCATCTCAGCTGACATGACGTTCATTCCAATGACAATGTAGCCAGGCACTTACAATATAAAGGCATAAAAACAAATGTTTATGCATAAGTACGTTTTAAAAATCAGGTCAAATCCAATAGAAAAATAGAATTTATCAACGCAAATAAAAACTCACCTCGCCTAACTTCAGATTTTTGTTTATCAGTTCCAAAGCACACATATATTTATGTCGTACTTCACTATTTTCGATATAAATGTTAACCAACTTCAGTTCGTTGATTACACGTATTCACCGACAGTGAATCATTGGAGAGGATTTAGCCCGCACCCAATTGAGTGTGTTAGAGGGCAGGGGATGAAAAGTTGACTCTCTCTTATAGTTTGTCTATGGTTTTGATCAATGTTTTTCTGGGATTCTAGGAAAATGTAAACAAGACAAATTGAAATCATAGACAAAGGTTGCTAAATCGATGAAGTCAATTTTTCTGTTGATGTATGTACATATAATGAGTGAAGACGATACGAGAAATTTGTTGGGGCGCCCTTGCAGTGAATTTAACAAAAAGACTTTTAATACATACGGCCGTGAATGTGCATCTAACTACGACCCGATGGCAGCTTCTTATATTGAAATCGCATACCAATCGCATTGTACAAAAAAAAATGGTAATATCAGCGAAGAGGACGATGCTGCTACATCCGAAGGTTTGACTCTAAGCGGAGAGAAAAATACGCAGAGTGAACTTGAGAAGGATACAATTTGTGAGATGGACCTTGCGGATGATAGAAAAACGCCAAAGAGACCAATTTCGCTACAGTGTGATAAATGTATAGTAATGTATTTGCTTTTGAATAATTCCTGACTACCACTAATTTTCTGGCAGCGTTCCCTTACAACTTAGAGGGTACTGTTCATAAGGAAGGTGAAATGACCCATTTTGTTGCGGAGAATCTTGAATATAAAATTAAGCTTTCAAGTCCGATCACGAAGAGAGGTATGTAAATTTTTTCAAAATGTTTCTACCAATGTATCATTAGTTAGGGAGAAACAGGTTCGCCACCATTCCGATTTCCGCGGAAACAGGTTTTGAAAATTAATTGAAATTATAAATCTCTATAAAATAATCCTGAAATACACACATATACCTGTTAACGTTAAATTAAAGCTAATAAAAGCTCTTTTTGTGCGTATAATAACCTCTCGCTGCGAACACTTTCCTCAGTCTGATTACGTTTCTATTCTTAAGTTAAAAAGAGCATTTAATTCGACTGGTCGTATGTTTTTAATCTTCGTAGATACGATCATGTTTCTGCAGAATGTCACAAAATTCCTTTTGACTGTGATGCTTTCTTATTGGGCTTGCATCTTGGTTTTTGGTTTGGTTGAATTGGTTACCAGTAAATCACACCAGCTCACTTAGAGGAATACCATTTTGCTCTTCAAGATTATTAACAAACAGGATATCTTTATAATAAACTCATTTTCTCCCGGTCTAACCACTGTATGTGTGTAAGTTTGTCTTTATTTATTTAGTATATACTACCATTAATGACATGATATAAGATAGATACATAAATTTAAAAAAAGAGAATTTAATAAATCAATTTAAAACTACTCTAGGAAATTAAAAACAAAAAGAATCAGATAAATCAAAAAAATATATTTATGTCATATTGGGTCGAATATATTGAATAAGTAGTCTTTTCATTTTTAATTTTTTGGCGATTCATTGAAAAATTTATAACCTTTGTACATTACCATATTTTGTCTTTTCAAATCTCAAAACAAATTGCAATCTAAAGTCTTCATTTGTTCTTAAGTTATAAGGTTCAAAATTTTGAATAACACATTATTAACCTCCAGATCTCTTACGAAGAACGGGTTCATTTATACTAAACTTACAATTCATCATCGTTATTGTCATAAGATGACGATATGCTATGGTGTCTAATATTAGGTCAATTCCCGTACTTTTTGCACTAAAATTCACAGATTAGCCGCGTTCCGATGTTTAGGCACTACGTAGTCAAACTTTTTTTGAGGTAGTGGACTTGATTCGAAGGCAAAAAAATTCTCCCTTACTTTTAAGTCAGTTTTTGAAGTGTGAAGAATCAGCTGATCGGCAATATTTTATGTATTGTTCGGCTATGCTTTATAATTTGAATGGATTATGTACAATAAATAAACAAATTACGTTCCAAATAAATTGCAGGGAAGTGATCATCGAATTGATACAATAAGAAAATATGATTATTTGATCAATATGCGCTGTGTTTTCATTAAAATATTATATTAAAATAACCGTTCAAGGTTGTAAGTGAAGCAGAAATTTTTCAGAAAAGTTAAGGGACCTTGTTTTTATTGTCGCCTATTTTTTCAATTAAGCTGTAATTCTTTACAGGCTCCAATTTCATATAAATATATTTATCAGTAAGATCCCTTGACAAGCACAGTCCACACTAAAGTGTCTATGAATGAATGTATTTTTCATTCGATTTTCAGTCTAAAATAAGGATTTGAAGAATGTACAAATGAAATAATAAGTATTTAGCATTCTATGACACATCTGTACATCTGTTTTCCATTCTTTTGTTTGAATTTACTTTTGATAACCAACAAATAAAAAAAAAGCAAACGTCAACTTTGACAGATTTCGTAAATTCATAAATTTGTCCAAACAAATTTCTTGGGCTGAAATTCACAGATAGGGGAAATTGCTTACTCTCTCGTGAGCGCTCTCTTCTGTGAAAAACTAAGAAAATTTAGCGTACGTTTTTCGTAGTTTTGGACAGTACGGGAACAGACCTATATAATGTGACACAAGTTGCAAAAGGCAAAAAGTACTGACATGTTCCGCTATGGCAATCAGTACGGCCCACAGTGGTGCGAAACCATAATTTTCGCGAAAATTTTTTACTGCGGATCCCTTTCAAGATATTAGTCGTTCCACATTTATATGGTTTATAGGCTTTTGGAGAAATGTATATATTGTATTGTTTTTTTTTCGTCATAAATCAAATACGAACATGTTTCTTAACAAATATACAACATTTCTTTACAAGGTGTATGTACACTTAAACTAATATGACTAAAAAAGATGTAAAGTATAGTATAAGTATGTATATAGACAAATCAAGTTGAATGTCTCGTTAGATTCGGGGAGGTTTCGTAAAATTTCAAAATCGTTCATTTGTGAAGGCTTCGCGTTGCATATGGGGCAAACTGCCATGGATGGTGGCTCAGTTACTGCCCGAGCAACTTTTCCGTTGATCATTGATAGAATCAATTTATGATGAATTCTGAAAGTTTGACAGGAAGGACAATTGATTCAGTTAACTGTGAAATCTTTTGCTTAACTCGTTCAACCTCTTTCCGGATGGTGACAGGCGTTTCCTTTATGAATTCGAATTTCAAAGGTCTGCATAATCTAGTTGACGCTGGTCTTGGATTTTTCCAGTAAGTTAGATTGGAGTTGTTTTTATTTTATTACTACACATGTTAGAAACATATTTGCGTCTGTTATCTCTTGACCTGTAAATTTTTGCCATCGCAGCCCCATTTAGAAACTAAGGTAAGCTCCTGGCTGATAGAATTGAGTTTCAGTTTCAGTTTTAGTCATCAAAATTCTCTTCGTGGTATGGTCAAGCAATGATTGTAGGGGCATTTTGATCAAACTTTCAGAGACTACCAAGTTTTCAGGATAACACAGTAATTTACCTTCCAGTACTCTTTAGTACAAAGGAAATATGTCAAACACTTCTTCTTTTGCCGACTTCCTCAAAATTTCATACAGGTGCTGAATTCAGAAAAGTTTTCATTTAGATTTTTAATTTCCATTTGTTGGCTTCTTAAACCACACTCTTTAAAAGGTTTTGACGGGTGACCCCTTTCGGTTATTGTATTAATGTTATTTATAGAGCATGTATTAGTGAGCGAAATCTCGTTTTTTTTTAATGAAACGGTCTTTATTTCGACGTGCTTCCTTCCGTCTTCTATTAAAGTGAGGTATAAATACCTTGTGTAAATATATGTATGTACGTACGTACTAATTCGAAGAAACTTAAACGACCGAATGAGGAAAAAATCAAATAGCTTCGGCAGGAGGTATGGTGAGATCTCCATATAATGACAGACTTGAATAGCACAGACTTTTCAACGGTATTTTGAACTGATAAACGGGCACGCGGGTTGACGCAGCTGGAAATGATACATTTGTTTAGGTAAGGGTCTAAAGAATATTTTGAAATAAAAATCAAAACAGAGGAGTGTGGAGCACGTTCGTTGTGCTGTACTGAACTTTCGAAAATATTGATTTTTCCATCATTGACTTAGAAAATGCATTAACAATTAGAAGAATTAGAAAATAAAAATTATAATAACGTAACGTTTTCTTTAGACGTAAAACGTATTTTTATTTTTAAATTATTATCAACTAGTGCTGTAAAAGTAGAGACAATAATACCCGTATGTATCGGTTACTTCAGGTTCTAGTACCTGTTACAAATATATCGTTATTCGTTACTTTAGTTACTTTTGCTATAAGCGTATCAATTACGTTATTTCAGTTAAAACAGGCGCACTACAAAAAATTAAGCCAAATGAACAGAAAAATGAATCAACTTACGCCACCGTTCCATTATTTACCCTTTAACACACCCAAAAAAAGATAACACAAACGTTATTTCTTGCATGCGAAATCATTTGTGTGCGGATATTTCTGCAAAAGTAACGAAATGATGCGAGTAACTAACTTGTTGGGAAGTAACTTTTGGGTATTTGGTATGAAATGAAATACTCGTGTCGAATACATACGGTTTGCAACAGCCGTGCGAGTAACTAACTTGTTGGGAAGTAACTTTTGGGTATTTGGTATGAAATGAAATACTCGTATCGAATACATACGGTTTGCACACTCGGCGAACACTGGTATCATCACATAAGTTCCATCACACAAGTTCCATCGCACATAACAATCCCACCAACAACCGAGTCAACGACACTAAAAATAAAACCAGTTTGATTTTACTCGCAACGTGTCTGGCACGCATGGACATACTCATACTCATAGTGCATTCACTTCTCGGATGCGAAATCATTTGTGTGGATGTTTATTTTTGGGATTGAGTAGGTATATGCTTTGGATATGGTACTTGTGAAAAAGTAACGAAATGATGCGAGTAACTATATTGTTTGGGGAGTAACGTTTGGGTACTTGGTATGAAATGAAATACCCGGTGCAAAGTAACGAATACATACGGTTTGTTACAGACCTATTAGAACAGATATTTACTAGAATACAAGGTGGTTCGCACTAAAAGTGGTTACATAATGTATCAACTTTGGAGGTGTTGTACCTGTTGTCATAAGTGTAAATCTTTCTGCATTCCATCGAAATGTATTATCCAACTCATATATTTTCAGAATACAAAGCCATTTAGATTTTAAACAATGTGAAAATCTTGATTTTTTTCGCCTCATACCACTGTGGACAAATTCAGGAATGCAGTACTGCGGCAATAGTAAAGCAGTGCGTTCAAAAATGCAAAATGTTTTCAATTTGCTTCAATGCAATGTTGTAAAGCAACTGAAATTCAAAGCCAAGCAAACGTGCGCATCAATAATTTTTGTGTGACATTGGCAATTCAGTCGCTATCTCTGCAGCAGACCGAGCGAGATATATAAGTTTTTTTCTTTTAAATGAAACACAAAAAATAATGAAACACGCAAATATTGTTTTAAAACTTTATTTATGTTGTTCACTCCAAACTCATGTTCTGAAATTGCTTTGACAATTTCCCTCGTGGATGTCGATCTTGCTAAATTTGATGAACTCGAAATAGGTCGGGTCAAGTCAATGGCAATTTCCCTCGAAGATGTCGATCTAGCTAAATTCGATGAACTCAAATTAGGTCGAGTCAAGTCGATGGCATCCGGTATTTTGCTGACAGCTGGTATGTCGGTTATTGACACCGACATTACTACACCCCCCCTTTTGTATGAAAACTCTCCTGAGTTTTAAAAATGATGTTTCCTAACTTATGTTTAATAAATATATATTCCTAATGCAATAAGAGTAATACTATAATACCCATGCATATGTTTAACAATAAATTATTCTTTTTTTTCGCATTTTAGTGCGTTTATGTATTTTATGTTTTCAATTTGCTTTAAGACAATTTTATCGATTAGGTATTACGAATCTTTGTTCAAACATTTCTTTTTTATTATTGAACTAAGTAAATAATTTCCATTTAATCGAACAATTCTTTCATCGCAAGTACTATTAAAACTAACATTTTTATATTTTTTTAATAATATTAGTCCTTCTTCAATTTCGACAAGTTCCGTTTTAAAATATTTTATTCTCATACAATTTTGACTATATATACGTACATGAATTGGATTTCTTTAAATTCTTTAGGTCAGTGTTTTTTTTGAGAGTATAAGCAGTATTATTTATTTTAACAATTTCTTCGTTTTGCATGACAAATTTTTCATTGTTTTCATTATTAAGAGCCGTTATAAGACATTTCTTTTTAACAATAATTGCATAAGGTATTTTGATCGCGAATAAGATTTTATTATTTTCATATTTAGCTGTGCCAAGTTTTATATTCTTCAATTTTTCTAAGTCAATATCATATCTTGTTATCTCCTCTTTAGTTAATATATTATTTCCCATTATTCCTAACCTACTTGACGATATGTTATTCTGAATTTGTTCTACTTTATCTGTGATTATTCTAATCTGTGATAATAACTCTAAATATCTAATTTTATTGATTAACTTTATGTTTTCGGTTTATCGAACTGTTTTAGAATATTAGCCCTATCATTTTTAATTCTCTCCTTAATCGAAAAAGTATTATTAAAGTGATTATTAATAGAGACTTGGTGGTTACTTTGTTCTATTAAGTTGTGGTTATTACTGTCCATAATTCGTAAGTGTCCTTCAATGTTCTGTCTATCGTCGCACATAGGAAGGAGTATTTGCATCAAAAACTTGGCCAAAATTATTTTTCGTTGTTTTTGTTATTATTTTTGTTCATAATGAATATTCATACATTAAAATACAATATACAGTTATTTTTTTTATTTTATTAAATTTTATGAACAAATGAATGAAATTTTATTATCAGGTAATATTTACCTTAGTTTTTTTTAAATTAATTAATTATTTACCTGAAGTGTTTATTTCTAGTTTCTAATGCTTCTTCTGAAAAATTCTTTGACCCACAGTTCTGTAAAGAGCACGTAGGAGCAACCCAATTTTTTGGCATTGACTTAAGTAATAGTTAAATTATTTTATAAACTTCAATTCGTTGAAGAATAACAGGGTATATTAAACCAAAATCATTAAAACCCAAAAAAAAATACTTAAAAACATTTAATGTTTTGATACAAAAGTTCTAAGCCCAAATTGAAACAAAAAACACCGCCTAATATTTCTAAAATTCAATTGAAATTGTAAATACGTACCTGAAGCTGAATTCTCCATTTAAATTTTTTTAGCTTTTTATCACAACACTTAGATATCACTTACTGAACAACACTTACCAAAGTAGAACGCATTGAAATAAAATTTGCATTAGATGCAACTGTTAACTTTGAACTATTTTTATTACAACACACGACCTACAAAAAATAAACAAGAACAATATATTGACACATGTGTATTTAGCACCCGCTATACCAAGCTTTTAGTTGTCAATTTTACATTTCAGAAAATCGACTTTTGGCCAGGTTTTTGATGCAAATGCTCCTATGTGCGTCGTCATCCATTGTTCCGTAAATCCATTTCATTACGGTTCCTGCAATGTTTATAAGTCCTCTTGTATGTATGTGTGGTTTTATTGCTTGTACTTTATAGTTGAGCGACTTTAGTTCGTTGATAAGTAAATCCCTTCCGTCTTTTAAATTTATTTCCATAAGATTATCTTCTAGTTTAAAAAGTGTTCTACCGTTTTGATTATATGGAGTATGATATCGTAATTTTTTATGACTTGAATATTTCCAATGTTTATTTCTGCAATTCCGTAGCTACTCTCAATTTTTTCTATCATTAAAGTTGCATTAAGTCCGGATATCATAAGTATCAATATTGTTAATATTTGACCTGCGAATTTGTTTGGACGTTTAGGATGAATATTTTCTAAGTTTAGCTTTCTATACCTATGTTTATTTGTATGCCTTAATGCTCGGTAATTTTTACATAACCTACTGATCCTGTTTTGTTGTTTGCCTGCTCAATTAACTTAAACTTATTTTGTTTCATTAAGGTAGCTAGTTTCTGAATATGAGCCTTTGCGTCTACAATATCTATAGGCTTACGTTTAGTTACAGAATGTATAGACTTGTTATAGAGTTCAATGCATTTATATAACTATTCCTGCACTGTAAGATTGGATTTTGTGACTTTGAATACTCTAACGTTTTTAATAATTGTGTTAGAAAGTCTCTCTATGTCAGCATTTCCAGTATGACTATTAGGTTTTGTATCAGGGTTCTGCTAGCGTAGCAGATTGGATGTTCGTCTTGGGACAGCACCTAAAGCGTAATCACTAGCATTGGTTACTAGTTTGAACATTTTTTTTAAATCTGGGTTTCGAAGTTTTGGTGTTTCGGTTAGAAGTCTTTCATTTCTCAAAAAGCATTAATGTAATTTGAATCGTTTTTGTTTATTTTTGTATTCTTTTTTAAATATTTCCTCATGGCATGTGCAATTTTTACATAATCTTTAATGAACTTAAGGTAGTATCCCGTTAAGCCCAAAAATGACTCAATTTGCTTCTGAGTTTCTGGAAGCTTAAGTCTTTGAATGCTCTCAATCTTAGTTGTATTAGGTTTAACTCCTTTTGTAGTCAGTATATGACCTAAATAATCTGCCCCCCTAGCAAAAAATGTACACTTGTCTATTTGTATTTTGAGGTTGTGTGTTCTGAGTTTGTTAAAAACTTTTCTGATGTTTTCAGCATGTTCATCAATATTTGTACTGAATATTAGTATATCGTCCATATATACTACACAGATTTTATTGATATACTCTCTTAGGACTTAGGACTCTTAAAAGTAGCCGGAGTATTTTTAAGTCCAATATAGATATTATCTATATTTGGTATGGGAAATTTGTCGTCAACAGTTACTTAATTCAGTTTACGATAATCTATAACGATTCTCCACTTCATTTGCCCTGAATTATCCCATTTTTTTTAGGTACTATCCAGAGAGGAGAGTTATAAGCAGAGTTACTTTCTTTAATAATTTGTTGGTCTAACATTTTCTTAATTTGCCTACTTCAGTCTTCGACTAGCTTTCGTGCTATACGCATCTAAAGTTAACTCAGCTACTCTCGTCGCGCTTATTTTCTTATCTCCTTATACACCGTTCAATCCAAAACAACTCTTTCTTTCTCCTTTTCTCACACCATTCAGTACAAACCGCTAATCCATCGCGTGTGTAGTGCTTTTTCATAAATACCACATGGCCCCAGGGCCAAAAATGAAACCTGGGAACCGTTTTGACGGACTCTCTGAAGTCTCGCTATCGGGTCCAAGTGCAAAAAAAAAACATAAAATGAATATACCATTCGATGATTTCCCTGTACTCCCAAGTAAAACCCCGTCTAGTAATCCACGTTTCATCGTAATTTCCCCTGGAAGTGTAAATCAACCACTTACAACAATAAGCATCTTCGCCCTCAGAAAAGCAATAGACGCAATTAGCACTGAATACGAGCAAATTTCTCAACTTAGAGATGGCAAAATCGTGTCAAAAAAAAATCTCTCGGGATTATGTCCGGTTGAAATCACATTGCACAATCAACATCATTGCACAAACCTTCTCCAACCTTCTCAAAGCAATAGCACAATAGTCACTCCCACCCCGTCAACCTCCAACAACATCAACAACAAAACCCCCTCACAACCATAATCTGAATCAATTCCACTAATAACACATTCTGCATCCAGCACAATCAATTATGTAGACTATAAACATTTAAATTCAAATAAACATCACTCTCAACCAAAAAATCTCCCCTCAAGTAACATACAAAGCACCAACCTAAACTACCAAAGCCCACATGTCAATACACAAACAAATATGCCAATAACCTCTACAAATTCTAAAACCATCTCAACCTTCTCACCTATTTCGCAAACTACACACAATCTTCTCCAAACTCACTACTATTATATACCCAACACCGAAAATGATGATGATGAATCTAAAACAAAACTGTAACCCCAACCCTTACTCTGCTGGCTTGAGGTTGAATCACTCTGGCTCCTCAAGGAGCCTCGGTGCTTCAACTTCCAGACAGCAGAGTCACGCAACCTATTACCCTCAAATAACAAACAATAAATCTTCTGAAATTCCAAACTTTTTTAAAGCTCTCCAGTGGAATATGCAAGGATATTCTAATAACTTCGACGAGCTTAATTTGCTAATAAAAGAAAGATCGCCATGTGCTTCATCTCTCCAAGAGACACATTGTGCGTTTCAATCTACCCCAATAATTCCGAAATCTTATTCTGGCTATTTTTGCAACTCTCCCCAAAACTTAACCGGGAAACAAGGCATAGGTCTTCTTATTAAAAATAACATACCCCATGTTCAAATAAATATCAATTCAACCATCTTAACACTTGCTTTACAAGTAAATTTAGCAATTAAATTCACTATCGTCTCTATTTACATTTTGCCCAAACAAACATTTTCCCGATCTGACCTTGAAAACATCATAAATCAAATACATACACCTATATTATTGTGTGGCGATGTTAACTCGTGGAGCGTCCTATGGGGCTCTCCCACTTCTAACCACCGTGGAACTATAATCGAAGAATTCTTACTGAATTCCGACCTGATGCTTTTAAATGACGGCTCTCCAACACATTTCTCAACACACAACACCTTCACCCATATTGATATATCATGCTGTTCACCCACCCTTTATCCCACCCTCCTGGAATATATTAGAAGACCTTCATAATAGTGATCACTATCCTATTATAATAGAGATACAAATTAGCCCAAACAAGCACAAAATTTCTCCTAGCCCAAAATTTAAAACCGATTTAGCTGAATGGGACCGGTACCAAATCACAACGAACAAATACTTAAATGATAAAACTCCATCTTCCAACACAAACAAAGAAGCAGCCATTCTACTAAAATCAATTCGGCACGCAGCCAACATTTCAATTCCTCAAAGCTCTCCCACCTCCACTACCAGAACAGTTCCCTGGTGGAACCCTGTCCTCAAGAAGCTGAGAGATGAAAAAATGAGACTCTGGCGACATTTCAAAAAGCACCCTATGCTCTCTAACCTTTTAGCTTACGAAAAATCAAATGCTCTTTTTAGGAGAGAAATGAAAATAAGCAAAGCCAAATCTCTAGCCGAATTTACCTCAACGATCAATCCTAACTCCCCCACCGCTAAAATCTGGCATAATATCCGCTGCCTCACTGGTAACTATGTTCCTCGCTCAATAAAATGTGTAGTAACACCCACGGGTCCAATCTCCTCGCCCTTAGACATTGGTAACTTTTTCGCTTCCTCTTGGTCCAAACTCTCAAAAGATAATAATTTCTCAAAATCTTTCAAGGACTCAAAAGACGACAGCCTTTCCAATACTCCACCTCTAACTCCTGGCAACACATTAGCGGAACAAATTGAAGTTCCTATAACGCATATAGAGTTTGAATGCTGCTTAAGCGTTCTAAAAGGTAAAACCCCTAGTAGGGACCGCATTTCCTATCCTATGATTAAAAACCTACCACCTTATGTTAAATCTAGGCTACTTGTATTATACAACGAAATACTAAAAACCGGCATCATCCCACAATCTTGGAAAATTGCGACTATTATCCCCTTATCTAAACCAAACAAGCCAATAGACTCTGTAGATGGATACCGTCCAATTTCCCTCATTCCATGTATGTCCAAATTCTTGGAAAAATTGTTGCTAAACGCCTTTATTGGTTCCTAGAAACAAAGAAAATAATCAGCACAAACCAAGTTGCTTTCAAACCAAAAAAGGGCTGTCCGGACGCTTTACTACATATCGATCATTACATATCAAATGCTCTGTCTTCGCGTAATCATGTATCGATACTCTCATTGGATTTCATGAAAGCTTTCGGTAGGATAGGGATTCATTTAATTTTGAACAAACTCGTCAATTGGGGCATTGGCCCCAAAATATATGGATTTATCAAATCGTTTCTGTCGAACAGAAAAATATCTGTTAAAATTAATAATTCTTTTTCTTCTATCCATCCACTTGACAATGGCATACCACAAGGATCACCTTTGTCGGTAGTGCTATTTCTAATTGCTTTTAATGACATCAGTGGTATTATTGACAAATACAATCGTCTAGACCATTGCATTTACGCTGATGACGTTTACATCATATGTAAATTCAATGATTTAGAATACACAAAAAATACGTTCTTAAAAGTTATTAAAGATATTATTGATTGGTATAATAACTCTGGAGCTAATCTTTCTCTCAACAAATGTAAACTTTTACACATATGCCGTAAATTATCATGTCCTAAACTCCAGTTAGCTATAAACAATGTTAATATAGAAAACGTAGAAAACTTAGACATTTTAGGCTTAAGATTTAATTGTAAATTCAATTGGAAACAGCACTGTATAAAACTTAAAAAGAGCCTAGCCGCAAGAAGCAATATTATAAGCTACTTATCTAATAAAAAACTTAATGTTCATGTTAACACCTTATGTAACATAACTAAATCTCTTGTATTACATAAAATAGATTATGGCCTTTTTATTTATGGGAAATGTCCTAGGACTACTTTGAATCTTCTGAAATCTCCATATCACCAGTCGGCAAGAAGAAGTATCAACAGCCTTTCAGTTCTCCGAGCCGTCTCCAACTCAAACCACAATAGCAGGCTAATTAACAAAATACGGGACCTTCTTATAAAAAACCCCAACAGACTTAAACTTATGTGGGAGCCAAGCCACATTGGTATGTCAGGGAACGAATATGCCGATAAAGCCGCAAAGTCTTGTAATAAATTACCTGTCTTCACGTGTGACATATTTTCGAGAAAGGACCTGCAAAGACACATTGACGAAATCATCAAGAAGAACACAATTTTAAGATGGAGCGACTACCAAAACCATTATTCAAAAATTAACACAGATCTACGCACTCCTATCTACCCACCGTGTATATCCAGAGCTGCGGTTTCAAATTTCATCCGACTTCGTCTGGGGCATACTTCCTTAACCCACCAACACATTTTAAGGAAAGAGAATCCCCCACTGTGTTCAATCTGTAACAGTGCGGTGACCATTTCACACTTAATTTGCCTCTCTACATGCAGTATCTCCAAAAAATCAATACCATCTTGCCTTCAAATCAAAATATTTTTTCATTTTTAAACATTATCAATATCGAAAATATTTTAAAAATCCATAAATATCTTACTATTAACAAATTAGCTATCTAAGCCAATATATTTATACTTTGAGTGGAAAGCTTTTGCAGCTAGTGCTCTTTAATATTTAGCATATAATCTTTGCATTTTTATGTTAATAAATTATAATAATAATAATAATAATTTGCCTACTTATCTCTTGTTCATGGATTCGGGGATATCTGTGAATTTTTAAATAAATAGGATTTCTACATTTCGTTACAATCTCATGTCTTATCTCATGAGCATGGGAAAGCTTTAGACCTTCTTGAAAAAACAAATCACTGTTATCTTTCAAAATACCTTTTAATTTTTCTTTTTCTTCGCTATTCATGTCTGAACGTGGAAGAATTTTAAACACATCTGTTTTTGAATATTCTAGTAAATGAATTTCATTTTCCGTATATGGACATGAATTTAAAAATTTGATTTTCTTCCATGGGCTTCCAAAACTTCTTCATCTAAGTTAACTATTGCTTGGAGGGGTTTAAGCAAATTTAGTCAGATGAGTCCGTCGAATTCTTTGTTCATAAAAGTTGTTAGCTTCCAACTCATCCATTTCTTTTCATTGAATTCTGAAGATAATTCTGTTATTATTTCTGTATCTACTATTGTTTGACCGCTAAGAGTATTTAAATTAATTATTTTATCTACCCTAAGTCGTTTATACTGTAATAGCCTGTTTTTGTCTAGTAAAGTAGTCGTTGAACCAGTGTCTATAAGGCATTAAGGTCCCCTACTGTCAATTCGACTATATAATTATAATTATAATTATTATAATTTACCTCTTCCTGTACTTCTCTTTGTAAATGACCTACTTCCATCGGTTCTACTCTGTTCCTGTTGCTAAAGTGTATTGAATTCCTTTTACTATTTATTTCTATTTTTTCCTGAGTTTGGACTAAAATGTTGATTTTTATTATTTCTAAACTGCCCTGAGGTTGTATTGAAGTTTTGGTTTTGGAAATTTCTTTCCCAATTCTGATGTTAATTATAAGATGTTATTATTATAGTTATGAACTTTTCTATTTTGAGTAAAATTATTTGTATTTCTATCAAATCTACTTTGCCTAATCAATCCATTTTCTTCCAAAGTAAAGAAGGCTTCTCGAAAAGTATTTATATTTCTGCTTAATATTATACTGGCTAGACTTGGGTCTATAGCATTTACAAATGTTTTCAAAATAATGGATTCATTCACTGAAGGTGAGAATTCCATAGGCTTCTGCGTATCTTGTTCATACTTAGAATTTAACTTATATAATGTATTTTTTAAATTTTAAAAATAATTACTTACGTTGTTAAAATTCTTAAGGCTAACAGCTTGGTGATAAAGTTGGTGGTACGTTTCCCTCACTCTAAAACTTCTGGTCAGCTCCACTTTAATATGTTCCCATGTTGGATTGTTCCCACGAGTTCGAATCGTTTGTAATGCATCTCCTTGGATTTTATTTATTACAGTCTTCTGTAGTATGAAATTGTAGAGGGCTTGATCGGCTTGGAATAGTGGGAGGAACAGTTCTACTTACTTCTTCCAATCTTATGATATGGAATTATTTTCACGGTTTCACCTTTTTTTTTGTATATGTTCGAAATTCTAATCTTTTGATCTAGAATCCTGCCGATTGCACCAGAATTATCAATTCTTTTCTTTTAAATGAAACACAGAAAATAATGAAACACTAAAATATTGTTTTAAAACTTTATTTATGTTGTTCACTCCAAACTCATTTTCTAAGACTGATTATAAAATTGCTTTCTGCTTTTTGTTCAACATATTCGCCGAGGTCAAATATGCTCACTCCAGTCGATGACAATTTCCCTCATTGATGTTGATTTTGCTAAATTTGATGAACTCGAAATAGGTCGAGTTAAGTCGATGGCAATTTCCCTCGAAGATGTCGATCTAGCTAAAGTTGATGAACTCAAATTAGGTCGAGCCAAGTCGATGGCATCCGGTATTTTGCTGACAGCTGGTATGTCGGTTATTGGCACCGACATAAATCGCGTTATGGGTGCGAGTGTTTTACTAAAATGGTTATTTAGCGATTTTCTCGAAAACGCCCCAAACCCACCGCGCCTTCTGTACTCAAGTTTGTGCAAAAAGTTCGTGAGACTGGTATGCTAGTGGACAACACTCATGGTCCCCGTGGTCGTACGATGCGCACAGACGAGAATGTGGCTGCTGTAGCCGAGAGTGTGAGATTCAATTCGCGAACATCAACTCGCCAATGATCTCAACAACGCACTAGCCTGAGGAGAATTCTGCACAAAGATCTTGGAATATTCGCTTACAAGGTCCAATTGACTCAGCAATTGAAGGCGCACGACCATCCGCTTCGTTATCGCTTTGCAGTTTGGGTCTAAAGCAACTTGAATTGGACAAAGATTTTGGGCCTTTTCTGACGAGACGCATTTTCATCTCGGCTGCTACGTTAGCAAACAAAATAGCCGCATCTGGGGCTCGGAAAACCCACAAGTTATTGTCGGGAAGCCGATGCATCCACAGATAGTGACAGTTTGGTGCGGATTGTGGAGTGGTGGCATCATTGGACCATTTTTCTTCGAAAACGCGGCTGGAAACAACCTATTGGTCAATGGTAAGGGCTATAGAGATATGTTAACCGACTTTTTTTTTACTAAAATTGAACACATGAAGTTAGACGACATTTGGTTCATCCAGGATGGCGCGCCATGCCAAAATCGATTTTTTGCGCACCAAATTCCGAAATCGTGTTATCAGCCGTCATAGCGATGTCAATTGCCCGCCTCGTAGCTACGATTTGACCCCTTTGGATTTTTTTTTGGGGAACTGTAAAGGACCGACGTTTTGCCAATAATCCCGAAACGATTCAAGGACTTAAGGCCAATATCATCCAAGCAATCCGTGAGCTACAGCCCGAAACCATCAACAAGGTCTTGGAAAATTGGAGTGACAGAATGCGCTACTGCGAAGCCAGCCGAAGCAGTCACAGTGTGTGTCGTCTGCAAAGCAGTCACAGTGTGTGTCGTCTGCAAATGTGGCTAACGTGGTATCACTTGCTTGCGGTATTTCACTCGTAAGTATATAATAAATACAGGGTAGGTGCTAGAACACTTCTCTGTGGAACACCTGCTTGTATTTCTTTAAGTTCAGAATACGCTGTGCCATAACGAACTCTAAAGAATCTATTACCTATATAAGGCTTAAGGGTCTCATCTGAAGTTTATATTTTAAACCCTTATGCCAAACTTTATCAAAAACGTGTGCAATGTCTAAGAATATTGCAGAACAAATTTGTTTTTCTCCAGTGCCTTTTCTATAACATTAGTTATACGATGCACCTGGTCTATCGTCGAGTGTTTATTCCTAAACCCGAATTGATGAGCAGGGATAAGCTTTCTTTGCTTTTGGGCTTAACCTTTTGAGGAGTTTCTCGAAAAGTTTTAAAAACAAATGTAAAAGTGAAATTGGCCTATATGAGGAATAACAATAGTTTCTGCTATCCTCCAGTGATGTGGGACATACTTTTTTTAAAAGCAAGCATTAGTTATAAGTTTAAGTTTTAATACATATCTTGATCTCTCTTAACGAAACATAAGGAATTTCCTTTTCGTCTACTCTGTTATCAAAATCAAGATCTTTATTTGTTACCCTAGGTGGAAACGGTTTGAAAACATAGTAAAGGTGCTGACAAAAGAGTTTAACCTTTTCCTTTGGATCGACGATCCATTTCCCATCAGATGTTTTCAACGGGGGATCTTGCGCTTGAGGTCTCTTTATACGTTTAGCAGCCTTCCAAAGGGAATAGTCCGTGACTTTGTCAGCCGTTAGATTGCAAAAGTATTTAGCTAAAGAATAATTTTTTAACTCAGTAATAGCTTTTTTAAGCCTATAAGCCAGGTTATCTTGTCTACGAGCTATTCTCTTTTCAAGTATAAGTTGCTTGAGTTCAGTGGGGTATTTCACCGAATCCTTTTTTTTGTTGATAAGTCGTTGAACTATCTTCTGCTGCCTGTTGCACATCGGCAATGAATTGTTCTGTTTAAATGTCAATAAGTTTTGTTGTGACTAGTGGGGACCTAAGGTTAATGAAACCTTCGAGAAGTTCTCTGAATTTACACCAGTTTGTTCTTTTGTTTGTTAGTCGTGGGTTTTTTATCTGTTCTATCGATAAACCATTGACTGTTAGGATTACAAATATATGATCCGATGACAGATCATCATTGCTTTTAACTTTAACTTCTTTTCTATTAATACCTTTCGTTATGAAGAAGTCGATAGCATCTGGTATTTTCGTTGGGTCAGGTGGCCAATTAGTTGGTGATCCATTCGAAATAAATTCACAGTTAAAATTTCGGTCTCATTTGTAGAGCTTCCTGCCTTTTGTTGTTATTAGTCTTAACCCCCAATATGTATGTTTTGCATTAAAATCACCACCGATGATGAAGTTGTTACCTAACATTTGAAAGAGATCAGTTAGGTCTTCCTCTGTTGGCGAGTGCTTGGGTGGGCAGTATATCGCAGGCATTTTCAACTCCTTGCCTTTAGTTTTTATGTTTCCTGTCGCTACTTGCATTGTTTGTTTTGCTATTTTTCGCAATTCGTAATGAGGAAAACAAAGATTTCCAGGAATTCTAATCTTAGTTCAGAAATCGAAAAACATCAATATTTTCGTTACATAGGAAAACCTGAAATTCAGGGATGTGTTGGAGTAGACCATTTGCATTCCACCTTGCGACATTTAGGTTATGTTTAATCATTAATATTTTGTTGTTGTTTTCCTGCTTCTTTGCTAACAGTTTAATATTATTATTATTATTATAATTTATTAACATAAAAATACAAAGATTATATGCTTTCCAAAAGCTTTCCAATCAAAGGATAAATGTATTGGCTTAGATAACTAATTTTTTAATGCTAAGGTATTATTGATTTTTAAAATATTTTCGATATTGATAGTGTTTAGAAATGAAAAAATATTCTGATTTGAAGGCAAGATGGTATTGATTTCTTGAAAGACACTGCATGTTGAGAGGCCAATTAAGTGTGAAATGTTTACCGTATTGTTACAGACTAGACACAGTGGTGGATTCTCTTTCCTTAAAATGTGTTGATGGGGTAAGGTAGTATGCCCTAGACGAAGTCTGATGAAATTTGATACCGCAGCTCTGGATATTCACGGTGGGTAGATAGGAGTGCGCAGATCGGTGTTTATTTTTTAGTGGTTTTCTTAGAATTTTGTTCTTCTTAATAATTTGGTCGATGTATCTTTGAATGTCTTTATTTGAAAATATGTCAAAGGTGAAAACTGGTAATTTATTGGAAGACTTTGCGGCTTTATCGCAATTTCATTGCCTGATATACCAATGTGGCTTGGCACCCACATAGGTTAGTTTAGGTATGTGGGTAGGCGACTAGATCACGTCGCACACTCAGGTCAATACAGACCCATTGTGATACCCAAAGGGGAAAAAGTCGCTTGCCCATTAGTAAACCCTAGTACTGATTTGTATCTTGTAGATCACCAAACCATCCTGTTGATTTGATGAACCTAAAAATTTAATTTATTGGTCTGTTCGCTAATTCTTCAAGGCCACGGAAAAAGTGTCGCCCTAGAAATTTGAATCTAAGGTGGATAAGCCCAGGGCAGTGACAAAGAAAGTGGGTTGTATCCTCATTAGCTTCCTCGTCTCCACATCCCCGACATAGATCTTCATCCGTGAGTCTTAACTTTCTCATGTGGTACCGAAGAGAGTTATGCCCCGTAATAATTCCTATAAGGACAGAAAGAGACTTCCCATAATAGCATAATTCCTTTAGCATAATTCGGTCGGTCGTACTCTTGTCAAAGCAAGGCCATAGGCTTCTGGTGATCACACAGGTGTCCAAGGAGGTCCATCTACTATTGGCCTCACTTCTGGCCAAGATCCATGCCTTTTGCTTCAATGTGCAAGGCGGGATAAACACCGAGGTGTCTACCTGTTGCGATGTAAATTCAGAGCCTCTTCTTGCCAGTTCGTCTGCCTTCTCATTGCCTGGAATACCTTCGTGTCCAGGGACCCAGCAGAGTGTAACCTTGTGCTGTGTTCCAAGAACCCTGAGTTCTTCGCGACAGCACTTTACAAGCTTGGATTTTATTTCAATAGCAGTAATCGCTTTTACTGGCGCCTGGCTGTCGATGAAAAAGGTCTCACGGGCAGCTATTGTCACTGCCAGAACCTCCGCTTGGAAAACACTGCTATGGTTCGGGACGCGGACTGATCTAGATATCCCCAGCGGTTCAGAACAAATGCCAGACCCTACGCCTACATCCATCTTAGATCCATCTGTATCCATTCTTCCCTGCTTGCTAACGAGCTAATAAACGGTCTATGAAAATCTAGGAACGGAGTGAGGTAATCCGTAGTATAGACTTTTCCTAGATGGATCATGGAATGACCTGTTGCATTATGATTCCAGCTATCTGACTGACTTATTCTTAGGGCACTTATAGCTGCCGAGGTTTTAACGAAAATGTCCAGCGGTAGAAGATTGAGGATAGCCTCTAGTCCTGCAGTAGGTATTGTTCTCATGGCACTTGTGTTCCAATGCAGGCCAATCTCTCAATCTGCTGCCGGACGTCCATCATACAAGACAACCATACGTCAGAATAGGTCTTACTATCGCCGTATACATCCATAGAATAATTTTAGGTTTTGGACCCCAATTCTTTCCAAATATTCTACTACAAGTATAGAAGGCTATAGTTGCTTTCTTAATTCTTTCATTGATATTAGGTCTCCAGTTCATTTTTTTTATCAAGAACGAGTCCTAGATATCTATCGCTATCCGAGATTTTGAGGGGAGTACCCCCAATGGACGGTAATGTGAACTCAGGAATTTTCCTTTTGTTGGTGAATAATACCAGCTCGGTCTTATGGGAATTAACCGCTAGTCCACATTTCTCAGTCCAGGTGACTAGGATCTTAAGCGCGTTCTCCAATATTTCGCTAAGAGTAGGTAGAAATCTACCTGTGGCCAGCAGTACTATGTCGTCCGCATATGCAATGGCCTTAACACCACTGTACCTGAGTTGTAGCAGCACCTCATTTAGTACAATGACCCATAGTAGCGGGGAGATTACTCCACCTTGAGGGGTACCTCTGGAGGCGAATGTCTCCATCTTTGTACCCTCGTGTTCTGTGATAATATGTCTTTCCTTAAGAATTGCAACAATCCATTTGGTGAGTGAATCGTGAATCTTGAGATTTAACAGGGTTCTTCGAACTGCATCCGTTTTGACATTGTTAAAAGCACCTTCAATGTCCATGAATGCGGCGAGAGTGAATTCCTTGTCTTTTAAGGACTTCTCGATAGAGCCGACTACGCAGTGTAGCGCCGTTTCCACACTTTTTCTTTTGGTATAAGCGTGTTGGGCTGGGGACATGACCTCGGGACGAAGTCTGCTGCGAATGTAGATATCGGCTAGCCTTTCTAATGTGTTCAGAATGAAAGAGGTTAGGCTCATAGGCCTGACATCTTTGGCGGTGGTGTGGCTTGGCTTTCCAGCTTTGGGTATGAACACCTCCTTGACCTCTCTCCATGTTCTCTCCTCCGCTCCAGCCTTATCACCGTGTGGTCCATGTCACTATAGTTAGACAGAAGAATACAAGTTCTGTTCTTACTATCTGCGCTACATGGAGTCGCGCTATACGTGGCAAAGTCTTTATGCCCGAGCCCGCTGATCTTGCCACGGGAGATCCATGGCTCTTGCACTAAGGCAACATCTATGTTGTTGGTACCTAAGAAATAGATGAGGTTAGCGCTAGCTGCAATGCTATGGTTTTTTTTTTTTTATAAATTGCGAGCGCCAAAGGGGATATGAATACCCTTATACTGATTCAGGGCGCGGGCGTTGGGAAAAGGGGAGAGGGGAACAGAGAAGGTACCGGTGCACGTTGGCTTTGAATGTTTCAAGGTTGAAGTGATGAGGAAATACAGAGCATGGGAGATCATTCCACATACGTGTCGTTCGGCTTATAAACGAATCTCTGTATTTGACAGTACGTCCGAAATTGGGCTTGAGGGTGAACTGATGTGCATTCTTAGCGTGACGCGTATTGCGGGTGAAATTTTGAAGGGGAGGAATGCAACTGGCTATTTCACTGGAGCATTTTTTATGGAAAAAGCGATAAAACAGGGAGAGACATGCTACATTTCTCCGATGTTCTAGAGGCGCTATGGAGCGTACAATGTCTCTATCACCTATAAGTTTTAACGCGCTATTTTGGACCCTGTCTAGAATGTGCAGAACGGTCTTGGGTGCATCAGACCAGATATGGGCGTTATATTCCAGTTTTGGGCGGATAAATGCCTTATAAATTGAGGCCAGATCAGATGGGGTGAAGTATTTCTTGCACCGCTTAAGGAATCCTAGACACTTTGCAGCATTTTTGGCGACCTCGAATATGTGATCGTTCCATCGAAGATGGTTATTAATACACATACCGAGAGTGGCAAGTCTTTCGGTTTCCGCGATGTAAGTACCATTCATGGATAATGGTTGGGGATTTTGGTTTCGCTTGAGAGATAGAAGACAGCATTGCGTTTTGGAAGCATTAAATTCCACTCTGTTGGTTGAACCCCATTTGATAATGCTGTCGAGATCGGAATTTAATGAGTTTAACATACGCTGTCGTTCCTCTTCTACGGCCGAAGAGCAGGGACGTGAGTTAGGTAACGAATATGAAAAACTGAGGGTACTATCAATAGCGAAGGAATGGATTGGATTAGAGGTTGCAGACAAGAGATCATTTATAAAAATGAGAAAAAGAGTCGAAGACAAAACTGAGCCCTGGGGAACACCAGCATTTGTGCTGTGAATATCAGACTTGAAGCCATCCAACACAACTTGTATTGAACGCCCCGAAAGGTAATTTCTAATCCATTGAAGAAGAGTTTCATCGATGCCAAATGCACGCATTTTAGACAAAAGAGCTTGGTGCCAAACTCTGTCAAATGCCTTTCAAATATCGAGTGCAACCATCTTTGTTTCGCCAAAGTGATGGAGAGAATGGTTCCACTTCTCGGTGAGATATGCCATCAAATCACCAGTGGACCTGTTGCTACGAAAACCATACTGCCGGTCATTAATGAGTTTTCGTGATTCAAGATATTTCATAAGCTGACGATTTATCAGCGTTTCCATGACCTTGGAAAGAAGGGACGTAAGTGCAATGGGTCGGTAATTGGTCGGAGAGGAAGAATCGCCTTTTTTAGGGATAGGCTGGACAAATGCTGTTTTCCATCTTCTCGGGAAGAGCCCAAAAGAGTAGGACAGACAGAAAAGCTTACGCAGAGGTTTTGCTAGCGAGGAAGAACACCTCTTCAGAACTTCAGGGGGGATACCGTCTGGGCCAGCGGATTTGTGTATGTGCAAGTGCGAAAGTGTATTTGTCCCATGGAAAATTCGACACTCTCAAGCGCAGGGACAGACAAAGCACTATCTTGCAGAGTGGAATTAGCTGCAAACTGTGCAGCAAGAAGATTAGCTTTGTCTAAGGAGCTGACAGCTGGAATGTCATTGTAAATGAGCGTTGGGATGGCAGATGAGGCAGAATTTTTAATGTTTTTTACGAATGACCAAACATTTTTACTACCTTTGGGACACTGTAGAATTTTTTGCCTCAATTTTTGGTCGTATAGGTATTTTGCACGTTGAATATGGGCATTGCAGTCTTTTCTGGCTTGTTTAAACTTCTTTCGGTTTTCCTCAGATTTGTTGGCTTTATAATACCGAAAACTTATTTCTTTCAACCTGATTGCCTCTTTACAGCTCAAGTCGAACCTTGAGTTTATCTTAGGTTTAATGCTCTTTATTCTGTTAGGAATAAAGTCATTCATACCTAAGAGAATCGTGTCGGTAATCATATCAGCGGCGGTATCCACGTCACTATCGAGGAAGCATAGCCACCAGTCAAAACTCCTGAAGAAACTATTTAGGCCGTCCCAGTTGGCTTGCTCGTATTGCCATACTTTTCTTCTGGGAGTTTGTTCTTTAACTGCGTGGTCGGAGTACGAGAATTTAGCTGATATGATGTTATGGTCAGACCGGCCTAGGAGCGCTAGTACATCAATGGTGTATTTATCAGGGTGCGAAGTAAGAAACAAGTCAAGGGTGTTGGCTGAATGACTTGCAATGTCAGGTATACGTGTCGGCTCATTTACAAGCTGGGTCAAGTTGTTTAGCTCAGCGAAAAGTTCAACATACCTTCCTTCGGGTGTTGTCTGGCCAGAGTGCCGAAGCCAATCCGAATTGTGTATATTGAAATCGCCAGCAATAACGATTTCAGTATAAGGATACAGGGAGACAATTCGAGTGATGGAATCTGACAGCGCATCAAACTCGTTAAAAGTTGAGTTGCTGTCAGCACTAGGGCTTCTGTAGATAAAGCAGTAGTGAATAATTTGCTTACGGACGGTGAACTTTAGCCATTTGAAATTGAATTCCGGATTGGAACAGTGGCCATACTGTGTTGGAATTTGGTAAGCAATATCACTACGGATAAAAATGGCGAGGCCGCGGTGGGGAAAGAATAATGGCACTAAGCTATATCCAGGCAGTTGCAAATCAGAAGATTCTTCTACTACCTGTGTTTCGCTAAGTGCCAGAACAGCTGGTTTATGGGATTGGGTGTGGGCGTACACATCGAAGAAATTCGTTCGAAGCCCACTTATGTTGGAAATCCACCCTAAATTTCCTCATCACTAAAACATAAAAACACAAAAAGACACAACTCTGACGAAACTAAGCGAAGCCGCGAAGTGTAGATCCTAATAATAGTTTTCCACAGCAAACTGTCGCAGGTGTTATGCCCAAACGACAGTCAGCTGTGGTCCGCTATACAGATAAACACTCACGGCCCGCTATACATCAGATGTTACGCTCTCTCAATCAACGCAACTGTGATAATGTATAGTACATGCGACAACAGCGAGTGAGTGGGGAGGGAGAGATGGATGACCCGGCACTGTTTTTGTTTTTGTTTTTTTTGCACTACACTGCACTGATATTTGTTAGGCGCGCGCGATCGTAGTCTGTTGTTTTTTTTTTATTTTGTTTGATCTATTGGTTTTTTTTTTTTTCGAATCTATTGTTTTTTGATTTGTTGTTTTTCTGTTTATTTGTTTGTTTGTAAATTAGTGTGAGACAGGCTGCGGGTGGAAGAAGCGCGTGCACCCACGTCGACAGGCAACACGGTGGAGGTTAATTTGTACAATCTTCATCATTGTCTTACCTTAGCACCAGCATCCTTGTTCCGTGTCGCTGCACCGTCGAAAAAGGGACGGACTTTGCAGCGAGTGATCCCGGTACGCACCTTGTTGCTGTACCTTCGGAGCATAGGCATGGATTTGAGGTTAAGAAGAACCACTATCTCCGTTCCATGCTCTGAATGCTCGCCCATTTCTACTACTTCCCAGTTATCGCTATAAAGCTCTGGATTGAGGTGACGGAGATTTCTCTCAATCCTTTCTCTGGGTATATAAGGACCAGGGATCAAAATGCGCCCCTTCGGTCTGGTGTACTCAAGCAGGTCCTTCTTTTCGACTAGTCGAATGTCGGCGTTTGCCCATGGAGCCTGCGTACTAGACACGAAGGATTTGAGCCAATTAAGGGTGAACTCGTTGTCACACCTTAATAGTTTGAACCCCTTGAAGGTGGTGAGCTGCTCGAAGAGGGGGGAGGATCCCTTGTTATTGACAATAGAGTCATTAACACCCTCCAAGATCCGCAGCTCCATCAGACTCCATTGGTCCTTCGTTAGTCTTTTTTCGGGGCTATTAAAATCGACAATCGCCACCTGAAGGTTGGGAGTGGGGTTGTCCGCCAGCTTAGATTGGCGATATCGAATCTTCGTTCCTACCTCTTTTGGGGCGGCCTCTAGTGGCTTCAGTAGAGGTGGATGGCAAGAGGCTTTCCGCCCTCTTACCGAAGAGACCTTTGACCGCTCCCTTGGAGTTTCCTACGCTAGGTACGTCCTCTGCGGCAGTGGAACTACACGCGGTCGGTTTGGGTTTAGGCTGTGAACCTTTGCCAAGTTCGATCGCGCGAGGCCTGGAATCGACCGCGATTAAGGCGGACTGCAAGAGGCATTCCTTCCTTACCACGGTTCGATTCCTACCTTGTTCTCTTGCCGAACCTAGTCGTCGTTCCAGGGCAGACTGAGAAGAGCTGGCAGCCGACTTGGACCCCTTTGGGGCTCAAATTGGACCATTTTGGGGTTCAAATCGGTGGAATTTCCTAAACCGGCAGGACTAACATCACTCCGTCTGACAGAATCAGCCGACCCACTTCCTTGGAGTGGTTCAGTTTATCTGCCTCTACTACCAGGAGCGCCTCCTTCCTCAACGGAGGTGTTAACCCAGTCAACGTTGAGGTAGAAGGTGGCTCTGATGTTAGCATAGTACCTGCAATAGTGGAAGACTCCCTTCGACCGGATAATGAGACAATCCCCTGTCCTGACTGGTGATGGCTTGTCGCGAACTTGGGTGGTCCCATCAGCCCATCAATGCGCTGGTCTGTTACAGGTGCTGTCACCACCAGAGGGCTAGCAGTAGGCTCACCATCTGATGCTGACAACTCCTGCAAGTAGGCCCTTGCATTATGGAGTCTCTTCGTTTCCAGCTCCGTGAGTTCGTCCCATATCTTTGTCCCTAGTGTCTTTACTGTCAGCTTGCAGTTCCTAGACCGCTTTGAGCTGTTGGAACAGTTAGAGAAGGACGAGCTGGCGGCGGAACAGTTGTCACTGGTATCTATAAAGAGATTTTCCAGATGCAGGTCAACTGTCCCGACGCTTTCCCCGTCCGAAACTTCGTATCTGAATCGGTTTTTTTTAAGCTAGAAGTGCCCGATTCAGTTACACTCTTCGCTTTTTTTTATTGTTTTATTGTTCTGCTTGGTTCATATTTGGGTCCCACGAGTAAGGGGGAAGAAGAGGTCCACCTTCACCCCCTGTATGCAGGTAAGGGGAATTTTATTAAAACTGAAGGCCAACAGGTATTCAGAGTTTGTGCTAGCGACTGAGCTCCCCCTCAGCCATGCAGGTCTCGGCGCGTCGAACCTTACCTTGGGTGATCACCTTTTGGTTTCTAAGTCCCCTCACGGTCGAATCATTCCTGGGAAAACATCCTGCTGGACGCAGACAGGATGTAGTTTTCTCACTTGATAAGACCGTAAGTTAAAGGGAAGTAGAGTAAGCCCCTCCACCACGGCAAGGTAGGGATCGAGGAGAGGTGGCACCCACATAAGTTTAAGTTTGTTGGGTTTTCTTATTAGAAGGTCACGTATCTTGTTAATCAGCCTGCTATTATGGTTTGAGTTGGAGACGGCTCGGAGAACTGAAAGGCTGTCTGTGCAAATCATTAATTTAGAGGTGAACTGTGGAGACAGTTTAGCAGGTACCAGGATGGCTAGTGCTTCAGCAGTAAAAACTGATGAGAATTCCCATAATATTCCTGCTTTAAGCAAAGTACCGTTTTCTTCGGAAGTGTTATAAGCGGACTTTGAACCATCTGTAAACAAAGGAGTCCAACCTTCAAGTTTGAGAGTTTCCATTATTTCTACAAAAGTAGAGTATTAAGCTCTCCTGTGGGTGTTGTCTTTATTGTACACTGTAAGCTTGAGTTCAAAGGGAGGGAGAGTTGGAGAGCGACCTTTAACACGTTTGAAGGGTAAGTCAATTTCTTTGGCTTTTAATAAACCCTTGTTGATTGTGGATGGAAGACGCTTATTCATTTTTGACTCGCTAGTTAGATCGATGTCTCTATCAAAAATGGAGTCATTGGAAAAGATAAGTTTTGTGATGATTTTCAGAATACTTTCGGATTGCCGCTGTTCCAAAGTGGGGAGGCCAGCTTCCGCCATGATGTTATCAATTCTGGTCGTGCGGTATGCTTTGATACTTCTTCTTGCCGACTGGTGATATGGAGATTTGAGAAGATTTGAAGTAGTCCTTGGGCATTTCCCATAAATATAAAGACCATAATCTATTTTATATAATACTAGAGATTTAGTGATGTTACATAAGGTGTTAACACGAACATTAAGTTTTTTATTAGATAAGTAGCTTATAATGTTACTTCTTGCGGCTAGGCTCTTTTTAAGTTTTTTATAATGTTGTTTCCAATTGAATTTACAATTAAATCTTAAATCTAAAATGTCCAAGTTTTCTACGTTTTCTATATCTACATTGTTTATGGCTAACTCGAGTTTAGGACATGATAATTTACGGCATGTGTAAAAGTTTACATTTGTTGAGAGAAAGATTAGCTCCAGAGTTATTACACCAATAAATTTTTTTTTTCGTGGGTTGGTGAGAATTTTCAAAAGACACTATGAGACACCGTGTACTCATAAAAGTGACAGATTTTTACTGACTAAATACACCCTTCCCTTTTATTATTTTGTTTACTACAACTAAGTTTCCTTAACAAGTAGTTTAATCTTGAATAATATTCGCGTGAGGCAGGTAGATTTTCAGCAAATTCACCTGCTAATACCGTCATTATATGCGGTTGCTTCTTATTGCGCTAGATCGAACGGTTTCGTTCTTTGAAGTCGGCACATAAGGTTTCTCACGTCCAATATTTGGAGTATAGCATGATTACAGTGACTATGAAGGCGAATAGGGAGCTTCCTAGCGAAGTTTGTTATATCGTCGTTCACAGTTGCGATCCCTAAGTCTCTTTGTATATCATTGTTTCTAATATACCAGGGAGCATTCACGATTCACTTATCACTTTATTATGGAATGATTGAATAAATTCTCTATTACTTACTTTAGTACAACCCCAGAGTTGTATGCCATATGTCCATATAGGCTTAAGCACTTGCTTGTATATAAGCAGTTTGTTATGTACACTAAGCTTGGAATATCTTCCAAGGAGCCAATACAATTCTCTAAAACGATTTTCAAGCTCATCGCGTTTTTTTTTTAACGTGGGTTTTCCACTTGAGCTTCGCATCTTGTGTCATCCCTAGATATTTAGCTTCATTTGCATGTGGTATTTGTACCGAGTTAATAAAAACATTAAAATTAAAATTAACATGCGTTGATTTGGTCTCGTTAAGAACAATGCGCCATTGTTTTGTCCAGTCACAGATTTTATTCAAAGCTTGTTGGAGTTTTTCAGTTGCTGACTCAATTGAACTATCCGTTGCTAAAATGGCCGTATCGTCCGCGAACGTAGCTACTACGGTGCCTTTAGTTTGGGGTATGTCTCGAGTGTACAGCAAAAATGAAATTGGACCAAGGACACTTCCTTGCGGAACTCCGGCCGCGATTTCCTTGAACTCGGAGTATTCAGTTCCGTGTTTAACACGAAATAATCTATTTTCAAGGTAGGATTCTAAGATCTTATTTAGGTGTTCCGGCAGGACCTGTCTTAGTTTGTATTTCAAGCCATCGTGCCAAACCTTGTCAAAGGCCTGGGAGACGTCAAGAAAAGCGCTAGAGCAAATCTTCTGTCCTTCTTGGGCTTTTTCAATTTCATCGGTTATTGTGTAAACCTGGTCGATTGTGGAATGCTTGATTCTAAACCCGAATTGATGATCAGATATAAGTCGTCTTTCTTCAATAACTGGTTATATACGTTTCAATAGGAGCCTTTCAAATACCTTCGATATTATTGGAAGGAGCGATATTGGTCTGTACGATTTTTTGTCGTTAGGCGATTTTCCCGGTTTCGGAACCATTATCACTTCTGCTACCTTCCACGCATCTGGAACGTGTTGCAATCTAAGCGAAGCGTTTATTAAATGCAGGAGTTTCATTAGTGCTTTTTTTGGTAATTGCTTAAGGATTTGTCCGGTTATTAAATCAAAACCAGGGGCTTTTTTATTTTTCAGTTTTTATATTTCTTTGCAAAGTTCGGTTAGTGACACTCTTTTTATTCTAAAGCTGTCAGATGTCGTTGTCATACTTCTGTGATCCTCTATTAATATTTGACCATCAAAACGTTTCCTCCATATGTTTGGCAAAAAGGTCGGCCTTTTCTTTGTCATCTTTTGCCCACTCGCCATTGTCTTTTCGGATTGGTGCTGATTGCATTTGTGGTTTTTTTACGCTTTTTATAGCTTTCCAGAGCGAATAGTTTGTATTCTTTTCGGCTGTTAAGCCTTCAAGATAAACAATGGTCTCGCTATTTTTTAAGTCTTGAATCTCTTTTTTTAAGTTTATTACTTAAGTAATTTGAGTATGCTTATGTTGGGGGGGCACGGGTTTGTTGCCATACTTTACGTGCTCTTCTCTTTTCACGAATGATTTCTTTTGTATCGGGCGGATAATTAACTTCGCTGCATGTGACTACTCTTCTCCTTAAGGGAGTATTTTTCCATGCGGCATACTGAATAGATTCAATAAATTTATCGAGTTCGTCTTCTATTTCGAGTGGTGTTTTTAGTGACACGAAGGATGAAGACCCCTTGCTATGACACGTAGTGGTCTTTCTGACTTATTTTCATAAGCGTACAATTGGATCTTTTCCGCGTTTAATTTCTTGGATATTGCTCGGTAGCCTTCGGGGTCAGCTACGTTAATTTTCCAAGCATTGTTTCGGAATGACGTTACCTAAAACTCCGACGCCACAGTTTCTTTGAGCAGGCGATGTAATTCACTGTACTCCGTAATCCCGACTACGTTTATTGCAGGCGGAGGGCGTACTTTATCCTGAGCTTGTTTCTTCTGCGGCTCGTTATCTTTGTTTTGTTTCCGTGGCTCGATTTCGGGTGAAGAACCGGCTCTTCGCTTTTTACTAGGTCTTTTCTTTTCTACCCAATTTGTTTCGCGTGCTAGCTCTTCCTCGTCCGTGTGATAATTGGGACCAGCTGCATGAGACAGAGTAACTTCGCGTTCTTTGTGCGAGAGAGAATTCTTTAGAGCCTGGTTTTCTTCTTTTAGTGAATCTATCTCTCTCTTGAGCTCTTCGTAGAGAAGATCTATTTTAATAAGCTTAATACGGAGTTCATAGTTTTCCTCCTCAAAGCTTTTACATATCACTGGGTCCATTTTTCCTTGCGCTTGTGCATTCGGCGGACTTTTTTTCCGAAGACATTCGGTCTTGATGGTGGAGACCGAGTTACCCTTGAATTTTTCACGAAGGGATTTATTAAATGCAATAATTGGCTCTCCCCAGAATCCGTAGAGTCTACCTCCGAAGAGGGTGGATTTTCCAGTGAACCTGGACTGCCACCTGGGGTATTATATCTATTTGTTTTACTCATTGCATATTATGTATACATCTTATCCCTGGTATACGAAGGGTAGATTTTAGTCGCCTCTTACGACAGGCATGCCTACCTCGGGTCAATCAATAATATCTTTTATAACTTTAAAAACGGATTTTTTTTGTATATTCTAAATCATTGAACAGTGGGCACCGTGGCTCAGTGGTTAGTGCGTTGGACTATGGAGCAAGGGGTTCGAGATCGAATCCCAGTCGGGGAACACCTAAAAGTTCACGGCCCCACCTTTCGCGAGCGTCTGACAAACATCCGAGAGTAAAACGTAAAAAAGCTTCTCAAATAACAAATTGCCCTTCGGACACGGCATTAAACAGTAGGCCCCTTCCATTCGTGTGAAGAATATAACACGCACAACACGAATGGTTGTGAGAAGCTAGGCCCTGTAGCGCCAAGTATTTTTTTTTTTTTAAATCATTGAATTTACATATGATGTAAACGTCATCATCGTAAATGCAATGGTCTAGACGATTATATTTATCAATAATACCACTGATGTCGTTAAAAGCAGTTAGAAATAGCACTACCGACAAAGGTGATCCTTGTGGTATGCCATTGTCAAGTGGATGTATAGAAGAAAAAGAATTATTAATTTTAACAGATATTTTCCTATTCGACAGAAATGATTTGATAAATCCATATATTTTCGGGCCAATGCCCCATTTGATATGTAAAGATCGATATGTAGTAAGGCGTCCGAACAGAACTTTTTTGGTTTGAAAACAACTTGGTTTGTGCTGATTGATTTCTTTGTTTCTAGGAACCAATAAAGACGTTTAGCAACAATTTTTCCAAAACTTTAGACATACATGGAATGAGGGAAATTGAACGGTATCCATCTACAGAGTCTATTGGTTTGTTTGGTTTCGATAAGGGGATGATAATCGCAATTTTCTAAAAAAGTGGGATGATGACGGTTTTTAGTATTTCTTTGTATAATGTAAGAAGTCTAGATTTAACATTAGGTGGTAGGTTTATAATCAGAGGATAGGAAAAGCGGCCCCTACTTGGGGTTTTATCTTTTAGAACACTTAAACAACATTCAAAGTCTTTATTTTTTATAGGAACTTAAATTTTGTCCGCTAGTGTGTTGCCAGGAGTTAGTGGTGGCGTTTTGGAAAGGCTGTCTTTTTTTAAGTCCTTGAAAGATTCTGAAAAGTTGTTATCTTTTGAGAAGTTGGACCAAGAGGAAACGAAAAAGTTACCAATGTCTTACAGCGAAGAGATTGGACCCGTGGGTATTACTAGACATTTTATTGAACAGATTTTAGCGGTGGGGGAATTAGAATTGATCGTTGAGGTTAAGATTTAGCTTTGCTTATTTTCATTTCTCTCCTAAAAAGAGCATTTGATTTTTTGTAAGCTAAAAGGTTAGAAAGCATAGTGTGCTTTTTAAAATGTCGCCAGAGTTTCATTTTTTCATCTCTTAGCTTCTTGAGAACAGGGTTCCACCAGGGAACTGTTCTGGTAGTGGAGGTGGGAGAACTTTGAGGAATTGAAATGTTGGCTGCATGCCGAATTGATTTTAGTAGAATGGCTGCTTCTTTGTTTGTGTTTATCATTTAAGTATTTGTTCGTTGTGATTTGGTAACGGTCCCAATCAGCTAAGACGATTTTAAATTTTTGGCTAGGAAAACTTTTGTGCTTGTTTGGGCTGACTTGTGTCTGTATTATAATAGGATAGTGATCACTATTATGAAGGTCTTCTAATATATTCCAGGAGTTTAGGGGATAAAGGTTGGGTGAACAGCATGATATATCAATATGGGTGAAGGTGTTGTGTGTTAAGAAATGTGTTGGGGAGCCGTCGTTTAAAAGCATCAGGTCGGAATTCAGTAAGAATTCTTCGATTATAGTTCCACGGTGGTTAGAAGTGGGAGAGCCCCATAGGACGCTCCACGAGTTAACATCGCCACACAATAATATAGGTGTATGTATTTGATTTATGATGTTTTCAAGGTCAGATCGGGAAAATGTTTGTTTGGGCAAAATGTAAATATAGATAGTGAATTTAATTGCTAAAATTACTTGTAAAGCAAGTGTTAAGATGGTTGAATTGATATTAATTTGAACATGGGGTATGTTATTTTTAATAAGAAGACTTGTGCCTTGTTTACCGGTTAGGTTTTGGGAAGAGTTGCAAAAACAACCAGAATAAGATTTCAGAATAATTGGGGTAGATTGAAACGCACAATGTGTCTCTTGGAGAGATAAAGCACATAGCGATCTTTCTTTTATTAGCAAATTGATCTCGTTGAAGTTATTAATATATCCTTGCATATTAAACTGGAGAGCTTTAAAAAAAAGTTTGGAATTTCTGAAGATTTATTGTTTGTTATTTGAGGGTGGTAGGTTGCGTGACTCTGCTGTCTAAAAGTTGAAGCACCGAGGCTCCTTGAGGAGCCAGAGTGATTCAAAATTAAGTCAGCAGTCAGGGCTGGAGTTACAGCTGTGTGTTTTATATAGATTCATCAACATCATTTTCAGTGTTGGGTATATAATAGTCGTGAGTTTGGAAAAGATTGTGTGTAGTTTGCCAAATAGAGTTAGAAGGTTAAGATGGTTTTTGAGTTCATAGAGGTTATTGGGATATTTGTTTGTGTATTGACATGTTGGTAGTTTAGATTGGTGCTTTGTATGTTACTTGAGGGTAGATTTTTCGGTTGAGAGTGATGTTTATTTGAATTTAAATGTGTATAGTTTACATTATTGATTGTGCTGGATGCAGAATGTGTTATTAGTGGACATGATTCAGATTCTTTTTGTGAGATGGCTTTGTTGTTAATGTTGTTGGAGGTTGTAGGAATGGGAGTGACTATTGTGCTATTCCTTTGAGAAAGTTGGGAAAGGTTTCTTCTTGTAGGTGGTGATTTAGTTAAATTAGAGTAAACTACATTTGCAAAGGAGTTTGATTGAAGTTTGATTGTATGGGGTTTTGTTCATGGTAAAAAAGCTTGGCTCAGCCATGGTACATTTTTGCTTTGTTTTAATTTTTAATATTTCTTTCATTTGGATATATTTGGGACAGTCTTTAGAATCGGATGGATGGGGGGCGAGGCAATTGGCACACATTTGTCTAGTACAAGCAGAATCTGCATGTAGAGGTAAGTTGCATATATTACATACTGTAGTGGGGTTAGTGCATTTTTTTTTTGTAGTATGGCCTAGAATTTGGCAGTTCCGACAGTGCATCGGATAAGGGAAGTATTTGGACACTTTGGCCTTGTACCAACCTATTTCCACTGTCGCAGGAGGCCGAAATAAATCGAAATAAAGATCATCAATCCAGTTGGTTTGAAGTTGGAATCGAAAGTTTTAGTGATATACCTCTGTGACGTTTTGGAATTTCATTTCGGAGATGATCTCTGATTCAGGCACATTTGGGAGACATGGTGCATATACTATGCCTTTTGAGGCATTAAGTTGATTGTACAATGTGATTTCAACATGACATAACCCCGAAAGATTTTTTTTTTGACACTAATTTATCTGCAACTCTTTGTTTTTAAGTCAAAATAAGGATTTTACCATCTCAAAGTTGAGAAATTTGTTCGTATTCAGTGCTAATTGCGTCTATAGCTTTTCTGCTTAGATGCTTATTGTTGTAAGTGGTTGATTCTCACTTCTAGGGAAAATTTGATGAAACGTGGAATTCTAGACGGGGTTTTACTTGGGAGTGCAGGGAAATCATCGAATAATATATTTATTTTGTTTTTTTTTTTTGCACTTGGACCCGAAAGCGAGATTTCAGAGAGTCCCAGGTTTAATTTTTGGTATGTATGTATGTGAGAAAAGGAGAAAGAATGAGCTGTTTTGGATCAAACGGTGTATAAGGAGATAAGAAAATAAGCGCGACGAGAGCAGTTGAGTTGGCTATAGATGAGTATAGCACGAAAGCTAGTCGGTGACTGATGTAGCAGTTTAATAATTTTATCCTGATTATCCAGTCTTTGAATAATAGTGATAAGCATTTCCTTTACCATTTGCATTTGCTTTAATAGCTTTACTTTTACTTTCTTGATATTCTTTTGCCATGGGACAACCTCTATAATTTGCTGGGTGACAGTTGATGCATTTTTCTTTCTTGTCCTTCTTTAGAGGATATCGCATTCATCACACAAGAAGTGAAGACCTCTGGCTACTACTCTAACTGGTCTAGTAGCTTTATTTTCATATGAGTGCCACTGGAACTTTGTTATTGTCAATTCCTCAGTGATTTCTCTATATGTGTCACTGTCATCGACAGTTATTTTCGATTTATTGTTATTACAGAATGTAAATTTGCAAGCCTTTTTCGTTTTTTTCTCTATGACTTTTTTTTAACTCACCAAATCTGTCCACTCCCGAGATCATTATTGGTGGTGGTAATGGCTTTATTTTTCGAACCAGTGGTTAACTTTCCAAGCCTTTTATCACTTGTCTTAGCTTGTTTAGCATCCAGTCTTCTTGCAGATAGTTCAGGACTGTCTTCTGCCTTGCGTTTTTTGTTTTTGTTTTGTTGTTTTTTTGGCTGTTTGTTTCCAGTGCGAGCTCTTCTTCATCTGTGAGGTATTCCTTTTCTCTATTTTGCTGGGCAGGCAGGTTTGGCCAGACAATTGTTAGAGCAGTCCAGAATGGTGACTCATTTTTCCAGCTCTCTTATTTTGTTTTGCAAATTTGCAACTATTACTTCAAGATTTTTCCTTGCTTTAAGTTCAGCTTGCCATTCATTGTAATAGTTGTTTGTTTTTGTTTTCGCTTGTGAATCTGTTTTAGGCTCACATTCAATTATACTGGTTTCAGTTCTGTTTTTGTATTTTCGGAATAGTTACAATTACAGCCCTATCTTCGTCACTAAGGCTTTTTGACGCTATCATTTTTGGTGGAGTTCTCGGTGTGAGTTAACTCCTTCTTGAGTGTTTGTTGATGAAGCAATAAAAAATTTTTCTAAAATTTTTTTAAAAATTTTTTTATTTGACTTATACATATGTATCGCATAAATATTTGAAATATACATATTGTATGTACATTGTATTGTATACAATGGAAAAACAATTTTTTTTTAAATAACTATTTTATATTAATTTTAATTAGTTAAATTTATTTTAATGTTACAATCTTTAAAATATATAAGGTTATTTTACCAATTTTATATTCAATATTATTACAATATTTACTATTTATTTATTTATACATTTATTTACTTAGAATAAACTACAATTTAATGTAATTTGTAGAAAAACTAAATGGTATCTAGAAGCTTCAATGTAGCTAATAGTTTAAAAATATTTTTTAAGTACTATTTGCAGGTAGTACTAAGCACGTCGGCTAAGATTGAGTAGGGGAAAATTTCATTTACTTTTGTTTTGAGCTGTGTTGCATTCATATAATGATATACAGATAGGACAGCTGTAACAGTCCCAACTTCTATTTCACTGGTAATTTAATAATTAATATTGTTGACGGTATGTTGTTATTAAATTTCTTGGTGGATAAGCGTTAACCATTTTGCCAGTGCCGGAAGGAGATGTTCAGTGTAGGTGTTCCATTTATATTTTTATAATCTTGGGATAGTGGTGTTGCGGAAGACGATGTCGAATGTGCATTGTTTCTTGCAACATATGTGTAGGTGTTTGCATTTGTCCATTGACAGCTCATTATCCAAGTATTGAGACCAGGGCCCTATTTCACCAATTCACTTTTCACTTTGTGCTTTTCAACTTTTCAATTTATTATTCTTTTGAAAAGTTGTAAAAATTACAATTTTAAATTTTTCGTTTCACCAAACACAAATTTGCAAAGTGATAAGTATGTTTTTGCAAAATACAAACTATTGTCAGTTTGCAAAAACATTCTTCCATTTCGTTTCACCAAACAAATTAGATTTGCACTTTACATTTAAAATTGTGCAAAAGTTGTCAATAATAAGGAAAAAAAATTCATTTGCAGTTGAGCTTTTGTTGTTAACAGTTTGTCAAAATAATTAAAAAATAGTAAATGAACCGTTTCGAAGCACGAAGACGACGAGGATACTAATAGTACACAAAGAGTTGTAAAATTAAGAACCAATTTTGAAATTCGAAATAATTAACAAAGTCAAATATTGAATGTGTATTGTCAAAAATTGGACATAAGCTAAGGTTTAACAGCCAAAGAAATAATTTCTTTACTTCCTTGCAACAACTGTACACTACGTTGGATTGGCAATGGAGGCCAATATCATGGTTTCGCTGCTATGCAGAGAATAAGTAAAGCTACAGTCTGCAGAGTAGTACACCGCGTTTCGGACACAATAATTCATTTTATTGAATTTTTAAAAGAAACTTGTATTTTGCCCACTCTGTAAATAAAGTTAATGGACTATTAGAATTTATGTTTTATTATTTTTCTATAATGCAGGAATTAAGTTTTTTGAAAAATTGCAAAGTACAAAGTGAAAAGAGGTTGTAAAATTGGTCCCAGATTTGGATTCGATTGAAGAGACACTGTTTTCATTTTTAAGTTGTTTAATTATCGACATATGTACAGAAACTAATTTCAATATTTATTGTCAGTATTTCAGTTAGTTTGTTAAAAAAAGCTATTAGAAACCGAAATGGGTAATCTTTTGAGTATTCCGTTGTAAATATGACGCGGACTGGCTGTGTCATTGCCAATTCTGGTATTTATACCTCTGTTGGTCAGGAAATGGTGGACAAAATTTATTATTTCAGGTCCTAGCTTCCATCTTTTTAACTGGTCTATTATTGTATATTCTTACATTCGCTTATTATAAAGCATGGTTGGTGGGGGACGTCAAAAACATTTACCTTTTTCAGGTTCTTCATATTGAAATACTTTGTTGGATGTATACGGTTATTATGGTGAATTGTATTTTCGATTGGATGGTAGCTACTATTTCCTATATATCTTGGTTGAGGGTGATTGTTGATGCTGGATTGAGTCGTAAATAAATAGTATGATCTTTGGGATGTATTGTGACACTACAATTTGTAATTTATAAGGATGGAGAAAGTTGTTTGAGGGCAAATATGAATTTCTTGTAACCCTTTTATCTTAGGGAGATCATGGGAGATGACCATTTTGTCCATTTTGGCTGAACATTTTAAAAATAAAAGCCTGAGAGTAATTACTTTCCAAACGATCAAAGTAGCCAGTACTAAATTTTACATACACTTATTTAAAAAACAACCAAATGAGTTAAAATAAAAGATAGACAATTATTTTGCGAAATTAAAATGTTTGAAAATATTCTATTTAAAAATGTTTTATAAATATTCAGTATTTGCCTTGGTGGCAAACTGACTAGTTATAAAAGGTTGTAGCTCTTTCTTTAATTTTTATTTATATTTGCGTTGATGGATAATATTATAAGTATAGGAGTAGTATAGGGATGAATAGACAGCTTTCCTTGGTTGTATTGTTTTAATAGTGTGTGTTAATTTGATTTTGCCTGACAGAAAAACATGAAAAATTTAATTTTTGTATTTTATTGAATAATTTTATGTTTTGGCAATCTGGTTTGACCATTGAACAACTGTAGAATACTACAGTAGTAACGTGTTCTGTTTGTAACGTATTTGCTGCTTTTCAAACAGGTTCGAAATGTAATAAGAGTCGTTAACTCTTTTTACTTGATGTAATGGCAAAGGTACGCTTTTGGTTTTTTCTCGTTTTCCTTACATCCATTTACCTTTTTACCTATTATCTGAAATATTTTATTATTGATAAGCAATTTGTTTTCCTTTCGACCCTAGCCCATATACGGTACGGTTCAGTCACAATGAACGCATATCCTGAGCCAGCCCTGGCTAGTTCATCTGCAGATTCGTTGCCTACAATCCCCTAAGGACCTGGAACTAATCCAAGTAATCTTGCTATTATGCTTAGCAAGAGATTGTAGTGCATCGTTTAACTGCTATGAAGTCCACTAAATTAGACGACACCGCTCTGAGCTGACTGATTATCTGACTATCCCATAAATACTGAGACCTTGGTGTTGGGTCCAAAGATACCAGCATGCACTCCAGAGTCCGTCTTTGATGTAAAACATATCAGACCCTTAGGGTCTAGTGTCGGATAACCATTGGACCAGTCTGCACGGTCTAATATATTAACCTCAAATAACCTACCGAAACAGTAGGTCGGGGACAGTGCAGAACATGTCTCTTTGTGGGAAGAATTTTCAGGTGTCCCACGTTGTAACTTGATAGCGCATCTAGCAGCCGTCTTCCTAACGAAGATTTGTAGGGGTTGAGTAGGCAAGTCGGTCGGGACAGCACCTAACCTGATAGTGCTGGCCACATAACTATAAGTGGGAAGATCAGGTACAGGTCCTGCCTTGACGATTGGCTTCGCAGTAAGTAGGGGTGGCAGAGGCAATCCTTAAGTAAGCGAGAGCGCTGTCTCTACTCTTGCCAATACTAAACGCATGCTTAAACCGTATTCTTTCCTCCTTCAGTTTGATAAATTCACCCTATTGCTGCATGGTCTATAGACCATCAAGCATTTTCTCAATGGAAGATTAACCGGACTTCTCCGAGATGATGCTACAGGCATCAACAAAGGTGAACGCGTAAGAATCAGATGTCGCAGATTCCACATCCTCGGTTCTGACAGTAGTGGAAGGTTCAGAAGGGGCCCATGTGGCAACGAGGTAGAGGCCGTGGTGGAGTTAGCCGTCGAATGCTCAGTAGCGCCTCGGGAATCTGAGATGCATCCTTCTCATAGTTAATTTTTTTATTATTATTAATTTTGGACCTACGAGTCTCCGGGAAAGGATGTCGGCCATGGCAGAGCCCGGTATGCCATAGGAGGGCTGAATTGAAACCAAAAGGCGCCAGGTACTCGGAGTTCGAATACTTGCGACTAAGCACCCTCTTAGCCATGCATCCATCGGCTTATGCTGTTCCCCCTTGGATTTGGCTGAATCTTGTAGCTTTCGCGTTCATTTACTTTTATGATATGGTTCACAGACGGATCAAAGATGGACTCTGAAATGGGTGCAGGTGTCTGTGGACCCAACACCAAAGTCTCAGTACCTATGGGAATGTGTTCCACGGTTTTCAGGGCTGAACTCCATGCCATTGAGATCTGCGCCAGATTAAACCTTAGTAAGAGAATCAAGGTGCGCCGTGGCTCAGTGGTTAGTGCGTTGGACAATGGAGCAAGGGGTTCGAGATCGAATCCCAGTCGGGGAACACCTAAAAGTTTTTCACGGCCTCACCTCTCGCGAGCGTCTGACAAACATCCGAGGGTACACAACTGTCTCGAGAAAGCTTCTGAAATAACAAATTGCCCTTCGGACACGGCATTAAACAGTAGGCCCCTTCTATTCGTCTAAAGAATATAACACGCACAACACGAATAGTTGTGAGAAGCTAGGCCTTGGGTCCCATCGACCTGTTGCGCAAAGTATAAAAAGAGAATCAAGGGCGTTAAGATTTATATCTTCTCAGATAGTCAGGCAGCTCTTAGAGCTCTGTCGTCCAACATAGTAGACTCCTTAGCAGTTAAATGCTGTTTCGATGCACTACAATCTCTTGCCAGACATAGTAGTGTGGAACTCAGCTGAACTAGCCAGGACTGGCTCAGGATCTGTGTTCATTGGACCTGAACCTTACTGTGGCGTCAATTGGGCTGATTAACGGAAGGGGGCAAAAACTTCGTCTAACCCATTGGGAAAATGTACCGGGGTTACGACAATCCAAGAGGTTAATCAAGCCATATTCCTACAAGGAAATTCTAAGTTTAGACAAAGAAAATATTAGGAAGCTGGTGGGTTTTCTAACAGGTGGCCTGAGATATCACCTCAACAAACTCAATCTATGCCCAGACATAGAATGCAGGTTCTGCTCAGAAGATGATGAATCATCTGAGCACATTCTCTGTGAATGCCCAGCTCTGCATTGGTTGAGGTGGCGCATCTTCCGCATGTTAACATGCTCGCCGGCAGATATTAGAACCTCTGCAACTAAGGACGTGCTCTCCTTCATTAGGGAGGTGGTACGTCTCTTAGATTAAGATTACACCCTAAGCTACAATAGATCTTTTAGGTCGCAATATCAGCCATATGGGCTAGGGTCCGAAGAAAAATAAAGACAGAACGACACTGTCAAGCTCTGCTCTGCCCCTCAACCCACCCCTTCCGAGTTAACCTGTGCGATACCATCATGCAGTCGACCTCCCACTACCCTTCACAAGCTCACTGCACAGGAAATGAAGTTGTTGAGTCGAGAGACTGCATCGGTATCCTGGAAACTAGGCAAAAGGTTGGAGAAGTTTTTAAGCCAGCAGGAGCGGGAATCTCGCATTTGGGCAAGCAGCATCGTACGCCAGCTCAACGAACTTCTGAAGTTGCAGTCTCCATAGCACCTTAAAACTGGCTGCACCGCCACTAGCGGCGCATGCTCACTGGCCACTCGCGGTATTAGTCGGAACCGAAACGCCACGTCCCTACTTGTGGCACCACCCACCACTAAATCCTAGGAGCTAATCCCTCTCGTCTGAAGGGAGCCCCTCGGCTACGGACTCATCCAGTCGAAATGGTTCAATGAACAACAGGTCGATGGGACCCAAGGCCTAGCTTCTCACAACTATTCGTGTTGTGCGTGTTATATTCTTTAGACGAATAGAAGGGGCCTACTGTTTAATGCCGTGTCCGAAGGGCAATTTGTTATTTCAGAAGCTTTCTCGAGACAGTTGTACTCTCGAATGTTTGTCAGACGCTCGCGAGAGGTGGGGCCGTGAAAAACTTTTTAGGTGTACCCCGACTGGGACTCGATCTCGAACCCCTTGCTCCATAGTCCAACGCACTAACCACTGAGCCACGGCGCTCAGTGAACAAAGCGGGGAGCTAATCCGCCGTCGCACCAGAATCTGCACCCAAAAGGCGTAGATCCACAGGTGAGGAATCTAACGCCTTGAAGAAGACGAGGATCTCGATGAGTTGCAAAACCCTCTCCAAGACGATTGAAGTTAGCTTTTCACCGTGACCGAGGAACGAAGGCCATCGCCCATCCTTCCCGCGCAAGTAGGAAATATTTTAACAAAGCCAAATCCACTGGGACATTAACAAGAGAAGCCTTAACGTAACTCCCGGTGCAGTTCCATCCATGACAAACTGAAGTGGACAGTGACCAGCTGGATCCTTTTAAATCCCCGGGGCCAAACGGTATCACATGCGATCAAAAAGCAAATCCGTGGAAACAGTCCTCCACTCTATTGTCAAACCAAATCCCTCTCCATCAAAGAATTCACACTAGTGTCCTTCCTAGACATTGAAGGGACCTTCAACAACGTTGAAACGCACTCGATAATCAATGACCTACGAAAGCTTTACATTCTTTGAAATTTCATAATCTACGAATTTTGGTGCAGAAAGTATGCGAACAGATCTATTATTTCGTCGATTATGAAGAGTTAAGTATTTATGTATATGCATAGTATACAGTTATAGCAAATGCAGCCGCCATACTATGAGAGAAATGAATAAGATCATAGATTTCTCGAACCATTGCACAAAAAAAAGGGAATCAGCCTGGATGTGCAATGGACCGAATCTGAGTCTGATTGAAGCGATTTGGATTTCCTTTTTTGTAAAAAAACAGTTACATTACGGACGGAATGAACAAAAAATCAATATGTATATTAAATTACATACATTATTATGATAATGACTGCCAATTCTGTTTAGTGGCGTGCGCCTCATAGAATCTTAGAACTTTACTTGATTAACTTTTCTTCCCAATGAATTGCTCCGTGTGTTCGCAAAATATTGTTCGAAATTCCTTAACTAAAATAAATTGCAACGTCTGCTCACATTTTTATCATTATTCTTGTGTAAATATCACAGAACATGATGCTGACTTTATTAAAACAAGTGGAAATGCATTTCGTCGTGCCAAATGTGCAGACAACGTTCTTTACACTTGCCGCTATCAGTTGTTCCAAAGGCAAACAGCAACAACGCATTGCCTGCTACTAAAAACAACAACATTCAAGTGAAAAGCAATTCCACAAAAACATCAGCGCCTCGGCCTTCTAAATCTGATAATAGTGGAAAAGAATGCACTCTTGAAATGATCTATCAAAATATTTCTAACTTAAAAGAAGTTAACCATCGTTTCCTTCAGTAACTAAATCTGGTTCAAACAGAGAACACGTAGCTGAAAAAGAAAATGCATGTTTTGGAGAGCAAACTAAATAGACAGCAACAACAACTTCTTGGCAACTGTATTGATATTATCGGAGTGTCTGACGCTATGAATGTTATGTCTAAGACGAAACAGCTCTGATGTTCCGGACGACAAAATTGAAAAATGCCATTTTATGCTTTATTATTAATTTAATGTTTTATAAATTTCGAAATCCGTCATATGTGCTAAATTCTCTGATGTGCAAACAAAGCAGGAAATAATGAGTGCAAAAATGCCAATAAAAACAAACTCATGTCACGAGTGACTAGTGTCGATGTATTGGGCAGCAGTAGCAGTAACAACCGCAGCAGCACTACCAAGAGTAGCAGCAAGGGAACCGGTATTTACATAAATGACTCTCTCACAAAGTATTGGAGAGCTGTACCCATGAAGATGAAAGACACAACAAAGCAAAAAGGTGTTAAATACAGACAATAAAATTCTTGTGAGACGGAGCCAAAGTCATCTATCTTAGATTTTTAGTGATCTTGCATTGATTGAGTGCTCTTAGTTTTTGTCTCTTTCTTTACAAGTGAAGGAGTGAAGATTGAGGAAATAAGGATTGATTTTATGTGTTTTTAAACTTATGGGGTGCACAAGGCTCTGTCTTAGGTCCCAGTCTTTTTCTTATCTATAAACCTAAACTCTCTTTTTGCACTAAAGTTCCAAGGCAAGCCAACTGCATTTTCAGATGATGTAGGCTTCTCGTATGGTTCAGATAGTCGCCCAGATCTGATTTCAGACATAAATATGGACCTTCATCTTCTAAGAATCTGGTTCTTCAAACACAAGTTGGTCGTAAGTGCCGAGACTAGGTTAGGTTAGGTTAGGTACATAAGTGGGTAGGCGACTAGAATACATTATGACATCGCCACACTCAGGTCAGTACAGACCCATTGTGATACCCATAGGGGAAAAAAACCCTTGCCCATTAGTAAACCCTAGTATTAATTTGTATCTCGTGAATCACCAAACCATGCTGTGGATTTGATGAATTTAAAGATTTCGCTAATTGGTCTATTTGATAATTCTTCCAGATCACAGAAAAAGTGTCGCCCAAGAAATTTAAATTTTTATAAAACTTAATTTTTTTTTTAATTTTTACTAGGAATTGAGAAAAAATTATTTAAGAAAAGTAAAAGGCCTTAAGATCCTCTATAATTCATCCAAAAAGCTTATAAGGGCACGCCCACTTTTTTAAGGGATTATTTGTAAAAACAAAAAATTGCATGATCCCACTTACATATGTACTTAGGAGTATAATGTTATGATTATTCTTCCATCGAAACGCGGAATGTCACGCCTACTTTACTGGAAAGAGGAAGACTCGTATTTCAATCCTGATAAGATTGTACACTTTCAGCAATAAGGTGCAAGTATGTACATACGACCCAGTCGTGCACTTTATTTTCTTAAGGGTCACCCTGTCCAAACAAATTAATTTTGAAATTACTTGACTGATGAAAGTGGCTCTCAACACTTTTTACTTGCACCTATACCTATAGGGCAAGTATTGCATTCGTGCAAAATTTGGAACTCGATATTTTAATCAAACTTGACATTACTATAATGGAGAAGTCCAAAAAAGTAGGTCCGCCAATGCCGTCTATCTGCCTGTCTGTCTGTCTGTGCACGAGGCTACAGCCTAAACGAGTGGATGGATTTAGATCAAACTTCATATATAGGGTCTGTGCGATAATCCCTAGAGTCGAAATCGGAATTTTCATTCTAACCTTAAAATTAAGGGTAGTTTACTTAAGGCCGATTTCAGTTAAAATGGATTTTCTCGAAAACGGCTCTAACGATTTTGATTAAACTTAATATTTGAATTAGTCCGGTCAATTGCAATCAGATGATGTATCGTGCTGCTTACCAAAATTTGACAACAATGGTACTTTACTTAGAGCCGATTTGGCGAAAAGTCAATTTGCGAGAAAACGGCTTCAATGATTTAGTTCAAATTTCATATTTGGACTAGTACATACAACACAATGGCGTACCACGTTTCGGTCTAAGTATGCTATAACGGTACTTACGGCCAAGGTGACTAAAAGCCGATTTGCTTGAAAGTGCCTTTAACGATTTTATTTAGATTTTGACATATGATTAAACATCTCAAATTCTAACAGGAACTGTATCACATTTTTGGCCAAAATTTAGTATTTTTCGCGAAATCGAGCAGTTGGAGCCAATTTATTCGAAAACGACTCCTACGACTTTTATTAAATTTTACATTAGAATAAGCCTTTTCAAACCCTATGAGATAGCATGCAACGTTTTTGACCAAAACTGTTTTGAAAGGTACTTTACTTATAGCCATCTTCATAAAAATACGCTTGTCTCGAAAATTTTCTCAATCGTTACTCTTTTATTTTCATATCTAGGCTTCTTTTACAAAACTCTATAAGATGGCATACCACGTTTTTTCATATTAATAGGCAAACATGAATTTAATCCCTACTTCTTCCTACTGAACCGATTTTCAAAATTGCAAAAGCTTTTCCCCACAGATGCTCCTTATTTTCTAGTTAAAGGCCAGATTGATAGCAAGGTACAATAGCTTTTTAAAGATAAGTCAATACATGTGTATTTACGGAAGTACACGCACACTATAGTGAACCAAAATATATGTGTGTTTTATACTTGACTTCTTGCACCATCCCACCGCAGTGTTGCTGCCAAGGTTTGACAAAAAAATTTCACCAGAAAGGAATAACGTACCTAAAGTATCAAAATACGAATTCTGTATAATATTGCCATTGGCAGTGGAACTATGTCGCAAAAATTTAGAAATTGTTATAAAGATGCTCTTTCAGGGCATCTGTTGTCGAAAGTGAAACTATCTCCATAGCCATTTTTAAGAAAACGAAGCATCACATTTATATTAATAATCACTTTTGATACGTATCTATTACTTGGCAACACTCTAGAACACAGCTGTAGTCATGGAAACGTTTTTTTTTCCTTACGATACAGGTTTTGATCGGTGCGCACGTTCTACTGGATTTGTCTGAAATTCATTTTCATTGGTTAAAAGACGGAGAGAGAGAAAGAAAATATTGTTACATTTTTAGGGACTTACTTTGGGTTTTCGCATATTCACCGGAGTTCAAAGGCAATGAATTTATGAGTGAAATTGAAGGAAAAGTAACGACGATGCTTAATTTTCAAGAGCTTTATCAAATCCTACAGATGATATATGACGTTTTTGCCAATCTGCTTAGAACGATGGTTTACTTATAGTCAATTACATATGTAAACCTATGTTGGTATATATTCGTTTATTTCTTTTTAGCTCAAATACACACAAGAATTTGAGATATAGGTGCAAGTTTGTACGGCCCAGTCGTGCACTTTATTTTATTACTAGGCATAAAAAATATGCAATGGCAAATGAATTTCTTATCTATGTTACCATTGTTATATTTTTCAAATTGTGACGTAATACAGATTTTGTATAAGGAATTTGAAATAAATAATATAAATACATATAAACTTACGTTTGCTATATCAGATGTAAATGCTATTTTTTTGGAAAGTATTGAGATATGTTTGTGTCCACTTTGGAGCTAAAACACACTTCTCGCCAAATTACCCTCACCCCTGTCAATATCTCGCAATACGATTCGCGGTCTGATATCTCGCAATACGTTTACATTGGCCACATCCAATTAATTGTGGTATATATACAAAGCCAATAAAAAACCAATCTCTCATTGAAGTTAAAATCATAGGTTAATTTGACACTGACAGCTGTTTCCCGTTCTAAATCTTGACAGAAAGTCAGTATTAAACCTCCGCCGAATCAAATCAGGCGCTTTCCGCTTAAACAACGTTGGAAAATATTGAAAACTTATTTTCAAAATGAGTGCTGTGTGTAGTCCAAACAGTGCGTTATTTAATAATAAGTTTTAATGTATGTCGAGACGTAATACATACTTCCGCACGAAACAAAGTGTATCACATCATGGCAGATATAGTATTTGGTACAGTCAACCAAACCCTTATAAAATATTTTCGTCGAAAATAATATTTCTATTGGCCCATATGGCCTTGGTGGTGCGTTCTATGGCGGATTTGATATGAGAGTTCCAGTTAAGCCGTTTGTCAAGGATGACACCGAGATATTTAACTTCGCTGAAATTAGCTATTGTGGTGCCTTTTATGGTGTTAGGTCTCAGATTGACCAATCTTCTGTGAGTAAAAGGCACTAGAAAGGTTTTGCTAGGGTTAATAGAAAGACCCTCCATTACACCATTCTAGAAGGTGTAGTAAAGCCCCCTGTATGACGCTGGAAAGGGTCGTGCTGGGTTTACCACTAACGATGATCGCCAAATCATCTGCATTGCCAATGTATATAGATGTGCCAGAAGTTTGTCAATAAGTAATGACCACAGAAGTGGAGAAAGGACACCTTCCTGGGGGCAACCTTTGATTGCAGGACACAGATACAGACACAGAAGGAAGTAATGATTCAACTTTCGAGCATGGTTCTAATCCATTGGTTGGTCGAATCTTCGATACCTCTGCTACTAATAGCTCTTGCTATTGAATCGTAGCCAATGTTATCAAAAGCACCCTCAATATCCAAGAATGCACACAGCGCTATTTCCTTGGAACGTAAGGTTCCTTCTATCTTCTTGACAAGATAGTGAAGAGCACCCTCGGTCTGTATGCAAATTGGCTTGAGTGTAGAGGGATAGACAGATCTAGTCGGCCTCTAATATGAACATCAATAAGTCTCTTATATCTTCATCGGCGAACCGCTTGCTAAGGGTAGCGGACACGCCCTTAGCGTGATGCAGGTTCGCCTGTAGCAACTTAATGGTGTGTATTAGTCCTCCTTAGAGGATCTAGCTTGTCTGCGTAGTTGGGCTTTTTTAGGCCCTTTTCCTATTTGGCGCCAGCCGCTTGCTGCACTGGTTGAACCGGCTACAATGCCGTTCGTACGAGACACCCTATTCGTACCACCTCTACGGTAGTGATCCATGGATCTAGCTACCGTTTTTCGGTTCTGTTGTCAGAACAGATAGGAAGGAGTTGGTCGTGGGACCTGCTTGTTGGGCAGTATTCCGGAAGCTCTGTGATTATCATGCCCAGTGCAACTGGCGGTCGAAGGGGCTGGTGGTGTTGTCGGGTTAGTAGAGCTTGCTTCGGGATCGCCGGAACTAACATGCCCAGTGGCGCTGTTGGTCGAAGGAGTAGGTTGGGGATTCTGTCTTTCAAACACGTTTCCGCAGTCAGGCGAGGGTCCGAGTTACTCCTTATCGGAGCTACCGTGGCCAGACGCTGATAACTTGTCCGTGCTCCTAAGGATCAGCTTAACCTGGCCGAAGCGGAAACTAATTTTACCTTTGCAGGTATTGATCCTTTTCATGGAGGCGTCGTCGATAGCTATCACAAGGTGAAGGAGTGCACCATCTGCACCTTTTGATGACCTTCCATAAATACAGAATCTTTTCTGAGGACTGGTCCAGACTTTGTGGAAAGAACCCACGGACAATATGCGGTTTCGGGAAAGATCTTTCCTCCACAAGTGTCACGTTCAGTCCACTGTTGACTCTAATTCTCCCGAAATTCGAGCGCATCCAACCAGCAGTCGCAGTGTCTGACCAAATAAAAACTAGCCACCCCGATCTATGATGAGATCCAGAAAAATGCGGCCAAATGCCGCTATTGCCATTTGCTCAGTTGGGAGGGGTTGAGTAAACAAGTCCTAACCTGATAGTGCTGGCCACTTAGCTATAAATGGGAATATCAGGTACAGGTCCCGCCTTGACCTTCTTGGGAACCGATCCTATGGGCGTTTGATCCTCGGATCTGACACGTTTGACTTCGCAGTGCGTAGGGGTGACAGAGCCAACCCTTAAGTAAGTGAGAGTGCTCTCTCCACACTTGCCAAAACTAAGCGCGTGCTGAATCCGTCTTCTTTCCTTCGAAGTCAGTTTGATAAATCCACCCTTTTGTTGCATGACCTGTAGACCATCAAGCATTTTCCCAATGGAATAGCAATCGGACTTCTCTAAATTATGCTACAGGCATCAACAAGAGTGGATATCATATAGCTGCTTGGGATATCGTATTGCTTAATATAATAATAATAATAATGAATGTCGAAAAATCTCTCATAATCCCTAGTGAAAAATAAATTTTGAGAAAAACGACCGAAAAGAGCAAGCTGATTTTTGAAATGAGTCCACCGCCACGCTCACTTTTTCATAACTTCACTATTTGGTATGAAATCGAAAAATCAGTCATTTTCATTCATTCATATTAGCTAGCCCACTGTTTGGGTGCGTTCTCATCAAAACGTCGATTTTGATGAAATTTCGTGGCCACGCGAGTTACATTCCAGAGATCAGGCCGGAAATAATAGAGTTTATTCAAAATATGAACTCTTCATGTGCCGACAAAAATAACATCAGAAATGAAAATCATGCATAAAAGAAAAGTGCGAGAAAATGAGAACAATAGTAGACAATATAACAGTAGTTACATTTACAGCAGCTATCAACAAAACGTGCCGACAAAAATAACATCAAAAATAAAAATCATGCATAAAAGAAAAGTGTGAGAAAATGATTACGCAACATTTGCTGATATGTCATTTTTTCATATTTTTTGCAATTGATCATTTCAATGCACACTTTTTTCAAATTGGAAAAAGTTATTGAAAAGTAGTTATCAGTTGTTTGTAAATCGCGAAACTCCTAAGAGTTTAATTTCATTCTTTTTAATAAAACCTGTATAGATCAAAAGTAATTTGTGTGATTTTCTTCGTTCTGTTAAATCGTTGTGTTCTCTAAAGAGAACTGTTAAACGTAGCTGGTGCAGTCGGTTAGTTCCTTATCTAAAGAAAAGTGAACGAGTGATTCGAAAACTTTAAAACCTAATGACAAATTGCAAAAACAGAGAGTTCGAACTAAATCGTAACCTTGGTAGTGAAAGTGACAGCAGTAGTGAACACAAAAATATGGCTAATGCTCAAGAAATGGCATTGTTGATGCAAGATATGCAAGAACAACAAAACGAAATCCGTCAGTTGCAAACACAACTTAACCAACATATACAACAACAAAGTGCAAACCAAAATCGTCAAAATATTAACATGAATCAGAATGCGGAACAACATAATGTAAACGCAAATGGGTTCCAACTATCAACGGAGCAAGTGTTAAACCATTTTCGCCACCTAAAGCCATTTAATGGAAGAGATGACACATTAATGGAGTTCATCAAGTCAGTGCAATATGCAGTGGAACTATGTCGCAATGAACAGCTGAAAGAATATTCCATCAGAATCGTGCTGAACGAAAAAATCGTTAAGGAGGCAAAGCGGTGTATACAACGGTTCAGATGAGAAACTAGATAATTTGGTCCGCGGAAATGTAAACAAAAAATGATTCTTTAATTGAAATGTATAACAAATTTGTAGAACAAAAATTGCTCGATGATGAAAGGGCAGTCGATGTTGCTCATAGGAAGCATACAAATCTCAATAAAAGCAGCAGAGAATTTAATTATCAGGGGAATAGTAGAAGATACATATCACGACGAAACGTACGCAAACAATAGTAGGCAACATAACAATAGTAGACAATATAACAGTAGTTACAGTTACAACAGCTATCAACAAAAAAAGTATCACAATAATGGCATACAAGATAATAACATAACAAACTACACTGATAGTAACAGTTTTACTCGCCAGAATGAGGGCGATCAGCCCCGAGAAAACAACCAAATTACATTTAATATTCGTTCAAACAGTTCAATATTCGCAAGACCTCAAGGCAATTCAAACACTAGGCTAACTCCAAACAGAAATAATAATAATAGTTCAAACTAGATGTTTGATCGATACAGGCTCAGAAACAATTTTTATAAAACCCAATTTTATACAAAAGTATCCCGAAATAGAACTTATTATTGTACTCTACAATTAATGGTATGAATTTAGTAGACCATAAAGTCGTCACCCCACTCCCAACAGAATTTTTAACCAAAGGAACAGTGGCATGGAAAGTGCTTACACTCAATGAGTATGATGCAATTGTGGGATAAAATTTATTATCACCACTAAAAGCAAAGGTAGATCTAGGACAGAGACAATTAGAAATAAACAACAATAAAATCCTTTTTGAAGAAGATTACCCTTATGAGGTGAACCAAATTACTGCATAAGAAATAAATGAGGGATATAGTATTAATAATCTTAAGTTCGATTATTTAAATGATCAAGAACGGAAATGAATTAAAAATGTGTTGCAAAGCTACCATGAATTATTTTTCCAGGAAGGTGATAGATTAACCTGTTCACTTAAAGTGCAATATTCATATATGCATATATTCAAAAATATATTGTTATCCACAAATCCATGAGGTAGAAATAGAAAGACAGATCTCAGAAATGCTTTCACAAGGAATTATAGGAGAAAGTAGCTCTCCATACAAAAGAAATGGGGGTAGTCATCGACTATCGGAAGCTTAATGAATTACGATAGAAGATAAATTCCCCATTTCCAATATTGAAAGCATATTGGACAAATTGGGAAAAGCCCAATACTTTTCCACTTTAGATTTGGCGAAAGGCTTTCATCAAATCCTAGTCAAACAAGAAGATCAAAAGAAAACCGCTTTCTCTACTCCAAACGGACATTATACGTATGTCAGGATGCCGTTCGGACTTAAAAATGCCCCGGCAACATTCCAACGATTTATCAGTTCAATCCTTAAGAAATATATAAATAAGTTCTGTGTCGTTTACCTCGACGACATTCTAATTTTCAGCACTCCGTTAGTAAAGCATATTTGCAGTATCCCGAAAATATTTGGAAGATTGACAAAAGCTAAACACAAAAGCAAGTGGATAAGTGTAAGTTTCTTCTTAGTGAAACTGAATATTTACGCCTATATAGACACCGTAAGGTGTTCGGGTAAATCCTGCAAAAGTCGACGTTATACGAAATTCAGCATTACCGAAAACTACAGGAACTACAGGATATTTATTTTAAATTAAGCAAAAATTGCACATCCCATATCAAAATATTTAAACATAAATGACACCAGTTTTATTGGCGCTTTCAAAAAATTAAAAGATCTGATAACATACCACCCGATTTTTCAAAGAAATTTAAACTTGTTACAGATGCTAGCAATGTTGCTATCAGCGCAGTTTTGACCCTAGATGGTCACCCCATTTTATATGCATCTAGGACCCTTAATAACCATGAACAAAACTACCCTACCATTGATAAAGAATTGCTAGCTGTAGTGTGGGGCGTTAGGTACTTTAACCCTACTTATTCGGAAGGGAGTTTGAACTACAAACACACCAGCCAATCAAGTGGCTTCACTAAAAATATGCTGGAAAGGATATAAATCCTAGACTCCAGAAATGGCTTTTACAATTAGGGAAGTATAATATTAAAATTGATTACATCAAGGGAAAAGAAAATATTATTGCAAATTTTTTAAGTCGCATAAATGACGAAAATAGAGAAATAAATACCATTACCCAAACAGAAGATGGAAATCAATATGAAGATACAAATATTGAAATGAACTCGTTACCTTCTTGTAGTGTTGCGAACTTGAACACGAACAATGAAGTGCTAAAAGAGGTATTAGAAGGAAAATTTGAAAGGGTAATTAATATTGGTGAAAATCAACAAATTGATGTCGAAACTACACATTCCCAAGAACAAAACCTTGAGGATCATATTCCTATTCTAGGTACAATAGTTAATCGTTCTAAGACTCAAATAATTTTTATAAAACAGAAAGAACGGGAGTTAGAAGAACTATTTAAAACAGTAGAATTTTCATTAATCAAAATGACATATTTTAAGGAAATGTACATGTTATTCGAAAGAAGTACTCAAGTGAAGGTAAATGGGATTTATTCCAATCTTAACGACGGAGAATATAATATACTACAAAAAAATAATCGAGAATTTCCCTAATAGAAAATTCATAATATTTGTTAAATGTAGTTACTTTGCTAGAGATATAGAAGACGATGAAACTTTAAAAAAGCAAATTGCATTGTACCATAAAATGGAGGTAGGCCATTCCGAAATAATTCCGACATATGAAAGTTTAAAATAGAAGGTCTACCATCCCAATCTTAGAATTGTTAATCATCAGTTAATTAATAATTGTGATATTTGGTCCTCCGCTTAATATGATAGAAACCCAATAAGAAATTAATTCGTTCTTACAGAAACTCCCTCAACATTAAATGAAATTGTCCAAGTTGATGTTTATGTCGACAGTAAACATTCGTTCATAGTTTTCTTAGACAAGTTTTCAAAATATGCTACAACCTTATTTTTAGAAGACAGAAATTAATTTAGAAGATAGACAACCAATCAAATCTCAAATCCTTAACGCTGTAATACTTTACAATAACCCGTATCATTCGACTATTAAATGCACCCCACCGAAGTACATGAATGAAAAGATGATTTTAATATAATGAAAGAAAGAATAAATAAAGCAACAACTATTATTATTATTATTATTATAATTTATTGACATAAAAATGCAAAGATTATATGCTAAATATTAAAGAGCACTAGCTGCAAAAGCTTTCCACTCAAAGTATAAATATATTGGCTTAGATAACTAATTTGTTAATAGTAAGATATTTATGGATTTTTAAAATATTTTAGATATGTATAGAGTTTAAAAATGAAAAAATATTTTGATTTGAAGGCAAGATGGTATTGATTTTTTTAGAAAGTACAATAGCAAAGAGAAATAAAAATCGCGTAAATTATATAGAAACAAGGACTACAGGCTTCATTAAAAATTATAAATCCCTCCGTCATAAAGGAGAACTCAAGTTTAGAAAACATAGACCTACAAATGTACACCAAAATAACATAAAGCGCATCTTTAAATTTGCAGATGAAAACTGTACTCATATGGACACTACTATTCACAATCATCCCCAGGACTCAAACGGCCCCAAACTATCGGTTATGCAGAACTAAGGATTGGCGAAGTAGAAATAGTTGATAAATTTGATATAGTACTATTATTTTTATTATTTTGTATAGTAATATGTATATTATTAACCCAAATGAAATTATAAATGTGATAGATAATTTAGAGAACCAAATAGAAACTTTACGAGAAGAAAGAAAGGATTATTTCAGAAAAAATATTATTATTACACGAAATAAGGTTTTAACTCTGTTACCTCATAGATCTAAACGAGGTTTGATTAATATTGTAGAAAGGGCTTAAGTTGACTCTTTGGAACGTTGGACGAAGGCGACAAACAGGACATCGAAAACAAATTAAAAAGTTACGACAATACAAATGACACAATCAACCAGCAGGTATAGATAAATCGCAATTTTAATGACTCATTTACTCTATTAAAACACGTTTTAGAATCAGATAGAAATAAAATTTTGGAGAAACTTAATATGAGTCACAATCTTAGTATACAAATAATATCATAAGAAGAATTTTTAGAACAACAAATGCGTATTAGCAACTAAAAGAAAAAAATAATTTTATACAGGATAATATTATTTTGGCGAGAATAGGAGTATTTTGAGTAACGAAGAAATTATAGAATATAAAATCGATATTCAAAAACTCAGCAATATGAAAGTAGGAATAGCAAAGTTCAAAAACGAGGACATCATTTTTGCAATCAAAATTCCAACATCAATCATGAAAACAGTTAAAAAGTTACTAGTACCAATTGTAAACTCTAACAATAAGCAAATCAACGAAGAATTGGAGTATGTAATTAAAATTAATAATAATACGTATTGTTTCGAAAATAATCTAAGTCAGGAATTGAAACTAAGTAAAAATTGTATTCTTAAAAAAATTGTAAATTAATGTAAAGTAAACTTAAGGAAGAAATAATAGAACTTAATTATGATCTTGTAATTTTAAATAATATTAAAAACAAAACTTCAAAAACCAACTGAGATGAGGGGGTTCTAGTTTTAAATGGAAATTTTGTTAACTGTTCAATAGAAATTAAAATTCATAAAAATAACAGAATGTCTGGGTTTGTTGAAAGATTTTAGATATATCCCAAATGATTAAAAAATAGCAACAGAAAATGATAATTTTATATTTGAGAATTTTACCCTCCACCAAGAAAGAAATATAAAGGAAATACATATTTAAAAAAAAAAAAGATAATGTTATAAGTTATAGTATAGGAAGTTTTAGTATTGTTCTTATTGTATTAGTTGTTATAATAGGTATATAAGTATATACATATGTATGTATATTGTAAACAGAAAAAAGTTAATTTAACATTTGTAAATAGAATTCAGTAGAATTCTGAATTAAGGGAGGGAGGAGATACATTTCCACACATCACAGGATGTTGCAGTAACATGATATATTCAGAGGTCAGGCAGGAAATAATAAAGCTTATTCAAAATATGAACTCTTCACGTGCCGGCAAAAATAACATCAAAAATGAAAATCATGCATTAAGGAAAGTGTGACAAAATGATAACGCAACATTTGCTGATATGTAATTTTTTCATATTTTTTGCGATTGATCACTTTGCTGCACATTTCTCTCGAATTGGGAAAAGTAATTGTAATAGTTGTCAGTTGTTTGGAAACCGCGAAACTCCTAAGAGTTTCATTTCAGTTTCTTCAATAAAATGAGTGTAGATCGAAACTTATTTGTGTTTTTTTTTCTTCTTACGTTAAACCGTTGTGGTCTCTAAAGAGAACTGTTAAACGTAACTCGCGCACTTCATAGTGACTGCATATTAGGGAGGATAGGGTATCATACGTTTAAATGTTTACAAATACATTTGGTATGAACAGGGTGGGCCAAATACAAGTTTCTTTTTAAAAATGCAATAAAATAAACAAAATTAAAAGAACTTGTATTTGGCCCACCCTGTGCATGTCACTAGATCCAATTTATAGCCACAAAAAACTGTTTCTTATCATTTTAAAAGTTGTAGCTTTGCGGAAGACGGTAAGAAATAGAACAGTAACTAACGTCAGTCGTTCGGTGGTTTTCGTATTTGACTTTTCAATGGCATGTGTTTGCACTGCATCTTGTTACGGCAGTTGTTTTGAGTTAAGTTTAAAATATACGTAATGGGAGGATTAATAGAAAGTGTTATTGAATGTATGTATATTTAAATACGAAAAATAAAATATTTAATGGTAGAAAAATATTATTAAAAATTAACGGAAAATATGAAATTCATTAGTATCCTATTTTCCTATTTTGTGCTGTTTAATTAGCGCAACTAAAGTCGCAAAAAATAGCTCATGTAATATTTTTACTTGCACCTATACCTATAGGGCAAGTATTGTATTCGTGCAAAATTTGGAACTCGAGATTTTAATCAAACTTGACATTACTATAATGGAGAAGTCCAAAAAAGTAGGTCCGCCAATGCCGTCTGTCTGTCTGTCTGTCTGTGCACGAGGCTACAACCTAAACGAGTGGATGGATTTAGATCAAACTTCATATATAGGGTCTGTGCTATAATCCCTAGAGGCGAAATCGGAATTTTCATTCTAACCTCAAAATTAAGGGTAGTTTACTTAAGGCCGATTTCAGTTAAAATGGATTTTCTCGAAAACGGCTCTAACGATTTTGGTTAAACTTAATATTTGAATTAGTCTGGTCAATTGCAATTAGATCATGTATCGCGCTGCTTACCAAAATTGGCAACAATGGTACTTTACTTATAGCCAATTTAGCGAAAACTCGAAAACGGCTCCAATGATTTAGTTCAAATTTCATATTTGGACTAGTACGAGGTAATGCAACACAATGGCGTACCACGTTTCGGTCTGAGTATGATATAACGGTACTTACGACCAAGGTGACTAAAAGCCGATTTGCTTGAAAGTGCCTTCAACGATTTTATTTAGATTTTGACATATGATTAAACATCTCAAATCCTATCAGGAGCTGTATCACATTTTTGGCCAAAAGTTAGTATAGCGGTATTTTTCTCGAAATCGAGCAGTTGGAGCCAATTTATTCGATAACGGCTCCAACGATTTTTATTAAATTTTATATTAGAATAAGCCTTTTCAAACCCTATGAGATGGCATACAACATTTTTGACCAAAACTCTTTTGAAAGGTACTTTACTTACAGCTTTTCTGTAAATACGCTTTTCTCGAAAACTTTTCTCGATCGTTACTGTTTTATTTTCATATCTAGGCTTCTTTTACAAAACTCAATAAGATGGCATACCACGTTTTTGGTTAAAACTGCCTAAAATTCCACTTTCCTTACAACCAGCTTAACAAAAACACGATTTTCATATCATATTAATAGGCAAATACCCCAACTTCTTCCTACTGAACCTACTTATTTTCAAAGTTATATATCATTCCAAAAGCTTTTCCCCACAGATGCTCCTTATTTAATAGTTTAAGGCCAAATTGATAACAATGGTACAATAGCTTTTTAAAGATAAGTCAATACATGTGCATTTGCGGAAGTACACGCACACTATAGTGAACCAAAAAATATGTATGTATGAATTGTACTTGACTTCTTGCACCATCCCACCGCAGTGTTGCTGCTAAGGTTTGAGAAAAAAATTTCACCAGAAAGGAAAAACGTACCTAAAGTATCAAAATACGAATTCTGTATAATATTGAAATTGGCAGTGGAACTATGTCGCAGAATCAAAAAGTTAGAAATTGTTATAAAGATGCTCTTTTACGGCATCTGTAGTCGAAAGTGAAACTATCAACATAGCCATTTTTAAGAAAACGAAGCATCACATCTAAATTAATAATCGCTTTTGATACGTATCTATTACTTGGCAACACTCTAGAACACAGCCGTTGTCATGGAAACGTTTTTCCCTACGATACAGGTTTTGATTGGTGCGCACGTGCTACTGGATTTTCTGAAATTCATTTTCATTGGTTAAAAGACAGAGAGAGAGAAAGAAAATATTGTTACTTTTTTAGGGACTTACTTTGGGTTTCCGCATATTCACTGGAGTTCAAAGGCAATGAATTTATGAGTGAAACTGAGGGAGAATAACATATTTAGTAACGACGTTGCTTGATTTTCAACAGCTTTATCAAATCCTACAGATGATATATGACGTTTTTGGCCAATCTGCTAAGAACAATGGTTTACTTATAGCCAACTTGCATATGCTTACCTACTTATGTATATATTCGTTTATTTATTTTTACCTCAAATACACACAAGAATTTGAGATATAGGTGCAAGTTTGTACGGCCCAGTCGTGCACTTTATTTTAGAGTGGAATAAGTTGTTGTGAATGTAATTGACAAAGTTGGATCGAAATATTTTGTTTTGCTCTGTTTTAGTTTATCGTTAGTACATCGAGATCCAGTACTGGCAATTTGGAAAATAATTGGAAATAAAATGTTCAGGCAAAATGTTCTAAAATCATTACTTTATTGAATGAACATGCATCCATCTCTAGCAATTTTTTTTCCGGACCCTAGCCCATATGGCTGATACGACCTAAAAGATCTATTGTATCTTAGGGTGTAATTTTACTCTAAGAGACGTACCACCTTCCTAATGAAGGAAAGCACGTCCTTAGTTGCAGAGGTTCTAATATCTGCCGGCGTGCATGTTACCTTGCGGAAGATGCGCCACCTCAACCAATGCACAGCTGGGCATTCACAGAGAATGTGCTCAGATGATCTATCATCTTCTGAGCAGAATCTGCATTCTATGTCTGCGCATAGATTCGGTTTGTTGAGGTGACAGTGACCTATTAGAAAACTCACCAGCTTCCTTATGTTTTCTTTGTCTAAACTCAGAATTTCCTTGTAAGAATATGGCTTGATTAACCTTTTGCATTGTCGTAACCCCGGGACATTTTCCCAATGGGTTAGATGAAGTTTATGTTCCCATGCGTTAGCGCTGCGGCAGCAGCCCAGTTGACGCCACAGTAAGGTTCAGGTCCAATGAACGCAGATCTTGAGCCAGCCCTGGCTAATTCATCTCGAGATTCGTTGCCTGCAATCCTCTGACGACCTGGAACCCATCCGAGTACCACACTATTATGTCTAACAAGAGATTGTAGTGCATCGTAACAGCATTAAACTGCTATGGAGTCCACTAAGTTGGACGACAGAGCTCTGAGAGCTGCCTGACTATATGAGAAGATATAAATTATTGCGCCCTTGATTTTCTTACTAAGGTTTATTCTGGCGCAGATCTCAATGGCATGGAGTTCAGCATGGAAGACCGTGGGACACATTCCCATAGGTATTGAGAGTTTGGTATTGGGTCCAAAGACACCAGCACCCACTCCAGAGTCCATCTTTGATCCGTCTGTGAACCATATCAGACCTCTAGGGTCCAGTGTTGGAACACCATTAGACCAGTCTGCACGGTCTAATACATTAACCTCAAATAACCTACCGAAACAGTATTCCCTGACCATAACGTCGGGTACAGTGCAGAGCATGTCTCTTTGTGGGATTGAGTCAAGAATTTTCAGGTGTCCCACGTGGTCACCTGCCTTAAACTTGTATTCTAGCTGCAAGTTGATTGCGCATCTAGCAGCCGTCTTCCTAATAAAGATTTGTAAAGGCGTGAGCCCAACGATGGCTTCTAAAGCTGCCGTAGGGCAGGTACGCATGGCACCTGAGATACCGAGACAGGCTATTCTTTGTAGCTTCTGAAGCTTTGCAGCCGTTGTCCGTTCAAGTACTTTTGGCCACCATACGATGGCCGCGTACGTGATAATGGGCCTCACTAACATTGTATATATCCAATGAATCATTTTAGGATTGAGACCCCAAGTTCTACCATAGAAGCGTCTACTGGCCCACATGGCCCTGGTGGCGCGTTCTATGGCGGACTTGATATGAGTATTCCAGTTGGGTCTTTTCTCAAGGATGACTCCGAGATATTTGACTTCACTGGATTACACTAATGTGGTGCCTTTTATGGTGATAGGTCCCAGATTGACCAATCTTTTGTGATTAAAAGGCACTAGGATGGTTTTGCTAGGGTTAATGGAAACACCCTCGCTATTACACCATTCTAAAACGTGTAGTAAAGCACCCTGCATGACGCTAGAAATAATCAAGCCGTGTTTACCACTAACAATGATCGCCAGGTCATCTGCATAACCAATAGCGATGTAGCCTGATCTATATAGATCTACTAGAAGTTTGTCGATAAGTAGTTACCACAGAAGTGGAGAAAGGACGCCTCCTTGGGGGCAACCTTTAACTGCGTTCACAGATACAGACACTTCTCCGGAGGAGGAAGTAATGATCCGACTTTCGAGCATGGCTCTAATCCATTGGTTGGTCGAATCTTCGATACCTCTGCAACTAATAGCCTGCTATCGTAGCCAGTGTTATCGAAAGCACCCTCAATATCCAAGAATGCACATAGGGCTATTTCCTTGGAACGTAAGGTTCCTACTATCTTCTTGACAAGATAGTGAAGAGCGCCTTCGGTTGATTTACCTTTTCTATATGCAAATTGGCTTGAGTGTAGAGTGATAGACAGATCTAGTCGGGCTCTAATATAAACATCAATAAGTCTCTCCATAGTTTTGAGAACAAAAGATGTTAGACTAATGGGTCTGTTTGATGTAGGCAGCTCACTAGGCCTATTGCCTGGTTTCGGTATGAAGATTACATTCACCTGCCTCCAGGTAAACGGAATGTAACTCCAGTTATAGCTGGCTCTAAATAAAGCGATAATAGCCGGCAGGATGAGATCGATTGCCTTCTGCAGGAGACCTGGAAAGATCCCATCACCGCCGGGGGCTTTGAATGGTTTGAAAGAGCCTTACCGGACTGAATATTTTACCAGATAAACTGTACTGGCGATACAGACCCTATGGTCAGATGCGTTCGAGTGTGTACGGAATGCACAGGTGGTCGAACCTGGGAAGTGAACCTAAAGTAGGGTTCTAAGTGTATCGATTTGGTCCGACGTGTAGGTACCATCAGTCTTTTTGAGTAAACCTACACTATTTGCGTGATCCTTTACAAGTGCTTTATGGATACGTGCCGCTACTGGCATGTCAGTGATGTTTTCATAGCATTTTCTCCATGTGAGAGCGAACCTCAACTCTTCGTGCGTTTTGCAGCGTTGAAGAGTCTTTTAACCTTTTTCCTAAGCTTAGCAAGTTGGTCATTCCACCAGGGAACCTTACGCTTACACATACTGGTTTTGGGGACGCAACTGCTATGATTGGAGGTAAGCAACACATCGTCTAATTGATAAGCTGCTTCATCTAGATCCCACGTGGACGTGGACGCAATAGATGGGATTAGCGTATCTAATTTTGAGAGGACAAGTCCTCGATACAGATTCCAGTCCGTGGATTTGGGATCGTATCTAGAAGAGTCATGTGTCAGTCTGCCCGGAATGTCGAACCTGATGTGCAAGTGGTCGGACAGCGAGGCTTCGTCAGACACATGCTAGTTTTCAACTGAGTTGGAAATAAATGGACTAGCGAGTTTGAGATCAAGTACCTCTTCGCGAATCGCATTTATGAAGGTGGGTTTAGAAACTTTATTCAAAATATCTACATGATTACTTAAGACACTCACCTTCTATTTATGCCACTACTGCCCCAGACCTTGTGATGCGCATTGGCATCGCTACCTAGGATGTAGTGCAGGTTGCGTTTCTGGCAGTGTCGTATTAGTTCCTGGACCTCTGTGGGCTGAATGTTGTCGTCCTCGCCGGGGGAAACGCACGATGTTATTGTGTTCCCCTCTCGGTCGGAATCTCTACCAGTAGGGGCGCCAGGTCTCTAGTCATAAATTCTGGAATAGAGAGAAAGTCAATATTTTTGCTGATCAGGCAGGCCGCCCTTGGCACTGACTCCCCGCATTTGTAAATTAACTTACTTGTCGTATTCGTCAGTCAGATAGCTGGAATCATAATGCCACAGGTCATTCCATGATCCTGGAGAAATATCTAGGAAAAGTCTATACTACGGATTACCTCACTCCGTTCCTAGATTTCCATAGACCATTTACTAGCTCGTTCCCAAGCAGGGAAGAATGGAAGGATGGTCAGCCTGCCAACACACGTTCCATCTCTATCTGTACAGATGGATGTAGGCATAGGGTCTGGCATTTTTTCTGAACCGCTGGGGATATCTAGATCAGTCCGCCTCCCGAACCATAGCAGTGTTTTCCAAGCGAAGGTCTTGGCAGTGACAATAGCAGCCCGTGAGACTGCGATGAAGGCAATACCACCGGAAGGTATCACCTTTTTCATCGACAGCCAGGCGGCAATAAAAGCGATTACTGCTATTGAAATAAAATCCAAGCTTGTAAAGTGCTGTCGCGAAGAACTCAAGGTTCTTGGAACACAGCACAAGGTTGCCCTCTGCTGGGTCCCTGAACACGAATATAGACCAATCAGTGAAATTTTTAAGTTCATCAAATCCGCAGGATGGTTTGGTGATTCACAAGATGTAAATTAGTACTAGGGTTTACCAATTAGCAAAGGGACTTTTTCCCCTATGGGTATCACAATGGGTCTGTAATGACCTGAGTGTGGCGATGTGATATTTTATTCTAGTCGCCTACCCACATACCTAACCTAACCTACTTGTCGTACTCCATAGACCTTAAATATGTCTGCTGATAACCCAAGGTTCTTGGATAAGGCCAAGGGTTATATTTTCATCGGCGAACCGCTTGGTACGATTAGCGGAATTCAAGAAATATAATGTAATATATTTATATAAATAAATATAACTATTTTAAGTTTTACGTACGTTTTTAAGATTTCCCACGAATCGAAAAATATTTTCGTAAGTTACTTATTGGATTACAGCATCACCCTCGACAATTCATCAATTTTTGACACTATTTTGTCACGATCCCAGTGAATTTGAATGTGTGAATGTGTTTAAGAATGAACCAGGTCGATCTTGTAGGGCAAAAGTGAATACCCCGTCGAAGACGACTATCATGTATATACATATGTAGGTGATTTGTGACGGAGACTGAGGTAAAATTACTATCAAAAGTGACTGAGAATATTTTTAAGTTGTTAACAATACTTATAATAAAAAAATTAAACACAACAGAAATATTTTTAGAACAGCTTGTTTTTTTTTTACAAATATGCAGAATCTTACATACATATGTATATTAATCAATAGAAAATTCAAATTAAAACCATTAAGGATGACGATATTAACTTGGGATTACTTTATTAGAAGAAGAAAAGGTTAACAACGTTCGATTTTGATTTAAGTCTTAATGACAGATGATAGTTGTCAAAAAAAATATCGAAGATGATTCGGATTAAGGACTCGATAACACTTTATAGAGTAACAGCTCGGCCTTTCTGAATCTAAGAGTCATCCTCGATCTCGGTATCATCTTCCAAGTTGTGACACCAAGCTTTCATGTTGTCTGATGCATAGACCGATTTAAATTTTCTCTGTGTCCTCTGAGCACCTGGAATATCCTCTATGACATACGAGGGCTGTTCGATAAGTCAGTAACTTTGAGATGTAATAGTTGTTTTTTTTCTCAAAATTGGATTTATTTCTCAACGTAGTCTTCTTTTAGCGCGATACACCTTTCCCAACGATATTCCAACTTTTTTTACCCTTCCAAAAAAAACAATTTCTCAAACTCTCCAAAATAGGCATTTTTTGCGTCGATGAATTCTTCATTCGATGAAAATCTGTTTCCGTCGAGCCATTTCTTCATAATAGAAAACAAGAAATAATCGCATGGAGTCAAATCTAGAGAAAAGGGGGGATAAAGAACCAATTCGTATCGCAATTGAACCCATATCGCCGTTGCTATTGCGGACGAATTGGCTGGTCCATTATCGTGATGAAACAGCACTTTTTTCTTCTTCAAATGGGGCCTTTTTTTCATCAATTCGGAATTAAATTTGTTTAATAAATTGGCATAGTACTGTCCGGTGATAGTTTTTCCATTTTCCAAATGATTAATGAAGATTACGCCGTGGGAGACCCAGAAAACCGTTGCCATGACTTTTCCGGTCGACGGAACCGTTTTTGCCTTTTTTGGAGCACGTTCGCCTGCAGATGTCCACTTTTTTGATTGTGTCTTCATTTCTGAACTCAGGATTCATCAACCGTTACGAAAAGTCGCAAAAATTCACTTGAATTGCGCTTGAAGAGTTCCAAATTCTGTTTTAAAATCTTCATCCGAATCTGTTTTTGGTCCACTGTCAGCAAATGCGGCACCCATCTTGCCGACCATTTTTTCATGTCCAAATAGTACTGCAAGATTCAAATAACGGTATCACTTGAAACAGCTGCAATCTCAGCTATCTCACGAATCTTGACCCGGTGATCAAAATATGGATATCATGGATTTTGTTGACCATTTCTTCGGTTGTGACGTCCTGAGCAATCAGCGTCTTTTGTGCTCGTACGATCGCAACGAAATTCAGTGAACCACTTGTGTACCACTCCAAACGAGAGAGCGGAGTCTCCATTATATTTTTAAGTCTGTCTTCAATCTCTTTTATGGTTTTACCTTGCAAAAAGTAATGCTTTATTAGAACTCGAAACTCACTTTTTTCCGTTTTGGCCAAATCTCACAAACCAAGAAAGAGAAAGAAACAAAGATTTTAGGAAAAAAATGGTCTATAAGATCCGAGCGTCATTTTGCACCAAAGTCACTGGCTTATCGAACAGCCCTCGTAGCTGTTATGATCCAACACTGCCGTCACCATGTAAGGACCTTTAGATTTTGGGCCTAATTTACGTGATTCTCCGGTTGATATCGATGGTCGCTCAATTAAAACTAGATCACCTTCCTTGTACACGCATGGTGCATATCATATCGTTGTTCCTGCTTCTCTTGGGATTTGGTGATAGCCGCCTCCGCCCCCTGACGTACCACCTCCAAATCCAATCGCTGTTCTTTTTGAGTATCTTCATGTAACGCAAGCAAAACCTTGTTCCCGAGCGGATCTCGAGGCTGAAATCGGTGCGGTGTTTGTTTTGTAGATTCGTTCATCCATGAATTCATTTCCCACTGTATAGCCCTTAGATGAGTATCCCAATTAGTGTTATCGTCCGCCATAGTGGACAATGCATGCAATAAAGTCCGATCATACCGTTCGATTTGGCCATTGGCTCTCGGAGTTCATGATATGTTTGATGTCGTTGGCAGAGCAATACTTCTCGAACTCCTTTGAGCTAAAAGCCGTTCCCCTGTCAGTAACAATTCTGACTAGACTGCTGAAACTTAATGAAATCTCCTATAAAATACGGATAACAGGTTTAGTAGACACGTTTTTGACAGGCCTTAGGATGACGTACTTCGTAAACCCATTAATAATTCCTAAAATATGAGTGTTGCCCTTATGGCTGTTAGGAAAAGGACCTAGATGGTCGAGGTGAAGAGTGTGAAAAGGCACTGGAGTTTTCTGTATGCAAAATAATTCACCTTCCTGCTTACCAGACGGCCGTTTGTAGTATGCGCATTCGATGCGATGCTGATAAATAACTTTCAACCTTGTTCCTCATGCGGGGAAACCAGTAATCACGCTGCAAGAAGAAATTTAACGTTTGTTCTAATCCATAATGACCTACGTCGTCATGACAGGATCTTATAATTTTTCATACAGCAGACCCCGGAACTACCCACTTCAAAACGTTGTCCACCTTCCGATAGAAGCCCCCGTTTTCCATCTGAAAATGTTTGCGTAGTTCCTTATCCTTATTCCTTATCCGTTTCATTTTGTTTGAGCTTGGTTACGATTTCATGCAATTTTAGATCCTGAATCTGAACAGTCTGAATCAGCCAATCTTCATTTTTAATTTCAACGGCAAACACGTCCATGCTAACAACATCACTCTGTTTTGGTTTATCATGCGGAGATCGACTTAGTGCGTCTACATGCTGGATAGTTTTCCCACGCCGGTACTCGATCTAGAAATCGTATTCCATCAGCCGCAACCACCAACGTACAATCCTCGGGATTATGTTTTTTTTGCTAATCGTTGCTCTCAAAGAATCACAATCAGTTTTGGAACCTTGTTATAGACTCAGCAACAGCAAGGGCTTCGAGTTCGTAGCTGTGATAATGCTTCTCGTATTCATTTGTTTGTCGGCTAAAATATCCCACCGGTCGAAGTTGTAGATCTAAATCTTTTTGTAGCAAAATACCAGCAATTCCAAGTGCGCTCGCGTCCGTGTGCAGCTCATGTTCCAGTTGATGATCGTACAAAGTTAGTAACGGCGTAGACGTTAATACTTCTTTCAACTGCTTGAAGGATTTTTGGTGGGCATCCGTCCATTTGAACTCTATATTTTTCCTCGTGAGCTCCATAAGTTGTTTCGCAATGATTGCATGACCTAGGACAAACTTCCTGAACTAGCTGGTAAGTCCTAAAAATTGTCTCAGTTGATGCAAATTTTCTGACTGAGGAAAATTGGATACTGCTTCAATTTTTCTTTTATTGGGTCTTATTACAGCAGAGGATACCTCATATCCAAGAAAATCAATTCTTTTCTTGAAAAAGAATGACTTCTTTAACTTAAGGGTTAAGCCTTCATCTTCTAAAAGCGACAGAAATGTTTGAAGACTATGCATATGTATGTATATGTATATTTTCAATCGACCGGTTTTCATTGTTTGCTTGATGCTGTTCATCATCCTTTGGAAGCATGAGAGCGCATTCGATAGTCCAAATGGCATACTTTGGAACTCGTACTCGCCATTAGGAGTAACAAACGCCGTGTACTTCCGCGAGTCCTTAGCGACAGGGATTTGGTAGTACCCGGATGCTAAATCTAAACCAATGAAAAATGCACTACCTTTTAATTGTTGCAAGAGATCCTCAATAATGGGCAGTGGATAACGATCTTTGACAGTATTCTCATTCAGAAGGCGATAATCAATTATCATTCGATCCTCACCATCCTTTTTCTTCACGAGTAGAGCCGGAGATGCGAAAGGAGAATCTGATGCCCGTATTTTGTCATTAGCCAACAGGTCTTGAACAATTCGTTGCATAGTTGCACGTTGAGAATATGCCACTCTATATGGACAACACGCTATTGGTTTACTTGTTGTCAATTCGATTTGTATTTCAACCGATGAAGCACGACCCATTTCTGAGATGTTCGTAGTAAAACAATGTCGATATTTAGTAAGCAATTTAATAAGCTCTCCCATCTCATCGGTCGAGATATGTCCACATTCAATATCGCTGTATGAAATCAGTTGCGGTACAATGTCTGTGTTATTGTATTGTGGCAAATTTTTTAACTCTACGTTCGTAACAGCATTTTCGTCTTTGCCAAATGATACGTTATCGTTTCGTGACATGTTGTTTTTTTAGTCGTTTCATCGTTGTTGACGTGGTCGTCGCTAGATTGTTGAATACCAGTAGGGTGTGTATCAGAGAGTTTTAACTCAACATGGATTTTCATAGCATAACGTGCTCTTGATCTAAGAAGTCTCTTCCGACTAACAGTGGTTCGTTTAATGCCTCATCGTCCACCACACATAGGAAAACAGAAGCAACTACCTCATCGACCTTTAAATTCACTCGTACGCGTCCAAGAGTTCTGTAAAGTCCGTTTCCAAAACCATGGAGTGTTTCGCTATGTGGGTCTAATTGAGCATTTAATTCGTCGGCCAGAGAAGATTTAATCAGACTGGCATAGCTTTCTGTATCAACAAATGCAGTTGTATAAATCATACCATTGATGACAGCTGGCTTGTGGAAGGTATATGACGTAATTATTGACACTTGTCGACGATTTTCGCATTGATAGCATTCCTACTTAAAGTGACCCGTTTTTTAGCATATTCCGCATCTAGGTTTTCGTTGAGGTTTCGGACATTCTCGTGAGAAGTGCCCAAACTCATTACAGTTAAAACATTTTCTCTTATCATTCGGTTGCTGTTGTCGTTCAGCCGTTGAAAATTGATGTTTATCTTTAGCTGCATACGTTGGTTGTGGTGTCACATTCTCTCGTTGCCTTGGTTGATGACGATCCGTAGTGAATTCTTGCATTTCTTCGTACCACTTGAAGTGTTCAAGTATTTCCTCTGGATCAGCAAAATGATGAAGTGACAATGTTCGTTTTAAATCGTTATTATATACCCCGTTAATAATGTATTTTAAAATAGATTGACTCCTAAATGTTGCGTACTTAGCTATGGATAACATCTCGTAGAAATACTGTTCGAAACTTTCATGTACCTGTTTTCGCCGTTTCCAGAGTCTCATATGAACATCAGACTCATCCGTGTAAGAATGGAATGCTTTTAAAAGTCCTTCCTTAATTTGTATCCAATTCATGATATGAATTTGATAAATATCTCATAGATCATCGATTGTTTGCGTCCACTTCTGGCATGAAAGGATTGACTTTTGGATTGGATAAAAGAATGGAACAAGTAAGTTTAATTCTGCGTAGCTGTAAGTTTGTGGAGCTGAAGTAGTACTGTTGTAGTTCTGGAGCACTTCTGTTGTAGCTTGTTGCGGTGGTACAGATGGAGTTTCTTGGCTTGCAGCTGATACCGGAGTCATTGGAGGTTGGTACCGGAGTCATTGGAGATTGGTACCGGAGGCGTGGCGGTGGAATTACATGTTGATTGTCCCTGTAAAATGGAGAGCTCACGTTTAGTTAATTCTAGTTCCTGTCTGAGTACCTCCCTTTCCCGACGTAATAATTCAAGTACTCGTTGGTCTAGCATGCTGGTTCTTTCTTGCGGTGACTGCAACAGACTTCTCGCATGCAGGTTAGGATTTGCACCAGTTGGCGTTAAGGCCGCACCAGAATTTGTTACGCCTTGGATTCCCACATTCGTTGCTACGCTATCTTTAGGTAGCATTGTTGATTTAGCTAGTGATACCATCGTGTTAGCCATTCGTGATTCTTCATTGAGCATCGTGGTGTTAGTCAGAAATAAAGTTTTGCGAAAATTAAAAGAAAAAAACAAATGTGGTTGGGCAAATATCCCACTTCTGAACTATTAATCAATAGAAAATTCAAATTAAAATCATTAAGGATGACGACATTATTTTGGGATTACTTTATTAGAAGAAGACACGATCACAGACTATACAGACAGACCACTCCGAGGGGGTCTCTCTATCGCACCCACAAGCTATGGCCGTTGGTGAGCAAGAATGTATGCGAAATTTGCATGTAAACTCACTACTACATCTTTGTTCACCAACGGCCACAGAACTGTCACATGGGCGCAGCCATTTTGCAGAAAATAGTGTCAGAAATCGACGAATTGTAAAGGGGACGCTGTGTCCAATAAACCACTACCAAAAATTTTCTTCGTTTTGTGGTGAGCCCTATAAAAGTACGTTACATTCAAAATAGTTAAATTTCAAATGTAACGTATTTCTTAAATAATTTGTACTAAATAACAAACATACGTATGTATTCGTATATCAACAAAACAATTAAAATTCTTTCGCCTTGTGCTTTGAAAAAGTAACTAGTTCGCTTAAAATATATTTTAGATAAAATAAAAAAGGATAATCTTGTAAAATTGGTGTATCCATATTTTTTAGAAATGGGATCGCTTTTATTCAAACAGATAATGATTTTAAAATATTGTGTTCAATTTGCTTGAACATTTTAAAGATAAAAGCCGAATGGTTATTATTTTCCAAACATCGTATGTAAGTAGAAAAACCTTAGCTAAACCCTAAAACATTTGTTAACAATAAACTAGAACAAAACAAAATATTCCGACTCATGTTGCTTTTATATATGTATTTGATAACTATCACTCCTTCTTACTGTGGAAAACTGATATACATATGTATGCATTTTTTGAATAACACAACGATCAAAAATCAAACTCAACAAATTAAAGAAACAATACGTCAATCCAGTACGAAACAATAAAACATCATATCTGTATAAGTGCACCACGAAATAATAATTACATTAATAAAATAACAACAAAAAATTCAATCTCAAAAATTTCATAGTTACATAATACCAGTTAATTTATTTGTTTAAAACACATTACATTTTTTTTAAAAGAAATATCTTGTTTTAATCTTTTAACTCCCCAAACTCCCCACTGCACTTCCAAACGCACCCGCGCTGGCCAATTTGCTTTGTTTACATTGTGGCGTGAGAATTTCAGACTGCTATATCTCTTAAAAGAAAAAAGTGCGACAATATCTAAGTACAGTTTCGAATTCAGTGCAATAAATCGAGTTGAATGGCATAAACAAAAAATTAAATAGGTGTCTAGTATCAAAAATATTTTTATCCATTTTCGACCGAAAAAGTAAACAAGCGGGGAAAATCCACAACAAATGCCATCAAAAGGAAATTCAACTCCATTTGCGACAGGTACGTGCTAAGCTTATACAAAGCCAATATCGATTTATGTCATTCTTTGTTAAAACCATAAGCATAGACTTCCTCCACCCTAAAAAATAATACATGAGCTATTTTTTTTGAGACTGCAGATGAGCTAATTAAACTTCAAATTCTCAATTTCACGTATTCACCGATAGGAACAAAAGAGAGGATTAGGCCCCGCCCATTTGAGGGTGTTTTCGGGCAGGGGATCGGGAAGCTGACTATCTATGTAATAGGTTATCAGTGGACACGATTAACAACGTTCGATTTTGATTTAAGTCTTAGTGCCAGATGATAGCTGTCAAAAAAAAATATCAAAGATGATTTGAATTAAGGACTCGATAACACTTTATAGAGTAACACATATAACTAATGCTACCTTCGAGCTGGAAAGCTTACACCAATTATTAATATATCATTAGTATATGTATTATGAAAGGCTTTTAAATTTTGTCAGCAGGATTAATTTATCGGTGTTAAGAGAGTGCCTATAGATTTATGTTTGTGTACCAAGTATTTTACTCAGATCACAAAGTATCGCAAAGCTCGCGTGCGATGTCTTTTTTTTAAAGTCATCATTAGTCCCTCAAGTATTATTCAAGGTCCTTAAGTGAAATCTCAAAGAGCCTATGAATCAAAGGTCGACAAGAAACCCACCTTCTAATTAATTCTACTCCAACACCACTCAAACAATACTCATTTCACAGTTTTCTTATTAATACCTATGCAAAACAAGGGGTAGGACTAATGGTGCACAAGTCTATCTCTCACAGAATAATTAACACCTGCATTGGTGCATTAGAAGTGGAAAATCAACCAAAAATAAAATTGACTGTTATGACATACATACATATGTATGTACATTCCACCTGATCAAATTATCTCTTGGAAAGATATGGATGACATTAGTAACCCGATATTGGTTCTTGGCGATTTCAATGCATGGAGCTCATTTTGGGATCCTGGTGCACCTTTTACTGGAGGAAAATAACTGAGGAATTCTCATCAAAAACAAACTTAATTATTCTAAACGGTGAGCACAAACTTCTCGACCTATAAAACATTCAGTATCACTTGTATCTCCACAATTAGGTGATATCACAAATTGGACAGTCCTCTCAGATCTGTATGGAAGTGATCATTTCTTCGTGAATCACTTTCAGGAGCCCGCCAAGTATCAAGTAGTGCAATTCCACCCAAATCTCAAACTGGAAATCGTCAAACATCTACAAATGTTAACTAAGAAGCAGCAACCATACAAATTCGCTATGTAGCAATTTTAGCTATCCTTCAAACCTGAAAATACCCACAAAAATTACTCCTCCCTGGTGCAGTAAGGAGATTCAGATATTGCGGCAAAAAAACAACAAAAGTTATGAAAAGGCTAATGCAGTGTTTCGTAAAGCAGTAAAATCTAATAAAAATAGAACTTTGAAGGTTTCTCCTCAAATATAAACCCGCACTAAGGGCGTATGTAAAATTTCTGCAGATAACTACGTACCCGACGAAATTAAAACAAATATCGACCCACCCGTTACGTTATCAAATCTGACCACATTTTATTTATCAAATCGGAACAATTTGCTACAACCTGGAAGAACTATTCATCTGACTCTAACTTCTATTAACTATGGTGTTAATAGATTTGGTAGCTTGATTGAACATTCCATTACTGCGGTAGAGTTCGAAAGTAGTCTCAGAGCATCCAAGGGAAAATCATCACATTATGACAAGATTTCATATATGTATATAATGTCCCAAATATTTAAAACTTTGTATCCTAGTTTATTTATTGGAAGATTGCCAGTGAATTCCCTATTCATTAGTTTAGACCTAATAAGAAACAAACCGAAGTTAACGGGTACCGTTCTATTTCTCTTCATCTCTATATACATATGTATGTATATGTATTATTATTATTATTATAATTTATTAACATAGGATTAAAAAAAAACATATATTAATACATAGCAAGAGCACTAGCTCTACTAAATTAGAAATAGTAGGTTCATATGTTAGTATAAGTACATAAATAATGTGTAAGCTTAAATTTCTAGATTATTTACATATGTAGTTATTAATTTTGAGAATGTTTTCGCGAATTGGATTTCTTAGTAAGTCGTAGGGTGATGAATTTGTGTTAAGCAGTTGGTTTGTTGGTAGGCAGGCTCGACATTCACCAATTCCTGGGATATGATTTATGTTGATTTGGGAGTTGCAAGTTTGACATAATGGCGGAGTTTCTCTTTTAAGGAGATGTTGGTGGGTAAAAGATGTACATATGTCGCAATCGCAACCGCACGAAAGTCATGTTCATGTATTTTGAAGTTGAGGTGAGGTAGATTGGTTGTAATCCGTCGGTGTTGATAATAGAGTAATGGTGCTGGTAGTTATGCCAATCCAAACGTTGTTCGGATACAAACTTATGTTTGATGGTTCGTATCATTTCTAGTTTGGTATGAATGGCAAATTTGTGAACTGGAGCAGTGTGTGCAAGTGTGTCCCATTACCTGGGATTCCTATGTGACTGGGGACTTACATTACTTTTATCTTGTTGGAGGTTTTTATGAGATAGTCTCTGATTATGTTAACACTCACCGTACTGTGACTTGAATTTTGTATTGCATTGAGCACTGATAGGCTATCTGAGCATATTACATATTTGGCGCTTAAATTGGCAGATATTGTTGTGGTGGATAGCGAAAGCTTCTGCGGTGTATACAGATACATTTGTGGGTAATAATCCTATACTCATCAAAGAACCGTCTTCATAGGTGGCTGCGAAGGATGTGCTGTCATTGTTTTTGGAATTTCCATCCGTGTATAAGAATTTCCAAGCACAAGATTTTAGCTGGGAGAAAATGCTGACGAATAAAGCGAGAAATGTGTCTTTGTTGGTATTTGTTTTGCTATACTCAACCAAGTCCATGATGAAAGATGTCTATTTTATGCACAAAACTCCTGTCTATCGGGGGATCAAATTCTTTGGCAAAGGTCAGTGCTAGGGAAATAGCGGATGGAATGCGCTGTGGTGTCTTTGTCGATGATTGAGCCGTTTGAGAATAGCAGTTTGGTGTAAAGCTTAGCTCTGGTTACTTCTATGCGATGTTCTATTGTCGGAAAAGCGGCTTCTACCGGCATGTTCTTCACGGTGCTTGTTAGAAAAGCTTTGATGCTTCTACGTGCAGGTTGATGGTAAGGAGCCTTAATGATGCTAATTGTAGATTGACCGTAATCAGTCTTGCTAAGAACAATTGACTTTCCAATTGAACATAAAGTGCTGATATATGTATTACATCTCTTACTGCCTAAATAACTTATTATATTCGCTCTCGCAGCTAGGCTTTTTTTAAGTTTTATACAATGGTCTTTCCAATTATACTTATTGTTAAATATTAGCCGTAGAATACTTAAGCTCTTTACATTTACTATATCTAAGTTATTAAAGCTTAAAGTTAAACCGCTACATGAAGTTTTGCGGCAGAGTCTTACATTTATCTAAGGATAATTTGGCACCAGATACATTGGACCATTTTAAAATGTCTTGGACTGTGTTTGTTCGTAAGGTTTTAGTCCCTTCCCGATCTGGGTGTTTACACATGATGTATATGTCGTCTGCATAAATACAATGATAAATTTGTTTATGTTTAAGTATAATTTTACTTATATCATCAAAGGCGATGATAAAGAGCACCACCGATAGAGGGGAGCTTGGGGAATTCCATTGAATAGCGGATGGACAGAAGAGAACCAGTGGATTACTTTTACACAAGTATTTGTATTTGTCAGGAAAGATTTGACATAGGAAAAGATCTTTGGGCCAATGTGCCATTTTTTAATTTTATTTAAAACCAAATGGATACCTATCTTTTCGAAGTCAAGAGAGAAGATTGTGACATGATTGCGAGTTGAGAGGGCATTGGAAATGAAGAAGTTCAGATGGAGAAGTGGTTCAGTGCAACCTTTACTTGGTTGAAAAGCTGGTTTGGGGTTAATAATTTTTTTGAGTTTATGTACCAAAGCAGACTCTTAGCGACAATTTTCTCAAGAACCATTGACATACAGGGGATAAGTGATATCGGGCGGTATCCATTGCTGTTATTTATGTTTTTATTGGGTTTGTTAAGAGGCAGAATAGTTGCTAACTTCAAGTTTTGCGGGATGTTTTAGTTTAATTGATGGTGGAAGGTTCTTTAACATAGGGTACGATATTCTGTCCCTGCTAGGAGTTTTCCCTTTAAGTCTATTTAAACAGGTTTCGAGCCCAATTACCAAGGGCTTTCGATGTGTTTTGCAGATGGAGAGATTAATGTCCTATCTGGCGTAATATTGAGAGAATTAATCTTACTTGCTTTAAAACTGTCCGAGAAGTTGTAGTCGTTGGATAAGTTTGACCAAGTGCGAGCAAAGTAGTTGCTAATCTCAGAAGGAGTGACTATTGGGCCTTCAGAAGTTTCAATCAACTTTATCCATTGTGACGAGTTGTTACCAGTCAGGCATCAGATGTTACGCCAGATTTTTCCCGTAGATGTATTTGGATTGGGTTTAGAAGTGAAGTTGATAAGACTTTTAGCTTTACTGATTTTTACTTCTCTACGAAATTTAGCTTTGCGTTTTTTGAATAGGATTAAGTTATTAGTCGTCGGATGTTTTTTAAAAGTTCACCAGGCTTTTGTTTTCTGATAGCTTAGAGTGCTCAACTCTGAATTTGACCAGGGAACCACTCGCTTTTGAGTATAAGGGGTACTTTGAGGGATCGATTTGTTGGCGGTGACTCGAATTGTTTTTTGGAGTACCGCGGCTACTTTATTAACGTTCAACGAGGGTGTTACATCTGACTTTATTAACGTTCAACGAGGGTGTTACATCTGACGAGTAGTCTAAAATGTGTTTGTTAAAACAAACCCAGTTAGCACAGTCAGTTTTAAATTTACGATTTATCGTTGTATTGGAGGAAGCTGGCCCAATAGTAATAGTGGAAATTGTAGGAAAGTGATCGTTCTTATAGAGATCATCTAAAATTTCCCAAGAAGTCCCTGTGTACAATTCTGGTGAGCAGGAAGTCAAGTCGATGTGGGTACAGGTGTTATGGGTGGAAAAGTGGATTGGGGAACTGTCATTTAGAATTATAAGATTTGAGTCGTTGAGAAAGTTTTCCAGTATCGCCCCTCTGGGGTTAGTAGTGAGGGAGCCCAACAAAACGCTCCAAGCATTAACGTCACCTACAAATAGTACGGGGGTGTGGATTTGGTTGAGAATAGCTTCCAGATCAGCCCTGCAAAATACTTGGTCAGGGAGAATATAAATGGAGACAACTGTGAGCTTAGGAACAAGTTGTATCTCGATTGCTGCGGTTAAAATGTTCCGAGTTGATGGGTATAAGTTTATGTTGAATGTTTTCCTTTATTAAAATACCAATACCTTGCTTAGCTGTAAAGTTATAGGGAAAGTTATAGAAATAATCTTTATAGTGCTTATGTGTAATTGGTTTAAAAAGATGGGGGCCGTGTGTCTCCTGAAGGGCAATAAGACTGGGAGAGTGTTCTTTTATCAGAATGGTCAATTGGTCATAATTATTGGCGAATCCTTTCATGTTCCATTGAATGATTTTAAGTTTCATATTGGAGTGATTTGGTTTGTGTTTCGGGTTCGGTAAGTTCAGTAAGTGTGAGTGGCGACCCCAACTCCCTGGCGGTCAAGGCATTTGAGTTTTGTTGTGAAAGAGAGCTGGACAGAAGATTGGGATAAATTTGCCCGCACCCCTGTTTAGGGACTGAACCATTCGATCCCCTTGTGGTGGTCGAGCTGTACGAGCAGAATTGAGTGGAAGGTGAGGTTAATTCGACTGTGGTTGGCGGTTTAGGGTGGTTTATTTTTATGCCATTTGTAGTGACTGTTTGTTGCGTTCGTGTAGAACGTGTTTGGGTATGATTGTGTTTACCTGCTACATTGAAGTGCCGTTGGTGGGGAGTTTGGTTTGAATTAAATCGTTTGCTGATACAGTTGGTTTTTGGGTGTTTAAATTACCTGCTACGGCTGAGTAAGTTGATCTACGGGAGGTGATGGGGTTTTGTTCTTTGTATATTAGTTTGGGTTTAGCCATGCTGCATTTACGCGTTGTCTTTATTTTAAGGGTCTCTTTCGCTTGTTGACAACATTGGCAGGTTTTCGATGAAGCAGTATGTTCTTCATTGCAGTTGGCACATGAAATTCGTCTGCATTCTTCTGAGGGGTGAGGTGGTAGATTAAAGTTCACACATGAAGGATTTTCCTTAGAGCGTTTGGCGGTATGGCCCAGAAGTTGGCAGTTTTGGCAGCGCATAGGGTTTGGGAAGTACTCAGTTATTTGGATATTGTACCATCCGATATTGACCGTGCTTGGTGGTCGGAAAAGGTCAAAGGTAAATAGAACCAGTCCAGTTGCACGTTGATTTCCATCTGCAGTTTTCTTGAATTTTAACACGTCCGTGACACCTTGCGATTTTATTTCTTCAATTACCTCGGTTTCGGGAACATTGGTGTGGTAAGGAGCATATACCGTGCCTTCCGACGAGTTTAGTTGGGTGTAGGGTTACTGAGATCGGGCATAAATTGGAAAGCACTTTCTTGGATAAGTAGTTTTGACTAATATAAGTAGGCTGCCATCGCGTAGTTGTGTGATTTGCAGAAAAATATTAAAAGATGTAAGGGGCTTTTCGGTAGAGAGTGGGTTGAGAATAAATTAATTGGATCTACGAGAGAAGAGTTAGGTTTTTTCTTTTTTTATTCTTATATTCAGGGGCAGGTCTGTTATCAGACCACTAAAACGGTTGCCCGGGAGTACACGTGGTCCTTCGGCTATAGTATAACAGTTTTTATTTGCCGCGATGTACATATATGTATATTTATCGACTGACAGGCGGGTAACGAGATGAAAATGAAAAACCGTTAATTGGTTGGTATTAGGAAGTGGTTTGAACAAAGAGATCAAAAGATCAGAGATAAAAACAATCGGTTGAAAGATGTTGCCGAGCCGAGTGTTAGTCGATGACTGCTATGTACATATATGTAATTCTTTCAAATATATACATAAATATCAGTCATCGATAATTCTTTCAAATATATGTATACGCCCACTTTATGAGAACAAGACTTGAGCAATAAGGTGCAATTAGTCGTGCACTTTATTTTACTTGCACCTATACCTATAGGGCAATTATTGGTTTCATGAAAAATTTCGAACTTGAGATTTTAATTAAACTTTACATTACAATATAATGGAGAAGTCCAAAAAGTGGGTCCGTCGATTGTTTGTCTGTCTATATGGTCGTCTGCAGCCTAAATGGCTGGACGGATTCGCTTTAAACTTCATGTCTTCATATGGGTTGACACCTCAAGGGGAAATCGAAATTTTCATTCTAGCCGCAAAATCAAGGGTACTATTAAGGTCGATTTCAATAAAAAAATTTGATAAAATTTGATATTTGTGTTATAGGGCCCGGCCCATACACTATGTAGACACGTCTGTACAGACGTTTATCTGCAAAAACATGCTTTCTTCACACACTACGCAAACAGTTTGTCTGACATCAGTTTTGAATAGTTTGTGAGAGTGCAGACACAGAAACCTCAATGACAGATACAGCTTGTGCGGCTATTATTCTCGCCTTGACATTAAAAAAAGAGAAATACAAAAATGGAAGAAGGCATACATAGAATTTAGTGCAAAGAATGGTATAAAAAAAAGGAGTATCCTTGGGCATGTTAAATTATTAAAAGAATTGGAAAACACATCAACTACTGACATCAATAATTTTTGCGAATCACTACATAAAGTAACTCCAGTTATTATTAAAAGAACAACGTTGCTGAGATTGCGCTCCCTAACAAGCGGGGAAACTTTTAAATTTTTATCTGCATTTGCTCCACAAACAATAGGAAAAATTGTGATAGAAACTTGCAAGGCCATTATATCAGTTTTGAAAGGAAACATAAAAGTATATTTGGATTCCGATTTTATTAATACGTTTTTGTTTACATTTCGTTGTTTTGTGACATGTCATCAAAAAGCTCCTGAGTGTTTCTATACGTTCGCGTTCGAGATGCGTTTAAAGGCGGTGGTTGTTGAACAAAAAAAAACTTGTTGCGGCATTGGTGTGGGAGAAGGTACAGAAGATTCACTCCAATAAGTGATCGAAGATCTGTTCGAAGATTCAAGTAGTCTTTGAAATCCACCGATGACGTTTTCATTTAGTTTTCCAGGGCACCCAGCAAATAAAATATCCGAAATTAGTTTTTTTACACAAAAAGTTCTTGGCTAGAAATTTAATTTCAATTTTCAAATTTGACCATCGTTTGGCTATGGATTTGGTATGTTGCATCGTTACTGCTCTCTTCTAAATGGGCACAAGCCAGATTTATTAATTTTTCCTACCCATTTGTAGCTACCCATGAATGAACATGAATGGAAAAAAGAAGCTAAGCTGTTTGAACATATGTGTAAATATAACCAAACTGCCTGGTTCTGGATCGTTCTACTTCAGCTGTTAACGACATTTTTTATATATACTTATATATATCCCCCCTTCGGGACAGGGGCTGGAATTTACCCGAGGTGGGCATGCCTGTCGTAAGAGGCGACTAAAATCCAGATTTTTAAACTTTTTGGAAAAAAGTTAACGTAAAAACCATGCAATGAGCAAAACGACAGGAAGTAATACCCCAGGTGGCAGACCAGGCGCACTGGAAAATCCACACTCTATCGAGTTCGGTCCTACGGATTCTGGGGAGGACCAATTATTGCATCTCATCAACCCATTCACAAGAAGGGCAAGAGTATCTAGATCACCACCAGGGGAATCTAGTAGAAGCCCCAAAACAGTACCCACAACACCTCAGGGTACTAAAACATATGGTGCAGAGAATTGCACAGCAGCACTGCTAGCGGAGATGAAAAAAATGCAGGCTGAAAATGAAGAATTTCGAAAAAAACTTAGCAATATAGAATTGCTCACAAGCCACTTACAAAATGAAGTAAAAGAGCTAGCTAAAGAAAATAAGGACCTCAAAACGGAACTTAATTCAAAACCGCAAGAGAAATGCCGTGAGTACCTCACAGACGAGGAGGAACTTATTAGGGAAACTGACTGGATAATAAAAGAGAAAGAGAGACCAAGCAAGAAGCGTAAAGCAATATCGTCACCAGTCATAAGTCCAGGCAAATCGAACACGAGCGACAAAGATAAAGTAATAGATAATAAGGTAACACCTATCCAAGCAGATATTAAGAAGGAAAGACCACCTCCACCAATCAATATAGTTGGAATAGCTAGCTTTACTGAGGTTAAGACACTGCTTAACTCAATATCATCCAAAATCGTAAAATAGTAGCTTTGAACAACGATGTTTGGAAAATCTATACTCCAAACTCAGATACATATAGAGCTCTTGCGAAGAAGCTCAGCGAATCTGAAATTCAATGGTTTACCTATGAAGATAAAAATAACAGGCCGATCAAAGTTATAGTTAGGGGCCTCCATCCAACATGCGATAGGCAAAGCATTATAGAAGATTTGCAACAGAAAGACTTGCACTTGCTCGATGCCGTCAACATCTTAAAGAAGGAGAAAAAAGCAGATAAAGAAGGAAAGCAAGTAGTATCCAATAGAGCACTTCCATTATTTATGCTGACTTTTCACAGTAAAGAGAAATCAGAAAACATATATAAACTATGCTCGATACTTAACATGAAAGTTAGAATTGAACCACTGCGGAAAACAACTGACGCAATAGTACAGTGCAAGAAGTGTCAAGGTTTTAACCATACACAGAAATATTGCTCTCGTGAAGCAAGATGTGTCAGATGTGCTGGAAAGCACTTAACGCAAAATTGCACTGTCAGTAAAAACACACCACCCAACTGCATCAACTGCAAGAAAAACCATCCTGCAAGCTACAGGGGATGTGAAGTAGCCCAAGAATTACAAAACATTTGAAACCTGCAACGGAAATCACAAATACAAAAGAAACAGATAGAAGACACGGAGCTACCAAATAAAAGACCCAAAAATTGAGGAAGAAAAAATGCAAGCTACAACTATAAATGTGCACGTATTAAACAAAATGAAAATAGACGTATCTGCAATATACTGTCCACCAAAACATAACCTAAAAAAAGAACACTATATTAGATTTTTTCAAACATTGGGGAATTACTTTATAGTCGGTGGTGACTTTAATGCCAAAAATACCTTTTGGGGCTCTAGACTAACGAACACCAAAGGTAGAGAGCTATATTCAGCAGGACGTGCATTAAAATGCGATTTTCACTCAAGTGCTATGCCTGTCAAGTCCTTAAAAAAACCAGCAAAACAGGCACCGCCCATTAAACAAGTAAATGGGTCTTGGGCAAGAAATGCCAAAGAAAAGGCTAACCTCTTTGCAGATCACCTGCAAGACACCTTCCAACCATTTTCTAGGCAAACTGTTGACGAAAACTTGTCTCTGCAGCCACGAAACGATCACAGAAACATACAGCATGTAACATTACAAGAACTAAAATGGGAAATTAAAAGTAACATAAATGCAAAAAAGCACCGGGCTATGATTTGATAACGGGACAAATACTTAAGGAGTTCCCAGATAAATCTAATCGCAAATTATTACATATAATTAATGCAGCACTCAGGCTAAAGTATGTTCCGAGGCAATGGAAGGTGGCAGAAGTAATGATGATTCTGCAACCGGATAAGTCACCAAATGAAAAGAAATCGTATAGACCAATTTCGCTCCTACCCGTAATGTCAAAACTATTCGAAAAACTGTTTTTAAAAAGATTGAAGCCAATAATAGAAGAAAGAAATCTTGTACCCTCCCACCAATTTGGATTTAGGGAAAGACACTCTACTGTACAACAAGTGCATAGACTTGCGAGTACAATAGAAAAAGCACTTGAGAACAAAAAAGTCTGTTCAGCCGTCTTTCTTGACGAACCAAAATTCGTAGATTGTGAAATTTCAAGGAGTGGGCGTAAAATTCTCCCAGAGAGGGGTAAAATAACAAAAAAGTAAACGAACGCGAAAGCGACGATATTCGCCCACATTTTAGACGTCAAAAGCAAATGTATGCAAATATACAAAAAGCAAAAAATTTGTTACAGGTATCTGACAGATTTCGTAAATCAGTGCAAAGAAATTTCCTGCACTAAAATTCATTGCATGGGGAAATTTTTTACTGCTTCGTGAGGATGTGACTTTTCGTAGATTTTCGTAAAATTTCGTTGTTTTGGGAGAGTACGCGAACAGACCTAATGTGTTTGGCATACTAGCATCGCGCTGCAGAATATAACAAATTATATATATAAATATATGTAACTCCCAACCACACGCCCACTTTGAGTTGTGATTAAGAAACCGAATACCGATTTTGATTAAATGTCGCAAGTCAACAAACATTTAAAGATATCGTTGCAATTCGACAAAAAAAATGTATTGTTGTTTTATTTGGCGCAACAGGTCGATGGGACCCAGGACCTAGCTTCTCTCAACTATTCGTGTTGTGCGTGTTATATTGTTTATACAAATAGAAGGAGTCTACTGCTTGATGCTGTGTTTGAACTGCAATTTTTATTATTTGAGAAGCTTTCAAGTTACACTCTCCAATGTTTGTCAGACGCTCGCCAGAGGTGGAGCCGTGAAAAAACTTTAAGGTGTGTTAAGGGTCTTTGTTAAAAATGGCAAATGAACTTAAACATAAAACCCCTATGTAAATTTGTCTGGATTCGAGATTCATCTGTACTCATAAGGAAAAGGGAAGGCGACAGAGTAATTAAAGTTAATTCTTTTGAGGATATTTCTAACTTGAACTTTGATTAATATTTCTTTTTTGTTTAAATAATGTATGATTTTAATTCAAATTATAATTCATCTATAGATCATCAAAATTCAACTAATAATAATAGTTTTTCCTCATTAATTTCTGATAATTTTAAATGTTTTTGCATAGACCATCCAAGTAATGAGCAATCTTCAGGTTTTTCCGTCATTCACCAAAATATTCGCAGTATGAGAACTAATTTTAATACTTTTTTCACTCACCTTGCACCTTTGGATCATTTACCAGATCTAATTTTTCTATCTGAAATTTTGATTTTTGAAGAAGAGAAGTTTGACTTTGACATCATTCCCAATTTTACATTTGATGCAACTTGTAATGATTCGTATACAGCTGGCGGTGTTGCAGTATTTTATAGAAGTAAGATATTAGGATGTAAAATTCATAAATTTAATTTGGTTAGTGCTGATATTATTAGCGTCAATTGCTAAATCTCTGGTGTTCACTACTGTTTTATCTGTATCTACAGATTACATAAGTTTACAGTTAAAGCGTTCTTAGATGAATTTTCGGGTTTTTTGGAGTTTCAAAAATATAATACTGTTGGGTGATTTTAATATCAACATCATGTGTGGTTCACCGGATGCTGAGAATTTTCTCTCGGTACTATCTTCGTTTGGTTTTGAATCTTTGATTAATCAGCCCACTAGATTCAATACGTGTTTGGACCATATCTTTATAAGAACTCACAGAAACAAGTGTGTAGAGTATAAAACTATGACCTACGATTTAAAAATAACTGACCATAGTTTGACAGGTATTCAACTAAATTGTAGGGTTTCTAGAATAAGACAATCTGTAGATAAAGAATTTAGAAAAACTGATTTTGTTGCTTTAAGATCAAACTTAAATTTGGAATTTTGGGATGATGTTTATACTGCAGTTGATCCATCTGTTGCTTTTGATTTAATTCTCAATAAGTTACAATCTTATGTGTCGAATTGTCAAAGTATATTTAAAAAAAATAACAAACTTAAATGTCTTAAGCAATGGATGACTATCCCATTATTAAGAAAAATCAAAAAGAAAAGGCAGCTTTGTTCACTTGTCAATAAACATCGTAATAATGATAGACTAAAAAAGTATTACGATAAGATATGTCGTGAGCTCAAATCTGAAATACCATTTTCTAGAAATACTTACTTTAGAAATAAATTAGCTGAAAATGTTAGTAACCCTAAAAAGGAATGGCAGGTTATAAATAAAATTCCAAACAAAAATAAACCGATTGCAGATATTGTTATCAACAATAATAGTTCAAATGCACCCGAGCCCTTAGAAGTTGCTAATTTATTCATTTCAATTTTTTTTCTAACATCTATCATGATATTTTAAATTGTGATAATTCTGCATTTCAGTGTGACAGTAGTGTAATGCAAACAAATCTTCAATTAGAAAGCTTTTTCTTTGAACAGTTTACTTCACTTGAAATTCATAAAATTATATCATCACTTAAAACATCCAATTCCTCGTCCTTGGATAACATCTCAAGTTTCCTATTGAAAAAAATTTCTTTTCAAATTTCTGATGTTTTATGCTTTATATTTAATTTTTGTGTGCAAGAAGGTGTTTTTCCAGAATCTTTGAAAACAGCGGTGCCACTTCACAAAAAGGGTGATACTACGATATTAAATAATTATCGTCCTATTTCCCTTCTTTCAGTTTAAAATCTAGAGTATTATCCTTTTTAGATAGAACTCATTTCTTTAATGATTCTTAATTTGGCTTTAGATTCGGTAGATCTACTGAAAGCGCATTGTTAAAACTAACTGGAGAATTATATAATAGTCTGGATACTTCTCAAATTCCTGCTACTTTATTTATAGACATCACTAAGGCGTTTGATATGGTGAACCATACTGTGTTATTAAATAAACTATTTAAAGCGGGTTTCAGTGGCTTTATTCATGACTGGTTTGCTTCTTATTTAAGGAATCGCAAGCAAGTAGTAAGAATTAGTAATGCTCTAAGCTCACAAATTTATATAAATATAGGTGTTCCACAAGGTTCTGTATTGGGCCCAATCCTATTTTTAATATATATTAACTCATTATTCATCCAACCTTTCAAGGGTAAAATTACAGCATTTGCTGATGATACGGCTCTTTCCTATTCCAATAAAAGCTATCTTGACTTATTTTCGGATGTTAATAACGATTTAGACATACTACGGCGTTGGTTCAAGCAACATAGATTGGTTATTAGTTACAAAAGGAAGTTCATGGTTTACAATATCAAAGGCACAAAATGTAATGATTTACCCTTATATTATCACTCACCAAGTTGCTTGCGATTTTGTTTGGAGGATACTCTTGCACTTAATCATATAACATTTAAGGAAAATGTAAGTTGCAGTGAAAATTGCTTTGAAATTGAACGTGTCGACAATTTCAAATACCTAGGTATTATTTTAGACCAAAAGCTTAATTGGAAGGATCACACATTCTACTTAAAGCAATATCTGAACAGGATTGTTAGGCAACTCTATCATGTCAGTCTTTACGGCCATCTATCTATTTTAAAGTTAGTTTATAATGGTTTATTAAAATCAAAGTTGCAGCATGGCATTTCTTGTTGGGGAGGCGCATATTTTAATAAAATAGAACCTTTATTAATTAAACAAAAGCATGCTATTAGAATTATGTATAAAGTTAATCGCAGAACACCCAGTTTTGAATTGTTCAAAGATCTCGAAATTCTTCCTCTAAGACATCTTTATTGTTACAAAGTTTTAAAAATATTTTTTGAAAATTCCGGTTTCTATGATGCTAGACTTCACGAAAATTATAATTTACGAGTCAATACCAGAAACTTTGTAACTGTACCAGTAATCCATAAATCACATTATTCATGTTTTTATTATGTTACAGCTCCTCGTTTGTTTAATTCACTTCCCGAAAACCTTAGGTGTGAGAGAGTGAAAACAGTATTTTTAAATGATATGAAAAATGGCTTTTCTCATTCAACCATTCGCGAATAGATAATTTACTACTTCCGCTCATGTAATTAAATAATATTTCATATTGTATAATATTTCAATTTCCATAACTAGATTTCCAATGTTTGTTTTTTTTCCCCCATCAATAGTTTTTTTTTTATCATATCTATTTAATGAGTACATTCGCCTCTTGTCATTTCGTCAATAGAAAAAACTAAACGCTGTATTTGATAATTGTAAATTGTTTTACTTAAGTTTTTTGTAATGAAATAAAGAATTAAAGAATTAAAATTAAAAGGGGTTCGAGATCGAATCCCAGTCGGGGAACACCTAAAAAGTTTTTCACTGCCCCACCTCTCGCGAGCATCTAACAAACATCCGAGAGTACAGTTGTCCTGAGAAAGCTTCTCAAATACAAACTGCCCTTCTGATACGGCATTAAACAGTAGGCCCCTTCCATTCGTGTAAAGAATATAACACGCACAACACGAATAGTTGTGAGAAGCTAGGCCCTGGCTCCCATCGACCTGTAGCGCCAAGTATTTATTTTTTTTATTTTTAAACGTGACTCAGAGGAGGTGCTGCGGCAATCGTTACACACGTATCACTCAGCAACGAAAACTTTACTATCGCGAGGGGCTTGTTAAAATTCCACTACGATAAGCCGCAGTTTACTTTGATCAGTCAGTGATAAAACAAGGTTCTCTCGCGGGGCTTAAGGGCTTATTCAGTATAATCACCGAAAACTTAAATGCTCTCAAGGCTCTAAATTTATTTACATTTATTGATCTTACATACTATTAAAAAAATTAGACAGTGACAATAAATTGTTTAGGGTGCATAAAATTGAAGGCATTCTTAGCTCAACATTCTTCAACTTCAGTGAATTTCCTAAAGCTCGCTTGAATCTTAAAAATCGTAAAGCTCGAAAGCTTAGGTTAGGTTAGGTTAGGTCGAAAGTAGCTGCCAGCTACCGCCAGCACACTTAGACCAATAATATGTTTATTGCGGTACCACATGGATCATATGATCTACCCCGCCTGCTAGGGAAATCAATTAGAGATTCTAATGAAGCGCTGTAAACTCTTAATGTCGATGTTAATAAGATCACTAAGACCATTGAAGAAAAAGGCTCCTAAGTGAAGTTTTCTTTTGTTAGATAGGTAAGGAATAGATTCCTCTTCCTTTTCATCTCTGCAACTTCTGCAAAAATCTTTTGAATGCACACCAAATCTAGTTGCGTGCTTCGCTATTAGACAATGTCCAGTGATGCCGCCTACTATGGTGTAAATATGCAGTCTGCTAAAAGAGATCAGAGTCTTAGAGCGATTCAGATACCACTTGTCAATCTCAGATTTGATCTTTCGAGAGAATCCAATTTTAATTTTGCATGCAGCGAATGGAAAAGCTAAGGTATCTTTACCCGATTCTACAATTCCCTGGAATATCTTTATGCCCCGACACCCAACAAAGGTGAATATTAAACTGCCCTGTCATCTTTAATAGAGGCAGAGCGAAGTGATAGAGAAAGGTTTTAAGGATTTGATAGCTGCTTGGCTATCTGAAAAAATGCGGATTCGGTAGTGGATATCACGTTTTTCTAAGCCAAAGTACCTCTTTAGTCTATAAGACTCCACCTACTCTATTGTGAGTCGTCCGTATAAAAGTGCATCGACTTGTCTTCTAGGAACAGCTCCTCCTAAAAAGAATGTTTTCCTGGAAATTTCTGTAACAGCTTTACTTTGAAGTAGTGTAGTTCATGTTTTCGAAAGCTATTTTAAACTGTTCAGAATGGAAGTGTGGTCGAAGTCTTTTCTGTTTTTACTTTACTATCTATGTCCGTCCGTCCGTTCATATTTCACCAGTTTTTTGGCCTTAAATTTAGAGGTAGGAGAATAAATTTTCATATCTGGGCTTCGGAAAAATAGAAGCAGTACAAGTGTAAAAGTTTTTGAAATCCTCTCACTGCCCCACTATATTTTGTATGAAATCGAAACATTTTGTTAAGACAAAATATTTAAATATTCGAATTTTCTACAATTCGTCCATACATCAATCTTAGATATTCGTATATCTTTTTAATTTATTTAATATGAAGAAAAAGATTGAAACTAAAAACAAAGGTATCGAAGAAAAGAAGTACAAGTTAAAAAATGTTAAATTTTTTTTTTTTTTTCCACAGACATAAATCAACCAAATGCTTCATCGAAAAACAGTACTCCGTCAACTTCGGCAGGACTATTGTCCAGACATTTTCTTCATTCACAATTGGCTCAAATTGATTCCAATGTACTAAGCGATATAGAAATCGATGCTCAATATTTGGCCGCTTCAGTTGATAATCTCACAGAAAATCTTTACAACTTACTTCATTCTGTATGTGAGCAAACAAATTCAATTCATATTATTAAATATGATCTTTTTTATATTAAGGTATCTTCAATAACCGCTGACAATGTTGAAATCCATAAAAATTCTGTGAATAAACTCACTGATAATATGGACGCAAATATAAAATGTATGTACACAATAATGGCGAAAACTGAAGAAATATCGAAATCTATGAAACCCACCGAACAACTAGCATTAAGGATGTAAGTACCAAACTTTGATTTTTGTCGATATTTAATTTGATTTAATATTGTTTTTCTTCTTCTTGCAGCCGAGAAATCAAGAGGTTGGTCGACATGTTGGAAAATAATTTATAAACCTTAACTCAATTGAACTTTTGCATATAGCAATAATTTTTCATCGTTGCTAACACAATAATAAAAATATTCATTGTTCAAAAGAAAATATTCTGAGAAATGTGTTTTTTTTGTGACCAGATGTTATTTTTAAAAAAATAATTTAACAATCCAAAAAAAATATAACAAATTAAACGAATAAAATAATAAAATAAATATAAAATATAAATAAAATAAATTAAAAAACCTGCAAATAGTGGGGGTTATATAATTGAAGGCACTTATTATAATGGTAAATCTTGCCTGTTTTGTGGTTTTCATGAGCTTGAAGTTGTTTAAGTATGTAATGTAAACGGCAATAGCTATGTCAACGTCTTTATCGCACGGACCACTAACAAAAGCGATTATAGTAGGTCATTTGCAAATCTAAACCTATTTTGGCTGGTTAGATAATCAAGGACACTGTAATTTTAACAATCTCGGTGCAAAAACCAAAAATTCGAAAATAGGAAAATTGAAGGTAAGTACACCATATTGTGTGAAATTATCATTGCTAAACTCCACTGCAAGAAAAGATCGTGTAATCTGTAATTTAAGTACAACAGTCCTTTTTGATCAAAATGAAGAATTGCCGTATTTATATTTAACCTGATTAATTTATGTTTCAATTCCAATTTATTAATATAATATGTTTGTAAAAGGTGATTCATTTAGGCTTGTTTTGTTTAACTTAAAAAAAAAACACAAAATTAATTTGGATGACCTGAAAGAACAGTGTCTGACATTTACTTTTTAAATATTATTTTGTGTAAATGTTGCCTGCGACTACGCCGTACATGGTCCATTACGAAGGTCCAATTCTGGACTGGACTGCTTCCAGCGTTGCGACCTGTATCCCGAATTACGCGAGAAATGTTGGCTTCCAAATGCTGGATCGGAGCTGACTTATCGGCGAAGACTTTTGGAACCAAATATTGCCGACATTACGGGCTTCAATTTCTGGCAGCAAAAAGTCCGTTATCATCAAGTTATATACATATCCAGTTATTAATTGCACGTAAAAAAACGGATGCTTCCACCAGCCACAAACCACACCAAACAGTGCATTTTTGTGGATTTAGCGGTAGTTCGACATACTCTTCAGGTTGCTCGTCTGCTCAAATGGGGCAATTTTGTTTATTGATGCGAAAACCGCGGATCTCCATTATTCACAAAACGACGATATTCATAATAGAGCTGAATAATTTTGAGAAGTTGTTGAGATGTGAGTCTTTCCAGGATGATTTGTCAAACAATACTGAATAAGAATAACTTGACACCGTGAGGCCAGTTACGCGTTATTTGCAAAAAAAAAACAAGTAAACAAGAAATGAATCACCCTTTTTCATTTGTATTATTATAAGAAAGTAAATAAAAATACAACAAAAACTTTAACTCGACCTAAAAATATTTAAGAACTACTTATGTAGAAGGGAAAAGAAAAGCGTGAAGGAAAGGCAAGAAAATAAAAGAAAAGAAGACCAAGAGCAGCTGATATTGCTGCGTTGTATGTAAATAAAAGTTAAGCAGCGCGATTTTAATGTGTTTGGCATTTAATATATGTATGTACCTTTGAAGGTAGTTCATTCCATAGCCGAATAGCGTGAACAAAAAATAATCTAAAAGCGTTTAAATAATTTTAGTGATGAGTATTTATATTAAAGGTTCTGCGCGAACGAGAACAAAATTGGTCCTAAAATTGATCCTTGAGGAACACCTTGCGTAGGGAACTTAACAGCAAAATATTTGCAACTACGACTCTCTAGAATCTCTTTCTTAAGTTCAAGTGCCCTTATCGCTGAAACCAATACCAGTTTTTAAGGCCAGAGGAAATGTCATTATACACGAATTAATAATGTGTGTTAAGTGACTAATTTCTGGCAGAATCATTTTGAAGAACGAAGTACAATATAATCTCCAATAGTGTTCGTTCTCTCCGTTACGACTTCGAATTTGGCATAACGTTAGACGGCAGTAGTAGCGATCACATTATATTCGAACGTGTTATTTTTAAGATGAATTGTTAAACTCATCTCAATAGAACGCAATTACCACTGCTATTGGTATTACTACCTTGGAAGGTAGAGATGAGCTTATTTTAGAAGAGAAATAGTGTAGATGCCGTTTCGTGCAACTTTTTAATTATTCCAGTAAATAGTAGATCGATTGCGCCTCCATTTATAATATCACTCGTGTACCATGGGCAAGCTTTATTGGGGATATAAAGGTTTTTAGTTGGTACATATTCATTATAAATATAAGCACAATAGAATCGTCTGAAAATGATTATGTTTTTCATGGGATTGGCGTGAATAGAGATAGCTGCTCATAGAGCAGACCCGAGAGTGGATAAAGAAGAGGTTTTGCATTTAAACGAAAACATATTGTATTAAAGAGCAATGCAAAACAAACAAAACAAACGAGAAACTAGTTATAAATCCATAATACGCGCACTTAAATTAAGTTATGATAGAAATGCTTAAGATTTTTACTTGGAACGCCAACGGGGTTATACAAAGACTACGAGTTTGAAATATTGATAAGAGAAATAGATATCAATATTTGCTTGCTTTGTAAAACTGATTTAACCAAACATTCGAATGTTAAAATATCCATCCATCGGAAAGGGTTAGAGGCGGATCATCTTTGTTCATAAAAGAATATATTTACCATTCGACAGAAATAAAGGTTGAATTAGAAGCGATACAAGTATGCACCGTACGAGAAAGAAATAGACCTATCCAAAGGGTATATTAAGTTTGATACATAGTTTGTAACATACAGACATAATTGAGATATACCTTATTATATATGTATGTATAATCGTAATCAGCATCAAAACGACTGAGTCCGTCCGTATGTCACCAGTTTTTGGGTCTTAAATTTTGAGTTAGGGGGATGAAATTTGATATCTGGGCAAAATAGAAACAATACAAGTGTAAACATTTTTGAAATCCGTCCAGTGTCACGCCCACTTATTGATAACTGCACTATTTTGTATGAAATCGAAAATTTTTACTATGATAATATATTTAGATATTCGAGTTCTCTAGTTTGTATATATATTAATTTTAGCCACACTCACTTTTTGGGGCTGCTTTCTTCAAAAAACCGATTTTGATGAAATTTTGCATAAAACATCAACAAACATTCGAGGATATCGTTGTAATAAGAAAAAAAATGTCTTGTGGCCACGTCCAATTCGTAGGGGGCACATAAGAGGAAGGATAGGGTATAGTATGTCAGTTGTTCACAGACCTTCATTGAAGACGTGTTTCGACTTCTTTCTGTTAAATAGTGCGTGTATTCTTATACGAAAAAAGTTAGAGCGTTAACAAGAGCCGAGTTGGCCGAACAGACGCTGGTTCAATTCCAGCCAAAGTACAAGTATTTTTTTTAATTAAAACAAAGCACAGCACAAAAATACAAAACAAACAAGCAAAACGCGATGGACGAGAGGAAACGGTCCGCACTCCCAGTAACGGGAGATGCGAACAAACAAACATCAGCCGATCCAAATGCGGCATCGACGTCAGGCTACTCAATGGCAGTGGCCAACGAAGGGACAACTAAGAGGAGGAGGAAGGTAAAGCCTATGACTAGCTTGGTCAAGCGCCGCACTCGATTAGCTTCGAAAGATAAGCTGCCTATCGAAGTATCGGGGGGGGGGGGGGCGAATTCAACAACAACACAAACACAGCTGGACACAACTGACGATGATGACACCTTCTCATACGTCTCCGACGGTGGAGAAGGAAGATATACGGGCGATAACAACGCCTTTGCCCGATTAGCCGCCTCTGAGTCAGAGGACGAGGAAGATGTTCTAGATAACCTCAACAGCAGCATCATAAAGCTGCAGCAAAAGGTGCTCCTAATAAGGGCGAAGCAAATGGCCAGAAGGGAGAAGGAGCGGAACTCGAGCGCCAGCATCAACAACAACAAGGCGAAGAAGGGAATCAAAACAACCCACAAAAACAAAATCAAAAGCCACAAAAGCAGCAGGAAAAACAAGCACAGCAGGAAAAGCAGCAGCAGCCGAAACAACACCAGCAGAACCAACACCAGCCACAACAGAAACAGCTGCAACAGCAACAAAAGGTGCAGAAAATACAACAGCAGCAACCGAAACAACAGCAGCAGCAGCAGCAGCAGCAGATACAACCGCAACATGAGAAGACAACAAAACAGAGGGTGCCTCCAATAAACACCTACAAATTGGAACTGAAGGACACCATTGAGCTATGTAAGTCGGCCATAGGCAATAATTTCTATATTAATAGACTTAGTGCAGATAGGCATGATATCCACTGCGATACAGTGGATAATTACCATATAATTAAAGATTTATTACGGGACTCGATGACGGAGTTCTTTTCCTTTACCCCGAAAGGGAAAAAGTTGCAAACGATGCTCCTTAAGGGACTAGAATCGGAAGTTACCGTTCTTCCTAGTTCAGATGTCACCCAATAGCAAACTTGATGGTCTAAGAGGCATTAAAGTCCTCGACTATCAAGTTGTGAGGTGGGAAAAAGTAAGAAGGAGCGAACGCATTCTGCCAGAGGTTTGGACACGCCGCGTCGAACTGCGCCATGCAGCCCCGATGCGTAAAGTGCAGTAAAGACCACAAGGCAGAGGAATGCCCCTTAGGGAAGGATAGGGCTGTAGACAAGGAGCAACTTTCGTGTGCTCTATGCGGGAACACGGGGCACACCGCTAACTATCGGGGTTGCCCTAAGTTCCAGTTCATAAAAAAAGTAAATCTGTCTCGACAGCAGAAGATCGAGGTGAAACGTCCACCTGGTCGCGCTTTAATTTCACAAGCCGTCACACCCCAATTGACCTACGCCCAAATGGCGTCGGGTCAGGTCAAGACGCAAAAGCAACTGCCAAAGGCTGCTCCAAAGGCGTCAGTGCCTAAAGCACCTGAGGCACAAGCTGACTTGATAGCTATCTTGCTCTCAATTCAAGGGCAGATGGGCCAGCTACAACGTCAGATACAAGAGCAGGCGACGCGGGTGGACCAAATCTACGCGCTTCTGCCGGGCCTAGCGCACCTCCAGTCGTAATGGGTACCACGGCGGAGACTCCCTTAAAGATCCTTGCGGTGAATGTGAATTCACTGATAAGGATAGAACGTAGGAACTCACTTTTTAGGTTGTTAAAAATAAATAAATAAATACTTGGCGCAACAGGTCGATGGGACCCAAGGCCTAGCTTCTCACAACTATTCGTGTTGTGCGTGTTATATTCTTTACACGAATGGAAGGGGCCTACTGTTTAATGCCGTATCCGAAGGTCAATTTGTTATTTGAGAAGCTTTCTCGAGACAGTTGTACTCTCGGATGTTTGTCAGACGCTCACGAGAGGTGGGGCCGTGAAAAACTTTTAGGTGTTCCCCGGCTGGGATTCGATCTCGAACCCTTTGCTCCATAGTCCAACGCACTAATCACTGAGCCACGGCGCCCACACTGAGCCACGGCGCCCAGGTTGTTAGACGATAAAAATCCTGATTTGCTTCTGATTAGCGAAACTAAGCTAACTCAGAGACATAAATTAAGGAACAATAAATATAATATAATAAGAAGAGACCGGCCCAACTCCACCCAAGGAGGTGGTGTCGCGATCTTCGTACGTAAAGAGCTACGTTACAAGACAGTGTACAGTGGTGAAGTGCGAAGGTTCCAGGTGCTGGAAGCGTGCATCGTGTGCATCCCTCTTCATAGTGGAAAGAAGATGTACGTGGTCCAGGTCTATGCACCTGAAGCTACTCAACCTTCCTTATTTATATCAGAACTCGAATCACTTTTTCGAATCCTAAGGCTAGAGTCAATTGAGAACTATTATCTTATGGCCGGAGATTTAAACGCGAAGCATGAGGATTGGGGAAATAATACGCCAAATCCTAGAGGGAAGCTATTACTCAATTGGTGGGGTCAGCACAATGTCAAATTTAGACTCGATGTGAAAACACCGGACATTCCGTCCTTTCCCAGAGGCGGCTCTTATCTGGATCTCATGCTGTTCGACGTACAGCTACAACTGACCGACACGGACCGACACACTTTTGTGTACGACAGTGACCATTGCGGACTTAGTGCCGAATTAACGATTCCCAACGAGATTGCGGAACTGAAAGAGTTTGTTCCAACGCACACCTACAACTACAGTAGGACGCGCTGGACACGCTTCTCCCGAGTACTGACTAGAGCACTCTCAAAACTGTCAAACGAGGAGATTGACAGATATCTGAAACGATTGGATGAGACAATCAAACAAACGATGGACAGTACGATACTTCGGTATCAACATACTGACATATTCCGCAACGCGACAATCGACGCACTACACCGACAGAAAAGTAGACTCCTGTCAAGATTAAAAACCTTGTACAGGCAGTTTGCCGACAGACATAACTCAGAGGTTAGGACACTGAAGTCGTTGATCAAAAATCTCCAAAAATTAATCAAAGAGAATTATAGAATGACGGTTAATGCGCATTGGAACGGGAAGATTTCGGCCATAAGAGCCAATAATCCAAGCATGTTCCCGCAGATCAATAAGGTATTTCGGAGGAATAACATCAACGACCTTCCGTGTCTTAAGTTACCCCGAACAACGAACAACGAACGAGTACTAAAAGCAGCAGGCATAGACCCAGATAAAACTGTCGAGGATGACGACTTCTTCGTGATAGCAGATTCGCATAAGAAAGTAGAGGCTATAGGAGCGACCTTTCAAGAAGTGTACAAGGTGAATGATAGCGTTCACCCGAACCATGACCTGGAAAATCGCGTCCTTGTGCACAACTTCTACTTTCGAAATGATATGCAGGAATGGCAGGAATATGGCAAACAATGCCATCGCCAATGACAGGGTTCACCCCCCGTTCATTTCGAAGGTAGAACTCCAAGCGATCTCCGTCTCATTGAGTAGTAAGAAATCCGTGGGAATCAACGGAATTCTGAACATTCTGCTCAGACATCTCCCTCTAGATGTTCAACAATGCGCTGAATAATGCACATTATACGGCACATTGGAAGACAGCAGTGGTGCAGCCCATTCCCAAAAGGGGAAAAGATACATCCAATCCGGCGGCAAATCTCCGGTCGATAAGTCTCCTTCCGAACATCAGCAAGGTATTCGAAAAAGTTATTCATGGAGCCCTGAATAAGTGGGTTGAGGACAAAAATATAATTCCGGACAACCAATTCGGTTTTAAGGCGGGGCATGATACCCTACATGCCGCGTCTAAACTGGTGTCGGACGTCCAATGGAATAAAAACAAGAATCAATGCACGGGTGCTTGCCTGGTTGACTTGGAGAAAGCCTTCGATACCGTATGGTTGGAGGGGCTCTTCTACAAGTTGAGCAGGCTGGGTATCAGCAAACCACTACTGTACATCATATGTAATATGCTCACCAGTAGACAGTTCGTTGTGAAAAATGGCAACGTGACTTCTGCTGGTACGTTTCAAATTAAAAACGGTCTGCAACAGGGTGCGGTTAATTCGCCTATCCTGTTCAACATTTACACAAGTGATTTGATAGGTTCTCTTCACCACGCTATTGCGTACGCAGACGACTTGATTGCGTACAGGTCAGGTCCTAAGGTCGAGGTTATTGCAACTCTCTTGCAATGTGACTTCGACAATATCCAGCGATATTGCGATGACTGGAAGTTAAAGATCAACTTCCAGAAATCGGAAACCATTCTGTTCAGAACGCCGTTATCTAGGGCCTCAAAAGACACCAGAAAGAATTGGCGAAAGTTCTCTGTTGTGGGACCAAACGGACGACCATTGGCGAGTAGAAGTGTAGTCAGGTACCTTGGGATCTGGCTAGACCAGTATCTATATTTTAACAAACATATATATGCTGCTTTGGCCAGAGCCCGAGCTGCTTTTGCCCTTACAAAGAGACTGTTTTATAGCAGCCAACTCGATGCGAGGGTGAAGGTAATTTGCTACACGGCCCTCATACGGCCAATGCTCACCTATGGCTGTCCGGTGTGGTTCAACGTGGGAGCAAGCTTGATGGAAAGGATTCGGGTGTTTGAGAGGGCTTGTCTTCGGGCTTGCCTTCATTTATACAGAACACCAGAGTCCGAGTACAAAATTTCTACCCTAATGAGGACCTTTATAACAGGGCAAATCTGATCAGAGTGGACAATTTCCTGGTGAAGTTGATTCGCGGTCCTATTGCAAGAGCAATGAACTCGACCAATAGCCTGATCTTTGGGGCTTACTACCCCAACTTAGCTTATTTCTGGCTAGCCCTTTTAGGGTAAGCTGGCCACTTTATTTACTTTTTATACATAGCCTGGCCGGCATACATAGTTTCTAAGGTAGTCGTAGGTGTCCTAATTATAAGGTAGTTTTAGAGCACAGCACTCGGCTTAGTAAAAAAAAAAAAATTAAATAGCAGCAGTCGGTTAAAAAAATTAAAAATACAAAAAAAAGCGCGTATTTAATTACGTTTTTAGCTAAAGTAGGTTGAGTAGGTTAAGCCCGTACAGGGCCAGTAAGTTAGTCATAACATAGTTAAGTTAGTTAAGCTAGTCTTAAGCACTTTTGTCTAGCACGTACGTTTTTCTGAATTACAATAAATAAAAATGCATTGAAAAAAAAAAAAAAAAAGTATAATATGTTTCTTTCAACGTTTCATCTATTTATTGCTAATCGCATTGTAAACTTAAAGCAAGTGATTTCACAAACATCTTTAACTTTCCAAATTTTATTATTGGTGGCAACTTTAACGCGAAACACACCTTCTGGTAGAATGCTTTATTCTACGGATATGGACTATAATTGTGATTTCCACTCGACGGTTAAATCAACATACTAACCGACTGATTGGTTTCTTTGTTGTAAACGGAATACCTAACAACCATATAGTAGTTAAAGAAAGCTTTGTTTTATTCTTTGATCATTCTTCAATCATTATGACGATAATTGAAGATCTGATTAAAAAAGTAGGATCAGTCAAAGTAACTAGAGCGAAAAGTTATTGAGTTGACTTCAAGAAATATATTAAAGCAAACATTGACCTTAGCGCGTCACTTAAAATACCCCATTAACTTGAAGTCGAAATTTTTCATAAAAGTTTAACGGCAATAAAAGACTCAAACTACTCGCTTTGGAAAGCGATGAAAGGTATCAAAACTTTTAGGTGTTCCAACTGGGATTGAACCTCGAACCCCTTGCTCCATAGTCCAACGCACTAACCACTGCGCCACGGCACCCAGTGCCCTAAGTATGACGTTAAATGCCATTTTTACGCTAAGATGCTAAGATAGGGGGTTAAATGTTCGTTTACAAAGTTTTTCTTTGAATTATTTTCTTTGTTTCAAGTAGAACTAAGTAAATAAATAAATAAAATAAGAAACAATTCATTGTTTTAGTTAGGTTACGTCGAAAGACATAGGTTAAGCATTAAGTTTAGCTTAGAGCGCCCGCATAGGGCCAGTAAGTTAGTCATAACATAGTTAAGTTAGTTAAGCTAGTTTTAAACAGTTTTGTCTAGCACGTAAGAGTTAATGAATTAATAAACAAAATTGAATTAAAAAAAAAAAAAAAAAAATGCTAAGATAGGGAAGGAGAACATCTTTGGTAGGACAGTTGGAAAGTATAGGCTACACGACACCACGTCTGGCAACGGACTTAGGCTTATTGACTTTGAGGCGGGGCGGAATGTCACAATAGCAAGCACACGGTTTTCCCATCTCAACATTCATAAGGGGACATGGCGGACTCTTGTTCATGAAATGGTCAACTAGATTGATCAGTATTCTGGATGTCCGAACCTTCTGAGCAGCTAACATCGACTCGGATCATTACCTTGTTGCAGCGAAAGTACGAATGCGGATATCCCAAACGCCACAACAGAGAAGAATTACTGTGAGTAGATTTAACGTCGAAAAGTTTCAATCGCACGAAACCGTCAGAACCTTTTCCGCGTTTCTCGAAATCCCCTAACGACTCCTATGCCCCCAGCATCAAGTGTCGACTTAGTGTCGATTAGTGGCAACGCTGCCAACAACAGTAGTCCCGCAACAGATGCGCTGGGTTTCAACCGATCACCACCAAGAAACCCCTAGTTTGACGAGGACATGCATAAAAAAAAAATTGAGAGATTATATTCCAGGAATTATGTATGGAAGTTTTACCAACAGGTAAAAATAGCGTGTCAGGGCAACAAGGCCCGTACAGAAACCTGTAGAGATGAAGATGGAAACCTCGTAGTAGAGTTACAGTTAGTCTGAGAATATGGAAAAACTACTTCTGCAGACTGTATAATAGCGACGAAGATCAACACCCCGCTGTCAGACAGAATGAACCATTCAACCTAGACGATGACAGCCAAAACTTCCGTTCACCTGTTCAAAATGAAATAAGGATAGCAATATTAAAACTCAAATCTAAATCTGCTGGGCTTATTATTTATTATTTAGAATGTGTGTGTGCTCGCATTTGATTTCTATGGGAGCACCCATACACCTTAGGAGCGATGGACAAAGTCAGATGTTATTTACCGTGAGAGCAAAGAGAGTGACGCTGAAGTTGGCTGGCTGTATAGTATGTGATATGTATGACACGCCACTTATTTGGGATGAGATTTAAAATAATCTCATACTACACTACTCGAATAAACGTACGGAAATATCCCAGATCTCCATAATTTGTGAAAAGCTAGGCCCTGGGTCCCATCGACTACTGCGCCAAATACTTATTTATTTATTTAATGCCATTTTAGCCACGTACATTTTTGGAGGGATTTAAAAAAAAATGATTTTGATGAAATTTTGCATGAAACATCAACAAACAGTCGAGGATATCATTGTAATTTGAGAAAAAAATGCCATGGGGCAATGCCCACTTCGTAGGGGCTACATAATAGGGATTGTTATATTGATGTTATTTGCGTTCATGAGACATGGTTTTTGTTCACTCACACTTATGTGGAGTCACAAGTAACAAGCGTTGAGATACGATTGTATTGTTAATTTAGATGCAGAACATCCTTGGGAGAAGTTTCGGGAAATCGAAAACTACTAGCAGCTTTGGACTTTGCTTTTCAACTTCATTTTATTAGTGGTATGCGTACTTATTTATGCATCAACTCTACTTATTGCCTACGTAAACAATTAACAACTAACTTTACTTATTGCCTGCGTTAAGAATTCTTTACCCTAATTATAATATTGATTTGGTGTTGACGACTACCGGTTATCGCTATATGCTTTGCGTCAGAACTTGTTGTGTTTGCCGTCGCCTTTGACGCGTGCGATGTGTATCTGGGTCATTTACTTACTTGTTGTTATTTAGTTATTTATTTATTGTTTTTGGGTCATCGGTGTTTTTGACTTTTACATTCTGCCCACTTATAACTAATTGGAATTTAACTTGCCGCTTGTGACATCTAAGGTGGTGGTCTCATACTACCTTGCAGCTAATTGGACTGGTTCATGTTGTGTCCGTTGACGTTTCCAGATCAACAATAGTACTATGACCAGCACGACGAAATTTAGATTCGCGACGCAGCAGTTAATTTTGCGCTCGTTGGACTCGCGGACGTTTTGAAGTATGTCTCGGATGTAATGTAAATGATTCCAGAAAACTGATTTCGGTTACCCGTCCATTGCACATTGCGTGATCTACCGGCTTACATACAACTTGCCAATTGTTATATTGGGATAGTTGGTTTCATTGAATCTTTGGTAAAGTTCTAATATCAGAAAGTTGGAGTTCGACTGGATATTATACAGCGCTTGCATTGGTACTATGTATTCTGACCAATCAATCTATTGTAGTGAATGCCTAGTACTTTGGTTGGGATAGTTTGAATCGTATAGATGGATTTCTCTATCCTTGCTGGCACTCTTGTTGCGTTTATTAATTCAAATGGCTTCGGTTCAAAGACTGGTACCTTTTCGATTATGGTTATGTTTTCTCTTGCGGCACTCATGGAATTTTGGCTTGACCTAAGCCTTGATGGTAAATGTCTCTCCGTTTTGTCTAGCAACCCGTTCTAGTCGATAGATAGAATCTCTCACAAACGATTGTACACGGTCATTTATTTTTCGAAAGTAAAGCTAAATGAAACACACACAGCGATACATTTTTGATGAAAATTTTATTTCATTCTAAAGTTTGGACTTTGCTATTAAGTGTCATGTCAAATGGCCGCCTCGAAAAGATTCGCAGCATGCGATTCTTTTGAGGTAATTTTTAACCACGTTTCGGTTTTTGAGTAATTGAGTTGGTTTTTAATGCGTCTAGAGTTCGGGGATTATTAGCGTAAATACGGTCTTTTGCGTAGCCCCACAGAAAAAAATCTAACGGTGTCAAATCACATGATCTTGGTGGCGAATTGACGTCGACAAAACGTGAAATTACGCGACAAGGAATCTTCTCACGCAATAAAGGTCGTGTTGTGTGGCTTGTTGCCCCGTTTTGTTGGAAACTCACATGGTCCAGGTCATGATCTTCAATAGCCGGCCAAAAAAAAAATTGGTTATCATTCAACCATACCGCTCCGAATTGACTGCAACCGTCCGCCCATTGGCATCTTCAAAGAAATACGGACCAATTACACCTTTCGACCGTAAAACACACCAAACAGTCACTTTGTATGGATCCAACGGCATGTCTTTGGTCACTTGTGGGTTTTCTCAGCCCCGTGAAAAACTTTTTAAATAAAAACTTGTGCATTAAACAGTAGTCCCCTTCTATTCGTTTAAAGAATATAACACGCACAACACGAATGGTTGTGAGAAGCTAGAATCTGGGTCCCATCGACTTGGTGCGTTCAAAATTTGTAAAAAAAAATCATGATACACTTAAATCCGATTATTGACATTGAAAAGGTTCCGAATATACCTCTTCGTGATCGTGTTCGCCAGAATTGTATTGAGTTTGTGATCATTTTACGACATTTTGGTCTCCCTCGACTCTCAAGTTCATCGTCTGTAGATTGACCTTTCCATTTTTGGCTGCGTTTGTCAATTTTCCGTCCGCTATTTCTAATGAACCAGTGGCCATTTGATTGGTCGGCTGTTCAGACAAGCTTCGATCTGCACTAGCACAGAGTTCTTTAATATTTAAGAGACTTGCTTTTCCTTTTTGTTGGTTTTACTTCTGCTTCCCAAAGTCGTCCAAAATGCGGACTACTAGAAAGTATGTGGTGCCAGATAATTTTGTTTCCACTATTTCACTATGAAAAAGAAAAAAACTATTTATAATTCTTTATAACTTTTAATTTCATTCACAAATGTTGCTTCAAATTGATTCTGGCGCAGATGAGGGCTTCACATTATAGTATTTCTCTTTCGGATACCAAATTGAGATTTAAAAAGTTGGCGGCGTTTTTCTCTTCTTTCAACCTAACGGCAATAGTCATGTAAATATGTACGGGGTGGGCCAAATGTAAGTTTCTTTTTAAAAATGCAGTAAAATAAACAAAATTAAATTTTATGCATGTATTATGGCTTTCTTTATTAGTAAGAAAAAATATTCAATTGACTACCTCGGCTGGCTTCATAGTAGCGCATTCTGTCACTCCAATTTTCTGAGACCTTGTTGATAGATTCGGGCTGTAGCTTCCTGTTTGCTTGTATGATATTGGTCTTCAGTGCTTGAATCGTTTTCAGATTGTTGGCATAACATCCGTCCTTCACGGTTTCCCACAAAAATATAGTGCACGACTGGGTCGTACAAACTTGCACCTACATATATCTAAAATTCTTCTGTGTATGTACAAAAAAAAACAAATATAGGTAGTGGGCGCCGTGGCTCAGTGGTTAGTGCGTTGGATTATGGACAACGGGTTCGAGGTTCGAGTCCCATTCGGAATTTTGCCTTAAGTCCCTAAAAATGTAACAAAATTTCCTTTCTCTCTCTCTCTCTCTGTCCTTTAACCAATGAAAATGACATTCAAACAAATCCATTAGCACGAGCGCACCAATCAATACCTGTATCGTAAGGCAAAAACTGTTTTCTAGAGTGTTGCCAAGTAATAGATAAGTATCAAAAGATATTATTAATTTAGATGGGATGCTTCGTTTTCTTAAAACTGACTATGTTGATAGTTTTAGTTTCAACAACAGATGCCATTAAAAATAAAGTGCACGACTGGGTCGTACGTACTTGCACCGTAATGCTATAAGTGTATAATTTTATCAGGATTAAAGTCCAAGTCTTGCTCTTCCCAGTAAAGTAGGCGTGGCATTAATAGCAATAATAGTCATAACATTGTAGGAGTTTACTCAATGTTTTGTTTTTATAAAAATGCCCATAAAAAGTGGGCGTGGTCAGATAGGGCGTTTGAGTGAATTATAGAGAATTTTAAGGCATATTACTTTGCTTAAATAATTTTTTCTCAATTTCTAGTAAAAATTTTGAAAAAAAATAAGTTTTATAAAAGTGGGCGTGGCATTCCAAAATTTGGTATGCCATTATTTTGCACTTGTCTTATAACCTACAAATAATAATTTTTAGCCCAATCACCGCACAAATACCCGAGAAACAGCTGATTTTCAATATTACCGTTATTCGAATTTTTCGTGAAAAACGTGGTATGCCACCTCATAGCATATACCCAAACTAACCCACACATCAAATTTTATCGAAATCGTTAGAGCCGTTTCGAGAAAATCCATTTTAACTGAAATCGGCTTTAAGTAAACTACCCTTAATTTTGAGGTTAGTCGAATATACAGACAGACAGACAGACGGAATTGCCGGACCTACTTTTTTGGACTTCTCCATCATAGTAATGTTAAGTTTGATTAAAATCTCGAGTTCGATTTTTTTCACGATTGCAATACTTGCCCTATAGGTATAGGTGCAAGTAAAAAGTCATTGGGATATATTTTGTTAGTAATAATGCCAATACTATACAGAATTCGTATTTTGAAACTTTTGGTACGTGTTTTCTTTCTGGTGAAATTTTTACTTGCACCTATGTATACCTATAGGGCAAGTATTGCAATCGTGAAAAAAATCGAACTCGAGATTACTATGATGGAGAAGTCCAAAAAAGTAGGTCCGGCAATTCCGTCTGTCTGTCAGTCTGTCAGTCTGTCTGTCTGTCTGTATATTCGACTGCAGCCTAAACGGCTAAACGGATTTGCTTCAAACTTCATATATAGGGTCTGTGGGATATACCCTAGAAGCGAAATTTGAATTTTCATTCTAACCTCAAAATTAAGGGTAGTTTACTTAAGGCCGATTTCAGTTAAAATGGATTTTCTTGAAAACGGCTCTAACGATTTCGATAAAATTTGATATGTGGGTTAGTTTGGCCATATGCTATGAGGTGGCATACCACGTTTTTCATTGGGCGATTGGGCTAAAAATTAATATTTGTAGGTTATAAGACAAGTGCAAAATAATGGCGTACCAAATTTTGGAATTGCCACGCCCACTTTTATAAAAAAAAGTACTAGAAATTGAGAAAAAAATATTTGAGCAAAGTAATAGGCGTTAAAATTTTCTATAATTCACTCAAACTCCTTATCTGGCCACGCCCACTTTTTAAATGTGTTTTTTTAAAAACAAAACATTGAGTAAACTCCTACAATGTTATGACTATTATTCCATCGAAACGCGGAATGCCACGCCTACTTAACTGGGATAAGCAAGACTTGGACTTTAATCCTGATAAAATTATGCACTTATAGCATTACGGTGCAAGTACGTACGACCCAGTCGTGCACTTTATTTTCTCAAACCTTGGCACGAAGCTAAGTATGTACAGTGAAACGTCTTTAATTCGGAATCCTTTAATTCGGAAAACTCGTTTTCGGGAAAAAAAATTGTTTCCGAATAAAAGAGATTCTTCCCAATAAGTGAGAGTCGATTTTCAATTTTTTAATTAAAAATTAAATTAAATTAGCAAAACTTAAATAACGCAATGATTGAACACTTGTAGGTAGCAAATAGATCTCAAATATATAGAAGTCTGAACAAATCATCAAAATGTCTATTGGGGAAGTCCCGCAAATTCAAGGTTAATACACTTCTGTAGAACTAATCTTTTACGCGAGCAAACAACTAACATTAAACAAAGTCATATTGATACACTTTTTTAACCAATTGAATTGAATATTGATATTGATAGCATGTAATATGTAATAACTGTTGAAAATATGTACATACATAATATGTTGTACTAAATATGATGTTTTTTATGTTATTCATTTCTTGCATTTTTTATGTTTATATTTTTTTTTTTTTGTTTTTGGTTACAAAAATGAATTATAATAAAGTTTATGTACATATTTGCAATGATGCAATAAAATTATTTTTCCTTTTTTTCCATTTTTAGTGCATAAGAAAAAGTCTCATTAATTCGGAAAATTCGTTTATTCGGACTTACCTTCCCCCAACCATTCCGAATTAAAGAGGTTTCACTGTACGTGTATTTCCGTAAATGCACATGTATTGACTTATCTCTAAAAAGCTCTTGTACCATTGTTATCAATTTGGCCATAAACTATAAAATAGGGAGCATCTATGGGGAGAGGTATATCATTTTGAAGGTCAGTAGGAAGAAGTAGGAGCAAAATTCATGTTTGCGTATTAATATGATAAGAAAATCGTGTGTTTGTTAAGCTGGCTGTAAGGAAAGTAGAGTTTTAGGCAATTTTAACCAAAGACGTGGTATGCCATCTTATAGAGTTTAATAAAAGAAGGCTAGATATAAAAATAAAACAGTAACAATCGAGAAAAGTTTTCGAGAAAAGAGAAAAGTACTATTATGTCATACTCAGACCGAAACGTGGTACGCCATCGTGTTGCATTACTTCGTACTAGTCCAAATATGAAATTTGAACTAAATCATTGGTGCCGTTTTCTCGCAAATTGACTTTTCGCCAAATTGGCTATAAGTAAAGTACCATTGTTGCCAATTTTGGTAAGCAGCACGATACATCATCTGATTGCAATTGACCAGATTAATTCAAATATAAAATTTAATCAAAACCGTTAGAGCAGTTTTCATGAAAATCCATTTACCGATTGACACGCGTTTTAAATATCGACCACCCAGCTACGCGCAAAAAAAAAAAAACAAAACAAATCAGAACAAGCACAAAAATTAAACAATAAACAAAAAAAATCATATCAACAAACAAAGCAATAGTAACTACTAAAAAAAACCACACGTAAAAAAACGTGTGTTCGTGTCAGTGCGGGCCATCTTCTCCCTCCTTTTTATCTCGTGGTTGTCACTAGACCACAATCATTGCATTCGCTGTATGGTAGTTTTACTTGCACCTATATATGTACAGTGGCTCCAAGCCAAACTCGCTCAGTTCAGCAATAAAAATAAAATGCTAAATAAATACGTAAGAGAACTGAAAACCTAAAAAAATTAAGCAGTTTTTGTTTACAATTATATTATATTTTAAAAAACAAAAAACATATGCAAAATTCATTTCTAAAAATAAAAAATAACAGAAAAAAACTAAAGTAATCTCTTTTAAAAGATGCACAAGTTTTACTGTTATTTTATATATTTATTCAACATTTAATTTTGTATGTACAATCTATGTAGGGCAAAAGTTTTGGATTCGCGACAAATTTCAAACTCGAGATTTTGATCAAACTTGACGTTACTATGATAGAGAAGTCGAAAAAAGTGAGTTTGGCAACCCCTTTTGTCTGTCTGTCTATGCAAGAGCCTACCGCCTAAACGAGTGGACGGATTTAGATTAGAATTTAGAATTTTTATTCTAACCTCAAAATTAAGTGTACTTTACTGAAGGCCGATTTCAATAAAAATGGATTTTCTCGAAAACGGCTTCAACGATTTCGATTAAGTATTACCTCTAGTCTCTTACAACCCTATAAGATAGCATACAACGTTTTTGGCTAAAACTGTTCTGAAAGATACTTTACCTAGAGTCAACTTCATAAAAGTACGATTTTATTTGAAACTTTCCGCTCGTTATTGTTTTATTTTCATATTCAGGCTACTTTTACAAAATGCTATAAGATGGCATACTACGTTTTTGGTCAAAATTAGCTAAAGTAGTACTTAACTTACAGCCAACTTAACAAAAACACTTTTTCATATCATATTATTGATACGTAAAAATGAATTGCGTCCCTACTTCTTCCTGCTGAACCGAATTTTTCAAATTATGAAATTATGTACCCTTTCAAAAACTTTTCCCCACCGATATGGTCCTATTTTATAGTTTGAGGCCAGATTGATAACAAAGGTAAAATAGTTATTCAAAAATAAGTCAATACATATGAATTTACACGTACGGTATAGCGAACCGTAGAATATGTATGTATGTACATATGTAAGTATTGTGCTTCTCTCTCTCCACCATTGATGAACTATATAATATACATAAATATATAAATATGTAGATAATATAGGTGATTTGTGCTTTCCACATTCACACAGCAGTGTTACCGCTAAGGTTTGAGAACAAATTTTTCACCAGAAAAAAGAAAGTATCAAAAGAATTCTGGGAAAAAGTACCATTATTATTACAGCTACAAGATTTGTATGAATTGAATGTCATTTTCCATTGGTTAAAAGAGAGAAAGAGACATTTTTGGGGACTCGCTTTGGGATTTCGCCAAAGCGGAATGAAGTTTTGGGTGCTGGATGCTGGATGCTATGAGTAGAGACTATTTTATGAATTTGCATAAGATGACATATGATGTTTTCGCTCAAAACTACTAAGGTTCTTTGGTTTTAGCCACCTTAACAAAAGCACGATTTTCTCGCAAATACGCCTCAGTTGCTAAGTTTTCATGCTTTATGTTTGCAAGATGACATACTACGTTTTTGATCATACTACTTCGAACGCTGAGCTACTTAGAGATAAGTTATGTAAAAATCTGTGTACATGCACATGAACACATACATATATTCATTTCGTTTTTTTACATTAAATACACACAAGACTTTTAGATATACAGTGTCGGAAAAAAGTTTGGAAACATAGTCTAGAGATTTACAATTTCAGGACTAACATAAAATCCCTTATACCTACGTTTATGAAACTTGGTATAAAAATACATTTTAATATTCTTCTTCTAATTCTAAAAGAACATTGGTGTACGGCAACTAGAAAAAAAATATTTACCAAGAATTGAGACAAGACCTCGTAGAACGTACGGAAAAAAGTATGGAAACATGTAGTTTTTCACAGAAATAATGTTTATTTCTCAGTAATAACAAGTGTTTTTGTTAATATTTAGTGCTGCCCCGTTTTGCCTTGAGAACTGCTCTGCATCTCCTTTCCATGGAATCCACCAATTTCTCACAAAATGAAACTGGAATGTTCTGCCATTCATGTACACTTTCTTAATAAAGCGCATTCTTATTAAACATTTTTTTGGCTCGAACTTGTCTTTTTATGTGTTCCCACAAGTGTTCTATAGGATTAAGATCCGGGGATTGAGATGGCCATTCTAAAATATTCAGTTTTTCCTGTTGAGACCATTCTTTTACTAACCTAGAAGAATACTTCGGACCGTTGTCTTGCTGAAAAATCCACTTAATTGGCATTTCATCTTCAGCATATTGAAGCATAATGCTTTGTAGTATTTCCAAGTAACGATACCGTTCCATTATTCCATCTATCCAAAAAATTGGTCCAACTCCAGATCGTGAAAAACATGCGCAGACCATAACCGAACCTCCACCATTCTTTACGGTTGGTAATTGATACTTTACATTGTATCTTTCACCCTTTGGTCGCCTCACATAATGTTTTTCATCGCTTCTAAATAGTTGGCTAACTAGAATAATTTTCAACAAAAAATTCACCTTCACCCTTTGAAGGCGTTTTTATAAACATGCATCTATGTGCATACATGGTACCATTAGTAATGATTATAAATTCATCACAAGATTGTACATTTATAACATTAAGGTGCAACTACGAACAACCCGGGATTACTACTAAATATTAGGGTAGAAATGAATGCCTATTCGTTTAAATAATTCTGTCGGTCCTACTCTTATCAGAAAAAAGCCATAAACTTCTTTTGATGACACAAGTGTTTAGGGAGGACCGGCTGCTTCTTTACGGGCCTTATCCTCTGCTTCTAGGTTTATTGCGCAAGGCGGCATAAATATCGAGGTGTCAACCTTAATGTAGAATCCGAACCCCTTCGTCGTTGCAGTTCGCCGCCCTTCTCATTACCTGGTATATATTCGTGTCCAGGGCTTAGCAAAGGGCAACCTTGTGCTGTGTTACAAGAAACTTAAGCTCTTCACAACAGCACTACATAAGCTGAAATTGAATTTTATTACAATAGCAGTAATCGCTTTCATTGTTGCCTGGTTGACTATAAAAAAGGCGATAACTGCTTGTTTATGCTTATTGTCACTGCTAGAACCTCCGCTTGAAAAACACTACGATAGCATGGAAGGCGGACTGATTCCAATATGCCCATCGGCTCAGAAAATATAGCTGAGCCTGCGCCTACATCCATCTTTGATTCATCTGTGAAAAAAGAGGTGGTTCGTGTACTGGTAGGCTAACTGCTTTCCCATTCTTCATTGCTCGAGAACGAGCTTGTGAAGGGTTCTCTTAAAGTCTAGGTACCGTGTAAGGTTATCCTTGGTATGTATATTTCCAAAGCTTGAACGAATTTATCCAGCGGATCTCATGACACTTGTGGTCTACAGGCCAGTCTCTGTATCCTCGGAAGTGTCGTTAAGGTGGTGATGGCGATCTTGCTGGCGGACTACCACCATACAAAACAGCCATAAGTGAAATTTGGTCGTAGGTTTTCCCAAACATTCTACTGAGTACTACTCCTGATGTTTGCCAGCTCTTCACTTCACCATAGAGGTGGTTTTTTGTTCTTCCTTTTGGTCACCGGACGTGCTAGGTTGAAAACCTCCTTGAAAACAGTACTGATTTTCACGGCTTTGCTGTCGATATCCGAGGGACTTTGCAAGTCACATTCTTGAAGGCGTCCGCAACTCTTACTCACTAGATTACTGAAGTCATCCTAATTATTCCTTCTGGGATTCCTATATGGCTTGGAGAAATCACAGATGGTGCTCAAGTAAAATTGAATAATTTTGTGATGTGCTAAGGTTATGTCTATAACTTCCTGCCTATTTCTAACTACGAAAGAAGGCTCACTCCCCTATTAGCTATAATAAGGTAATTTTTGGTGATAAATTCAAAAAAAGGACTCACCAGTCGCTGTTTCCCCATTGTGCGTGGTTCGAATTTGCGTCGCATCCCATAGGCAGAATCCCATCCTTCTTACTTATTAACTTACTTAAGGGGCTTCCGACCTTAGAACCAGCATCTTTCCGCCTTACTGATCGAAGAAGGGATGGATTTTCCAGCGGCTGATCCCAGTGCGGACCTTGTTGTGAAACCTCCTGAGCATTGGGATGAATTTATGGTTTAAAGATATCACCAATTACTCCTCCATATTCCTAATGCTCACCAATTTCAATAATTTTTCAGTTATCGCTATACAGCTCAAGATTGAGGTGACGAAGGTTTCTCTCAATCCTTTCTCTGGGAATATGTGGGCCCGGAATCAGTATTTGCCCCTTCGGTGAATTCAGCCAAGTCCTTCTTTTTGACTACCGGAATAGCATCAACATCAACAAACATTCGAAAATGTCATTGTAATTTGACAAAAAAAATGCCGTGCGACAACACCCACTTTATAAGGGCTACATAAGAAAGAGGATAGGGTATCATACGTTCGGTTCCAACGGATTCTAGCTTGTATCGTATGTATGTATTTATTCAAGTCGTCCCTGAATCGCAACACTAACTTTATTTTATATCTCCTTTTTCTAATAAATGTTTTGCATTGCATTTTTGCCTGGATGTGTGTCAGTTTTCGGTTTTTGACATTGTATGCATTTACTTCCAATAAAATCATCTAAGCAATCTGGTTATACTGAGGTTTTGCTCACCATGACCGCCTATAAGACCTTCGTGATTTTCCTTTCTTTGCTCTTTTTTTATATTATTTGTATACCCTATCCTAATGTTATATTAACTCCTTCGGACCTGAATTATTTGAGCGCATCATTCAAAATATTTTCAACGTTTTTCAATATAGTTAAGATCTAATTAAAGAATATTTGCCAAAAAAAATATTGTATCTTTTATAGATTTTTGGAAAATTTGATGTCCATTCAGATGGAATATTCGAAAGCAATTTCGTTCCATACTGAAGCATAAATGTATTTCGCATTTTAGACAGTAAACGTGTGTTTTTCCTTTACATTCCGGTTTTTTACACCTTGTGGCTTCCTACTTTTTATCGTATTCTGGCAGATGATCAACAGTGTCATAATGAATCTCATTTGCTGGTCGGAGTTCAATACCGCGCGTCGCACATAGTATTTGCATCAAAAACCTGGCCAAAATTATTTTTCGTTGTTTTTGTTATTATTTCTGTTCATAATGAATATTCATACATTAAAATCCAATATACAGTCATTTTATAAATTTTATGAACAAATGAATGAAATTTTACCTTAGTTTAATAGTTACCTTAGTTTTTTTTAAATTAATTGTTTAAAAAATAGAAATAAACTTACCTGAAGTGTTTATTTCTAGTTTCTAATGCTTCTTTTGATAGTTGACCAATAGAAAGCAAAACGTTTTCTATGACTATGAGTGCTTTTTACATACACTAAAGTGAAAAATTCTTTGACCCACAGTTCTGTAAAGAGCACGTAGGAGCAACCCAATTTTTTTGCATTGACTTAAGAAATAGTTAAATTATTTTATAAACTTCAATTCGTTGAAGAATAACAGGGTATAGTAAACCAAAATCAGTAAAACCTAAAAATTGACTTAAAAACATTTAATGTTTTGATACAAAAGTTCTAAGCCCAAATTGAAACAAAAAACACCGCCTAATATTTCCAAAATTCAATTGAAATTGTAAATGCGTACCTGAAGCAGATTTCTCCATTTAAATTTTTTTTGCTTTATATCACAACACTTAGATCTCACTTATTGAACAACACTTACCAAAGTAGAACGCTGTGAAATAAAATTGCAGTAGATGCAACTGTTAACTTTGAACTCTTTTTATTACAACACACGACCTACAATAAATAAACAAGAACAATATATTGACCCATGTGTATTTAGCATACCAAGCTTTTAGTTGTCAATTTTACATTTCAGAAAATCGACTTTTGGCTAGGTTTTTGATGCTAATACTCCTTTATTAGACTATCTGCAACACGCTGCCGAAAGTGCAACAAATCTAAAACATTTTTGCTTGGTGTATTACAGGTCTTGCAATCTTCCTGGTATTCTAGCCAACTGTTGGTTTGTGCAATATCAATGGCGTAAAATATCATTCGCAAAGTCCCTCTGGATCTGATGAAGATGCGGTATAAACTAATTAGATGATCGGTTTTATCTACACCACTCATTCCGTTCTTCTATAAACGCACAATTTCAGGACGCGGAATCGATATATATACATTATGCTTTCGATGTTTTCTCCCATCTTCGCGCTTCATCTTGGTCTCCAATTCTAGCAAAATTTGAAGCAAGAACTACACCTTTGTTGTCCATCCACTTGATGACCACCACGTCTTAGGTGCTGTTCGTAACTTGATCAGTATATATCCTCTTTTCTTTTTTGCCCCTTCCTTTGTCGCCTCACATAATGTTTTCCATCGCTTCTAAATAGTTGGCTAACTGTTTAAAAGCCAATAATTTAGAAAAATTTTCAACAAAGGGGAAAAGATACAGTGTAAAGTATCAATTACCAACCGTAAAGATCTGTTTTGGAAAACTAAAGCAGGGTTTTCACTTCACAGCTCTGTTAAGAAGCGTCGGGGTTTGTGTTTGTTTATTGTAATGTTAGAAAATTTCAGAGTGGACGTGAGCAACATTATATGGGCGCCATGGGTCAGTGATTAGTGCGTTGGACTATGGAGCAAGGGGTTCGAGGTTTGAATCCCAGTTGGAACACCTAAAAGTTTTTCACGGCCCCACCTCTCGATAGCGTCTGACAAAATCCGAGGGTACAACTGTCCTGAGAAAGCTTTCCATTCGTGTAAAGAATATAACACGCACAACACAAATGGTTGTAAGAACCTAAGCCTTGGGTCCCATCGACCTGTTGCGCCAAATATTTAATTTTTTTTTCATTTATCCTGGGGCCCACCAGCATTAATTCGTTTAAGCTGACTCCAGTTGAGGTCTTAGCAGACCCATCGAATACCACGCGCAGTTTTAAGAACCGCATAATGTGACATATAGTAAATTTTGTGCTGCGGTTTGTTGCTTAAAACAATTTGATACAAAAGTACACAGCAAAAAAAAATAAAGTGCACGACTGGGTCGCACGTACTTGCACCGTAATGCTATAAGTGTATAGTTTTATCAGGATTAAAGTCCAAGTTTTGCTCTTACCAGTAAAGTAGGCGAGTCATTCCGCGTTTCGATGGAATAATAGTCATAACATTGTAGGAGTTTACTCAATGTTGAGTAACTCAATGGAGTTAAGTGAATTATAGAAAATTTTAACGCCTATTACTTTGCTCAAATAATTTTTTCTCAATTTCTAGTAAAAATTTTGAAAAAAAATGTTTTATAAAAGTGGGCGTGGCAAATTCAAAATTTGGTACACCATTATTTTGCACTTATCTTATAACCTAGAAATATTAATTTTTAGCCCAATCGCCGAACAAATACCCGAGAAACAGCTGATTTTCAATATTACCGTTATTCGAATTTTTCGTGAAAACGCATTCCACCTCATAGCATATGCCCAAACTAACCCACATATCAAATTTTATCGAAATCGTTAGAGCCGTTTTCTAGAAAATTCATTTTAAATGAAATCGGCCTTAAGTAAACTACCCTTAATTTTGATGTTAGAATGAAAATTCCAATTTCGCCTCTAGGGATTATCCCACAGAACACAGATTTGAAGTTTCAAGCAAATCCGTCCACCCGTTTAGGCTGCAGTCGCATATACAGACAGACAGACAGACAGACAGACAGAATTGCCGGACCCACTTTTTTGGACTTCTCCATCATAGTAATGTCAAGTTTGATTAAAATCTCGAGCTCAATTTTTTTCACGATTGCAATACTTGCCCTATAGGTATGTACATATACATACATATGTATGTATGTAGGTGCAAGTAAAAATAAATAAAGTGCACGATTGGGTCGTACGTACGTACGTACAATATTATGTAAAAATAATGCATACAGAAAAGTTTAATGTATCATTTTATAACAAGATCTAGCTAAATTTCCCAGATTTTTAAGCGTTTTGAGCATTTTTACCATCCTAAGGGTATTGTCAAAGAAAAAAGTTATGTTGTTCCTGTATGACCTAACCCACCTGTATTGGGCTAATCGACAAGTTGTTATGTTCAACAGCCTTATTAAACGATCTGAGTATTATAACAATGCCACTCTACTGGTTGAATGTTTCGCATTTATGCTCAACGTCAATTGCTTTGGTTTTGTCATTTTCGATTGCCTTCGTTGCTTATGGGAACTCTTCTTCCGCTTCTCTCGCTCCCTGTACTAATGCCCTTACTGCTAGATGTGCTGATGTCTCCTAAACTCAGTATAATCTCATGGAGGTCTCTCTGTAGTTTTCACCTCTGTACATCGTTTAAAAAAACACCTTTATCTGTACAACAACTTGCATCTTTAACTTGCAATTTTAACGCCTATTACTTTGCTCAAATAATTTTTTCTCAATTTCTAGTACTTTTTTTTATAAAAGTGGGCGTGGCAATTCCAAAATTTGGTACGCCATTATTTTGCACTTGTCTTATAACCTATAAATATTAATTTTTTGCCCAATCGCCGAACAAATACCCGAGAAACAGCTGATTTTCAATAGTACCGTTATTCGAATTTTTCGTGAAAAACGTGAAACGTGCCACCTCATAGCATATGTCCAAACTAACTCACATATCAAATTTTATCGAAATCGTTGGAGCCGTTTTCGAGAAAACCCATTTTAACTGAAATCGGCCTTAAGTAAACTACCCTTAATTTTGAGGTTAGAATGAAAATTCAAAATTAGCCTTTAGGGAATATCCCACAGAAGCTTGAAGCAAATCCGTCCAGCCGTTTAGGCTGCAGTTGAATATATAGACAGACAGACAGACAGACGGAATTGCCGGACCTACTTTTTTGGACTTCTCCATCATAGTAATGTCAGGTTTGATTGAAATCTCGAGTTCGATTTTTTTCACGATTGCAATACTCGCCCTATAGGTGCAAATAAAAATAGCTCACTCAAGGAGGACAAGGTCCAACAACTAGTAATAATGGCTATCTACCAAGTTGGAGACACACTCATCAGCAACAATCACATTTCACCTCCTCTATGCTACAGCTTCCAAAAATCACCATTTCAAGATTTGAAGGAGATTATGCAAGGTGTCGAGAGTTCTCTGACCCGCAGATAACTGTTGCGTAACTGCCAAAAAATGTGGTATCTCAAAACCAATTTAGTTGGTGGATCAGAAAAGCGTTTGAGGTAATTTTCTTTGTCAGATGACAACTATAACGCAGCATGGAAGATGCTCCAAGGTAAATACAAAAACACAAGGCTACTTGTTGCCTCGCTTGTAAACAAGTTGCTCAATCAGCCGGGTCATGCTTTGGAACAACCATATGCCACCCACATCAAGGCTTTGCATGATACAACCAAATAATGTCTATTTGGTTCAGAAACCTAAATATTTTCACATCAACTTGGAATCCACTTCTTCTTCATATTTATTACAAGAAATTGTATCGAAGTATACATGCCCTACACGATCACATGTCCATTTCTCAGTGATCGGTCTGTTAAAAGGCTTGGATTAACATCAGCATCTACCAACGTAATACTTCGTTTCACAAAGAAAGCATTTTCAACCAGATTAGGGGTCTTTGTACTAAGCAATATTATATCACCACAACCAAGCAGAAAATTGGATATCTCTTCCTGGAATATACCACACAACATTCGGTTAGCAGATCCTACTTTCCACGACCCTGATCATATTGATGTTCTCCTAGGGAGTAAGCTATTCTTCCAACTCATCCCTATTCGACAAATCAAATTGCAGGGTAAACCTACCAACGTTGCAAAACACCATTTTCGGCTGGATTGTAGAAGGCGGAGTAGAGCAGCAATCTACAAAATTAAAATTTAATTCTAAAAAACCATTAGATATGTTTCTTTTAAGCTTTGAGGCAACGGAGAATATAACAAAAATTTATGAAATCATAAAAATATTGTATGTAATTGTTAGAATTGAATCAATTAAAGCTTCTAAACTTATTCCTCAATGTAAAAATTGCCAGCCTTTGGACATAGAAAAAACTATTGCTCTAGACGATCAAGGTGGGTTAAATGTGCAGGTAATCATCCAAATGCAAGAAAACCGCATAGCAGTTACGAAGAAGATCCTGCCAGTTACCATGGTTGTTTAGTTGAAACGGAACTTCAAAAAATAAGAAACAATGAAGTAAGTAAGAAATTAAAGGAAGACAACTTGCCGATCATCTCACGAGTAACTGACTCAGCCAGCTGTAATGTAAATATTCCTGCCAACAAGCTTAATTATGCGCAAGTAACAAACAATATAAATACACCAAATATGTATATAAAAAAAAAATTGTAGATACAGAAAAAGAAAGTGGAGACAAACAAATACTATCTCAAATTCTAGAAAAGCTTAATAAACAAGAACATCTCATTACTTCACTGCAAAAAAGATTAGATAGTTCCAAAAATACATCTGGAAAAAAATTAGTGTATCCAATACAGTATCAATGATTAAGTCACTAAAAATAATGCTATGGAACGCAAACGGTCTGTTAAATCATAAAGACGAATTGCAGGCAATATTAGAAGTTGAAAAAATCGATGTACGCTTAGTATCCGAATCGCACTTTATAAACCAATCTTTCATTAACCCTTGTGTCAACATACAGAAACTTATACATCAACATACACCCAACACACCCGGGTGTGTCATACGTTTTTATATGTCCACGGTCGTCGGAAGAAGTTGGAAGGAGGCGATTGGAGTTGGACACTTTTGTTTTTCATGCAACGCATTTGAGAAAAAATATTTCAAGAAGTAAGCATACAGTCTATCAGCCGTTTTATCAGATTTGATAATGGAATTACGCGCTAGCAACGTTAACAAACTAACAAAGCAGCAGACATATCTGACATTTTCCTTATGTTGATTAGCAACCTCCAGGATAACTATAAATCAGGCAACGTCACTGTTGATGAACAACTTTATCCTTATCGTGGTGGCACCGGATTCACTTAATATATGTTTGTACCTTCAAAACCAGCAAAATATGGAATTAAGGTTTGGTGGGTATGTGACGCTATTACTTCTTATCCAGTCAAAGGACAAATTTATACTGGTTTGGCACTGTAGTAACTACACTACATACACCCTATACCACACCCTCTACCAATGACACGATCTATACCACACTCACTACAAAACCCAGTGCAGTGCCATTGTCACTTGGTTCCCACACATCCAAGCTCAGCCAATATGATTGTTTATGAATCCATCGCTCACATTCGGTTTAGTCCACACCCATAAAATACCAAAGTGATGACCTCATAAACATGTCTCTCTTTGGTAGGGAATAAGAGTACGATTTAACTATCTCTTACACATGCGGCATAAACAAAGCCAGAATAAACAAACCGAAATGTGGGACGACGACGACACCAAAACATAAACAAACTGAGTCGATGAGCGGCACACTATGCTGATAATGCACTTTGACACATGGACCGATATATTGGGTGCAACAAACGAAAATGGGTACTTTGCTGATACACCCCAGCTTGAGCCTGTTGCGTTGCCCAATGTATTGGTCTATATTAAGAATAGCTGATACGGCTGTGGGAATTGCGTAAGGCGTGAGCATGGTAGAAGGGAATCCATTCTTAAAAATCGTATATAAAAGGGGAAGGATCGAAAGGAAAAGGGAGAACGAGTTTTACATTAACACTCTAAGGTCGCACCCAATGCATTGAGACAGCGGGCCCTAGAGTCTAATAAAAGTTCAATAGAAATAATAAAGTGAGTCTTTTTATTAACCTTCATAACCGTTCTCCCGGTTTCGACTCTTCTCCTTTATCCATAAGGAAAGCACGGCGAAATTCCGGTTATAACATTGGTGGCAGCTGTGGGATTCCCAAAGAGGTCCCAACTACCAAAACCAAGCTACGAGTCAACCTTGCACTCGATGCGTACTGGGGCTATACACCAGTGAAGAAAAAAGGAAAAAAAGTACAAGTGAAAAGTCCCAAAAACGGTAAGACCTGGCGAATTCCTAATAAAGGACGCCGGAGGCAAACTTTTGGGCAGTGTTAAAAGACCAGTTGAGTGGACCAACCAAACCAGCGGAATCGACATCAAGAGGATCAACCAAACCAGCGGAGTCAACATCAAGAAGAACAAAAAAAAATATTAATTTTAAGGTAGATTTAATCATTTTTAACCATTTCTATTCGCACACACAAGACTTTAGAGCTCTTTAAAGCCGTACCTTTCTCGACGCTAACTGACACCAGACCCAACACTTCACCCAACATGGACGTCAAAATTACATTGAACGATATATATAGTATCGTCCCTACGTTCGACGGTAAACCAGACGAACTCAGTAAGTTCATTTCATGTGGCAACACTTTGTTTTGTTACATAAAAGACGAAGTGCAACACAAAATATTTCTGAGCATCGTCAAGACACGACTCCAAGCTTATACAGCACAAAGACCTGAACACATGGAAAGACCTGATAATCGAACTGGAATCCCATTTCAAAGAGCATAGGTCCCGTACTTCGGCACAGAACCAACTTCTGGCAGCCAAACAAAATACTAGGGAAACCATTAAAGACTATGGTGACAGGCTCTCGCAATTACTGCTTGCTCTTGATTCAGCTACATACGATAGCTCCAGTGAGAAATCCGTTAAAGACTTTCTCCTTTTAGAAAATCACAAACTCGCTCTCCAAACGTTTGAGGATGGAATTAAGAATTCTAGTTTAAGGTTGTTGGTGAAAGCACACAATGCTAGCCAGCTAACAGAAGCCATATCTTACGCCATAGACCAGTCCCTTCGCATAGACCACGACTATCCTCACACCAATACTTCCACATTTTCGGCGAGAAATAATGCGCCTCGACCTATCTGCCAGACCTGCAATAGGGTAGGACACACTTCGGCGACGTGTTACCGAAACACGAATTTGCCAAATTTTACCCCCTATCCGGTAAAGCGCGAAGCTCAATGTAACCTACAAATGGTCAGATGCGGTTACTGCGACAAGCGCTACCACACGGAAAACGAATGCCGACTTAAGATGTCTCACATGCGGCAAAATCAACGAAATAACCAACCTCCACCGAGAAATCGGAATAGCAACCAACAGAATAACCAAGGTCAACGGCAAATTAATTTGCACCATGTGCAACAGAGACCAATTTCTCAAAGTAATAACTTGGGAAACGATCTTTGTCGGGAGGAAATAAACGGCAACTCCCCCCGACTGACAATTCAAGCCGATGTACACCATCAGTAACATTTTCAACCAAAATTCCCCTAATTCCCAACAATAACCTGTCCATGATACGAGTCCCTTTCAAGAATGGAAAATACAAGGATCTAGTCATAGATACTGGGGCCGAAATCAGTATCATACGAAGGTCCACCAACTCGCCGTTGCTCAAGACGGATATGATTATATCCACTATGAGTGGCGAAAAGGTAATAAGTTCCAATATGACCACTGAAACCTTGTTTTTCCAATCGGGGGAAGATTCAATCATGATACCTCACCCATTCCACATTTTGGACCACCAAGTTCAACAGAATTTCGACGGTATTATTGGGAATGACTTTCTAAAAAAATATGAATGCCATATCGACTATAACAATAACCGTCTCACTATAAATCCCTTCGTAAACAACTCTACAGCCATTATATACGGGATGGGGAAAGTATTTAATGAATATGCACCCCCACAAAATATCCCAAGGCAACTACTAACGAAACCCTCAGATACCAACAAAGTTATTCTCTTAGAAAAACTTCAAGAAACTACACCTTCCGGGGTGTTACCTACGGGTAATGCTGAGAAACACGGTAACAGATCCGAAAGGTGTGCCCTAAGGCAACCAAACACTGACTCAACTTCCGGTAACCTTCAGCCTGCAATTGATGGGGCCAAACATATCGATTCTTGTTCTACCAAAACCATGTGCCTTAAAAACACAGGGGTAAGAAAAGAATCGACATGGGAACTGATGTCTGACTCCGCATCTCAAAACGGTTGTTCAGTAGTTCCACAAAGATACCCCCAGCAAGCTAGGAGCAAACCAATTTCCAGCAAGATTCAACATTTGAAGGATAATTTAGACGAGATAATTCTGGTATCATCAGAGGAAATTCAATTTGAAAATCCAGCAAAACGTAAGCCTGAGGAGAAAAGTGCCTCTGCAGAAAGTAAGCCTGAGATAAAAACAAAACCGGCAGACGAAAAGACTAAGAAGACAGAAACCTTAGCAGAGCATAAGACCGAATTCATAGAAAACTACGCTAAACAAGGGAAACCAAAAAATGCATTTATTACACTTAAACAAAGAAGCCAACAGATAGTCGAAATCCCATTCATTCAAGTAACCCCTTAAGAAATAATAGTAAAGAAAAAACAAATCAGCCCAGGGGTTTACTTAGGCGAAACGCTAGCCAAGCCCAGCAACTCAAAAATTAAAATACTTCTAATGAACACATTGGAAACAGATCAGGAAATTGATATGAACTCAATAAACTTAGAGTGGGACGAAATTGATAATTTCGATATAGTCAGAGGTGAGAATTTTAAAAATCCCGTAAGAAAACGGTTAAACAAATTAAATAAACTAATTGACTTGGATCATTGCAACCCCGAAGAAAAAGAATCCATTCTTAAAATCTGTCGTGAATACAACGAACTTTTCTATGTCGAAGGAGACCACCTGACACATACCAACTCCATAGTACACAAAGTAATAACTGAAGAAGGTAAACCACCTCTATTTACAAGACCTTATCGACTCCCTGAAAGTCAAAGGGAGGAAATTCATAAACAAATCAACGAAATGTTGAAGGAAGGCATAGTACAGTCAAGCTATAGTCTGTGGAACTCGTCTTTGCTGCTAGTCCCTAAGAAGTCCGCCAAAGATGGAACGAAACGCTGGAGAGTAGTGGTAGATTTCAGAAAACTGAACGATCTAACCCTTGGAGATGCCTACCCACAACCAAACATAACAGATATCCTCGACCAGCTCGGCAAGTCAAAGTATTTCAGTACACTCGACCTGGCCAAGGGTTTCCACCAAATCCTCATGGACGAAGAAGACAAAAGCAAAACGGCCTTCAGTACTCCGTTTGGACACTATGAGTACAATCGCATGCCGTTCGGACTAAAAAACGCGCCCGCAACATTTCAGAGGTTGATGAATAACGTACTAATGGGACTACAAGGTATTGAATGCTTTGTCTACGTAGACGACATAGTTATTTACGGATATGATCTACACGATCACAACAAACGGTTGATTAAAGTTCTTAATCGTCTTCAAGAACACCATCTAAAGCTACAACCTGACAAGTGCCATTTCATAAGAAAAGAGCTTACCTACCTGGGACACGTCATTTCTGAAGAAGGAATTAGACCAGACCCTGAAAAAATCAAGGCAGTAAAAACTTTCCCAGTACCAACAAAACCAAAGGACATTAAATCGTTCCTCGGTTTCGTGGGATACTACAGAAAGTTTATCCCTAATTTCGCAGATCTGGCCAAACCTCTAACCAAACTATTAAAGAAAAACGTCGTTTTTAAGTGGGACGCTTTTTGTGATGAGTCATTTAGAAAACTAAAAGAAAAGATTATAAAACCTCCTATTCTCGTCTACCCTGATTTCAACCAAGAATTTATTGTCACCACTGATGCAAGTGACATAGCTTTAGGAGCAGTACTCTCTCAAGGCCCAATTGGAGAAGATAAACCGATTTCTTTCTCTAGCCGAACTCTTAACGACGCCGAGACGACGTATACAACTTCTGAAAAGGAGTTACTCGCCATTACTTATGCACTACAACAATTTCGACCGTACATTTTCGAAAGAAAGCTTACGATCTGCACCGACCACAATAATTTATTATGGTTAATTGGACAAAAGAATCCTACCTCAAGACTTTTACGCTGGCGTATCTTGATGGAGGAATATGAGTTCAAAATCGTGCACAAATCTGGCAAAAGTAATGTCATCGCTGACGCTCTCAGTCGCGTTCGATTAAACAATGGAGAGGACACTAAAGTACTGGTAACTACAAGAAGTCAACAACAAGTTCTTAACCAAGACATCGAAACAAATAGGGTAGAACAAAACCCAAACTCTCATACTACCTTAAGCCTGACGCTTATCGAAAAAACGGATTCAATATTTTCAAACAACAAAGTTTCATTCAAAGTTGTACTCCTCCCTCTCATAGAATCCCCCGACGAAGGAATGCTACAAAAACAGTTCAACAATTTTGCAAAACCTGACATAGGACAGATCTTAACCATTTCGCAAACAAAACCCAATTGTCATTACCATATCGTCACCTTACCGATTCCTTTGAGGAGTACCACTGATCAACAAACCCTAACAAAATGTTTGCAAAGCATCTATAAAGAATGCAAAGAACAAAAGTTAAATTCTATAGCAATTTCCCTACCACTTACCGGCAATAACCAGGGCGAAATCAAAAATACAATATACGACATCTTTAAACAAGTGAACATAACCATTTACCTACACACCGACAAAAAGCTTATACTAGACAAACCAGAAGACATAGCACGAGTTCTGCACGAAAACCACGAGTCTCCTTTTGGAGGACACCAAGGAGTAACTCGTACTATAAAACGAATAAAACAAAGTTACTACTGGCCGACCATAACTAAGGACACGACAGAATATATACGCAAATGCGAATCATGCCAAAGGAACAAACCCTCCAAAAGTCCAAAAAAACCCTTAAAAATAACGACCACGAGTAAGACTCCATTCGAACGAGTAGCATTGGACATTGTGGGACCCTTACCTGTCAGTCACGACAACAACAAATACATACTGACTTTCCAGGACGATCTAACAAAATTTAGCGAAGCAATCGCAATCCCCAATGCAGAAGCCAATACAATAGCCCGAATGCTAATAGAACGAATAGTCTGTAGATTCGGAATTCCGGACTCAATACTAACGGACCAAGGTACGAACTTCCTCAGTACACTCTTCAAAGAAGTATGCAAGATCTTGAGGACAAAGAAGCTACAAACCACACCGTACCATCCCCAGACTAACGGCGCACTTGAACGAAGTCACAAGACCCTAGCAGAATACTTGAGACATTACGTTAATCAAGACCCGCTCACTTGGGACACATGGCTTCCATATTCTATGTTCGTTTACAACACAACTCCACATACCAGCACGACTTTTAGCCCATATGAACTACTGTACGGATATCCCCCAAAAATACCCAGCTCACTCAACAGAAACCCGCAGATCTCATACAACTACGACAATTACGCTAACGAACTAAAAGCTCGACTACAGCATGGTTACAGAATTGCCAGAGAACAGCTTAATGACAAGAAAGAAAAAACAAAACTACAATATGACAAAAAGAGCAAGGCAAAACGGTTTAATGTAGGAGACAAGGTCCTAATAAGGAACCAGACAAGACAAAACAAGCTTTCTACCCTCTGGGAAGGACCTTACGAAGTGACAAAAATCCTCTCCGACGAGAACACAGTAGTCCAGATCGGAAGAAAATCGAAATTGCTACACAACGACAACATGCAACATCTACAAGATTAACATGCACTCATAAAAACACACCTTTTACAGAATGGAGGCGATTTATTATATGCCAACAACTTAGAGACCATTAAACAAATAATAATAAAAAAAAAAGAGGAGAAGAAAAAAAAAAAAAAAAAACCCTTTATTATTTCCTAAACCCGAACCAACACACATACACACACATATATGTATTTAAACTTTTGGTCAAGAGGTAATCAAAACCACTTTCCAGGTCATGCTACATACGCTGATATTTACTCTGCTCATGACCACCACCCAAGGTAGTCTGAAAATCGATCCCGTGAATCCTAACCCAGGCATATATTTCGAGGAGATAGGAAACGCTGAAATATACTACCACGAATGGAAACTCATAGTATACTACGACCTGGAACAATTAACAAAAGCTTTAGCACACGCTACTGTGTACGTAGGAGAAATCACCGCTCTATGCCAACAACTTAGAGACCATGCGGACTTTGGAATAATATGCAACGGTGCAGTTACCGAGATGACCCATCTCATGACGGACATACAAACCAAATACTACCTACTAAACCCAAGGTATAGAAGCAAAAAAACTCTACTCAATGTAATAGGTACTATTAGCAAGTCTCTGTTTGGGACATTAGACGGGTATTATGACAAACAAATCGAACTGTCCAAAACTAACGAAAAACACTTATTATCACTAATACAGAAACAAACAGTACTACTAGAAACAACTAAAAACGTTTTCAGCAAATCTGAGCAAACGATAGAGAATCAAATGACAGCAATCAGCGCAAAAATAGAGAACGCAAAACACATAAAAAACGTCCTGGCTAACACTACACACGATCAGAAGGTATTCCTCGAAATAGAATCCTTAACCTCCCTGGTCACTTTAATCATTATACGTTACCAAAATACTCTTAATGATATATTAGACTTGGTAACCGACGTCAAACATGGCAAACCCCATCCAGCAATAATATCCCCAGATCAAATAAAATCCGCTCTTGTTCAAATCAAGCAAGAAATGCCAAACGGTATGAGATTACCATTCATAGTTAACGACGAAAATTTCCTCCATCTACAGTGCTGGCACGCTAATTAGCACACCCCTATGAAAAAATATACCTGTGCTTTATTTTGTAGCATAACATATATATTTATAAATTATAATTTGTCATATTTAAAAAAATTGCATCTTCAAAAATTTCTGATCACATTCTGAAACTTCGGAATTTCGAAATTTTGAAATTTCAGTATCCTGTGCTTTGAAGGAAAAAATTTTTAAAAAAGTTTCCTTTTCGCTTTGGCATTTTAATTAGCACACCCAAACAATAAGTGGCATTATATTTATTTTTATTCATTTTTTATCCGTCGTGTTGTCGTGACGAGTTTCAAAGTTTTGTGTTGAAGTGTTTTTGTGGATTTGAGATAGTTATGGGACGGGACAAGTCTTCTACGGCGGGGGAGAGGAGGCTTATATGGCAAATGTTCCAGAAGGAGCAAAATATAAGAAAAATTGCTCGAAATAATAATTGTTCCAGAAAAAAAGTGCAAAACGCCATAAAGCACTATAAGACCAACCAAACATTTGAAGATAAAAGGCGATCCAGACCAAGGAAAACAACTAAAAGGGAGGATTCTATCATAGTCCGACATGCTCTGAAAGACCCTTTCACCACTTCTTCCGAAATTAGAGCACGCATGGAGGACGAATATGGCGTAAACATCGCGGCTAGGACGGTGCGACAACGGCTTCTAGAGAACAACCTTCGAGGGTGCCAAAGTCTTAAGAAATCAAAGGTTAGAGACGGTAACAGGAAGAAGCGACTTGAGTTCGCAAAAGTCCATTTAGGTTCTCCTCCATCTTTTTGGAATACAGTGATATTATGAAGTGATGAATCGAAGTTCAATCTCTGTGGTTCTGAAGGACCAACGTTTGTACGAAGACCTGCAAACAAACAACTGGATCCCAAGTACACCAAAAAGACGGTGAAGTTTTTGCTTTTACATTTGTTTTATCCATCCATAACTTTGTATGGTAGGATGTGCTAATTAGCGTGCCAGCACTGTATACCAAACATGTACCACTAGAGTTGCTATCCTAACAGGAAAAATCATCTACGAGATTAAAGTTCCTCTCCCACTAATAGATAATTTCCGAATTTACAAAGTAATACCACTCCCAACCCGATACAACAATCAATTTTTATTCATACAACCTTCAACCCAATACCTGATCATAAATTATAGAAAAGATCGGTTTGCAAATTTGAACAAAGATGACTTAGCAAGGTGCAAATCCTTGAGCGGAAAATTCATTTGCCCTCTAACACACACCCTATTCAATACAGATACTAATGACCTACAATGCGAGGTCCAATTATTAAAAGAAAACACAATTCTCCCAAATACCTGCGAAATAAAACACTCAAAACCCACGACAATATGGATCCAACTCTCCTAACCAAACAAATGGTTATTTTCGTCTCTCAACAAATACGTAGTCAACACAATATGTGGAGAAAACACTACCACATATACGCTGACAAATACCTTAAAAGTAGAAATACAGAAAAACTGCTACCTAAAATCAAAAGAACTCACAATACAAGCAGTTAGCGAGATCCCATCAACTTTTACCAATTCCTATGCTCCCCCTTTAAACATTTCACATATCATCTCTAATAACTTAGCCAATTTCACATCTAATATAACAGCCATAAAATTCTCAAACCAAAATGACTTGAAACTAATTTCACAAAGTATAGATGCTTTAAAAAGGGAAGAGGCAAAACCTATGCTGACGCTAGACAACCATAACCTACACCATTATACACTGATATATACGATAATAACAATAATACTAGTTCTATTTTGTTATAAACATTATCAAATTTATGTAGTCAACAAAACCAAAAAGACGACTGAAACGACTTCACAGACAGAAAAAACTGAAACCCCCGAATTCAGACTGAACATTTTAACAGACGGTTAAGTGCATTAATCAATTTTTTTCTAAATACATACAAATATATCTTAAATAAACAACAGGTTTGTAAATCTAGTGCTAAATGTAACTTAACCCTAAAATAATCTTTAAAAAAAAAATCCTAATAAGACTAAATTAATATTCTACAAATTATTTCACCTTAAAATAAGCATTTTGTTAACTAGAAAATAAGAACTAAGCATTTTTAAACTAGAAAATAAGCATTTTGTTAACTAGAAAAATAAGAACTAAGCATTTTGTTAACTAGAAAATAAGAACTTACCTCATCCACCTTAGTTAAAAATTATTCACCCTAAACAACAAAAATTATTTTTTCTAGCTAAAATTGTAAACTCTTCTTTTCGATCCTACCACTTACGTCAGAAAATTAACCTTTTCAAGTTATAATTTCCTCCCTTTAAGGAGAGCGGGATGTAGTAACTACACTACATACACCCTATACCACACCCTCTACCAATGACACGATCTATACCACACTGACTACAAAACCGAGTGCAGTGCCATTGTCACTTGGTTCCCACACATCCAAGCTCAGCCAATATGATTGTTTATGAATCCATCGCTCACATTCGGTTTAGTCCACACCCATAAAATACCAAAGTGATGACCTCATAAACATGTCTCTCTTTGGTAGGGAATAAGAGTACGATTTAACTATCTCTTACACATGCGGCATAAACAAAGCCAGAATAAACAAACCGAAATGTGGGACGACGACGACACCAAAACATAAACAAACTGAGTCGATGAGCGGCACACTATGCTGATAATGCACTTTGACACATGGACCGATATATTGGGTGCAACAAACGAAAATGGGTACTTTGCTGATACACCCCAGCTTGAGCCTGTTGCGTTGCCCAATATATTGGTCTATATTAAGAATAGCTGATACGTGAGTCTTTTTATTAACCTTCATAACCGTTCTCCCGGTTTCGACTCTTCTCCTTCATCCATAAGGAAAGCACGGCGAAATTCCGGTTATAACAGCACCTTCTGGAGAAAGAAAAAAAAATCAAGGTGAACATGTGGTCAAAGATTTGTGTTGCAATCTGTTCCGTGGAAGTGCTCGAAACATCGTATGTGACAACTTTTTTACAAGCTTTAATTTGGCTTCTACTTTGTTGTTAGACAATTTGTCAATATGGGGAACAGTAAACAAAAGACATAAATTTGTACCAGCCGAATTTTCTAATCCAAAAGGAAGAGCAATAGAATCATCAATCTTTGGATTCACCAGCAACATAAGTATGTGCTCATATGTTCCAAAAAAGAACAAATTGGTTGTGATTCTTTCCACTTCCCATTATAGTATCGAAATTGAAGGTTCTAAAAGAAAGCCAAAAATGATACTCGATTACAACAAAAGCAAAGGAGGTGTTGATAATATGGACAAGTGCCTTGGTGACTACACTACGAAGAGAAGAACAAAGCGATGGCCTTTGGCTTTTTTTTATAACATTGTGGATGTGGCTGCATTTGCAGCATTCGTGGTATACATACATGGAAAATAATCCACACTTGAAGAGCTCAACAAACCGTAGAAGGTTGTTCCTACAACAGTTGAGTGAACAATTAGCAATTACAAAAATCCAGGATCGTTCAGAAAATGCCCAAGTCATGCGAAATTTTCCATCACGTAGTGGAATTGAAAGTATGTTGGGCCACCCAGTAACACCGACTGTTGAAAATCTTCCACTAAGGGCTCAAGAAGAATGTGACAATTCTGGGAGAATCAACCAGAAAGGAAATTGTTACCTATGTCCCAGAAGAAAACTAACACGAAAAGTCTGCAAAGTCTGCAAAAAGCCCGTTTGTGCTGAATATTTAGTAGATAGAACTCAATGTGAAAGATGTCCATCCTAAAATAACAATTTTTTTTATAAAATGTAATATTTTCCTTTTCTTCCAAACAAAATAATAAAATAATGTCAAATGAATAAAAAATATGAATTTATGATGAAACAAAAATGCTTTTCTCCATTTCTAGCTAACAATTTGCATGTATTTTTCCATGCACACTTGGGTGTGTTGGGTGTTGATAGAAGGTAAATCGCAAAAACTGCTTGTAAATCTTGACCCAAAAAGAAAATTTTAATTTTTTTTTAAATATGAAAAAAAACCATATTTTAGGAGGCTATTGAAAACACATAAAATTAGTTCAGAACAATACAAGGAACTAATACAAAAACATAAAAACCAATTTATCTTGGGTGGTGATTTCAAAGCGAAGCAAACGCACTGGGGATCGCGATTGATAACAACAAAGGGTCGTGAATTGCTTAAGGTTGTGAGTTTGTATCAACTGGTAAACCAACATATTGGCCTACAGATATGAAGAAAACAGCTGACCTCATTGATTTTTTCATAACGAAACAAATATCTAGAAGCGTACTACAAATAGAGGAAGGAACAGATTTGAGCTCCGACCACTCTGCAATCTATATGAGTCTAAGTGAAAATCTAATTATGAAATCCGACAACATCTAACTCACTCATAAAAATACTGACTGGAATTATTTTAAAGAGCTTCTTGAACAAGAATTGAATCATTTCAAAGAACTGCTAAACACGTATCAGCTTGAAGAAGAAGTACTCGTCTTTACTTAACAGTTACAAAGAGCAGTTTAGAAGTTCTCCTCTGACAAAAAAGAAAGAACCTGGTAATAAATATCCAAAACAAATTTTAGATTTAATATCGCAAAAAAGAAAGCCTCGAAATGAGTGGCAGCAAACAAGGTATCCCTTATACAAATCGCAACTCAACCAACTCACTAAATCAATACGCAACCAAATAAGTGAGCTAAAAAATCAAAGTATTAGCCAATATCTAAATCGGCTAACTGCAGATAAAACTATTGATTATTCATTATGGAAATCAACAAAGTACCTTAAACGTCCTATACAGCATAATCCACCTTTTAAAATAGCAAATAGTACATGTGATAAAATCAATTTAGAAAAGGCAGAGTTATTTGCCGAGCATTTGACAAAAGTATTTCAGCCTAATGAAAGCCCAAATGAAGAAAATTGTCCAACAGGTATACAAAGAAGTGTTGAAACCCATTCAGTCAAACAAAATGAAATCGAAGTTATTATTCGGAAATAACTACAGTCGGCATTATTAACGTACGAGGAAATGGAAATCAACACCTATAACACCAATATCAACCGATCCCAATGGCTTAATGGTTAACTTCAGGGTATTTTCTTATTGACGAACCACTTAATTCGTCAGTTGATTCTCACCCAGAACCTGCAAATATTAACTGTGCCAAGCGATGGAAACTAGTAATACACTTGAAAAATGAGTTCTGCGGGCGATGGCAACCAGAGTACTTCAACCAGTTACAATTTCGTTCAAAGTGGAAACAACGTGTTCAAAATATAAAGTAAGGCACAATGGTGATCATGAAAGAAGATAACGTTCCTGCCTTACGATGTAAGTTGGGTCGAATCATCAAGGCTTATCCGGTGATGATGGACTTATTCGCGTTGTTCACGTTCGAATGGAATTTTGCGACGCACCACTTCCAAAAGAAGACATGGAGGTTATACGAAATCTGCGAGGTAAAACGAAATCTGCGCCTATTGAAACCACACCCGTTAACCAACCAGAAAAATTCTTCAAAAATCTGGGACCAACAAGTATAATAAATAGTGAGTGGACCTTGGTGGAGATGGAGTTATACTGGAAGGGGGTTCAACTTCTTAAAAGTTACTATGGGAGATTAGTCGACGTGTGCGAGCAACTGCACCTCAAACATGAGTTTGATCAACAGTTCATTAACCAATTTCAACATCTGATCAATGAATTAACTCAAAATAATGAGCTCTTAAAAAACGAAAGAAACGGCAAATCCGAGAGAGGAGCAGTAAACATCATCGGAAATGTAGCTAATGCACTGTTTGGCATACTTGATGACGAATATGCTAACTATATGGAAGACACGATACGAAGGGTTGAACAAAATGAAGTATGTACATCTTTCCAACTTATTGAAAAATCAAACTTCACTAATAGATGTTCCAAAGCCCGTCAACGCAAAGGGGACCGAAAATTTTACCAAGAATCTTTTTCTCGAAGTGAGTGAGGATATCTTCCCCCTTTTTAGACTGAGTCCATGTTTCACCGCCATAAAGCAGGGCGGGGATGATCTTCTATTCAATTGCCTTCTCAGTCTAAAGAAACAGCGACTGACAAGAGTAATTCTTTGTTTTATTGTTGCTGAGGTATTGTTTCCAGAATTTCAATACTAGTGAATGCCTGATGTAGACTTTTCTGGTCTGAAACCGCACTGACAGGGGCCAATCCGGTCTTCGACGAAGAGTTTCAGACGATCACACAGGATGGCAATTGAGGGGGTCTCCTTTCAAGTGGATCGGGCAACCGGTACTGAGATTCAATACTGACATCTGACCAAATCTTCGAAATGCGTTGGTGTATGCTATCTAACAGGTCATTTCAGGTCAGCTGCTTTAAATACCTCGGCTGGTAAGCCGTCAGCTCCAGAAGCCTTGTTAGATTTAAGTTTGGTATCCTCACTTCATTTTGGTTAGGTATACGAAAGGTTGAATAGTTCATTCTGTTTGACAGCGGGATGTCAATAGTTATATAGTCTGCAGAAGCAGTTTTCTCATTTTCTCAGCACCAACTGTGACTCTACTAAGAGCTTTCCATCATTTCATCTTTCTGGAGTATAATCTCTCAATATTTTCGATCGCGCTTTTCTCCAGCTCGTTCTTTTTGTTTCGGAGAAACTGATGTTCTTCCTGTCTCTTCTGTTCATAGAGCTCATGAGCAGCCCTCGTCCTTCTTTGTAGCGCCGCTTTGTACGCCTCTTGTTTAACCGCATGATCTTGCCGGCAATACTCGTCAAACCAGGAGTTTCTCGGTGGTGGTTGGTTGAAACCTAATACATCAGCTGTGGCATTTCTGAAGGCATGTTGGCAACGTTGCCACTGGTCGATTTCGGGAAACGCGATCAAATGCAACGTTCTGTCGATTGCAGATTTCGGCGTCATATCCTCGAACAGTAATTCTTCTCTGTTGTGGTGTTTGGGATATCCGCATTCGTAGCGTGGTTGCAACAAGGTAGTGATCCGAGTCAATTTACCCGCTCGGATGGTGCAGCCCTTAACGTGGTCTGTTAAGGGTCCGAACATTCCACGTCCAGATCCGTCATTGTCCTACTTTCCTCTGTTAAGGTCGTCAGCAGTAGAGTCATCCTTATCCGAGGCTTGTTGTTGCTTTGTAACTAGCTAATTTTTTCGTGGTTGGGAAGTTACCCCGGCGTACGACCCCCAACCTGGAGGACCGGTTCCATTTTATACTAATAGGATAAGGGCCGGTTATTCCGGAGTCAATATCCCACTTCCAGGGCGCGAGCGCTGCCGTTGACCCCTTAAGGGTTCATCCGACACCAATTCGTTTCGCTCAGTATCCCTATAGATCTGGGATTTAAATAAGTCGAAGCGGCTCATATAGGGATAAACATTAATAGTTCGACCTGATGGGAACTTGCAGACGCCACCGCTTAAAGTTGACTGTCCGTTCAGTCTGTGACCACGTCGAGGCAATCGGTCATGTCCATTGTGTTGTGCTCGCTGCCGTTGTTATTGTGACAAACATTCGAGAGTATAACTTGTCATGAGAAAGCTTCTCAAATGCCCCTCCGACACGCCATTAAAGAGTAGGCCCCTTCCATTCGTGTAAAGAATATAACACAAAACGAATGGCTGTGAGAAGTGAGGCCCTGGGTCCCCTCAGTATACCCTTAGAATGGAAAAAGGTGATGGGGTCAGATTAGAAAGAATAAATAAATATTGCTTAATTTTACTTACAAGATCGCCTACCACGTTTTTGGTCAAACTACTCAGAATGATATTTTATAGTTGTCTGTATACGTATACGTTTTATTTTTAATATACACCAATAATATACGATTTTATCTCAAATATACACCAGGCTTATAGATGTATGTATGTAGGTGCAAGTTTGTGGGTTTTATTTATTTCTGATGACATGACCCAGATATTGCCGTTTTCGAATACTGATTTTAGTAGCAGTATTATTTTGATTTTTACTTTATGATAAAAAAATAAAGTGCACGACTGGGTCGTACGTACTTGCACCGTAATGCTATAAGTGCATTATTTTATCAGGATTAAAGTCCAAGTCTTGCTCTTCCCAGTAAAGGAGGCGTGGCATTCCGCGTTTCGATGGAATAATAATCATAACATTGTAGGAGTTTACTCAATGTTTTGTTTTTATAAAAACGCCCATAAAAAGTGGGCGTGGCCAGATACGGTGTTTGAGTGAATTATAGAAAATTTTAACGCCTATTACTTTGCTTAAATAATTTTTTCTCAATTTCTAGTAAAAATTTTGAAAAAAAAAAGTTTTATAACAGTGGGCGTGGCAATTCCAAAATTTGGTACTCCATTATTTTGCACTTGTCTTATAACCTATAAATATTAATTTTTAGCCCAGCCGTTTAGGCTGTAGTCGAATATGCAGACAGACAGACAGACGGAATTGCCGGACCTACTTTTTTGAACTTCTCCATCATAGTAATGTCAAGTTTGATTAAAATCTCGAGTTAGATTTTTTTCACGATTGCAATACTTGCCCTATAGGTAAGTGCAAGTAAAAACTTATTACAATTGCCGACAGCATATGTTTTTACATATGAATGTCCATAATTAATGAAAAACAGTGCCGGGTCATCCATCTCTCCCTCCCCACTCATTCGCTGTTGTGCTTTCCAAGTAACGCAACTGTCTCATGTACCATACATTATCACAGTTGCGCTGATTGAGAGAGCGTAACATCTGATGCATAGCGGGCCGTGAGTGTTTATCTGTATAGCGGACAACAGCTGACTGTCGTTTGGGCATAACACCTGCGACAGTTTGCTGTGGAAAACTATTATTAGGATCTACACTTCGCGGCTTCGCTTAGTTTCGTCAGAGTTGTGTCTTTTTGTGTTTTTATGTTTTAGTGATGAGGGAATTTAGGGTGGATATTTCCAACATACGTGGGCTTCGAACGAATTTCTTCGATGTGTACGCCCACACCCAATCCCATAAACCAGCTGTTCTGGCACTTAGCGAAACACAGGTAGTAGAAGAATCTTCTGATTTGCAACTGCCTGGATATAGCTTAGTGCCATTATTCTTTCCCCACCGCGGCCTCGCCATTTTTATCCGTAGTGATATTGCTTACCAAATTCCCACACAGTATGGCCACTGTTCCAATCCGGAATTCAATTTTAAATGGCTAAAGTTCACCGTCCGTAAGCAAATTATTCACTACTGCTTTATCTATAGAAGCCCTAGTGCTGACAGCAACTCAACTTTTAACGAGTTTGATGCGCTGTCAGATTCCATCACTCGAATTGTCTCCCTGTATCCTTATACTGAAATCGTTATTGCTGGCGATTTCAATATACACAATTCGGATTGGCTTCGGCACTCTGGCCAGACAACACCCGAAGGAAGGTATGTTGAACTTTTCGCTGAGGTAAACAACTTGACCCAGCTTGTAAATGAGCCGACACGTATACCTGACATTGCAAGTCACTCAGCCAACACCCTTGACTTGTTTCTTACTTCGCACCCTGATAAATACACCATTGATGTACTAGCGCCCCTAGGCCGGTCTGACCATAACATCATATCAGCTAAATTCTCGTACTCCGACCACGCAGTTAAAGAACAAACTCCCAGAAGAAAAGTATGGCAATACGAGCAAGCCAACTGGGACGGCCTTAGTAGCTTCTTCAGGAGTTTTAACTGGTCGCTATGCTTCCTCGATAGTGACGTGGATGCCGCCGCTGATATGATTACCGACACGATTCTCTTAGGTATGAATGATTTTATTCCTAACAGAATAAAGAGCATTAAACCTAAGATAAACTCATGGTTCAACTTGAGCTGTAAAGAGGCAATCAGGTTGAAAGAAGTAAGTTTTCGGTATTATAAAGCCAACAAATCTGAGGAAAACCGAAAGAAGTTTAAACAAGCCAGAAAAGACTGCAATGCCCATATTAAACGTGCAAAATACCTATACGACCAAAAATTGAGGCAAAAAATTCTACAGTGTCCCAAAGGTAGTAAAAATTTTTGGTCATTCGTAAAAAACATTAAAAATTCTGCCTCATCTGCCATCCCAACGCTCATTTACAATGACATTCCAGCTGTCAGCTCCTTAGACAAAGCTAATCTTCTTGCTGCACAGTTTGCAGCTAATTCCACGCTGCAAGATAGTGCTTTGTCTGTCCCTGTGCTTGAGAGCGTCGAATCCTCCATGGGACAAATACACTTTCGCACTCGCACAGTTGCAGGAGTTCTCAAAGGTCTTAACATACACAAATCCGCTGGCCCAGACGGTATTCCCCCTATAGTTCTGAAGAGGTGTTCTTCCTCGCTGGCAAAACCTCTGCGTAAGCTTTTCTGTCTGTCCTACTCTTTTGGGCTCTTCCCGAGAAGATGGAAAACAGCATTTGTCCAGCCTATCCCTAAAAAAGGCGATTCTTCCTCTCCGACCAATTACCGACCCATTGCACTTACGTCCCTTCTTTCCAAGGTCATGGAAACGCTGATAAATCGTCAGCTTATGAAATATCTTGAATCACGAAAACTCATTAATGACCGGCAGTATGGTTTTCGTAGCAACAGGTCCACTGGTGATTTGATGGCATATCTCACCGAGAAGTGGAACCATTCTCTCCATCACTTTGGCGAAACAAAGATGGTTGCACTCGATATTTCAAAGGCATTTGACAGAGTTTGGCACCAAGCTCTTTTGTCTAAAATGCGTGCATTTGGCATCGATGAAACTCTTCTTCAATGGATTAGAAATTACCTTTCGGGGCGTTCAATACAAGTTGTGTTGGATGGCTTCAAGTCTGATATTCACCACACAAATGCTGGTGTTCCCCAGGGCTCAGTTTTGTCTCCGACTCTTTTTCTCATTTATATAAATGATCTCTTGTCTGCAACCTCTAATCCAATCCATTCCTTCGCTGATGATAGTACCCTCAGTTTTTCATATTCGTTCCCTAACTCACGTCCCTGCTCTTCGGCCGTAGAAGAGGAACGACAGCGTATGTTAAACTCATTAAATTCCGATCTCGACAGCATTATCAAATGGGGTTCAACCAACAGAGTGGAATTTAATGCTTCCAAAACGCAATGCTGTCTTCTATCTCTCAAGCGAAACCAAAATCCCCAACCATTATCCATGAATGGTACTTACATCGCGGAAACCGAAAGACTTGCCACTCTCGGTATGTGTATTAATAACCATCTTCGATGGAACGATCACATATTCGAGGTCGCCAAAAATGCTGCAAAGTGTCTAGGATTCCTTAAGCGGTGCAAGAAATACTTCACCCCATCTGATCTGGCCTCAATTTATAAGGCATTTATCCGCCCAAAACTGGAATATAACGCCCATATCTGGTCTGGTGCACCCAAGACCGTTCTGCACATTCTAGACAGGGTCCAAAATAGCGCGTTAAAACTTATAGGTGATAGAGACATTGTACGCTCCATAGCGCCTCTAGAACATCGGAGAAATGTAGCATGTCTCTCCCTGTTTTATCGCTTTTTCCATAAAAAATGCTCCAGTGAAATAGCCAGTTGCATTCCTCCCCTTCAAAATTTCACCCGCAATACGCGTCACGCTAAGAATGCACATCAGTTCACCCTCAAGCCCAATTTCGGACGTACTGTCAAATACAGAGATTCGTTTATAAGCCGAACGACACGTATGTGGAATGATCTCCCATGCTCTGTATTTCCTCATCACTTCAACCTCGAAACATTCAAAGCCAACGTGCACCGGTACCTCCTCTGTTCCTCTCTCCCCTTTTCCCAACGCCCGCGCCCTGAATCAGTATAAGGGTATTCATATCCCCTTTGGCGCGCGCAATTTATAAAAAAAAAAAAAAAAAAAAAAAAAAAACGGTGTTTTGTGATATAATTTATTTTCTAAGAATAAGAGCATCACCTTTCATATCTCAACTAAAACTAATTGATGGTCGGTTAAAAATCCCCAGATCTGATTGTAAGAATCTTAACATAAACAAACGGCAACGACCATCACGGTATCCTTCTATTTGATCTGGTTTCTTTTTTAGTAGTATGTTTCCAAATAAGGTAGCTGAAAGACCAAAAATTAATAGGTTATAAAAGCGAAACGGACGTTGCCTACCTATGGTATTCAAGTTGTAGTTTTTTTTGTCAATTCCCTCTCTCAGAAAAATACATAGGTGTAAGAACACATTTCGCCTTGGTGGACTTAAGCGACTTATGAGATCCATGGCTTCCTCCAGGGTGTTCGTTTGCAACAATTGATCAGCATAAGGATTTAAAAGTGGTTCATTAGTAGCTTCAAGTAACATAAGCATAACTTCTGCAGCAGTATCCGCATTTCCGGCTGTAAGCACAAAAAAAATATTTACAAATGTTTATGTGTGACCAAAAAAGGAGTGACGAAGTATGTACACACATATATTTTTGCACAATATTATGTAAAAATAATGCATACAGAAAAGTTTAAAGTATCATTTTATAACAAGATCTAGCTAAATTTCCCAGATTTTTAAGCGTTTTTAGCATTTTTACCATCCTAAGGGTATTGTCAAAGAAAAAATTTATGTTGTTCCTGTATGACTTAACCCACCTGTATTGGGCTAATCGACAAGTTGTTATGTTCAACAGCCTTATTAAACGATCTGAGTATTATAACAATGCCACTCTACTGGTTGAATGTTTCGCATTTATGCTCAACGTCAATTGCTTTGGTTTTGTCATTTTCGATTGCATTCGTTGCTTATGGGAACTCTTCTTCCGCTTCTCTCGCTCCCTGTACTAATGCCCTTACTGCTAGATGTGCTGATGTCTCCTAAACTCAGTATAATCTCATGGAGGTCTCTCTGTAGTTTTCACCTCTGTACATCGTTTAAAAAAACACCTTTATCTGTACAACAACTTGCATCAGACTAAATGAAATTTACCACCGCGCATGTACTCGCCTTTCTATTCACAACCTGTACATGACCTAAATGAATACTTTCAAGCATTTTCTTTAACCTCCTTTTCAGGCACGCAACGCAGTCTTTCTCGCACTGCACAACTTTTCCAACCGTTTTTTCAATGGCATCTTGACCACAAATACTCTTACTTTATCACGATGGTGCGGCTGTACTCTACAAATCTCTTCTTCTTCTACTTGACTCGACCAAGAACCCACTTGATCCATCTGCCATAATATCTTCTGCAGCTGGTCTAACTGATCATCTTCGGAAAACTGTACGAGCATTCTCTGCGTTGCCGCAACTTCAACTACTGGAACCTAGCCACAATGTACCAAGGGATGTTTTCAACAAAGCTTTGCCATCTGATTCTTTTGCGGACACTGAGATGATGAATTTCGCGAAGAAGTCCACACCCAACAAAAGGCTCACCGGGGTCGGCTTGAAATAGCTTAGATCGACATATCTGTACGAAATTGTATTAAAATTTCTATTCACCTGTACCACGATCAATATGAGAACTGGCTGCTATTGACTTTCTTCTGGCATAAACCAAAAAGGCTCTAATGTATGCGGCTCTGACGTGCTCGAAATGAACCATGGCTTTGCGCTTGGGAAGGGAGCAGCGCCAATGCCTACAAGTCTTTTGCTGCTGTCCTGGTAGGAATCCTTAACCCCTTGCATAAACTGTCCACCATCAGGTTTAGATGGGACACTGTATCTGTACGATAAGGACCGTGCAATTAACCATTAAAGGCAACCTTTACCATAGCAGTCGGGATCAAAGAACCCTTTTGCTCCGAGAAGTAAATTTTCTGTACGTATGCTTTATGTATTTTATGTAACTTTATCGGCATTATACTGTGCACATTTTTCTCTACATTTTCCTGTACTTTTCTTTTACTTAAGGTCTCTAATTGGCGAGTATAAGCTCGTCATCCTTTAGTAACTCAATTTTGTCGTTGAGCATTTCCAACTTAGCTGCAAGCAGAACATGACTCTGTGTTTCAGCTACCTCTACATCTGTACCATTAGCCTGTATGTCTATACCGGATGAGTCGCAGACTCCCTGTACGTGCCTGAGCTACCCACTAACTAGTCAGTTAGACTTCATCTTCCTGTCGCCTCGCCTGTACCTGCCCCTGCTAGCAGTTGTAGCTGGAACACTGTACCTGACTTCTTGAATCTCTTTCTGCGCTGGATGGCTAAAAGTTTATGCTTATTAACCTCTTTCTTCGGCAGGGGGCACAGCATCTTTGAAAACAGTTATTTTCTTTATAATCTTATGCAGCGGACTCCTGGCCGCATCTACTTTACCAGCCACCTCTACATCTGTACACCACGCTATTTCTCTATACCGCTCTTACCAGCACCTGCCGCGTTGGATAACCCAGCTGCGTGTTTGTTGATTAACTCAAGCCTCGTCGTTAACTTCGGCTGATCGGAGTCGCGTTGGAGCTACGTCTGACGACCGGTCCCCATACAATTTCAATTCAGTTCAATTCAATTTTTCTTTATTCATTCATTCAAATTAAAGCAAAAATATTACAAATTTCAATTACAATTTTTCATAAAGTTTTATATATGTATATATGTAAATACAGAATAGTTAGTGACATCTTTATTTCAGAAAAATAGAGCTGATTCCATATTAAAAATTTTAACTTTGTCTGGGGTGCACAAAAGTAGAGAAGAAGTTTAACAAATATAAGGAATAAATTCAAACAATATTAAAGATGGCAGTAATAGTTAAAAATGATAATAATTTAATAATAATTACAAAACAAATGCGCAAACATTTTTTTTTTTTATGCGGAATAGCACAATAATTTTTCGATTTCGTGATGGTGAAAACCAAGAAGCCAACCGCCTCTCATGAAAAATACCTTCAGAACTTTGAAATAAAATAAATTTTTTACTTTTTAAAATAACTACAAACTTTTCGTATTGCAGATTTTTGAGCGATCGTTAATTGCTGTAGTTCACTAAAATAAGCACCACCCCAACTGCAAAGTCCATATTGTAATCTTGAATGAATTATACCATGGTAAACCATTTTCAAAGTGTTAGAAGAGCAATACTTCCTAAGACGAAAAAAAAACAACGGGTTGGCTTAAGTATATACTTCTTCAAAAAACAAATGTGCTTGGCCCAGTTCAAATTTTGATCAATCGTAACACCAAGGTATTTAGAACTATCTACATCTTCAATTTTGAAGCAGTTCCTTCTGCAGTCAGCATTTCTATTGAACGATTGACCATTTTGAAATCTGCATTGGTTACTTAGTAGGTCGTGCCTTGCACAATCATGAGAATGAAATAATATTCTAAGTCGGGGTGCTCCTGGCCAGTAAGACTGAAATACATCAACTTAGTTTTGCTACTAACAATAAGCCTGTGCTCCGCAAACCAACATCTTAGCAGAAAGACGTCATGATATATGTTAGCTATTAAATCTAAAGGACTGCCTGAACAATACGCAATACCAAGGTTGTCAGCAAAGGCTATAGTTTTACCCAAGAATGGGAGTGAAAATAAGGAATTAATGTATATTAGAAATAAAATTGGACCAAATACAGAACCTTGGGGTACTCCCTAGTTATTTAATTTTGAACTGCTTATATTGCAATTAATTTTTACATACTCTAATCTATCGTTAAGATAAGACTCTAACCATTTTTACACGAATCCTCTGAATCCGGCCTTATGAAATTTATTTAATAGAACTCGATGGTCAACCATATCAAATGCCTTTGTAATGTCGACAAAAAGGCCAGCACAAAATAATTTTTAATTTAAACCCTTATATAAAATATAACAAAAGTCCAATAGAGCATCCTCAGTAGAAAGGCCAGTCCTAAAACCAAACTGTAAGGGACTGTAAGACCAAAATTCTCTTTTTAACAACTTTTTTAAAGACTTTAGAAATTGACGACAATAGAGAAATCGGCCTATAATTGGATTTGTCTGTCTTGTTGCCCTTTTTAAACAGCGGGATAACCACAGCGCATTTAATTTCTACGGGAAAAGACCCAGACATAATGCTAAAATTAAAAAGGTAGGACAAAATATCTACTAAATTGGGTCCAATGTTCTTCAGAATCAAATTCGAAATCTCATCATTACCATGCGAATTAGAATTAAGTAAAGAATTGATAGTTCTTAACAACTCAAATCCTGTAATAGAATTAAAAACAAAACTGTTACTATAGACAATGTCTAGAGAACCAGGCTTGCTTTAACAATTACAAGAAGCTACCGAACTGCCTGAAAAAGAGGATTCTCCAATAGAAGTAAAGTAGTTACTGAATTCATTGGCTATTTCTGAAGGATTCGAAATGCTGAACCTACCATTTTTAAGTACGAAGGGATCTAAGTTAGTACAAACTTTTCGACTAATAATACTATTAACGACTTGCCACTCTTTCTTAAGATTCCTACTTGTCGTTTGTATTTTGGAATAATAATACCTATCCCTAGCTAATATAACTTGCTTGTTTACTTTTTTGCAAAGCTTGTTAAAACGAGTATTTAAACTGCTATTCAGCGGATGTTTCCAACATTTTCTCCTCAATTTGTGTTTATGGTTTATTTGTTTAATAAGGGCACAGGTAATCCATGTTTAAAGGCGAAACTCCGATTTCTTTAGTGTTATATTGTAAGTAGATAAACCAATGTAATGTTTTAAAATTTTAAGAAATTTATCATACGTTATAGAAGCATTTTGTTCTGCATAAACACTATTCCAATTTTCATAACGAAGCTCAATGTCAATCGTTCAATGTCTGAAAGTCTATTTTATTAAATTTGGTTTGAGGAAATTCGCGTGGGTTACATTAGATGCTTTCAAAAAAGATTCCCGTCATACAATGATTTGAGTTATATTAAGATCCAAGTTAATTCCAGCAAGAAGATCCTCAGCAAAATTCTCAAGACGAGAAAAAACATGGTCAAGGCAGGTGCCCGAACTTGGTCTGGTAGGTTCATCAATAAACGATAATAGTCCGTGTTCAGCCAGGAGCGCTTGGTACGAATTAGAAACTGAATTAGAATCTAAAACGTCTAAAGTAAAGTCGCCTAAGATAACAAGATTTTTAGATCGTTCATTAGCTAAAAAGTAAGATAATTCATCGAAAAAGAAGTTAGGTGGTAACGACTGAAGTCTATATACACAGACAAAACTAAATAATTCCTCGTGAATATTGCAACACACTTTGATGACATCCGCGCTTCTTAGGTTAAAAACTTTAACGTCACTGGCATACAAGTTCGATACAAAAACTCCTACTCCACCGGCAGAATACATTAGTATTAGCAAAAAAATTATAATTAGGAATGTGATAATCTTCAACTTCACACGAATAAATCCAAATTTCAGATATAATTATTGTTTCAGGCAGGTTTACAAAAGCTTCAAGATTCCCAATCAGTAAATCGAAGTTTCGACGCAAACTACGAATGTTCTTATGTAAAACAAAAAATGATTTGTCACCTGAATTACTACTAAAAATGCTATCAGAATTCTTATAGTGAGACTATCGCAAATTAGATCAAAGCAGTCATTCATGTTATTGCCCTTGGAGAGCAGCTATATCATCAAATGATCTTATGACGAAATTTCCTCATTCAAATATTAGAATTTCTAAATATTTGAAATTATTATCTTTTTTTAATGTTTTTTGCTGCCATATATACAGCTTTAGAGTATTTAGTTAAACTATCACTAATAAAAATATTTCAATTACTATTGATAACAAAAAGCAACGAGTTCAGCTTCCTCTTTGCATTTTTTTTTTTGCTTTCCATCACTTTCCGCCACTTTCCGCTTGACGTTGGACGAAGAGAAATGCACCCAGAGAATATCATCATATCCAGTAGATTTGGAGATTGTACTCGCATGTTTTGTTTTATTTATGCGCTTAACATAACATTTATCTATATCCTCAGTTGAAACAGATATATTCAATGCTTTGTCGAAAATCGAATTAAGTTTCTCCTTTGCGTTTGTGTTATTGACATCAGATACACCAACAATTTCAACAACATTCTCCAGTTGCTTCTGCTCTCTCCAGTTCACCTTGCTCTCCAAATTTATCACCTTCATACGCAATGTTTTGTTCTCCTCTTTCAGCTGTTCGATTGTGCTGAGAAAAGCACTGTTGATTTTTTTAAGACTTAGAATTTCAGTGTAAAGCAATTGAAGGGTTAATGAACTTTCGGCCAAAGTAGAAAGAACCGTCGACATACTGCCGTCCGCTGTGCCAAGTACAGGTTCGGTTTCGCATTGAGACGAAAGTGTAGGATTTGCTTGGACAACCGTCGATTTGGGTGTTGTATTAATTTTAGCAGATCCTTTTCCTCGAGAAGAAAGTAAGGTAGTCTTAGCTGGAACTGCTGTTGACTTTGATGTTGCTAATTTATGCTGCTTATTTAAGGGCTGCATTTTTTGTTGTGAGGTTGATGTTGCAGGTGGTGGTTGTTGGAGTGATTTGCGTCGCAAAACATAACACTTGTCGCATCGATGGGTAAGTTTATTTGTTGTTAGATATTCAATATCAACCGTTTGAATATTAGCACAAGAACCGTGAAAAAAACTTTTGCGATCACCGCACTGTATTTTTGATGCATCGTTGCGATCTATTTTGTCGTTGCAAATCGGGCAATTCATTTGAAAAAAGTTAACTGACTGTAAGTTTGAAGATAATTTAAAGACTCGCACCCCACAACACTTTAAAACACGTCTGCTCTTGACCTCTCAGACACCGAGCATGGTTCGAAATATGCAACCTTGACTGACTCCTTGAAGTCTATGCACTGTCATTGATATCAGTTCCTGCCAGAAATGATCAAACATTTCGCAACGAAGCGCATTGTGGTCTGTACCCAAACCTAACTTGAGCTAGTGGTCTGTTGACGATTACCTATTGTTTTAACATTATTTTTATTTTCATCTAGCTAGATCAATAGGTTTTACTCTTCTCAATCTTCTTGTCTGATTGTTAGTTCTTAATAGATCCGTCATTTCTGAATAGATGTGACTGACAAAACTTAGTTTTATGGTTATTTAGAATTACTTTCATTTCTTCTATCATTTCGATTTCTAGATCTCTATGCAGATCAGTATTTCGTATGGACCACGGTGCATTTACTAAATTCAGTAGTACTTTATTTTGGAAAGTTTGTATTTTCTGCAAAATTTGTTTTACATGTACATCCCCATAACTGAATCCCGTAGGTCCATACTGGTTTTATAATTTGCTTATAAAGCAGTAATTCATTGTAATTGGACAAACAAGAGTATTTCCCTATAAGCCAATACGTTTTACTATAGCGCAAAATCATTTCTTTTCTATTTTTCTTTACATGCACTCTCCAGCGCAGTTTTGCATCTAGTGCCATGCCTTGATATTTCTATTCGTAAAGTTGATATGGACCGACTTAAGATCATTTAAATTAATTTACCACTTTGTGGTCCACTCTGATATACTGCCTTCTGTAGCTTTTTCATCGCTACTTCGATAGTTTCTCCCACAGCAAGAACAGCAGTATCATTTGCGATTATTGCTGCAGTTGTCTTATCACTATTTGGCAAGTCATTGGTATACAAGAGATATAATAGAGAGCTTAAAACACTGCCTTGTGGTACACCAGCCTCTATTTTACCTTGTTGAATTTAAAAAAAATCTGACTCTAGAGTTTTGGATTATTGCTTCGGCAGATCCTTTTGCAATTTATGGATCAGTCTTTTCTGCCATACTTTATCAAAAGCTTGTGCTATATCGAGAAATATAGCAGAGCATATCTTTTTTCTTCAATTATTTTATGCAGACGTTTAGCTTGGACAATATAGGCAGTATCGATATGGGGCGATATGAGGTGCCTTCACTAGGTGGTTTGCTTGGTATCATTATTACCTCCGCGACTTTTCACATGCTAGGTACATACCCTATCCTGAATGCAGCATTCATAATCTGTGCTGGTTTCATTATGCCTTTTTTGGAAGTTTTTTTTACGATTTCCCCTGAAATCAAATCAAATCCCGGGGCTTTTTTAATATTAATGCCCTTTTTTTATTTTTACTTGCACCTACATACATACATATGTATGTATATGTACATACCTATAGGGCAAGTATTGCAATCGTGAAAAAAATTGAGCTCGAGATTTTAATCAAACTTGACATTACTATGATGGAGAAGTCCAAAAAAGTAGGTCCGGCAATTCCGTCTGTCTGTCTGTCAGTCAGTCAGTCTGTCTGTCTGTCTGTCTGTCTGTATATTCGACTGCAGCCTAAACGGGTGGACGGATTTGCTTGAAACTTCAAATCTGTGTTCTGTGGGATAATCCCTAGAGGCGAAATTGGAATTTTCATTCTAACCTCAAAATTAAGGGTAGTTTACTTAAGGCCGATTTCAGTTAAAATGAATTTTCTCGAAAACGGCTCTAACGATTTCGATAAAATTTGATATGTGGGTTAGTTTGGGCATATGCTATGAGGTGGCATACGTTTTCACGAAAAATTCGAATAACGGTAATATTGAAAATCAGCTGTTTCTCGGGTATTTGTTCGGCGATTGGGCTAAAAATTATTATTTGTAGGTTGTAAGAAAAGTGCAAAATAATGGCGTACCAAATTTTGGAATTGCCACGCCCACTTTTATAAAAATAATTTTATTCAAAATTTTTACCAGAGAAGACCTTCAAATTTTCTATAATTCACTCAAACACCCTATCTGGCCACGCCCACTTTTTAAGGGCGGTTTTATAGAACGAAACATACAGGCTATCAGTCGTTTTATCAGATTTGATAATGGAAATAGGTACCAGCAACGTAAACAAACTGATAAAGCAGCAGCCATATCTGACATTTTCATTATGTTGAATAGCAACATCCAGGATAACTATAAAGCAGGCAACGTCACTGTTGATGAACAACTTTATCCTTATCGTGGTGGCACCGGATTCACTCAATATATACCTTCAAAACCGGCCAAATATGGAATTAAGGTTTAGTGGGTATGTGATGCTATTACTTCTTATCCAGTCAAAGGGCAAATTTATACTGGTATGGCACCTTCTGGAGAAAGAGAAAAAAATCAAGGTGAACGTGTGGTCAAAGATTTGTGTTGCAATCTGTTCAATGGAAGTGCTCGAAACATCGTATGTGGCAACATTTTTACAAGCTTTAATTTGGCTTCTACTTGGATGTTAGACTACAATTTGTCAATATAGGGAACTGTAAATAAAAGACGTAAATAAGTACCAGCCGAATTTTCTAATCCAAAAGGAAGAGCAATAGAATCATCAATTTTTGGATTCACCAGCAACATAAGTATGTGCTCGTATGTTCCAAAAAAGAACAAATCGGTTGTGGTTCTTTCCACTTCCCATTATAGTATCGAAATTGAAGGTCCTAAAAGAAAGCCAAAAATTATACACAATTACAACAAAAGCAAAGGAGGTGTTGACAATATGGACAAGTGCCTTGGTAAATACACTACGAAGAGAAGAACAAAGCGATGGCCTTTGGCTTTTTTTTATAACATTGTGGATGTGGCTGCATTTGCTGCATTCGTGATATACATGGAAAATAATCAGCATTTGAAGACCTCAACAAACCGTAGAATGTTGTTCATACAACAGTTGAGTGAACAATAAGCCATTACGAAAATCCAGGATCGTTCAGAAAATGCCCAAGTCATGCGAAATTTTCCATCACGTAGTGAAATTGAAAGTATGTTGGGCCACCCAGTAACACCGACTCTTCTACTAAGGGGTCAAGAAGGACGTGACAATTCTGGCAGAATCAAGCAGACAGGAAATTGTTACCTACTTATGTCCCAGAAGAAGACTAACACGAAAAGTCTGCAAAGAATGCAAAAAGCCCGTTTGTACTGAACATTCAGTGGATATAACTCAACGTGATACATACATAGATGTCTATTATAAAATAACAATTTTTATTATAAAATGTAATATTTTCCTTTTTTTCCAAACAAAATGAAAAAATAATGCCAAATGAATAAAAAATATGAATTTATAATGAAAGAAAAATTCTTTTCTGCATTTCGAGCCAACAACTTACATACATTTTTCCATGCACACCCAGTTGTGTTGGGTGTTGATAGAAGAGGTAAAACGCAAAAACTGCTTTTAAATCTTGACCCAAAAATAAAATTTTAACTTTTTGAAATATGGTAAAAAACAATATTTTAAGAGGCTATTGAAAATCCTAAGTCGATACGGCTACATAGAACTCAAAATATATCAATTTGAAAACGAAAAACACACCCGGGTATGCGGGTGTTGACACAAGGGTTAACACACCTTGGGTTAGAACTGCCGTATTTTTGAGAATGTCCATACTTTTACCAATTCTTACACCAAGGAACAAGTTTTGATTTTCTTATGGGATGAATTTCTACCTTCTTTCATTGACTTCATATATTCACACATAAAATTTCATCCTTCTAGCTCCAAATTTAAGGCCCAAAAACTAGTGACATATGGACGGACGGACATGGTTCAGTCGTTTTCTCTATTGATGGTGGTCACGAATATACGTACATATGTATATACTTAATAGGGTCTACCTCAATTATTTCTCTATGTTTCAAACTATGTGTCAAATTTAATATACCCTTTGGAAAGGGTATAAAAACAAAAATGAACATGTCTCCGGAGTTTTCACTACTAAAAGAAAGCCTGAAAACGACAGAAAAGGTTCAAAACAATTATAATGTTCTGTATAACAAAATACGAAAACTTATTAAATATTCTCAAGGAAAATACATATAATTAAAAGTAGAAAGGTTTCCGTTTAACAAAAAACAAAAGAGACCGATAAATGTTGTTGCAAAACAAACTACACTTTCATGCACATCTGAACTTGAATCAGAAATTTTTTTAAAATTTATAGGTTATCAACATGCTTAGGTACAAAAGCAAAGAACCGGTGCCAAATTTTATGCTCACATTTGAGCATGAGGAAGACACAAAAAAAGGTATGAAATTAAAAATTCATGTAGCCCTTATGGATTCTAAATAAGTTGTAAAGAATTTATATGTCTAAATATGTATTTTCCACTAATAAAAATTTTCTGTAAATCTGTGCCCCACCTAAATGATATGGACCGACTTAAGATCATTTAAATTAATTTACCACTTTGTGGTCCACTCTGAAATACTGCCTTCTGTAGCTTTTTCATCGCTACTTCGATAGTTTCTCCCACAGCAAGAACAGCAGTATCATTTGCGATTATTGCTGCAGTTGTCTTATCACTATTTGGCAAGTCATTGGTATACAAGAGATATAATAGAGAGCTTAAAACACTGCCTTGTGGTACACCAGCCTCTATTTTACCTTGTTGAATTTAAAAAAAATCTGACTCTAGAGTTTTGGATTATTGCTTCGGCAGATCCTTTTGCAATTTATGGATCAGTCTTTTCTGCCATACTTTATCAAAAGCTTGTGCTATATCGAGAAATATAGCAGAGCATATCTTTTTTCTTCAATTATTTTATGCAGACGTTTAGCTTGGACAATATAGGCAGTATCGATATGGGGCGATATGAGGTGCCTTCACTAGGTGGTTTGCTTGGTATCATTATTACCTCCGCGACTTTTCACATGCTAGGTACATACCCTATCCTGAATGCAGCATTCATAATCTGTGCTGGTTTCATTATGCCTTTTTTGGAAGTTTTTTTTACGATTTCCCCTGAAATCAAATCAAATCCCGGGGCTTTTTTAATATTAATGCCCTTTTTTTATTTTTACTTGCACCTACATACATACATATGTATGTATATGTACATACCTATAGGGCAAGTATTGCAATCGTGAAAAAAATTGAGCTCGAGATTTTAATCAAACTTGACATTACTATGATGGAGAAGTCCAAAAAAGTAGGTCCGGCAATTCCGTCTGTCTGTCTGTCAGTCAGTCAGTCTGTCTGTCTGTCTGTCTGTATATTCGACTGCAGCCTAAACGGGTGGACGGATTTGCTTGAAACTTCAAATCTGTGTTCTGTGGGATAATCCCTAGAGGCGAAATTGGAATTTTCATTCTAACCTCAAAATTAAGGGTAGTTTACTTAAGGCCGATTTCAGTTAAAATGAATTTTCTCGAAAACGGCTCTAACGATTTCGATAAAATTTGATATGTGGGTTAGTTTGGGCATATGCTATGAGGTGGCATACGTTTTCACGAAAAATTCGAATAACGGTAATATTGAAAATCAGCTGTTTCTCGGGTATTTGTTCGGCGATTGGGCTAAAAATTATTATTTGTAGGTTGTAAGAAAAGTGCAAAATAATGGCGTACCAAATTTTGGAATTGCCACGCCCACTTTTATAAAAATAATTTTATTCAAAATTTTTACCAGAAAAGACCTTCAAATTTTCTATAATTCACTCAAACACCCTATCTGGCCACGCCCACTTTTTAAGGGCGGTTTTATAGAACGAAACATACAGGCTATCAGTCGTTTTATCAGATTTGATAATGGAAATAGGTACCAGCAACGTAAACAAACTGATAAAGCAGCAGCCATATCTGACATTTTCATTATGTTGAATAGCAACATCCAGGATAACTATAAAGCAGGCAACGTCACTGTTGATGAACAACTTTATCCTTATCGTGGTGGCACCGGATTCACTCAATATATACCTTCAAAACCGGCCAAATATGGAATTAAGGTTTAGTGGGTATGTGATGCTATTACTTCTTATCCAGTCAAAGGGCAAATTTATACTGGTATGGCACCTTCTGGAGAAAGAGAAAAAAATCAAGGTGAACGTGTGGTCAAAGATTTGTGTTGCAATCTGTTCAATGGAAGTGCTCGAAACATCGTATGTGGCAACATTTTTACAAGCTTTAATTTGGCTTCTACTTGGATGTTAGACTACAATTTGTCAATATAGGGAACTGTAAATAAAAGACGTAAATAAGTACCAGCCGAATTTTCTAATCCAAAAGGAAGAGCAATAGAATCATCAATTTTTGGATTCACCAGCAACATAAGTATGTGCTCGTATGTTCCAAAAAAGAACAAATCGGTTGTGGTTCTTTCCACTTCCCATTATAGTATCGAAATTGAAGGTCCTAAAAGAAAGCCAAAAATTATACACAATTACAACAAAAGCAAAGGAGGTGTTGACAATATGGACAAGTGCCTTGGTAAATACACTACGAAGAGAAGAACAAAGCGATGGCCTTTGGCTTTTTTTTATAACATTGTGGATGTGGCTGCATTTGCTGCATTCGTGATATACATGGAAAATAATCAGCATTTGAAGACCTCAACAAGCCGTAGAATGTTGTTCATACAACAGTTGAGTGAACAATAAGCCATTACGAAAATCCAGGATCGTTCAGAAAATGCCCAAGTCATGCGAAATTTTCCATCACGTAGTGAAATTGAAAGTATGTTGGGCCACCCAGTAACACCGACTCTTCTACTAAGGGGTCAAGAAGGACGTGACAATTCTGGCAGAATCAAGCAGACAGGAAATTGTTACCTACTTATGTCCCAGAAGAAGACTAACACGAAAAGTCTGCAAAGAATGCAAAAAGCCCGTTTGTACTGAACATTCAGTGGATATAACTCAACGTGATACATACATAGATGTCTATTATAAAATAACAATTTTTATTATAAAATGTAATATTTTCCTTTTTTTCCAAACAAAATGAAAAAATAATGCCAAATGAATAAAAAATATGAATTTATAATGAAAGAAAAATTCTTTTCTGCATTTCGAGCCAACAACTTACATACATTTTTCCATGCACACCCAGTTGTGTTGGGTGTTGATAGAAGAGGTAAAACGCAAAAACTGCTTTTAAATCTTGACCCAAAAATAAAATTTTAACTTTTTGAAATATGGTAAAAAACAATATTTTAAGAGGCTATTGAAAATCCTAAGTCGATACGGCTACATAGAACTCAAAATATATCAATTTGAAAACGAAAAACACACCCGGGTATGCGGGTGTTGACACAAGGGTTAACACACCTTGGGTTAGAACTGCCGTATTTTTGAGAATGTCCATACTTTTACCAATTCTTACACCAAGGAACAAGTTTTGATTTTCTTATGGGATGAATTTCTACCTTCTTTCATTGACTTCATATATTCACACATAAAATTTCATCCTTCTAGCTCCAAATTTAAGGCCCAAAAACTAGTGACATATGGACGGACGGACATGGTTCAGTCGTTTTCTCTATTGATGGTGGTCACGAATATACGTACATATGTATATACTTAATAGGGTCTACCTCAATTATTTCTCTATGTTTCAAACTATGTGTCAAATTTAATATACCCTTTGGAAAGGGTATAAAAACAAAAATGAACATGTCTCCGGAGTTTTCACTACTAAAAGAAAGCCTGAAAACGACAGAAAAGGTTCAAAACAATTATAATGTTCTGTATAACAAAATACGAAAACTTATTAAATATTCTCAAGGAAAATACATATAATTAAAAGTAGAAAGGTTTCCGTTTAACAAAAAACAAAAGAGACCGATAAATGTTGTTGCAAAACAAACTACACTTTCATGCACATCTGAACTTGAATCAGAAATTTTTTTAAAATTTATAGGTTATCAACATGCTTAGGTACAAAAGCAAAGAACCGGTGCCAAATTTTATGCTCACATTTGAGCATGAGGAAGACACAAAAAAAGGTATGAAATTAAAAATTCATGTAGCCCTTATGGATTCTAAATAAGTTGTAAAGAATTTATATGTCTAAATATGTATTTTCCACTAATAAAAATTTTCTGTAAATCTGTGCCCCACCTAAATGATATGGACCGACTTAAGATCATTTAAATTAATTTACCACTTTGTGGTCCACTCTGAAATACTGCCTTCTGTAGCTTTTTCATCGCTACTTCGATAGTTTCTCCCACAGCAAGAACAGCAGTATCATTTGCGATTATTGCTGCAGTTGTCTTATCACTATTTGGCAAGTCATTGGTATACAAGAGATATAATAGAGAGCTTAAAACACTGCCTTGTGGTACACCAGCCTCTATTTTACCTTGTTGAATTTAAAAAAAATCTGACTCTAGAGTTTTGGATTATTGCTTCGGCAGATCCTTTTGCAATTTATGGATCAGTCTTTTCTGCCATACTTTATCAAAAGCTTGTGCTATATCGAGAAATATAGCAGAGCATATCTTTTTTCTTCAATTATTTTATGCAGACGTTTAGCTTGGACAATATAGGCAGTATCGATATGGGGCGATATGAGGTGCCTTCACTAGGTGGTTTGCTTGGTATCATTATTACCTCCGCGACTTTTCACATGCTAGGTACATACCCTATCCTGAATGCAGCATTCATAATCTGTGCTGGTTTCATTATGCCTTTTTTGGAAGTTTTTTTTACGATTTCCCCTGAAATCAAATCAAATCCCGGGGCTTTTTTAATATTAATGCCCTTTTTTTATTTTTACTTGCACCTACATACATACATATGTATGTATATGTACATACCTATAGGGCAAGTATTGCAATCGTGAAAAAAATTGAGCTCGAGATTTTAATCAAACTTGACATTACTATGATGGAGAAGTCCAAAAAAGTAGGTCCGGCAATTCCGTCTGTCTGTCTGTCAGTCAGTCAGTCTGTCTGTCTGTCTGTCTGTATATTCGACTGCAGCCTAAACGGGTGGACGGATTTGCTTGAAACTTCAAATCTGTGTTCTGTGGGATAATCCCTAGAGGCGAAATTGGAATTTTCATTCTAACCTCAAAATTAAGGGTAGTTTACTTAAGGCCGATTTCAGTTAAAATGAATTTTCTCGAAAACGGCTCTAACGATTTCGATAAAATTTGATATGTGGGTTAGTTTGGGCATATGCTATGAGGTGGCATACGTTTTCACGAAAAATTCGAATAACGGTAATATTGAAAATCAGCTGTTTCTCGGGTATTTGTTCGGCGATTGGGCTAAAAATTATTATTTGTAGGTTGTAAGAAAAGTGCAAAATAATGGCGTACCAAATTTTGGAATTGCCACGCCCACTTTTATAAAAATAATTTTATTCAAAATTTTTACCAGAAAAGACCTTCAAATTTTCTATAATTCACTCAAACACCCTATCTGGCCACGCCCACTTTTTAAGGGCGGTTTTATAGAACGAAACATACAGGCTATCAGTCGTTTTATCAGATTTGATAATGGAAATAGGTACCAGCAACGTAAACAAACTGATAAAGCAGCAGCCATATCTGACATTTTCATTATGTTGAATAGCAACATCCAGGATAACTATAAAGCAGGCAACGTCACTGTTGATGAACAGCTTTATCCTTATCGTGGTGGCACCGGATTCACTCAATATATACCTTCAAAACCGGCCAAATATGGAATTAAGGTTTAGTGGGTATGTGATGCTATTACTTCTTATCCAGTCAAAGGGCAAATTTATACTGGTATGGCACCTTCTGGAGAAAGAGAAAAAAATCAAGGTGAACGTGTGGTCAAAGATTTGTGTTGCAATCTGTTCAATGGAAGTGCTCGAAACATCGTATGTGGCAACATTTTTACAAGCTTTAATTTGGCTTCTACTTGGATGTTAGACTACAATTTGTCAATATAGGGAACTGTAAATAAAAGACGTAAATAAGTACCAGCCGAATTTTCTAATCCAAAAGGAAGAGCAATAGAATCATCAATTTTTGGATTCACCAGCAACGTAAGTATGTGCTCGTATGTTCCAAAAAAGAACAAATCGGTTGTGGTTCTTTCCACTTCCCATTATAGTATCGAAATTGAAGGTCCTAAAAGAAAGCCAAAAATTATACACAATTACAACAAAAGCAAAGGAGGTGTTGACAATATGGACAAGTGCCTTGGTAAATACACTACGAAGAGAAGAACAAAGCGATGGCCTTTGGCTTTTTTTTATAACATTGTGGATGTGGCTGCATTTGCTGCATTCGTGATATACATGGAAAATAATCAGCATTTGAAGACCTCAACAAGCCGTAGAATGTTGTTCATACAACAGTTGAGTGAACAATAAGCCATTACGAAAATCCAGGATCGTTCAGAAAATGCCCAAGTCATGCGAAATTTTCCATCACGTAGTGAAATTGAAAGTATGTTGGGCCACCCAGTAACACCGACTCTTCTACTAAGGGGTCAAGAAGGACGTGACAATTCTGGCAGAATCAAGCAGACAGGAAATTGTTACCTACTTATGTCCCAGAAGAAGACTAACACGAAAAGTCTGCAAAGAATGCAAAAAGCCCGTTTGTACTGAACATTCAGTGGATATAACTCAACGTGATACATACATAGATGTCTATTATAAAATAACAATTTTTATTATAAAATGTAATATTTTCCTTTTTTTCCAAACAAAATGAAAAAATAATGCCAAATGAATAAAAAATATGAATTTATAATGAAAGAAAAATTCTTTTCTGCATTTCGAGCCAACAGCTTACATACATTTTTCCATGCACACCCAGTTGTGTTGGGTGTTGATAGAAGAGGTAAAACGCAAAAACTGCTTTTAAATCTTGACCCAAAAATAAAATTTTAACTTTTTGAAATATGGTAAAAAACAATATTTTAAGAGGCTATTGAAAATCCTAAGTCGATACGGCTACATAGAACTCAAAATATATCAATTTGAAAACGAAAAACACACCCGGGTATGCGGGTGTTGACACAAGGGTTAACACACCTTGGGTTAGAACTGCCGTATTTTTGAGAATGTCCATACTTTTACCAATTCTTACACCAAGGAACAAGTTTTGATTTTCTTATGGGATGAATTTCTACCTTCTTTCATTGACTTCATATATTCACACATAAAATTTCATCCTTCTAGCTCCAAATTTAAGGCCCAAAAACTAGTGACATATGGACGGACGGACATGGTTCAGTCGTTTTCTCTATTGATGGTGGTCACGAATATACGTACATATGTATATACTTAATAGGGTCTACCTCAATTATTTCTCTATGTTTCAAACTATGTGTCAAATTTAATATACCCTTTGGAAAGGGTATAAAAACAAAAATGAACATGTCTCCGGAGTTTTCACTACTAAAAGAAAGCCTGAAAACGACAGAAAAGGTTCAAAACAATTATAATGTTCTGTATAACAAAATACGAAAACTTATTAAATATTCTCAAGGAAAATACATATAATTAAAAGTAGAAAGGTTTCCGTTTAACAAAAAACAAAAGAGACCGATAAATGTTGTTGCAAAACAAACTACACTTTCATGCACATCTGAACTTGAATCAGAAAATTTTTTAAAATTTATAGGTTATTAACATGCTTAGGTACAAAAGCAAAGAACCGGTGCCAAATTTTATGCTCACATTTGAGCATGAGGAAGACACAAAAAAAGGTATGAAATTAAAAATTCATGTAGCCCTTATGGATTCTAAATAAGTTGTAAAGAATTTATATGTCTAAATATGTATTTTCCACTAATAAAAATTTTCTGTAAATCTGTGCCCCACCTAAAACAACGCCGTTGCCAGTATTACACAATTTATACACATCTGATTTTCCGATTCTTCCCCAATGTGAAGCAGCAATTTATGCTGATAATACAGCAATAATTTCTTCGCATGAGTTCGGTCTTAACATTGAGACGAATTAAAAATGTTAAAGACATTTTTTAGCATGGAAGCCATCGGTAAAATACCTGGGCATATACCTTGACTCAAAATTGACATTTAAAGAACTTAATACGCAAACACTAAACAAAATAAATATAGCTATAAGAATGTTATATCCGTTCATAAATAGGAAATCTTCACTATCAAACACAAACAAAATAATAATACACAAAACAATTTTTCAAGCAATTCTGTTGCACGGATGCCAAGTTTGGGGTGATTGTCACATAAAAGAGTTGCAAATCTTACAAAACAAATTATTTAAAATGATGCTAAATCTTGCATGCCATCACTCTACACAAGATCTACATACGAAAGCTAATGTTGAATTGATCTCCTTTAGAACTCGCAAGCTTATTGATACATTTAAGATCAGATGCGAAGTTTCTGATAATCCCCTAATAAATCAATTAATTACTAATATCTGAACTCTTTGTTAAACTATCTACTTATTTCTTTCTGTTTATTCATTTATTTATTTATTTATTAATTTATTTATCTGTTAATTTATTTATCTATTAATTTATTTATCCGTTAATTTATTTATGTATTGATTAATTTGTTTCTTAATTTTTTTTTATTAATTTATTTTTTTTTAAATTTATTTCTTTATTAATTTATTTATTTATTTGTTAATCTATTTATCTATTGAGTTATTTGTTTGTTATTTTACTTATGTGTTACTTTGTTCGCTTATTTTATTTATTTACTGATCTAAGGCTTTGTTAATTTAATTAATTACGTACCCTAAGTTAATATAGATTTAAGTTATTCATTAAGTGTTTATTAATTTAGTTTAACTTTAAATTAAATTTTTTTTCTCTTTAATTTAAAGTTTTTGTTGTTCGTTTCCTTAATATATCTTTTGTTTTTTTTTTCTTTTTTTGTTTTTCATATGTATTGAAAATAATTGTCCAGTGGAAAGATATAAATTTATTAAATCTCTGCATCTTGTTTGTGTAAATTGTGCGATAACACATTGTATATTATGAACCAAATAAATTATTATTATTATATTAAAAATGTTCAATTTCATAGGAAATACTAGTTATGAAAAAGTAGGAGTACAGGATTCCTAAAACTTTTACACTTGTAGTACAGTAGTGTAGTGTAGTTCATTCAAAACCCAGAATGAATTTTATCCTCTCGGCTCATAATACAAAGCCCAAAAACTGCTGACATACGGACGGACGGCTTATCCGCTTCCGCTATTGATACTGCTCACAAAAATACATACACATCTTTTAGGGTCCATTTCGATTACTTTTCCATGTGACAAACTTTGTATCAAACCCTTGGATCAAGTATAAAAAATCCGAAGGGTAACAGTTGACGGATGTAAAAAAAAAAATGCAATTATATGGCTTCTATTTCTCCGAAAACCAGATGTCAAATTGCATGTTCCTGACTCAAAACTTAACACATAAAACCTGGTACATACATACACGGACATGGCTCATTTTTTTTTTTTTTAAGGGTATATTAAGTTTGATACATAGTTTGTAACATAAAGAAATAATTGAGATAGACCCCATATAGTATATGCATACATTCATATATTTATGATCAGTATCAATAGAGAAAACGATTGAGCCATGTTCGTCCATCCATCTGTCACCAGCTTTTGGGAGTTAAATTAGCTAGGAGCTTCTAAGAAATAGAAGTACAAGTGTAAAAATTTTTGAAATCCGCCCACTGCCAAGCCCACTTTTCACGTGTATGAAATCTTTTTTTTTTTTTTAAGGAAGGTGGAAAGCATCGAAAGCCGGAGTGTGGGACTTTAACCCAAACTAAAACCACCTCTGCTTCCAACCCCCTTTCCCATCCGGGGGGGTCTTCAGCCGTGGATTAGATAGTATGGGAAAGCATCCCAAACAGAAAACACCTTCTGTCGTTACAACTGAGAGGAACTCTCATCCAGTAACTTTTCTCTGATATATTACAATCGTTTTTAAAGGGGTGAAGCTCAGTCGCTGGCCCCGAGTATAATAATAAAATATTGTATTTAAGACGTGGGCGCCGTGGCTCAGTGGTTAGTGCGTTGGACTACGGAGCAAGGGGTTTGAGATCGAATCCCAGTCGGGGAACACCTAAAAGTTTTTCACGGCCCCACCTCTCGCGAGCGTCTGACAAACATCCGAGAGTATAACTGTCTCGAGAAAGCTTCTCAAATAACAAATTGCCCTTCGGACACGGCATTAAACAGTAGGCCCCTTCCATTCGTGTAAAGAATGTAACACGCACAACACGAATGGTTGTGAGAAGCTAGGCCCTGGGTCCCATCGACCTGTAGCGCCAAGTATTTATTTTTTATTTATTTTTTATTTAAGACACATGTGTATGTAAATGTATACATATGACGCATTTATGCTTTTATATCTAAATTTCGTTAAGAAATTAATTCATACGGCCTTAATCTTTTAAGCCGCCTAATGGTATTCCTGTTATCTTCCACCATGTATTGTATTTCAGGATTTACATGGTCTTGAAGTTGTTGGTAATGTTTAAGTGCATATTTTTTAACAATATCACTAACATTCTCTACTTGTAAGTAACCTATGTAGGTTGTCATTTCTTACATACCAAGGCGCATTAACGATGCCTCTTAGTACTTTGTTTTGGAATGTTTGTATCATTTTTAAATATGTCTTTTTGGTACAGCCCCAGAGCTGTATCCCATACGTCCAAACAGGCCTCAGTACTTGCTTGTATAAAAGCAGTTTGTTGTCAATTGATAGCTGGGAATTCCTTCCCATTAACCAATGCATTTGTCTGAGTCTAATATTTAGCTCCTCTTTTTTCTTTTTGACATGCTCCTTCCATCTGAGCTTGGCGTCGAGTGTTATACCCAAAAATTTGGCAGTATTTGCGTACGGAACTTCATTTCCATCAATATTAACTCTTACGGTATTTATTTCTCTGTTAGTAAAGTTAACATGGATAGATTTAGTTTCGTGAAGCTTTATTCTCCACTTTTTTGTCCAATCACTTACAGATTTAATTGCCTTCTGTAATTTGTTCGCTGCTTCATCTGCATTGTCGCCAATAGTCATAATTGCGGTGTCATCTGCGAAAGTCGCTAAGCTAGCTTCTTCAGGCTGAGGAAGGTCTCTTGTATATAGGAGATAGAGGATCGGTCCCAAGACACTTCCTTGTGGAACTCCTGCAGATATTTTTCTTAGATTGGTGTATTCATCGTCATATCTTACTCGAAAGTAACGATCTGATATATATGATTTTAGAATTAAGAAGAACTCTTCGGGGAGATCTCTTTTCAGTTTAAATTCTAGGCCTCGGTGCCAGACTTTGTCAAACGCTTGTGCTACGTCAAGAAAGATGGCTGAACAGACTTTTTTGTTCTCAAGTGCTTTTTCTATTGTACTCGCAAGTCTATGCACTTGTTGTACAGTAGAGTGTCTTTCCGTAAATCCAAATTGGTGGGAGGGTACAATATTTCTTTCTTCTATTATTGGCTTCAATCTTTTTAAAAACAGTTTTTCGAATAGTTTTGACATTACGGGTAGGAGCGAAATTGGTCTATACGATTTCTTTTCATTTGGTGACTTATCCGGTTGCAGAATCATCATTACTTCTGCCATCTTCCATTGCCTCGGAACATACTTTAGCCTGAGTGCTGCATTAATTATATGTAATAATTTGCGATTAGATTTATCTGGGAACTCCTTAAGTATTTGTCCCGTTATCAAATCATAGCCCGGTGCTTTTTTTGCATTTATGTTACTTTTAATTTCCCATTTTAGTTCTTGTAATGTTACATGCTGTATGTTTCTGTGATCGTTTCGTGGCTGCAGAGACAAGTTTTCGTCAGCAGTTTGCCTAGAAAATGGGTACTTATCCATGTTGCTTGCTGGATATTTGTATTAAATAGCTCAATTTCTTCTTCAAGTTGAAATGTGCTTTTTATCGGAACATGTAGACTTATGCTATCTTCTAGAGTGCGTCTGAACAGGGGCCAGTTTGTTTTATGATTTATAAGACGTGGTTGACTTTTAGTTTTCAGTACGCTAACACTAATTGTCATGAGGACAGGAGAATGATCTGACGACAGATCATCTTTATTTTCTACGCAAATATAGTTATCAGATACTCCTTTTCCTACATAGAAGTCTATTAGGTCTGGGATTTTATTCTGATCTATCGGCCAGTGTGTTGGCATAGCACTTGAGTGAAAATCACATTTTAATGCTCATTCTGCTGAATATCGCTCTCTACCTTTGGTGTTCGTTAGTCTAGAGCCCAAAAAGGTATTTTTGGCATTAAAGTCACCACCGACTATAAAGTAATTCCCCAATGTTTGAAAAAATCTAATATAGTGTTCTTTTTTTAGGTTATGTTTTGGTGGACAGTATATTGCAGATACGTCTATTTTCATTTTGTTTAATACGTGCACATTTATAGTTGTAGCGTGCATTTTTTCTTCCTCAATTTTTGGGTCTTCGTAATGTTTAATTGATTCTTTTACGAGTAGCGCAGATCCTCCTCTTGCCCTATGCGCTGGGTGAACAGCATGGTAGCAACAATAACCAGGTATGTTTAAGTTGGTTGATCTGGTTAAGTGGCTTTCTGAAATCAAGCAAATATGTATCTTTTCCGTATTTAGAAAAATTAACAACTCATCTATGTGCTGCATTACCGCATTAGCGTTCCAAGTAACTATTTTTAGTGTTTTATTCATACTGATTTTTTGGTCGCTTTGTATTTGAAAAACTTGTCTAATTCTTTGAATTTCTCAAATATTTTTTTATTTGTGTCTTTTTGTTCTTCAAGTTTTCTATTTAGTTTATTTACCATATTTAATATTTTCTCAAGCATTTGGTTATCGTTGTGTTTCTCAACTTTGTTAGGTTCTTGGTGATTACTAATTACTTTAGTAGGTTGTTTCTTATTGGTTAATGTCTTAATAGGCTCTTCTTGTTTAGCATTCTCTTTAGTGTGTTGTTTTTTATTAGTACTTCTTTCAGTAGTCCCATTTTGTTTAATAATTTCTACGTATGTTTTGGTCTCTGTTTTACTAATTGGTATGTTGTTTAACTTTGTTTTATTTGGTAGCTCCGTTTCTTCTATCTGTTTCTTTTGTATTTGTGATTTCCGTTGCAGGTTTCAAATGTTTTGTAATTCTTGGGCTACTTCACATCCCCTGTAGCTTGCAGGATGGTTTTTCTTGCAGTTGATGCAGTTGGGTGGTGTGTTTTTACTGACAGTGCAATTTTGCGTTAAGTGCTTTCCAGCACATCTGACACATCTTGCTTCACGAGAGCAATATTTCTGTGTATGGTTAAAACCTTGACACTTCTTGCACTGTACTATTGCGTCAGTTGTTTTCCGCAGTGGTTCAATTCTAACTTTCATGTTAAGTATCGAGCATAGTTTATATATGTTTTCTGATTTCTCTTTACTGTGAAAAGTCAGCATAAATAATGGAAGTGCTCTATTGGATACTACTTGCTTTCCTTCTTTATCTGATTTTTTCTCCTTCTTTAAGATGTTGACGGCATCGAGCAAGTGCAAGTCTTTCTGTTGCAAATCTTCTATAATGCTTTGCCTATCGCATGTTGGATGGAGACCCCTAGCTATAACTTTGATCGGCCTGTTATTTTTGCCTTCATAGGTAAACCATTGAATTTCAGATTCGCTGAGCTTCTTCGCAAGAGCTCTATATGTATCTGAGTTTGGAGTATAGATTTTCCAAACATCGTTGTTCAAAGCTACTATTTTATGATTTTTGCATGATATTGAGTTTAGCAGTGTCTTAACCTCAGTAAAGCTAGCTATTCCAACTATATTGATTGGTGGAGGTGGTCTTTCCTTCTTAATATCTGCTTGGATAGGTGTTACCTTATTATCTATTACTTTATCTTTGTCGCTCGTGTTCGATTTGCCTGGACTTATGACTGGTGACGATATTGCTTTACGCTTCTTGCTTGGTCTCTCTTTCTCTTTTATTATCTGTGAGGTACTCACGGCATTTTTCTTGTGGTTTTGAATTAAGTTTGAGGTCCTTATTTTCTTTAGCTAGCTCTTTTACTTCATTTTGTAAGTGGCTTGTGAGCAATTCTATATTGCTAAGTTTTTTCGGAGTTCTTCATTTTCAGCCTGCATTTTTTTCATCTCCGCTAGCAGTGCTGCTGTGCAATTCTCTGCACCATATGTTTTAGTAACCTGAGGTGCTGTGGGTTCTGTTATGGAGCTTCTACTAGATTCCCCTGGTGGTGATCTAGATACTCTTGCCCTTCTTGTGAATGGGTTGATGAGATGCAATAATTGGTCCTCCCCAGAATCCGTAGGACCAAACTCGATAGAGTGTGGATTTTCCAGTGCGCCTGGTCTGCCACCTGGGGTATTACTTCCTGTCGTTTTGCTCATTGCATGGTTTTTACGTTAACTTTTTTTCAAAAAGTTTAAAAATCTGGACTTTAGTCGCCTCTTACGACAGGCATGCCTACCTCGGGTAAATTCTAGCCCCTATCCCGAAGGGTAATTGTATGAAATCTAAAAATTTTATTAATACAAAATATTATGATATTCGAATTTTGTACAGTTCGTTCATACGTCATATGTAGTCACGGCCATTTTTAGAGGTCGTTTTGAAAATAAAAGGTTTTACGGAAATCTTGCGATATTGTTGTAATCTGAGAAAAAAATGGGGTTCGGCCACGACCTATTCATAAAGGGTGCATAGGAAAGGAGACAGGGTATTAACGATCCGCTCCGAACGGATTGTAGCTTTTCTATATATACGTATACACATACATATATACTTTATAGGGTCCATCTCGATTATTTCTCTATGCTACAAACTATGTATAAAATGTTTATGTTACCCCATCCTACCTATTATGTAGCCCTTAATCGTGGCGGCACGATTTTATTTTGTCGACTTACCTAGAACGATATCTTCAAATGTTTCATGTACAATTTCATTAAAATCGGTTATTTGTGTAGAAGTAAGTAAATGTTCATACCAATGCATGCATATATAATGCCACTCTCTCTTATTTAGGTCTCTTAGATTTACGTTAAGCATTAAATTATACCTCCGCTCTCTTAGCTTAAGTCCCTTTGCTGTAACTCTCTTAGTCTAAGTCACTTAATTGTGATACTTAGTTTTAAGTTTCTAGTTGTAAGTGATGAACAAACAATACAACAGATTGTGATTGGAAGTCAAACAGGATAGACGTGTTTCATTTAATTTGGTAAAACCGCATCTTTTAATATTTTGTCTTAATAAAATTATGAAGTTGTAAAAAAGTGGGCGGATTTTTAACATTTTTACACTCGTACTGCTTCTATTTTGGGTGGTGTCAAGTCGCATGATTACGGCGGCAAATTGAGCACCGCTTGTTGTGAGGTGCCCAAGTTGCTCGTTCTGGCCACAGAAAGTCAGTTAACATCGCTCAATAGCCTCTATAGCTGAGACCATTGACGGTAACGGTCAATCTTTGTGGATGCATTGATGCTTGGTCGAACACTTGACCCCTATCTTTGGGTAGGGGCCAGAATATACCCGACGTAGCCATGCCTGTCGTAAGAGGCGACTAAAATCTATCTCGATATACCGAGTGTAGTGTATACATAACAGGTGGCAGTAAAATATCAATGGAAAATCCGAATTCTGGGTAGAGTCATTTATTGCAATTGACTGAGCCATTCTCCAAAAGTTCAAGGGTACCTCGATCTCCACTATCTCGTCGAGTATCTCCGGAAAAAGAAGTCCGCCGGAACAGCCAGCGCGTGAAAAACGGGACTGAGTGAAATCAGAAAGGTAAGATGAAGAGAACGAAAAATTCCGAATCAAGCTTACCCAAATTGAGCAACTCTAACGTGAGCTCAAGAGTTAGATTTACTCCGTTCATATAGATTTTACTTATATTAAAAAATAGTTTCAATATGATTCAAATTACGTTCGGGAACGAAGCTAAGTATCCTGGAATGACGCTAGTTGCAAAGCTAAAATGGAAGCCGCAAGTGAAGAAAAAAACGCAATCAGCTAGACAATAAATACTGAGAAATAGTTGCTTGAGAAATATTTCAATCTTAATATAGAAAACAAGATTCTTTTATGCAAGCAAGTGCTTAAACCAGTGTGGACGTATGGCATATAACTTTGGGGTTGCACTAAAATAAGGCATATTAATATTTTACAAACTTTTGAAAACAAAGTGTTTAGAGGAATTGTTAATGCACCGTGGTATATCAGAAGCTGCGATATCTACAGAAATCTCGGCATTAAAACAATCGAATACAATATAAAACACCACAAGAGAAAGCATAAATATCGTCTTGAAAGCCACGTTAATAATACTGTCCATCAAATTTTTGGTGATCGTCTGCAAAGAATTAAACCATTAGGCTTGGCGCGATAGCGAGTAACAGCGGTTGAATTGTGGATATTGCAGGAACTACCAAAGGGTAACTACCTGCCTAACGTCGTTATTTCGTGAAACAAAAACTGCTTGATAAGTCATAAACTTAGTTGTAAAATGGCTAAATTGAAGGAAGGTTTTTTAGTGGGTAAAAATCCCAAGTCCGGATCTCCAGCTGACATTTCCAGTCCCAATTAATCAACCTCGTCCGGCTTGCCAGGTTAACTCTTCGGCGAATCCCAATTCAGCTTATCGGCGCCGAATCGACATTTCTGGGTTTTCCTTGATACTGGCCGCTATGGCGGGTATTTTTTTTAAGGTTCAAAAGAATGTACTCCCTTTCAAACCTTTCTATGATGCGACGAATTGCCTGCACACTGAAGTCATGATGACGACTGACTTCGCCACGAAGTTCACTTTAGGTATTTACAACTGAGTTCGAATTTCGATAATATTTGGAGATAATATATGAATATGATACACATAGTACCATTTTTCCATCGAAGATTAGTTGAGTCTACGGCAATTAACTTAAGAATCAGATTAGTTGTAGCGAGAAGCAGACCAACAAACTGATTGGTAGAGTTGTGCCACGGTTTGGGAGATCCCTGGAATGCCAAGGTGACCCCGCACCCAAAGGATGCGAATGTTGAATTGTTCAGCCATCTCGTTAAGGGATAGGCGGCAATTTAGGCCAGTTTTTGATTTGTTGTCGGGGTGATTCTTAGATATCCTTTGTACCCGGCTGAGTTTAGTTAGGTGACAGATTTTCTGCAAAACTATCCCTCAGGCGACGACGCCTGGTATGGACCTGCTAACGGATCCATAAAGCCAATACGTAAACCTTTGCTGTGGACCCCATTTAGTTAAGATCACTTTCTTACAGCAGTATAAGCGGGTCGCTTTACGGATGCGTTCGAGAATGTTAGGTTTAGATCAGAATTTCTTATCAAGTAGCAAATACTTCACTTTTTCAGATAGCGTCAGACTGACTCCGCATAGTTTCGGGTCGTCACACTGCATAGTTTTGTATTTCTTAGTGAAGAGAACAAGTTCGGTTTTTTTTATCGTTACTTTTCCGAAACAGCTTTGGCAACATCGTCGTCATAAGAAATTGCTTTGCAACAATAATCTTCCAGAATTAGGAGGAGCTCATTCACCGCTGGATTCCAGTGAAGAGGAGAGAACACACCACGCTGGGGAGTGCCCCTACTCACCATCCTTCGAGCAACGTCATCGACCAAGTTTGATTTGTTCATTAACAGTTGGTTAATCAATGCGCTAATCGGTGCCGCAACTTTAAGATTCGCAAGTGCCCGCATAATTGCAATACTTGTGGAAACGGCCCTCCACTCCATAGTCCAAGCAATCGAAAAATACCTCTCTATCAAGGAATTCACACTAGTGGCCTTCCTTGACATTGAAGGAGCCTTCAACAACGTTGAAACGCACTCAATAGTCAATGCCCTACAACGGCTAAGCATATGCGAAGCAGCCTGTCAAACGACGTGCACACCGAGTAATCCCCCAAGAGGAAGTACTATCTCCACTACTTTGGAACCTAGTGCTCAACTAAGCACTTCTGAGCATTGAAAAAACAGGATGCAAAGTCATCGCATACGCAGACGACGTCACCATACTAATAACAGGCAAGTATCCGCAAACTTTGTCTGATATCAACCAGTCTGCTCTCAAAGTCTGGGCTACAAACTGTGGTCTCTCAGTCGATCCAACGAAAACAGAGCTGGTTATGTTCTTGGGGCCGAGCTTAGGCTACCAGTGGGGTCAGCACGGTGGCGGATAGCTGAACGACCTATAGGTAGGTTATAGGTTAGCTGCGAATAATCAATAAGCAGTCTCCGACCAAGAGCGGCAAAAATGGAGGGTGTGACGAAAAAAAAACACACATAAAAAATAAATACTTGGCGCAACAGGTCGATGGGACCCAGTGTTGTGAAACCAATCGTGTTGTACGTGTTATATTTTTTACACGAATGGAAATGGCCTACTGTTTAATGCCGTGTCCGAATGGCAATTTTTTATTTGAGAAGCTTTCTCAGGACAGTTGTACTCTCGGATGTTTGTCAGACGCTCGCGAGAGTTGAGGCCGTGAAAAACTTTTTAGGTGTCCCGTCTGGGATTCGAACCTCGCACCCCTTGCTCCATAGTCCAACGCACTAACCGCTGACCCACGGCGCCCACAAAAAAAACACATATGCCCAGTGAAATTTTAGTGTCAGGGCGAATAGATGCCGCCCGTAACTAAGCGTCCTGTCCCTAAGGCAAGGCGGTACGGGACCCGTGCCGAGGTCTGAATGGTGCTGGGGACAAAAAATCCATACAGCATCGCTAACGGAACCCTTCGGATACCTGGCGCTATCTGGTTGTAATGTAGCCTTACCACATTACAAGGGTCTTTGATGTGGTGGACTTTCCTTTCCCCCATACTCGTGGGATCCAATTAATAATAAATCAAATAAAAAACAAAATAAATTTAAATAAAACAGAAAAAAAGAACAAAAAAAAAATAGCACAAAACTTAGGATTTGAAAATACAGAGGAAAATCCATTCAGGAGAAGTTCTGGACTGATGTGATCACAGCTGCTAAAAATAATGGAGGTTGCGATTGAAGAAGATAGCAGACATCCCCACAAAAGCAGCCGGACTTCCACCTCACAGAAGCACCCAACTGCTAGCTTGACGCCTGAAACCAACAAGGAAGAAAGGCCAAGAGAAACCAGTGAAGAAAGAGAAAAACGTGAAGCCATGCAATCCCTGGGAAAGAACATCAATACCACAGACTATAAAGACAGACCACTCCAAGGGGGTCTCTCTATCGCACCCACAAGCTATGGCCGTTGGTGAGCAAGAATGTATGCGAAATTTGCATGTAAACTCACTAATACATCTTTGTTCACCAACGGCCACAGAACTGTCACATGGGCGCAGCCATTTTGCAGGAAATAGTGTCAAAAATCGACGAATTGTGAAGGGGACGCTGTGTCCAATAAACCACTACCAGCAATTTTCTTCGTTTCGTGGTGAGCCCTATACAAGCACGTTACATTCAAAATAGTTAAATTTCAAATGTAACGTATTTCTTAAATTATTTGTACTAAATAACAAACATACGTATGTATTCGTATATCAACAAAACAATTAAAATTCTTTCGCCTTGTGCTTTGAAAAAGTAACTAGTTCGCTTAAAATATATTTTATATAAAATAAAAAAGGATGATCTTGTAAAATTGGTGTATCCATATTTTTTAGAAATGGGATCGCTTTTATTCAAACAGATAATGATTTTAAAATATTGTGTTCAATTTGCTTGAACATTTCAAAGATAAAAGCCGAATGGTTATTATTTTCCAAACATCGTGTGTAAGTATAAAAACCTTAGCTAAACCCTAAAACATTTGTTAACAATAAACTAGAACAAAACAAAATATTCCGACTCATGTTGCTTTTATATATGTATTTGATAACTATCACTCCTTCTTACTGTGGAAAACTGATATACATATGTATGCATTTTTTGAATAACACAAAGATCAAAAATCAAACTCAACAAATTAAAGAAACAATACGTCAATCCAGTACGAAACAATAAAACATCATATATGTATAAGTGCACCACGAAATAATAATTACATTAATAAAATAACAACAAAAAATTCAATCTCAAAAATTTCATAGTTACATAATACCAGTTAATTTATTTGTTTAAAACACATTACATTTTTTTTAAAAGAAATATCTTGTTTTAATCTTTTAACTCCCCAAACTCCCCACTGCACTTCCAAACGCACCCGCGCTGGCCAATTTGCTTTGTTTACATTGTGGCGTGAGAATTTCAGACTGCTATATCTCTTAAAAGAAAAAAGTGCGACAATATCTAAGTACAGTTTCGAATTCAGTGCAATAAATCGAGTTGAATGGCATAAACAAAAAATTAAATAGGTGTCTAGTATCAAAAATATTTTTATCCATTTTCGACCGAAAAAGTAAACAAGCGGGGAAAATCCACAACAAATGCCATCAAAAGGAAATTCAACTCCATTTGCGACAGGTACGTGCTAAGCTTATACAAAGCCAACATCGATTTATGTCATTCTTTGTTAAAACCATAAGCATAGACTTCCTCCACCCTAAAAAATAATACATGAGCTATTTTTTTTGAGACTGCAGATGAGCTAATTAAACTTCAAATTCTCAATTTCACGTATTCACCGATAGGAACAAAAGAGAGGATTAGGCCCCGCCCATTTGAGGGTGTTTTCGGGCAGGGGATCGGGAAGCTGACTATCTATGTAATAGGTTATCAGTGATCAATACGTTGAGAGAATTCATCAAAGGGAAAACAAATGTGCACCACGAAATCAGAAAACTGACTAATGCTATACGCAGACACTACAACTGTATAGCAAATTCCGAGAAAGACAACATGGTAAAGAAGAGTGTACCTAAAGCAAGCCAAACCATTGAATCATCAGAAATGCGCAAATTCTCCTGTGTTGAAGCAACTGCCAGAACCTAAGCGGAAAAGGACTAGATCTCTAAGTAATAAAGAACCCTCGACATTGTTATATGCTGAGATCGTCACGAAAAAAGCAGCAACGTTCAGAAGTACCAAAGGGAGAAGAAAGAAAAAACTTCAAAAAAAAAACAGGAAAGACGGCAAAATCGCCAGGCAAAGATGTAGGTGGAAAAACCGCAAATCAAACCCACAACCCAAGAAATACCCTATTGCGATACACTCCAAAAAGTGAAGACCAACCCTGAGTTAAATGGTCTGGGGTCGGATGTCGCTCGCATAAGAAAGACGATAAAGAGAGAGTTACTGCTTGAGCTCAAGAAAGTAGCAGAAGAAAAAACCTCTGAGCACCAAAGGAAAGTAGAACAAGTTCTCGGAAAAATGGCGCAAGTGAGGTCCCTAATGCACGACGTGCGCATTGAGTGCAAAGACCTAAATGACGTCACTACAAAAGAAGAAATCTGCCAAGTTCTGTCCGAGCAGTTCGAGGAAGTGCAAGGTACGCAGGCCTCATCCATCAAATCCATAAGGAAAGCCACAAACTGCAGTCATTACCCTACCGATAAACGCTGCCAAAAAAGTTCTGGAGGTTGAAAGAATAAAAATCGGATGGATCCTAACACAAGCCATTCGTGAGTCAAAAATATATTTTGCCATATTATGCGAGCAGTTTAAAAATATGTTTGGGTAGCTGATGACTCAAAAAGAGCGATTATTTGGACTTGTGGAGATTAAGGCTTTGAAGAAACAAAACTTTCTCAACTTTTATAAAATCTACTATAAGACCAGGAACAGCAAATGCTAGAGCTTGCGATGCATCCATGGTGCGGAAAGGTCAACAAATCGTCAGCCACCAGTAGATAGCAGAGCTACGCAGCAAGTGGCATAGAGCGAGAAGGCTGTACCAGCGATATAGAGGTTTGCCTTCCCATCAGAACCTACAGGTGCAATACACGGATAGGCGTAGACCTGAAATTAGCCATTCGAAGAAGCAAAATTGACAACTTTAAAGCACTGTGCCAGCAAGCAGATTTAAATCCTTTGGGTACCGCCTGTAAGTCAGTCATGGCAAAACTCAAAGGCACCACTAGGGCACCCTCACCCTCATGCCCTTTGCTAACGCAAACAATGCTGTCGGGATTATTCCCCCAAAGAACAGCAGAGCCTATAGCAGCACCCCCGGAAATACGTAACCGTCACTGAATTGATGACAATATGTCAACTGGGTTGAATGGGATACCAAACAAAGCCCTTCAGCTAGTCATTAAAACAAACAAAGAACCATTTTTATAAATGTATAATAAGTGTCTAAACGAAGGGGTCTTTCCAGACCAATGGAAAAAATTACGTCTGGTGCTGCTGTCTAAGGTGAAAAAACCACCAGACGAGCCTTCGTCATACATCCCATATGCATGTTAGACACAATGGGTAAAATACTGGAAAGAATTATATGCAACCGACTGGAGGTGGCAATAAATGAAGTCGGGGGACTTTCAAACGAACAGTATGGTTTAAGACAAGACCGTTTTACAATCGATTCTATACGGAGGGTAACCACAATTTTGGAAGAAGGTATTCAGGGCAGGTGATGCAGATGTACACTGGGCGTCAAAAATGCGTTCAACTCTGCAAACTGGGGACGCATTTTGTACTCACTTAGAGAAATGATAGTAGGTAGGCTTTACCGATGATATTGCAACTGTAGTGACAGCGAAACACCTGGGAAGAAATAGAGGAAATTGGGAACGAATATAGCCAAAAAGTGAGTAGGTGGATGGCAGCAGTCGGTTTAGAACTCGCCGAACATAAAACGGAAGCAGAAGACTCATTTTCTCAAGAGTGGCGCAGTCAATAATAATGTATGCGGCACCAATATGGGCAAAGGCAGTGAAAATTAAGTACCACTCCAGAAGAGTTAATTCCGTCAACAGCGCGTATGTTGAGAGTATGTTGCGCTTTTCGGACGGTATCAGATGATGCTACATGTGTAATTGAAGGAATGCTACCAGCGTATATCTTGGGTATTGAGCTACAAAGGACCTACGATGCCAAAATCCAGGAACCCCTTGTTCCAGTCAAAGATATTAAGCTGGCAGAAAGACAGCGAAGCATGAGAACATGGCAGGAGAGATGGAATCAGTCAACGAAGGGAAGATGGACCCATCGACTTATACCGGATATACATAAATGGATGAACCGGCACCACGGAGAAGTGGATTTTTATCTCACCCAGTTCTTAACCAGACATGGCTGCTTCAGAGCTTATTTAAACAGGTTTGGGCTTGATGAATCTCCAAAGTGCTCAAACTGTGGAGAGGCCAGAGAGGATGCAGAGCATGTACTCTTTCAGTGCCCACATTTTCGCTTGGAACGCAGAGATCTTGAGGAAATAATTGGAGAAATACCAACTCCGGAGTTATATACATATGTTGACATCGAACGCAGTATGGAATACTGTAAAGCAAACAGCAGTGGTGACCATAAAGGAACTTCGGTGGCTGGAAAGCCTTAGGGAGAGCAACCAAACTCAAACGGAAGCCCCTCAGAACAAGAAACGTCGAGCAGGGTAAGAAGAGCATAAAGTGCTAAGTGTTTATTTATTTTTTTACACTGGCTCGGTCACATCGAGCGAATGGACAGTAATGCTCCAGCAAAGAGGATCTTCGAAACACAGCCCCTAGGTTCGAGACGACAAGGAAGACCGAACCTGCGTTTTAAAGACGAAGCTATCGCGGATGCCAGAACGCTTGGTCTAAACAACTGGAAGCAGCGTGCCCGGGATCGAAGGGAATGGAAGGCTACCGTGTCTCAGGCAGGGACTCTTCACGGGTCGGGAGCCCGTTAAGTAAAATCGTTTTTAACTGCAATTGCAAATCCAGGTGGTTGGTGTTTACGGCTAGTTTAGCTTAATTGACGCTTGTTGGCGGTAATTGCCGTAACGAAAATAAGAGATATGGTTAAAGTTAGACTCAACTTGCAGTGAATAGGAGAACATGTACTAAAATGTTTTGTTCTCAGTTCTGCAAGAGAAGTCGGAGACCAATATGCCGATGGAAGCATTTAGATGTCTAAAAGAAAAGGGGAGTATTCCTTGATCTCAATCACTCAATTGTTTTAGTCGCGGAAGAAAATGAAGCAGTAATGTGTGGTGAAAATTACTACTTACTGTAACAGCCAGAAAAATACTAAAAATTGTACTCACATAGCGGGAGACTTACAAGGCTTATAAAGAGAGGAAGAAGAGATGCTATCCACTCAATATCTACTCAAAAAGTTGAAATAGTTGAAGCGTTTTATATTGATTTTTTTATAATAATATTGAAGAATTTACGATAAAATAAAACCCATTCACACCCAAAGGAATGAGATTCCAAAACGCGATTAAACTTGGATTAAAAGCTTAATATAATACATATAAACCGAAAAATTAATTTTTTTTCCGCAGAGATAAATCAAACACAGTGAGTACTTAATCACTACTAGTCACTCAGTTTTAAATCCCATCTTCCAGTAAAGTAGGTGTGACATTCCGCGTTTCGATGGAATAATAGTCATAACATTATACTCATAAGTAGGTATGTTTGGAGTTTACACAATTTTTTATTTTTAAAAAGTGAATAATAGAGAATTTTAAGGCCTGTTAGTTTGCTTCTGTAAGTTTTTTTTAATTTCTAGTACAAATTTAAAAAAAAAAAGTTTTATAAAAGTGGGCGAGACAGCTCCAAAATTTGGTTCGCCTTGCATTTGTTTTTTAACATTCAACTATTAATTTTAAGCCTAATCGCTGAAGGAATACCCGAGAAACAACCAATTTCAATATTATCGTTATTCGTTTTCACGAAAAACGTGGTATGCCATCTTATACCAAGTTCTTAATCTAACTCAAATATCAAATCGTTAGAGCCGTTTTCGAGAAAATCCATTTTAACTGAAATCGGCCTTAAGTAAACTACCCTTTATTTTGACGTTAGAATTAAAATTCCGATTTCTCCTCGAGGTGTGAACCCAGAGACAACAGATATGAAGTTTGAAGCAAGTCCGTCCAGCCGTTTAGGCTGCAGTCGCTCATACAGGCAGACAGACAGACGAAATTGCCGGACACACTTTTTTGGACTTCTCGATCATAGTAATGTCAAGTTTGATGAAAATCTCGAGGTCGAATTTTTTCACGAAATCAATATTTGCCCTATAGGTATATGTATATGTAGGTGCAAGTAAGAAGTAATTATCAATAACAAATACAAATTAGCCAGTTTCCTTCGTCCATATGTTACCACTGTCCTGAGGTAAAATAAGGAAATTTTGCATGTGAGTTTCTATAATAAGGTTCAGTTCTAAAAGTCATGGTATACCCGCCGTATCGCCTCGTTTATACATTCTATCTGTTGTTTTATACTGTACATACATATTTCAAAAGGAAATGTTATTGTAGTTACAAATATAAAAACTTACGAAATTCCTCATTTGACCAACTATCAAGCCAATCTCGGATCTGGTTGATGTGCACATTCTTTGAGAACTTGCGTTCGAGTGAAAATGCTCCTTCTGCTTTGTTTTCCATTTTGTGCACATAATCGATGAGTAAGAACAATTCTCGTGGCATAGTTACCTTGAACTTATTTCCCTGAATATTAGCCTAAAATGAGAGTTTAGTAGGAAGTCTTAGGTAAATGAATTTCAAGATTTACCAATTCGTTTATTTCCTGCAGCGTATATTCACAGATTGGACGATTTGTGTGACATAAAATTTCCAAAGGGAGACCAAAGCAACTTGGTCTGTATTCGCCCATTATTGTGATGAAAATATCGCGACCATCCTTTACGTGCAGCACCAATATATCCAAAACAACTTTACCTTTTGAATTTCTTAGTTTTTGAAATAAATCAGCAATGGTTCCTGAATCCGCAAGAAACTTTATTCTGATGCTGAGACTAGTACCTGAAAAAGAAAGCGTTTAAAATAATGCAAAGTCAAAATGCCTTAAGCTGCCTTAAACGTTTCATCATCATATTGTTATAACAAAATTTTACAAGGTTGAGATCGTGGTTTAAAATTTATTGCACTAAGTAGCATTGCAATTGCAACCATGACTATAGTTGAAAATTGATGCTAACAAAAGAAAGTTAGTCATGAATGGTGACCTGCAATATATTTATTTTATGTCAGTCATCGACTATCTTTCAACCGGTTCGGATTGTGTTCAGTCAGTGTTGTGTTCTTCACTTCGATCGACTTAATATATTCATATCTCACTCATTTTCGGTTTCTCTTTACCGGCCTTGACGCAACTTTAACGGTAGTTTGAATGTTTTTAGTGACAGCGTACTGGTGCTTCACTTAAACAACGTGGAATCTTACTGGGAATCATTTTCCGGAGTTAGGTGAAATATTACTTAACAAATTTTGCCAAAAAAAGTGTAATTTTCCATTCTAGTAAAGAATCCAAAAAATACGCACAAATTCCTAGCGGTCAAAACTCAAGCTTACACGTGCCCTATATCAGTTAAACTACACATTAACCTCAATCCTTCTAAGAGTTTGGTTTCTTATATTATTAAATTTGGTTTACTTAATTAATATTTCCGAATCGGTCATCATTTAAGATATAAAAACAGTCTCACAGAAATTTTCAAATTCACAAAAAGGAAATTGACGGATAAAAGAAACAAAGTGATTCAATGGTCACGACCTTCGACCTTTTCCAACCCCTAATATCGGTTGTGCTTGGATATTATAAGATTAAAGTGAGCGAATACTTCCCCGGTGTCGAAACTGCCTACTTTTTGCCACACAACCAAAAGATGCGGTGGAACTGCCATCTGCGAAACCTGTAACCCGTCGTACCCTCCACCACAGCTCTTTTCCGAAAAAATCAAACAAGCAACGCAAACAAATCAAAATGTAACTGAGACATCTATAGCAACCACACCTTTACCGAATTAACACCAAGCCAATCAACCCAAGTATGCTCCATCACGCAGCCTGCAGCTTCTCCCTCTATACTATCAGTACACAACACACTCAAAAAAATTAACTACTATTTAAGCTCCTAACAGCTTAAATTTACGAACCATATCGAAGTACAGAATCATTTATACACGAAAACCCTTGCTTTATGGACACCACTGATGATAAAACTCCTCAAATCAAACAACCCACATTTAAACCAAACGTAACCCCTACTTTACCCCCAAAGACTAACTTACCATATCAAAGCTTCTCTATTTACCTATGTACCTACTCTTCTGAAAAAAAAAAACGAATATTTCCTCAAATGATAACAACATCTAAAAACATATAAAAATGCTACAATCAGTCTGCACGGGACGGACATATAATACCCTATCTTTCTAATAAGTAACCTAATGTGATAGCCGATTGGGTGACATATCTAACTGACATGACTCCGGAACAGCTGTAAGTGATTCACCTATAGGCAAGTGTGCGAAGGTTAATGGATTTCAGTCACAATCTGACACAAGACTTCTGGATTGGTTCTACAAGTACTTGGGTTAGGAAAGTAGACAATTTTTCAAATGGAAATACTGCACTCCCGATTCTAAGAACTCCCGTTTGTTCTATTGTCGCTTTGAAGGATTTGCTTCAAACTTTGTATGTATCTGGAGTTTGCGGGTGAAATCGGAATTTTCATTCTAACCTCAAAATTAAGGGTACTTTAACCAAGGTAGATTTTTGTTAAAATGGATTTTCTCGATAACGGTATTGATAAAATTTAATATTTGGGTTAGTTTGGATATATGCTATATATATATACCACGTTTTTCCATAAAAATAAATATAACGGTACTTTTAAAATTAGTGAGCGATTGGAAATGCAATGGAATGAACAAAATTATATTTTTACTTTTTAAAAATGCAATGAGATGAACAAGGTTAAATTTTTTCCATGTACATGTACTTGAACGACGTTGTGTTCCATAGTTAATGGGAATGTTTGCTCGTACTAATAAAGCCATAATACATGGTAAAAATGAAATTTTGTTTATTTTGTTGCATTTTAAAAAAGAAACTTTTATTTGCCCCACCTTGTATATCAAGTTACTGGTGTTTTCTGTGCGGGATTCGTGGCGTTGTAGTAGGACAAAAGATAGATTTAGTTTCCAAGGTGGTGAGGTTGGGGTGTATTTTGTGAAACGTCTGAATTGAGTTTCTAAACTGTGTGCCATTGTTAAAGCGGTTTGTTCCCGCCACCGAACGTGTTGGACGTGTTTTCTATGCATTTAAATTGGGAATCCTACCTTATGCATTTGATAAAGCTTTGAATCCATCTATCTATCCTGTTGGAATTCAATTAAAGAAATTTGACCATCATTCAAAAAAGACAGTCCTCACGTTGTGATAGAGATAGTGTAAAGCCGAAAAGTGCTTCTCCGTTGTTATTGCGTCCCATACAATTAAATGTGTATTATCAAAATGCAGGTAGATTACGTACAAAAACAGATGATTTTTTTTTAATGCTGTACTACATGAATATGATGTGATAATCTTAACTGAGACTTGGCTGGGATGTCTCTCCAGACAAACTGTGGCTACAGGATCACTCAAAGATTCCGACGGTAATTGGACTGAATCTTGTTCAGAGTCACTTAAACAGCTCATCGGCACCCACTTCTCCGGGAGTGTAACCCAACCTGTCGATAGCTCAGGAAGAAATATGAACACAGAATTTGAATTACCAGCTGACTTGATTTCAGAGGAGAGAATTGAGTAAGCAATTAGATCATTCTCACCTTACAAATCGCCAGGGCTGGACGGGATCATACCGCTTATGCTTCAGAGCACCACAAGCATCGGTTGTTCCGGTACACAAAGAATTATTCACCAGTAGTCTGAAACGAAGACATATTCCAAGAACATGGAGAGAGGTAAAGGTAGTATTCATACCTAAGGCTGGGATAGCAAGTCACACCGCCGCTAAAGAATTCAGGCCAATCAGCCCTACCTCCTTCATGAGATGCTGATCTATATTTACATTCGCAATAGACTTCGCCCCGACGACATGTCCACGGCCCAACACACTTATACCAAAGGGAAAAGTGTGGAAATGGCGCTGCTTTGTGTGGTCTACACAATCGAGAGATCCTACCTTCTTAGACATTGAAGGTGTCTTCGTAGAATTCTATCTAATCTCAAGATCCACGATATGCGTACGAACTGGATTGTGGAAATTCTTGAGAAAAGTCATATTATTATAGAACACGATGGTACAACGATGGAAGCATTTGCCTTTTGAGGTACTCCTCAAAGCGGAGTAATCTCCCCACTACTATGAGTCATTGTACTAAATGAGGTGCTGTTACAGCTCAGGTACAGTGGTGTTAGGACCATTGCATATGTGGGTGATATTGTATTGCTGGCAACGGGAAAATTTCTCCCTACCCTTAGTGAACTATTAGAGGATGCGCTCAAGATCCTAGTCATCTGGTCCGAGAAATGTGGAGTAGCGGTCAATCGCCAGAAGACCGAGCTGGTATTATTTACCAACAAAAGGAAAATTCCTGCTTTCACATTACCATCTATTGGTTCTATACCTAGTTCTTGATACAAAACTGAACTGGAGACCTTTTATTAATGAAATAATTAAAAAAGCCACTATTACTTTGGGAAATCCGGGGTCCAAAACCGAAAATTATACTATGGATATGTACGGCTATAGTAAGACCTTTTTTGACTTATAGCAGGCCAATCTCTGTATTGATCTCTGTATTGATATAAAATCCAAGCTTGTGCAGTGCTGTCGTAAAGAGCTGATGTTTATTGGAACACAGCACAAGGTTGCCCTCTGCTGGGTCCCTGGACAAGAAGGACGGCAGACGAATTCGCAAGGGGTTTTGAATCAATATCACAACAGGTAGATACCTCGGTGTTTATCCCGCCTTGCGCACTGAAGCAAATGGCATGGATCAAGACCAGTATAGAGGCTAATAGTAGATGATCATATCTAGACACCTGTGTGATTACAAAAAGCTTATTGCCGACCGAATTATCCAAAAAGACAGAAAATCCCTTTCTATCCGGATGAAGATATATGTCGGGGATGTGGAGACGAGAAAGCCAATGAGGATACAACCTACTTTTTCTGTCACTGCCCTGGGCTTATCCAATTTAGATATAAATTTCTATTGTGACACTTCTTCAAATAGACAAATTAGTGACATTCTGAATTTCATCAAATCTAGTGGATGGTTTGGTGATTCACAGGAAACCTAATTAAGACTAGGGTTTAGCGATGGGCAAGGGACATCTTTCCCCTATGGGTATCACAATGGGTCTGTACTGACCTGAGTGTGGCGATGTGACATTTTTTGACTCGTCTACCCACGAACCTAACCTAATCTATTATTTGGATGTTTCAATTTTTTTTTATATAGTTTGCTCTTATCGTTAATTTTATAAAATAACTCAAAAGTTATCCAGGGGTTTAGTTTTCCTAATTAAGTTTACTACTTACTTATCTCATTTTTCTACTTACTTTTTTAAAATCTCGCTTTAACAAAGTATGTTCTCCCAGCATTCAAAGCGAAGTAGTAATCAATTTTAATGAAGGAAAAGCTAGAAGACAAATTCTTAGACCTTGTGATAAAAACAACTTTTAAGCTCAAGCACGTCATACAATGGTCAGTTAAGTAAAAATCAAATCAAAGAATTTTTGTGAGAAATGACGCCTTAACGAACCTTCGACGAATACTTCCCTAGAAAATCGCTGCTACTTCTGTTTAGCGAAACAGATGGGTACACACTTACTAAATCGGAAGACGAAATGCATGCTCTACAAAACATTAATCCTACCAGTTTCTTTACATATGTATGTATGTATATGGAGCCGAGTGGTGAACGATAAGCCTGAAATCAAAGCAGATTTTGAGCGTTTTCGAGAGGAACATTTTTCATCGAATTTTTGGTCCCGTACGCGAGAAAGGCGAATGGGGGAGAAGATACAACTGCGAGGTGTACCAGGGGCCGGATCCCGCAAGGGTGAGTTTTGCTGTGTACACAAAGAAATGTGTACACAGGCTTGTTCCGATTCCGGAAGCGTGAGAGTGAGTTTTTCTGGCAGTTTTTGTGTACACAATTGCAGAAATTTATTCACACAGTGTTTTGACTGTCTATCTTATGTTTTAACCGATTCTTTTGTTCTTCAAATAAGTTTATGTTCGAATAAAAGTTCGACAATTTGGGTAGAGGCCTCTTAAGTAAAGTACTCTTAATTCTGAGGTTAGAATGAAAATTCCAAGTTTGCCTCGAATTGTGGCCCCACTCCAGATAGGAAATTTGAAGCATATCCGTCCAGGCGTTTAGGCTGCAGTCGAGCGTACAGACAGAGTAAATTGGCAGACCCATTTTTTTGAAAATTATTAAATTTTATGATTAAAATCTCGAGACCGAAAATTTTCAGGAAACCTATACTTGCCCTATAGGTAGAGGTGCAAATAAAAAGCACAAGTTAATACTTTTGACCACCACAATAGCGCCTTTCATTCATAAAGGTTTTGGTACTTTTATCTCCTCTGTTCTCTACACAACTGTTTACCTCGAGTTCACGAACTACAAATTGCCAAGTTGCAATTCTCAACCCGACCGGTTACCCCAAGTGCGTGCTTACCAATCTTATAACAAATAATTAATCTTTTTCACTGACTTATCGCAATACTTCATAATGTCCAATCAGTGCAGTTATTCCAACTGCTCTTCTAACGACAACAACACAAACTTATTACCCTGCAATGGTATATATGGAAAATCATTTCACTCGTCATGCGTCGGCCTTAGTAAACGTGCGATGCTTTATCTAAAAGACTTTAGCAATTATTTCTTACTGGCCAATTTTCCAGGTATGAAGCGTTTGAAGGTCTTCGAAACATTACTGAAGGGTCAATCAATTCAATTAAATCAAGACTAAAATACGTGGAGAAAAACCTTGTGAACTTTGCTGAACTATTAAACAAACCGCTTAGGGATCCCTATCTGTCTTGCCTTTCGACAATCAAAGCTGATCTTAAATCTTTGACGAGTAGCATTTGTTTAAACGATAGCCAAAAAGATAAAACAGACTTCTTCCCAAAATTCAAGAACACCTCAAAACCTTCGTTCCGATCTGGAAATTAATTTCCCAAACTCCAGCTCTGAATTTCGATTTATTGAACTCAACCACCGTATCAACGATCTCTGCAACGATATCACAACACACCGAATATTACTAATTGATATATGTAGGTGATTACATCAGATGTACCCCGCAGATTAATAGAACCACCAACATTCCCCAGCCCCAATACAATGCATCGATTATGGATGAATTACTGGATATGTCGTGCCACACAGCCTGGTCTAACAAAGCTGCATCAGAACTATCTCCAGAAAATGTCGCACTATCAACTATTCAACATTTTGGAACTACCTGGACTCTTCCCGAATGGAACAACAGGTTAGAAAAATTAATGATAGCAACTGCACCCATATTACCATCGAGATGTACCGCACCATGCCGATGCAGTTTGGTTAGTTAATTTGTTCTAAAAAAAAGCTATATATAGAAATAAGTAATTGCATAATTGCATTAAATCAAGTAATAAGCCTAACACATTTGAATTCAGTATATCTAATAAATATAAATGGCTTTTCCTTAACCCTTTAGGCGAGGTTTTACTTTCAGAAATATTTTAATTAACGTAAAGATAAACTAATTCCCAACTCTAACTGAAGTTTTAAGATGGAAACACTTCCAATTATTTCCCCACAAATCCAATTTCCTCCTAAAATATCTTTCCCTCAGTCCCCCTCCTTACCACTTAAACTAAGTCTCAGCGTGTTTCATTTAATTTCGAGCCCGTCTCTAGTCGCCTTGTAAATAAAGTTCAATTGCCTGTACCACCTCAATAAAGTGCACGACTGGGTCGTACAAACTTGCACCTTATCTAAAAGTCTTGTGTGTATTTGATGTAAAAAACGAAATGAATATACGCGTTCATATGCATATGCAAAAGATATTTACATAACTTCGCTATAAGTAACGCAGTGTTCTAAGTAGTATGATCAAAAACGTGGTATGCCATCTTGCAAGTAAGTATAAAACATGAAAATTAAGCAACTGAGGTGTATTTTCGAGAAAATCTTGCTTTTGTTAAGGTGGCTAAAACCAAAATACCTCCTTAAGTAGTTTTGAGCGAAAACATTATACACACAGCAGAAAAAGTCTGTGTCTAGTCTCTACTAAAAAATTGTTTTCTGCATCAAAACATAGTTTAATGTAAGTATTAAAAGTTTTAATATGCCCATTTAGAAACGTATTATAAGGACAACGTATTACAGAAATTTCACAAATTCCCATGAACACTCGGCCAGTTAACGGAACTTTTTTGCTCAAACATCTAAAAGAGAGACAGAAAAAGTCTGCGTTCACTTGTATTTTAATGCTAATATCGATCGAAAAAATGTTTTTACCTTAAAGATTAGTAGCTCGTAGGGTATGCTCGTCTTTTTAAAACTTCTTGCAGGCGTTTTTACATTGAACTAACTAACTAACTTAGACGTGTCGTCAGCTGTAATTTTTTCCCATTCTTCCTTAAACACAGTTTTAAGCATAGCTTTGCTTGTTATTGTGTGTTGGCGAATTCTCCTTTCAAATAACTCCCACAGATGTTCCTCGGGGGGTTTTAAATCGGGAGATTGTGGATCGTTGTCTTGTTGGAACCAAAACTCAGAGTCTAATTGCAATTTATTAACACTTTTCTTTAAATGTGTTTTTAAAATGTTAAGGTATGCATACTTGTCCATTGTAGATTCAATGAATTCCAATTAACTTAACTGTAGGAGACAAATTTTGCTTATCGTAAGCTGTGCCCTGCTTTCGCCACACGATCTTGCGTCCTTTTATTCCAAATATGCAAAATTTGCTGTCATCGGAAAAAATGACTCTTTTCCAGAAGTCAGGTGGCTTATTTATGTATTCATTGGCAAAAGCAATGCGCTTCAGGCGATTGACTCTGGAAATAATGGCAAAACTCTCTTTCTTTTAACTAATGAAAAATGACATTCAATTCATACAAATACTGTAGCTGCAATAATAATGGTACTTTTTACCAGAATTCTTTTGATACTTTTTTTTTTTGGTGAAAAATTTGTTCTCAAACCTTAGCGGCAACACTGCTGTGTGAATGTTGAAAGCACAAATCACCTATATTATATACATATTTATAAATTTATGTGTATTACATAGTTCATCAATGGTGGAGAGAGTCAAGCACAATACTTATGTACATACATATTCTACGGTTCGCTATACCGTACGTGTACTAGAGTAAATTCATATGTATTGACTTATTTTTAAATAACTATTTTACCTTTGTTATCAATCTGGCCTCAAACTATAAAATAGGACCATATCGGAAAAGTTTTTGAAAGGGTACATAATTTGAAAAATTCGGTTCAGCAGGAAGAAGTAGGGACGAAATTCAGTTTTACGTATCAATAATATGATATGAAAATGTGTTTTTGTTAAGTTGGCTGTAAGTAAAGTACCATTTTAGCTAATTTTGACCACAAACGTAGTATGCCATCTTATAGCATTTTGTAAAAGTAGCGGAAAGTTTCCGAGAAAATCGTACTTTTATGAGGTTGGCTATAAGTAAAGTATCTTTCAGAACAGTTTTATGCCATCTTATAGGGTTCTAGAAGACTAGAGGTAATATAAAATTGAATCGAAATCATTAGAGCCGTTTTCGAAAAAATCCATTTTTATTGAAATCGGCCTGAAGTAAAGTACTCTTAATTTTGAGGTTAGGCACAGACAGACAGAAATCTCGAGTTTGAAATTTTTCGCGAATCCAAAACTTGCCCTATATACATATATGTACAGCTGCGGTAAAAAAAATATCACCACGATACGAAGCAATCTTTTTCAAGCAGCAAAACCATTATGCTTGTACCTCCGTGTTTAACCTAACATAAGATCGAGAACCTTTGCCTCCAGTCATCTTACTTTTATAGCTGCATATGATTGTAGCAGCTAAAGAGATTGATTCAGTTGATGTTTTTATTTTTTAAATAGTAAAATTACGATACCCAAACTTAACCCACTCACATACTCTTAACCCTGTACCATCTCAATCTCTTATGCCCCCTTCTACTAAACCTTCATTGTCTACCAACAACGAGATCAACACACTAAGATCGACTGCAGCACCCCGATCCTTCATCAACCCATTGTTTCCACCCATTGCCGAGCTCACCAAGCAACTTTCTGATTCTGGTGAAGATGGTCGTTACATTCTCTCACGATTACGTGATCGTAAGATTTACGATAACATCCGCCTCTATCTTACATACTTACACGACAAAGATGATTTCATCTGTAATGATGGAATCACCAAAACTAAAACTCATGGTTTTACTTCGCCAAGAAGGGCTTCCAACTGACCCTACTGAATTGGAAAAGATTTTCATAAGCTACCATTAAAGCCTTGACATACCTTCCAGCAATATATTTAATTTTATTTATATATTTACTAACTTTCACTAATGAAATCTTAAAATTTTGCCCGGCTTCTCTCTTTTAAAATTTCACCGCACGCCACAGGTATATATATATATTTCGTCGTCAACATAATTAAGTAACATAAAATAGTCAAGTTAGTTAATATTTCTTATGTGTTTTGTCTACCTTTAGGAAATCATATGCATTAAAAAGAAAAAGAGCAAGCAATAACAATATTGAATTTTATGAATTGAACGCCTACACTTTTTACTCACGCGTTGCCATTGGTGAGAAGCTAGGCCCTGGTCCCATCGATCTGTTGGCCCTAATATTTATTTATTTTTTTTATGGATTTGTACTCACAATATCACAATTGATTTTTCGTTAATTTAATAGAATAATCATGTTAAATTGTAACTATTATATGTTTTTATAAAGAAAGATACTGATTACTACAGAAACATATAGAAAAGCTGCAATCCATCTGGAACGGGTTGTACAGAGCCGGCCATCTAGTGGTTTCTCTTTAAATCATAGGTTACATCGACAGCTGTTTCCCGCTCGAGATTTTAACAAAAAGTAAGTATCATACCTCCGCGGAACGAAATAAGTCGCTTTATGCTTGTGGGCGCCGTGACTCAATGATTAGTACGTTGGACTATGGAGCTAGGGGTTCGAGGTTCGAATCCCAGTCGGAACACCTGAAAGTTTTTACGGCCCCACCTCTCGCGAGCGTCTGACAAACATCCGAGAGTACAACTGTCCTGAGAAAGCTTCTCAGATACAAATTGCCTTTCAGATACCATTCATGTAAAGAATTATAACACGCAAAAAGTGCAAAAAGTTGAATTGGACAACGATTTTGGGCGAAAAATCATCTTTTCTGACAAAGTGCATTTTCATCGCGGGGTCTACGTTAACCAACAACCATTGCCGCATCTGGGGCTCGGAAAACCCGCACTTTATTGTCCAGAAGCCGATGCATCCACAGAGAGTGACAATTTGGTGCGGGTTTTTTTTTTTTTTTAAATACCCTTATAGTGATTCAGGGCGCGGGAGTTGGGAAAAGGGGAGAGAGGAACAGAGGAGGTACCGGTGCACGTTGGCTTGGAATGTTTCAAGATTGTAGTGATGAGGAAATACAGAGCTTGGGAGATCATTCCACATACGTGTCGTTCGGCTTATAAACGAATCTCTGTATTTGACAGTACGTCCGAAATTGGGCTTGAGGGTGAACTGATGTGCATTCTTAGCGTGACGCGTATTGCGGGTGAAATTTTGAAGGGGAGGAATGCAACTGGCTATTTCACTGGATTGTGGAGTGGTCGTATCATTGGACCATTTTTCATCGAAAATGAGGGTGGAAACAACGATTCGGTCAACGGTTGGCGTTACATACGATCTTTATACGATTGTTTATACAGTCACACATATCACCCTTTATACTATGTATGTATATATATTAAGAAGACAAAACTGTAATAATTAATAACTCATACTATTCTTTGTAACCAGTCCTTAAAATAAACTCATTGAATTCGAAGGTAATTTTTGATTCACGCCCTTTACGTTGCAGTTTGTCGCTACACTTTCGGTGGTAACGAAGATGTATACCTATTAAAATAGTCTATTTTGACATTTCTTTACGCTTAGATCTAGATATTCAAGTACATATGTATGTATGTACATATCGCTTATTTACTTGAAAACTGTTATAACTTAAAAAACCAAATTTTTGAGTTAACGATGCAGAATTATTCGCTTTATCATGCTTCATATTTTGTAACAGAAATTATGTTAATATTTTGTATACTCTCCGCGAAGAAGAAGAGACTTTGCCGTTATTTTTAACTGCAAGATGGTAGTCAATTGAAAACTTTTTTTTCTACAGAATTGGGGTTTTCTTAGGTATGATAGTCTTCAAGTAAATAAGCGATATATCTTTATGGAGTCGTATTACCTGTTATCAAACTTCCAGATTTTGGTTCGACGTCCAACCATTTTTCACATATTTGTTTGTCATATTCATCTTTGGGCTTAAATGTAAACTCAACTGGTAAATGACAGTTATTTGCTACTGTGAAATCTCTTCTAGCAAGTTCGTTGAAAGTAACTACACCAAAATCAATATCAGTCTTTTCAACTGTGATTTGAGGTTGATTATCATTCTCATATTTATCCACCCGCTTAAGTACGTCTTCGTGGACACGCTTGTACAATCTTTGATCTTTTGTTTTAATCTGGAAAATGACAAATATGATAACAATTTTTTTTAAAATTTTACTTACACCTGTAACAAATTCTGCATAAACAGGTTTATGATCACTCTGTCTAATATCCATCACACTATTATATGTTAATTGCTTAATTCGTTCACCCTTCCATAAAATACGATCACAATAAGCAGGTGCTCTACATTTCTCACTGAAAAGAACTGAAGGTATATTTACGAAAACATTGTGTTTAAAAAAATTTACCTGGAATCGTAGTTATCTGTGCCGACATCGAACTTATAAGTTGGCTGGAATCTTATATCACCTTCGGTATATCCCCGAAAAACATTTCCTTTGCGCATTTCAATTCGTAATTGATCGAACGGAAGCAATTTATCATAGTTGTATAACTCAGGACGCTGTCCCGGGGGCTCGTCAATTCGATAATTTAAGTCGCCGATCCAAAATATATGACTAAAAGCAAAAGTAAAAAGTTAGTTGAATATGTTTAAGCTAAGTTTTATTAATTAGAAGGATTCGAAAAATGAGTTTGATAGGAACAAAAATAAATTGCCCTTCGGACACGGTATTAAACAGTAGTACCCTTCCATTCGTGTAAAGAATATAATACGCACATCACATATGGTTGTGACAAGCTAGACCCTGGGTTCCATAGACCTGTCGCTCCATATTTATAACGCACGTCAAAGGTCGAAACGGGGGTGTCCGAAATTAACAGAGAAAGGAGTTAGAACACGCGAACCTAGACCAGCACTAAGACGTTTCAGAATTCCTTTTAACTTGCACCTATACCTAAGGGCAAGTATTGCTTTCGTTAAAAAATCGAATTCGAGATTTTAATCAAACTTGACATTACTTATTTTCTTATCTCCTTATACACCGTTCAATCCAAAACAACTCTTTCTTTCTCCTTTTCTTATACACATTCAGTACAAACCGCTAATCCATCGCGTGTGTAGTGCTTTTTCATAAATACCACATGGCCCCAGAGCCAAAAATGAAACCTGGGAACCATTTTGACGGACTCTCTGAAGTCTCGCTATCGGGTCCAAGTGCAAAAAAAAAACATAAAATGAATATACCATTCGATGATTTCCCTGTACTCCCAAGTAAAACCCCGTCTAGTAATCCACGTTTCATCGTAATTTCCCCTGGAAGTGTAAATCAACCACTTACAACAATAAGCATCTTCGCCCTCAGAAAAGCAATAGACGCAATTAGCACTGAATACGAGCAAATTTCTCAACTTAGAGATGGCAAAATCGTGTCAAAAAAAAATCTCTCGGGATTATGTCCGGTTGAAATCACATTGCACAATCAACATCATTGCACAAACCTTCTCCAACCTTCTCAAAGCAATAGCACAATAGTCACTCCCACCCCGTCAACCTCCAACAACATCAACAACAAAACCCCCTCACAACCATAATCTGAATCAATTCCACTAATAACACATTCTGCATCCAGCACAATCAATTATGTAGACTATAAACATTTAAATTCAAATAAACATCACTCTCAACCAAAAAATCTCCCCTCAAGTAACATACAAAGCACCAACCTAAACTACCAAAGCCCACATGTCAATACACAAACAAATATGCCAATAACCTCTACAAATTCTAAAACCATCTCAACCTTCTCACCTATTTCGCAAACTACACACAATCTTCTCCAAACTCACTACTATTATATACCCAACACCGAAAATGATGATGATGAATCTAAAACAAAACTGTAACCCCAACCCTTACTCTGCTGGCTTGAGGTTGAATCACTCTGGCTCCTCAAGGAGCCTCGGTGCTTCAACTTCCAGACAGCAGAGTCACGCAACCTACCACCCTCAAATAACAAACAATAAATCTTCAGAAATTCCAAACTTTTTTAAAGCTCTCCAGTGCAATATGCAAGGATATATTAATAACTTCGACGAACTTAATTTGATAATAAAAGAGAGATCGCCATGTGCTTTATCTCTCCAAGAGACACATTGTGCGTTTCAATCTACCCCAATTATTCCGAAATCTTATTCTGGTTATTTTTGCAACTCTCCCCAAAACTTAACCGGTAAACAAGGCATAGGTGTTCTTATTAAAAATAACATACCCCATGTTCAAATAAATATCAATTCAACCATCTTAACACTTGCTTTACAAGTAAATTTAGCAATTAAATTCACTATCGTCTCTATTTAAATTTTGCCCAAACAAACATTTTCCCGATCTGACCTTGAAAACATCACAAATCAAATACTACACCTATATTATTGTATGGCAATGTTAACTCGTCGAGCAACCTATGGGGCTCTCCCACTTCTAACCACCGTGGAACTATAATCGAAGAATTCTTACTGAACTCCGACCTAATGCTTTTAACCGGTGGCTCCCCCACACCTTCACCCATATTGATATATCATGCTGTTCGCCCACCCTTTATCCCCTAACCTCCTGGAATATATTAGAAGACCTTCATAATAGTGATTACTATCCTATTATAATACAGATACAAATTAGCCCAAACAAGCACAAAATTTCTCCTAGCCCAAAATTTAAAACCGACTTAGCTGATTGGGACCGGTACCAAATCACAACGAACAAATACTTAAATGATAAAACTCCATCTTCCAACACAAACAAAGAGGCAGCCATTCTACTAAAATCAATTCGGCACGCAGCCAACATTTCAATTCCTCAAAGCTCTCCCACCTCCACTACCAGAACAGTTCTCTGGTGGAACCCTGTCCTCAAGAAGCTCAGAGATGAAAAAATGAGACTCTAGCGACATTTTAAAAAGCACCCTATGCTCTCTAACCTTTTAGCTTACAAAAAATCAAATGCTTTTTTTAGGAGAGAAATGAAAATAAGCAAAGCCAAATCTCTAGCCGAATTTACCTCAACGATCAATCCTAACTCCCCCACCGCTAAAATCTGGCATAATATCCACTGCCTCACTGGTAACTATGTTCCTCGCTCAATAAAATGTCTAGTAACACCCACGGGTCCAATCTCTTCGCTGTTAGACATTAGTAACTTTTTCGCTTCCTCTTGGTCCAACCTCTCAAAAGATAACAACTTTTCAAAATCTTTCAAGGACTTAAAAAAAAACAGCCTTTCCAATACGCCACCTCTAACTCCTGGCAACACATTAGCGGAACAAATTGAAGTTCCTATAACACATATAGAGTTTGAATACTGCTTAAGCGTTCTAAAAGGTAAAACATCAAGTAGGGACCGCATTTCCTATCCTATGAGTAAAAACCTACCACCTTATGTTAAATCTAGGCTTCTTACACTATACAACGAAATACTAAAAACCAGCATCATCCCACAATCTTGGAAAATTGCGACTATCATCCCCTTATCTAAACCAAACAAGCCAATAGACTCTGTAGATGGATACCGTCCAATTTCCCTCATTCCATGTATGTCCAAAGTTTTGGAAAAAATTGTTGCTAAACGTCTTTATTGGTTCCTAGAAACAAAGAAATCAATCAGCACAAACCAAGTTGTTTTCAAACCAAAAAAGTTCTGTTCGGACGCCTTACTACATATCGATCTTTACATATCAAATGGGGCATTGGCCCGAAAATATATGGATTTATCAAATCATTTCTGTCGAATAGGAAAATATCTGTTAAAATTAATAATTCTTTTTCTTCTATACATCCACTTGACAATGGCATACCACAAGGATCACCTTTGTCGGTAGTGCTATTTCTAACTGCTTTTAACGACATCAGTGGTATTATTGATAAATATAATCGTCTAGACCATTGCATTTACGATGATGACGTTTACATCATATGTAAATTCAATGATTTAAAAAAAAAAAAAAATACTTGGCGCTACAGGTCGATGGGACCCAGGGCCTAGCTTCTCACAACCATTCGTGTTGTGCGTGTTATATTCTTTACACGAATGGAAGGGGCCTACTGTTTAATGCCGTGTCCGAAGGGCAATTTGTTATTTGAGAAGCTTTTTTACGTTTTACTCTCGGATGTTTGTCAGACGCTCGCGAAAGGTGGGGCCGTGAAAAACTTTTAGGTGTTCCCCGACTGGGATTCGATCTCGAACCCCTTGCTCCATAGTCCAACGCACTAACCACTGAGCCACGGTGCCCACTGTTCAATGATTTAGAATATACAAAAAAAATCCGTTTTTAAAGTTATAAAAGATATTATTGATTGACCCGAGGTAGGCATGCCTGTCGTAAGAGGCGACTAAAATCTACCCTTCGTATACCAGGGATAAGATGTATGTATGAGTAAAACAAATAGATATAATACCCCAGGTGGCAGTCCAGGTTCACTGGAAAATCCACCCTCTTCGGAGGTAGACTCTACGGATTCTGGGGAGAGCCAATTATTGCATTTAATAAATCCCTTCGTGAAAAATTCAAGGGTAACTCGGTCTCCACCATCAAGACCGAATGTCTTCGGAAAAAAAAGTCCGCCGAATGCACAAGCGCAAGGAAAAAGGGACCCAGTGATATGTAAAAGCTTTGAGGAGGAAAACTATGAACTCCGTATTAAGCTTATTAAAATAGATCTTCTCTACGAAGAGCTCAAGAGAGAGATAGATTCACTAAAAGAAGAAAACCAGGCTCTAAAGAATTCTCTCTCGCACAAAGAACGCGAAGTTACTCTGTCTCATGCAGCTGGTCCCAATTATCACACGGACGAGGAAGAGCTAGCACGCGAAACAAATTGGGTAGAAAAGAAAAGACCTAGTAAAAAGCGAAGAGCCGGTTCTTCACCCGAAATCGAGCCACGGAAACAAAACAAAGATAACGAGCCGCAGAAGAAACAAGCTCAGGATAAAGTACGCCCTCCGCCTGCAATAAACGTAGTCAGGATTACGGAGTACAGTGAATTACATCGCCTGCTCAAAGAAACTGTGGCGTCGGAGTTTTAGGTAACGTCATTCCGAAACAATGCTTGGAAAATTAACGTAGCTGACCCCGAAGGCTACCGAGCAATATCCAAGAAATTAAACGCGGAAAAGATCCAATTGTACACTTATGAAAATAAGTCAGAAAGACCACTACGTGTCATAGCAAGGGGTCTTCATCCTTCGTGTCACTAAAAACACCACTCGAAATAGAAGACGAACTCGATAAATTTATTGAATCTATTCAGTATGCCGCATGGAAAAATACTCCCTTAAGGAGAAGAGTAGTCACATGCAGCGAAGTTAATTATCCGCCCGATATAAAAGAAAACATTCGTGAAAAGAGAAGAGCACGTAAAGTATGGCAACAAACCCGTGCCCCCCAACATAAGCATACTCAAATTACTTAAGTAATAAACTTAAAAAAAGAGATTCAAGAGTTAAAAAATAGCGAGACCATTGTTTATCTTGAAGGCTTAACAGCCGAAAAGAATACAAACTATTCACTCTGGAAAGCTATAAAAAGCGTAAAAAAACAACAAATGCAATCAGCACCAATCCGAAAAGACAATGGCGAGTGGGCAAAAGATGACAAAGAAAAGGCCGACCTTTTTGCCAAACATATGGAGGAAACGTTTAAACCATTTGATGGCCAAATATTAATAGAGGATCACAGAAGTATGACAACGACATCTGACAGCTTTAGAATAAAAAGAGTGTCACTAACCGCACTTTGCAAAGAAATAAAAAAAACTGAAAAATAACAAAGCCCCTGGTTTTGACCTAATAACCGGACAAATCCTTAAGCAATTACCACAAAAAGCACTAATGAAACTGCTGCATTTAATAAACGCTTAGCTTAGATTGCTACACGTTCCAGATGCGTGGAACGTAGCAGAAGTGATAATGGTTCCGAAACCGGGAAAATCTCCTAATGACAAAAAATCGTACAGAACAATATCGCTCCTTCCAATAATATCGAAGGTATTTGAAAGGCTCCTATTGAAACGCATACAACCAGTTATTGAAGAAAGACGACTTATACCTGATCATCGATTCGGGTTTAGAATCAAGCATTCCACAATCGACCAGGTTTACACAATAACCGATGAAATTGAAAAAGCCCTAGAAGGACGAAAGATTTGCTCTAGCGCTTTTCTTGACGTCTCCCAGGCCTTTGACAAGGTTTGGCACGATGGCTTGAAATACAAACTAAGACAGGTCCTGCCGGAACACCTAAATAAGATCTTAGAATCCTACCTTGAAAATAGATTATTTCGTGTTAAACACGGAACTGAATACTCCGAGTTCAAGGAAATCGCAGCCGGAGTTCCGCAAGGAAGTGTTCTTGGTCCAATTTTATTTTTGCTGTATACTCGAGACATACCCCAAACTGAAGGCACCGTAGTAGCTACGTTCGCGGACGATACGGCCATTTTAGCAACGGATAGTTCAATTGAGTCAGCAACTGAAAAACTCCAACAAGCTTTGGATAAAATCTGTGACTGGACAAAACAATGGCGCATTGTTCTTAACGAGACTAAATCGACGTATGTTAACTTTACATACAAGAAAATAAACAATCTACCCGTTTTTATTAACTCGGTACAAATACCACATGCAAATGAAGCTAAATATCTAGGGATGACACTAGATGCGAGGCTCAAGTGGAAAACGCACGTTAAAAAAAACGCGATGAGCTTGAAAATCGTTTTAGAGAAATGTATTAACTCCTTGGAAGATATTCCAAGCTAAGTGTACATAACAAACTGCTTATATACAAGCAAGTGTATATATAGCCCAAAGAAATGGGCTTACCCTTCAAACGTGTTAAAGATCACTCCCCAACTCTCCCTCCTTGGAACTTAAGCAGAAAATCATTTGTACTTAACCTTACAGTGTACAATAAAGACAACACGCCCAGAAGAGCCTACTACTCTACTTTTGTAGAAATAATGGAAACTTTTAAACTTGAAGGTTGGACTCCTTTGTTTACAGATGGTTCAAAATCCGCTTATAACACTTCCTTTGCTGTAACCGAAGAAAATTGTACCTTTCTTAAAGCAGGAATATTACGGGAATTCTCATCAGTTTTTACTGCTGAAGCGCTAGCCATCCTGATAGCTGCTAAAATGTCTCCGCATTTGACCTCTAAATTACTGATTTGCACCGACAGCCTTTCAGTTCTCCGAGCCGTCTCCAACTCAAACCACAATAGCAGGCTAATTAACAAAATACGTGACCTTCTTATAAAAAAACCCAACAAACTTAAACTTATGTGGGTGCCAAGCCACATTGGTTATATCAAGGAACGAATATGCCGATAAAGCCGCAAGGTCTTGTAATAAATTACCTGTTTTCAAGAGGATCCACCACTGTGTCCAATCTGTAACAGTTCGGTGACCATTTCACACTTAATTGGCCTCTCTACATGCAGTATCTAAAATTAATACCATCTTGCCTTCAAATCAAAATATTTTTTCATTTTTAAACACTATCAATATCGAAAATATTTTAAAAATCCATAAATAACTTACTATTAACAAATTAGCTATCTAAGCCATTATACTTATACTTTGAGTGGAAAGCTTTTGCAGCTAGTGCTCTTTAATATTTAGCATATAATCTTTGCATTTTTATGTTAATAAATTATAATAATAATAATAAAATCTCAAGTTCGATTTTTTCACGAATGCAATACTTGCCCTATAGGTATAGGTGCAAGTAAAAATCTGAATGAATTTTAGTAAATGTTTTAAATTGTAGTAAATGTCCCGAGCACTTAGAACCTGAATTGAGCAAGAAGATTTCATTTTTTGGCATATTTAAGAACAGGTGCGCATGATGTTGTAGAAAAGAACAAAAGTTTTTAGCTAATAATAAAACTTGACTTAAGAACTACTCAATATGCCACTGAAACTGCTAAGTTATTTGTGCAAAAATACAGTTACCCAATAGCTCACACAATTCACAAAAGTTTAGTTCATGGCCCGGACTCATGCGCATGAGGCAAGAAACAAAGAGTTCAAAAAATTTCGATCGAATAATATCACGCTTAAAAACTAACGAAGATCTGTTGAACATTTTGTTGATTTCCTCGGAGCCAGTGAGACTAACGTGGAGATATTATTGATAAGGATGTTCTACATTTATTGCAGGCGGCTTATGTTCTACTAACTTCCAAAACTTTAACAGGAATAATATGTGAAAGCTCAGACGATTCTTCTGATTCTAATTAATTGTATGTCTGTATATTTATTATATTTTGTATATTTTTTGTCTTTTCAGACTTGTTTTTGTAAAAATATTATCTTGAAATATAATATTGAATGTGTTTATTTCATTTTCCGTTAGATAAATAATAATAATTTTTGCCAAAAAATATTGCATTTGGCCCCTGTGGCCGTCGTTTCGTTTGGTTGCGTTGACTGCAGGATGAGAATACGTCAGAGAAGTTGGGTTCGTTACCCTATCCGGGGTTGTATTTCGTTCAGTCTTATTATTGGGCGACTTCGACGTTCCTTTAATCGTCTTAAAAGGCTGCCTTACTGGTTTAATAGTCTGCACTACTGTTTGAAGCTTCCTTTTAGTCGGCTCAGAAGTCTATACAATTGGCTTACGACCCCGCTCTATTGGATTAGAAATACGTTGAATTGACTTAGGAACCCGAAAGACTGTTTTTTCTCCAACGGATCTGTAATTCTTTTTCAATTTCGTAACCGCAATAATTTGCTGGGTAACTTCCTTTGCAGTTGACTGCAATGTTCCGAAGAGTGTACTACAGTGTACTAAACGCATCGCGGTTCTTTCCGACAGTGCGGCTGCGTATGATTAAACTCTTAGCAACGCTTACATTGAGAGATTGTCTTCGTGACAATGAATTATAGCACAAATAGCGGATATTTCTGAGAAATAGAAGCACAGCTGTAAAAAAATTTAAATCACTATTTTGTCTGAAGTCGAAAAATTTTACTAAGACAAAATATTTAGATATTCGAATTTTCTTCAATTCATGCATACATCAATTTCAGTTACGCTCACTTTTAAAGACGATTTCACCAAAAAACCGAAACGATTCGTTCCAGACGGATTGTAGCCTTTCTATATTTTTTTACTTGAATGAAAAATGTGTGTACTTATTGAAAAAAAAACTTAACTTACTCATGTTGCCAGATGCTCCTCCGATCATACACGTCGTCGAAAATACATCGTTTGTTTATTTCAGCAAAATCCTGATTTCTTGATTCCACTTCATTTAAATGAGCAGCCAAATGTGAGTTTACAAAACACAAATTCGCTTCATTTAGTGTCAAACTAACAGCAACTCCGCCTTTATTTCCCATGAAATTCAACGCTCCCGTACCCACGGTCTGAATTTTGCAGCGTATCACACTTGGCCGAAGCTCTCGTCGAACAATTATTGTTAACATCATGCCAACAAGACGGACTGACGTTAGTTCTTCGTAAAAAGCTCCCCTGTGAAGGTTGTCCATAATTTTACGGCTGTAAATACAAATATTTTGTATATGTAAATAAAAGCAACAATATGATTAAGTTAAAAAGTTAGCTTCTATACGTATATACATGTACACACACGGAAGTTAATGCGGGAGTCGCCAGAAAAGCTGTGGCGACTAACTACGTGAGGTGTAGCACAGAGTACTGAGGATCGTCTCCGATTCAGTAGGTCGGTTTCAGGGCGAGATGCTAAAAACGTAGAAAGATAGCACCAGAAATTTCGGTGGCTTAACGAAGAGGGAACTCTTCCCTCTTAACCCTGGCTAGCCCTTTTAGGGTAAGCTGGCCACTTTATTTATTTTTTATACATAGTCTGGCCGATATACATAGCTTTAAGGTAGCTTTAGTTATAATACCTCGGCACTCGGCTTATTTATATTAAAAAAAAAAAAAACAAAAAAAAGAGGAACGTTATATAATTACGTTTTTATTATAAGTAGATTAAGATTAATTTTACGGTAGTTTAAGGTAGCTTAAGTTTTATATAAAAAACAAAAAAGTTAAGATACAAAGTTTTTAATAAAACAAAATTTTCTTTGTCAGAATTGAAGTAAAATTTACTTAATAAATAAAACATGACTAAATAATTAATCACTAAGCTAAGTTACGTCGAAAGACATAGGTTAAAAATTCAGTTTAGCTTAGAGTGCCCGCACAGGGTCAGTAAGTTTTTTTTAACATTGTTAAGTTAGTTAAGCTAGTTTTAAGGACTTTTTTCTAGCTTTAAGTCTTTTTTTCTGAATTAATTAATAAAATTGCGTTTAAAATAAAGTTAATGCAGGAAAAAGTTGGGATCCATTTTGAAACAGATTAACTGAAACAAAAAAAAAGTTCCGAGGGCAGGTGAAAATCTTCAAGTGATACTATGGGGATCGTCAGCACGTCCTTTTAGTCTAAAAGCCCGCTGCAATTTGTTGGGGTGAGATATAACCAGAAGATTTGCATATGAATGTAAACCTTTGAAATGTCTTAAATGACATATGACTATCTGAGTTTGAGGACGATGAGTTTGTTTTTTTCTTCTTTGATTCTAACACGGCTAACACAAAATAAGTAAATCTGCATCCATGTTGTGCAATGTATGTACAGTGCCCGACAAAAGTCTACATACGACCCCCATTTTTTAAAACTTAACGAGTTCAAAACCCTAATGAAGAAATCTAATGATGCAATTTTATTTCAAATCTCTTTTTATTGATATTATACAAAAAAAAATCTTACTTCAGTCTAAGTTTAAGAAAATATTCGCAAAAAACAAACAAAAACATTGACAAAAGTCTACATACGGGCCTATTAACTAACAGAAATAGATCTAATTCATTACCTGAAACTATTACAATAATAAAATTAAGTATTTAGTCGGTCCTCCGCGGGCATCAAGAACTGCCTGTAATTGTCTAGGCATTAAAGCAACTAAATTTTCAAATTCGGCAGACGTTATACCCTGCCATTCTGGTGGCCAGGTGTGAACCGATAGGGTAAAGTCTTTAGACGATCCTTATCGGCAACGCTTCAAGAAGACTCACTGCCTCCTCGTGGCGGCCGCCGGGCAACGGCTCCTATGTTAAGGAAACTACCCACAATCAGATCAACCTGCTACTGGCTTTGTGCCTCTCTGGCTGATCAGTTTGATGGTTTTGTGGAATTATCATAAGGCCGGCTAAAGTGAGCGACGATGGGGAGAAAACCCCATTATCAAATCCCTAATCCAAGGTGGAACAGCATACGCCGATGGATGCATGGCTAAGAGGGTGCTTAGTCGCTAGTATGCGAACTCCGAATACCTGGCGCCCTTCGGTTTTAAGTCAGCCTTCCTGTGGCATACCGGGCTCCGCCATGGGCGACCTCCCTTCCCGGACACTCGTGGGTCCAAAATACCTTTAAATATTAATACAAACAATGAGAAGGATGCATCTCAGATCGCATCAACCTTGGGTTCTGCTGTTGAGCAACCCTCTGTATCCCGAGGCGCTACTGAGCACTCGACGGCCAACGCTACCTTGGCCTCTACTTCTCGGTCTGCTGTCGAGCAGCCGAACACCCCTGAACGTTTAGAAGGCGTTGCCACATGGGCCCCTTTGAAACCTTCCGCTGCGGTCAGAACCGGGGATGTGGAATCTGCCACATCTGATTCTGACGCGTCCACCATTGTTGATGCCTGTAGTATCATCACGGAGAAATCCGGTTGCTCCTCCATTGGGAAGATGCTTGGTGACCTACAGATCCCACAACAAAAGGATGGATTTTTCAAACTGACCTCTAAAGAAAGAAGGCGGTTTAAGCATGCGCTTAGTACTGGCAAGAGTAGAGAGAGCGCTCTCGCATACTCAAAGATTGCCACCCCTAATCACCGCGAAACTAAACGTGTCAGATCAGAGGATCAGACACCAATAGAATCGGTCGCCAAGAAAGTCAAGGCAGGACCTACACCTGTAACTCCCACTTACAGTCAAGTGGCCAGTACCATCAGGTTAGGTGTTGTCCCGACTGACTTGTCCACTCAACCCCTCACAACTGAGCAAATGGCACTGTTTCAAGAGGCGGTTATAGACACCTCGATCGAGATAAGCAATAGCGGCGTATGGCCGCATTTTTCTGGTTCACATCACAGATCGGGGTGGCTAGTGTTCATATGCTCAGACACTGCGACTGCTGAGTGGATGCGCTCGAATTTCGAGAGGATCAGAGCCAAAAGTGGACTGAACGTGACACTTGTGGAGGAAGGTTTTTTCCCTAAACCACACATTGTCCGAGGGTTCTTTCCACAAAGTCTGGAGCTGTCCTCAGAAAAGATTTTGGCGACTATAACTGCTCAAAATGCTGGACTGCAGGCCAATTCATGGAAGGTTATCAAGAGGGAAAAGGATGGTGCACTCCTTCACCTCGTGATGGCTATTGACGACTCTTCCATGAATAGGCTAAACACCTGTAAAGGCAAAATTAGTTACCGCTTCGGCCAGGTTAAGCTGATCTTAAGGAGCACCGATAAGATAACAGCGACTGGCTGCGGTACCTCCGATAAGGAGGTAATTGGACCTTCACCTGACTGCGGAAATGTGTCCGACAGACAGGATCCCCAACCTGCTCCCTCGTCTAACAGCGCCACTGGGCATGTTAGTCCCGGCGATTCCAAAACAACCATAGCTAACCCGGCAACAACATCTGCCCTTTCGACCACCAGCGCCACTGGGCATGGTGCTCATAGCGGTTTCGGAAATCAGCCCACTAAGCAGGTTCCACGACCAACTCCTTCAACCAGCAGGGCCATAGGGCATGCTGGTCCCTTCCGTTCTGGTAACAGAACAGTAGCTAGATCTGTGGATCGCTACCGTAGAGGTGGCACTAGCTACATATCCCAAACGACCGGCACCGTAGCCGGTTCAACTCGTCCAGCAAGCGGCGCCAGTGGGCACGCTTACTGCCATGAAGAAAAGTCGGTCAGGAACAGACCACTGGGTCGTCCAAATCTGGCTGCTTGTCGCAGAGGAAAAGGCCCTAAAAAAGCCCAACTACTCAGACAAGCTAGATCCTCCAAGGAGGACTAAATGAGCACCATTAAGGTGTTACAGGCGAACCTGCATCACGCTAAGGGCGCGTCCGCTACCCTCAGCAAGCGGTTCGCCGATGAAAATATAACCCTTGGCCTTATCCAAGAACCTTGGGTTATCAGCGGACACATTAGAGGTCTATGGAGTACGACAAGTAAGTTAATTTACAAATGCGGGGAGTCAGTGCCAAGGGCGGCCTGCTTGATAAGCAAATTTATTAACTTTCTCTCTATTCCAGAATTTTTGACTAGAGACCTGGTGGCCCTACTGGTAGAGGTTCCGACCGAGAGGGGAACACAGAACATCGTGTGTGCCTCGGCATATTTCCCCGGCGACGACGACAATATTCCGCCCACAGAGGTCCAGGAACTAATACAACACTGCCAGAAACGCAACCTACACTACATCATAGGTTGCGATGCCAATGCGCATCACAAGATCTGGGGCAGTAGTGGCATCAATAGAAGGGGTGAGTGTCTTTTAGAATATCTTATTAGTAATCGTGTAGACATTGTAAATAAGGGCTCTAAACCAACCTTCATAAATGCGATTCGCGAAGAGGTACTTGATCTCACACTCGCTAGTCCATTTATTTCAAACTCAGTAGTAAACTGGCATGTGTCAGATGAAGCCTCGTTGTCCGACCACTTGCACATCAGGTTCGACATTCCGGGTAGACTGACACATGACTCTTCTAGATACGATCCCAAATCCACGGACTGGAATCTGTATCGAGGACTTGTCCTCTCAAAATTAGATACGCTAATCCCATCTATTGCGTCCACGTGGGACCTAGATGAAGCAGCTTATCAATTAAACAATGTGTTGCTTACCTCCTATCATAGCAGTTGCGTCCCCAAAACCAGTGTGTGTAGACGTAAGGTTCCCTGGTGGAATGACCAACTTGCTAAGATTAGGAAAAAGGTTAGAAGACTTTTCAACGTTGCAAAACGTACGAAGAGTTGGGACGAATATAGATTCGCTCTCACTGAATACAATTCAGAATTAAGACGATCCAAACGCGCTACATGGAGAAAATGCTGTGAAAACATAACTGACATGCCAGTAGCGGCACGCATCCATAAAGCACTTGTAAAGGATCACGCAAATAGTGTAGGTTTACTCAAAAAGACTGATGGTACCTACACGTCGGACCAAATGGATACACTTAGAACCCTACTTCAGGTTCACTTCCCTGGTTCGACCACCTGTGCATTCCGCACACACTCGAACGCATCTGACCATAGGGTCTGTATCGCCAGTAGAGTGAACAGTTTATCTGGCAAAATATTCAGTCCGGATAAGGTAAGATGGGCCGTAGGCTCTTTCAAACCATTCAAAGCCCCCGGTGGTGATGGGATCTTTCCAGCTCTCCTGCAAAAGGCAATCGATCTCATCTTGCCGGCCATTATTGCTTTATTTAGAGCCAGCTATAACTGGAGTTACATTCCGTTTACCTGGAGGCAGGTGAATGTAATCTTCATACCTAAGCCAGGCAATAGACCTAGTGAGCTGCCTAAATCATACAGACCCATTAGTCTAACATCCTTTGTTCTCAAAACTATGGAAAGACTCATTGATGTTCACATTAGAGGCCGACTAGATTTGTCCATCCCTCTACACTCAAGCCAATTTGCATATAGAAAAGGTAAATCAACCGAAGGCGCTCTTCACTATCTTGTCAAGAAGATAGAAGGAACTTTACGTTCCAAGGACATAGCCCTATGTGCATTCCTGGATATTGAGGGTGCTTTCGATAACACTGGCTACGATTCAATAGCAAGGGCTATAAGTAGCAAAGGTATCGAAGATTCGACCAACCAATGGGTTAGAGCCATGCTCGAAAGTCGGATTATTACTTCCTCCTCCGGAGAAGTGTCTGTATCTGTGAACGCAGTTAAAGGTTGCCCCCAGGGGGGCGTCCTTTCTCCACTTCTGTGGTCACTAGTTATCGACAGACTCCTAGCAGATCTTTATAGATCAGGCTACATCGCCATTGGTTATGCAGATGACCTGGCGATCATTGTTAGTGGTAAACACGGTTTGACCATTTCTAGCGTCATGCAGGGTGCTTTACTACACGTTTTAGAATGGTGTAATAGCGAGGGTCTTTCCATTAACCCTAGCAAAACCATTCTAGTGCCTTTTACTCACAAAAGATTGGTCAATCTGGGACCTATCACCATAAAAGGCACCACATTAGTGTGCTCCAGTGAAGTCAAATATCTCGGAGTCACCCTTGATAAAAGACTCAACTGGAATACTCATATCAAGTCCGCCATAGAACGCGCCACCAGGGCCATGTGGGCCTGTAGACGCCTCTATGGTAGAACTTGGGGTCTCAATCCTAAAATGATTCATTGGATATACACAATGATAGTGAGGCCCATTATCACGTACGCAGCCATCGTATGGTGGCCAAAAGTACTTGAACGGACAACGGCTGCAAAGCTTCAGAAGCTACAAAGAATAGCCTGTCTCGGTATCTCAGGTGCCATGCGTACCTGCCCTACGGCAGCTATAGAAGCCATCGTTGGGCTCACGCCTCTACAAATCTTTATTAGGAAGACGGCTGCTAGATGCGCTATCAAGTTGCAACTAGAATACAAGTTTAAGGCAGGTGACCACGTGGGACACCTGAAAATTCTTGACTCAATCCCACAAAGAGACATGCTCTGCACTGTACCCGACGTTATGGTCGGTGAATACTGTTTCGGTAGGTTATTTGAGGTTAATATATTAGACCGTGCAGACTGGTCTAATGGTGTTCCTACACTGGACCCTAGAGGTCTGACATGGTTCACAGATGGATCAAAGATGGACTCCGGAGTGGGTGCTGGTGTCTTTGGACCCAATACCAAAGTCACAATACCTATGGGAACGTGTCCCACGGTCTTCCAGGCTGAACTCCATGCCATTGAGATCTGCGCCAGAATAAACCTTAGTAAGAGAATCAAGGGCGCAAAAATTTACATCTTCTCAGATAGCCAGGCAGCTCTCAAAGCTCTGTCGTCCAACTTAATGGACTCCTTAACGGTTAAATGCTGTTACGATGCACTACAATCTCTTGCTAGACATAATAGTGTGGTACTCGGATGGGTTCCAGGTCATCAGGGGATTGCAGGCAACGAATCTGCAGATGAACTAGCTAGGGCTGGCTCAGGATCTGCGTTCATTGGACCTGAACCTTACTGTGGCGTCAATTGGGCTTATGCCACAGCGCTGATTAACGCATGGGAGCATAATCTTCGCCTAACCCACTGGGAAAATGTCCCAGGGTTACGACAATCCAAGAGGTTAATCAAGCCATATTCCTATAAGGAAATTCTAAACTTAGACAAAGAAAATATTAGGAAGCTGGTGAGCTTTCTAACAGGTCATTGCGGCCTGAGATATCACCTCAACAAACTCAATCTATGCCCAGACATAGAATGCAGGTTCTGCTCAGAAGATGACGAATCATCCGAGCACATTCTCTGTGAATGTCCAGCTCTGCATTGGTTGAGGTGGCGCATCTTCCGCAAGGTAACATGCTCGCCGGCAGATATTAAAACCTCTGCAACTAAGGACGTGCTTTCCTTCATCAGGGAGGTGGGACGTCTCTTAGAGTAAAAATACACCCTAAGATACAATAGATCTTTTAGGTCGCAGTATCAGCCATATGGGCTAGGGTCCTAATTTAAAAAAAAAAAAAAAAAAAAATACCCTGCCATTCTTCTTTTAGCTTCTCCTTCCGCATTAAAGCACTAGTGACAGGATATTTTCTGATTCTACGTTCCAGAATCTCCCACACGTGTACAATTACATTCGAATTCGGGCTTTAAGGCGGTGTGTGCAATAGCCAATCTTTCACAATATGAGCGGTATGCTTTTGGATCGTTATCCTAATAATAATACTACGTTCCCTACTCCAGAAGCAGCGACGGCATCCCAATCACCCATCACGCTGCCACTACCACGTTTTACAGTATAAACTAAATTTTTTGGATCCATTGCTGTGTTAACTTTTCTCCAAACTTCTTCCGTCCCTTTTATATTTTACTTTGATTCATCTGTAAACAAATGAAATCAATGGATTTTCCCGAAAACGGCTCTAACGATTTCAATAAAATGTGGGTTAGATTGATCATATGCTATTAAAAATTCGAATAACGGTAATATTGAAAATCAACTGTCCCTCGGTAACTTGTTCGGCGATTGGGCTAAAAATTAATATTTCTAGGTTATATATAAGACAAATGCAAAATAACGCCCACTTTTATAAAAATTATTTTTTTCAAAATTTTTACTACAAAATGAAAAAAATTATTTAAGCAAAGTAATACCCCTGCACGACTACTTTACTGAGAAGAGCAAGACTTGGACCTCAAATCTGATAAAATTCTACACTAAAAGCATAACAGTGCAAGTACGTACGACACAGTCGTGCACTTTATTTTCTTCTGAAATTCTACCTATTGCCAGTGTTTTCAGGACAAGTACATCCATGGAATTGTGTTTTCTCGATTTTCTGCCTGTGTTTTGCTGTGTTTGAAGAACATTTTCATAATGTAAACGCGACTGACTTTCCGCTGGGCAATCCGATTTTGAGTTAAATTTAATTCCCATGAACGCTGTGGCTACACACAAAAATATGCTTCATGGGCATGAAAGCCATTTTGAAATAGGGAACGCTGAAATTCAAAACATAAGTAAGTAGCAGTTTGCCTAACTCTTGAGGAAGTCCATTTCTTGCTCCTATTAATTAAGTCCTTTATTTTAATGACTTCTCTTGGTGGGCGTTATTAGGAAATTATGATGTATTGTGCTTTGTTACATTCAATCATAAAACCATTAAGTACCATCATGTACACCACTTCAAAATCTTTCGCGCTCTATTTTCCGTCATCCGCATGATGTTGACCAGAGTATATCCACGTGTTTTCAAATATTTCTTGTCACACCGACACGAAAAGTAGACGGCAATAAAAAGAAGTGAAAAAGGGGTAGAAGAAATGGAAAATTGCTGCACGGGGTGATCCATTAAAAAAAAACCAATATATTTTTTTTTTTCATTTTTATTAAATTATACTGAGTAACTTCAACTTATTATTAATTTTTTTATAATTTTTATTAAAATGCTTTTAAATGTGGTATACCCTTACTGCATGAGATATTCTACATCTTTATTCTTGCAACAGTTGTACTGATACTTATTCTTTAGAATATTATAAATTTCCACTTCAAAATTATTTCGGAAGTGCTATTTTGGAAAATAAGAAATGAATATATTTCCAAGACACTCCAACGAATTTAAATATTCTTAAGGAGGTCGCGTTCACAGATCCAATAATCCCTCTAAGTTTTCTCATCTAATTGGTACAATCGCTTAATAGAATGAAGCCACTTTGCTCTTCTATAATTGGAAAAAATATAACATTTTCTTTCACACAATTCCTTTTTTTCTTAGAATATCTTACGTATCTCTATTTTCCGCATTTTGACGTATTTTACAATAGAATTCTCCTTTTCCTCCCGACCGTACGCTAAACACTTAAAATAATGTTTACTCATTTTAAATTTCAAATAATTCCCAATGATCAGCTGATCAGCCTGCAATCATTTTGTTTACGCCTTTTGCACGACTGATAAGAACTCAAACTGGTACGCCTTTAAAAAGACGTACCATATGTATATCTAAAATTCTTGTGTATATTTGAGGTACAAAAAAAAAAACAAATATAGGTAGTACGCCGTGGCTCAGTGGTTAGTGCGTTGGACTATGGAGCAACGGGTTCGAGGTTCGAGTTTAAAGTTTTTCACGGCCCCATCGTTTCAAGCAGATTGGCCAAAAACGTCAGATGTCATCATTCAGGATATGGTAAACATCTTGAAAATCAAGTAACGTCGTTACTATGTCATTTACCTTTGGTTTCACCCATAAATTCATTGTCTTTGAACTCCGGTGAATATGCTTTCGCATATTAAGTCCCTAAAAATTGTAATAATATTTCCATTCTCTCTCTTTCTCTCTCTGTCTTTTAACCAATAAAAATTACATTCAAACAAATCCATTAGCACGAGCGCACCAATCCATACCTGTATCGTAAGGGAAAAAAACTGTTTTCTAGAGTATTGCCAAGTAATAGATACGTATCAAAAGTTGTTATTAATTTAGATGTGATGCTTCGTTTTCTTAAAACTGGCTATGTTGATAGTTTCAGTTTCAACAACAGATGCCATTAAAAATAAAGTGAACGACTGTGTCGTACGTACTTGCACCGTAATGCTATAAGTGCAAAAATTTAACAGGATTGAGGTCCAAGTCTTGTTGTTCCCAGTAAAGTAGGCGTGACATTCCAAGTTTCGATGGAATAATAATCATAACATTGTAGGAGTTTACTCAATGTTTTGTTTTTATAAAAACGCCCATAAAAAGTGGGCGTGGCCAGATAGGGTGTTTGAGTGAATTATAAAAAAATTTAAGGCCTATTACTTTGCTTAAATAATTTTTTCTCAATCTCTAGTAAAAATTTTGCAAAAAAAAAAGGTTTTATAAAAGTGGGCGTGGCATTCCAAAATTTGGTATGCCATTATTTTGCACTTGTCTTATAACCTACAAATAATAATTTTTACCCCAATCGCCGAACAAATATCCGAGAAACAGCTGATTTTCAATATTACCGTTATTCGAATTTTTCGTGAAAAACGTGGTATGCCACCTCATACCATATATCCAAACTAACACACACATCAAATTTTATAGAAATCGTTGGAGCCGTTTTCGAGAAAATCCATTTTAACTGAAATCGGCCTTAAGTAAACTACCCTTAATTTTGAGGTTAGAACGCAAATTCAAATTTCGCCTCTAGGGAATATCCCACAGACCCCATATATGAAGTTTGAAGCAAATCCGTCCAGCCGTTTAGGCTGTAGTCGCATATACAGACAGACAGACGGAATTGCCGGACCTACTTTTTTGGACTTCTCCATCATAGTTATGTCAAGTTTGATTAAAATCTCGAGTTCGAATTTTTACACGAATGCAATACTTGCCCTATAGGTATAGGTGCAAGTAAAAATGGAAACCATACAAATGTACAATACAAATTAGCGAGTAGAATCTGATGATCATTAAATCCAAAATCGGTAATTATGGTACTATACAAAGTGGTAGCAAACTATAAATGATATATATATAATTATTACGTTTGACAATAAAACATTTCATTACAACAACTTCTAAAAGCAAGCGGTGCAGAAGCTACACATGAAACAAATTACCAAAAAGCAGACCTGACAATACTAGTTCATGCGATGACAGAAGTGAATAACTGCCACACGCACAACAAAGTGGTACGCCTTGAAAAACACATAATGAAAAAAACACATTTATATATCTTACAGAGGAGGTCGCATGTGGTGATTTTGATAAAATGAATATCCGTCTCATTTTGTTATAAGCGTTTGCACATAAGGACAAAATTCAACAGTTTCTACCTCTTTTCGCTTATTATAAGTTTTTGTTGCGGATTTTGCTTTGAATAGTACGATTGTGGAGAGAGTGACTCTACTCATTATGGATATACTCTGATGTTGTCTCTCCGACGATCAGCGAAAAATGAGGAAAATGTATTGACGGAAACTTTTTGCTAACGCAACACGTCTACCCCCACAGAGAAGTACATTTCTCGAGTCTTCCGTACGATGTGTACCCTCTGACGATCGGAAAATAAAGTGCACGACTGGGTCGTACGTATTTGCACCGTAATGCTATAAGTGGAAAATTTTATCAGGATTGAAGTCCAAGTCTTGCTCTTCCCAGTAAAGTAGGCGTGGCATTCCGCATTTCGATGGAATAATAGTCATAACATTATAGGAGTTTACACAATGATTTGTTTAAAAAAAAAACTCATTTAAAAAGTGAGCGTGGTCAGATAAAGCGTTTGAGTGAATTATAGAAAATTTTAAGGCCTATTACTTTGCTTAAATAATTTTTTCTCAATTTCAAGTAAACATTACAATGAAAATTCAGTTTTCGCCTCTAGGGATTATCTATCCCACAGACCCTATATATGAAGTGCAAGTAAAAATGAAAAATATGTCTAAATTAAAACGTTTGACATATTTTCGAGGAAGGACCTGCAAAGACACATTGACGAAATCATCAAGAAGAACAAAATTCTAATATGGAGCGACTACCAAAACCATTATTCTAAAATTAACACCGATCTACGCATTCCTATCTACCCACCCTATATATCCAGAGCTGCGGTATCACACTTCATCCGACTTCGTCTTGGGCATACTTCCTTAACCCACCAACACATTTTAAGGAAAGAGGATCCACCACTGTGTCCAATCTGTAACAGTGCGGTGACCATTTCACACTTAATTGGCATCTCTACATGCAGTATCTCTAAAAAAATCAATACCGTCTTGCCTTCAAATCAAAATATTTTTTCATTTTTAAACACTATCAATATGGAAAATATTTTACAAATCCATAAATATCTTACTATTAACAAATTAGCTATCTAAGCCAATATACTTATACTTTGAGTGGAAAGCTTTTGCAGCTAGTGCTCTTTAATATTTAGCATATAATCTTTGCATTTTTATGTTAATAAATTATAATAATAATAATAATAATAGTTAATATTGTTTATTTTGGTACAAACCCAGATTTGTATACCATACGTCCACACTGGTTTAAGCTTGTTTTGTATATTAAGCTAAGAATATTTTACGCAATATATTTCTCTGTATTTATTGTCTAGCTAATTGCGTTTTTTATTCACATGCGACTTCCGTTTCAGCTATGCGTCTAGCATCATTCCGACATACTTAGCTTGGTTCGCAAACGGAATTTAAACCGTGTTAGAAAAAATTAGTAAATTATTAATTTAAAGTTAAATTTAAATAAACGGATTTGTTTTCGATACGCCAAATCTTTGCCACTCATTTACTTTATCCAATAGTATTTTCAGGTTTTTACTTGCACCTACCTATAGGGCAAGCATTGCAATCGTGAAAAAAATCGAACTCGAGATTTTAATCAAACTTGACATTACTATGATGGAGAAGTCCAAAAAAGTAGGTCCGGCAATTCCGTCTGTCTGTCTGTCTGTATATTCGACTACAGCCTAAACGGCTGGACGGATTTACTTCAAACTTCATATATAGGGTCTGTAGGATATTCCCTAGAGGCGAAATTTGAATTTTCATTCTAACCTCAAAATTAAGGGTAGTTTACTTAAGGCCGATTTCAGTTAAAATGGATTTTCTCGAAAACGGCTCCAACGATTTCGATAAAATTTGATGTGTGTGTTAGTTTGGATATATGGTATGAGGTGGCATACCACGTTTTTCACGAAAAATTCGAATAACGGTAATATTGAAAATCAGCTGTTTCTCGGGTATTTGTTGGGCGATTGGGCTAAAAATGGATATTTCTAGGTTATAAGACAAGTGCAAAATAATGGCGTACCAAATTTTGGAATTGCCACGCCCACTTTTATGAAAAAAATAATAAGAAAAAATTATTTAAGCAAAGTAATAGACCTTAAAATTTTCTATAATTCACTCAAACACTCTATCTGGCCACGCCCACTTTTTATCGGTGTTTTTATAAAATCAAAACATTGAATAAACTCCTACAATGTTGACTATTATTCCATCGAAACTTGGAATGCCACGCCTACTTTACTGGGAAGAGCAAGACTTGGACTTCAATCCTGATAAAATTTTACACTTATAGCATTACAGTGCAAGTACGTACGACCCAGTCGTGCACTTTTTTTTCCTATTGCCAAGATAGCAGTGTCGTCGACAAACGTGGCTAATGTAGTACCATCTACTTGCGGAATATCGCACAAAGTTGTACAAAATTGTACAAAGGACGCTTCCTTGTGGAAAATGCTATACAAGTGCTCGGGGAGTGCTTCTAGTAATTTGAAATTTAAGCCTTCAAGCCAGACTTTGTCACAAGCTTGAGAGATGTCAAGAAATATGCTTTAACAAATCGATTACATCTGTTATTCTATGTCGAATGCTTGCTTCTGAATTGAAATTGGTGATCCGATAAGATGCTTTTTTTCCATAATTGATGGTATTCCTCGGAGTAAAATTCTTTCAAATACTTTAAATATAATTGGAAAGCGAGATTGATCTTATATGTAAGACGATTTTCCGGGCTTAAGGAACATTAAATCCGCGACCTTCCATTGACTAGGGACATATTCGAGTTAAGTGCGGCATTAATTATAGAAAGTAGCTCTTTAGGTAGTTCTTTAAAGATCTCTCCTATGATTAAGTGGTATCAAAGAGCCTTCTTGCCCTTAAGTTTTTATTTCTAACTCGTTGCGTTTCTCATTGAGCAACTATCTATACCCGACGCATTTATATTTCCAATGAGCGCTTGTCCAGCAAACGGTTCAAAAGTTTCTTCTAGGAGGGCGGCAAAAAATTCCGCTTTATCTTTATCGTTCCCAGCCCATTTGTCGTGATTTCACTTGATTGGTGCGGTTTGAATTTTAGGTTTTTTGATACCTTTCATAGCCTTCCAAAGCGAGTAGTTTGAGTTTTTTTGCCTTTGGCTTTGGCGTTACAAGTAAGAATTTTAAGCATTTCTTTCATAACTTGGTTGAAGTGCGCGTGTTGCGGATTTTATTTTCAAATGTAATTAATCTTTCGAAAATAAGTTTGTTTGTTTTGCATTGCTTTTTAAGTTTAGCGAGAATTATGAAAAAGACATGAGATTTTGCAAACTATCGCAATCACCGTTTTCTACTGCCACCACATGAATGTGTTTCTTCATGGTGGAACTTGGAAGATTTTTAGCTTTAGTAGATCGTGAGTAATCGCGCAGGTTCGTGTCGTTATCCGTCTTCGGTACTTGAGCATAAGATTGAACGCCAATATTCGGAGGTTTTGCTTGCATTACATTTTCCTTAGCACGTTCGAGTTTTTCTTCGAGGCTGCCTTTCTCGTAACCAATATCGATTTTTCCCTAATTCATTTTGAATTCGGGCGCGCTGTAGCCCGTTTTTAGAGTTCTTTGGCCACTTCGAAACCTCGATAATTGATGGTCCTCTTTGCAGCTCACGCAAGTGGTTGGGATATGTTTATTTAAGAGCACTCATCTGAGAGGAGCTCACCCGCGCATTTCTTGCATTGCGGCTCTTTCTGGCAATACGTTTGCGTGGTTAAATCCTTGGCAGCGCTAACACTGCGGGATCGATCGCGTGTTCTTGCACACTGGTTCAATTTTGACCACTATGTTTAAAATAGTCTTAGTACTGTATATTAAGGCTTTATTTTTGGTCTTAGCATAAAGTGCAAGCTAATGTCTAACCGATATTTCCCGGGCTCCATCTGAGTGTTGCCTCTCTTTTTTAATGATATTCACGGATTCTAAAACCTTTGGCTTGCAAGTCGTTCATGACGTCTTCTTTAGTGCACGTGAGGACTCCTCTTGCCACATCACGTAGAGGTATTCTAGCTTGTTCGCGTACGTAAACCTCTGGATCTTCTCGCTATTAAATTTTTGCAATACTGCTTGGTAGTTGTCGGATCTATCAACATTGATTTTCCACGTATTGTTACAGATAGATGTTACTTTAAATGCTGATGCCAACGTTCTTTTAAGGAGGGAATGCAATTTGTTTAATCCGTAATCCCGACAACATTTATCAGTGGTGGAGGACGTATTTTTGAATGAGATCGCTTCTCTCGCAAGGTTTTTCGCTTGTCGACTTTTTGTGGTTCGACTTCAGGTGAAACCCAGAGTTGCGTTTTTTGCTACGCCTTTTCTTTTCAATCCAATCCGTTTTGCGTGCTAACTCATCTTTATCCGTCTGATATTCCTGACTAGGCGAACGTTGCGGGATAGGTACGCTATCATTTTGGGAGTTTTTTTAAGCATAATTTTCTTCTCGGAGTAAATCTAACTCTTTCTTGAGCTTATAGTAGAATTGCTCCATTTCAGTAAGCTTGATTCAGAGTTTGTCGTTTTCTTCATGTTACCTTTTTGATTTCACTGAGTCCCGTTTTTCACGCGCTGGCGCTTCCATTCGATCTAGATGGTGGAGGTCCCTTTTGGAAAAGGGATCAACCAATTGCAATAAATGCCTCTCGCCAGAATCTGGAGAGCCGACCTCCGAAGAAGGTGGATTTTTTAGTGATACTGAACTGCCATCATCTTTTTATTTTATCCATTGTATGTCATGTATACACTACGCTCGGTATACGGATATGGATTTTAGTCGCCTCTTTCGACAGGGATGCCTACCTCGGATATATTCTGACCCCTATCAGATAGAAGTCAAGTGTTCGACACAAGCATCAATGCATCCACAAAGATTGACCGTTACTGTCACTGGTCTCAGCTAAAGAGGCTATAGAGCTTTCTGTGGCCAGAAGGAGGAACTGGGTCACCTCCCGTCGAGATTTCATCAATTGGTCGCCGCCATCATGAGATTTGACACCACCCAAAATAGAAGCAGTACAAGTGTAAACATTTTCAAATCCGTCCATCTTTTTATAGCTTCATAGTTTTATTAAGACTAAATGTTTAAACGGTCGTTTTTACTAAATAACAGATTTTAATGAAGTTTTGCATGAAACATTCGAAGATATCATCGTAATTCGACAAAATACAATCGTTCCGCCACGCTTACTTCATAAGGGCTACATAATAGATAGGTTAAGGTAACATAAGATCTGTTCCATATGTATATATCATATACTAAGGGTATATTAAGTTTGATACATAGTTTGTAGTATAGCGAAATAATCGAGATGAACTCTATAAAGTATATACGTACATATATTCGTGAGCAATATCATTAGAAAACATGTAAAAAAGCTACAATCTGTTTGGAACAGATCGTATGATACCCGTTTTTACTTGCGCCTATACCTAATGGCAAGTATTGTTTTCGTGAACAAAATCGAACTCGAGATTTTAAACAAACTTGACATCACTATGATGGAGAAGTCTAAAAAAGTAGGTCCGGCATTTCTGTCTGTCTGTCTTTAAATCACTTGTGTAAATATTGAACAGGGTAGGCGAATTAACAACACCCTGTTGCAGACCGTATTTAATTTGGAGCGTACCAGCAGACGTCACGTTGTCATTTTTCACAATGAACTGTCTACTGGTGAGCATATTACGTGTAATATACAATAGTGGTTTGCTGATACCCAGCCTTCTCAGCTTGTAAAAGAATCCCTCTAACCATACAGTATCGAAGGCCTTCTCCAAGTCAACCAGGCAGGCACCCGTGCATTGGTTCTTGCTTTTATTCCATTGGACATCCGACACCAGTTTAGACGCGGCTTATAAAGTATAATGCCCCGCCTTAAAACCGAATTGGTTATCCGCAAATTTTATGTTTGTCCTCAATCTACTTATTCAGGGCTCTATGAATGACTTTTCGAATACCTCGCTGATGTCCGGAAGGAGACTTATCGACCGGAGATTTGCCGGATTGGAGATATCATTTTCCCATGCACCGGATAATGTGCATTATTTAGCGCATTGTTAAACACGGTAGTGTAGATGTCCACCACTTCAAGAGGGAGGTGTCTGAGCACAATGTTCGGGATTCTGTCGATTCTCACGGATTTCTTACTACTCAATAAGACGAAGATCGCTTGGAGTTATACCTTCGATATGAACGGGAGGTGAACCATGTCATTGGCAATGGTATTGTTTGCCATGTTCCCTTCATTGAACATGGTGAAACCAGTGTTCTCAGATCGCCATTCCTGCATATCATATCGAAGGTAAAAGTTGTGCACAAGCACGCGATTTTCCAGGTCGTGATTCGGGTGAACGCTATCATTCACCTTGTACACTTCCTGGAAAATCGCCCTTATAGCCTTTGCTCTCTCCTGCGGATCCTCTATCACGTAGAAGTCGTCATCCTCGACATAGTTATCTGGATCTATCCCTGCTGTTAATAGTATTCATTCATTGTTTGTTTTTCGGGGTATCTTAAGTTGATGTTATTTCACCGTTTGTTTGATTGTCTCGTCCAATTGTTTCAGATATCTGTCAATCTCCTCGTTAAACACATTCCTATTGGCCGGTGGGTAGAGCGAGTTCAAGGAGAGTGCTGTTGGCAGTACTCGGGAGAAGCGTGTCCAGCGCGTCTTACTGTAATGGTAAGTATGCGTTTGAACAAACTCTTCCAGTTCCGAAATTTCTTTGGGAATCGTTATTTCGGCACTAAGTTCGCAATGATCACTATCGTACAAAAAAAATAATAGTTCTCCTCTGACTTCAGCCGTAGTCATGGGAAAAGTGATTCGAGCTCCGAGATAAATAAAAAAAGTTGAGTAGCTTCAGGTGCATAGACCAAGATGACGTACATCTTCTTTCCACTACGGATGCACACGATGCACGCTTCTAGCATTTCCCCACTGTACACTGTCTTGTAACGCAGTATGAAGATCGCGACACTACCTCCTTGGGTGGAGTTGGGCCGGTCTCTTCTTATTATATTATACCTTCTGTTCCTCAATTTATGTCTCTGAGTTAGATTAGTTTCGCTAATCAAAAGCAAATCGGGATTTTCATCGTCTAACAACTTAAAAAGTAAGTTTCTGCGTTCTACCCTTATCAGTGAGTTCATATTCACGGCAAGGATCTTTAAGGGAGTCTTCACCATGGTACGCATTGGACTGGAGGTGCGCTTGGCCGGCAGAACCGCGTAGATTTTGTCACCCGCGTCGCCTGCTCTTGTATCTGACGTTGAAGTTGGCCCATCTGCCCTTGAATTGAGAGCAAGGTAGCCATCAGATCAGATTGCCTTTCAGAACGTTAAGGAATTGGAAACCGATCTGGATAGGGCGTTTAACTTTCTGTAATCAAACACTAACCTAGATTTGGGAGTATCGTCTTCATTCATTAATTTTTTCCCTACTGCGTTTTGACAATCGTCTTTAATAGTCGCAGGAACTATCTATATTTGTATTAAATTCTAGGTAATTTAGTTGTTCGCAATCAAAGAATTTAATTTGCATTTCGCATCTTCCGTAAATTAGCAACGAGCATTTGGCACCGATATGTGCTATTATTTATGCGAGAAAGTCGTACCCGATTATTGCATCAAACGTTTTTAATTGGGGAAGAAGAACAAAGTCTGTTGTTTTACCATACAATTGTATTTTACATCTGTGGGTTATTGTGTTGTCACCGTTCAAAGTCTTAGCCTTAAAAGGTTTGTTATTGGAAATGGCATTTAGATAAGTCTTTTCTTTAATATAATTCTTGGCTGTACCTGTGTCTATTAGGATTCTCATTACGATTTTATTATATTTGGTTTTGTATTCGCGATTTTTATTGGGTCCTTTGTCTATACTTTTGGATCGTAGCGAATTGATGCGAATCCCTGCCGGATTCGCTGTGGTCGCTTGCGTATGTGTTAGCGTCATTCATTTCGAATTATATCCGGTATCTCGACGAGTTATCGATACTCATATTTCGTTTTTTATCACTGGTTGGTGGTTTTCTTTTCGTTGGTTAATCACGGGGAGAGTTCCAGCTACTCCTCTATAGTAAGGGCAGTTCCGTGGAAGAACGTTGTTCAATCTGGGACCAGCATAGAGTTGTCATCAAAAGCGCTCGCAAAATTGTACCTATGTTGGTTTGTTTCGAGTTCCTGGGCCCTAGCATATTGGCTTATTTAGGCCCGAAATGAAAACTCGTAACGCATCTTGCCGCTTTTTTACGCCGTTTAGTTCTTCAAAACAAGCAGTGGGCGTTTACCTGCGTTTCGAAGCTGCGAAAAATGGCGCTAGGTGATTCCAATTCCTCAAGAAGTATAAACGGTATTTCAGTCCTGCAGACCTTGCTACCATTTATAAAGCTAATATTTGTCCAAAACTGGAATACAACTCATATGTTTGGACGAGAGCTCCGGCAACTTGTTGGAGTTTGTTAGATCGTGTTCAGCGACAGGCATTTAGATTGATCGGTGACCTTTCACTCTCTTCTCGCTCTAGATCATCGGAATACTGATATTGCCACCACAGTTGTTCGGATGTCTGTGAGCCTATAGTTATGTCCCGCCTGTCCGTCAGTATAATCGTACTACACGAGTGGGCCCTTCCGCTGGGGGTACCGATTAAATTCTGCAAATACTTTCCTCTTCTTCATGTTTGCTGTGCTGAGATGAGGAACTTTTCTTGTCATGTAACCCACTTTCCATTAGCATTCTTCTTTTTGTCAAGCTATCGACTGGGGCATTCAACTCAGTTCTTAAGTCATTGGAAGAGGCAAACGGTTTTTTTTTTCAAGTCCTTAACACCTGTCGGTCGAAAGCTGTCGTAGCGTTACTTGGTCGTCCATGGGTTTCCGGCTAATTTTGAACTCTGATATCATTATGAACTTTTGTTTTTGAGAATAGCGGAAAAAGTTCCGCTATCTTTCGCACAGTTAGCTCCTTTTTGTAGCCCCTTAACTTTTAAGAAATCGTCAACATTTGTGGCAGGTGGTTCAAGAAACTTTGAACTCTATTCCAATCGACAGATGCAGTGCACTGGTCGGTTCTATGCCACGAATATGTCTTGGTGTACTGAAGAACAAAGGAGGGGCCACTAAATATTGAAGAAACAAAGATTAGGTGTACATAACATAAGTAATATTGAAATAAATTATAAATATTTCATTTGTCCCTATTATTTTTTCCAGCCCTAGCAAGCGGTTAAGGTACATCGTTTTTATGTTAAAAGAAAGATCGCATTCGCGGAAAGAAGTACGACGTTTAACTGTACAAATGAATACAATGATACACTATAAAATTTGTAATTGTAAGTGGAAGGAATTTAGGAGCAAATAAAAAAAAATTGTTGAGTCGTCGTGTCCCTATTATTTTTGCCACCACTGTACATATATACTTTATAGAGACTATCTCAATTATTTTTCTATATTACAAACTACGTATCAAACTTAATATACCCTTGGATAGAATGTATCACTTTAGACAGGTTAAGTTCCGGTAAAAGTTCCTGCGTTTTTCACGACTGGCATCATCGCAATACATGCTCAGTCGAAAATGCTGCTTAAGTGCAAGTGTTTCTGATGATCCGAATTTATCGATTTCCCGGCATTCGCAGGAGTTCGACCGAATTTTTTGGCCGGCTACTAAAAATCATTTGGACGATATGTGGTTACAACAAGCCAAATTGTGGTTTTATTGCGTGAGAAGTTTCCTGGTCGCGTAATTTCACGTTTTGGCGAGGTCAATTGGCCACCAACATCATATGATTAGATTTTGAGTTAGATTTTTTTCTATGGGGCTAAGCAAAAGACTGTTTACGGGAATAATCCCCGAATTCTAGACGCATAAAAACCAACATTACTCAAATTATAGCCGAGATACCACCGCAAATGTGCGAAAAAGTGACTAAAAATTACCTCAAAAGAATCGCATGCAGCGAATCTTCCCGAGGCGGCCATTTAAATGATATTGTTTTCACACTTAATGCCAAAGTCCAAACTTTATAATGAATTAAAATTGTCATCAAAAATGTATCGCTGTATTTTATTTAGCTTTACTTTCGAATGAATAAAAATAAATGACCCTATACTATGACGGGAGGTCAAAAGATTTAGTCACTTGCTGACGACGAATTGAATTATTCGCGTCAAGTAGTTAAATGGCGGTTTGTCGGTTTTTTTTTCGAGCTCGTCACGTTTCTTCTTTACGTGCGATTTCCATCTAAGCTGGTCATCTAAAGTCATTCCTAGATATTTCAGCCGAGTTTAGATATAGAGGCAATCTGTCCCCAATACGCCAAGTATTCCTCCAAATTACAGTGCTGAATAACAGTAACGTTCTCGAAAAAACAAACATAAAACCTACAAACTCTCTGCAACGGATCGGATCCACCCAATTATGTAGCCCCTACGTTGTAGGTGTGGGGTAAATATTGAGATATTCAAATTCGCTACAATTCGTATATACAGCAATTTTAGCCACGCCCACTTTCTGAGGTTGTTTTTATGAAAAAATCCATTTAGTTGAAATTGTGCATCAAACATGGAAAAACATATCGTTGTAATTTGAGGTACTACATAAAAGGGAGGATAGGGTACCATACGATCCATCTCAGACGGAATGTAGAATGTAGATATTAAATAAAGTGTACGACTTTATCTAATTTATTGTGCTGTTTTTTTTATTTTTTGTTTGTTTATGGGAAAGGAAAGATCTTAACAAAGATATTGGTAGAAGGTGTATCACAATTGGTTGACCAGTTTTTAATTAAAGCTTCTCGAACATCACTCCCCATAAACTAAAAAAAATAAATATATCCATATGTACATATATGGACGAAAATACAAAAAAAAATTATTTTTTGCATGTTTGGTTCTGAATCCGATGAAACCGATGGTTAGCAATGAGACGGCTTATGTCGATTACGAGTTGTAGTCGTTTGGAAAGTAGTATTTTGAATAATTTTGAGACAACCCGCAATAGGGAAATAGACCGATATGATTTCTTCTTACTCAGAGATTTGCCTGGTTTCGGGACCGTTAAAATCTCTACGACCATTTATATCTCTCCATGTCCATGGTCTCGGAACGTAGAGCAACCTGGACGAAGCATTGATCAAATAGCGCAGTTTGATAAAAGCCTTATTCGCCAATTCCTTGACCACCTGCGTCGTTATCAAATCGTAACCCGCAACTTTTTTCGTTTTTAGGGTTTTAATCAATGCGACTTTATTTACTTTAAAGTTGTCAGATATCGTGATAGGAGAGCCGCACTTTATCAAAGGGCCGTCGACGGGCTTAGTCCGTTTGAATTCCAAGTACAGTTTTAAGCAAAGAGTTTAGATTTAAATATTAGGTTAGCCACATAAAAGCTTTCGACGGTACTGAGACGTTAGAGAACTCGTTTACATTGTTCCCCGAACTTAGCGTAAGTGTAGTTCAGAATCAAAGGGTGGTCCGACGTTTCGTTTGGTCGCTTTAACCGTTGCCAGATAATACGTCAGAGAACTGGGGTTCATTATTATTTTTCGGGTTAGGAGGATAAAATAACATATCTGGGATTCTGGAAAAAAAGCATCACAAGTCTAAATTTTTGTTAAGATCCACCCACTGACACGCCCATTATTCATAACTTAACTTAGGCATATAGAGTTAATAGTCCAGTCATCGGGTATGGCTTCATCTAAGCGTATTTGGTTGATGATTTTTTGCATGCAGCCTACCAAAACATCAGCACCATGTTTGAAAAACTCCGCTGATAGGCCATCAGAGCCGGCGTCTTTGTTGTTCTTCAACTTTCTGATAGCTAAGCCAACCTGTTCAGAACTCGGAGGGGGGATAGCTTCTTCATTGACTGAACGCGGGTTCTTTTCTTGCCGTATCGCTCTCTCTACTTGAGTCCCATTAACTAGCTCCTGGGAATGCTCCTTTAATACATTCTTTGATGAAAATAAACTAGAGTTCGTATTTGATTATTAAAGAGAAAATATTATTGTTTATAATAGATTGTTCTTTGGAATTTCAGGAATCCCCACTTAAAGGATTGTCCTTCTTAACTGGGACACCGTGTATTATAAGGGAGAGTTTTCCTCTATGGATTAAACTGCCCAATCCTTTTGGCAACGCCAGTTATACATATAATCATCAAATCTAACTTTTCTCTTTAATAATCAAAAACAAACTACAGTTTATTTATTATACCTACATATCTACATATGTATATACATTGCAGGACCCTTCGATACCCATCAGGTGGGAGACTGCTTGGGCACTCCTCTTAGTTGGTGGTTGGTAACCTATGGTTACGCCTACCTCTTTAATGCTGTTGCGAAACAGGTTTCACACATTGTTGGCGTTTGTGAAAGATGAATGGACAGCGGAGAGTCTCTCACTTAGGCGGTCTCCGTAGACTCTGGTTACTCCAGTCGTGCAAGCTTTCCAACGTTGAATATATTTTCTGGGCGGTTTGCAGCTTTTTCTCGTTGGATAGTCAAATACTGAAGTTGGCTGCAACCAAAAAGTGGTCAGAGTAAACATTTTCCCATCTAAACGTTTGCACATTCAGAATGCTGGAAGGATGCTTCGCGTCTATTATCACGTGGTGGGTTTGGTTGTCGGTTCGACCATCTAGAGATAGCCAGGTTACTCTGTGGTTACCTAGTACTACTTATTACCGTATTACGAGCTGCTGCAAAGTCGATTAGTCGGAAGTCGTTGTCCGTTATCGTATCGTGGAGGCTGTGCTTTCCGACTAATTCGCCGAACACGTTTTCCTTAACGACTTTGGCATTGAAAGCTCCGTCCAGGAGGTCATAAAACTCTTCCTTGATAGAGTCTTTACCTGCATCGTAGAGGCAGGCTAACCCTGATCGGCTTGAAGTCAATTACCAATCTCAACGTGAGTACTGAAAATATATGTAGCACCACGCATCAGATACAAAAATCACCATCTTATCGGGCTACACATTGCCAAACCATGGTCACCAATTTTAAAACTGTCATACGAACATATGTATATGTTGGCTATATGTAAAGCAAAGTTCTAAGAAGTTTACCCAAAAACATAGTGTGTCATGAAAATTAGGTACAACGTTAAGGCGTTTTCGAAAAAAAATCGTGTTTTTTTATAAGCTGCTATACCGTTTTAAGCGGTTTAAACTAAAAACGAAGTATACTATCTTGAAGGAATTGGAAAAACAAGTTCTAATATAAACTTTAAAAAACAAAATTGTTCGAGCCGTTTTTGAGAAAATTGTCTTTTTGTAAAATTGGTCTTAAGTAAAGTACCGTTAATATTAGGGTTAAGACAAAAATTTCAATTACGCCTCTAGGGATTATCACGCAGACCCCATATACAGCGCTGTAAAAAGTTTTTGAAATTGAATCAATTCTTTCGAAATCGCCGATATAAACATAGTTTACGATATTAATATAAAAAAAATTAAATTATTCATTTCTGAGAAGGTACGTATGTATGTATTCCAAAAAATAACTTTACAAAAATCGTACGCACTTTTGATTTGAAAAGTCATAGAATATGTTCATATTTTTCGAAATTATTCGGGTTTTAATGGTTTGGCCACTTTTATTCTGAATTACTGCAAAAATTCGATTTGGCATTGGGTATAAGGTTGTTAAGACATTCATAACTAATTTCTGACCACGGCACATGGATAGCTGATTTTAAGTAATTTTTCTTAGTAAATTGTCGTCCAATTGCATATACTCTTCCACTAAGAACCTCCGAAAGATTTTCTATTGGACCTCTGTAAGGACTACGAGCTGGTCAGTCAAGTAAACATATATTTTTGCTCGCAAACCAATCTTTTGATGCCAGAAGCATCCATTAATGCATTGTTTTGCTGAAAATTGGCATACTCTTCAGATATCAAATCATTTTTCAAAAAATCTGTGTACATCTCCGAGTTCATTCGTGTGCTTTTAAAACAAATGAGCTTTTCATGTTGTCATGCCATTGTCCCCATGCCATAACGCTTTCGCCCCCGAAGTTGCATTTCTATCTGACCACCTTGTGTTTCCTTAAATCATGTCAATAGCAACTGTAACAGCCGGGTCCATCTAGGTTTTTTTTTTCATCAGAAAAAAGACATTCATTTTTCTGCAATGTCCAGTTTTTCTCCGTTAATGGCAGTTAGATGTGGTTATCCTTAAGGTTTACTGTCTTATGTTCAGAGTGGTGCGCAAAACACGTGCAATATGACGAGCTGTGACAGATAAGGTTAAGTTTGACTTTGATTTGATTTGAAGACAGCCGGTTTTGGGACTTTTTACATTTTACATCAAAATTCGTGCCTTTTTTAAAAAAAATTCTAACGACAGTTTCCGTCCGGTAAATTTTCCCAGCCATCTGTCTGTTAGGGTAATCTTTATCCTTCAATAATCTAATGGATAACTTCTCCGCATCGTTTAATCGCTTTTCCAACGACATGGCTCTATAAACAATACTTAAAATTAGAATACGGAAACAAACACTGTACATAAACATTTATGAACACACTGCAGATCTTAAAAAAAATAAATTTTGCTTTAGTATAACTTATATTTGATGCGTTTATACAAATGTCGCACCTCAAAATGAGTTATTATCCCATATTGCACTATGTCTTCGAAATTAGTACCGTTAAGCACATACAATCTCTCGTCCTGCATTACTCATTCACAACACATGTAGTCAGAACCAAAATTTTGTTTCACTTTTGTGAGGTCTTTCGTGGGGAGCAAAATGTGTCTTAAGGTGCGTTCATACGAATGTCAACCACTGTATTGTATATTTTATTTTTGTTCAATATAATACACATCCATTAAAAAACTTTATATATATAACTGCATTCTTTCTATATTATTAGGTGTATCGCATAAATTACGTGTGGTTACTTACTTCCAAACAGGATCAGGGCGGCTTTCACTAAATGTAATGGCTTTTGGAGAAAGGTCTAGTTCCTGTAGGGCAACAGCATATATATCTGGTGGATCAGCAGAAGCTGCTAGCCATAAGCTCAATGCACTGTCACGATATGGCTGACCATTAATATTCCATGTGGCACAATATATTCTAAAAATACATAAAGTAGTACTTCCGTCATTAATTTAATATTTAACTTTGCTCCTGAATTTTAAAAATAATGCTTTCACTAAGATAAAATTTAACTTAAGTCAACTTTGTTGTTTTAATCAATAAAAGTGGAGAAATTAAATTATGAGTCCCAGCAAACAATTGAATTTTAAACAAATGTAAAATGTGTTGTTAGCGAAATACTATTTTTTTTTTAATTTTATTGATAATTAATCATGTCAAAACCGTCCAACTGCAGTCGAGCATACAGGCACTTTTTTAAGTTTTTCTATCATAGTACTCATAATGTCTAGTAATCTTCACTTCTAAGAGATCCTAATCACGGCAATCACAAATTGTGGCCATAAAAAACCCATGTTTATTCGGGAGTATTGGAGAATTTCGCAGTGTAAACTAAATCTCAGCCCCCTCTCTCTGTCCCAAACGGACTTTTCCAACCGGACTTGCCATTTAGGTTTGGTGGCTGCAAACTAATCACTTGCGACTACGGTTAAGTCCAAAGACCCATCTTCTGACTCCGACTGACCAAAAAGACGAACAGTACTGTCTCTGCCATCCTTATGGTCAAATTTTAAGGAGTGGGGACGATAATGTCCTTATTCAGGAATCACGGATTACTTACTGACTTAGGTGGCGCTACAGTCCGGGGTGGATCTGGGCCTCAACCAACAAGCCTCTCCAGTTAGCGCGGTCTTTGGCTAACTGCCTCCAGTTACGCACTCCAAGTTGGTTGAGGTTCTCTTCCACTTGTGCACGCCACCTAAGGCGAGGTCTTTCTCTACTGCGTTGTCCCTCCGGGATGGATTCGAAGACTCTTCGGGCCAGAGCGTTGATGTCCATCCGCTCTACATGTCCTAGCCATCTTAGACGGCTAATGCGTACTTTTCTGACTAGGTCGATGTCGCTGTACAGCTCGTAGAGTTCGCTGTTAAATCTCCTTCTCCATAGCCCGTCAACGCAAACGGGACCGAAAATCTTTCGAAGGATTTGCGTTCGAAACGACCAAGGATATCTTCATCCATCTTGGTTAACGTCCATGCTTCTGCGCCATAGAGCAGGACTGGAATGATGAGGGTCTTATAAAGAGCTTCCTTGGTGCTTCTTGACAAGGCCTTACTACTCAATTGCCTTCTTAGGCCAAAGAAACAGCGATTGGCAAGAGTGATCCTTCGTTTGATCTCTGAGCTGATATTGTTGTCAGAGTTTATAGCGGAGCCGAGGCATACAAAGTCCTTAACTACCTCAACGTTATAACTGTCTATTGTGACGTTCTGTCCAATTCGTCGGTGTTGTGTGTCCCTTCTTGTTGACAGCATATACTTGGTTTTACCCTCATTTACAGCTAAACCCATTTTTGCCGCTTCCGTTTCAATACCACCGAACGCACCAGTGACAGCCCGCTGGGTTCTGCCAATTATCTCAATATCGTCGGCGTACGCTAGTAGTTGCACGGACTTTTGAAAAATTGTGCCTCCGGTGTTGGCTTGTGAGTTTCGCACAATTCTTTCAAGTATGATATTAAAGAAGTCACATGACAGCGCGTCACCTTGTCTAAATCCTTTTTTGACATCAAAGGTCTCGGTGAGATCGTTACCGACCTTGACGGAGCAGCGAGCATTCTCCATTGTCATCCTGCACAAGCGAACGAGTTTGGCAGGGATGCCAAAGCTAGACATGCCTCTGTATAGCTCGTCTCTATAAATGCTGTCATATGCGGCCTTGAAATCGATAAAAAGATGGTGAGTATCGATTTGGACTTCTTGGGTTTTCTCCAGGATCTCCCGTAGTGTGAATATTTGATCGGTTGTGGACTTTCCGGGTCCGCACTGACAGGGGCTAATCAGCTCGTTGACAAATGGTTTCAGACGTTCACACAGAACGGCCGACAGGATCTTGTATGCGATGTTAAGGAGACTAATGCCTCTATAGTTGGAGCAATTGAGGAGATCTCCTTTTTTGTGGATCGGGCAAACGATGCTGAGGTTCCATTCATTAGGCATACTTTCCTCCAACCAGATCTTAGAAATGAGTTGGTGTATGCTCTCTACCATGTCATTTCCCGCTGCCTTAAATAGCTCGGCCGGTAGGCCGTCCGGTCCAGCAGCCTTGTTGGACTTGAGTTTGGATATTGCTATCCTCACTTCACTCTGGTCGGGTGGACGGGAGTCTTGACTTTCATCGTCCAAGTTGAATGGTTCGTTCTGCCTGACGGCGGAATTTGGGTCTTCGTCGCCGTTTAACAGTCTGCAGAAGTGGTTTTTCCATGTCCTCAACACCGACTGCGACTCAACTACGAGGTTTCCTTGTTCCTCTCTACAGGCCTCTGTTCGGGTTTTATTGCTTTGACACGTTCTTTTTACCTTCTGGTAAAACTTCCGAACATTGTTCCTGGAGTAGCACCTCTCAATGTCTTCGATCGCGCGCTTCTCATGCTCTCTCTTTTTCCTTCGGAGAAGCCGATGTTCTTCCCTCCTCTTTTGCTCGTAGTGGTCCGAGTCTACGTTGTCCGCCCGGAATGTACGGACGTCCAGAATACTGGAGGAGTGCCTTATGTCAATCGCAACATGATCAATTTGGTTGACGGTTTGATGATCTGGCGACCGCCATGTTCCCTTGTGAATGTTGAGGTGAGGAAACCGCGTGCTAGCTATAGTAACATTACGCCCCGCAGCAAAGTCAATTAGCCTAAGTCCGTTTCCAGACGTGGTGTCGTGTAGGCTGTGCTTTCCGCTGGTGCTACCAAAGATGTCCTCTTTTCCTACTTAGGACACTGCTCATAAGTTTTGTCTAGGAACTCGTAGAAACAATCTTTGGTAACATCATCTTTTTCCTCTTTGGGGGCGTGAGCGCATATCAGGCTGATGTTAGCGAACTTTGCCTTGATGCGGATTGTTATAAGGCGTTCACTAACGTGTCTAAAGCTCAAGGCTTCATGCCGAAGTCTGCCGCTTACAACGAATCCGCACCCAAATAGACGCTGCTTCTGTTCTCTATAGCAGTCACCGTAGTAGATGTCGCAGTTTTTCATCCTTCTTTTGCCCGGCCCATCCCACCGCACTTCCTGGATGGCGGTTATATCTGCTTTGTAGCAGTCGAGGGCCTCCGCTAATTGTTTGGCTGCACGTGGCCTATTCATGGTGCGAACATTCCACGTGCAGACTCGAACATCGTTGTCTTTTTTCGTTTTGCAGGGTCGTCAACAGTAAATTTACAAAATTTCAACCTACCTAACAAAGTCTATGGTATTCAAACATCATCATATCCACCTTGGCTGTGCCAACCTGACTCTTTTGAATTAGCAATATACGACTATTCTGAAGACATTACACCAAAACGTGTATATCATTCAATCTACCATAGCATAGAGTTCAAGTCTATGGACTGAAAATTCATACTCTGTGAACGTAAGAAAACACAAAATCATACAAGAATTCGCAAAAACAGCATATATTGGTGCATTACTGAGGCTCGGTGTCCTACCTGAGATGCCCTACGAAGCCCTAAAATATGCGCTCAACACACAATTATGGTCATTAGGCCATAAGCACAAACAGCATAAACCAAAAGAACAACTCTCCAACTGTGAGGATTCTTAGAAACTATATTATTAAGACAACAAAAAACATATAGAAAAGCTATAATCCATCTGAAACGGATCGTATGGTACCTTACCCACTTTTTTTGTAGTGCGTATGAATTGGGCGTAGCCACACGGCTGATATCATCGAATGTTTGTTGATGTTTAATGCAAAAAGCGGTGTTTTTGATAAAAACGTTCGCAAAAACTGCGCATGGTGTATGAACAAATTGCAGGGAATTCGAATAACTTAAAATTTTTTTTCCATAAAATTTTTCGATTTCATACTAAACAGTAAAGTAATGAAAAAGTAACATCTTTATATCAAATATTAATCTTTCTAGCTCAAATGAAAAAAGCCCAAAGTACCATATTTCGGGTACATTAATTAACCGGGATAAACATTAACAATTTCTCAAAGACCTTAACCCTAAGTCCCAACAAAATGACTAAAAGGGGGCCACGAAGCGATTGTCATACGCTAGAGATAATCAATTCTGCAGCAGGGGTTAGGGTAAACAATTTTCTCTAATCGTAAATGACTTCATACATAATTCGAAGAAAGACTGTCATAAAGTATCTGGGGCTCCTCTTCCATGCCAAGAAAACCCTGAATGTACGTAGCCAGTCCAAAATTTGAAGTTCTCTTAAACTCCCCCGAGGTTGAATCCGAAACCAAGCTCCTATTTTAACCCGGTTATACAGTGTAAGTTTAAATTTTATTTTGCTCAACTCACAACACAAGGGAAAATGGGAAAATATTCTGGGGAAAAAATTGCAGAAAGATGATATTTATAAAAAATAAAGTGCACGACTGGGTCGTACGTACTTGCACTGTAATGCTATAAGTGTAAAATTTCATCAGGATTAAGGTCCAAGTCTTGCTCTTTCCAGTAAAGTAGGCGTGGCATTCAGCGTTTTGATGGATTAATAGTCTTAACATTGTAGGAGTTTTCATAAGACTTTGTTTTTATAAAAACGCCCTTAAAAAGTGGGCGTGGCCATATAGCACCTTTGGGTGAATTGTAGAAAATTTTAAGGCCTATTACTTTCCTTAAATAATTTTTTCTCATATTCTAGTAAAAATTTGAAAAAAAAAAATTTATAAAAGTGGGCCTGGCAATTCCAAAATTTGGTACGCCATTTTTTTTCCTTTGGTTATAACCTGGAAATATTAATTTTTTGCCCAATCGCCGAACAAATACCCGAGAAACAGCTGATTTTCAATATTACCGTTATTCGAATTTTTCGTGAAAAACGTGATATGCCACCTCATAGCATATGTCCAAACTAACTCACATATCAAATTTTATCGAAATCGTTGGAGCCGTTTTCGAGAAAACCCATTTTAACTGAAATCGGCCTTAAGTAAACTACCCTTAATTTTGAGGTTAGAATGAAAATTCAAAATAAGCCTCTAGGGAATATCCCACAGAAGCTTGAAGCAAATCCGTCCAGCCGTTTAGGCTGCAGTTGAATATACAGACAGACAGAGAGACAGACGGAATTGCCGGACCTACTTTTTTGGACTTCTCCATCATAGTAATGTCAAGTTTGATTAAAATCTCGAGTTAGATTTTTTTCACGATTGCAATACTTGCCCCCTATAGGTAGGTGCAAGTAAAAATAAACAAAGACAACAATGGGTTTAACTGGTTAGTGCGTTGGACTACGGAGCAAGGGGTTACGACACCAAAAATATCTTTCACGGCCCCTCCCTTTGTCATCGTCTGACAAACATCCTAGAGTACAATCAAATAACAAATGTGCCCATCGGATACAGTATTAAACTGTGGACCCCGTTAACTCGTGTAAATACTACACCACCCACAACACGAATGTTGAGAGAAGTTTTAAGTCATAACATTGTAGAAGTTTACTCAATGTTCTGTTTTTATAAAAACGTATTAAAAAGTGGGGATGGCCATATAGGGTGTTTGGGTGAATAATAGAAAATTTTAAGGCCTATTACTTTGCTTAAATAAATTTTTCTCAATGTCTAGTAAAAATTTTGAAAAAAACAAGTTTTATAAAAGTGGACGCGGCAATTCCAAAATTTGGTACGCCATTATTTTGCATTTGTCTTATAACCTAGAAATAATCATTTAAAGCCCAATCGCCGATGAAATACCCGAAAAACACCCAATTCTCAATGTTACCGTCATTTGAATTTTTCGCAGAAAACGTGGTATGCCTCATAGAATATATCCAAACTAACCCAAATATCAAATTTTATCGAAATCGTTAGAGCCGTTTTCGAGAAAATCCATTTTAACTAAAACCGACCTTAAGTAAACTACCCTTAATTTTGAGGTTAGGTAGTTACACACATTGTTGGCTCGACCTAGCTAAAATAGTGGAGACGAGTCCAGTCGACTCGATTTGGACTCCAGCTGCGTATACAGTGGCGACAAAATAAATAGCACAGTTGCAGGGTAACTAATAATTATGGTTTAAATCTGCAGCTTAATCGATTAAACATAAAATAGTTTTAGTTTATATAAAGTCCTTGGCTTTTGAAATTAAATAACATTTTGTAAAGGCTGGTAGATATAGTGCGGACAATTTAAATAGCACACCTTTTGTTTACTACAATTAATTTGTCACTTTTAAATCTAATTCTTGATGTTATTAAGGTAAGTAATAATAAAGAGTTTCTTTTGCAAGAAATTTAAAGATTTAAAGAATTTGGTATATCAACAACAGTATGGGGGAATTCATTCCACGGAGGATTTCAGACGGTGTGTTCTTGCCTATAAGAATAAAGAAAGCTCGAATTCGGACGTAGCGCGAAAATTGAAGTGGTCACGAAAAAAGGTAATTAATACCCTTCAACATTACCAAGAAATGGGCTCGATCCAAAACAAACTGCATAAGGATCGGTCGCGTAAGACCACCTCTAGGACCGACTCGACCATTGTTTGTTTGAGCAAACTCGATCTATTTTTGTCAGCTCCTAAAATAAAATTAAAAATTGAAAGGGAGGTGAACGTGGATGTTTCTGTTAGCACAAATAAAAATCGCCTCCGAGAAAAAAAATTGTTCGGATGGATTGCCAGACAGAAACCATTGGTATAAAATCGGAATAAGTCACGTCATTTGGAGTTTGACCGTAACCATATTAATAAAAATCCAAATTGGCGCGAGAATATTATGTGGACCATTATAAGACGGGAAACAATATGTAAGACGCGGGATCAACCAAGAATTCAACCCTAAATACGTCATAAAAATAGTAAAGCACGGTTGAAGCAATGTTCTTGTATGGGGGTGTTTTTCTTCGCGTGGTGTTGGTCCGATTTATCGGATTGAGGGCATTCTTGAGCAAATGAAATACAAGGACATTTTGAGCAATGTTACGCTTCCTTATGCTGAGAAGAAAATGCCACTGATATGGAAATTTTAGCACGATAATAACCCGAAGGATACAGCTAAATCTGTAAAGCAGTGGTTATTGAGCCAGAAAATTGACGATTTAAGTTGGCCAGCTCAGTCCCCTGATCTAAATCCAATTGAGAACTTGTGGAGGGATGTCAACACATCAATAGACAGAACGACGGCCACAAATTTAGATCAACTTTGTGTAGAGATTCTACGTGCTTGGAGTGCCATACGTTGGAGAGAGGTGTAAGGTCCTGGTATCATCAATGTGCTGTCGATGTACTAAAGTTATAAAAGTAAATACTACCCGACTAAATACTGATGAGATCTCCATATTTACTTTTTTTCTTTTCTTCACTGTTCTATTAAATTTAATGAATTTCGGAAAGTGTGCTATTTATTTTGACTGCAAGAAGTTAGAACGAAGAATACTTTTTAGCTTTTTTTTTTAAAAATATGAATGAAATGTTTCAGGTTTTTATTTTTTTAAATGAACTGTCCCTAATTTTATTTTATTACATAAGTAGTATCTTTTTTTACTGTAGATAAATACAAAAATTTTAAGTTTGAAAAAATTAGATCAAAGTGTGCTATTTATTTTGTCGCCACTGTATGTCCATATATTCATTTCGATCCAGTTTTAACCTTTGTGCGACTCTGCATATATGTATGTCAATGATGTTTTAATTAGACAAAATTCTGAAAACTTGTTGTTTCAAAATTTTTTTTAACTAATTTGTTAAAAAATTATCAAAGTTCATTATGGTAAAAAGTTTCGGCCATCCCTGGAAAAATAACGGTTTCAGATAGCTTCAAAGTTGTCAATTTAAGCTGATTGATCACTGCAAAAATATAAACAACAATAGTTGTCAGAGTAAATTTCCGTTTTAAATTAAGTGGAAGTGATAAAATTCTAATTTCAATTATGGAATCTGTTACTAATGGTTAACATAAAATCAAAACACAACTTTGGAAAGTAAATTGGTAGAAGTTTTTTTTTCCGATTTACTTACGAATACATGTGTGTGGAGAAATGAAGAAAGTATAAGTTTTTGTGTAATTAATTATTAAAGAAATAGCTTGAATTAAAAATATGTAAAATAAATGTTTTTAATAAAAAAAACATGTTTTTTACACAGAAACCTTACATTAGTTATTTTTTTTTTGTGAAAATATGTTAGAATGAGTATGGAAAGGAGTTGGAATAAGAAAAAAATTTTGTCCAGCTAAATCGTGATTTTTGAGCACTGTGCGCCGTAGCGACGAGTATCGAACAAGACCTAGAAATGTCGATTCGGCGCCGACCAGATGACAGCAGCCAAATCCGGCTTATTTTGCCGTTGAATTTGGGTCTACATCCGTTCAGTCAAGCTTAAATGCATCCACAAAGACTGACTGTTTGATGCGATTTTTTGGCATGGCGGCATCATAGGACCTTTATAAATGAAGGAGACACCGTTAACGTCAATGGTATCAGGTAAAGAGCGATACTAACCTACTTTCTATAGCCAGAGCTCGACAACATCGATATATCCAAACTGTAATTCCAATAAGATGGGGCTGTATGCCATACAAGCCACGCAACGCTCGAAGGTGAAAGGAGAAATTTGGCGACTAGAATATCTCACGGCGAGCGTTCATCAATTGGTCGCCGCGATCATGCGTCTAGACACCACTCGATTATTTTCTCTTGCGCCAACCACTTTGAACGAGCTCGAGACCAACATTCGAGACGCTATTGCCAGAATAACGCCGCACATATTGGACCGAGTCAACAAAATTGGACCGACCGCTTGCAGCACTGCCAGCGATGCCGAGGCTATTTGAATGATGTGTTATTTCACAGATAATGGCATGAATGTAGCTTCAAAATAAAGCCAAAATCTTATAAATCTTATAAGTAAAATTTGATTTTCTCACACCGGTGTTATTTTATTTTATTACTTCCACCTATACATAGGGCAAGTATTGTATTCGTGCAAAATTTAGAACTTGAGATTTCAATAAAACTTGACATTACTATGACGGGAGGTCAAAAAAAAGTGGTTCCGCCTGTCTGTCTGTCTGTGCACTAGGCTACAGCCTAAACGAGTGGATGGATTTAGATCAAACTTCATAATCTGTGTGATAATAACTAGAGGCGAAATCGGAATTTCCATTCTAACCTCAAAATTAAGGGTGCTTTAATTATGGCCGATTTCAATAAAAATGGATTTTTTCGAAAACGGCTGTAACGATTTTAATTACATTTCTTATTTGAATTAGTCTGGTCAATTGCAATCAGATGATGTATCATACTGCTTACCAAACCTGGCAACAATGGTACTTTACTTAAAGCCAATTCGTCGAAAAGTCAATTTACAAGAAAACCGCTCCAATGATTTAGCTCAAATTTCATATATGGGGTAGTGCGGAATTATGCAACACGATGGCTTACCACGTTTTAGTCAAAATCTAATATAACGGTACTTATGAGCAAGGTGACTTAAAATTCATTTGCTTGAAAACGACTTTAACAATTTTATTTAAATTTTATATTAGAGCTAGTCTTTTTAAACCCTATGCAGTCACCGACTAACCTTCAAGCCGGCAACATCGTGTGCTTAAATACATTCCGAGTTCCCCCTGCCCGCTCTTTTCGTTGGTGCGTTTTCCCGCTATTTCTGTATAGCCTATCTTCGTTTTACATCTCTCTTCCTAATTTACAGTGAGTGAAATACATATAAAGTGCATAGAGTGTGAACAAAACCTGTACATTATGGCCGATGGGCCACGTGTTCTTTCGGGCAATCGATTTAGCGGACTCGACTCTGATCCGCTAATCGAACCCAAACATAAAAAAAGAAAAAAACCTACGACCCCTCCCCCTACCACAGTAGATCTTAATTATCCCTACAACTCGACCGCAAATAATACTAAATTCATAGTGATTTCCCCAGCCAATAAAGAAACACCACTGTCATCATTTAGTTTCTTTCTGCTTAAAAAAGCAATCGACGGAATAAGCACAGCCTGTGACTACATAACCCAACTAAGCGATGGGAACCTCCTAATCCTGGTAAAATCACCAAAAATAGCCGATCTTTTCTTATCAAAGAAATCTCTATCCAATCTTTGCCCTATTAATGTAACACTTCACACGAACCTGAATGCATCCAAAGGAACAGTATATGCCCCTTTCTCAACAACGTTCCAGAAAGTGAAATTGTTGAAGAAATGAGGTCTCAAGGCGTCACAGATGTCTTCAAATTCAAAAAATCTTCAGAAGGTGTACAACGCCCCTCCGGTCTTGTACTCTTTACATTCGACCTCTTCCGCCCCCCAAACACAACTAGCATCGGTTGGTATAATGCCAAAGTTGTGGAATACTTCCCCAATCCAATGCGCTGTCGCAACTGCCAGCTTATAGGCCACACCACAAAAAAATGCAATGGCAATGCATCGTGCGAAACGTGCAATTTGCCACCCCATTCTCCCAACAACTGCTCACGTGTGTCATGTGCAAATTGCTTTGAAGAACACCCTTCGTCCTCTAAAACATGCCCCCGCTACCTTCAAGCCAAAGAGACTTTGAAAATAAAAACTGTAAAAAAATGTAGCATGGCCGAAGCAAGAAAAATCTACAAAGAACAAAGCCCATTGTCCACTTCTACCTTCTCATACTCAACCACCACAATTAGCACAAAAAACATCTGTGGTAAGCCACAGCACGGCACCCTCCCCCCTTCCAATAAACACATCCGAACCAATTTTACCAAACCTCTCACAAAAAAATAACCCAACTGTACATAATTCTTTAGTAGCCAACTCCACTCACACTCCAATTCCACTCAATAAAACTGCTCCATCAACATCGAACCCTCATAATAACACTATCACCCACCCCATCAATGAACATACCAATACAAAATCAGCTTCTAACTCTCGCATTATCAGTTCAAATCAACCACTTAATCACAAGTTGAACGAACAACACATCATAAACAAAAGCAACTCAAAATCATCTCCCACACAATCCGCTCCAATTCACTCACCGCCCCTCAGTAATAAACAAACAAACAGGTTATTGAATTCACCTCCTCAACACACTATATCCCCACTACTTCAAACCGCTCACCGCTATCAATCGTCACCAAATCTCTTATAAACTCCGATCAATACTTCCTAAAATCATTCGAAATGGATGATGATAGCAACTAACGACAATAATGGTAATCAGCACATAGACTCTGCCGTTCGCTTGCTGAATCGTTCGGGTCTCTCATGGAACCCTAACGATTCAGCATCGGTTCGGCAGAGTCACCCATCCCACCCCTCTACTTCTACCACCCCTGATTTTGCGCAATATGCCACAGGTCATATTGTACCAAAGTCTCCTACTTCAAATAAACCACTTCTCAAGGTTCTCCAATGGAATCTCAAAGGTTATTTTAATAACCTTCACGAGCTCCAATTACTAATTAAGGACCACAACCCATCAATCATATCCCTGCAAGAAACCCACCTGCAGGCCAATATCACTCCAAACCCCCCTAAACACTACACTGCATACTTCCATAACCTAAGTACAATTAATTCAGCCAAGCAAGGAACCAGCTTACTCATTCACAAATCTGTGCCACACAAACCGCTAATAATAAACTCCAATATTTCCGCAGTGGCGGTTGAAATCTATCTTAACTACAAAATTACTGTCGTATCCCTCTACATCCACCCCTCGCAACCATTTACTGCCTCTGACATCCACAATATAGTCAATTCTTTCCACACACCCGTATTACTAACAGACAATTTTAATGCCTGGAACACGCTCTGGGGATCACCTGTGTGTAATAACAGAGGAAAGGAAATTGAGAATTTTTTAACAAACTCGAACCTTTCGCTTATGAATGACGGCAGTCCAACCCACAGAACATTTACACATCTAGACCTCACAATTATTTCTCCACAGTTAATACCCCACGCCTCATGGTCCATAAGCGACAACCTTCATGGTAGTGATCACTTCCCCATACTGACAACTATCTGCCTTGGGAATAATTCACAAATCTACAAACCAATCGCTAAATTTATTACCGATCGCTCAGATTGGAATGTCTACCAACGCAATGCGACATTTTTTTAAAATACAAACCAACAAAGTTCAAACGTAAATAAAGAAGCTGCCACGATATCTAAAGCCCTTCGTTTTGCCGCTAACCTTTCAATTCCCCAATCAAATAACATCCCTCACAAATCTTTTGTTCCATGGTGGAATTCGGAATTGAACGCATTGCGAAAAAACAAACAAAACCTCTGGAAGATATTTAAAAAATTCCCTACTGAAGCTAACCTAGTTAGCTATCGTAAAGCAAACGCATTATTTCGAATGAAAGCGAAAATATCTAAAAAAAAGAAAATTTCCACAAATTTACAGCCAACATAAACCCGGACTCAACCAGTAAAAGAATCTGGAATGATTTTAAAACATTAACAGGACAATATACACCTTATCTAATCAAAACCCTGTGTACTGCCTCTGAAACTATCACCGACCCCAATAAAATTTGTGAATATCTCGCAAAAATCCTGGTCCGACTACTCCAGTGACTCTAATTTTTCCCCCGAATTCCTACATGCCAAAATTTCCGCAATAAACAACACTACCCCTTTAAGCACTACTAGCTCCTCGGCAAAATTAATTGAAAAATCAATAAACCAGCTAGAATTTTATAGTTGCGTAGAAGCGGTGAAAGGTAAAACCCCTGGCTACGACCGAGTCTGATACCCAATGCTAAGAAATGCCCCACTGTCCGCAAAACGAAGAATCTTAAGATTATACAATATAATCTTCGAGCAAGGCATATTTCCACAAACATGGAACACTGCTGGCGTCGTCCCAACCAACAGATGCAAACGGTTATAGACCTATATCCTTGCTCCCAAGCCTAAGTAAAGTATTGGAAAAAATTATATCCAGGAGACTTCTTTGGTATGCTGAAAAAAGAAATCTATTAAATCCAAATCAAGTGGCATTTAAGCACGGGCGAAGCACGATGGATTCTTTACTTCACGTAGATGAATATGTTGCATCTGCACTCTCTGCAAAAAATCACGTCTCGATCATTTCACTCTATTTCGAGAAAGCCTTTGACCGAATCGGCATCCATGTATAATCCTAAATAAACTCCTTAAATGGAAGGTCGGACCTAAAATATATTCCTATATAAAACCTTTCCTAACAAACAGAAAGTTTAGGGTCAAAGCAAATAACTGCTACTCCAATATACACAATTTACATAGCGGTATACCCCATGGTTCACCTTTATCAGTGATACTATTTATTGTTGCGTACAACGATATTAATGAAATAATTGCCAAAGTCAATCACATTCTTTATGCTGATGACCTAGTTTCGTTATCAAAATGTAATGATATTACACGCACCCAGGATAAATTTCAAAACATCCTTACGGAGCTTAATACCTGGTGTACCTACTCTGGGTCCATAATATCCGCAACTAAAAGCAAACATCTTCATATCTGTAGAAAAACGAGTTGCAATAGTTTTGTCATTAATTTCATAAATCTAGAAATACCCAATGTAAATGCTTTAAACATTCTAGGAATATTATTCGATGATAAATTTAATTTTAAGAAACACTGTATAGATTTAAAAAAACTAACTAGCTACCAGACTTAATATTATAAGATTCTTAGCCTCCAAAAATAGTTTAGTCCATACTAATACTCTAATCCACTTAACAAAATCAATTATTTTATCAAAAATCGACTACGGATTGGCAATCTACGGTAAATGTTCAAAGTCAACACTGCAGCTGATTAAGCCCTCCTACCATGCTGCTACACGATCGAAGTCATTTAGAACAACACCTATATTAAATATCCTCGCTGAGTCTGGACCATCTATCGAGGATCGTCGAGATATTCTAACATCACACCTCGCTCCGAAAATCTGCGAATCCCACAAAACTCGTAAATTCCCTTCGACTGCATTCAACGCACTGGCCTCAGTGAAAATAGCTGGTCTACACCCTGTCCTCACAACCCCAGGCAAGGAGACCTACCCTGGCTGCTCCCGCTCGAAGTCATCAACATAAGGCTGTCCAAACTAAAAAAAGAATCTACCCCTAAAGAAAAGTACACTCAACTGTTTCATGAAATCATCAACACCTACAGCGACAACTCGTGGGATATAATATACACCGACGGTTCTAAAAGCGAGATTGGTACTGGATTTGCAGTGGTCGCCTCAAATGGCAGGGTGCTCTCCGCCGAGAAACTCCCAGACTACTTCTCAATATTCTCCGCGGTAGCTCTAGCGATCCTCAAGGCAACGGAAGCTGCAAAATCATCGGGTAAAAGCACTCTCATTTGCACCGACAGCCTCTCTACGGTTAATGCAATCCGGAACATCAACAACCGCACCTCAATCATCACAAAAATTCGGGATAACATCATCCGAAACTCACCGTATCTCCTTGTAGTCTGGATCCCTGGCCATTCGGGCATTCGCGGCAATGAACTAGCAGACATCGAAGCCCGCAATATCACCACACAACCAAACACAACATTGCACCCATCGAAAAAAGACCTCATCAAGCGAATTAACACATACTGGCATTTGAGGAGAAAACATTCTTGGAGAGAATACACACACCACTACTCCAAGATTAATCCAACCGGCGTATCTTTCTCCTACCCAACAAACACTTCCTGCAAAATGAACAGGTGTTTCTTGAGGCTGAGACTCGGGCGTACTCAATTGACATACAGTCATCTCCTCATGAGAGACAACCCTCCTACCTGCCATCTCTGTCAATCGGGCGCTGTCCTCTCAATCGAACATCTAATACTCGTTTGCCCTGTAGTCAATCATCACTGTAACAACTTATTTCACAAAAAACTCTTAGACCTATTATTAACCCCCTCTTCCCAAAATATTACAGACGTCTACAAATTACTATTAACCCTTAAACTCGATAATTCCATCTAACTAAAACAAACATGTACCTTAAATCTAGCCGATAGTCCTGGTAGCTAGTGCTGTACCCTAGATATTAAGATGTAAATTTATTTATGTTTTAATGAATAATAATAATAATAATAATAATAATAATAAACCCTATGAGATGGCATGCAACGTTTTTGACCAAAACTATTTGAAAAGGTACTTTACCTCTACCCGTTCATAAAAATACGCTTTTGTCGAAAACGACATAGTAAAGATGTTGCTTGGTTTTCAAGAGCTTTATCAAATCTTGCAAGAAGATATACGACGTTTTTGGCCAATCTGCTTAAAACGATGCTTTACTTAAAGTCAACTTACATACGCATACCTTTTGTTCCTATCGTTCTAACAATATTATCGTATCGTATAACAATGTTTTGGAAAAAATAATAAATCTTTATTCTTCGCTACAAGAAAGCTTAAAATTTGGATTTAAGAATTTGTTCTTTTGCACGTACTTGCACCCTGCAAAAAGTCTACAATCTTATCAAGATTGAAATGCAAGTCTTGCTCTTCCCAGTAAATTAAACGTGGCATTTTCGATATAATATTATAATGTTGCTATATATGTACATATGTAGGTATGGGCGGGGAGTTTATACAATTCTTTTGTTTTTATAAAACACATTATATATATAACATGAATTATAGAGAATTTTAAGGCCTGTTAATTTGCTTTAACAATTTTTTGTCAATTCCTAGCGAACATTTTAAAAAATATTATAAAATTTTTTTTTTTAAAAAGTTCCAAAATTTTGAAGTTATGACTGAGAAATAGCCAATTTTCAAAAGTACATTTATACGTACGTTTAGAAAAAAACTTGGTATGCATACATACATATGTATATCTAAACTAATCCATATACTAAATTTTATCAAAATCGTTAGAGCCGTCTTTGAGAAAATTAATTTTTATTAAAATCGGCCCTAAGTAAACTACCCTTAATTTTGAGTGAAATGAAAATACCGATTTAGCCTCGAATTGTGATCCCACAGACAAAATTGGCAGACCCACGTTTTCGAAATTTTCCATCGTAGTAATCTGAAGTTTGATTAAAATCTCAAGTTCGAAATACATTTAGGTAAAGGTGCAAGTAAAAAACAACTTGTGCCTACATACATATGTAAAGTGTCTTAATTAATATTGACAATACCAAGACTGAAAGATACTTTTAAACGTAATGGTAAATAAAGTGCACGACTGGGTCGTACGTACTTGCACCGTAATGCTATAAGTGTATAATTTTAACAGAATTAAAGTCCAAGTCTTGCTCTTCCCAGTAAAGTAGGCGTGGCATTCCGCGTTTCGATGGAATAATAGTCATAACATTGTAGAAGTTTACTCAATGTTTTGTTTTTATAAAAATGCCCATAAAAAGTGGGCGTGGCCAGATAGGGTGTTTGAGTGAATTATCGAGAATTTTAAGGCCTATTACTTTGCTTAAATAATTTTTTCTCAATTTCTAGTAAAAATTTTGAAAATAAATAAGTTTTATAAAAGTGGGCGTGGCATTCCAAAATTTGGTATGCCATTATTTTGCACTTGTCTTATAACCTACAGATAATAATTTTTAGCCCAATCGCCCAACAAATACCCGAGAAACAGCTGATTCTAAATATTACCGTTATTCGAATTTTTCGTGAAAAACGTGGTATGCCACCTCATACCATATACCCAAACTAACCCACACATCAAATTTTATCGAAATCGTTTGAGCCGTTTTCGAGAAAATCCATTTTAACTGAAATCGGCTTTAAGTAAACTACCCTTAATTTTGAGGTTAGAATGGAAATTCAAATTTCACCCCTAGGGAATATCCCACAGACCCTATATATGAAGTTTGAAGTAAGTCCGTTCAGCCGTTTAGGCTGTAGTCGAATATACAGACAGACAGACAGACAGACAGACAGACAGACGGAATTGCCGGACCTACTTTTTTGGACTTCTCCATCATAGTAATGTCAAGTTTGATTAAAATCCTCGAGTTCGATTTTTTTCACGATTGCAATACTTGCCCTATAGGCATAGGTGCAAGTAAAAAGAAGTACACTATTGCGGAAAATTTTTCAGAAATTAGTAATTTATTTAAAAAATAGTAGTTTATTACTTCGAAAACTGTAAATCTTATAATTATAATTTTTAATGAATTCAAAAGATTGATCTTACACCTTCTATTCAATATTTAGTACATACAGTCTTTAAGTCGCACTATAAGTTTTCTTTAGGGTTAAGGTCAGGGGACTGTGCAGATAACATCATTACCCTAAACCCCATTGACTTAAAACCATTCCTCAGCATTTTAACTGGTATATTTCGGGTTATTATCCTGCTAGAAGGCCCAAATAACCCCCATTTCTTCTTCTCCATAAAGCAACATCATTCCTGCCAAAATGTCAACACACATAAACACACATTTTGGTGCATGATTCCAGAAATAAGATTGATTGGTCCTACACCTTGGTAGAAAAAACTGCTCCAAAACATTACATTCGAACCTCCGTGCTTTGTTGTACATATATTTTGTGTAAAATTTTTATTTGGGGACCGGTGAACATATTGACGGAACCCAGCTGCGCCAAAAAGAACAATTTTGTTCTCATCGGTCCGTAATATATTGCGCCATTTCTCTACAGGCCAGGTAACATGTTCCCTAGCAAAATTTATGTGAGTTACTATATGCTTTTCGTTGAGCAGTGGAAGCTGATGAGGACTGCGAACATAAAAATTGTTTTCTAACAGTCACGGACTGTGATAGCACTAATCGTTACCCCTAGCTCCTTTCGTATAGAACTATATGGTGCAGAAGGGTGCATTTTACTATATCGAACAACTTGTCCATCATCTAAATCCGTTGTTTTTCTTTTCGTTCGCGACTTTTGGGCTCGGATTTGAATTTAATTGCATTAGCAATCATTGCGGCTGTGTATCCTATTATTTCCTCGATTCCTTTATATGTTTTTCTATCTGCACGTAGTTTTTAAATAAATTTTGTTGTTTCTTCAATGCAGTGCACGACTGGGCCGTACAAACTTGCACCTATATCTCTAATTCTTGTGTGTATTTGAGCTAAAAAGAAATAAACGAATATATACCAACATAGGTTTACATATGTAATTGACTATAAGTAAACCATCGTTCTAAGCAGATTGGCCAAAAACGTCATATATCATCTGTAGGATTTATTAAGCCCTTGAAAATTAAGCATCGTCGTTACTTTTCCTTCAATTTCACTTATAAATTCATTGCCTTTGAACTCCGGTGAATATGCGAAACCACAAAGTAAGTCCCTAAAAATGTAACAATATTTTCTTTCTCTCTCTCCGTCTTTTTACCAATGAAAATTAATTTCAGACAAATCCAGTAGCACGTGCGCACCAATCAAAACCTGTATAGTTAGGAAAAAAAACGTTTCCATGACAACAGCTGTGTTCTAGAGTGTTGCCAAGTAATAGATACCTATCAAAAGTGATTATTAATTTAAATGTGATGCTTCGTTTTCTTAAAAATGGCTATGGAGATAAGTAGTTTCACTTTCGACAACAGATGCCCTGAAAGAGCATCTTTATAACAATTTCTAACTTTTTGCGACATAGTTCCACTGCCAATGGGAATATTATACAGAATTCGTATTATGATACATTAAAATAAATGCACATGTGTTGACTTATCCTTAAAAAGCTATTGTAACTTGCTATCAATCTGGCCTTTAACTAGAAAATAAGGAGCATCTGTGGGGAAAAGCTTTTGCAATTTTGAAAATCGGTTCAGTAGGAAGAAGTAGGGATTAAATTCATGTTTGCCTATTAATATGATATGAAAATCGTGTTTTTGTAAAGCTGGTTGTAAGGAAAGTGGAATTTTAGGCAGTTTTAACCAAAAACGTGGTATGCCATCTTATAGAGTTTTGTAAAAGAAGCCTAGATATGAAAATAAAAGAGTAACGATTGAGAAAAGTTTTCGAGACAAGCGTATTTTTATGAAGATGGCTATATGTAAAGTACCTTTCAAAACAGTTTTGGTCAAAAACGTTGCATGCCATCTCATAGAGTTTGAAAAGGCTTATTCTAATATAAAATTTAATAAAAATCGTTGGAGCCGTTTTCGAATAAATTCGCCAAAATTGTGATACAGTTCCTGTTAGAATTTGAGATGTTTAATCATATGTCAAAATCTAAATAAAATCGTTAAAAGCACTTTCAAGCAAATCGGCTTTTAGTCACCTTGGTCGTAAGTACCGTTATATCATACTCAGACTGAAACGTGGTACGCCATTGTGTTGCATTAACTCGTACTAGTCCAAATATGAAATTTGAACTAAATCATTGAAGCCGTTTTCTCGCAAATTGGCTTTTCGCCAAATTGGCTATAAGTAAAGTACCATTGTTGCCAATTTTGGTAAGCAGCACGATACATCATCTGATTGCAATTGACCAGACTAATTCAAATATGAAGTTTAATCAAAATCGTTAGAGCCGTTTTCGAGAAAATCCATTTTAACTGAAATCGGCCTTAAGTAAACTACCCTTAATTTTGAGGTTAGAATGAAAATTCCGATTTCGCCTCTAGGGATTATCCCACAGACCACAGATATGAAGTTTGAAGCAAATCCGTTTGAGCACAGCTGTACATAGCATAACGCTCATGTACATAACGCTCAGTTCTATTTAATACGAGTGTCATCGATGTACACTTTTGGTCCAAGTTCCATACAATTGTGCCCCATCTCATCACAATGGACTCACAGAGAAGGAAGTGAAACATAAATAAATATTATATAATAGTGACAATGCGAGTGAATACTATGAAAGAGAAAGCGCATGGAGAACAATCGGCATGAACGCCGTTGTCAGCATAGATGTTCGTCGATCACAGATGTTTTGCAATCTTAGTGCCTGGCTACATTGTCATTGGAATGAACGTTATGTCGGCTGAGATGGGTAGATTTTACGTAGATTATAAAGAGATGAGTTCAGAACAAACCAAATGCGCCGTGAATCCATTTGAGAAGATTACAGCGGAAAAATCAATGTTCTTTTCTCAAAAAGTTTCTATTTCGACATATTTCTTAATTTTTTTCCGACCGTATCCTCCACATATCGTACGGAAGACTCAAAAATTTACTTCTCTGTGGAGGTAGAAGTGTTTTGTTTTCAAAAAGTTTCCCATCATACATTTTCCTCATTTTTCGCTGATCGTCGGAGAGGCAACATCATGCGGAAGACGGAAAGTAGACTGCGAAAGAGTTTGAAGTGGTGCACATGCTGGTTTTGTTGTTGTTGTTGGACATCTAATGCTAATGAAATGTGTGATTTCTTTTAATACGCAAAGTGAAGAATTCAATTTAATGTGTGAATACTGTGCATATTTCTGTATGTTTGTTGCGGAAATGACTTAAAGGTTTTATGATGGAATGTAACAAATCACAATACATTATAATTTCCTAATAGGACATAATTAATAGGAGCAAGAAATGCAAATTCCGCAGGAGTTAGGCAAACTGCTAATTACTTTGGGAAAACCATACAAAACCTACTCCTTCAACGATATCTTAAGAATTAAATTGGAACTTGGAGGAAAGAATTCATCCGTGTCGACCTACCACTTCAACGATCGCTCATGTTTTACATTTCAGCGTTTCCCGTCTGTCAAAATGACTTTCATGAAGCATAAACTACGTTTATATGATCGGATTGAAAGATTGGATTGAAAACGGATTCAGTGTTAACGGATAGTGTTAAAGTGATGTCAAAATCTAATTTGTTAATGTCATCTCTATATGCTTATTTTATAAGATGTAATAACGGATACCGTATAAACTCATATAATTACCGCGTGCTGGTGCTTACCACTTACCACTGTGTTTATTCGGAACCCAGATATGGAGCCTTACCCGCCTTTGTTACACTTTGTCATTACTTTGTCAAGAAAAGCAAAGTAATGTATGAAATTATAGAGAAATCGGAGAGCTATTGAATATTCAAACATTTAGCAATTAAAAATACTACCTATTTGTACTACAAACCTATTCTACGATCCTTTTTAAAGATTCAGCAAAAATTCTTTTAAAAAACTTGAGTTATTTTAAATTTCTATAAGACGGGGTATTTGAATGGATAAAAGTATCCGGTCAAAAAGTATTCCTCTTATGCCAATTTCATGCATATTGCATGTTTTATCTTTCATCTTTCATCTTTACATCTTTCTATGTTTTATTTTATTTTACGGTCAAAAAGTACTTCCTCTTATGCCAATTTCATGCATATTGCAATCAAACATCTTTCTATGTTTTATTTTATTTTAAAGTTCCTGGCCTCTATTAAAAAAACATCCTTTACTCCTATTTAAATTTTGTCACACAAAGTTTTATTAACTGCCATAATTGCATCCTAATGCTAAAGAAAACTGAAATACATGTATCCGAAAATCAAAGACAAATTGCTGCATACGAATAATGTGCCAAAGAGTATTCTTAAGCGTGTACATTCATGTCTGGGATTCGTGAATTTTACATTTTCATGGTGGGTTTTAAATTTTAAATTTTCATGGTGAGTTTAGAAGAATTTACAGAAATGAAGAGAAAAACAAATTTTTCATTCCTTCCTCTCCGCGTCGTAAAAGTTGACAAATTGTTGGAAACGAACTATAACTGTCATTTTATATTATATTGCGTATAATCAACAAGTTTAGAAGAAACTTCAAAAGCCGTTCGATCCTCTACATCACTCAATAATCCGATTTTCTTTGGCTTATTTTGTTGCCAGCATACTATAAAAAAAACCTTCCTCGAACAAAAACATGTTTCCTTCAACTCCACCACTTCCACTTCCAATCACCAAAAATCCCTTCTAGAGACAATTGTTCTCAGTTAAATCTACCCATGAGATGTTCGTCCAAAAAAGCCGAAAAAACCCGGGTTATTTTCCATAAGGGAATGGATATTAGACAAAGAAACTGCGGAGAAAATTTTGCTTAATATTAGAAAGGGATAGACTAAAAAGCCGGAAGATGATCGGCCGGAAATGATTCATTGCATGCTTGTTTATCGTCGATGTATTGGTCGGATCTCGTTAGCAGAGGTCATACTTGTATGTTTCTCGGTTATGCGTGGCTGTGCCAAAATTTTCATAATAAATATTTTGGTATTGAGCATGTATAAAATGAGGAGAATAAAAATGGTTTGATGAACAAACTTCATAGGTGAATATGACGCAAGTAAAATATATTTGAAATTTGAAAAGGGAAGCCGGAAGGAATCGGCTTGTATGGACCTGTAGTAACTACACTACATACACCCTATACCACACCCTCTACCAATGACACGATCTATACCACACTCACTACAAAACCGAGTGCAGTGCCATTGTCACTTGGTTCCCACACATCCAAGCTCAGCCAATATGATTGTTTATGAATCCATCGTTCACATTCGGTTTAGTCCACACCCATAAAATACCAAAGTGATGACCTCATAAACATGTCTCTCTTTGGTAGGGAATAAGAGTACGATTTAACTATCTCTTACACATGCGGCATAAACAAAGCCAGAATAAACAAACCGAAATGTGGGACGACGACGACACCAAAACATAAACAAACTGAGTCGATGAGCGGCACACTATGCTGATAATGCACTTTGACACATGGACCGATATATTGGCTGCAACAAACGAAAATGGGTACTTTGCTGATACACCCCAGCTTGAGCCTGTTGCGTTGCCCAATGTATTGGTCTATATTAAGAATATCTGATACGGCTGTGGGAATTGCGTAAGCCGTGAGCATGGTAGAAGGGAATCCATTCTTAAAAATCGTATATAAAAGGGGAAGGATCGAAAGGAAAAGGCAGAACGAGTTTTACATTAACACTCTAAGGTCGCAGCCAATGCATTGAGACAGCGGGCCCTAGAGTCTAATAAAAGTTCAATAGAAATAATAAAGTGAGTCTTTTTATTAACCTTCATAACCGTTCTCCCGGTTTCGACTCTTCTCCTTTATCCATAAGGAAAGCACGGCGAAATTCCGGTTATAACATTGGTGGCAGCTGTGGGATTCCCAAAGAGGTCCCAACTACCAAAACCAAGCTACGAGTCAACCTTGCACTCGATGCGTACTGGGGCTATACACCAGTGAAGAAAAAAGGAAAAAAAGTACAAGTGAAAAGTCCCAAAAACGGTAAGACCTGGCGAATTCCTAATAAAGGACGCCGGAGGCAAACTTTTGGGCAGTGTTAAAAGACCAGTTGAGTGGACCAACCAAACCAGCGGAATCGACATCAAGAGGATCAACCAAACCAGCGGAGTCAACATCAAGAAGAACAAAAAAAAATAATAATTTTAAGGTAGATTTAATCATTTTTAACCATTTCTATTCGCACACACAATTTTGTACACCCTTAACCGTCTGCATAAAACCACTACCATTTTTACCCGACGCAACATTCAGACTTTAGAGCTTTTTAAAGCCGTACCTTTCTCGACGCTAACTGACACCAGACCCAACACTTCACCCAACATGGACGTCAAAATTACATTGAACGATATATATAGTATCGTCCCTACGTTCGACGGTAAACCAGACGAACTCAGTAAGTTCATTTCATGTGGCAACACTTTGTTTTGTTACATAAAAGACGAAGTGCAACACAAAATATTTCTGAGCATCGTCAAGACACGACTCCAAGCTTATACAGCACAAAGACCTGAACACATGGAAAGACCTGATAATCGAACTGGAATCCCATTTCAAAGAGCATAGGTCCCGTACTTCGGCACAGAACCAACTTCTGGCAGCCAAACAAAATACTAGGGAAACCATTAAAGACTATGGTGACAGGCTCTCGCAATTACTGCTTGCTCTTGATTCAGCTACATACGATAGCTCCAGTGAGAAATCCGTTAAAGACTTTCTCCTTTTAGAAAATCACAAACTCGCTCTCCAAACGTTTGAGGATGGAATTAAGAATTCTAGTTTAAGGTTGTTGGTGAAAGCACACAATGCTAGCCAGCTAACAGAAGCCATATCTTACGCCATAGACCAGTCCCTTCGCATAGACCACGACTATCCTCACACCAATACTTCCACATTTTCGGCGAGAAATAATGCGCCTCGACCTATCTGCCAGACCTGCAATAGGGTAGGACACACTTCGGCGACGTGTTACCGAAACACGAATTTGCCAAATTTTACCCCCTATCCGGTAAAGCGCGAAGCTCAATGTAACCTACAAATGGTCAGATGCGGTTACTGCGACAAGCGCTACCACACGGAAAACGAATGCCGACTTAAGATGTCTCACATGCGGCAAAATCAACGAAATAACCAACCTCCACCGAGAAATCGGAATAGCAACCAACAGAATAACCAAGGTCAACGGCAAATTAATTTGCACCATGTGCAACAGAGACCAATTTCTCAAAGTAATAACTTGGGAAACGATCTTTGTCGGGAGGAAATAAACGGCAACTCCCCCCGACTGACAATTCAAGCCGATGTACACCATCAGTAACATTTTCAACCAAAATTCCCCTAATTCCCAACAATAACCTGTCCATGATACGAGTCCCTTTCAAGAATGGAAAATACAAGGATCTAGTCATAGATACTGGGGCCGAAATCAGTATCATACGAAGTTCCACCAACTCGCCGTTGCTCAAGACGGATATGATTATATCCACTATGAGTGGCGAAAAGGTAATAAGTTCCAATATGACCACTGAAACCTTGTTTTTCCAATCGGGGGAAGATTCAATCATGATACCTCACCCATTCCACATTTTGGACCACCAAGTTCAACAGAATTTCGACGGTATTATTGGGAATGACTTTCTAAAAAAATATGAATGCCATATCGACTATAACAATAACCGTCTCACTATAAATCCCTTCGTAAACAACTCTACAGCCATTATATACGGGATGGGGAAAGTATTTAATGAATATGCACCCCCACAAAATATCCCAAGGCAACTACTAACGAAACCCTCAGATACCAACAAAGTTATTCTCTTAGAAAAACTTCAAGAAACTACACCTTCCGGGGTGTTACCTACGGGTAATGCTGAGAAACACGGTAACAGATCCGAAAGGTGTGCCCTAAGGCAACCAAACACTGACTCAACTTCCGGTAACCGTCAGCCTGCAATTGATGGGGCCAAACATATCGATTCTTGTTCTACCAAAACCATGTGCCTTAAAAACACAGGGGTAAGAAAAGAATCGACATGGGAACTGATGTCTGACTCCGCATCTCAAAACGGTTGTTCAGTAGTTCCACAAAGATACCCCCAGCAAGCTAGGAGCAAACCAATTTCCAGCAAGATTCAACATTTGAAGGATAATTTAGACGAGATAATTCTGGTATCATCAGAGGAAATTCAATTTGAAAATCCAGCAAAACGTAAGCCTGAGGAGAAAAGTGCCTCTGCAGAAAGTAAGCCTGAGATAAAAACAAAACCGGCAGACGAAAAGACTAAGAAGACAGAAACCTTAGCAGAGCATAAGACCGAATTCATAGAAAACTACGCTAAACAAGGGAAACCAAAAAATGCATTTATTACACTTAAACAAAGAAGCCAACAGATAGTCGAAATCCCATTCATTCAAGTAACCCCTTAAGAAATAATAGTAAAGAAAAAACAAATCAGCCCAGGGGTTTACTTAGGCGAAACGCTAGCCAAGCCCAGCAACTCAAAAATTAAAATACTTCTAATGAACACATTGGAAACAGATCAGGAAATTGATATGAACTCAATAAACTTAGAGTGGGACGAAATTGATAATTTCGATATAGTCAGAGGTGAGAATTTTAAAAATCCCGTAAGAAAACGGTTAAACAAATTAAATAAACTAATTGACTTGGATCATTGCAACCCCGAAGAAAAAGAATCCATTCTTAAAATCTGTCGTGAATACAACGAACTTTTCTATGTCGAAGGAGACCACCTGACACATACCAACTCCATAGTACACAAAGTAATAACTGAAGAAGGTAAACCACCTCTATTTACAAGACCTTATCGACTCCCTGAAAGTCAAAGGGAGGAAATTCATAAACAAATCAACGAAATGTTGAAGGAAGGCATAGTACAGTCAAGCTATAGTCTGTGGAACTCGTCTTTGCTGCTAGTCCCTAAGAAGTCCGCCAAAGATGGAACGAAACGCTGGAGAGTAGTGGTAGATTTCAGAAAACTGAACGATCTAACCCTTGGAGATGCCTACCCACAACCAAACATAACAGATATCCTCGACCAGCTCGGCAAGTCAAAGTATTTCAGTACACTCGACCTGGCCAAGGGTTTCCACCAAATCCTCATGGACGAAGAAGACAAAAGCAAAACGGCCTTCAGTACTCCGTTTGGACACTATGAGTACAATCGCATGCCGTTCGGACTAAAAAACGCGCCCGCAACATTTCAGAGGTTGATGAATAACGTACTAATGGGACTACAAGGTATTGAATGCTTTGTCTACGTAGACGACATAGTTATTTACGGATATGATCTACACGATCACAACAAACGGTTGATTAAAGTTCTTAATCGTCTTCAAGAACACCATCTAAAGCTACAACCTGACAAGTGCCATTTCATAAGAAAAGAGCTTACCTACCTGGGACACGTCATTTCTGAAGAAGGAATTAGACCAGACCCTGAAAAAATCAAGGCAGTAAAAACTTTCCCAGTACCAACAAAACCAAAGGACATTAAATCGTTCCTCGGTTTCGTGGGATACTACAGAAAGTTTATCCCTAATTTCGCAGATCTGGCCAAACCTCTAACCAAACTATTAAAGAAAAACGTCGTTTTTAAGTGGGACGCTTTTTGTGATGAGTCATTTAGAAAACTAAAAGAAAAGATTATAAAACCTCCTATTCTCGTCTACCCTGATTTCAACCAAGAATTTATTGTCACCACTGATGCAAGTGACATAGCTTTAGGAGCAGTACTCTCTCAAGGCCCAATTGGAGAAGATAAACCGATTTCTTTCTCTAGCCGAACTCTTAACGACGCCGAGACGACGTATACAACTTCTGAAAAGGAGTTACTCGCCATTACTTATGCACTACAACAATTTCGACCGTACATTTTCGAAAGAAAGCTTACGATCTGCACCGACCACAATAATTTATTATGGTTAATTGGACAAAAGAATCCTACCTCAAGACTTTTACGCTGGCGTATCTTGATGGAGGAATATGAGTTCAAAATCGTGCACAAATCCGGCAAACGTAATGTCATCGCTGACGCTCTCAGTCGCGTTCGATTAAACAATGGAGAGGACACTAAAGTACTGGTAACTACAAGAAGTCAACAACAAGTTCTTAACCAAGACATCGAAACAAATAGGGTAGAACAAAACCCAAACTCTCATACTACCTTAAGCCTGACGCTTATCGAAAAAACGGATTCAATATTTTCAAACAACAAAGTTTCATTCAAAGTTGTACTCCTCCCTCTCATAGAATCCCCCGACGAAGGAATGCTAAAAAAACAGTTCAACAATTTTGCAAAACCTGACATAGGACAAATCTTAACCATTTCGCAAACAAAACCCAATTGTCATTACCATATCGTCACCTTACCGATTCCTTTGAGGAGTACCACTGATCAACAAACCCTAACAAAATGTTTGCAAAGCATCTATAAAGAATGCAAAGAACAAAAGCTAAATTCTATAGCAATTTCCCTACCACTTACCGGCAATAACCAGGGCGAAATCAAAAATACAATATACGACATCTTTAAACAAGTGAACATAACCATTTACCTACACACCGACAAAAAGCTTATACTAGACAAACCAGAAGACATAGCACGAGTTCTGCACGAAAACCACGAGTCTCCTTTTGGAGGACACCAAGGAGTAACTCGTACTATAAAACGAATAAAACAAAGTTACTACTGGCCGACCATAACTAAGGACACGACAGAATATATACGCAAATGCGAATCATGCTAAAGGAACAAACCCTCCAAAAGTCCAAAAAAACCCTTAAAAATAACGACCACGAGTAAGACTCCATTCGAACGAGTAGCATTGGACATTGTGGGACCCTTACCTGTCAGTCACGACAACAACAAATACATACTGACTTTCCAGGACGATCTAACAAAATTTAGCGAAGCAATCGCAATCCCCAATGCAGAAGCCAATACAATAGCCCGAATGCTAATAGAACGAATAGTCTGTAGATTCGGAATTCCGGACTCAATACTAACGGACCAAGGTACGAACTTCCTCAGTACACTCTTCAAAGAAGTATGCAAGATCTTGAGGACAAAGAAGCTACAAACCACACCGTACCATCCCCAGACTAACGGCGCACTTGAACGAAGTCACAAGACCCTAGCAGAATACTTGAGACATTACGTTAATCAAGACCCGCTCACTTGGGACACATGGCTTCCATATTCTATGTTCGTTTACAACACAACTCCACATACCAGCACGACTTTTAGCCCATATGAACTACTGTACGGATATCCCCCAAAAATACCCAACTCACTCAACAGAAACCCGCAGATCTCATACAACTACGACAATTACGCTAACGAACTAAAAGCTCGACTACAGCATGGTTACAGAATTGCCAGAGAACAGCTTAATGACAAGAAAGAAAAAACAAAACTACAATATGACAAAAAGAGCAAGGCAAAACGGTTTAATGTAGTAGACAAGGTCCTAATAAGGAACCAGACAAGACAAAACAAGCTTTCTACCCTCTGGGAAGGACCTTACGAAGTGACAAAAATCCCCTCCGGCGAGAACACAGTAGTCCAGATCGGAAGAAAATCGAAATTGCTACACAACGACAACATACAACATCTACGAGATTAAAATTCCTCTCCCACTAATAGATAATTTCCGAATTTACAAAGTAATACCACTCCCAACCCGATACAACAATCAATTTTTATTCATACAACCTTCAACCCAATACCTGATCATAAATTATAGAAAAGATCGGTTTGCAAATTTGAACAAAGATGACTTAGCAAGGTGCAAATCCTTGAGCGGAAAATTCATTTGCCCTCTAACACACCCCCTATTCAATACAGATACTAATGACCTACAATGCGAGGTCCAATTATTAAAAGAAAACACAATTCTCCCAAATACCTGCGAAATAAAACACTCAAAACCCACGACAATATGGATCCAACTCTCCTAACCAAACAAATGGTTATTTTCGTCTCTCAACAAATACGTAGTCAACACAATATGTGGAGAAAACACTACCACATATACGCTGACAAATACCTTAAAAGTAGAAATACAGAAAAACTGCTACCTAAAATCAAAAGAACTCACAATACAAGCAGTTAGCGAGATCCCATCAACTTTTACCAATTCCTATGCTCCCCCTTTAAACATTTCACATATCATCTCTAATAACTTAGCCAATTTCACATCTAATATAACAGTCATAAAATTCTCAAGCCAAAATGACTTGAAACTAATTTCACAAAGTATAGATGCTTTAAAAAGGGAAGAGGCAAAACCTATGCTGACGCTAGACAACCATAACCTACACCATTATACACTGATATATACGATAATAACAATAATACTAGTTCTATTTTGTGATAAACATTATCAAATTTATGTAGTCAACAAAACCAAAACACTTGACAAAAACAAAAAGACGACTGAAACGACTTCACAGACAGAAAAAATTGAAACCCCCGAATTCAGACTGAACATTTTAACAGACGGTTAAGTGCATTAATCAAATTTTTCTAAATATATACAAATATATCTTAAATAAACAACAGGTTTATAAATCTAGTGCTAAATGTAACTTAACCCTAAAATAATCTTCAAAAAAAAAAAAAAAAAAGTCCTAATAAGACTAAATTAATATCCTACAGATTGTTTCACCTTAAAATAAGCATTTTGTTAACTAGAAAAATAAGAACTAAGCATTTTGTTAACTAGAAAATAAGAAATAAGCATTTTGTTAACTAAAAAATAAGAACTTACCTCATCCACCTTAGTTAAAAATTATTCACCCTAAACAACAAAAATCATTCTTCTAGCTAAAATTGTAAACTCTTCTTTTCGATCCTACCACTTATGTCAGCAAATTAACCTTTTCAAGTTATAATTTCCTCCCTTTAAGGAGAGCGGGATGTAGTAACTACACTACATACACCCTATACCACACCCTCTACCAATGACACGATCTATACCACACTCACTACAAAACCCAGTGCAGTGCCATTGTCACTTGGTTCCCGCACATCCAAGCTCAGCCAATATGATTGTTTATGAATCCATCGCTCACATTCGGTTTAGTCCACACCCATAAAATACCAAAGTGATGACCTCATAAACGTGTCTCTCTTTGGTAGGGAATAAGAGTACGATTTAACTTTCTCTTACACATGCGGCATAAACAAAGCCAGAATAAACAAACCGAAATGTGGGACGAAGACGACACCAAAACATAAACAAACTGAGTCGATGAGCGGCACACTATGCTGATAATGCACTTTGACACATGGACCGATATATTGGCTGCAACAAACGAAAATGGGTACTTTGCTGATACACCCCAGCTTGAGCCTGTTGCGTTGCCCAATATATTGGTCTATATTAAGAATAGCTGACACGGCTGTGGGAATTGCGTAAGGCGTGTGCATGGTAGAAGGGAACGAATTCGTAAAAATCGTATATAAAAGGGAAAGGATCGAAAGGAAAAGGCAGAACGAGTTTTACATTAACACTCTAAGGTCGCAGCCAATGCATTGAGACAGCGGGCCCTAGAGTCTAATAAAAGTTCAATAGAAATAATAAAGTGAGTCTTTTTATTAACCTTCATAACCGTTCTCCCGGTTTCGACTCTTCTCCTTTATCCATAAGGAAAGCACGGCGAAATTCCGGTTATAACATTGGTGGCAGCTGTGGGATTCCCAAAGAGGTCCCAACTACCAAAACCAAGCTACGAGTTAACATTGCACTCGATGCGTACTGGGGCTATACACCAGTGAAGAAAAAAGGAAAAAAAGTACAAGTGAAAAGTCCCAAAAACGGTAAGACCTGGCGAATTCCTAATAAAGGACGCCGGAGGCAAACTTTTGGGCAGTGTTAAAAGACCAGTTGAGTGGACCAACCAAACCAGCGGAATCGACATCAAGAGGATCAACCAAACCAGCGGAGTCAACATCAAGAAGAACAAAAAAAAATAATAATTTTAAGGTAGATTTAATCATTTTTAACCATTTCTATTCGCACACACAATTTTGTACACCCTTAACCGTCTGCATAAAACCACTACCATTTTTACCCGACCATGCACACGCCTTACGCAATTCCCACAGCCGTGTCAGCTATTCTTAATATAGACCAATATATTGGGCAACGCAACAGGCTCAAGCTGGGGTGTATCAGCAAAGTACCCATTTTCGTTTGTTGCAGCCAATATATCGGTCCATGTGTCAAAGTGCATTATCAGCATAGTGTGCCGCTCATCGACTCAGTTTGTTTATGTTTTGGTGTCGTCTTCGTCCCACATTTCGGTTTGTTTATTCTGGCTTTGTTTATGCCGCATGTGTAAGAGAAAGTTAAATCGTACTCTTATTCCCTACCAAAGAGAGACACGTTTATGAGGTCATCACTTTGGTATTTTATGGGTGTGGACTAAACCGAATGTGAGCGATGGATTCATAAACAATCATATTGGCTGAGCTTGGATGTGCGGGAACCAAGTGACAATGGCACTGCACTGGGTTTTGTAGTGAGTGTGGTATAGATCGTGTCATTGGTAGAGGGTGTGGTATAGGGTGTATGTAGTGTAGTTACTACATCCCGCTCTCCTTAAAGGGAGGAAATTATAACTTGAAAAGGTTAATTTGCTGACATAAGTGGTAGGATCGAAAAGAAGAGTTTACAATTTTAGCTAGAAGAATGATTTTTGTTTTTTAGGGTGAATAATTTTTAACTAAGGTGGATGAGGTAAGTTCTTATTTTTTAGTTAACAAAATGCTTATTTCTTATTTTCTAGTTAACAAAATGCTTAGTTCTTATTTTTCTAGTTAACAAAATGCTTATTTTAAGGTGAAACAATCTGTAGGATATTAATTTAGTCTTATTAGGACTATTTTTTTTTTTTTTTGAAGATTATTTTAGGGTTAAGTTACATTTAGCACTAGATTTATAAACCTGTTGTTTATTTAAGATATATTTGTATATATTTAGAAAAATTTGATTAATGCACTTAACCGTCTGTTAAAATGTTCAGTCTGAATTCGGGGGTTTCAATTTTTTCTGTCTGTGAAGTCGTTTCAGTCGTCTTTTTGTTTTTGTCAAGTGTTTTGGTTTTGTTGACTACATAAATTTGATAATGTTTATCACAAAATAGAACTAGTATTATTGTTATTATCGTATATATCAGTGTATAATGGTGTAGGTTATGGTTGTCTAGCGTCAGCATAGGTTTTGCCTCTTCCCTTTTTAAAGCATCTATACTTTGTGAAATTAGTTTCAAGTCATTTTGGCTTGAGAATTTTATGACTGTTATATTAGATGTGAAATTGGCTAAGTTATTAGAGATGATATGTGAAATGTTTAAAGGGGGAGCATAGGAATTGGTAAAAGTTGATGGGATCTCGCTAACTGCTTGTATTGTGAGTTCTTTTGATTTTAGGTAGCAGTTTTTCTGTATTTCTACTTTTAAGGTATTTGTCAGCGTATATGTGGTAGTGTTTTCTCCACATATTGTGTTGACTACGTATTTGTTGAGAGACGAAAATAACCATTTGTTTGGTTAGGAGAGTTGGATCCATATTGTCGTGGGTTTTGAGTGTTTTATTTCGCAGGTATTTGGGAGAATTGTGTTTTCTTTTAATAATTGGACCTCGCATTGTAGGTCATTAGTATCTGTATTGAATAGGGGGTGTGTTAGAGGGCAAATGAATTTTCCGCTCAAGGATTTGCACCTTGCTAAGTCATCTTTGTTCAAATTTGCAAACCGATCTTTTCTATAATTTATGATCAGGTATTGGGTTGAAGGTTGTATGAATAAAAATTGATTGTTGTATCGGGTTGGGAGTGGTATTACTTTGTAAATTCGGAAATTATCTATTAGTGGGAGAGGAATTTTAATCTCGTAGATGTTGTATGTTGTCGTTGTGTAGCAATTTCGATTTTCTTCCGATCTGGACTACTGTGTTCTCGCCGGAGGGGATTTTTGTCACTTCGTAAGGTCCTTCCCAGAGGGTAGAAAGCTTGTTTTGTCTTGTCTGGTTCCTTATTAGGACCTTGTCTACTACATTAAACCGTTTTGCCTTGCTCTTTTTGTCATATTGTAGTTTTGTTTTTTCTTTCTTGTCATTAAGCTGTTCTCTGGCAATTCTGTAACCATGCTGTAGTCGAGCTTTTAGTTCGTTAGCGTAATTGTCGTAGTTGTATGAGATCTGCGGGTTTCTGTTGAGTGAGCTGGGTATTTTTGGGGGATATCCGTACAGTAGTTCATATGGGCTAAAAGTCGTGCTGGTATGTGGAGTTGTGTTGTAAACGAACATAGAATATGGAAGCCATGTGTCCCAAGTGAGCGGGTCTTGATTAACGTAATGTCTCAAGTATTCTGCTAGGGTCTTGTGACTTCGTTCAAGTGCGCCGTTAGTCTGGGGATGGTACGGTGTGGTTTGTAGCTTCTTTGTCCTCAAGATCTTGCATACTTCTTTGAAGAGTGTACTGAGGAAGTTCGTACCTTGGTCCGTTAGTATTGAGTCCGGAATTCCGAATCTACAGACTATTCGTTCTATTAGCATTCGGGCTATTGTATTGGCTTCTGCATTGGGGATTGCGATTGCTTCGCTAAATTTTGTTAGATCGTCCTGGAAAGTCAGTATGTATTTGTTGTTGTCGTGACTGACAGGTAAGGGTCCCACAATGTCCAATGCTACTCGTTCGAATGGAGTCTTACTCGTGGTCGTTATTTTTAAGGGTTTTTTTGGACTTTTGGAGGGTTTGTTCCTTTAGACATTACGTTAATCAAGACCCGCTCACTTGGGACACATGGCTTCCATATTCTATGTTCGTTTACAACACAACTCCACATACCAGCACGACTTTTAGCCCATATGAACTACTGTACGGATATCCCCCAAAAATACCCAGCTCACTCAACAGAAACCCGCAGATCTCATACAACTACGACAATTACGCTAACGAACTAAAAGCTCGACTACAGCATGGTTACAGAATTGCCAGAGAACAGCTTAATGACAAGAAAGAAAAAACAAAACTACAATATGACAAAAAGAGCAAGGCAAAACGGTTTAATGTAGTAGACAAGGTCCTAATAAGGAACCAGACAAGACAAAACAAGCTTTCTACCCTCTGGGAAGGACCTTACGAAGTGACAAAAATCCCCTCCGGCGAGAACACAGTAGTCCAGATCGGAAGAAAATCGAAATTGCTACACAACGACAACATACAACATCTACGAGATTAAAATTCCTCTCCCACTAATAGATAATTTCCGAATTTACAAAGTAATACCACTCCCAACCCGATACAACAATCAATTTTTATTCATACAACCTTCAACCCAATACCTGATCATAAATTATAGAAAAGATCGGTTTGCAAATTTGAACAAAGATGACTTAGCAAGGTGCAAATCCTTGAGCGGAAAATTCATTTGCCCTCTAACACACCCCCTATTCAATACAGATACTAATGACCTACAATGCGAGGTCCAATTATTAAAAGAAAACACAATTCTCCCAAATACCTGCGAAATAAAACACTCAAAACCCACGACAATATGGATCCAACTCTCCTAACCAAACAAATGGTTATTTTCGTCTCTCAACAAATACGTAGTCAACACAATATGTGGAGAAAACACTACCACATATACGCTGACAAATACCTTAAAAGTAGAAATACAGAAAAACTGCTACCTAAAATCAAAAGAACTCACAATACAAGCAGTTAGCGAGATCCCATCAACTTTTACCAATTCCTATGCTCCCCCTTTAAACATTTCACATATCATCTCTAATAACTTAGCCAATTTCACATCTAATATAACAGTCATAAAATTCTCAAGCCAAAATGACTTGAAACTAATTTCACAAAGTATAGATGCTTTAAAAAGGGAAGAGGCAAAACCTATGCTGACGCTAGACAACCATAACCTACACCATTATACACTGATATATACGATAATAACAATAATACTAGTTCTATTTTGTGATAAACATTATCAAATTTATGTAGTCAACAAAACCAAAACACTTGACAAAAACAAAAAGACGACTGAAACGACTTCACAGACAGAAAAAATTGAAACCCCCGAATTCAGACTGAACATTTTAACAGACGGTTAAGTGCATTAATCAAATTTTTCTAAATATATACAAATATATCTTAAATAAACAACAGGTTTATAAATCTAGTGCTAAATGTAACTTAACCCTAAAATAATCTTCAAAAAAAAAAAAAAATAGTCCTAATAAGACTAAATTAATATCCTACAGATTGTTTCACCTTAAAATAAGCATTTTGTTAACTAGAAAAATAAGAACTAAGCATTTTGTTAACTAGAAAATAAGAAATAAGCATTTTGTTAACTAAAAAATAAGAACTTACCTCATCCACCTTAGTTAAAAATTATTCACCCTAAACAACAAAAATCATTCTTCTAGCTAAAATTGTAAACTCTTCTTTTCGATCCTACCACTTATGTCAGCAAATTAACCTTTTCAAGTTATAATTTCCTCCCTTTAAGGAGAGCGGGATGTAGTAACTACACTACATACACCCTATACCACACCCTCTACCAATGACACGATCTATACCACACTCACTACAAAACCCAGTGCAGTGCCATTGTCACTTGGTTCCCGCACATCCAAGCTCAGCCAATATGATTGTTTATGAATCCATCGCTCACATTCGGTTTAGTCCACACCCATAAAATACCAAAGTGATGACCTCATAAACGTGTCTCTCTTTGGTAGGGAATAAGAGTACGATTTAACTTTCTCTTACACATGCGGCATAAACAAAGCCAGAATAAACAAACCGAAATGTGGGACGAAGACGACACCAAAACATAAACAAACTGAGTCGATGAGCGGCACACTATGCTGATAATGCACTTTGACACATGGACCGATATATTGGCTGCAACAAACGAAAATGGGTACTTTGCTGATACACCCCAGCTTGAGCCTGTTGCGTTGCCCAATATATTGGTCTATATTAAGAATAGCTGACACGGCTGTGGGAATTGCGTAAGGCGTGTGCGTGTGTAGAAGGGAACGAATTCGTAAAAATCGTATATAAAAGGGAAAGGATCGAAAGGAAAAGGCAGAACGAGTTTTACATTAACACTCTAAAGTCGCAGCCAATGCATTGAGACAGCGGGCCCTAGAGTCTAATAAAAGTTCAATAGAAATAATAAAGTGAGTCTTTTTATTAACCTTCATAACCGTTCTCCCGGTTTCGACTCTTCTCCTTTATCCATAAGGAAAGCACGGCGAAATTCCGGTTATAACATTGGTGGCAGCGGTGGGATTCCCAAAGAGGTCCCAACTACCAAAACCAAGCTACGAGTCAACCTTGCACTCGATGCGTACTGGGGCTATACACCAGTGAAGAAAAAAGAAAAAAACGTACAAGTGAAAAGTCCCAAAAACGGTAAGACCTGGCGAATTCCTAATAAAGGACGCCGGAGGCAAACTTTTGGGCAGTGTTAAAAGACCAGACTGTAACTACATCTTTAGGGCGTGAAGCTTGCCTGGCGACATCCAAACCAGGGGAATCGACATTGAGTGGACCAACCAAACTAGCGGATCAACCAAACCAGCGGAGTCAACATCAAGAGGAACAAAAGAAAATAATTTTAAGGTAGATTTAATCATTTTTTTTCGCACACACAATTTTGTACACCCTTAACCATCTGCATAAAACCACTACCATTTTTACCCGACGCAACATTCAGACTTTAGAGCTCTTTAAAGCCGTACCTTTCTCTACGCTAACTGACACCAGACCCAACACTTCACCCAACATGGACGTCAAAATTACATTGAACGATATATATAGTATCGTCCCTACGTTCGACGGTAAACCAGACGAACTCAGTAAGTTCATTTCATGTGGCAACACTTTGTTTTGTTACATAAAAGACGAAGTGCAACACAAAATATTTCTGAGCATCGTCAAGACTCCAAGGTCCCGCCTTCAAGCTTATACAGCACAAAGACCTGAACACATGGAAAGACCTGATAATCGAACTGGAATCCCATTTCAAAGAGCATAGGTCCCGTACTTCGGCACAGAACCAACTTCTGGCAGCCAAACAAAATACTAGGGAAACCATTAAAGACTATGGTGACAGGCTCTCGCAATTACTGCTTGCTCTTGATTCAGCTACATACGATAGCTCCAGTGAGAAATCCGTTAAAGACTTTCTCCTTTTAGAAAATCACAAACTCGCTCTCCAAACGTTTGAGGATGGAATTAAGAATTCTAGTTTAAGGTTGTTGGTGAAAGCACACAATGCTAGCCAGCTAACAGAAGCCATATCTTACGCCATAGACCAGTCCCTTCGCATAGACCACGACTATCCTCACACCAATACTTCCACATTTTCGGCGAGAAATAATGCGCCTCGACCTATCTGCCAGACCTGCAATAGGGTAGGACACACTTCGGCGACGTGTTACCGAAACACGAATTTGCCAAATTTTACCCCCTATCCGGTAAAGCGCGAAGCTCAATGTAACCTACAAATGGTCAGATGCGGTTACTGCGACAAGCGCTACCACACGGAAAACGAATGCCGACTTAAGATGTCTCACATGCGGCAAAATCAACGAAATAACCAACCTCCACCGAGAAATCGGAATAGCAACCAACAGAATAACCAAGGTCAACGGCAAATTAATTTGCACCATGTGCTACAGAGACCAATTTCTCAAAGTAATAACTTGGGAAACGATCTTTGTCGGGAGGAAATAAACGGCAACTCCCCCCGACTGACAATTCAAGCCGATGTACACCATCAGTAACATTTTCAACCAAAATTCCCCTAATTCCCAACAATAACCTGTCCATGATACGAGTCCCTTTCAAGAATGGAAAATACAAGGATCTAGTCATAGATACTGGGGCCGAAATCAGTATCATACGAAGGTCCACCAACTCGCCGTTGCTCAAGACGGATATGATTATATCCACTATGAGTGGCGAAAAGGTAATAAGTTCCAATATGACCACTGAAACCTTGTTTTTCCAATCGGGGGAAGATTCAATCATGATACCTCACCCATTCCACATTTTGGACCACCAAGTTCAACAGAATTTCGACGGTATTATTGGGAATGACTTTCTAAAAAAATATGAATGCCATATCGACTATAACAATAACCGTCTCACTATAAATCCCTTCGTAAACAACTCTACAGCCATTATATACGGGATGGGGAAAGTATTTAATGAATATGCACCCCCACAAAATATCCCAAGGCAACTACTAACGAAACCCTCAGATACCAACAAAGTTATTCTCTTAGAAAAACTTCAAGAAACTACACCTTCCGGGGTGTTACCTACGGGTAATGCTGAGAAACACGGTAACAGATCCGAAAGGTGTGCCCTAAGGCAACCAAACACTGACTCAACTTCCGGTAACCGTCAGCCTGCAATTGATGGGGCCAAACATATCGATTCTTGTTCTACCAAAACCATGTGCCTTAAAAACACAGGGGTAAGAAAAGAATCGACATGGGAACTGATGTCTGACTCCGCATCTCAAAACGGTTGTTCAGTAGTTCCACAAAGATACCCCCAGCAAGCTAGGAGCAAACCAATTTCCAGCAAGATTCAACATTTGAAGGATAATTTAGACGAGATAATTCTGGTATCATCAGAGGAAATTCAATTTGAAAATCCAGCAAAACGTAAGCCTGAGGAGAAAAGTGCCTCTGCAGAAAGTAAGCCTGAGATAAAAACAAAACCGGCAGACGAAAAGACTAAGAAGACAGAAACCTTAGCAGAGCATAAGACCGAATTCATAGAAAACTACGCTAAACAAGGGAAACCAAAAAATGCATTTATTACACTTAAACAAAGAAGCCAACAGATAGTCGAAATCCCATTCATTCAAGTAACCCCTTCAGAAATAATAGTAAAGAAAAAACAAATCAGCCCAGGGGTTTACTTAGGCGAAACGCTAGCCAAGCCCAGCAACTCAAAAATTAAAATACTTCTAATGAACACATTGGAAACAGATCAGGAAATTGATATGAACTCAATAAACTTATAGAGTGGGACGAAATTGATAATTTCGATATAGTCAGAGGTGAGAATTTTAAAAATCCCGTAAGAAAACGGTTAAACAAATTAAATAAACTAATTGACTTGGATCATTGCAACCCCGAAGAAAAAGAATCCATTCTTAAAATCTGTCGTGAATACAACGAACTTTTCTATGTCGAAGGAGACCACCTGACACATACCAACTCCATAGTACACAAAGTAATAACTGAAGAAGGTAAACCACCTCTATTTACAAGACCTTATCGACTCCCTGAAAGTCAAAGGGAGGAAATTCATAAACAAATCAACGAAATGTTGAAGGAAGGCATAGTACAGTCAAGCTATAGTCTGTGGAACTCGTCTTTGCTGCTAGTCCCTAAGAAGTCCGCCAAAGATGGAACGAAACGCTGGAGAGTAGTGGTAGATTTCAGAAAACTGAACGATCTAACCCTTGGAGATGCCTACCCACAACCAAACATAACAGATATCCTCGACCAGCTCGGCAAGTCAAAGTATTTCAGTACACTCGACCTGGCCAAGGGTTTCCACCAAATCCTCATGGACGAAGAAGACAAAAGCAAAACGGCCTTCAGTACTCCGTTTGGACACTATGAGTACAATCGCATGCCGTTCGGACTAAAAAACGCGCCCGCAACATTTCAGAGGTTGATGAATAACGTACTAATGGGACTACAAGGTATTGAATGCTTTGTCTACGTAGACGACATAGTTATTTACGGATATGATCTACACGATCACAACAAACGGTTGATTAAAGTTCTTAATCGTCTTCAAGAACACCATCTAAAGCTACAACCTGACAAGTGCCATTTCATAAGAAAAGAGCTTACCTACCTGGGACACGTCATTTCTGAAGAAGGAATTAGACCAGACCCTGAAAAAATCAAGGCAGTAAAAACTTTCCCAGTACCAACAAAACCAAAGGACATTAAATCGTTCCTCGGTTTCGTGGGATACTACAGAAAGTTTATCCCTAATTTCGCAGATCTGGCCAAACCTCTAACCAAACTATTAAAGAAAAACGTCGTTTTTAAGTGGGACGCTTTTTGTGATGAGTCATTTAGAAAACTAAAAGAAAAGATTATAAAACCTCCTATTCTCGTCTACCCTGATTTCAACCAAGAATTTATTGTCACCACTGATGCAAGTGACATAGCTTTAGGAGCAGTACTCTCTCAAGGCCCAATTGGAGAAGATAAACCGATTTCTTTCTCTAGCCGAACTCTTAACGACGCCGAGACGACGTATACAACTTCTGAAAAGGAGTTACTCGCCATTACTTATGCACTACAACAATTTCGACCGTACATTTTCGAAAGAAAGCTTACGATCTGCACCGACCACAATAATTTATTATGGTTAATTGGACAAAAGAATCCTACCTCAAGACTTTTACGCTGGCGTATCTTGATGGAGGAATATGAGTTCAAAATCGTGCACAAATCCGGCAAAAGTAATGTCATCGCTGACGCTCTCAGTCGCGTTCGATTAAACAATGGAGAGGACACTAAAGTACTGGTAACTACAAGAAGTCAACAACAAGTTCTTAACCAAGACATCGAAACAAATAGGGTAGAACAAAACCCAAACTCTCATACTACCTTAAGCCTGACGCTTATCGAAAAAACGGATTCAATATTTTCAAACAACAAAGTTTCATTCAAAGTTGTACTCCTCCCTCTCATAGAATCCCCCGACGAAGGAATGCTACAAAAACAGTTCAACAATTTTGCAAAGCCTGACATAGGACAAATCTTAACCATTTCGCAAACAAAACCCAATTGTCATTACCATATCGTCACCTTACCGATTCCTTTGAGGAGTACCACTGATCAACAAACCCTAACAAAATGTTTGCAAAGCATCTATAAAGAATGCAAAGAACAAAAGCTAAATTCTATAGCAATTTCCCTACCACTTACCGGCAATAACCAGGGCGAAATCAAAAATACAATATACGACATCTTTAAACAAGTGAACATAACCATTTACCTACACACCGACAAAAAGCTTATACTAGACAAACCAGAAGACATAGCACGAGTTCTGCACGAAAACCACGAGTCTCCTTTTGGAGGACACCAAGGAGTAACTCGTACTATAAAACGAATAAAACAAAGTTACTATTGGCCGACCATAACTAAGGACACGACAGAATATATACGCAAATGCGAATCATGCTAAAGGAACAAACCCTCCAAAAGTCCAAAAAAACCCTTAAAAATAACGACCACGAGTAAGACTCCATTCGAACGAGTAGCATTGGACATTGTGGGACCCTTACCTGTCAGTCACGACAACAACAAATACATACTGACTTTCCAGGACGATCTAACAAAATTTAGCGAAGCAATCGCAATCCCCAATGCAGAAGCCAATACAATAGCCCGAATGCTAATAGAACGAATAGTCTGTAGATTCGGAATTCCGGACTCAATACTAACGGACCAAGGTACGAACTTCCTCAGTACACTCTTCAAAGAAGTATGCAAGATCTTGAGGACAAAGAAGCTACAAACCACACCGTACCATCCCCAGACTAACGGCGCACTTGAACGAAGTCACAAGACCCTAGCAGAATACTTGAGACATTACGTTAATCAAGACCCGCTCACTTGGGACACATGGCTTCCATATTCTATGTTCGTTTACAACACAACTCCACATACCAGCACGACTTTTAGCCCATATGAACTACTGTACGGATATCCCCCAAAAATACCCAGCTCACTCAACAGAAACCCGCAGATCTCATACAACTACGACAATTACGCTAACGAACTAAAAGCTCGACTACAGCATGGTTACAGAATTGCCAGAGAACAGCTTAATGACAAGAAAGAAAAAACAAAACTACAATATGACAAAAAGAGCAAGGCAAAACGGTTTAATGTAGTAGACAAGGTCCTAATAAGGAACCAGACAAGACAAAACAAGCTTTCTACCCTCTGGGAAGGACCTTACGAAGTGACAAAAATCCCCTCCGGCGAGAACACAGTAGTCCAGATCGGAAGAAAATCGAAATTGCTACACAACGACAACATACAACATCTACGAGATTAAAATTCCTCTCCCACTAATAGATAATTTCCGAATTTACAAAGTAATACCACTCCCAACCCGATACAACAATCAATTTTTATTCATACAACCTTCAACCCAATACCTGATCATAAATTATAGAAAAGATCGGTTTGCAAATTTGAACAAAGATGACTTAGCAAGGTGCAAATCCTTGAGCGGAAAATTCATTTGCCCTCTAACACACCCCCTATTCAATACAGATACTAATGACCTACAATGCGAGGTCCAATTATTAAAAGAAAACACAATTCTCCCAAATACCTGCGAAATAAAACACTCAAAACCCACGACAATATGGATCCAACTCTCCTAACCAAACAAATGGTTATTTTCGTCTCTCAACAAATACGTAGTCAACACAATATGTGGAGAAAACACTACCACATATACGCTGACAAATACCTTAAAAGTAGAAATACAGAAAAACTGCTACCTAAAATCAAAAGAACTCACAATACAAGCAGTTAGCGAGATCCCATCAACTTTTACCAATTCCTATGCTCCCCCTTTAAACATTTCACATATCATCTCTAATAACTTAGCCAATTTCACATCTAATATAACAGTCATAAAATTCTCAAGCCAAAATGACTTGAAACTAATTTCACAAAGTATAGATGCTTTAAAAAGGGAAGAGGCAAAACCTATGCTGACGCTAGACAACCATAACCTACACCATTATACACTGATATATACGATAATAACAATAATACTAGTTCTATTTTGTGATAAACATTATCAAATTTATGTAGTCAACAAAACCAAAACACTTGACAAAAACAAAAAGACGACTGAAACGACTTCACAGACAGAAAAAATTGAAACCCCCGAATTCAGACTGAACATTTTAACAGACGGTTAAGTGCATTAATCAAATTTTTCTAAATATATACAAATATATCTTAAATAAACAACAGGTTTATAAATCTAGTGCTAAATGTAACTTAACCCTAAAATAATCTTCAAAAAAAAAAAAAAAAAGTCCTAATAAGACTAAATTAATATCCTACAGATTGTTTCACCTTAAAATAAGCATTTTGTTAACTAGAAAAATAAGAACTAAGCATTTTGTTAACTAGAAAATAAGAAATAAGCATTTTGTTAACTAAAAAATAAGAACTTACCTCATCCACCTTAGTTAAAAATTATTCACCCTAAACAACAAAAATCATTCTTCTAGCTAAAATTGTAAACTCTTCTTTTCGATCCTACCACTTATGTCAGCAAATTAACCTTTTCAAGTTATAATTTCCTCCCTTTAAGGAGAGCGGGATGTAGTAACTACACTACATACACCCTATACCACACCCTCTACCAATGACACGATCTATACCACACTCACTACAAAACCCAGTGCAGTGCCATTGTCACTTGGTTCCCGCACATCCAAGCTCAGCCAATATGATTGTTTATGAATCCATCGCTCACATTCGGTTTAGTCCACACCCATAAAATACCAAAGTGATGACCTCATAAACGTGTCTCTCTTTGGTAGGGAATAAGAGTACGATTTAACTTTCTCTTACACATGCGGCATAAACAAACCGAAATGTGGGACGAAGACGACACCAAAACATAAACAAACTGAGTCGATGAGCGGCACACTATGCTGATAATGCACTTTGACACATTGACCGATATATTGGGTGCAACAAACGAAAATGGGTACTTTGCTGATACACCCCAGCTTGAGCGTTGCGTTGCCCAATATATTGGTCTATATTAAGAATAGCTGACACGGCTGTGGGTATTGCGTAAGGCGTGTGCATGGTAGAAGGGAACGAATTCGTAAAAATCGTATATAAAAGGGGAAGGATCGAAAGGAAAAGGCAGAACGAGTTTTACATTAACACTCTAAGGTCGCAGCCAATGCATTGAGACAGCGGGCCCTAGAGTCTAATAAAAGTTCAATAGAAATAATAAAGTGAGTCTTTTTATTAACCTTCATAACCGTTCTCCCGGTTTCGACTCTTCTCCTTTATCCATAAGGAAAGCACGGCGAAATTCCGGTTATAACAGACCGCACGACACTGATAATTACATATATAAACATAAGCATAGGTTTCTTTGCTGACTAAACCCAGCTATTCCAGTAAACATTCAGTTAAATGCTTACTTTTCAATAACCTCACTTACCGATAATCTTTGTATACAATGAACTCATGCTCTCGCTTTTTCAGTTCATCTTGGAATTTTGATTCGCCTTTTTTTAGTCGCTTTGTACCATCGGCGATTTCTCTATCAATAGCAGTAAAATCTTCATCCTGATGTTTATATGCATTTAGCCAGCTAAAGCTAAAATCAGGTTCGTTTATAACAATTTCGCTATCGTTTTCCTGCTTCTGTAGAAGTTGTTGCTGTGCTGCTTGTTGCTTTGCCTCAAATGAACGTTTAGCTAATAAGACTTGGGTCTGAAATGTATCAAAGTCATTTATCCCAACACTGCTTATTGGATAATAATAAAATGTTGATGGCATTTCATCTGATGTCTTTAAGTCGAATTGCAGTTGGGATATAGATCCTCTGCTACCTGCAAAATAAGATATTAATTCAAAATTAATTTTTAGCAATATATTTATTTATATACACCTGTTCCAAAGTGAAAAAAGTCATTTAGTGGAAAAATTTTCTCGATTGTCAGATCTGAAATAGTCTCCGGTGGAAGACGCGTTGCATTCATTGAAAATATAGCATAAGTTCCCGTTGATGAAACAAGTGCCAGCAACCGATTGGCATGTTCGTTACCAATGATCTGATACGCTTCAAAGAGCTGTAAAAATAGATTGATTATAAAAACAGTACACCTTCAATAGATAGCAAAAAAAACAATTTTTTTTTCTTATGACTTAATATAAAGTTCAAGTAGTAGCATCAAATAAAGGCAAATAAAATACGTTCTATCCACCCGATAGTATATTACACGCTTAGGTAGAAAAACACTTACATTGCTGGAAATAAATATAAAAATTTCAAAATTTTGCGAATACATAATTCAAAAACAAAAGATGGAAAAAGTTTAAATTTATTTACTTTCGTAAATACATTTTAATATGTTAATTTATAGAACAGCCCTCAAGCAATAGAAAAACATAAAAAAGCTACAATCCGTTTGGAACGGATCGTATGATACCCTATCCTTTTCCGTATTCAACTATTTCCGTTTTTTATGAAAACGGCCAATAAAGTCGGCGTGGCCACATATGATGCATGGATGAATTGTAGAGAATTCGAGAATCTAAATATTTTGTTTTAATACAATTTTTCGATTTCATACAAAATAGTGAAGTTATGAAAATGTGGACATGGCAGTGAACGGATTGCAAAAAAATTTACACTTGTACTGCTTATATTTTTTTAGAAGCCCAAGTATCAAATTTAATCATTTTAGCTCAAAATTTAAGGCCCAAAAACTTGTGACATACGAACGGACGAACGGATAGACATGGGTCAATCGTTTTCTCTGTTGACGCTAATTACGAATATATATACATATTTTAAAAATTTGGAAACCGCATTTTAATTGATTTTTGTCAATATGGGTAAGAAACCCGACATTTCGGTCGAAAAATAACAGGTTGCTGCTCTGTTGATTGAGAGCACACTTGATTGTAATCAATGTTATGCCAGGTAAAAATAAATATTTGGAACAAGATTTTAAATAAATATATGACACCATATTCCTCTGTCTTCCATCAGCCCATTTGAAGGCATTAAAATATATTTTTGGATTGTTATACTATGATAACATTGAACGTACATATGTTGTTCTCAATTAGAAAATCGGGTTACTCAAAAAAACGCCCTAAAAAAAATGGCTCAACATAACTAAATCACATTCGATATTTATATTTATCACGAATACACATAAAACCATGCATAAGTACATAGTACATATATACAGTGCAGTTTGGGTATCGAAAGATTCAGCGTCCGTAGCCAAACAATTCACGACTCAGTCAAAGACTGACTTTCAAGCCGAAAGCATCGCTCTCAGTATATTGTGCTGTGCACATATGTACCAGTACTTTCCGTTCCGTACCTATTTTGCTTCTTTCTTATTTTCTTTAGCCTAACTGCGAAATGCCTACGAGCCGACCAGGATAGAGATAGAAATACTTAAAAATAAATAAAAGCATAAGCAAAACATTAGACTAAGTAACAGAGAAAATTACAAAACATTGTAAATGTCCTTTCCAGAAGAAAGGTATTAAGTTGAAATTGAAATTTGTTTTGTAATCCGCTCGAAAATAAAGATTATAACTCGAGCCGTTATAGAAGCTTTTTACGGCAATTAAAGAACAGACGAAAGAACAGTTTGCCTTAAAGTGAATGAAGACAAAACCAAGTACCTGTTTGCAACAAACAAAGAAGCATCGGTCCACCGCCAAGGAGAAAACGTCACTGTTGAGAGCAGTAACTAGGTAAGTATCAACTCCACGACACCCTAGTGGAGATTCGACGAAGACTTACCCTAGGAAACCGCTGCGATTTCGGTTTGGCTAAGCAAATAGGTTCGAGCCGACAAGGAAGACCGAACCTCCGTTTTAAGGGCCAAGCTATCGCGGATGCCAGACCCCTGGGCTGGACAACTGGAAGCAGCGTGCCCAGGATCGAAGGCAATGAAAAACTGCCGTGTCTCAGGCAACGGCCCTTCGCGGAGCCCGTTAAGTAAGTACAGTACACCTACGATTATCCGTCAGTGTATTAACCATCACTCCGGTTAACCGTCATACGTCACACACACAATTCAAAATTCTTTTTACTTGCACCTACATACATACACCTATAGGGCAAGTATTGCATTCGTGAAAAAATCGAACTCGAGATTTTAATCAAACTTGACATCACTATGATGGAGAAGTCCAAAAAAGTGGGTTCGTCTGTCTGTCTGTATATGCAACTGCAGCCTAAACGGCTAGACGGATGTGCTTCAAACTTCATATCTGTGGTCTGTGAGGCGAAATTGGAATTTTCATTCTAACCTCAAAATGAAGGGTAGTTTAGTTAAGGCCAATTTCAGTTACAATGGATTTTCTCGAAAACGGCTCTAACGATTTCGATAAAATTTTATATGTTGGTTAGTTTGGGCATATGCTATCAGGTCGAATAACGGTAATATTGAAAATCAGCTGTTTCTCGGGTATTTGTTCTGCGATTGGGCTAAACATTAATATTTCTAAGTTATAAGACAAAGCCAAAATAATGGCGTACCAAATTTTGAAATTGCCACGCCCACTTTTATAAAACTTATTTTTTTTCTAAATTTTTTCCAGAAATTGAGAAAAAATTATTTAAGCAAAGTAATAGACCCTCAAATTTTCTATAATTCACTCAAACACCCTATCTCTCCACGCCCACTTTTTAAGGGCGTTTTTATAAAAAACAAAAAATTTAGTAAACTCCTACAATTACTGGCAAGAGCAAGACTTGGACCGCAATCCTCATAAAGTTTTACACTTATAGCATTACGGTGCAAGTACGACGACCCAGTCGTGCACTTTATTTTTAATACTCTTCATATGGGCGTGGCTAGATATGGTCCTCAAGCGAATTTAAGCTCTATTTACAAAGCGTTTGGAAAGACTGTCCCATCGTGAATTGAACCAGGCCATCTTGACAAAGAAAGAAAACCTCATCAGTTTCTCAACCTATGAAATATTTGTAGTCTTATGTTGTAAACTAGGAAATCAGAAACAAACCTGGCGATTGCATTTTTACGTGGAATGGTGTAAAAATCCATTACTGTGGCATTAATTTTCTGCTCAGTTTAAGGACATTTCTCGTAGCATACAAATCGCTACTACCCCAAAGAACTTCAGATGCTATCAACATTCCTCCGTTGGCGAAAAAACGAAGAGTCCACAGAAACATAGACGCAGCTGACAATGCATGATTCCATTTAATGAAAAACCACTGCACCTGTTTATTTGCTCTTTTGTAGAAATCTTGATCACTTTTGTTTGTCGGGTATAAATAATTGTATTTACACATGCCGCGAAAAGACATGTATATGTATTTTGAATTGTAGTAAAGCACCTAGTTTCAAACCATTTAAGTACAATAATATCATGTTTCTAATAAGTGATGTTATATATTTTTGAAGTTTAAGTACTTTCCTTTCGCATTGAAATAATTTAGAACTGTCATAACCCCTTGCTGTAAAGGCCAGACGGTCAAGCCGGCTGTGTAAAATAATCACACTACTTATTTAAAATAAAATAAATTGCCAGTCATCGACTAACACTCGACTCGGCAACATCTTTCAGCTGATTGTGTTACTCTCTCATCTTTTTCTCTCGTTGTGCAAACCGGTTCTATTCTTTCGATAAATAAATAAATAAATTTATCCACTGAGAGGAGTGCTTTCCAACTTATGCCCGATTTCAGTAGCCCTACACACCCAATTAAACTCGTCGATAGGCACGGTATATGCACCTTACCTTAAAGATGTTCCCGAAACCGAAATCATTGAATAAATGAAATCACAAGGTGTCACGCACGTGTTCAAATTTAAGAAAACTGAAGATGGAAATCAACGTTGAACTGGAATGGTTCTATTGTTTACCTTCGACCTTTTCCGACCACAAAGCACGGTCAATATCGGATGGTACAATGTCCTAGTAACTGAGTACTTCCCAAACCCTATGCGCTGCCAAAACTGCCAACTTCTGGGCCACACCGCCTAACGCTGCAGGGAAATCCTATATGTGTGAACTACAATCTACCACCTCACGCCTCTGAAGGATGCAAGAACACCCCGCTTCAACCAAAACCTGCCAACGTTACCAACAAGCGAAAGAGACCCTTAAAATAAAGCCAACGCGAAAATGCAACATGGGTGAAGCGAAACAAATATACAAAGAACAAAACCCCACCACCTTCCGTCCATCAACTTATTAAGCGGGAGGTAATTTAAACACCAAAAACGAATTGTTTCAGTAAACAATTTAACTCAAATCAAAATCCCCACCAACGGCACTTCAACGTCAATCCCACATTCTCTTCTTCCAGACACACCAACATCAACCATCAATCAGGTTGACACAATCGTACCCAAACACGTTCTTCACGAACCAGTAATCACCGCATCACGCACAAACTAACTCCACTAAAAATGCCGAAAAAACAAACCCCCCTAACCGACCAGCCACAGTCGAATTAACCTCACCCTCCACTCAAACCAGCTCGTACAGTACTCAAACACAAAACCTCTCACATGATACACTACTCAAACAATACTCATCATCATCAAATACACACATTTACAACACCACTGCACAGTCACCAATTTCATTAATCACTCAATCACTAATAAATAACAACAAATACTACACAAATCTCTCAGAAATTGAAAACCATGGAACCGATCAATAACCGAACATTTTAATGGTAGCGATCGAGATACAACCTGGTCCTAAGCTTACTGTTGCCTCCATTTATATCCTCGATGACCAAGTATAACAGGGCTGATCTAGAAACTATTTTCAACCCGATCCACACCCCCGTACTATTTTTTGCTTGGAGCGTTCTGTGGGACTCCCCCACTACTAACCCCAGAGGGCTATACTGGAAAACTTTCACAATAACTCAAATCTTATTATTCTAAATTACGGTTCCCCAAGTCACTTTTCCACCCATAACACCTTGACTTGAATTCCTGCTCAATAACAGCAATCACTTTCCTATAATTTCCAGTACTGTTATTGTATCAGCTTCCTCCAATACAACGGTAAATCATAAATTTGGAACTGACTATGCTAACTGGGTTTGTTTTAACAAACACATTTTAGACTACCTAAGAAGATGCGGTACTTTAAAAAGCAATTTCAGTCGCCGCCAACAAATCGATCCCTCAAAGTATCCCTTATACTCAAAAGTGGGCGGTTCCCTGGTGGAATTCGGAGTTGAGCAATCAAAGGAATGAGAAAACAAAAGCCTGGCGGACTTTTAAAAAACATAAGACACTATGAGAATAGCAAGCGCGTACTCATAGTAGTGTCAGATTTCTACTGACTAAAAACACCACCCTTCGATATACATATATTGTTAGATACTGCAACTAAGATAAAACTTATCAAGCAATTTTTTTAATCGCGATATAATAACTTTTGGCAGCTTACTTTCCAATGAAAGATCCTGCATGTTCCGCAATTTAGACGCGGTTAATCCTTATCGCGAGAAGTCGAAAGGTTTCGTTCTTTGTAGTCGGCGCAATAAATTGCTCTCATCCAAAATTTGTAGGACTGTATTGTTGATATGTCCGATTAGTCAATTTTTATGCTTTCGCGCGAAGTCTCTAGTTTCAGCTTCGATTGTACTAATTCCGAGATCTCTATGGATATCGTCGTTTCTACTACCACGGTGCTAAGACAATTTCTCTAAGCACTTTATTTTGAAAAGTTTGTATAATGTTGGCATTTGTTTTCTTGGAACAAGCCCAAAGTTGTATACCGTAGGTCCACACCGGTCCACTTGCTAGTATAAAAGCAGTTTGTTCTCGGTACTCAGCTGGGAATATTTTCCAAGCAACCAATACATTTCTCTATATTTGATTTCAAGCTCTTCACGTTTCATTTCAGTTTTGCGACGTGTGTCATTTCCAGGTATTTGGCTTCGTTCGCAAAATGAATTCAGGCCAAGTTTAGGTAGATTGGCAAGTCAATAGTTTTCTTATATGTGAAATTCACGTGAACAGATTTAGTTTCGTTGAGGGCGATCCGCCAGTCCCTCGTCCATTCATTTACTTTATTCACTGCGTTTTGCAGATTTGCAGTCGTTTCTTCGATTGTTTTACCTACTGATAGGATAGCGGTGTCATCAGCAAACGTAGCAAGGATAGTGCCATCTTCTTTGGGTATATCAGAACGCTTCCTTGCGGTACGCCGGCCGAAATTTCTTTAAGCTCCAAGTATTCATTTCCATGTCTAACTCGGAAGAGTCTATTCCCGAGATACGATTGTAGAATATCGTATAGGCATACGGGAAGAACTTGTCTTAGTTTGTATTTTAATCCTTCGTGCCACACCTTATCAAAGGCTTGTGAGACGTCAAGAAATATGCTTGAGCATATCTTTTTTTCTTCGAGTGCTTTCTCGATTACGTCAGTAATTCTGTGCACCTGGTCAGTTGTCGAATGCTTACTTCTGAACCCAAATTGATGGTCAGGGATAAGATTATTGTCTTCTATAACCGGTTGTATACGCCTTAGTAATATCCTCTCAAAGATTGGATATGACTGGAAGAAGCGAAATTGGTCTGCACGATTTTCAGTCTTTTGGCGGTTTTCCTGGTTTTAAAACCATTATGACTTCCGCAACTTTCCATTGACTCGGCACGTGTTTTAATCTGAGCGCAGCATTTATAATATGGAGAAGTTTAATTATTGCTTTTATAGGTAGAACTTCGAAAACTTCCCCGGTAATCAAATCATAACCAGGAGCTTTTTTAAGTTTTAGGACCTCGATCTCGTGTTTTAGTTCGCTAAGCGTTGCTCTTATGAGTATTAAATCGTTAAATAGTAAATCCGCCCGATTGTTATTGTCGTAGACCTCTTGCCCATCATACGGCTTAAAAGTTTCTTCCAGATAAGCGGCAAAAACGTCCGCTTTTTTTTATCTTCCCTTGCCCATTCATTTTGGTTTATTTCAATTGGCGGCGCGGGAACTTTGGGCCTTTTGGTGCCTCTTAAAGCCTTTCAGGGTAAATAATACGAATCTTTTTTCGCTGTTAAACTTTGAAGGTAGGAGCCCTATGCCACGATTCTTATAATCCTTAATAATCTCCTTCAACAAATTGCACAAACAATTCAAATGTGCTTCATGTTTCTTTGACCGATTCTTTTATTTCCGGAGGATATCGTAAACCGTATTTGCTCGGCGTTTTCTTTTGATTGGGCGTATTATTCCATGAGACGTACTGTACGATCTTAACGAAGCGATCAACTCCAAGTTCGAGTTCATAGGGTGTCGTAAGTGAAACGCTCAGTTCAATATTATCTTTAATATCGTTCTCAAACCCTTCCCAGTTAGTTGTTCTACCAGTTAATCTCGATGGCTCTGGGTTATGAATGAGTTTTTCGCTCAAAGTCAGAATGACTGAAGAATGATCAGACGACAGATCAAAGCTCTCTTCAACTTTTATGTTGTTGGTAGATACTCCTTTTACAACGAAAAAATCGATGAGGTCAGGTATTTTCGAAGTATCAGCTGGCCAATAAGTCGGTTTGCCCGTCGAGTGAAAATGTACTCCATATCTGCCCCATAAGGCATTCTACCTTTTTGTTATATATATCTAGAGCCCCAGAACGTATGTTTCGCGTTAAATCGCAACCAATAATGAAATTAGGTTTTAGCGATCTAAACAAGTTAGTAAAATCACTTTTTTGAAGCGCGGAACGGGGTGGACAGTAGATAGATGAGATTTTAAGTACACGCTGGGTATTTTTTACTCGAATCGTGCACAGTTGCAAAGTTTCAAGCTCTTTCTTCAGGTCTTCGGATTGTGACAAGCGTGGAAATCATTACAGCCTTTCATTTTTAGATGTGATTCCTTTTTTACGTGGCTTTCAGCTATCAAGCAAATGTCAATATCTTTTTCGCGCATGAATATTTCCAATTCGTCAAGTTTTTGTAAAAGTCCGTTTGCATTCCAAGTGCATATTTTTAACATTCGTTTTTCATTCATATTTTATTTGAAGTACGCGTTTTGTTTTCGAGCTCAACCAACCTATCGAAAATAACTTAATTTATTTTGCTTTGTTCTTCAAGTTTTGCGAGAATAACGTCGAAATTTCAAGGTTTTTCGGTTCTTCGAATCCCACGACCCGAGCGTAAGTTAGCACTCCAGCTATTCGAAGGCCAATATTCGATCTATTTGCTAATGGTAAATTTTTGGTACCGTTTCTTTTGAGAACAGAGGCCGGAGACTTATCTATTATTAGTCTTTCTCTCACCTTTTTACGCTCTGGACCCGGTGGTTTTAGATTGCCTACTATCTGATCTTAACTTAATTCTATTACAAAAATCTAACGCTAAGTTTCGTAGAGAAGTAAAAACCAGTAAAGCTAAAAGTATTAGCGACTTCATATCTACACTCAATCCTAATACATCTATTAGAAAAATCTGCCATAACATCCGCTGCCTGACCGGCAACTACACGTCACAATGGATAAAGTTGATTGAAACTCCTGAAGGGCTAGTTTGCATGTAAGATACGTTATCTATCCATCCCCTAGTCTTCCACATCGAAATGCTGACATATGTACTTGTCTGCAGCGGAAATCCAGACATCAGCTCAAATGCATTAGTAAATTTTCGTTGCAATGTCATTGAGCTGATCAAGCGAAAGCATATCGGCTCGGTTTCACCGTAAGAAAGAAAAAAGGTCGAAATATATGATGACGCAACAACTTCTTACTCGGAAAGGGGTTATGATAGAATCTTTTTGTTGATTAAGTTTAAGTTGAAGTCGTCATGAAGTACTCTAGTTGCAAAATATAATTTTATATAATTTTGCAACAGGAGCAACAGTTAGGCCACTACCTACAACAGCAGGCACAACAGCAGCAGCAACAACAGCAGCAGCAACAACAACAGCAACATGTACTCCAATAAAGCCTTGAAACTGTCTTGACACACTTCAGACATTTGAAGCCATTTAAGGGAACGGATGAGTATCCCTTATCATCATTTATCAAGTCGTGGAGACGACAACATTGTTGTGCAACGCTGACCATCAACTTCTATACTTCGGAATGCAGATCGTCATCAATGAAAAAATCCAGGCAAAAGCAGGGTAGTGCATTCGGCAAAGATAATCCTAATTGGAGCAGTGTAACCACGAAACTGAGACAACATTTCCAGCCCCACAAAAGTTATGCAGAACTTTTCAATTATTGCTGTTAAGGTCAATAATTTAAATGAATTATTTGCTGCGTTTAGAGATATAAGTTTTCAATTAAACGAAATATACGAATTCGATAATAGGAAGCAAGCAATCTATAAACCTGAAAACGTAGATAGGGACCTCACAGAAATTTTAATTGAGAAAATTAACGAAAAGATTAGGGCTCATATAGAAAAAAATTCAAGTATGATTTCCATTTACAATAAATACGGCTGGTTAAGACTGCTAGATTATTTTAGATGTCTAGATATACGTCATAAGAAAAATAAATCTCAAAAAATAGCGCACCAAAATTAGCGATCCGCCACAGAAACAAATAGGATAGTTAGTAACGACAGGAATAATACCTCTCATTTTTACAACTATAATTTGAACGCCCAAAGAAGTACTGAATACGGAAATCCAAGTCTTAATCAAAACAAACGATATTCAACTCAATGAAATTCCTTCCAAAATTCAAGGGTTTCACGCAATGCAAACAATAATAATTATAACAACAATCTTCAGCTCAAGGAAACCATTTTCAAAACTCAAGGGTTTCACGAAGTACAAATGACACTGCGGAAGAAATTTTTGTCAATTAGCAACATTCAGGAAGCCGCGGTTGACTTTCAAAACGAGCCTCGGAGCATAAACTTCCAAGAACTGTCCTCACTATAAAGTATAAGAAAATAAAATGTCTAATCGACTCCGGGACAACGACAAGCGTTATATTATTATTATTATTATAATTTATTAACATAAAAATGCAAAGATTATATGCTAAATATTAAAGAGCACTAGCTGCAAAAGCTTTCCACTCAAAGTACAAATATATTGGCTTAGATAGCTAATTTGTTAATAGTAAGATATTTATGGATTTTTAAAATATTTTCGATATTAATAATGTTTAAATATGAAAAAATATTTTGATTTGAAGGCAAGATGGTATTGATTTTTTTGGAGATACTGCATGTAGAGAGGCCAATTAAGTGTGAAATGGTCACCGCACTGTTACAGATTGGACACAGTGGGGGATTCTCTTTCCTTAAAATGTGTTGGTGGGTTAAGGAAGTATGCCCCAGACGAAGTCGGATGAAATTTGATACCGCAGCTCTGGATATACACGGTGGGTAGATAGGAGTGCGTAGATCTGTGTTAATTTTTGAATAATGGTTTTGGTAGTCTTAGAATTTTGTTCTTCTTGATGATTTCGTCAATGTGTCTTTGCAGGTCCTTTTGTTATAAGACGAAATATCGTTAGCGATTTTTAAGAAATTCCTTTGAATAAGCCAGATTTTTTTTCAAAAGTAACAAGTATCGGTAGAGTAGCGAATAAAATAGTTACTCCTATTCCACAGGAATCCAATATAGAAGGAACTATTATATGGAAGGTTGTCGATTTAGCTCAAATAGATTACGACGCAATTATAGGACAAGATGTATTAGAACCTTCAGGCGCTTGATTAAATTATATTTATAGATATTTAAGGAAACAAAATGCATACATGTTCCTTTCACTAAATCTTTGGAAGAACATATAAACAATTTGAAAAAGATCTTTGAAACATTAAAAAAAGGCTGGAAATTCAAATTAATAAGTGCCAATTTCTCAATAAAAAAAAACAGAATATCTAAGCCACATCCTCACTCCACAATTATTATCTCACTTAAAAAACTAAAGTCTATCATAAAAGATTATCCCATCCTTAAGTACCTAGACTTCAATAGAAGATTTAAGGTAATAACAGACGCAAACAATTTTGCTTTAGGAGCCGTTTTGACACAAGATGATCATCCCGTGTCTTACGCTTCAAGAACTTTCAACGATCATGAGAAAAATTATTCCACGATCGAGAAAGAGTTACTTGCTATCGTGTGGGACGTGAAATATTTTCGACTTTATTTATTTGGAAAGGAATTTGACCTGCAAACAAATCTTCGACCTATTAAATGGTTGCAAGCCAAAAACATTGTTCAAAATATCAACCCAAGGCTCCAACGATGGCTGCTGCAATTGGAAGAATATGATGCTAAGATAGATTACATTAAGGGCAAAAAAAACAAAACAGCTGATTTCTTGAGCAGAATCGAAACAGTAATGAAATAAACATATTTGAAAACCTCATCAAAAAGGCACTGAAGAGCATATCAATTGCAATGAATCTCTTGAAACAGTTCACTCTCAAGAAGAAAATAATAATGACATCCCAATCTTAGAAAGTGTTGTTAATTTTAGACCAAAAAGATGTCGAAACCGAAAGGATCTTCAATCATAAAAAGATCTTTATTGACAAAAATGACATATGTACCTGATAAAATATCCGACATCGTCCGAAGACATGTAACTAAGGGTAAAACTGGCATTTATTGTGCACTAGGTGATCCTCTTTACAATATTGTGCAGAAAAAGATAATTGAACCGGGGAATTCCCACCTTCCCTTTGAAACAAATATCTTTGTTTCACAAATTCGAGAATTATAGCAAATTATGAAGGGATGAAATCCAAGGTATATTTCCCAAATCTTAAGATTCTAATAAACAAGGTGATCAACGATTGTGATATCCCGACATGCATAGATGAAATAATCCACGTAGACGTTTATACAAATACATACTTAGTAAGCATAATTTTATAAATTTTATTGATAAATTTTCCAAATATGCCGTCAGTTGTTTACTTGAAGACAGGAACCATAGAAACACATTCAATTAAGGAAAATATTAAAAAACTAGCGTTCGATTACGAGTTCAATAGCATTAATGCGAGCCAATTGTGTAAGGATGAAGGTATAGAGGCACATTTCATCAAACCGAATAATAGAACAGGAAATGCTTATTAATTCCATTAATAATTAATTCCATTAATAATCTCAGCTGTACGTAGTTTTAATTTTACAGACAAAATTTCGGTCACACAAAAGATTTTTTCCTTGAAAAACCAAGTTATGACACACAGAAATAGGAAAGGTATTGTAAGTGTCCATTGATGAAGATGACAAGATCAAGATTGAAGAAGAATTGAAAATTCACACAATCAAAGCAATAAATCAGCAAGTAAAAATCATTGAAAATTTTAACAATTCTTAACAATAAAAAAAAGTTCTAGAATCGGACCGCAGTAAAATTACTAACGAGCTTAGGGGTATAAAAGAATTTGAAAACCAGCTAATTGAAAAAGAAATGTATTTAGAACAACAACTTAGGATCAATGTGTTGAAAGAACATGTAGGTCAGATTCAGGATAATATCGTTTCGACTAGGTTGAGAATTATACACCCAAGTATACTAGGTAATAAGGAAATAATCGAATAAAAATTTGACTTACAAAAACTAAGCAACATAAGAACTAGTATGGCTAGATACACAAATGATGTTATTGTGTTTGCAATCAAAATTCTTTCGGGTATATTAAATAGTGATAAAAAATTAATTGTTCCTATGGCCAACCTACATATATGTATAATAAGCAAATTGACGAAGTTCTCATATACATACATATGTATATCATTCAAATTGATAACACAACCTTTGCCTTTCGACATGATTTGAAACTGTCAGAGTTAAAAATAAGCAGTAATCTAAAAAGAAATTGCAAATTATCAACAGTCCTGAAGAAGAAATTATTGACATCCGAAGTAATTTTTTTATTCTAAATAACAATAAAAATAAAAGATTCAAAAGTACATGTAACGAGAGAAGCCTTGTCCTTACTGGAAACTATATTATAAATTTTGCAAACTACAGTAAGAATTGGAAATAAGCAAATAAGCAATAGGATATGTGAACTAGTAGAACGATTTATTGTACCTAATCACCAGAATGTTACTGTTAATAAAGATTTGTTAACTTTTCAAAAAATTAAATTGAAATATAAAAAGAACATTGGAGGAATTACAGAACTGAAATTATCTAAAATTATTAATTATAGCATAGGACTAAGTTCCTTTTTAATTATAGTAATCTTTGCTATAATTGTAACTTGCTTTTTGAAAAATGTACAATTTAAAACAATTCAGGAGAATTGTAAAACTGGGGAAGAAAGAGTTTCGTTAAAAAAAAAATAAATAAATACTTGGCGCAACAGGTCGATGGGACCCAAGACCTAGCTTCTCACAACCATTCGTATTATGCGTGTTATATTCTATACACGAATGGAAGGGGCCTACTGTTTAATGCCGTATCCGAAAGGCAATTTGTTATCTGAGAAGCTTTCTCAGGACAGTTGTACTCTCGGATGTTTGTCAGACGCTCGCGAGAGGTGGAGCCGTGAAAAACTTTTAGGTGTTCCCTGACTGGGATTCGAACCTCGAACCCCTTGCTTTATAGTCCAACGCACTAACCACTGAACCACGGCGCCCACTGAAGAGTTACGTTATCTACATATAAATTCCCCTAGTCTTCCACATAGAAGTGTTTACATACTTGTCTGCAGCGGAGATGCAGTACAGTCAGTGACTCTCGGGAGTTCTTCCCCAGAGGAGACCCAAGCCAAAATGTAATTATACCCTCCCCTCCAATCTTCAATCTCTCACAATCCCACCCATCCACTGTTACCCTTCACTCCAAATCACTCCCCTCTTCTCCTATGGGCCGGATCAAGGTGTCATAAGACCCATGCCGATTTTCGACCAGGCTAAGGGCCCTATAGCTCAGTCGCGAACGCAGTATCCGAATAACTGGCGCCCTTCGGATTATTCAGCCTTATCTGCATAACGCAGAGCCCCGCGCAGATCGACTGATTTCCCTAGCTTCTCGTGGAACCCAACAATGAATACCAATATAAAAAAAAAAAAACAAATACAAACTCTCCAAACAAAAACAAGCCGAAAACACACAAAAAACAAGAAACCCCAACTAAACCAGTCAAGCCTGAAGAATCGAAACCATCAAAAACAGAGTCGGCCGAACTATTCTTTGAAAGGCATTTAAGACGTTTCAAGATCGCCGAAGGAGATTCGGAACCGAATACGGACCTCAGTAGTATCACTTTGTCGGCAGAACGCATGCTCCTTGAAGAGGACGAGGACGATTACCTCTCGTGTTCTAGCAACGACCACGACGTCACTGCCATTCCGTTACCTCGGCGCTCGTACAGTGAGGTAATAAAAAGTATCAAACCCACAACCTCCACGCCCACAACACACAAAAACTCGCCAAACCCTCGGACGATAAGAGGGTTGAAAATGCTAAAGGAACTATACGGAGGTATGGTGATAAAAACCTCGATCGACACCGCCTAAAAGGAGCCCGACTCCTCCGCGCTGCGTCACAAAAAGTCGGCCATAAGAAAAATAGTACATACAGGGAGGACAGTTCAAAACTGGGGAAAGTGAACAATAAGCACCAGGTCAAACCAGACAGCGCGGAGACTGCCCCAGGAGTAAAAAGCTCAATAGCCAAACGCTTAAAACGTAAGGTTACGGCAGAGTCCAGCACCCGTCCAAATGTCACATGAAAACCAACTGGGTCGGACCTGAGAGCCAATAGAGCCAGGCATGTCGACTCAACCATACCGCAAATATCCGGAAGGAAAAAGCCAAGCGCTTCCAGTCTTGCGGCCCCGCTCCTGCTATAGCTGCGGAACACCTTCAAGTGGCCGTGGTTGACGCCAAAAACCAAGAGAACAAAGGCACAGATGAGATGACTCATGAACCGAATTTCAACAGCCCACTGTGACAACGAAAGTAAAAATCCGCTCTTTGGACAGCTCACAAATCTAAAAGGTTTCCGTATTCTCTCACGTCAGAACGAATACACACAGAGAGCATAAAAGAAATAGAAACGCCATGGAAACACATGAAGTTGACAGTGGCCCAAAGACAGATCTGCCAGTCAGACCTAAAGCTAGGATGTATATTCCGGGGCCTCCAATAGTGAGGGAAAGACTTGAGCAATTTTTAAAGGGCCTTAACCCTGAGCTCCGGACAGACGACTGGAAAGTCCTGTCAATGGAAAAACACTCCGAGACGGGTCAATATGCGGTTGTCATTCTCAATATGGTCAAGGTCAGGCCGTACTCTGAAAGATCGGGAGTGGCACCCACGCCAGCTAACCGCTCTGATGTTGAACTAACACAAATTAACCTTCATCATAGCGAGCTGGCCAATCCCAACCTCGTATCATTTCTAATACAATAAAATATAGACAGAATCATGGATAGAATCTACGGGTTAAACTGCAAGGACTATTGTTCAACAACAAGGGCCCAAATACCAGTAAGCTTCGGACCTGTATCCTAGCAAAAACACAGCGAAGATGACCAGACGACCACCAGATTTGAGAGGGCCAATTAAAAGTCACTCATAATTTCTTTGGTATACCTGCCACATGATAACTCCACGCCACCGCCTACCGAATCCTTAGTTGACTTGGTCACGGACATGGCCTCAAAAGGATGGGACCTGCTGATAGGACTATGCTCAATTCTCGGAGAATCAGAATCGAATTGGGCGGCATCCAAGCGCACGCTGTGGCTTCATCTACGCTATGGAATTAAGTCATCAACGAAATCCTTCTTAGGTTAGACCACAGCGGGGTCAAGGTTGTCGCTTATGCCGATGACGTCATCATACTAGTGACAGGAAAATTCTTGCCCGCGATCGTTGACGTACATACTTTAAACATCGCTGAACGCCCTAAATAGATGGGCCATACGATGCGGTCTTAGTGTCAATGCTCAGAAAACCGAACTGGTCCTTTTCACAAATAAGAAAAATATAACCAACTTCGAGTGCCCAAGTCTAAACGGAATACCACTCCGAATATCAGATAAAGCCAGATTTCTTAAGTGTATACTAGACCGCAAGTTAAATTGGAAGAACAATATAATAGACCGCAAGAGGCCCGCAGGAGCGTATCGACTCTGGAAAACAACGAACATATTGACATAAGTATATGTACATCGACAGCCATTAAAGCCATCACCTCCACTACAACCAACTCAAAACTGGTCAAACAGTGTAAAGAAGAACTCAAATCCCTAAGCATAAGAAGAACTGAAATCTACGCATAACTTAACGCTGGATCCCGGGACACATGGGCTTCAGTGGAAACGAGAGGGCCGATGAGCAAGCGAAAATGGCCTCAGAATTAAGTGAAGGAATCTTCACAGACCACTCTTTTCTCCAGGATACGGACTTCCGTAACATGGCGAACGCCAGGTGGAGCTCTCTCCGCTCCTGCCGAGTTTCGAGACTTCACTGAGCCCAATACAACGCGAAAAGGACTAGAGAGCTTCTGTCTCTCAATAGAACACAGCTGACCTTTCTCAAGCGTCACAGGCCACAATCAAAACTCCTAACTAACTAAGACTGGAAATTAGCAACCATACTACCTCTTCCTAAACCTAACCAAAACATAAGTACCATCAACGGATACCGCCCGATATTACTTATTCCCTGTATGTCAAAGGTTTGAGAAAATTGTCGCTAAGAGACTGCTTTGGTATGTTAATTCAAAAAAATTATTAAGCTCAAACCAAGTGACTTTTCAATCAAGTAAAGGTTGCACTGACGCACTTCTCCATTTGGACTTCTTTATTTCCAATGCCCTCTCAACTCGCAAATCATGTCACAATCTTCTCTTTTGACTTCGAAAATGCTTTGATAAGATAGGTATCCATTTGGTGTTAAATGGCACATTGGCCCGAACATCTTTTTCTACGTCAAATCTTTCCTCACGAATAGAAATGTTTGTGTAAAAGCAAACCACTGGTTCTCTTCAGCCCATCCGCTTTTTGATGAATTCCCCCAAGGCTCCCTTCTCTTCATCTAAAACCCTACTAACAAATACAGTCAAAGGCATTCTAAAATCGTCCAATGTATCTACCAAATTATCCTTAGACAAATGTAAGACACTAAACATCTGCCGCAAAACTTCATGTAGCGGTTTAATTTAAGCTTCAATAACTTAAATATAGAAAATGAAAAGAGCTTAAGTATTTTAGGGTTAATATTTAACAATAAGTATGATTGGAAAGATCATTGTATAGAACTAAAAAATACCTAGCTACGAAACCCAATATAATAAGTTATTTTGTTCAATTGCAAAATCGATTGTTCTCAGCAAGATTTATTATGGTCTACATTTCTACGGAAATGTATGTGCCCAAAGTATACAATTGGCATCATTAAGGCTCCTTATCATCAAGCCACAAGTAGCAGCATTAATGCTTTCCCAACAAGCACTACGGTCTGCTGGTACGGTCTGCCTACAATAGAACATCGAATAGAAGTAACCAAAGCGTACACCGCAGAAGCTTTCGCTATAAAAAAAACAACAATAGCTACCAATTTACGCGGCAAATATGTAATATGCTCATACATATGCAATAAAAAATCCAAATCACAGTACGGTGAGTGTTAACATAATCAGAGACTATCTCATAAAAACCCGCAATAAGTTGAAGCTAATGTGGATCCCCACTCACATAGGAATTCAAGGTAATGGACACGCTGGTTCCGCTGCAAACCTTTCACACAGTGCTCCAGTTCACGAATTTGCTATCTACATTTAACTAGACATGATACGAACCATCAACCATAAGTATAGTAATAAGTAAACCAAATCACGAAAACATTCTTAAAACTAAGAATTATGTGAATAAATGTAATACTAGTCATAACCTTGTTTCTAATATACCAATGACCCGTAAGCATCTTCAGCTAAATTACAATAATAATAGGGTTCGCGTACTCTCCCAAAACAACGAAAAGTTTCGTAGTTTTTCGTAGAAGAGAGCCCTCCCGAGAGTAAATCCGTCGATAAATTAAATCTTGGTGAGAGCTGGACCTTCCAACAAGATAACGTTCCGAAGGATACCGCTCATATTGTTAACGATAAGCGATTTTATTATGCCCCGAAACAATTTTACACCACCTCAAAGCCCGGATTTGAATGTGATTGAACACCTGTGGGAGATTCTGGAACATAAAGTCAGAAAATATGCTGCAAGTAGTGCTTCAATGCTGCAAGGGAAGCTAAAACAAGAATGGTAATTTATAACGTATACCGAATTGAAAAATTTAGTTGTTTCAATGACTAGACGATTACAGGTAGTTCTTGATGCCCCCGGAGGACCGACTTAATACTAAATTTAAATATTGTTATAGTTGCACGTAAAGAATTAAAGCCATTTCTGCTAGTTAATAGGCCGTATGTAGACTTTTGTCAATGCTTTTTTTTGTTTTCGTAAATATTTTCTTTAATTTATTCTGAGGTAAGAATTTTTATTGTATTATATTAATAAAAAGAGATTTAAAACAAAACTGCATCACTAAATTTCTTCAGTAGGGTTTTGAACTCGTCATGTTGTAAAAATGGAGGTCGTATGTAGCCTTTTGTCGGGCACTGTATATTAAAGGTAAACTATGTTGACTATAACTCAAAAAACGTTCTAAACAGTAGGATTCCGACAAAATCGTGTTTCCTTATTTTGCCTATAAGCAAATTACCGTTATGGGCTCTTTTGGCTGAAAATGTGGTAACTTCTTATAGTATTTTATAAATGTAGTCTATGTATGAAAATAAAGAATTAGTGTTTTTAACAAGTTGGCTAAGTAAACTATCGTATAAAGCAGTTTTGGTCAAAAAAAATGTATGCTGTAGGCTGTAGGCTCGTGGTTAGATAGACAGACGCCATTGGTAGACCCAATTATTGGACTTCTCTATTAGAGTAATCTCAAACTTGATTTAAATCTCGAGTTTGAAATATTTTTCACGAAAACCATACTTGCGCGAATGAGTAGATGCAAATCAAGTTGAATGTATAATTTATAGTCACATGCAGAGTATTCGAAATAAAATGGGAACCAAAACCAGCCTACCATTTATTGGATGCACACTGCCAACTTTAAACCTATCCTCACATGCGACTGTCTGATCACCCACTGCAGCAACAAACACCACCCACCTCGGCCTCTGCTCACTGGACCTCTTCACTTGAGACGTAGTGGAAAAAAGCTCACTTCACCTCCGACAAACCTGGAAGTGGAAAAGCATTCAAATCGAACACAGCACCAACACCAAGTGGTCAAACGTTTTGACATAATCCGTTAAGATTCGAGTGAAACTGCATTCGCGAAGTCGCAGTCACCCCCTTCAAACCAATTACTTATCATAGCAAAATACTCACAAAAATGTCCTCTATAACATAGACAAATTTTATCAAAATCGGGGGAAGGCCCCTTTTCTAAACATTTACCTGATATTATTTGAATGCTGTACGGCTTAACCGTGTAAATATAGGTTTTACAATTCGACAGTATGGTGGAGTGAGATTTATGCTAAATTCGGGAAAGTGATCCTTGACTGTGTAACGATCGTGTGAGATGGACAAGACTCGACTGACCGCGTGATGAATACAGGGAACATTTTGATTTTGAGATCAGCTTAGTCAGGTTTTAATCTCTTTGAAGCCATAGTAAAGCAACACAAGACTATCAAATCGTATCTGGAAAAATTTTTGTTTAAAAAGCAAAATAAAAATATTACCCTTACCGTCAAAACTGTTTCTCGTTGTTTAAACTTTTGTTGGACAATTTGAAGATCAATAGATTGTTGCTCCATGTTTACAGCTGCCGATATTGTTGGTATTACATACGCAAATGTTGACGTTGCGTTTGTTTTGGAATTACTTTCAAAGTTCATATCAACTGCAACTTAGATGATTTTTCAATTAATTAACCACCCAAAACATAAATACTGCAGATATAATTAAGGGTTAAATCACGCTGAGAAAGAGAAATCAGCAACCAGTGCAATTTTGCAAATATTCTGAGAAATTCAATAAGACAATTCACACATTTATGTGAGGGTAAACTATATAATTAAAATGGTAGTTGAGTTCACAATTACACACATTTGCTTTGACTTTGGAATGAAAATCTTATTTTACTAAGTCCATTCACTTAGATTCAAATTTTATTACACAAATTATTAGGAGTTGGTTGTGCTATCCAATTATCTTCAGGAAACATAAATGCTATCAAGTAAATACTGAGGTAAACGCATCTTCACATGCTACTATTACGCCTTTTTGATGCCTTTGTAATTTTTTTTTTTAAATATCTTTACGCCCGACCATAAATAAAAAGCAAATCAGAAACACAGATTAACAATATTGAGATAATCAAGTTAAAGAGAATCTCTTTTTACTCACTATGCAGCACCCAGTGCTGCCAGATAATGGGAAATTTCTCCTTTGAAATAATCTAAACGGGAAAAAAGGAAACTTTTTGTTTTGGGTTGGCAAGAGATTGGTGTGCAGACCATTTATTATATTTTTCAGTTTTAGTCAAACAACTATCTTTTAAGTGCCTGACCACATTACTTAAACTACTCTACTACTATTATGGCATAAGAAATAAAACCAGTTGTTTGTAAGCTCTCCATCGGGTCGGGTGTTATCCTTTATCTCTCTTCCTACAGGTCATTTTGGCGACGAGTATTTAATCTAAGAACACACGTGTGCATATTACATTTTGTTCTTTATTCCGTGATAGCAAGTTTTAAATTGAAGTATAGCAATGTCTTTTATCGGGAATATTGAACCTTTTGGTCAATCAAAGATTTCATTTGCAACGTACGTAGGGCATTTCGAACAAATCGTTGAAGTAAATGATGTGCCGAAAGCGAAAAAACTGCCGCTTCTAATTACGTTAATCGGTGGAGATGCATACGAACTTCTAAAAAACCTACATACATATGTGTACCGTCGGATCCTTTTAGCAGAAGTATGATGCATGTATTACCCTTTTAAAAAATCATTTTAATCCGGAGCCGTTAGTAGTAGTATATAGCTTCAAATTTAATAAACGGGACCAAAGATCAAATGAAACTATTGCAGAATATATAGTCCAATTACGTCAGCATGCAAGAACCTGTAAATTCAATTCTTTCTTAGACGAAGGACGGCATTGAGGGATCGGTTTATATGTGGCATTTCAAACGAAAGCACCAAAAAAAAACTTTTGTCAGAGGAGTCGCTTACATTTGAAAAAGCAAGTAAAATAGCATTGGGAATAGAGATGGCGTCATCTGAGACAATGTTCTTGCATGGTACTCCGTTAAAAACGGAAGAATCAATAGCAATATACCAGGCAGGGGCCATCAGTGCAACGACCAAGATATTATGGAAGGGGAAATGAAAGAGGTCAAAATATTTATTTAAGAAACGACAGCATCGCTCCCTCACCAACGGTATGTTATCGCTGTGGTAAATCACACGATCCCGTAAATTGCCCCGCTATAGAAATGTTATATGGAAATGTTATAGTTGTCATCGGATGGGTCACATTTCCCTTATATGCAAGAGACAAAATCGAAATGTGAATAATATTGAGAGCGAGGAAGAAGTAAAATGTAATAGTGAAGTAGATCTGCTAAGTATAAGCACGCTTTCGGGAACGTATGGACCGTTCAGCAATCAGAGTCAGGCGGTGGTGTCAGTTGAGTTAATGGATTATACTAATCCATGTTATTTAGAAATATATATCAACAGTAAGCCGGTAAAATTTGAGGTTGATACCGGAGCGGCGACAAGCGTTATGTCAAAACTCGAATTCGACGAAAAGTTTGGGGAAGTACAGTTGTCGTGTGCGAGTAATAAGAAATACAGGGGTGTTAATGGTCTGGTGTTACCAGTAATAGGTAAATTCGAGGCAAGTGCGCGCCACAAGGGAAGGTCGGCAATCATGGAAATACATAATAATGGGCGCGTTCCGATTTCTAGGCACTACATTTGCAGGCAAGGCCTAACAAATGGAACGGCAAACTGACTGAAAATGTAGGTGACATTTCAAGTGTCACGCTGAAATATGTCTTTTCTGTCCATCATTGGCCGCGTTCCGATTTCTAGGCACTATGTAGTCAAACCTTTCTGATTGGTGTAGAGATTCAAATTTGACTGAAAAGTAAGGCGATTTTTTGTGAGGTAGTGGACTGGATTGTAAGGCAAATCCAGTTGCCGTTTGCCGTTCCATTAGTTAGGCCTTACCTGCAAATGTAGTGCCTAGAAATCGGAACGCGCCCATTGTCTGCCGCTGAAAAAAAATATTCTCAAGTTGAGAAAGAGGCTTTAGCCATAATATTTGGTCTCCGGCGATTTCACAAATACTTGTTCGGTAGACAATTTATCTTGTTTACTGATAATCAACTACTTCGTGTGCAATATTTGAGCCAAGTAAGCGAATACCGGTTTCTGCGTCGTCGAGACTTCAAAGGTGGGCGATAATATTGTCAGCGTATGACTACACAATACGATTCAGGAAGAGTGGGGACATGTCCAATTGTGACGCTCTATCGAGATTGCCACTTTCAACGACCGTTTCGCATGATATGTCAGCCAGTCTTGTGAGTGCCCTGTTGGAAGAAGAATTGGTGGTACCACACAACTATAAAGATGTTGCAAAAGCGACGACGAAAGATGTGGTCTTGCTCAAGGTGAGTCAATTGGTTATTAATGGGTGGCCAGTGCCTTATTGATCTATGCCTTATGAAAAACACTTCAGCGCGGGATGTCAGCACGGTTTTAGAAAGGTTATTTGCCATTTTTGGTTTACCAGAGACAGTAGTGACAGATTATGGACCTCCATTTACCAGTTTGGAGTTTATTACTTTTTTGGCTCATCTTGGGATTGAGGCCAAGAAGAGTCCCCCGTATTACCCCAGAGCGAATGGATTAGCAGAGACGGAGGTTCGCGTAGTTAAACAGGCACTCCAAAAGGACGTTCAACGGGAAGGGCGAGCAGTGTCGAAAAAGGAGTTGGAACGAGCAATTGAAAGGTTTCTTTTCTACTTTCGGTCTGCGCCCAACACTGCAACATCGCGCAGCCTTTCAGACTTCTTGCTAAAGTATTCTCCAAGAACTTTACTGACTCAACTGTGACCAAATTTTGGATAATCTCCAATGGGTAAAAACCAAATAACGTTATCTAATCCTTTGTATTTTCCAGAGAAGCTGTTCACTTGCGGTGATACTGTGATGCTAAGAACGAATAATCAGTGGGCTCCAGCAAGTATTCTGCAGCTTCTATCGAAGATTCGATATTTAATAAGGTGTAATGGTCGAGTAAGGGTAGCTCATCGTCAGCAACTCCGATTATCAGGCATCAACGTTGGTGACGTGGAAAGAAATACGAGGAAAAGGATAATGCGTCCAAATCAAAACGGAGTCGAAGAAAACAAACAAGAAGATGCACTCCTAACCCCAGCCGAAGAAAACGAAAAAGATGATGCACTCATAACTCCAGCCGAAGGAAACCAGACACGCAATCCGAAAATGATTAAGCCTTTTCATTACTCAGAGTTAGGCAATCCTACCTATTAAAAGAGGGAAGAGTGAACTGTATTTTTTACTCTTACAAATGCCATGTCAGCCTGTCCGTCGGTATGTGTGTCACAAATTTTTGGGGCTAAAATTTTAAACTATAAGAATAAAATTTTATATCTGGGCTTCTAAGAAATAACTAGAACAAATCCGTCCACTGCCACGCCCACTTGTTCATAACTATGTATGAAATAGAAAAAATTTATTAAGACAAAATATTTAGATATTCCCAGTCTCTACCATTCATCCATACATCAATTTTAGCCACGCCCACTATTTGGGAGGTAAAAAAACGATACATTCGAGAATATCATTGTAATTTGAGAAACAATAGAGTAGTCAGTAGTCACTGAATGGAATATACAAACCGAATAAATGTAATATTTTATAAATAAAAAGCCAAATCGTACAATGGAACATCTTTCAAACAACAAAAGGGGCATATCACCGACTGTGTGGCGGTCATTCAACACCCGTGTGACCAGATAGTGGAGGTGTTAAGTTTATGCTCTTCATTTCCCATGTAAATAGTTTAGATAGTCTAGAAATAAATAGTATAGTATAGTATAATAGAAATAAAGTATAGGGATTATCTCGGCAAAGATCTTGCTCTGTGAGAAATTACTATGTCGCAACGAAGACCAGTTGCTTATTTTGCAAGGTTGATCATTTGTATTCGTGTACCAACTTTATGAACTGAACTCAAACTATGCATGAACTGTCTAAGACATGACAAGAAGATCACGTGATCCAGTCTGCGAACATGTAAGCAATGTAACAGAAAGCACAATACACTGCTTCACCAAGAAAATTACATTGGAAGACAGATCAATCCAACCAACTCTGCCCTAAAACATTCCCAACCTGTCCAAACGCATTATGGGCATCAATGCCAAGGTATTACTCTTCACAGCTATCGTTATTGTTTCCAACACTGATGGACATCGCTGAGCATTGAGAGCACTTATAGATCCAGGATCCCAAACGTGGATTAGGAGCACGGATGCTGGATATCATAATTGAACCAAGATTCAAATCAGATTTCAAGCTTGTAATCTCAGCGCTTGTGTTACCAAATCTTACCAAACTTCTGCCCGATAAAAACAACATCACTTCGATTCCTACCCAACACAAAAGTTTTGAATCAGCAGATTCAACACTTTTCGTTCCTGGACCTATTGACATGAGACTGACATCACCTATTGACATTATACTCAATGACATTAAGAAGGGTTCCAAAGGTTCCCCTGTAGCGCAAAAATCGCATTTAGGATGGTTTATAACAGGCCGTACATCAGCAAAATGTCAAAGTGGGCTGGTCGCTCAAACAACAACAGAAATTCAACTTAAGAAATTCTGGGAACTTGAAGAAATACCTGAAGAGAGGCATCTTACACAATTGGAGCTGGTTTGCGAACGGGATTACCAAAAAACGCACCAACGAGAACTGGACGGTAGATACTTATACACTAAGTATTCCTTTCAATCAGGAATTAATGCAAATGTATAGTCTCGGCGCATCAAGAGATAGAGCTGTAGCTAGGTTACTTCAATTCGAAAAAAGGTTCGCCGCTGACCCAAGGTTGATATTGAGGTACATAAAATTCATAGATAAATTCCTGGAATTGTGCCATATGGTCGAAATTACTAAAACAAATTCGGAAACCTAAAACGTATACTATATGCCGCATCATTCAGTTGATGCATATCGGCCCAAGACTTAACGACAATCATTATACGATGGTGAAGACACCGCTTGGTTTTTACAGCGGACATCGAGAAAATGTACCGCCAAGTAAGAATGCGCAAGCATCATCAAGACTATTAGCGTATCGTTTGGAGAAGTTCGACAAAAGACTTACGGTACAGCTTCAGCACCACACTTAGCAGTAAAAACTCTACACCAGTTGGCAATAGATGAACATTAGAAATATTCATTCGCTTCTAAGCTTGTCAGGAAGACTTTCTACTTAGATGACCTAATGAGTGGAGGAGACACGCTAGATGAATGCAAGGAAGTGCAACGTGAATTGACCCGATTATTTGCTAGTGGCGGATTCCACTTAGGAAAATGGGCAACAAATTACAAGGAACTATTGATGCTAAATCAACATGCAAATGGTCAAAATTGCATCAACTAGGATAAAGAAGAAGTCATCAAAACTTTGAGCTTCATTTGAATCCATTGTTTGACACATTTCAATTTAAGGTGAACATCGATAAGGAAGGCAACAGTAAGATAAAGGACTTCAACAAAACGTGTGACACTTTACAAAACAGCATGTCTATCTGACCCACCAGGATGGTTGGCTCAAATTACCATAACGGCAAAGATAGTTATGCAGAAAATCTGGAATGCTGAACTCGATTGGGATGAGCCACTAACAACTGAATTACAACAATCCTGGAATCGATTTAAATATGAACTTTCAACCGCTAAAACTATCAAAAATCCACAATGGACTGGCGAACATCAGTCGCGAAATATTGAACTGCACGGGTCTTGTGATGCTTCTGATGCGGCATACGCAACAGTAATATACATACGTCAGAACTACTCATCAGAACACCCAAATTACGTTACTTACATATAAAACCAAAATAGTGCCTATTAAAAACGAACTCATAATTCTAAAGATGGAGTTATGCGAGCCCATTTATTGTCAAAGTTCTTGACTGAAGTATCAAAAAACAAACACTCTAAGTACAATGACTCGGTAACCAGCACACACCGATTAAGGGAAATCTCTTTAAGCAAACGGGTATACATCATTCAGTTTGAAACCCCAGCAGAAAATGTCCAAGCCTGGACGGATTCAACCATCAATTTAGTGTGGATAAAGAAGAGCTCAGCAAATGAAAAGATGTTTGTCTCCAACGGGGTTACTCAAATACATAAAAACACTCACCCAAGCTCGTGGAGACATACTTGTAAGATCGACAGAGAATCCTGCGGACTGTGCACCAAAAGGTGCAACACCAATCAAATTAAAACATCATCCTCTATGGTGTAGTGGACCCTTGTGGCTTGAAAAGGGTATGGAGCATTGGCCACCACAGTCCGAGAACTATTAATCTTCTGAAACCGATCACATTATGAACTGTAAGCCGAAAGCAATCAAATAAATTTGAGACTTGACCACTTATGAACTTAAAGCTGCTCGAAATTCTATTATCCATTTGATTAGACAAACCGAAGAAATCAGATATAAATCAGAAATAAGGCAAAGTTCTTGCCTTAACCCCACGCTTAGACAACGAGAATATTCTTGTAGTCGGAGGAAGACTTGACAATGCAAATGTGTCAGAGAGAGAGAGAAACAACTATACTTCATATCACGCAATAACATATTCACCAAATTGCTAGTTAAGCACGTGCATGAGAAAACATTGCATGGCGGAATCCAGTTAACATTGGCAACTCTGTGTCAGTCATTCTTGATCCTTCAAGCGAAATCTCTAATTAGACAAGTCATCTATAATTGCGTAAGATTTCATCGCTTTAATATAGTCACGAATGGTCACATTATGGGAATGCTACCAACTCCAAGGGCTCGACAATTCCTACGCGCCATCGTGTGCAGTTTCTGGAAATATGCCTCAGTTCTCCCCAACTTTTTCCCAGTTGCCGTGCTCCCTTCTCAACTGTACTCCTAGGACCGCAGCGTATCCTGCCATCCTGAGTAAGCGGGTTCCATTGCATGACGTGGTTAGCTATGGACCTGTCACCCTTTCAGGAGTATGTCCAATCCACTGCCACTTTCGTCGTCATATTGTTGTGCCTATAGGTTCATGGCCCTTTCTCTCATAGAGTTGTTCGTTAGAGATACAGTATGGCCAGAAAATCCTAAAAATATATCGTAGGCACCTATTGACGAACGTTTGCAGCTTTTTCATGATAGTGGCGGTCACCCTCCAGGTACCACATCCATATAGCAGCACGGATTCTACATTGGAACAGAACAGTCTTAGCTTGGTAACTAAGCTAATCGCATGCTACGCCAATAGCATCCCAAACGCAGATTTTGCTTTGCGTATTCGGCTGGCTACACCCAGTTTGGTTCCGCCACCGGTTGAGACAATACTCCCAAGCTATTGGAAACTCTCTACTCTCTCAACCGTTTGTCCAGCAATGCATACATGAGTTGATGAGCTCAGTCCTAGGCTGATCATTTTTGTTTTTGCCGAGTTAATTTTCAGCCCAACGACGTGTGCTTCCCTCTCCACGTATGCTGTCATTTGATGAAGGTCCATAATTCTGTGTGACAGCAGGCATTAGATTGCCTTTTTTAGGGAGCATGACCCTCATTCCTTTCTTCCACTCATCCGGAAAGCTCTTGGCTTCCCATGTTCTCCCGACAAGTGGGAACAATAGCTCTGCCGATGCAGTTGGTGCAGCTCGTAAAAGCTCCGCGGGAATTTCATCAAGTCCTACCTTGTCTTATTAGTTTTCAGTGCTCTGATCGCGGTAATAATCTCATCCTTACTGGGGGTGGTGGTGCATATTGCTGGCGAATACTCGGTTCAGAACCGAAGCGAAATGCTCCTTCCATCTTGAGTTGGTTCCCTTCCGATATAAGCTTCGGCCACCTATAAGCTCTGTGGTGATTCTATAAATAGTTGTGCTGTCGCACCTCGCTGTTGCTTCTTCTGCTTCTGTAGCCAGCGCATTGATGTAGTTGCGCTTGTCACGTCGCACGCTACGCTGCACTTCTCTCATCTTCATGCGATATAGGGACTCTTCCTTGCGATCGACACAATCCTTTCAGTACCTGATGTGAAAACAATTTTCACAGCATACCAATGATCTTGGATGGTGGGGGGCACTGAGCTGCTGGTTGTTTTCAATCCACGTGAGAGATAGTCCCTTAGTTCTTGGCGCACTGTTGGATCTCTCAGTCGGTCTACGTTGAACCTAGGTGTTCTTGTGTTGTTAGATCTTCGAACGGCAGCAGTGCGTAATCGGACAGTAGCTATTATAAGATGGTGATCTCGTATCAACCTCATGTCCGCTTCTCGTCTGTTCCGGACGTCTAGAAGACTACTTCTGAAGCGGCGACTGATGGCAAAATGGTCAATTTGGTTGGAGGTTGCTTGCCTGTCAGTTGACCCCCAGCTGATTTTATGCCAGGCTTTATGCTCAAACATGGTGCCACCTATGACAAGATGATTTGCGTTGTAAAAGTCAACAAATCTTACACCGCTGTCATTGCGGTTGCCTAGTCCGTGCCATCCCATAACATGTTTGAGCCCTTCGTTGTCGTTGCCTACCTTGGCATTCAGGTCCCCCATCACAATGACAACGTCGCCGTTGCATAACAGTTCCCAACTGGTCGTAGAAGGTCTCCTTTTCTTCCTCAGATGAACCATCCGTGGGGGCGTAACACTGTATAATGGTGATGCGACGTACTCTCGTGCGGAATCTGGCCGTTAAAAACCTATCACCGTGCGGCTGCCAGGAAATAAGCCCTCTGGGTGCTGTAGGTGTTAACAGCAGCCCAGCTCCATATCTACGTGGGCTTCCGGATAGTCCTTCGGAGTAGAGTAATACACTGTTACCCGTTGGGGACTGGTACTCACCCGCATCTAACCATCTTGTCTCACTTACTCCCAATATGTCCATCATATATCGCTAGAACTCATGTTCCAACTGAAGGAATCTGGCGTTCTGAGATCCTTCACTCTGGGAATGAAGGAGCGTCTTCACGTTCCAGAAACCAATCTTAGTCCGAGTACATTAGCCAAAGATCGTCAACGTGTTATCAGTCCTTATCCGCGGCATTGTGTCGTTTACCGTAGCTTTAGATTTTCGGTAACGCGGATTGTTAGTCCAGGCTACCTCGTTTTATACATGCAGTTGCCCGGGTCTACCACGAGGGAGTAAAGCAAGCACTACATTACGAACTTGATTGTTGCGCTACTGGCTCAATCTATGTCTTGGGCAGTCAGTAGTTACCCAATCAATCGCCAGGCAGATCCTCCAAAGAGTCATTGGAGATACAACTTTGGCATTTGAAGAGTTGCACAATCTCAACACGAACACGAACACGAACACGAAACGAACAGGGTTCTTTGAAACTCGAGCGAATGAACGCCAGAATTGCTAGGTGGGCACTCGAGTTGCAGTCATATGAGTATACCTTGGTATTTTAATGAGTCATGTAGATGCCTTGAGTAGTTTGCATCCCAAAACTGGATAACTTTGAAGTTCCCGGAGCACTCCCTTTTGTTGGGGGGATACTCTAGCTATCGTCGAATCTCAAATTTGTGAATGTGAATCGGCCCCTTGCCCGCTCCATCAATTCAACTCATGCAAGGTCGGAATGAACGGATTGCTAAGGTGCGTGATTATTTGGAGGAGGGGTTGGTTGGAGGGTTTCGTATTCAAGGTTGATGAGAAAGGTAGGCATCTATTGTACGTAGCGAATGAGATGGAGGAAAATGTGATAAGGCTAATTAATGAAAAACTAACTAAACAAACTAACCCACACATCAAATTTTATCGAAATCGTTAGAGCCGTTTTCGAGAAAATCCATTTTAACTGAAATCGGCCGTAAGTAAACTACCCTTTATTTTGAGGTTAGAATGAAAATTCAAATTTCGCCTCTAGGGAATATCCCACAGACCCTATACATATATGTAGTTTGAAGCAAATCCGTCCAGCCGTTTAGGCTGCAGTCGAATATACAGACAGACAGACAGACAGACAGACGGAATTGCCGGACCTACTTTTTTGGACTTCTCCATCATAGTAATGTCAAGTTTGATTAAAATCTCGAGTTCGATTTTGTTCACGATTGCAATACTTACCCTATAGGTATAGGTGCAAGTAAAAAGACGAGAAATCCCGGGTTATTTTTCTTATAAGCGAATGAATACTAGACAAAGAAACTGCAAAGAAAATTCTGCTCAATGTCACAAAAGATAAAGTCTACACACGAAAATATGCTTCATATTCATGAATGCAATTTTGACTGACGAGGACCGCTGAAATTCAAAACATAAACGATTGTTGAAGTGGTAGGTCGACACCGATGAAATTTGTTTCCAATTTCAATTCTAAAGATATCGTTGAAATAGTAGGTTTTGTATGGTTTTCCCACAGTAATTAGTAGTTGGCAACTCTTGAAGAAGTGCATTTCTCGCTCCTATTAATTATGTCCTTTATTTTAATGACCTCCCGTGAGCGTCATTAGTAGATTATAATGATTAAATTATTATTTCAAACATTGCACAGTATTCATAAATTTAAAGGAATTCTTCGCTCCAACAACAGCAACATAACCAGCATGTGCATATCTAAAACGAATGAGCAATGCCCGCCCGTCCATCCATATGCCATAATTTATTTAGCCTTACATTGTGAGCTGGGAGGATGAAATTTCAAATTGGAGCTTGTGAAAAAGAGAGGTTGTACAAGTATAAACATTTCTATACTTCCGAAATTCGCCAAACGAAATATTTTACGAAAAACTTTTTTTTGAAGCGGCTTCAGAACTATAAAACAGGACTGCGATCAGGGTATTATGGCGGAGATGAGTTGTCCGAGAAAGGACTCTACTACTCAATTGCCTTTGCAGTACAAAGAAACAGCAATGGGGAATTCAGAATACAGAATTCTACTGAGATTTCCTTGTCATACGTCAAAGTTATAGATATCAACTGTGAGGTTCTGTCCAATTTGCCGATGTTGGGAACATCAATCAGAGTGTTGATAAAGCCATCTCTGTCCTCATGTCACAATTTTTCGGCCTTAAATTTTTAGCTAGGATGATGAAATTTCATATCTGGGTTTCTAAGAAATAGAAGAAGTACAACTGCAAAAGTTATTTTCAATCCGCCTCTTTTTCATAACATAACTATTTTGTATGAAATAGAAAAATGTTGGTAAGACAAAATATTTAGATATTCCCACTCTCTACAATTCGTTCATATATTACTTTTAACCACGCCCACTTTTCCTTTAAAAAGCCGATTTTACTGAAATTTTGCATGAAACATAAACAAAGATTTGATGTCGTGCATAGAGAATATAAAGTGCACGACTGGGTCGTATGTACTTGCACCGTAATGCTATAAGTGTATAATTTAATCAGGATTAAAGTCCAAGTCTTGCTCTTTCCAGTAAAGTAGGCGTCATATTCCGCGTTTCGATGGATTAATAGTCATAACATTGTAGGAGTTTACTGAATGTTTTGTTTTTATAATAACGCCCTTAAAAAGTGGGCGTGTACAGATAGGGTGTTTGAATGAATTATAGAAATTTTGAAAGTATATTACTTTGCTTATATAATTTTTTCTCAATTTCTAGTAAAATTTTTGAAAAAAAAGAAGTTTTATAGAAGTGGGCGTGGCAATTCCAAAATTTGGTACGCCATTATTTTGCACTTGTCTTATAACCCACAAATAATAATTTTTAGGCCAATCGCCAAACAAATACCCGAGAAACAGCTGATTTTCAATATAACCGTTGTTCGATTTTTTTCGTGAAAAACGTGGTATACCTCATAGCATATGCTCAAACTAACCCACACATCAAATTTTATCGAAATCGTTAGAGCCGTTTTCGAGAAAATCTATTTTAACTGAAATCGGTCGTAAGGAAACTGCCCTTAATTTTGAATGAAAATTCAAATTTCACCTCTAGGGAATATCCCAAAGACCCTATATATGAAGTTTGAAGTATATCCATTTACCCGTTTAGGCTGTAGTCGAATATACAGACAGACAGACAGACGGAATTGCCGGACCTACTTTTTTGGACTTTTCCATCATAGTAATGTCAAGTTTGATTTAAGTCGCGAGTTCGATTTTTTTCACGATTGCAATACTTACCCTATAGGTAAGTGCAAGTAAAAATATTGTGAGACCACGCCCACTTTGTAAGAGTTACATATTAGGGAGTATAGGCTATCATAGAATCCGTTCCAGACGGATTATAGCTTTTCTGTCTGTTTTTTCTGAGAGAGCCTGTTGAATGATTCTAGACTTGTCGTCCCAGCTCCATTAGTTGCTTGTAGACTCGCCAATAGAGGCGGTTGACACACTCAGCTTGGCCGTTTACCCTTGAAGTGCGCACTGCTGTCTTTACATGCTGAACATTATAAAGATCACATCGTCATACATTTTTGAGGCGAAGGGAGTTCTTTCGGTCCTCATTCAGTTTTGCGATACACGCTATGGTTGATTAGCCTATAGCCTCATGGATATTGACGTTCCGATTTATTAGCTCTTCGCAGAACAACATGAACGTCTTTCAGTGTCAAATCCTGAAGTGCATATCGTGAGCAGCCAATCACCTACGGCATCGATGACATTAAATATACATATGTACATAAAACCAGCTGGCTCGGTTGGAGTTACGTACTCCACAGGTAAGTAACTTGACCTGTGTCGTGTGTGTTTCATGTTGATCACACCAGACAACAATATCCATTTCATTTTATTTTATTTTATTCACATAATATTATTCTAATTCAGTAATCAAACTCATGGCATCTATTTCAAATTTTGTTCCCAGCTAAGACAGGAAATATAAATGCACGTGATCATAATTGCTGACGAAGCATTAGTATTGTGAAAATTTATAAGTTGTTTATTTTTGTAGTGTAATCAATTTGTTAGTATTTAAGAAGGTAAATAAAACGCAGCGGCACACCCTTTAAACAAAAATTAAGCGTTTCAGTTAGCACTTCCCCTCAGCAGTGGTAAACCGCTCAACTTTAAATATCAATTCAACATTTGTACTTCGAGCCTTTAAAAGTACCCAACTTAGTGAGGATATTGAAAGCGTTGCCAGGGCTTCGAAACATTGGTAAAAATATAATACAATGAAAGCGTTATCAGGGCTACGATACTGATATAACAAGAAAATACAATAATAAAAAAAGTTATGATAAAATATAACAACACGGACGAGGCAGATATCTTCATAATAGTGGGAAAATAAAAACCCTAACAAATCCATTTACGCCCTCGGGAATAGACTACGCTGGACCGTTGCAAGTCAAGATAATGAAGAGAAGAGGAAGGCGGACATCAAAGGGCCATTCATATTGAACTAGTGAGTGACCTCACATTAGAGGCATTTCTAGTCGCTGTAAGGTATTTCTTTTTCAGAAGAGGATTACCACTTCACATATGTATATAGAGATAATGGGACAACATTTATTGGAGCCAATAAACTCCCGACCTATGATAAAGGTAAACAATGACATATGTAGATGGTACTCCAATTATCACATTGGGTCATTTCTGTTACAAGAAATTACCCAAGATTTCTGGAAGATTTGATCAACCGAGTAGCTATTACATCTACAACAACGAGTGAAGGACACTGAAGGAGGATGATCGTTTACCCCCAATAAATTGGTTGATATTGGTCACACTTTGGCGAAGAAAATAATCCCGTGATTACTCCAAGTTAACTTCAATCACAGCTAATAGTGATAAGGAACCAGTGAAGATAGAGCAGTCTGTAGTAAGAGGCGAATCACAATCAAGTGTGTTAGAACTTAGAACTTTTGACGGCTATAGAAAGACTTACAGAGCGAAATATTATATTCGAATAAGAGTACCGCTAATCAACACTAAGGATTTCAACCTATTCAAGATCATACCTGTTCCAACTCCACATAAAGTCGAGTACGTGTTTATTAAGCCATCAATGGATTACTTGACCGTGGATCTACTACAAGAATCTTATTAAAGAATGATTCGGGAGGAGCTGAACAAGTGCACAAGAAAGGCCGAAAGCATCCGACATTTAATCGCTGCTCCAACATCAGCAGACGCGAAATGGATCTGCAGACTTATGAAAATGAGGTATAGGATACAGCTCAGCTATGGTAACAGTTGGATTTAAGTTCTGAACATGATGTACACTTTGTTCCAAACAGGACAAAGATCTATCACTGTAAGATGATGCGATAATGGCCCTACAGCAAAACTGTATTCTTTAACAAGATTTGATGTCCATCACCTCACCTAACAGCAGTTCCAGTAGTATTAAACATCACGGAAGTACTGTCTAATAGACCCAGAAGTATATCCAAGCCACTGGTCATTCCACACATCATCCTCAAGTCAGACCACGAAGATATCAAGGGCCTTCACTAGAAATAAAAAAACGAGGTGCATCTACCCAATAAGCCAGCAGTCCATCCAATACATCATGGCTTGACCTATAGCCTAGTCTCAGTAATATTTCTCCTGATGGCATCGGTGTGGCTTGGTAGGTGGCCCAGGATGTAACAGTGTGACACAAGACAACAGTATCAGTTGTGACGATTTTCAAATGGTTGATACATACAAATATCTAGGCATCGCAATTGACTGTCATTTCCTTTGGGAGGCTCACATTAACTATCTGCGAAACAAATTGAAGGGGTCACTGTTTGCGCTGGCCTGTCTGCAGTACAAATCTATGACGTCTGTGCATAAGCAAGTGTACTATGCTCTCATAAAGTCCAGATTGCGGTATGGTGTGTTAGCTTGGGGAGGTGCAGCGCAAACGCACATCGAAAAGCTAGAAAAGATCCAAGACAGGGCGTTAAAGTTGATGTCGAAAGGCCACGTAACAACTAACATCGTACGCGTCCTTGAAGTGACGCAGATCTTTAAGATGAGTGCAGCCCTGGAGTACTACGATGATCCAAGTTTCCGAACGCCAATTGTTCACCAGGTGAACACTAGGAGACGAGCTGAGGGTCTATTTCAACTTCCAGCGATCATAAATGAGTACGGCAGAAGAAGACTGGAGTACATCGTCCCAAATTTACTCAACAATCTACCTCAACATCTTCGCAACATAAATCAAGTAAATTTTAGAAAAAGAAAAATTAAACAATATTTTCTAGAATCAATTACCTAGAGTTCATAAATGAGAACAATTAAATAATTAAATTAATAAATTAATAATTAAAAATTCAATTAAATATATTTATATCTATTTTCACTAAATCTCAAATATGTAGATAGTATTATACAATTCAGCTCAGTTTCTTTAAAATTAACGCATAAACCAAAAATTTCTTACTACTAAATATTTATATGTATGTATGGATCGGGATACAGTGGATCAGTTTATATCATATGTTTTAGCAATAGAAATTTGACTCTCTGCATTTCGAAATTTAGTAATTATTTGATTTTTGATGTGATCAGTTAATTTATCTCGAGGCATAGTTGTAGGTCCACAGACAACAAAGATATCCCCTTATAAGAGAAGTTGGAAAAGTATAACTAGCATTTTGGCGATATTTTTTTAAATTCAAGACATTGTTGCGTTAGTTTTGCACTGTGCCATGAATAACATATTGTTGTTTTTGTTATGGCTTTCTTGTAAGTGAGTTGTTATTGGTTTTGAAAATATACTATAATGTTTTTATTTCATTATTACATATTTGTGCATTTTTAGTTTTTTAGAAAGTATATTGAAAAAAAAAATTTACATTTAATTGTGCGAGCTAAATCTGTTGCGTTTGTTTTGCACAACACTGTACATGAATAAATGCATTAACTTTGATGATTAACAAACAGATATGTACATAGCATAGGTACTCAATCTTCTGCAGATAAGCCATTAGGCTTCGCAGGTAAATAAATAAATAAATAAAATGAAAAAAAATAAAAAATACTTATTTTATTTTATTCACATAATGTTATTCTAATTCAGTAATCATACTCATGGCTTCTACTTATATCAAAATTTGTTCCCAGCTAAGTCAGGAAAAATAAATGCACCTGGTCATAAATTTTAATTTATAAGTTGTATATATTTGTAGTGTGAGCAATTTATTAGTATTAAGGAAGTAAATAAAAAGTTGTCAAACTAAAATTGGGCGTTTCAGTTAGAACTTCCCCTCACCAGTGGTAAGCGGTTCAACTAAAATCGCAATTCCACATGTATCATTCGTTTTACTGGCCAATAATGAAATTCGCAGTTGTACTCGTCTAGCATGTGGCAGTGCATGTGTTAAGTTCCGTTTTTGCCTTGATGGTAGTTATAGCGTGACAATCGGGTGCTACTTTAAACACTTTTCCTAGTATATACACGCGAAAACGTTCCAGAGCCTCTACCACTGCTAATACCTCCAGTTCGAATCTGTGGTGCTTTCGCTCGGCTTAAGTACACAACCACCTGAAGTAAAATACCGGTCGCCAAGATTTTCCATCAGTAGATTCCAACAATATACCAGTAGTCGTACTGGTACAGCACTCCAAAAAATCGGCAGCAGCCGCATCAAGGGCTCCGAAACTGGAGACTACTTAGAAACATACATACTTCCGGAAGAAATCGGTGAGACCCAGGAATCTTCTCAACTCCGTCACATTACGTGAGCCATAAAGTCGTTGACGGCGTCAACCTTCCGTAAGCCCGTCAACAAGAATACTCAGCTGTCCAGATAAGGATTTGGTGATAGCTCATCCTTTAGTCTAGTCTGACGAAATGTTAACCCGAAAATAGGGCGAGTAGGTCATCCATGAGTGGCATCGGAAACGGGTCCTTGACCGTCACTTTGTTGAGTGAGCGAAAGTCAACACAAAGTCACCGTTTCGTCTTTCGACATCTCCACCAAGGTGATGCGTATTCCGAGAAAAATGGCCTTTCAATGTCGTTGTCCAACAACTCGTTCATGATACGCTCTACTTCTTCAGGTTTGGACAACAGCATCATATATGACTTTCAATTCACCACATCAGTCGTATCTTCATGTCTATTGTCGAGTACTTTTCCAATTCTTGCATTTTCTTGGAGAAGGAATTCGAATATTCCGTCAGTATGTGCTTTAATAATTGCAATTGGTCGGTTCACAGCTCCGTTTTCAAAGAACATGTTTTCTCAATCCAACAGTTGGCTCCTTCGATGATCACTTATCTGGCTCCTTGGCAGGGTAAATCGCGTCTGAAATGAACGTTATTCGGTATAAGCTCATCGTTGACCACCAGAAGCTCTGTGACCGTTGCTGCGGTGACAAACGTTAGCACATTTGTTAACATTTGTTTGTGCTTTGGCTTGGTTCCTTTGAGGACATTAACTAGAAGGTTGTAGAGATGTCTCGACGCTGTGGTTCAGGGCAGCTGCAGCGTCTTGAAATGTGTCTTTTCCTAGAGCAAGCACACACACATTTTTTTGCCAGAATTCGTGTTAGTGTTTGCTAATTTGAACTCACCCGATTTCCGAGACACGTATTTTGTAGAAATAGTTTACAAATGAATCACTACTGTGGTGGCCGAAGCGTAGTGATGCGAATATATGGCAGCAGAAGCGCTAACACGAAGCCTCTCACTATCAACTTCTACTTTAAACCCCCACGTGGTGGCTGCTGGGAGATTGGGTAACCAACCCCTTTGGAAGGTCTAGAGCACTTCCTCTTGATTTAGGCGGCAGCGGACGAACTCCCTTGGTGGAGCCTACCAGTTCCAAGTCAGGTTATCTATATCAGCTACTTCGGCTTATCTGAACTCCAGGTTTATAGGGATCTCCAATACTGAGTCAGGGTATTGGAAAAGAGTTGGTGGCGGATGAACCCTTAACGGGCCAACGGCAGCGATCGCACCCCGAAGCGGAATACTGACTCCGGAATATCAGGCCCCGTGTCCCAGGGTTATTAAGTGGAGCTGGCCCTCCAGGTTGGGGGTTGTGCGTCAGGGTAACTTCCCTTCCCTCGGAAAAAATTCATAGTTACGAAGCAACCAACAGCCTCGGATAAGGATGACCCTACTGTTGACAACCCCAGCAAACGAAACAAGGACAACGACCTTCGGATCTGCACGTGGAATGTTCGGACCCTTAAGAGACCACGTGCGGCCGAACAATTAGCAGGGGCCCTAGACTGCTATAAAGCAGTCATTACCGCCATCCAAGAAGTGCGATGGGATGGGCCGGGCAAAACGGGCATGTAAAACTGTGACATTTATTACGGTGACTGCTTTAGAGACCAGAAACAGCGCATATTCGGATGCGGATTTGTTGTAAGCGGCAGACTTAGGCAAGAAGTCTTGAGCTTTCAACACGTAAGTGAGCGTCTTATGTCAATCCGCATCAAGGCTAAATTCGCCAACATAAGCCTAATATGCGCTTATGCCCCCACAGAGGACAAGGACGACACCACCAAAGAATGTTTCTACAAGCTCCTCGACCAAACCTACGAGCATTGCCCTAAGTACGACGTTTAAATCGTCCTAGGCGATTTTAACGCTTAGATAGGGAAGGAGGACATCTTTGGTAGGACAGTCGGAAAGTACACGACACAACGTCTTTTTTTTTTTTTTTTTTGGTTGCGCCAACGGATGTGTAATCTTCTAAAGATACCAGTAACCCGGGCTACTGGCATGCACGATTCGCAAACCTGAATACTCGATGCCAGGAATACGCCTACGTACTAACCCACACCCTACACACTTCAACCACTCTCCCCGCGGAACTACCGTTAAGTATTACTTCGCGGGGCTGGTTAGCACTTTATGCTCTTCTTGACCTGTTCGGCGTTTCTTGTTCTGAGGGGGCTTCCATTTGGGTTTGGTTGCTCTCCCTGAGCCTTTCCAGCCGCCGAAGTTCCTTTATGATCACCGCTGCTGTTTGTTTCACAGTATTCCATACTGCGTTCGATGTCAGCATATGTTTTACGATGTTCTCCGGAGTTGGTATTTCTCCAATTATTTCCTCAAGACCTCTGCGTTCCAAGCGAAAATGTGGGCACTGAAAGAGCACATGCTCTGCATCCTCTCTGGCCTCTCCACAGTTTGAGCAATTTGGAGATTCATCAAGCCCAAACCTGTTTAGATAAGCTCTGAAGCAGCCGTGTCCGGTTAAGAACTGGGTGAGATAAAAGTCCACTTCTCCGTGATGCCGGTCCATCCATTTATCTATATCCGGTATAAGTCGATGGGTCCATCTTCCCTTCGTTGACTGATTCCATCTTTCCTGCCATGTTCTCATGCTTCGCTGTCTTTCTGCCAGCTTAATATCTTTAACTGGAGCAAGGGGTTCCTGGATTTTGGCGTCATAGGTCCTCTGTAGCTCAATAGCCAAGATATCCGCTGGTAGCATTCCCGCAATAACACATATAGCATCATCGGATACCGTCCGAAAAGCGCAACATACTCTCAGCGCGCACAGTCTGTTGACGGAATTAACTCTTCTTGAGTGGGACTTAATTTTCACTGCCTTTGCCCATATTGGTGACGCATACATTATTATTGACTGCGCCACTCTTGACAAAATTAGTCTCCTTGGTTGTCTGGGTCCTCCAATGTTTGTCATTATTCTGGATAAGGCAGTACACACCCGAGCAGCTTTGTCGCACGTTATTTCAAGGTGTTCCTTGTAAGCTAGCCTAGCGTCAATCATCACACCTAGGTATCTGATCACCGGTTTTGACGTTATATTTTGGTTGCCTACCCTGATGGTGATTGCTTCTCTTTTCTTGCGGCTGCTTACTAGTACTGCTTCCGTTTTATGTTCCGCGAGTTCTAAACCGACTGCTGTCATCCACCGTCTCACTTTTCGGATACATTCGTTTCCAATGTCCTCTATTTCTTCCAGGTGTTTTGCTGTCACTACGATTGCGATGTCATCGGCAAAGCCTATGATTTTTGCCTCGTTGGGGATTTCAAGCCTCAGCACCTTATCATACATAAGGTTCCACAAGATAGGACCTAGTACCGATCCTTGTGGTACTCCGCCAGATATGTGGTACTGTTTTACCCCATCGTCGGTATCGTAAAACAGGTACCGTTTCTCGAAATAATTGATTATTATTTTGATTAGGAATTCTGGTACCATCATTTCTCTAAGTGAGTACAAAATATGTCCCCAGTTTGCAGAATTGAACGCATTTTTGACGTCCAGTGTTATTACAGCACCGTATTTCTTTGCGCCTCCTCTCCATCTTCTGCCCTGGATAGCATCTTCCAGGATTGTGGTTACCCTCCGTATAGCATCGATTGTAGAACGGGCTTGTCTAAATCCATACTGTTCGTTTGAGAGTCCCCCGGCTTCATATATTGCCACCTCCAGCCGTTTGCATATAATTTTCTCCAATATTTTACCCATTGTGTCTAACAGGCATATGGGACGGTATGACGAGGGCTCATCTGGCGGTTTTTTCCCTTTGGGCAGCAGCACCAGACGTTGTTTCTTCCACTGGTCTGGAAAGACCCCTTCGGTTAGACACTTATTATACATTTCTAGAAATCGTTCCGTGTTTGTTTTTATGGCTAACTTAAGGGCCTTGTTGGGTATCCCATCCAATCCAGGTGACTTATTGTCATCGAACCGTTTGCACACTTCCAAAAGTTCCGTTTGCGTGACGGTTGTGATTTCATGTAAATCCTGAGGTGCTGTTATACGCTCTGCCGTTCTCTGCGGTGGAAATAAGCCCGACACTATTTTTTGCATTAGCAAAGGGCATGAGGGCGAGGGTGCCCTAGTGGTGCCTTTGAGTTTTGCCATGACTGCCTTATAGGCTGTACCCCAGGGATTTACATCTGCTTGCTGACAGAGTTCTTTAAAGTTGTCACTTTTGCTTCTCCGGATTGCTAATTTCAGGTCTCTACGCCTATCTTTGTATTGCACCTGCAGGTTCTGGTGAGAGGGCAAACCTCTGGATCGCTGGAACAGTCTTCTAGCTTTATGGCACTTGCTGCGTAGCTCTGCTATCTCTTGGCTCCACCAATATACTGGTGGCCGGCGATTTGTTGACGTTTTCCGGACCATAGATGCATCGCATGCTCTCATTACATGTTTCGTAATCTCGGCAGCCATAGCATTTGCTGTTCCTGGCCTTATTGTAGATTCTCTAAAGGTGAAAGTAAAAGAATCCTCGTCTAATGTGCCTATTTTCCACCCCATTCGTTGTGCCTTCTTTGGTGGGAGTTCCTGGTTGGATCTTTTCTGGTTTATTTCAAACAGGATAGCCACGTGGTCGCTGTGAGTGTACTTTTTACTTACTTTCCACTTGGCGCCTCTCGCTAGGGAACTGGTTACGAAGGTGATGTCAACTACGGAACCTACGTCGTTTCTGCTAAAGGTATTCTCGCTTCCCGTATTGAGCAGCATGACATCTAGTGACGATACCGCTTCGAGTAGTGCCTCGCCTCTTCTATTGGTTCGAGTGCTGCCCCAATCAGTGGCCCATGCGTTGAAATCCCCAGCCATGATGATTGGGCTACGGCCTCTAGCATCATCCATGAGCCTATCCAACATACGCTGGAATTCTTCCAGAGTGCTGTTTGGGGATGCGTAGCAACTATAGATGTGTACACCCTTGACCTTGGCTCGAACGAACCCAGATTGAGGTGTCATCATTTTTTCTTCGAAGGCGTAGTCTCCACAGGTCCAAATAGCAGCTCTTTTTGAGTAATCAGCTGCCCAGACTTTTTCGTCGAGATTCTTGTACTGTTCCGATAATATGGCAACATCTATTTTTGACTCACGAATGGCTTGTGTTAGGAGGTCCTGTGCCGCTTCACAGTGATTTAAATTTAATTGCAGCACTTTCATATTCTTTTTGCGGTTTTTTTAGCTTCCTGGTATACAGGACATACTGCGCTTCCTGCCGCGTGTTTGAAGTTGGTGCTCCCCTTTTCTTCGCAGAGCACGCACCTTGCATCATTGGTGCAGTTTTTGGAAACGTGGCCTTTTTGTCCACACTTGACGCAATCCTCACTTCTGTCCGCCGTATTTGAACACGCTTTTGCTAGATGCCCGAAGTTGAGGCACCTAAAGCATCGCAGCGGCACCACTTTCTCCCGTATTCTGCATACAGTCCATCCGATTTTAACTCTCCCAACCTCCAGAACTTTTTTGGCAGCGTTTATTGGGAGGCTAATGACTGCAGTTTGTGTTCCTGCATAGGCTTTCCTCATGGATTTGATGGATGAGGCCTGCATACCTCGTACTTCCTCGAATTGCTCGGAAAGGGCTTGACAGATCTCTTCTTTGGTAGTGACATCGTCTAGGTCTTTGCACTCAATCAGCACCTCGTGCGTTAGGGTCCTTACTTCCGCCATTTCCCCGAGAACTTGCCCTACTTTGCTTTGGTGCTCAGAGGTTTTTCCAGCTGCTGCTTTCTTGAGCTCAAGCAGTAACTCTCCCTTGGCCGTCTTCCTTATGTGAATTACGTCCGATCCCAGACCATTTAACTCAGGGTTGGTCTTCACTTTTCGGAGTATATCGCAATAGGATGTTTCTCCGGTTTTTTTAATCACCAATGCGTCCGGCTTGACATGTATCTTGCCTGGACCTTTTTTTACCACTCTTTTCCACTCGGCTTTGTTGTGGTCTTCATTTGCGGTTTTTTCGCCTGCATCTTTGCCTCGCGGTTTTGTCGTCTTTCCTGGTTTTTTTGGGAGGGCTTTTTCTTTCCTCTCACTTTGGCACTTCTGGACGCTTTGTTGCACTGACGTTTCTGTTTTTTTCGTGACTATCTCAGCGTACGTCAATGTCGAGGGCTCTTCATTGCTCGGAGATATAGTCCTTTTCCGCTTAGGTTCTGGTAGTTGTTTCAACGGATGCGAAGGCGCCGATTTGCTCATTTCGGATGACTCAATGGTTTGGGTAGCTTTAGACAATCTATTCTTTACCACGTTGTCTTTCTCGGAATTTGCTATACAGTTGTAGTGTCTGCGTATAGCGCTAGTCAGCTTTCTGATTTCGTGGTGCACGTTTGTTTTCCCTTTGATGAATTCTATCAACGTATTGATGTTCTTTCCCAGGGATTGCATGGCTTCACGTCTTTCTCTTTCTTCGCTGTTTTCTCTTCGCCTTTCTTCCTTGTTAGTTTCAGGCGTCAAGCTAGCAGTTGGTGCTTCTGTAAGGTGGAAGTCCGGCTGCTTTTGTGGGGATGTCTGCTCCGTTGCTGGTGCAGACGGCGTCCCTACGTCCTTACTATCGATCGCCTCCTCCATTATTTTTAGCGGCGGTGATCGCATCAGTACAGAGCTTCTCCTAAATGGATTTTCCTCTGTACTTTCAATTCCTGGGTTTGGTACTATGTTTTTTTGTTCTTTTTTTTCTGTTTTCTTTATGTTTGTTTTGTTTTCATTTTGATTCATTTTATATTGGATCCCACGAGTATGGGGGAAAGGAAGGTCCACCACATCAGAGACCCCTGTAATGTGGTAAGGCTACATTACGACACAACGTCTGGCAACGGACTTAGGCTTATTGACCTTGCGGCGGGGCGTAATGTCACAATAGTAAACACACGGTTTCCTCATCTCAATATTCATAAGAGGACATGGCGATCTCCTGATCATGAAACAGTCAATTAGATTGATCATATAGCGATCGACGCAAGGCATGCCTCCAGTATTCTGGATGTCTGAACCTTCCGAGCAGCTAACATCGACTCGGATAATTACCTTGTTGCAGCCAAGGTACGAATGCGGATATCCCAAACGCCACAACAGAAAATAATTACTGTGAGAAGATTTAACGTCGAAAAGCTGTTAGAGACCGCCAGAAACTTTGCCGATCGCGGTTCCCGAAATCTCCTAAAGAGTCCTATGCCGCCAGTATCAAGTATCGACGACCAGTGGCAACACTGCCAACATGTCATCAGAAGTGCCGCAACTGCTGTGGTTGGTTTCAACCGACCACCACCAAGAAACCCTTGATTTGACGACGAATGCCGACACGCACATGCAGCTAAACAAGAGGCATACAAAGCGGCGCTGCGGGCTGTCACTACAGCATTCACTAGTATTGAAACGGAAGCTGCCAAAATGGGTTTAGCGGTAAACGAGGGCAAAACAAAGTATATGCTGTCAACGAGAAGGGACACACAACATAGACGAATTGGACAGAACGTCACAATCGACAACTACAACTTTGAGGTAGTAAGGGACTTCGTCTACCTCGGCTCTGCTATAACCTCTGAAAATAACACCTCAGCCGAAATAAGACGAAGAATATCTCTTGCAATCGCTGTTTCCAATCTGTTTACCAATCTTATTACATAACTAACTAGCATTCTGTGGATTATCATAACAACAAAGAGCACACGTCTTTCTTCAAGAGACGTTCATTGAAGCTGTTCGTATAGGAGAATTTGTTAGCGTCGATTTTATGTCCCCCTACCAACATAATGACCATAACAACAGCAGCATCATGCTAATAGCAGCATCTTTTTATTTCTTATCTTGCAAAACACAACAATGTTCATTACTTTTCTAGGCCCTACAACGGTCGAACTATGTAACGATCGAATATAGTAATTCTTTAAGCTGATTTTATAATAAAGACGTTATTTAGACTTGCATTCTTTTTTTGGAAACGTAACTCGCGCTCATGCCTAAAGGAGCTAAGCCAACTTGGTGTGCGAAACAGGATCCTAGCTAAAGATCGAACTGTCGGGAGAAGCTCGTTGGGTGAGGCCCAGGTTTACTGAAGTTTACAAGTCGTCCATACATCAGATTTGATCAGACTTACTTTTCGGGGGCGTTTTTGCCAATAAATATACGTAAATATCGTCGTAATTTGACAACAAAAAAAACCATGTCATGCGGCCACGTACAGTTCAAATCGTAATGAAGTTACCCTATGATCCGTTCCAGACGGATTGTAACTTTTCTCTATTGATGGCGATCACGAATATATGTGAACACATACATACATATACTTCATAGAGTCTACCTCGATTATTTGTCTATGTTACACTTAAAGTTGGTATACCCATAAGATATGGTATAATAATCAGTGTCGTTAGGCCTTCTTCATAAGGGCTTCAAAATATGGTATCATACGATCCGTTCCAGATCGATTGTAGTTTTTCTATATGCTTCGTTTTATTTTAGACTCAGGACTTTAGGAAGAGTTATATATATAGCCGGATAATGGAAAATTTAACTGAATTGTTAGCTGATGGAAATCATTAAAAACAAAGCCGCATACGCGTTCGTTTTTATTTTTTGGCTTTAACTTCTTTCAATTTTTATGTTGACTGTCCTCTGCACCATCTTGTGTCACTTCAATCTGTGCCCTGTGTACGAAAAAAGAAACAGCCATTCGGTAGTCTGGCTGCTCAGAACCACAAATAACTGAAAAGAAATACAACTATTACGTTTTACAACTCAGGCTTTGCTCTGAGTTAAAAAGAAAAAGCCTACTGCTTTGCATTGTACACGTCTATAGCTGCTGGTACTGTTGAAATGGAATATTGCTAGTTAGTAGCGAAATATGAGTTTGGCACCACTGTGTGCGCTACGATAATGCAAACTAATTAAACGCAACCATTTACTTGAACTTTTGCATTCTCTATCTGTAGCTTTCTTCTGGGTATACCTAAAAGTTAGCTGAAATCATTATTTGGAGTAGTTCATGGCATTTGCTGAACAATTCTTTTTTCGCATACTTAGTCCGAAAATATAATTTGTAATTTTTAAGTAAATATATCTCTATCTCTATTACATGAATTCAATGAAGAAAATATAAGAGTCATAATTTTTGTTACGTTCTCATTTCCGAGAAGCAACAATTTTATTGTCTATTACCCTTAATTGCTTGTGAAAATCTATACAAATCCAAACTGATAAAGAGACTGCTAGTGGATAAAACCATTTTCGTCATCGTGTGCAATACCTGGTTTGTTTCGCTTATGACAAAGGCGAAGTCGGGGATTTTCATCAGTGCTTATTTATTCTAAAAATCAGAACATATCAGACCTTAGGAAATGCAGATTACTGGTGAGTTAAACTTGCATTCCAGCTTCTATGAAAATTGCAAGTTGGGATGCCATTTTATGGGTGTTAGTGGTAGGGACAAATTTTGTGTATACCAGTGCTATAAGTTTTTTTTGTGGTATAGTAGCTGATTTTAGATTAATGTTTATTTTTCTGTTTTTCTTCCTAAAGATTTTTAATTGTTCTATATTTTATATTCATTATCAGATAAAAGATATATTACTAATTTGTGCATATTTTATTTGCATTTTGCGCAAGAACAGGACAACGACAATTTTATTCTGTATTCAGGCAGATAAATTAATAAAAAAAAGTTCGAATATTTATTAATTAATTGAAAGGAATTTTTTCATGTAATTTCCTTTTCTTTTTTTCTACATTTATTTAAAAATATTTGAAAAAAACTATTTACTATGAGATTTCTACAGGTTGCTTTTTATGTTTTATGTAAATGTTTCTTCTTTCATAAAATACAATTTTATGATGTATATTTTATTGGCCGGCAGCCGTCCTTACTTGAAGTGCATTGAAAACTAAAAGTTTTCTCACTGTCCAATCTCTCGCGAGCTTCTCGTCTCACAAACATCCGACAGTGTAATTGTCATGAAATAGCTTCTTGAATGTCTAATTGTTCTTCGAGGACGGAATTAAAGATTGGAAACCTTCCATGTAACGAATGGTTTTGAGAAGCTAAGCCAATTGCGTAGTCGACTTCCTCTAAGTCACGGGGCATCAAAATTATTTCCAGTTAAAGGATTTTTTTGGGAAAATTCGGGTTAGAAGGTTAATATTTTCTTTTAAATGTATTTATTCATCTTAAAACGAAGGTAAAAAAAGACGTAAAGTCAATAAAGAGAATCTTGCTCCTATAACACATAAGTTCATTATATTATTAACTTACGGTGTTTACCAGTTTAAGAAATGATTCAATCTTAAGAATCATCGTTTACATCACCAGCAAATATGTTTCGATAGCAGGTGCTTAAAACATACTTTTCAAAACCAATATTTTTTTTTGGCCATATACATAAAACTAAAACCTTTAGTCGTTTGTTGATCATGGGATGGAAACACATTACAAAATTCATATGAGACCACATCGTTGTACACATGAAACTTATTTGGAAACTAAAAAATTGGTGTTAAACTCTAGCCATATGCGTAGATCATTGCTTGAAACTACAACATATTTTAAAACTTGTTTTATGTTTTTAAGTAAACAAAAACACGGCGCCCATGCGAATTATAGTCATTATTTTCAATTTTGTGTGCTTGATGTGTGTATAACATTGCATTAATATCTAGGCTTATGAGAAATATAAGTGGTACTTGTACCTACAAAACATGTATGTGTATAGTTACAATAGGGAAGTATTGGTTTCGTGAAATATTTGCAACTCGAAATCTGTATGGTTGACTGGAGCCTAAACCTGGATGGATTCGGTGCAAACTTTATATCTATGGGCTTACACCTTGAGGCGAAATCGAAATTCTAGTTCTAACCTCAAAACTAAGGGCACTACTTAGGCCGATTTCAATAAAAATGGATTTGCTCTAAAACGTCTCTAACGATTTTGATCACATTTTATATTTGAGTTATTTCGGATGTATGCTATAAGATGGCATACCACCTTTTAGGCGAGAAATTCGAGTAACGCTAATATTGAAAATCGGCTGTTTCTTGGGTAAAGACTGGTTGGGCTTAAAATGAATATATGGGAAATATAGGACATTTGCAAAGATATATCATATACAAATTTTGAAACAACCACGCCCACTTTTTAAAACTTTTATATTTTAATTTTTTGACTAGAAATTGACAATAGAAAATTAGATTAATTCTTTAAAATCCGTTCAAACATTATAAATAGCTACGCCCACATTTAGAAGGCATTTTAAAACATTAAACATTTAAAATTTAAACTGAAATTCGATAATATCCAGTAAAAAGTATGCCGATGATTTCTCTACACGAGTGGAGTGTGGTCTGTAGTCTGTGGGCTCTGTATGCCTCATTGGTAAAAAAAAATTTGACAGGTTGATGGCGCCAGGGGCTAGCTTCTCACAAATATTCGTGTTGTGCGTGTTATATTCTCTTATACGAATAGAAGAGGCCTACTGTTTAATGCACTTGTCCGAAGGGCAATTTATTATTTTGAGAAGCTTTTTTATGACAAGTTATACTATTTGAATGTTTGTCAGACGCTCGCAAGAGGTGGGGCTGTGCAAAATCTTTTAGTTGCTTTGGCTGGGACTCGAACTTAAGAGACAATTTTTAAAATTGTTGAGGTTCATAGTAGATTTGTTTATTTTGTTCCTGTAGCTTTTACTTAATGTATTAAGTTCAGTTTTTTAATAATGTAAATTTATATGTTTATCTTATTTATTGAAAATTTGAATGAGTTCCGTTTCCAAATCAAGTTCGTTCCAACTCCAAAGGACTGGAAATGGGTTCATGCTTTAACTGAGCGTAACTCCTTGGTGCAGTTCCGACCAAGAAAGTATCCAAACATTTTGTATTAAGAGCTTAGATTTAAGTTTGCGTACCTTTCGTCATACGTGCCTTTGAATATTTCCACACTCCACACGTATTTTTTCTATATGAATTTCCTTGTTCGAAATGGGGGAAACATCGCAGCTAAAATTATGGGTAATGTTTTTCCTTGTTTCACCAGTTTTTAGATATAATAGGATTTCAATATTTTGCTTTACTAATAGTGCTTTTCGTACGTTCATCCTGCAGATTTCTGATTAAAATAACGGTAAAGGCCGAATTTAAATAAAAGAATGGTTTCGTCATACAACCACTTCCGAACACTGCGAAGATCTTATTATCGTGATCATCTTATAACCTAGGGTTGTCAGACCATTTACCTCCTACTAACCAAGGATTCAGGGGAGATCCTAAAAATTCTATAAATCCTTATACAAGGTTTTCAAAGAGCCCAATAAGACTCGACAATTAAATCTGTACGTCATCAGCAGAGAGGTGAGAAAATACATTTTTGGAGACTCTAGGTAAGCCATTTATCAACATACAGGAGAGGACTAAGCCCAGTATTAAATCATGGGGTACTCCCGACTAAAGAATTCTGGTTTGATAAATATATTTATCAGACAAGTACCACTATACCCAAATTCAAAAATAAATCGCAATTTTTTGGAATAAAATGTCTTGATTTTCCATATCAAAGGCCTTGGAGAAAACAAGAACGCACAAAATTGTTTAAATGTCTTTATCAAATGGAGATGTTATATGTATCACCAAGTACCTTTATCGTCATAGTGGAACAGCAGTGGTTTGCTTTAAAGTCAGATTGACTTTCAGGGAGAAAATGATTCTCTGGAGCTTCTGAAGCTTAGTTGCCGTTTCTCCGTTTAAGAAATTTTGGCCACCATGGGGTACATGATAATCATCATTGTACACATCCAATGTATTATGAACAAAAATCGAATCAAAAGGGCAAAATTAATCGACTAGTTAAAAGCCAGATGCCATACGTTATAAATTTATTAATAATTGTAATACCTTCGACTATTTTGCAATGCAAAACTCAACTCCTCCACGATCGAAATTGAAAAAAGAACTTTTAAGAAGAACAAAAGCTAATTTACATTGTAAAACGGAATGAGAGTACAAAGTACCTACATACGAATGGGTCGTACGTACTTGTCCCTTAATGCTCAAGTCTTGTTCTAAAAAATTGGACGTGGCATTCTTCATATTTGAAGGAGTTATTTTGACATTGTACTGATGGGTATCTGGGAGATATTATGATTTTTTTTTGTTTTTAATAAAGTCTAAGTCTCTAAAAGTCAGTTTGCTTTAAAAATTATTTTCGATTTCTAGTAAAAATTTTGAAAAAATGGGAGTGTTGAAGTTCCATTTGTTTTATAACTATCAAATATTAATTTTAAACCCAATTGCTGAGCTCAAGTTTCTGAGCAACACCAGGGGTGTACAAAGCGCGTACGTTCCAGGTGCATACTCTCAGTTCGTAGACCGTAAACGTTCCGGGTCGTGATTTTATATAAGGCGGTCGATTTGAATCGAAGTCGCGTGTTTCTGGCGTAACTAATGATTTCTTATGTGGTTAGGAAGTTACCCCGACGGCACAACCCCTAAACTGGAGGGTCAGTTCCTTTCGTTGAAACCCCTAGGACGAGGGGTCGGTTGAGAAAAAAACCGATGTCAGTAACCCGCTTCGGGGATGTGAGCGCTACCGTTCGCCTATTCAAGGCTTGTCCTCTGACTAGTTCTGACTAGTTCGTTACCTTTTATACCAACGTTCCCCGGTATCTACATGAGTTCAATTTTATTATAGCTCCCGATAAGCTTGTCTCTGATGGTTTTAATTATTGGAGTTCTGTTGTCGATGTTTTTGATGGTTTGAATTGTTGATAAACTGTCGGTGATAGAACGGAGGAGAATTCTTCGAATTCGGGTAGAGTTTTCCCGTCTTGACCAACAACTGCGAAAGCAACTCCTGCGCTGGTTTTTGACTCATCAGTAAATAGGATGCTCCGATGTGTTTGTTTGGTATCCATAACTTCGGGGAACATTTGTTTGTAGGTTTCACCTGGAGTGCATGTTTTCGGGAACGAATTAAGTTGGGTATTAATCGATTCATCCTTAAGGATCCATGGTGCGTAAAGTATATTTTTGCATGCTTTGTTCGAAATGGGTATGCCGATGTTTTTTGCGTGTACTGTAGCGTTGTAAATCGTTTATGGACATTTAGGGATTCTTCTCCGACTGAGGGATTTTTTTTTATTGTAAACGGTTATTAAATTTTGTAGGCAGGGCTTAACTTTGGTATAAGGAAAAAGGTTGAGAGGACAAAATGCTCTTTAATAAAATGAAGTCCGGCTTCCGTTAGGATGTTTTTGATATGTGTACTTCTAAAGGCTTCATGGCTTAGCTGGATAGCTGTGTGGTACAGGGTCATTCATTTCGTGGTTTCAAGTTGGTAGCACTGGAATACAGTTGCCAAACTTAGCTGTCATTTTAAGTGTCATAATATTAGTTGAATGTTTGCCATTTAACGTGTTTAACAATCGAACAACGCGTTTAAATTGTTAAAACTTACTGCAAAAGTGATGATTCGTGCATTATGGGATGATTATGGTCGTCATAATCGACCGACTACGCAAGCAATCGGTAAAATTGTGAAGAAATTTGAAGTAAGTGAAAGGCCTGTGCATCATCGTTGTTCAACGTGTCATACACTTCACTATGGCGTATTTTGTATTTGGATTTGCATCTCCATCCTTATAAAGTTCAACTTACGCAACAATTGAAGCCTGATGACCATTCACTACGCCGTATATACGCTTCTTGGGTTTTGGAACAACAGACAATAAACACCGATTTTTCGAACAACATTTTCTTCAGTGATGAGGCACATTTCTCACTCGGTTGGTATGTAAACAAACAAAATTGCCGCATATAGGGCTCAGAAAACAGATAAGTGATCGAAGAGGTGCCGTTGCATCCAGAAAAAGTGACTGGTGTGCTCTATGGTCAAAAGGTGTCATTGGTCCGTATTTCTTCGAAGATGCCAGTGGGCGGTCGGTTACAGTCAATTCGGAGCGATATGGTCGAATGATAACCGAATTTTTTTGGCCGGCTATTGAAGATATGTGGTTCCAACAAGACGGGGCAACAAGGTACACAACACGACAAATTATGGCTTTATTGCGTGAGAAGTTTTCTGGTCGCATAATTTCACGTTTTGGCGACGTCAATTGTCCACCAAGATCATGCGATTTGACACCGTTAAATTTTTTTCTGTGGAGCTACGCAAAAGACCACGTGGTTTTGTTTTTGATACTGCAACCTAAAGATCTATTGTATCTTGGGGTGTAGTTTTACTCTAAGAGACGTACCACCTCCCTAATGAAGGAAAGCACGTCCTTAGTTGCAGAGGTTCTAATATCTGCCGGCGAGCATGTTACCTTGCGGAAGATGCGCCACCTCAGCCAATGCAGAGCTGGACATTCACAGAGAATGTGCTCAGATGATTCGTCATCTTCTGAGCAGAACCTGCATTCTATGTCTGGGCATAGATTGAGTTTGTTGAGGTGATATCTCAGGCCGCAATGACCTGTTAGAAAGCTCACCAGCTTCCTAATGTTTTCTTTGTCTAAACTTAGAATTTCCTTATAAGAATATGGCTCGATTAACCTCTTGGATTGTCGTAACCCCGGGAAATTTTCCCAATGGGTTAGACGAAGTTTATGCTCCCATGCGTTAATCAGCGCTGTGGCATTAGCCCAGTTGACGCCACAGTAAGGTCCAGATCCAATAAACGCAGATCCTGAGCCAGCCCTGGCTAGTTCATCTGCATATTCGTTGCCTGCAATCCCCTGATGACCTGGAACCCATCCGAGTACCACACTATTATGTCTAGTCCATTAATTTGGACGACAGAGCTCTGAGAGCTGCCTGACTATATGAGAAGATATAAATTATTGCGCCCTTGATTTTCTTACTAAGGTTTATTCTGGCGCAGATCTCAATGGCATGGAGTTCAGCATGGAAGACCGTGGGACACATTCCCATAGGTATTGAGAGTTTGGTATTGGGTCCAAAGACACCAGCACCCACTCCAGAGTCCATCTTTGATCCGTCTGTGAACCATATCAGACCTCTAGGGTCCAGTGTTGGAACACCATTAGACCAGTCTGCACGGTCTAATGCATTAACCTCAAATAACCTACCGAAACAGTATTCCCTGACCATAACGTCGGGTACAGTGCAGAGCATGTCTCTTTGTGGGATTGAGTCAAGAATTTTCAGGTGTCCCACGTGGTCACCTGCCTTAAACTTGTATTCTAGCTGCAACTTGATTGCGCATCTAGCAGCCGTCTTCCTAATAAAGATTTGTAAAGGCGTGAGCCCAACGATGGCTTCTAAAGCTGCCGTAGGGCAGGTACGCATGGCACCTGAGATACCGAGACAGGCTATTCTTTGTAGCTTCTGAAGCTTTGTAGCCGTTGTCCGTTCAAGTACTTTTGGCCACCATACGATGGCCGCGTACGTGATAATGGGCCTCACTAACATTGTATATATCCAATGAATCATTTTAGGATTGAGACCCCAAGTTCTACCATAGAAGCGTCTCCTGGCCCACATGGCCCTGGTGGCGCGTTCTATGGCGGACTTGATATGAGTATTCCAGTTGGGTCTTTTCTCAAGGATGACTCCGAGATATTTGACTTCACTGGATTACACTAATGTGGTGCCTTTTATGGTGATAGGTCCCAGATTGACCAATCTTTTGTGATTAAAAGGCACTAGGATGGTTTTGCTAGGGTTAATGGAAACACCCTCGCTATTACACCATTCTAAAACGTGTAGTAAAGCACCCTGCATGACGCTAGAAATAATCAAGCCGTGTTTACCACTAACAATGATCGCCAGGTCATCTGCATAACCAATAGCGATGTAGCCTGATCTATATAGATCTACTAGAAGTTTGTCGATAAGTAGTTACCACAGAAGTGGAGAAAGGACGCCTCCTTGGGGGCAACCTTTAACTGCGTTCACAGATACAGACACTTCTCCGGAGGAGGAAGTAATGATCCGACTTTCGAGCATGGCTCTAATCCATTGGTTGGTCGAATCTTCGATACCTCTGCAACTAATAGCCTGCTATCGTAGCCAGTGTTATCGAAAGCACCCTCAATATCCAAGAATGCACATAGGGCTATTTCCTTGGAACGTAAGGTTCCTACTATCTTCTTGACAAGATAGTGAAGAGCGCCTTCGGTTGATTTACCTTTTCTATATGCAAATTGGCTTGAGTGTAGAGTGATAGACAGATCTAGTCGGGCTCTAATATGAACATCAATAAGTCTCTCCATAGTTTTGAGAACAAAAGATGTTAGACTAATGGGTCTGTTTGATTTAGGCAGCTCACTAGGCCTATTGCCTGGTTTCGGTATGAAGATTACATTCACCTGCCTCCAGGTAAACGGAATGTAACTCCAGTTATAGCTGGCTCTAAATAAAGCGATAATAGCCGGCAGGATGAGATCGATTGCCTTCTGCAGGAGACCTGGAAAGATCCCATCACCGCCGGGGGCTTTGAATGGTTTGAAAGAGCCTTACCGGACTGAATATTTTACCAGATAAACTGTACTGGCGATACAGACCCTATGGTCAGATGCGTTCGAGTGTGTACGGAATGCACAGGTGGTCGAACCTGGGAAGTGAACCTAAAGTAGGGTTCTAAGTGTATCGATTTGGTCCGACGTGTAGGTACCATCAGTCTTTTTGAGTAAACCTACACTATTTGCGTGATCCTTTACAAGTGCTTTATGGATACGTGCCGCTACTGGCATGTCAGTGATGTTTTCATAGCATTTTCTCCATGTAGCGCGTTTGGATCGTCTTAATTCTGAATTGTATTCAGTGAGAGCGAACCTCAACTCTTCGTGCGTTTTGCAGCGTTGAAGAGTCTTTTAACCTTTTTCCTAAGCTTAGCAAGTTGGTCATTCCACCAGGGAACCTTACGCTTACACATACTGGTTTTGGGGACGCAACTGCTATGATTGGAGGTAAGCAACACATCGTCTAATTGATAAGCTGCTTCATCTAGATCCCACGTGGACGTGGACGCAATAGATGGGATTAGCGTATCTAATTTTGAGAGGACAAGTCCTCGATACAGATTCCAGTCCGTGGATTTGGGATCGTATCTAGAAGAGTCATGTGTCAGTCTGCCCGGAATGTCGAACCTGATGTGCAAGTGGTCGGACAGCGAGGCTTCGTCAGACACATGCCAGTTTACTACTGAGTTTGAAATAAATGGACTAGCGAGTTTGAGGTCAAGTACCTCTTCGCGAATCGCATTGCATGAAGCTGGGTTTAGAGCCTTTATTCAAAATATCTACTTAAGACACTCACCCCTTCTATTTATGCCACTACTGCCCCAGACCTCGTGATGCGCATTGGCATCGCTACCTAGGATGTAGTGCAGGTTGCGTTTCTGGCAGTGTCGTATTAGTTCCTGGACCTCTGTGGGCGGAATGTTGTCGTCATCGCCGGGGAAATATGCCGAGGCACACACGATGTTCTGTGTTCCCCTCTAGTCATAAATTCTTGAATAGAGAGAAAGTTAAAATATTTGCTGATCAAGCAGGCCGCCCTTGGCACTGACTCCCCGCATTTGTAAATTAACTTACTTGTCGTACTCCATAGACCTCTAATGTGTCCGCTGATAACCCAAGGTTTTTGGATAAGGCCAAGGGTTATATTTTCATCGGCGAACTGCTTGCTAAGGGTAGCGGACGCGCCCTTAGCGTGATGCAGGTTCGCCTGTAACACTTTAATGGTGCTCATTTAGTCCTCCTTGGAGGATCTAGCTTGTCTGAGTAGTTGGGTTTTTTTTTAGGGCCTTTTCCTCTACAACAAGCAGCCAGATTTGGACGACCCAATGGTCTGTTCCTGACCGACTCTTCTTTATGGCAGTAAGCGTGCCCACTGGCGCCGCTTGCTGGACGAGTTGAACCGGCTACGGTGCCGGTTGTTTGGGATATGTAGCTAGTGCCACCTCTACGGTAGTGATCCACAGATCTAGCTGCCTAGATCTAGATGCCCTATGGCCCTGCTGGTTGAAGGAGTTGGTCGTGGGACCTGCTTAATGGGCTTATTTCCGAAACCGCTATGAGCACCATGCCCAGTGGCACTGGTGGTCGAAGGGGCAGATGTTGTTGCCGGGTTAGCTATGGTTGTTTTGGAATCGCGTCGACTAACATGCCCAATGGCGCTGTTAGACGAGGGAGCAGGTTGGGGATCCTGTCTGTCGGACACATTTCCGCAGTCAGGTGAAGGTCCAATTACCTCCTTATCGGAGGTACCGCAGCCAGACGCTGTTATCTTATCGGTGCTCCTTAAGATCAGCTTAACCTAGCCGAAGCGGTAACTAATTTTGCCTTTGCAGTTGTTTATCCTATTCATGGAGGAGCACCATCCTTTTCCCTCTTGATGACCTTCCATGAATTGGCCGGCATTTTGAGCGGTTATTGTCGCTAGAATCTTTTCTGAGGACAGCTCCAGACTTTGTGGAAAGAACCCTCGGACAATATGTGGTTTAGGGAAAGATCCTTCCTCCACAAGTGTCACGTTCAGTCCACTGTTGGCTCTGATCCTCTCGAAATTCGAGCGCATCCACTCAGCGGTCGCAGTGTCTGCGATTATCAGGTGTAGGTCCTGCCTTGACTTTCTTGGCGACCGATTCTATTGGTGTCTGATCCTCCGATCTGACACGTTTAGTTTCGCGGTGAGTAGGGGTGGCAATCTTTGAGTATGCGAGAGCGCTCTCTCTACTCTTGCCAATTCTAAGCGCGTGCTTAAACCGCCGTCAGTTTGATAAATCCATCCTTTTGTTGTAAGATCTGTAGGTCATCAAGCATCTTCCCAATGGAAGAGCAACCGGACTTCTCCGTGATAATACTACAGGCATCAACAATGGTGGACGCGTCAGAATCAGATGTGGCAGATTCCACATTCCCGGTTCTGACAGCAGCGGAAGGTTTCGAAGGGGCCAATGTGGCAACCCCTTCTAAACGTTCATGGTAGCGTTGGCCGTCGAGTGCTCAGAAGCGCATCGGGAAACAGAGGGTTGCTCAACAGCAGAACCCAAGGTTGATGCGATCTGAGATGCATCCTTCTCATCGTTTGATTTAATATTTTTTGGAATGTTGGACCCACGAGTATCCGGGAAGGGAGGTCGCCCATGGCGGAGCCCGGTATGCCACAGGAAGGCTGACTTAAAACCGAAGGGCGTCAGGTATTCGGAGTTCGCATACTAGCGACTAAGCACCCTCTTAGCCATGCATCCATCGGCATATGTTTTTCCACCTTGGATTAGGGATTTGGTAATGGGGTTTTCTCCCCATCGTCGCTCACTTTAGCCGGCCTTATGCTAATTCCACAAATCCATCAAACTGATCAGCCAGAGAGGCACAAAGCCAGTAGCAGGTTGATCTGATTGTGGGTAGTTTCCTTAGCATAGGAGCCGTTGCCCGGCGGCCGCCACGAGGAGGCAGTGAGTCTTCTTGAAGCGTTGCCAATAAGGATCGTCCAAAGACTTTACCCTATCGGTTTGCACCTGGACCGCGTGGTTTAATCTAGACTCATTAAAAACCAAAATAAAGTGGTTAAAAATTACATCAAAAGAATCACATGCTGTGAATCTTCCCGAGAATGAGAATATTGTTTTTCACACTTAAAATAAATAAATAGTTGGCGCAACAGGTCGATGGGACTCAGAGCCTAGCTTCTCACCACCATTCGTGTTATGCGTCTTATATTCTTTACTATATTTTTTTACTTACCTTTACTTTCGAAACCGAAAATTGAATGACCCTATATGTTGGTTTTATAAGCATAAGTGAAGGTTTTGAGCATTTCCCATATAAAGTTAATCCGTAATCGATCTTTGATAGTATAATAGAACTGGTGATATTATGTGGGAATTAATGAGACAGGAACTATTTTAAAAAGCTAAGTACCTAATAATATTACACCTGGTAGTTAAATTAAACTTAAGATCCAAACAATGTTTTTTTTTCGAATTAAACTTTAAAAAATATTTACATTTTTTATAGGTATTAAACTAAAATTAAACGTAATATATTTTGGACAGCTAAGTTTTCCTGCATATGTGGACGATTTCAGTTTTTCCCCCTGATATTTTTACCCAGGAGCGAATACACCAGGTTGAAAGATCTGATAAGATATTAGAGAAATTTGTGCTTTTTCTGTGAGTTCTATATTTCGATTTTTCTATATCTTAGAACAATCTCGCTTAGTTCATCAAATGCAATAATGAAAAGAATAACAGAGAGTGGAGATCCTTGTGGTATGCTGTTATGGAGTTTTTTAATCAATGAGAGGTGATTGCCTAATTTTACTCGGAATTCTCTGATAATTAAAACGCTTCAATGTAGCTACATATTTTGGGTCCGGTTTTCCAATGCTTAATTTATTTATTTTTATATGAACGATTCGATTCGATATCTTAAAATCAATTGATAGAATTGAAATGTGATTTTTGTTTGATAGAGCGGATGAGATGTAATGTGAAGAAGTGCATCCATGGTAGAGCGTCTACGTTTACCAGAGCAACCTTTTGGGATTTTATTTCTCTCTGTAAGTAAAACATTTATTTCTTTAATAGTATTGGTTACGTGAACAAATTCAAACTCGAGATTTTAATCGAACTTGACATTATTATGATGGAGAATTTCAAAAAGTGTGCTTGCCAGTGCCGTCTGTCTGTCTGTCTGTCTGTCTATTCAAGAGGCTACAGCCTAAACGGGTGGACGGATCTAGATCAAACCTCATATACAGCGTCTGTGGGATAATCCCTAGAGGCGAAATCGGAATTCTCATTTTAACCTCAAAATTAAGGGTACTTTACTTAAGACCGATTTTAATAAAAATGGATTTTCTCAAAAACAACTCCAACGATTTCGATTAAATTTTATATTACCGCTAGTCTCTTAGACAGTATACAACATCTTTGATCAAAACTGTTTTGAAAAATAATTTACTAACAGTCAAATTCATAAAAATACGATTTTCTTGAAAACTTTCTGCTCGTTATTGTTTTATTTTCATATCTAGACTATTTTTACAAAATCCTATAAGATGGCATGTTACTCAATTAATTAATTGTCTAAAATGGTACTTTCCTTAGAGCCAACTTAACAAAAAGCACTTTTTCATATCATATTATTAATACGAAAAAATTAATTTCATCTCAAGATCTTCCTCCTGAACCGGATTTTTAAAATTATGCACCATTTTAAAACCCTTTCCCCACAGATATGGTCCCTATTTTAAAGTTTGAGGCCAGATTGATAACATAGGTAAAATATTCGTTTAAAAATAAGTCAATACATATGCATTTACGCAAATTCACGTATAGTATAGTAAACCATAGATTATGTATGTATTGTACTTGACTCTTTCCACATTCACACTAAGGTTTGAGGAAAAATTTCTCACCAGAAAGAAGAAAAAAAACTAAATGAATTCTGGGAAAAGTACCATTATTATTACTACATATATTGTCGTGCACTTTATTTCGAATTCTTTTAAGAAAAGGATTTTATGCAACTTTTTTAAATGTTTTTTGAAACTCAGTTTTCTAATATTTTACGAAGGTATTTTATTGATTGCACTTCTTCAACCTTTTTAGTATTGATTTCAAAATAAGGACTAAGTTCACTATTAATAACCGTACATTTGGACTTGCTCACATTTATTTTTAACTTGTCTAACCATTTACAAAGGTCAACTAAATCACTTTTCATATGTTTATAAATCAATGATACATATTTACCACGTACAAATAACAGGGGATCGTCTGCAAATAATGATATTTTGCTGTGTTTCAAAACATCGTTTTTAAACGGACCGAAACGGATCCTGTGTACACCGATAACTGTTTTTCCGACTTACGATATCACGTCATTTATTTTTGTTCTTTGAGTTCATTCACTTAGGTATGATTTAAACTATTTGAGTTCCGTATTTTTTATACCGTAGTTTTCTAGTTTTTTTAACAAGTATATTTCAATCTATGGTTTCAAAAGCCCTTTGAAAGTTTAAAAACAGAGTAATGATTTTGTTATTGTTGCATGCCTTTTTTTGAGGACACAACCAACCAGTTTAGGAACGTTTCCTAAGAATGACCAGTCCGAAATCCGAAAATGGACTTCAAGGCTTTTCAGTTTTGCCTTAAAAAATTTTTTCGATTTCTATTTTGATTTCTAATTGCGTAAACTTTTTTTTTGTAATTACACGGATAAATTTATTTAGTAATTTACATTTCATAGTATTTGTTTTAAGTGCGTTCTTGAATTAAATTCTAGGTCTAATCTATCCAGCGTAGTCTTCTAATTCTCTTCGGGCTCTCTACAATTTGACGTAGTTCTGCATTTGTGTGTTCCGAGATTTGTTGCAGATGTTTCATTGCAGCATTGGTTATTTCTTCTTTCACTAGTTTGATGTGTTCTATGGAGGTTATCATTACGGACTTACCAAGCCGCATTAGTAATACTCCTCAATAACTTATTTTAGAATCTTTGTATAATTTGGTGTATAGTTTTCTTTGTAAAGCCCCAGAGCCGTATTTCATACATCCATATCGGTTTTAGGATTTGCTGATATGTGAGCAATTTGTTGTATGTGGAGAGTTCAGAATTTCGTTCTATTAGTTAATACATTTTTCTGAATTTAATATTTAATTCTTCCTGTTTCTTTTTCAGGTGCTCTTTCCATTTTAGTTTAGCACATTCCCACTGATAATTGTATGATTTCTGTAAGCGTATCTTCTTCTTCTTCAATTTGATTGCTGTTTATTAGAGGTACTTGTAGGTTAATCCTCTCAAGGTATCTGAAGATAATTGATGTAATTTCAATAATTGTTTGGCTCGCTGTCATTATGACATTGGAATGGTCTGATGAAAGCCCTTCGTCGCCTTCTATTTATATGTAATTTTGAGATACGCCTTTCGTGACTAATATATCTATAAGATCAGGTATCTTGTTTGCATCTGTTGGGCAATAAGTAGACATTTTTCCACTTTTAAGATCGCATTTCAACGTTTGTTGAATTTGTTTGCCTGGAACCCCAAAAGGTGTGCTTGGCATTAAATTCTCCTCCAATGATGAAATTGCACCCAAGTGTTTGGAATAGATTTATATAGTTCTCTTTTTAGTTTAAGTTTCGGTGGGCAATATATTGCTGAGATTTTCCACAAGTTATTTTCCCTCATTTCAATGCCTATTGTATTAACTTGCATGTACTCTTCCTCTATTGATGTATCTTGAAGATGTTTTATGCTATCTTTAATAAAGATCGCAGAACTTCCTCTTGCTTTATATGCGGGGTGAATGGCATGGTAGATCTTAAATCCCTTGATGTTAGCGTAGGAAGATTGTGCTAAGTGACTTTCGAATATAAGGAAGATATTAATCTTTTTATCAGCAAGAAATATCTCTACTTCTGGTAAGTGTTATTTAAGCCCATCGGCATTCCAGGTTGCTATTCTTATTGTTAAGAAAAAATTCTTACTTAAAATTCCCTTTGTTAATTTTTGCTTCAAGATTTTTTATGCTTTTGATGCTTCTCAAGATATTTTTAAGAATCTTATTGCATCATCTTCATTCGCTGGTTTTGTCTCTCGTGCTATTTTCTCATACACATGTGAGTACGTTCTTTTCAACTTGTAGTTTTTGTTTATGTGAAGTGGTATCCTTTTCTATCTCCCTTTTGGATCTGCAATTCCTTGGCAACTGTGCAGCCTCGGTAGTTTGCAGGATGTTCCTCATTGCGGTCAGTTTGCACATTTTGGGAGAGTGTTTTTTTTTAATTGGGCAATCTTCAGCAAGGTGTTTGCCAGTGCATTTAACACACCTTGCTTCGCTTGAACACTATGTTTGTGTATGATTGTATCCTTGACATTTTTTGAATTGTGGAATTGTGGAATTAGCCCACTAGTTTCAATTTTAACTCACATATTAAGAATGCTTTGTATATTATATATATTTTCCACTTTCGCTTGACTCGAAAGTAAGCATACATAGGGGTAATTCTTTTTTTAGTATGCATCCAATATTTCAAAGTTTCTTTGCTTGAAGTCATTTATTATGTTTTCTTTAGGACATGTAGGGTGGAGTCCTCTTGTCATAACCTTAATTGGTCTTTCATTTTTATTTTCGTAGGTGAAACAAGAGATATTTTTCTCATTTAATTTGTTTGCCAGAGTTCTGTAGGTATCCGAGTCAAGTGTATTTATTTTGCAAATATTGTTTTTTAGTGCTACGATTTTAAATTTTCCGTAACCGATTTCATTAATGCATGGATTTATGCGGAATTGGTTAAATTGGTTTCCTTGTTTTGAACCGGCTCCAACAGGCGTCGTGTTTTCTAATTCACCCACGATCTCTGGTGAGGAGTTGGCTTTTCGTTTTTTGGATTGCCTTCTTTTAAATATCCAGTTTGTTTCTCTTTCGAGTTCCTCTTCATCAGTGCTGAGATGCATTTGGTTAGTAGTGATAGCTTCAGTACTATTTTCAGTACAAAGCTTGCACAGTAAAAAGCAGATTTGGAATCCACGATCCACACTTACGAGCCACTATGTAAAGCTTTCGTTGGTCTGTCACTTTAGCTACAGATCCCGCCTTAGATACCAATATATGTATTATAAAATTTTATCTTGGAATTATGGAAAGATCACAAGGTGCATTCAATGAATCAGTATTTCACTTGGAAGAGAGCTGCAAGCTCTATCCTATGATGTGGTGAATAAGTTTCGCACTATTTCGGAACTTTGATTACTAATATGAATTATCTCATTAACTATCTCACTTGGCCGGAGTTGCCAGAGGTCGATGATTAATTTTGAAAAAGTGGGCGTGACAATTTCTAAATTTGATGCCCATTACTTTGCATTTGTCTTATAACCTACTTACTTACTTACTTACTTAACGGGCTCCCGACCCGTGAATAGTTCCTGCCTGAGACACGTTAGCCTTCCATTCTCTTCGATCCCGGGCACGCTGCTTCCAGTTGTCCAGACCAAGCGCTCTGGCATCCGCGATAGCTTGGTCTTTAAAACGGAGGTTCGGTCTACCTTGTCGTCTCGAACCTGGGGGCTGTGAGTCGAAGATCCTCTTTGCTGGAGCATTATTGTCCATTCGCTCGATGTGGCCGAGCCAGTGTAGTCGACGTATTTTGGCTTTTTGGACTACATCCACATCTTGGTACAGCTCATAGAGTTCGCGGTTATATCTTCTCCCCCATTCGCCCTCCTCGCATATGGGACCGGAAATTCGACGAAGAATTTTTCTCTCGAAAGTGCCCAACATGCTTTCCTGCTTACCGTCCAGCACTCGGCTCCATATAGCAGAACTGGCAGGATCAAAGTTTTGTAGAGCATGCATTTCGTCTTCCGAGATATTAGTTTTGAACCCATTTGTTTTGCCAAACCGAAGTAGCAGCGGTTTCCTAGGGTAAGTCTTCGTCGAATCTCCACTAGGGTGTCGTTCGTGGAGTTGATATTTACTCCGCGGTAGGTAAATTCCCTAACTACCTCAAAGTTACTGTTGCCAACAGTGACGTTTTGTCCTAGGCGGTGGACCGATGCTTCTTTGTTTGTTGACAACAGGTACTTGGTCTTGTCTTCATTTACTTCAAGGCAAACTCGTTTCGCCTCTTCTTCAATTGTCGTGAAAGCTTCTATAACGGCACGCTGGGAGCGACCGATGATGTCGATGTCGTCTGCATATCCCAGCAGTTGGACAGATTTATTGAAGATAGTGCCTTCCGTGTTGACACCTGCCCTGCGCACTATCTGTTCCAGCACTAGATTGAAGAAGTCACACAACAGCGCATCTCCTTGCCGAAATCCGGTGCAAGTTTGGAATAGTTCAAAGGAGCTGTTCCCAAACTGCACATTGCACCGCGTGTTTTCCAGCGTCACGCGGCACAGCTGGATCTCAAGCTCAAGACGATGAATGCTGTCGTATGCGACTTTAAAGTCGATGAAGAGGTGGTGGGTATCGACTTGAAACCGTTGGTCTTTTCCAAGATTTGCCTTAGCGTGAAAACTTGGTCGATCGTCGATCTGCCGGGTCGGAAGCCACACTGGTACGTGCCGATTAGTGTGTTGCAGAAAGGTTTCAGAAAGGTTCACACAGCACATTAGATAGGATCTTATACGCGACATTTAGCAGGGATATGCCACGGTAGTTCTTGCATGACATAGGATCGCCTTTCTTGAAGATGGGGCATATAGAGCTGATAGTCCAGTCATCGGGCATTGCTTCATCCACCCATACGTGGTTGATGATTTGGTGCATGCACCCTACCAAAACATCACCACCATGTTTGAAAAGCTCTGCTGGTAGACCATCAGAGCCAGCGGCTTTGTTGTTCTTCAGCTTTTTGATAGCTGAGTCAACTTCTTCAAAACTGGGGAGGGGAATGGCTTCTTTATTGATTGGACGTGGGTTCTCTTCTTGCCCTATCACTCTCTCTATGTGATGCCCATTAAGTAGCAGCTGGAAATGCTCCTTAAAAACATCTACTATTCCCTGTGTTTCGGTGACTAGATTTCCTTCACTATTTCGAAGAGCCAGCTTCCAGCTGCTTGGCTTTCTTAAAAAACATCCGGGTGTTGTTCGTGTCGCGAGACTCTTCGATACCCTTGAGCTGGGAGAGTTTTTTTTTTTTATCAATTGCGCGCGCCAAAGTGGTATGAATACCCTTATACTGATTCAGGGCGCGGGCGTTGGGAAAAGGGAAGAGAGGAACAGAGAAGGTACCGGTGCACGTTGGCTTTGAATGTTTCAAGGTTGTAGTGATGAGGAAATACAGAGCTTGGGAGATCATTCCACATACGTGTCGTTCGGCTTATAAACGAATCTCTGTATTTGACAGTACGTCCGAAATTGGGCTTGAGGGTGAACTGATGTGCATTCTTAGCGTGACGCGTATTGCGGGTGAAATTTTGAAGGGGAGGAATGCAACTGGCTATTTCACTGGAGCATTTTTTATGGAAAAAGCGATAAAACAGGGAGAGACATGCTACATTTCTCCGATGTTCTAGAGGCGCTATGGAGCCTACAATGTCTCTATCACCTATAAGTTTTAACGCGCTATTTTGGACCCTGTCTAGAATGTGCAGAACGGTCTTGGGTGCAAATGCGTTATATTTCAGTTTTGGGCGGATGAATGCCTTATAAATTGAGGCCAGATCAGATGGGGTGAAGTATTTCTTGCACTGCTTAAGGAATCCTAGACACTTTGCAGCATTTTTGGCGACCTCGAATATGTGATCGTTCCATCGAAGATGGTTATTAATACACATACCGAGAGTGGCAAGTGTTTCGGTTTCCGCGATGTAAGTACCATTCATGGATAATGGTTGGGGGTTTTGGTTTCGCTTGAGAGATAGAAGACAGCATTGCGTCTTGGAAGCATTAAATTCCACTCTGTTGGTTGAACCCCATTTGATAATGCTGTCGAGATCGGAATTTAATGAGTTTAACATACGCTGTCGTTCCTCTTCTACGGCCGAAGAGCAGGGACGTGAGTTTGGGAACGAATATGAAAAACTGAGGGTACTATCATCAGCGAAGGAATGGATTGGATTAGAGGTTGCAGACAAGAGATCATTTATAAAAATGAGAAAAAGAGTCGGAGACAAAACTGAGCCCTGGGGAACACCAGCATTTGTGTGGTGAATATCAGACTTGAAGCCATCCAACACAACTTGTATTGAACGCCCCGAAAGGTAATTTCTAATCCATTGAAGAAGAGTTTCATCGATGCCAAATGCACGCATTTTAGACAAAAGAGCTTGGTGCCAAACTCTGTCAAATGCCTTTGACATATCAATGTTGTTTACGAATGACCAACAATTTTTACTACCTTTGGGACGCTGTAGAATTTTTTGCCTCAATTTTTGGTCGTACAGGTATTTTGCACGTTGAATATGGGCATTGCAGTATTTTCTGGCTTGTTTAAACTTCTTTCGGTTTTGTTCAGATTTGTTGGCTTTATAATACCTTACTTCTTTCAACCTGATTGCCTCTTTACAGCTCAAGTCGAACCATGAGTTAATCTTAGGTTTAATGCTCTTTATTCTGTTAGGAATAAAGTCATTCATACCTAAGAGAATCGTGTCGGTAATTATATCAGCGGCGGCATCCACGTCACTATCGAGGAAGCATAGCGACCAGTTAAAACTCCTGAAGAAGCTATTAAGGTCGTCCCAGTTGGCTCGTATTGCCATACTTTTCTTCTGGGAGTTTGCTCTTTAACTGCGTGGTCGGAGTACGAGAATTCAGCTGATATGATGTTATGGTCAGACCGGCCTAGGGGCGCTAGTACATCAATGGTGTATTTATCAGGGTGCGAAGTAAGAAACAAGTCAAGGGTGTTGGCGGAGTGACTTGCAATGTCAGGTATACGTGTCGGCTCATTTACAAGCTGGGTCAAGTTGTTTACCTCAGCGAAAAGTTCAACATACCTTCCTTCGGGTGTTGTCTGGCCAGAGTGCCGAAGCCAATCCGAATTGTGTATTGAAATCGCCAGCAATAACGATTTCAGTATAAGGATACAGGGACACAAAACGAGTGATGGAATCTGACAGCGCATCAAAGTCGTTAAAAGTTGAGTTGCTGTCAGCACTAGGGCTTCTGTAGATAAAGCAGTAGTGAATAATTTGCTTACGGACGGTGAACTTTAGCCATATAAAATTGAATTCCGGATTGGAACAGTGGCCATACTGTGTTGGAATTTGGTAAGCAATCTCACTACGGATAAAAATGGCGAGGCCGCGGTGGGGAAAGAATAATGGCACTAAGCTATATCCAGGCAGTTGCAAATCAGAAGATTCTTCTACTACCTGTGTTTCGCTAAGTGCCAGAACAGCTGGTTTATGGGATTGGGTGTGGGCGTACACATCGAAGAAATTCGTTCGAAGCCCACGTATGTTGGAAATATGCACCCTAAATTCCCTCATCATTAAAACATAAAAACACAAAAAGACACAACTCTGACGGAACTAAGCGAAGCCGCGAAGTGTAGATCCTAATAATAATTTTCCACAACAAACTGTCGCAGGTGTTATGCCCAAACGACAGTCAGCTGTGGTCCGCTCTACAGATAAACACTCACGGCCCGCTATACATCAGATGTTACGCTCTCTCAATAAACGCAACTGTGATAATGTATAGTACATGCGACAGTTGCGTTGATTGGAAAGCACAACAGCGAGTGAGTGGGGAGGGAGAGATGGATGACCCGGCACTGTTTTTTTTTTTTTTTTGCACTACACTGCACTGATGTTTGTTAGGCGATCGTAGTCTATTGTTTTTTTTTTATTTTGTTTGATCTATTGGTTTTTTTTTTTTTTTTTTGTAATCTATTGTTTTTTGATTTGTTGTTTTTCTGTTTATTTGTTTGTTTGTAAATTAGTGTGAGACAGGCTGCGGGTGGAAGAAGCGCATGCATCCACGTCGAAAGGCAACACGGTACTACTGCGTGGGCCCTTTTCTTTTTACGCAGGATCTTATTCTCCTCCCTTCTTCTGGCTCGATACTCTTCCCTTGCTGCTCTTGTTTTCCGCTTCAGCATTTTAGGTGTGCATTTTCTGTCACCTTTTTCCGACGTACGCATTCACCATCATACCAAGGGCTTCTCTTAGGTAGTGGTTGGTAACCTATGGTGGTCTCGGCTACCTCTTTGATGATGTCGCGGTACTGGTTCCACTGGTTGTTGGCACTTGTGGAAGGTGAATGCACAGCGGAGAGTTTCTCACTCAGACACCTGTTTTTGGAAATCCTTACCGGCCTGGGCTCCGAGAATGTCGAAGTAGCCCGGATAAAGTTTCTGCTTCCGCTTAAAGCTCTGACGCCACCGTTGACCCCATCGAGAGAGTTCGTCCGCTGTCGTGTTCATAGTGCTGCTATTTTCTCTTGTTCAACATTCACGCTTATAAGTTTAGCAAGTCGCGTCCGGATGGACATCAACCAGTACCCGATGGCTACCACTTGGAGGTAAAATAAGCACAATTGATGTGTAGTAACAGTTATAGTACTGGACGTCGCCAAGTTGACGCCAATCAGAACCTACTCTATTCCTACAGCATCCAGCCATCTTATAACCATCAAATAATAATTTTGGGCCCAATCGACGAGGAAATACCCGATAAACAGCCCAATTACCGTTATTCGAATTTCTCGCGCAAAACGCAAATAAAAAACCCCAAATATTAAATCTAATCGAAAACGACTCTAGTTTTCGAGAAAATCCCTTTTAACTTAATGGACTGCGATTCGAAACTTGAACCCCTTGCTCCATAGTCCAACGCACTAACCACTGAGCCAGCAATAAGAAGCGCAATTCGTTTACGACAAGCCGGAATGTGGGGAGGTTACCATACCGAACATAGTACTATCACCAGGTGGTCTAATGTGTCCGCCTCCTCCGACTAGATCCCCCCACTCAGATTTCTACTCATCCTTGACTCCAAATTTCCTTCCAGAGAGAACTGGACGAATGGCGGGGTTAACAATCCTACCTGTGTATCCATCTTCACAGATGGGTCAAAGACGGATGTAGGTAGAGGCTCAGGAATCTTCTCGGAGGTACCACAGATTGCCCGGTCCATAAAACTCCCCAACCACGCGAGTTTTTTCCAGGCGGAAATATACGGTACCACCGAGGCTGGAGCTCATCCACTTTGGAAAAAAAGGAGCGTATTGACATATACATCGACAGCCATCAAAGCCACTACTTCCATTACAACCAATTAAAAACTAGTCAAACAATGTAAAGAAGAGCTCAAATCCCTAAGATCTGCGCATAGCATTATCAGCATAGCGTAAAATATTTCCTAGGAAATATGGGCTTCCAAGGGAACGAGAGGGCCGATGAGCTAGCGAGAACCGCCTCAGAATCAAATGACATCCCGATGGATCACTCTGTCATACCGTCCATTTGCCTCCTTTCCTCAAAAGTCTCTACTGCCATGCCTCTTCATGGCATGTTCCGAGGCTTATTCGGGTCCAATACAACGAACAAATTACTGTCTCAACAGAACACACCTAATCCTTCTCATCAGTACCCTAACAGGCCACAACCCAAAGGCGGCCCACCTCAATAGAATGGGTTTCAGTGGCTCCGATCCATTGAAGATGCGGTGACTCTGAGGTGGGAAAAGACCCGACACACTTCCTCTGCGAACGTCCAAGTCTCAGCAGAATCAGACACCAAACCTTTGGAAAAAATAACGAAGTAACTAACATGCCCCTTAAAACCACTTAAAAATTCATAACCAAAACGGGTTGGTTCAGGAGGGCCGCACCCGACATGGACTAGGATAGGTTAGGTTGTTAGGTAGGCAAGTTGAAAAATTTCACTTCGCCAGACCTATTGTGATACCTTTGCCATTGGCTAGTCTTAATTCGTTTCCTGTGAATCACCAAACCAACCAGTAGATTTGATGAAGTTCGAAATTTCACTAATTGGTTCCTCAAGATCACAGAAGTGTCGAAGCAAGGCCATAGGCCTCTAGTAATCACACAAGTTTCCAGAGTGGACAATCTACTATTGGCCTCTCTACTGGCCCTAATCTATATATGTCTACGTTTAAGACTACTGGTGAATAATTCCTTGAGTTTTGGAACAACTTTGGTAATTCAAGTTTGCTGGTAATTCAAATTCTCGCAGATTCTGTAGTTCCGTTGATGTCATCCCAGAAACACTGCCATGAACGACGCTTAGTTTTTGGCATCTCACTTTTGAACCTCCTCTGACTGACTTTATACTGATCCCAGTCTGCATCTGAGTTCGTCCTTTTGGCAGCATTGAGGACATTCCTATTTATTCTCCTGATGTCTGCCAGCTCTTTACTCCACCATGGAGGTGATTTCTTGTTCTTTCCTTTGGTCACCGAACATGCTATGTTGAAAGCCTCTTTGAAGACATTGGCGACTTCCTCGTCTTTGCTATCGATGGCAGATGTCGGTTTATAAGAATCGCAAGGATATATTCAATAATCTTATGGTCAGAGAATGATTCTACCTCTAGAACTTTCCAATTCTCAATAAGGAGAGAACTTGAATTACTTGCCAGGGTTATATCTATAACTTCGTGCTTATTTCTAACTACGAAAGTAGGTTATTAGCTATAAGAAGGTTGTTTTCAATAATAAATTCAAATAACTACTCACCACCAGTGGCGACGCGTGAGTAAAAAATGTAGGCGTTCAATTAATGAAATTCAATATTTTTATTGTTTTAATGCATATGATTTATATATGTAAGTACATACTATGAACACTGAAATATTACTTATATGTTAAGTCCAACCTCCTAGATTTGTTTAAAAATATTTTAATGACATTTTCATATAAACAATCTTCAAACTGTTTTTTTTTCAAAAGTTTTTTTTTCAGTGGTAATCATTGAAAGATCCGTCAGTCTATTTTGTCCTATTGTTGTTCTTGAATATGTTTTAATTCTTTTAAGTGTCGAAAAAAGATCTTTCAACTGATGATGTTGTTAAAGGAAAAGTTAGAACTTTTCAATCCATCACATATCCTATATAAATTTTCCATTTCGTTCATATTCTTCCAGCACGAAGAGAACGTAAAAGTAACATAATTACTCAACTTTTGTTTTTACTGTTGCCACATGCAAACAACGACCACACATACTCCTACCACCTACAGTACCTATACACGTGCCCTATACCTATAAATGATCTATATCCGCATTTGAGGGTTGCTTGAGCAAAACTCACTCCTTTTGCTTGATATCGTGCACAGCACAGACTATACAGACAGACAACTCCCAAGCGACTGGCGCTCTTCGCCCATGAAAACAGCTGATTTTGTCCATCGCTCCTAAGGTGTATGCGTGCACCCATTTGATTTATATGGGATCACCCATACATCTTAGGAGCGATGGACAAAATCAGCTGTTTTCATGGGCGCAGCCATTTTTTCGTTATATTATGTCAAAAAACTGACGAAATGTGGAGGGGATGTTATGTCCAATGAGTAGCTACCTGAAATAATCCTAGTTTCGAGGTGAATTCGTTGAAAAATAAAATTTTAAATATAACGTACGCAGTATATCACTTATACTACTTTTTCAATGAAAAACAAAATAAAAGAGAAATATATATACCTCAGAATTAGCATAAATAATTGTACTTGCAATTCGGAAGCAACAAGAACACTCATCGAAAATTTAAGGCAGAGTAAAAAAGCAAAAGATGCCTGATAGTAGTAACCCTGTGTATGATAGGTATAACTTATATTGTAGGTATACTTGACTAATAGTTAATAGCAATTGTAATTAGTATTACATGTTTTTATACGCAAAAGTGAAACATTCAGATATTCAAACATTTTGAAATATGTTTCCTACTCAGTTTCCATAGTTAAATATTAATATAGCATTGTTTTTCAAATAATAATTGATTAAAATCGACTTTGTAAATTGCATGTGTTAATCGAAGTATTTACGCCTTATAGTATAACTAATAAAATGTGTGAACAGTGGCTTAATATGAAATGAAAGATTATGTTGAAATGAAAGGAATCATGTTTCCACTTTTAAAAACAAAACATAATTGCTTTCCTTCATTATATTGATTTACACACTTTACATTTAAGCTCTTTTATACAAATACCAATGTTTTCAAATAGCAACAACTTTAGATATGTATATTTAATTCCAATTTGTTCATTTGCCAGCACGCATAAAATAATATTCTTTTAACAACCTAAACTCACCATCGTACCTTACAAACACATCCGTGCTGGTTCACCACCTTTGTTTATTTTTTTTTTGCCGCTAAAGTGATAATTTCATAGTGTTATTACTCTTAAATAAAAAAATAACGAAGAAATCGTTTTACATTTTTGAATTCAGTGCAATAAAGTGAATTAATTTGCATCAAAATATATTAAGGAAGTCGGATAGAATCGCAAATAAATCCAAAGATATTTTACATAAAATGTAACCAAATGTGAAAATTATTGAAGTGTCAGGATGTAGAAAAATTCACCTCTGAAGTTCGTAAGTGCAACTTGTTTTCGTGGTAAATAATCAAAGGAAGTGTTGTAAGAAATTGGGAATACCTTTTTTTATTATTATTATATGCACATTTATACTTTATTATGCATTTTTATTGATATGCATTGCGCACATTATTATTTATTTGACATGTATTATATTATATTTTAAATGGTTCTTTATATGTACATAGTAAATACAATTTTATATTTACAAATATATTAATACTGGGGAAACTATACACTAATCAATATATCAGTTATCGCATCAAAATGCAACACAGTGCTTGTTTCAGCACTGAAAATGTTACATTAATGGCTCCTGGAAAACACAATGCACAGAGAAAAAAATCTCATCAGGAAATACAAAGAAAGTTCATTGTTTTTGTGACATTTTATTGACATTTTATTTTAACATTTCAATTAATAAACTTATAATAAAGGTTTTACTGTTGAAACACAAAAGAAATATTCTATTTATTCAATTGTATTTCCATAGTGCTTCCATAAGTGAGTTTAACCAGAATAAATATACATATGTATGTAAATACCTTTCGATGTAAAAGCCTTTTTCCGCATGTCATGTGCTTGAAACTTAATGGTATTACAATATTAAAACATAAAAACAAATGTTTATACATATGTTTATAAGCACGTGTTTAAATGCAGGTCAAGTCCAATAAAAAATAGAATTTATGGACACACATAAAATCTCACCTCGCCTAACTTCAGATTTTTGTTCATCAGTTGCAAAACACAAATCTGCTGAAGCCAACTTCAGTTCGTTAATTTACACGTATTCACCGACAGGGGATCATGGGAGAGGATTTAGGCCACACCCATTTTAGGGGTTTCGGGTGCAGAGGAGGGAAAGTTGACTCTCTCGTATAGTTTCTCTATGGTTCACAGCTAATATGCACGAACATTGTGCGATCCTTTTTTTTTTTTTACATATTTTTGATGGATACATTTCGTTTCCAACTCAACTGAACGAGTCGAATGAAAAGCAAAGCATTTTTGTTGCGGGTTAGTATTTTCTTCTGCTATGAATTTCCGATTTTGCTCAAGTGCACGGGAGAATGGCACGAGTTGGGAAATACACTGAGAAATTGACTGGAGTTAGAACTTAGGTAGCAGTGTAAACACATTTTGTGAGTGGTTGATGTCAGTTAAGAAAATGATAAAACAAAAATATTGTTCTCCGAAAGTTAGGCGTTCATGAACGAAATGAACAATAGGACGCGTCGCCACTGCTCAGCACGTTGGTTTGTATCGCTGCCACCCCATTGCCCGTGGTGCGAGTTAGCATCGCAGCCCAAGAGCAGGTCCCATCCTTCATCCCTTTCTCTCTGTGCTACTTCGCAAATTAATGTGGATGGTGGATAGGTAATCAAGTCATAAGGCATGTAGATGGCTGATAAAATCAGTGGGGCAAGCCCCCTCCGCTCAAGCCTTACGACAGTGTGATCCATGTCGCTATAGTTAGACAAAAGAAATACTTAAAAAAGACTCCTGGCTACTATACAAATTCTATTCTTACTGCGTAACACGGTGTCGCGCTGTAAATGGCAAAGTCTTTGCGCCCAAGCCCGCTGATCTCGCCACGGGAAATCCAGAGCTCTTGCACTGATGCAACATCTATATTGTTTGTACCTAAGAGATAGATGAGGTTAGCACTAGCTGCAATGCTATGGTGGAATAATCTTCATCATTGTCTTACCTTAGCACCTGCACCCATATTCCCCCTCGCTGGTGGGTCGAAGAAAGGACGGATTTTGCAGCGGGATCAGGGAGAGGCCGACATGGACTAACGAGTTTAAATTTTTGTTTTTTTTTTTTCCTTTTATATTCTTCCAGATATCCCACATTGGGGAGCACAATGAATCTGTTGAGATCCGAGTGAGTGTGCTCTCTCTTTTTGGTTTTGCAGTCACCCCCTTAACCTAACCTATCTATCCTAAAAGGATACCAAATTTTGAAATTTTTTTCAAATTTATCTTTTTGCAAAATTTTCGCTAGAAATCGAAAAAAATTGTTAAGGCAATATTTATGGAACTTGAAGTTCTATAATTCACTGCATGGCCACCCAAATTTTTTAGAGTATTATACAAAATAAAGTGCACGACTGGGTCGTACGTACTTGCACCGTAATGCTATAAGTGTAAAATTTTATGAGGATTGAGGTCCAAGTCTTGCTCTTTCCAGTAAAGTAGGCGTGGCATTCCGCGTTTCGATGGATTAATAGTTTTACTGAATGTTTTGTTTTTATAAAAACGCCCTTAAAAAGTGGGCGTGTACAGATAGGGTGTTTGAATGAATTATAGAAATTTTGAAGGTATATTACTTTGCTTAAATAATTTTTTCTCAATTTCTAGTAACATTTTTGAAAAAAATAAGTTTTATAAAATTGGGCGTGGCAATTCCAAAATTTGGTACGCCATTATTTGGCCTGTGTGTTATAACCTAGAAATATTAATTTTTAGCCCAGTCGCCGAACACATACTCGAAAAACAGCTGATTTTCTATATTACCGTTATTCGAATTTTTCGTGAAAAATGTGGTATGCTACCTCATATCATATGCCCAAACTAACCCACATATCAAATTTTATCGAAATCGTTAGAGATGGTTTTGAGAAAATCCATTTTTACTGAAATCGGTAAACTACCCTTAATTTTGAGGTTAGAATGAAAATTCCAATTTCGCCTCTAGGGACACAAGGGTCAACATCCATATAACCGGGTGTGTTTTTCATTTTCAAATTGATATATTTTGGGTTTTAGTTGCCGTATCGACTTGGAATTTTCAAAAATAAAATATTGTTTTTTATTATATTTATAAAAAAATTTAAATTTTCTTTGTGGATCAAGATTTACAACCAGTTTTTGCGATTTACCTCTTCACACCCGGCTGTGCATAGGAAAATGTATGTAAATTGTTAGCTAGAAATGCAGAAAAGCACTTTTGTTTCATTATAAATTAATTTTTTTATTAATTTGATATTATTCTTTCATTTTGTTTAAAAAAAAAAGGAAAATATATATTACATTTTATAAAAAAAAGTGTTATTTTAGGATGGACATCTATCACATTGAATTATATTCACTGGATGTTCAGCACAAACGGGCTTTTTGCATTCTTTGCAAACATTTCGTGTTGGTCTTTTTCTGGGACAAAGGTAACAATATCCTTTCTGCTTGATTCTGCCGAAATTGTCACGTCCTTCTTGAGCCCTTAGTGGAAGATTTTCAACAGTCGGTGTTACTGGGTGGCTCAACATACTTTATATTTCACTACATGATGAACAATTTCGCATGACTTGGGTCTTCAAGTGTGGATTATTTTTCATGTACTCGTATATTACGAATGCTGCAAATGCAGCCACATACTCAATGTTATAAAAAAAGCCAATGGCCATCGTTCGTTCTTCTCTTTGTAGTGCATTCACCTGTCCATATTGGCACTTTACTTTTGTTGTAATCGAGTATAATTTTTGGCTTTCCGTCGATATTATAATGGGAAGTGGAAAGAACCACAACCGATTTGTTCTTTTTTGGAATATATGAGCACATACTTATGTATGTTGCTGCTGAATCCAAAGATTGATGATTCTACTGCTCTTCCTTTTGGATTAGAAAAGTAGAAGTACAAAGTAGAAGTCAAATTAAAGCTTATAAAAAAGTTGTCACATACGATGTTTCAAGCACTTCCACGGAACAGATTGCAGCACAAATCTTTGACCTTCACCTTTTACTTGCACCTACCTATAGGGCAAGTATTGCAATCGTGAAAAAAATCGAACTCAAGATTTTAATCAAATTTGACATCACTATAATGGAGAAGTCCAAAAAAGTAGGTCCGGCAATTCCGTCTGTCTGTCTGTTTGTCTGTATATTCGACTACAGCCTAAACGGCTGGAAGGATTTGCTTCAAATTTCATATATAAGGTCTGTGGGATGTTCCCTAGAGGCGAAATTTGAATTTTCATGCTAACCTCAAAATTAAGGGTAGTTTACTTAAGGCCGATTTCAGTTAAAATGGATTTTCTCGAAAACGGCTCTGACGATTTCGATATGTGGGTTAGTTTGGACATATGCTATGAGGTGGCATACCACGTTTTTCACGAAAAATTCGAATAACGGTAATATTGAAAATCAGCTGTTTCTCGGGTATTTGTTCGGCGTTTGGGCTAAAAATTATTACTTGTAGGTTATAAGACAAGTACAAAATAATGGCATACCAAATTATCGAATGCCACGCCCACTTTTATAAAACTTTTTTTTTTAAATATTTACTGGAAATTGAGAAAAAATTATTATTATTATTATTATAATTTATTAACATAAAAATACAATAAAAGATTATATGCTAAATATTAAAGAGCTGCAAAAGCTTTCCACTCAAAGTATAAATATATTGGCTTAGATAGCTAATTTGTTAATAGTAAGATATTTATGGATTTTTAAAATATTTTCGATATTGATAATGTTTAAAAATGAAAAAATATTTTGATTTGAAGGCAAGATGGTATTGATTTTTTTGGAGATACTGCATGTAGAGAGGCCAATTAAGTGTGAAATGGTCACCGCACTGTTACAGATTGGACACAGTGGGGGATTCTTTTTCCTTAAAATGTGTTGGTGGGTTAAGGAAGTATGCCCCAGACGAAGTCGGATGAAATTTGATACCGCAGCTCTGGATATACACGGTGGGTAGATAGGTTGCGTAGATCGGTATTAATTTTGAATAATGGTTTTGGTAGTCGCTCCATCTTAGAATTTTGTTCTTCTTGATGATTTCGTCAATGTGTCTTTGCAGGTCCTTCCTCGAAAATATGTCAAACGTGAAAACAGGTAATTTATTACAAGACTTTGCGGCTTTATCGGCATATTCGTTCCCTGATATACCAATGTGGCTTGGCACCCACATAAGTTTAAGTCTGTTGGGGTTTTTTATAAGAAGGTCACGTATTTTGTTAATTAGCCTGCTATTGTGGTTTGAGTTGGAGACGGCTCGGAGAACTGAAAGGCTGTCGGTGCAAATCAGTAATTTAGAGGTCAAATGCGGATACATTTTAGCAGCTATCAGGATGGCTAGCGCGTCACCAGTAAAAACTGATGAGAATTCCCATAATATTCCAGCTTTAAGCAAGGTGCCATTTTCTTCGGTTACAGCAAAGGAAGTGTTATAAGAGGATTTTGAACCATCTGTAAACAAAGGAGTCCAACCTTCAAGTTTAAAAGTTTCCATTATTTCTACAAAAGTAGAGTAGTAGGCTCTTCTGGGCGTGTTGTCTTTATTGTACACTGTAAGGTTAAGTACAAATGATTTTCTGCTTATGTTCCAAGAAGGGAGAGTTGGGGAGTGATCTTTAACACGTTTGAAGGGTAAGCCCATTTCTTTGGCTTTTAATAAAGCCTTGTTGATTGTGGATGGAAGACGCTTATTCATTTTTGACTTGCTAGTTAGGTCGATATCTTTATCAATGATGGAGTCATTGGGAAAGATAAGTTTTGTGATGATTTTCAGAATACTTTCGGATTGCCGCTGTTCCAAAGTGGGAAGGCCAGCTTCCGCCATGATGTTGTCAATTCTGGTCGTGCTGTAGGCGTTTATACTTCTTCTTGCCGACTGGTGATATGGAAATTTCAGAAGATTCAAAGTAGTCCTAGGACATTTCCCATAAATAAAAAGGCCATAATCTATTTTATATAATACAAGAGATTTAGTTATGTTACATAAGGTGTTAACATGAACATTAAGTTTTTTATTAGATAAGTACCTTATAATATTGCTTCTTGCGGCTAGGCTCTTTTTAAGTTTTATACAGTGCTGTTTCCAATTGAATTTACAATTAAATCTTAAGCCTAAAATGTCTAAGTTTTCTACGTTTTCTATATAAACATTGTTTATAGCTAACTGGAGTTCAGGACATGATAATTTACGGCATATGTGTAAAAGTTTACATTTGTTGAGAGAAAGATTAGCTCCAGAGTTATTACACCAATCAATAATATCTTTTATAACTTTTAAGAACGTATTTTTTGTGTATTCTAAATCATTGAATTTACATATGATGTAAACGTCATCAGCGTAAATGCAATGGTCTAGACGATTGTATTTGTCAATAATACCACTGATGTCATTAAAAGCAATTAGAAATAGCACTACCGACAAAGGTGATCCTTGTGGTATGCCATTGTCAAGTGGATGGATAGAAGAAAAAGAATTATTAATTTTAACAGATATTTTTCTGTTCGACAGAAACGATTTGATAAATTCATATATTTTGGGGCCAATGCCCCAATTGACGAGTTTGTTCAAAATTAAATGAATCCCTATCCTACCGAAAGCTTTCATGAAATCCAATGAGAGTATCGATACATGATTACGCGAAGACAGAGCATTTGATATGTAATGATCGATATGTAGTAAAGCGTCCGGACAGCCCTTTTTTGGTTTGAAAGCAACTTGGTTTGTGCTGATTATTTCTTTGTTTCTAGGAACCAATAAAGGCGTTTAGCAACAATTTTTCCAAGAATTTGGACATACATGGAATGAGGGAAATTGGACGGTATCCATCTACAGAGTCTATTGGCTTGTTTGGTTTAGATAAGGGGATAATAGTCGCAATTTTCCAAGATTGTGGGATGATGCCGGTTTTTAGTATTTCGTTGTATAATACAAGTAGCCTAGATTTAACATAAGGTGGTAGGTTTTTAATCATAGGATAGGAAATGCGGTCCCTACTTGGGGTTTTACCTTTTAGAACGCTTAAGCAGCATTCAAACTCTATATGCGTTATAGGAACTTCAATTTGTTCCGCTAATGTGTTGCCAGGAGTTAGAGGTGGAGTATTGGAAAGGCTGTCGTCTTTTGAGTCCTTGAAAGATTTTGAGAAATTGTTATCTTTTGAGAGTTTGGACCAAGAGGAAGCGAAAAAGTTACCAATGTCTAACAGCGAAGAGATTGGACCCGTGGGTGTTACTAGACATTTTATTGAGCGAGGAACATAGTTACCAGTGAGGCAGTGGATATTATGCCAGATTTTAGCGGTGGGGGAGTTAGGATTGATCGTTGAGGTAAATTCGGCTAGAGATTTGGCTTTGCTTATTTTCATTTCTCTCCTAAAAAGAGCATTTGATTTTTTGTAAGCTAAAAGGTTAGAGAGCATAGGGTGCTTTTTAAAATGTCGCCAGAGTCTCATTTTTTCATCTCTCAGCTTCTTGAGAACAAGGTTCCTTAGAGTAAGCTACTTTTGCAAAGGAAGTTTGATTGAAGTTTGATTGTATGGGGTTTTGTTCGTTGTAAAAACGCTTGGCGTCAGCCATGGTACACTTTTTCTTTGTTTTAATTTTTAATATTTCCTTCATTTGGATATATTTGGGACAATCTTTAGAATCGGATAGATGGGGGGCGAGGCAATTGGCACACATTTGTCTAGTAGAAGCAGAATCTGCATGTAGGGGCAAGTTGCATATGTTGCATACTGGAGTGGGGTTAGTGCAATTTTTGGAAGTATGGCCTAGAATTTGGCAGTTCCGACAGCGCATCGGATTAGGGAAGTAGTCGGACACTTTAGCCTTGTACCAACCTATTTCCACCGTCGCAGGAGGCCGGAATGAATCGAAAGTAAAGAGCATCAAACCAGTTGGTTTGCGGTTGGAATCGACAGTTTTAGTGAACTTGTATACCTCTGTGACGTTTTGGGATTTCATTTCGGAGACGATCTCTGATTCAGGCAAATTTATAAGACATGGTGCAATGTGATTTCAACCGGACATAATCCCGAGAGATTTTTTTTTGACACGAATTTATCTGCAACTTTTTGATTTTTAGTCAAAATTAGGATTTTGCCATCTCTAAGTTGAGAAATTTGTTCGTATTCAGTGCTAATTGCGTCTATTGCTTTTCTGAGGGCGGAGATGCTTATTGTTGTAAGTGGTTGATTTACACTTCCAGGGGAAATTACGATGAAACGTGGATTACTAGACGGGGTTTTACTTGGGAGTACAGGGAAATCATCGAATGGTATAATCATTTTATGTTTTTTTTTTGCACTTGGACCCGATAGCGAGACTTCAGAGAGTCCGTCAAAACGGTTCCCAGGTTTCATTTTTGGCCTTGGGGCCATGTGGTATTTATGAAAAAGCACTACACACGCGATGGATTAGCGGTTTGTACTGAATGTGTATGAGAAAAGGAGAAAGAAAGAGTTGTTTTGGATTGAACGGTGTATAAGGAGATAAGAAAATAAGCGCGACGAGAGCAGCTGAGTTGACTATAGATGCGTATAGCATGAAAGCTAGTCGGAGACTGAACTGTGAGAAACAATTATTTAAGCAAAGTAATAGGCCTTAAAATTTGCTATAACTCACTCAAACACCCTATTTGGCCACGCCCACTTTTATGGGCGTTTTTATAAAAACAAAACATTGAGTTAACTAGTACAGTGTTATGACTATTATTCCATCGAAACGCGGAATGGCACGCCTACTTTACTGGGAAAAACAAGACTTGGACCTCAATCCTGTTTAATGTTTGCACTTATAGCATTACAGTGCAAGTACGTACGACCCAGTCGTGCACTTTATTTTCTCTTTCTCCAGTATAAACTTGTCTTTTGACTGGATAAGAATTAATAGCCTCACATACCCACCAAACCTTAATTCCATATTTTGCCGGTTTTGAAGGTACATATACTATGTACATATATTAAGTGAATTCGGTTCTCGTGGTGGCACGACTATTAAGGATAAAGTTGTTCGTGAACAGTAACGTTGCCTGCTTTATAGTTATCCTAGAGGTTGCTATTCAACATAAGGAAAATGTCAGATATGGCTGCTGCTTTGTTAGTTTGTTAACGTTGCTGGCGCGTAATTCCAATATCAAATCTGATAAAACGACTGATAGTCTGCATTCTTACTTCTTGAAATATTTTTTCTCAAATGCTTTGCATGAAAAACAAAAGCGTTTAACTCCAACCGCCTCATTCCAACTCCTTCCGACGACCGTGGACATACAAAAACGTATGGCACACCGGGGTGTGTTGGGTGTATATTGATGTATATTTTTTTGGGTGTTGACGCAAGGGTTAAATAAACTACCCTTAATTTTAAGGTTAGAATGAAAATTCCGATTTCGCCTCTAGGCATTATCCCACAGACCCTATATATGAAGTTTGATGCAAATCCGTCCAGCCGTTTAGGCTGCAGTGGCATATACAGACACACAGATAGACAGGCGGAATTGCCGGACTAATTTTTTGGACTTCTCCGTCATAGTAATGTCAAGTTTGATTAAAATCTCGAGTTCGATTTTTTTCACGAATGCAATACTTGCCCTATAGGTATACATTGGTGCAAGTAAAAAGCAAACAACTTATGAAATCTCCCATATACCATCATTATGATTTCAAAATAATTGCGTGAAATATGAATAATTTATTAGAACACAACTTGAGTATTAAGGTGCAAGTACGTACGATCCAGCCGTGGACTTTATTTATTGTGTGCTCAAAAGTGAGCATAAATATTGGCAAAAGCAGTACATTGCTTTTGTCTTTAAGCATATTCACAACATCTAACATTTTTGTAAAAAGATATTTTAATGTAATTATCCTTTTTTTCAGATGTGGACATTATTGATTTAAGGATTTCTTTCATAACGGTATAATAAAATAAGAACTTAATAGCAGACCACCGATAAAACAAAATGAAAGTCGACACAAATCGGCTTAAAAAAGGCACTTCGGAACTTACTCCGGAGTGTCGCCAATTAATTGAAGACATGACAGTACGTAAATCAAGGCGAGAGCTCTTAGAGTATTTGGAAAAGCTCCGTGGATGGGTGTATGGAAAATGTGAACTATATCACTGGATCGAATTATTAGATCGGTTCGATGACATACTAGCAGAAGCATCCAAAGAAAACCCTAACAATGAATTCGCTTTATTTTGCGATACCGATTACAGCCCATCTGTAAGTTTTGTAATATAAAAGTAATATTTAATATTAATTAAAATGTTTATCTAGGACGTTCGACTTTTGCTTTACGTTATCAACTTCACAACACTTCTCATTGAGCATTCGTTCTCAAGACATTTATATAACTCTATTGAGTATTTGACACAATTACTATCGTCGACCAATATGGATGTTGTAATGTGTGTTTTAAATCTATTGTATATGTTCTCAAAACGCAGTAACTTTATTCCACGACTAAACAGCTTGAAAAAAGTGTCCCTACTCACCAAACTTTACAATTTCGCTGAGGTAAATAATGCTTGCATGTTTCTTAAAATTTCGAAGATTTTTAGTACAACTTTGCTTTTTCTTTTTGTTATAGAGCTGGGGAGGAAAAGACAATGGGTTTTCACTAGCACAGTGCTGTAAGAAAGAGGCTAGGCTACCGGTTTCTTCTTCCACACTATATTTTGAATACTATAACACCGGAGGGAAACTAGATTTTATAGAAGTTCCTGGTCTTGACAGGCTGAGTGAGACTGCAGCCTCAATAGCCAAGGTAGTGTGTGATAAAATTCCACATTTGGGGGACGATCAAAGGGTGCGTTAACCGATCCCGATAAGAGATTGACTTTTTATTCCATTATACCTAGCGACACCTTAAGTTAATACTTGATTTGCTTTTTTTTTTGCTCCGGATTATTTTAGATGCACATACTGACGCGCATACGTCTAGCAGCTACCTTTCGTGACTATCGTATGCGGTTACAATTTGTGCAAGCACGTTTGCAGGCTATCTCTGTACTAGTGTATTCAAATGCCCTCCAAGATAATATTCATACATTGCTTTATCCTGGTTTTTTGGAGGAACTTGTTGAACTTTTGGAAATGAAAGATATACATTTGGTTGAGATCAGAGCAGCAGCATTGCGCACATTGACGTCGATAATTCATCTGGACAGAAATCCACATTTTCCAAAGTAAGTATAAGGAACGAAAAAAAATCTCACAAACAGTTTTTAGAAAGTCTAGGTATTCACAGTCATTTGTGCCATCTGTGTTATATTTTATTATTATTGTTATTATTCATTAAAACATAAATAAATTTACATCTTAATCTCTAGGGTACAGCACTAGCTACCAGGGCTATCGGCTAGATTTGAGGTACATGTTTGTTTTAGTTAGATGGAATTATCGAGTTTAAGGTTTAATAGTAGTTTGTAGATGTCTTTAATATTTTGGGAAGAGGTGGTTAGTAATAGGTCTAAGAGTTTTTTGTGAAATAAATTGTTAGAGTGATGATTGACTACAGGGCAAACGAGTATTAGATGTTCGGTTGACAGGACAGCGTCCGATTGACAAAGATGCCAGGTAGGAGGGTTGTCTCTCATTAGGAGATGACTGTGTGTCAATTGAGTATGCCCGAGTCTCAGCCTCAAGAAACACCTGTTCATTTTGCAGGAGGTGTTTGTTGGGTAGGAGAAAGATACGCCGGTTGGATTAATCTTGGAGTAGTGGCGTGTGTATTCTCTCCAAGAATGTTTTCTCCTCAAATGCCAGTATGTGTTAAGTCGCTTGATGAAGTCTTTTTTCGATGGTGGGTGCAATGTTGTGTTTGGTTGTGTGGTGATATTACGGGCTTCGATGTCTGCTAGTTCATTGCCGCGAATGCCCGAATGGCCAGGAATCCAGACTACAAGGAGATACGGTGAGTTTCGGATGATGTTATCCCGAATTTTTGTGATGATTGAGGTGCGGTTGTTGATGTTCCGGATTGCATTAACCGTAGAGAGGCTGTCGGTGCAAATGAGGGTGCTTCTACCCGATGATTTTGCAGCTTCCGTTGCCTTGAGGATCGCTAAAGCTTCTGCGGAGAATATTGAGAAGTAGTTTTGGCTCAATTCTTGGTAAATATTTTTTTCTAGTTGCCGTACACCAATGTTCTTTTAGAATTTGAAGAAGAATATTAAAATGTATTTTTATACCAAGTTTCATTAACGTAGGCATAAGGGATTTTATGTTAGAACTGAAATTGTATGTTTCCAAACTTTTTTCCAAACTTTTTTCCGACACTGTAAATCCTGATGCGTGTGGTGAATGAGATTGGTCACATGGGTACACAACGTTTTTTGGCGTAACCTGTCACAGAGATGCTGCAATATTCTGGTGCTATTTCCAATTGCCTTTAGTTTGCTCCAATATGGCACTAGATCATAGTATATAACTAAGTTCCATGTATGAGTTATTAAGTTCGATGTTCCAACATTGTCGAAATATATTCCAGGTCGAGAGTCAAACGTGCTGATTTCAAATTCCCTTGCATTTATTGTAGTCGTCATTGTGCAAGCGATGAACAAGCTGACCAATGCTGTACTAAGAGTTATGCCTCCCTTTCGTTTACGTGGTGTGGGAGCATCTTCATGATGGTTGTTTTTTAGCAATGGTTCAGCTGACTTTTCCCCTTCGTTATTGTGACGTTTCAAATGGCCAGATGAAGTCTCATCAGTGGATTGCGATTGTTGCTGTATTGGGAGTGGTGCTAACCTATGTATGGCACGACGGAACACGCCAGTTGCTGTTTGTACATCTGCCACTCTTACTAATCCATCTTGTCCCTTGACGGCATTAATGATTCTGCCTATCGGCCATTTAAGGCTTGGTTGGCTATCGTCTTTTAGTATGACCATCATTCCTGGTTCCACATTCTGACATCTTTCCTTCCATTTATATCTGTGCTGCAGTTGATTCAAATATTCACTTGACCATCGTCGCCAGAATTCGTTTTTGACATGGGTGACTAGCTTCCATCGAGTAAGAATCGAAGACTCTTCAGATGTGGCAATACGGTCAATGTTACTGGTGATTGGCTCTCCAATTAGGGGTGAGAGCGGCAAAGTCGTTTGGAGATGCTGACATCGGTGTTATAGGTCGAGAATTTATTATAGCCTCGACTTCAATTATAGCAGTCTCGAGTTCTTCATAGGTTAACGATGCAGAAGCCAATGTGTGTTGTAGAAGATGTTTAGCAGACTTGACTGCAGCTTCCCACAATCCGCCGAAGTGTGGTGATCGTGGAGGTATAAAATTAAAGTCGCATCCTTTCCTTGTGCATGAGGCTATGATTTTCTCTCTATCTCTTGCTGAGTCAATAATTTTGTTCAGCTCTGATAATTGATTTGTGGCTCCCACGAAATTGGTAGCGTTGTCACAGTAAATGTTATTGCAGTGGCCTCGCCTTGCCATGAATCTCTTTAATCCTTCTGATGTTAGATCGGTTACCAGTTCAAGATGACAAGCCTTTGTTGCGAAGCAGCAGAACACTGATATGTATGATTTTTGAGGACGTTTTCCCCGTAGCTTGTAATGTGTGTAGATAGGTCCACAAAAGTCAATGCCTGTGTTCAAGAATGGTCGTGCTGGTTGAATTCTGTCAGCCGGAAGATTTCCCATCATTTGTGATAGAAGTTTTGGTCTCGATCTTGAGCAGAAAACACAACCGTGAACTATAGATCGAGCGAGTGTTTTGCCCCTTATCGGCTAGTATCTTTGTCGAGCGATTGCCAAGACAGTTTGGGGCCCAGCGTGTTTGTTTTCCTGATGAATTTCCATTAGCAATAGCTTCGTGAATGGGTGGGAGTAGGGCATCAGTACTGGATTTTTGGCGTCATATTGTAATGCAGATAACTCCAATCGTCCACCAACGCGAATGATTCCTTCCTGATCAAGAAATGGTGTAAGAGTTGTTAGTAGACTCTTCTTGGATACTTCATTGTGTTTTTGGAGATGAATTATGTCATCTTGGAATTCGACCTTCTGCATCAATCTAATCACGACCTTCCGGGCTTGATCAAGTTCGTTGCTGTTGAGAAATGTATCCTGTTTATTGCCCTTGCTAGTATTGCATTTTCCGCTGGATCTCTTGAATCGGAGCATGTCTGCGATGATGCGTATTGCCCGTTGAAATGAGTTCTTGTGGTGGATTGTGTCCAAGATTTTGCATTTTGAAGACTGTAAATGTTCAGTAGTTGCTGATAACGAGATATCGTTTTTTGGACGATCTGGTCCCCTTTCGAATTTGGGTGGCCATATAGCTTCAGTACCATGGAGGAACCGTGGCCCATAAAACCATAGGAGATTTCCTTCCAATCGAGCGGGTGCTATCCCTCTTGACAAAATGTCTGCGGGATTTTCCTTGGAAGAAACATGTCGCCATTGATGTGGTGCAGTTAATTGTTGTATGCTTGCCACCCGATTAGCAACGAAGGTTGGAAGTGTGTCCGATGAGGTTAAGTTTATCCAATTGAGGACTATCGTCGAGTCTGTCCATAGAAATATATTATTATTTTGAATATCCAGGTCAGTTTGTATACGGAGCATCAGCTCGGATGCCAGCTTAGCTGCACACAATTCCAATCTAGGGATTGTTGTTTGAAGGGACAATTTGGTCTTTTTTGATGGAGCTACCCTTGATTTGGCGCAGAGTAGGCGAACTGTAATTTCACCGCTGATATTCACGGCTCTTACGTATGCTGCTGCCCCATATGCCCTTTCCGAAGCATCAGCGAATATGTGGTATTGCACGCTTTTTGGAACCGTGTTAGAGAACACATGTCTTGGTATCTTGATGTCATGTAATGATTTCAGTTCTTCGCGATATTTTAACCATGTAGTTTGCATGTCTTGAGGTAATGCGGCATCCCAATCGTATTTTAATTCCCATAGCTGTTGAAGAAATAGTTTCGCGGTTACTACAACTGGTGCCATAATTCCTAATGGATCGAATAAGTGGACAATGTCTGAATACGCACTCCTCTTTGTTACTCGTTTACTGTCGGTCCACGATGTTTTTATGCACAGAGAGTCGGATTTTGGCAGCCAAGTCATTCCGACTGTTTTGATGTGCTCTTCGATATTGTTGGTAAAGTCCAGCTTTGTTTCTCTGTCGTTGAGAGGTATGTTTCTGATGAGTGATTCATGATTGGTGCACCATTTTCGGAGTTTATAACCCGCACACGCCAATAATCCTTGAAGCTCCGATTGCATTGCTTGGACCGTTGTCAAACTATCCGATCCTGTCATTACATCATCGACATAAAAATCTCTTAAAAGCACCCTTAACCTAGGGGAAATTGTTGTTGATTATCTCTTGCTAGCTTTTGAAGACATTTTATTGCAAGATATGGTGCTGACCTTGTTCCATACGTAACTGTATTGAGCTTGAAGCAGATAAGTTGATATTTTGTGTCGTTTTCGTGTATGAGGACTTGGCGATACATTTTTTCTATATCTGCTGTAAAGACGAACCTGGGCATGCGAAATCTCACTAGAATAGAGAAGACATCATCTTGAATGGTTGGACCTGTTGCTAATATGTCGTTTAATGAAAAATTGGTGGTAGTTTTTACAGATCCATCGAAGACAACCCTAAGTTTTGTCACTCTTTGTGACACAATGATGTGGTAGAAAATAGTAGGGCTTGTCCAACTGTTTGTAGTTTATCTCTTCCATGTGCCCAAGGTGGCGATACTTTTGCATAAATTCAACGTATTGTTTCTTCAGATCTTGTGAATTAGCAAGTCTACGTTCCAGCGAAATGAACCGATGGAAGGCTATATCTTTTGATTCGCCTAAGATGTTTTGTTGGTCCACAAATGGTAGGCTGGCTATAAATCTTCCCTCAGAATTTCTTCACACTGTTTGATTAAAATGAGTCTCACAGCGTTTTTCAGCAGCTGTCATGACCCTTTTTTGAGATTCAGGCTCCTCCAACTTCCAAAACTTCTCTATTTGTTGATCCAAGGCCTCGTCAGCGCTGCATATTCCGCACACAGCGTGCGTAATTCCTGCATCTTTTACCTTTCCGGCAACTGTCCACCCCAGGACTGTGTTTTGAAGTGTAGGCAAAGAATCTCCTATCTTTATTTGACCGACCGATAGTAGGGAGTGGAATATTTCGGCTCCAATCAAGAAGTCTATTGGGCTGGGAGTGTTGAATTCAGGGTCAGCTAATGGAATGTTATTTGGTATGTTCCATGTTGATGTGCCAAACATTCTCCCCGGTTGGTTTGATGTTATCTTTGGTATTACATGAGCCTCGATGTTTGTTGAAAATGTGTTGATACGTGATCCTAGCTCAATATTAGCCTGTTGAATATGTCGACCAATACCTTCAATAGTCGTTATTAGAGGAGTTGTAGTAAGACCGAGTTTCCTCACTGTTCTTTCAGTGATGAAGTTGAGTTGGGAACCTGAATCTAGTATGGCCTTGCACTCAACGGATTGCCCTTGATGGTTTGTTAACCTCACAATAGGCAGAGGACAGGAACACGTAGCCTTCATTTGTATTAGTACCTCGCGTAGTTAATGATGTCACTGGGCAAGATGATATGTTGCTGGATGACACATTTGTTGAATTGTTTGTAGTTACTGTTGGCAACCTTGAACTCTGTGACGTTGAATTGGTTGTAGCAGGTTCTAGATGCAATAAGGTATTGTGTCTCTTTGAACAGGTTCGGCAGCCTTCAGAAGGGCATTTAATTGAAGAATGTCCGTCTTTCAAGCAATTTATGCATCCCTTGACTATGTTCAGCCGTTGAGAGGGAGATAAATGCAAAAATGTTGGGCAATAGAATAATTGGTGCTTGTCCTTGCAGCATGTGCACTGAATTGTTGCTTGCGCTATGGTAGTGAGCGATTTATACGCACTTGTTGATCGACGATTGTTGACTTCGATGGGGGTTAACCTTTTGCCCAATGCTTCTAGTGACTGGAATCTGGTTTCAATGTATTTGAGGAAGACATCTAGGGACTGGAGAATCCTTGGATCCTCGAGTGATTGTTCCCATGCGGTATGTGTAGTTTTATCTAGTTTTTTGATGAGGATGTGCAACAGTAACGGATCCCAATTACTCATGTCTATGCCAAGATTATTTAGTCCTTGCATACACTCAGAAGTAGTGTCATGAAAGTTCTTTAGTGCTGACGCTGTTTCAACCGCGATTTGAGGCTGAGTTAGTAGTTTTTCTACGAGTGAGGCTACCAATAGTCTTTTATTCTCGAAACGCCTTTTTAGAATGTTCCAGGCTGAGTCATAATTGTCGTTACTTCTTGAAAGGTGGCTGATTAATCGAAGTGCTTCGCCTGTAATATTTGTTTTTAAATACCACATCTTCTGTGCAGCTCCGATAGGTTGTGAATGAATAATTTGCACAAAAAGATCGTGGAATTGCCTCCAGGTTGAATATGTCCCATCAAATTTGGGTAGCGTTGGGCAACTGGATGGCAGATGTCGAATTTTTTGAGATTGTTGTATCAGAGAAGGAGTAGATTAATTCGTGTAGATTGGCCAGTCCCTTCTGCGCGTTGGCTTCAATGCTAATGAATTGGTCCATGTTATAATTAATTTGAGTGGGATCATCGTGATGCTCGCATATTGCATGATGCAAGCTGTCTATCTCGTGCCAGTGTTTTTCCAATGTGGAGAGCTGTACCTGGTAGTAGTGTTTTGACTGTTTGTCCTTGATAGTTGAATCTAGATTTGACAAGATCCTCTGAACCGTGGCGATCAATGCCTGCTGTCTCCGGAGTTGTCTCTGGATGTCATCTGCAACCGAAATCTTGATGGAGTCCAATTGACCTTCAGCCTCTTCCTCAGTATGTGAGGGTGTAATTACTAGGAGTATTGCCTTTAGTTCTTCTTCTCTTCCTTACCCTTCCAAACATATCTCCTTGTATGTAGGGAGTGTCTGGCTTGACAGTGTCTATGAGGCGAGTATGATTTTGTGAAAATTCTTGCCATATTGTTTCGATGGTGTGCAATCTATCCAACTTGTGTTGTTGGGTTTTCCTTGATGGACCATCCTTCTTCGTATTTGTTGTTAGCTTTGCTAACTGATCTGCTAGTAGCTTTTGTCGTCCTACTAGCGCAAATACTTCGACTTCCCCCATGGTGATATACTGCGATCAATCTGGATATGTTTATAGTGTTGTAATGGATTTTATGATGCGAGCAGTGTATGGCCCTGTCGACGCCTTTATTTTGTATGACTGTGATATGACTTAATGGCCTCGCCAGTGTTTAGCCCTGGCGAACGCTTTTATTGATTGTTATACGTTGATTTGTGATCACGTCGGGGTCACCAAAAATGTATACAGTGCTTTTACTGTATAGTTGTAGGATAGATCACGGTTCTTTACCGTGACTACCAGTGGTATTACCAGTACATTAACTAGAACACCAAAAATTGAACAGCCTTCCATGCAGACTCACTTGGAATAAAATAAAAGTCTTGGTTAGCTGTCTGATCACAAGTGATCGCTGATATTTATTTAAAGCTATTTATACACCTAAATTGCTTATTTAGCATAAACTAACAATATTAAGAATAACAGAAACAAAAGTAATAGGCTTAATACTAATATAACAATATTGATGACATTGCAAAGGTAAAAAGTACACGCTTCAACAGGAAGTGCTGACGTCGGTTGAATGAAAATAATGAAAATAAAATTAAAGTACAAAAAATGAAAAGCAAGGTATAAAATAGGTTTCTTGTTTCAATGTGCGGTCGTTGGCTTGCTGGTGTTGCCGCTCGCTGCTGGTGGTGGGAACTGACCTATCTTAACAGTACTCTAATTGATTAATAAATAAATAAATAAATAAATTTCATTCAGCAAATAGTACGTTATCATAGGGCGATAAGAGGCACCTTTAACATTTACGTTCTGGGCGGTTTCGTGTTCGAAAAATATGGACCGATGATTTCATCATCCCATAAACCACACCGAACCGTTGTTTTGTCTAGATGTAATGGCAGTTCTTAAATCTCTTCGGGTTGTTCTTCAGTTTAAATACGGCAATTTTCTTTATTAACGTACCCATTAACCCAGAAATGTGCCTCATCGCTGAAAAAAAATTTTTCGATGGTATGTCCATTATGTAATCCATAAATTGCTTTACGTGCACGAAACACATTCTTCGTAATACTGCTGAATAATTTGTGGACGCAGTACCGGACTAAGTATTTCCATGATGAAATATCAAACAATACTGAACAAAAATTTTCAACAATTGTTTTGAAATTCAGCTGCTGATGGATTGTTTTTTTTTTAATTAAACGCGTACGTTTGGTTTTAGTGTGAGTGTTCTTACATTTCTGTAAGAATTCAAGATTTCAAGCATGGAATGAGTGATAAAGTTTGTCTAAAGTCTCCAGCTAACAGTATCAAAGCACCGCTAAATATTTCTTGGCTTCCTAGTAGATCTGTCACTGTTCTATCTAATGCTTCTTGTTCGCCATTGGTCCTTTACCATTCTGGATATTTTAGTGATGTTACATGTAGGATTTTCATTTGTCTGGATATTTAGGTTAGCTTAAGTGAATAGTGTACTGTTCAAGCGTCATCCAATAAAGTGACAGCAATCTCAGAAGAAAACCATTTGTGACATTCTATATTTGGTCCCACGAATAGTTAGGGAACGGGAATTCCATCCGCACAGAGCTCTGGATAGAGGTGGTTGATCCAAAGTTCCCCAGTTTCTCTGGATACACCGTTCACGACTTTACTATATACATATGTTGATCACGAATATATATGTATATTTTGTAGAGCTCATCACGACTATTTGCCTATGCAACAAACTATGTATCAAGCTTAATATATCCTTACGATAAGATATACAAATATATGCAAGGACTTTCTAAATTGAAAAATATTAGTTTCAGATGATTTGATAACAATATCACTACCATTATCTAAATATAATAACCCTTCGAATCCAGAGACTCTCAGCGAAGTTTGTGTAAAATTCGGTATATATTATTTTCCTGTAGTAAATAAATTACCGTAATTTACGAAGCAGTAAATTTATAAATTAATTCCAATCCAAAAGAAAATCCATGGGTCATTAGCTTACGATTAATTAAAATTAAGCACTGGCCGATATCAGAAAGGCTACACTAGGTGAATGCCGATCTCAACGATCTAAGGATCTAAGCACACGTCTTATATTAGCTCCTCTTAACAAAGAAGCGAATGGTTCACAGAGTAAGTGGGTGATCCACCCAATTTACATAACAGCAGGAATTTTTTGCAGGTCTTTGACTAGAAATCGAAAAAAATTAGTTAAAGTAAAATTAGGTCTTGAAGTTTTCTATAAGTCACCTGAGGACCAAACATGCTCACGCTCAATGTTTTAGAGTACTATACAAAAAATGTAATCTAATACCATCAGTGCAATGTCAAAGTAATTCCTTTAAATATGAAGAATGGCACGCTCCCTTTATTATTAGTATATTTTAAGATTTCAAGGTAAGTAAGAATTTTTCGTGAACTTAAGAAAGGGAAGAAATCCTCGCTTTGTTTTGCCTTACGTCTGGTATTCTTTTGTGTATTTGTAACTTTGTGAAGCCTTTTAGAAATCCACATGTATCCCTCATATGATAGTGCCTAAAATCTTCTCCTATGTTTTATTTGTCAGAATCCATTTACAATTTTCGCACTTGAGTGCTCACCCCATACAGTGGTTAATTTTTTGCAAATTTAATTTTAGTAAACTCCGAAAAACTTGCAGAAATACACGTTTATAACACAATTTAACAGATAAAAATAAGAAACCTATATTCTCAAACGCGAAACGAATAAAGTTCCGCTAGATGTGTTAAATAAAAGTGACGCCGTCCACTCATGGTAGGTCGGGTCGACAAGGATAACATTTTTTTTATTAAGTTCGAAATCTGGTATCCTCTCACGTATGCAATTCTTGTAGTTTGCTAATATGACCAACGTTTAGTCACTTATTTTTTTACAGAGTTAGTTTTTGATATGCATTACATACACATGTACATATGTATGTATGTACATATATCCTTTTTTTATAACTATGAATCTTTTGTCAAAATTAATTAATAGTATTATCTATTAGTAGTATAACTGTATTATCATCGCAAAAATGACACCTTCTTCAGAAATTAAATTGAATTCTTTGCTTTGTGCATTGAAAAAAAAATCACACATTTCATTAACATCAGATGTCCAGCAATAGAAACATAACCAATATGTGCACCACGCATTCATTTTTCTTTGCACTCTACTAACTTCCGCATGACGCTGACTCTGCCATGATCAGCTAAAAATTAAGAAAATGTATGGAGGGGAACGTTTGGAAAACGGAACCACAGTTAAGTACATTTTTACACCCACACTATGTGCCTGGCTATATTGTCATTGGAATGAGATGGGTGGATTTTACATAGGTTAAAAAGAGAGAAGATAAATCACGGCGGAAGAATCAATGTTCTTTTCTCAAAACGTTTCAATCTTGACATATTTTTTAATTTTTTTCCGACCGACCGAGAGTACAAGCCTACGTAACACTCAAAAATGTACTTCTCTGTGGAGGTAGCCGGGTTCAATTTTCAAAAAGTTTAACTCCATACATTTTCCTCATTTTTCGCTGATCGTTGAAGAGTCAACATCATGCGGGAGGCGGAAAATAGAGTGCGAAGGAGTTTAAAGTGGTGCACATGCTGGTTTTGTTGTTGGAGAACATCTGATGTTAATGAAGTGTGTAATTTCTTTTAATGCCTTCCTTTTCTTTAAGTCCTGTATCCCCTTGTGGGTCCTAGGGCCTCGACAAGGCCTATGCGCCATCGTGTGCGCTTTCTGGAAATATGTCTCAGTTCTCCCCAACTCTTCCCCAGTTGCCGTGGTTCCTTCTCAGCTGTTCTGCGCCTCGTACTCCTAGGACCGCAGCGTATCCTGTTATCCTGAGTAAGCGGGTTCCATTGCATCGCGTGGATAGCTATGGACCTGTCACCCTTTCGGAGAGTATGTCCAATCCACTGCCATTTTCGTCGTCATATTGTTGTGCCTATAGGTTCATGGCCCTTTCTCTCATAGAGTTGTTCGTTAGAGATACAGTATGGCCAGAAAATCCTAAAAATATATCGTAGGCACCTATTGACGAACGTTTGCAGCTTTTTCATGATAGTGGCGGTCACCCTCCAGGTACCACATCCATATAGCAGCACGGATTCTACATTGGAACAGAACAGTCTTAGCTTGGTAACTAAGCTAATCGCATGCTACGCCAATAGCATCCCAAACGCAGATTTTGCTTTGCCTATTCAGCTGACTACATCCAGTTCGGTTCCGCCATCGGTTAAGGCAATACTCCCAAGCTATTGAAAACTTTCTACTCTCTCAACCGTTTGTCCAGCAATGCATGCTTGAGTTGATGAGCTCGGTCCAAGGCTGATCATTTTTGTTTTTGCCGAGTTCATTTTCAGCCCAATGACGTCTGCCTCCCTCTCCACGTTTGCTGTATTTTAATGTACAAAGCGAAGAATTTAATTGAATGTATGAATACTGGAATACTGCGATGAGGATGTATACATTTTTCTGTATGTTTGTTGCGGAAATCACTTAATGGTTTTATGATTGAATGTAACAAACCACAATACATCGTAATTTCCTAAGGACGCCCACCGAAAGAAGTCATTAAAATAAAGGACATAATTAATAGGAGAAAGAAATGCAATTCCTCAAGATTTAGGCAAACTGCTAATTACTTTTACTCCTTCAACGATATCTTAAGAATTAAATTTTAACTTGGAAGAAAAAATTCATCCGTGTTGACCTACCACTTGAACGATCCCTTATGCTTTGAATTTCAGCATTTCTGCTGTTTGTCAAAAAGGCTTACATGCCCATGAAGCATATTTTCGTGTGTACCCACAGCGTTCATGGAAATGACCATGACCATGACCACAAATTCGAGTAAGAATTTTTTTTTCGAAAGTCTTAATTCCGGTTAAAGCTTACTGTTCGCGACCCACCCCGTAACGTCAACCGTATGAGAATCCGGAGCCGAATTTTCATTTCATTGATCCAAAGTTCCCCAGTTTCTCTGGATACACCGTTCACGACTTTACTATATACATATGTTGATCACGAATATATATGTATATTTTGTAGAGCTCATCACGACTATTTGCCTATGCAACAAACTATGTATCAAGCTTAATATATCCTTACGATAAGATATACAAATATATGCAAGGACTTTCTAAATTGAAAAATATTAGTTTCAGATGATTTGATAACAATATCACTACCATTATCTAAATATAATAACCCTTCGAATCCAGAGACTCTCAGCGAAGTTTGTGTAAAATTCGGTATATATTATTTTCCTGTAGTAAATAAATTACCGTAATTTACGAAGCAGTAAATTTATAAATTAATTCCAATCCAAAAGAAAATCCATGGGTCATTAGCTTACGATTAATTAAAATTAAGCACTGGCCGATATCAGAAAGGCTACACTAGGTGAATGCCGATCTCAACGATCTAAGGATCTAAGCACACGTCTTATATTAGCTCCTCTTAACAAAGAAGCGAATGGTTCACAGAGTAAGTGGGTGATCCACCCAATTTACATAACAGCAGGAATTTTTTGCAGGTCTTTGACTAGAAATCGAAAAAAATTAGTTAAAGTAAAATTAGGTCTTGAAGTTTTCTATAAGTCACCTGAGGACCAAACATGCTCACGCTCAATGTTTTAGAGTACTATACAAAAAATGTAATCTAATACCATCAGTGCAATGTCAAAGTAATTCCTTTAAATATGAAGAATGGCACGCTCCCTTTATTATTAGTATATTTTAAGATTTCAAGGTAAGTAAGAATTTTTCGTGAACTTAAGAAAGGGAAGAAATCCTCGCTTTGTTTTGCCTTACGTCTGGTATTCTTTTGTGTATTTGTAACTTTGTGAAGCCTTTTAGAAATCCACATGTATCCCTCATATGATAGTGCCTAAAATCTTCTCCTATGTTTTATTTGTCAGAATCCATTTACAATTTTCGCACTTGAGTGCTCACCCCATACAGTGGTTAATTTTTTGCAAATTTAATTTTAGTAAACTCCGAAAAACTTGCAGAAATACACGTTTATAACACAATTTAACAGATAAAAATAAGAAACCTATATTCTCAAACGCGAAACGAATAAAGTTCCGCTAGATGTGTTAAATAAAAGTGACGCCGTCCACTCATGGTAGGTCGGGTCGACAAGGATAACATTTTTTTTATTAAGTTCGAAATCTGGTATCCTCTCACGTATGCAATTCTTGTAGTTTGCTAATATGACCAACGTTTAGTCACTTATTTTTTTACAGAGTTAGTTTTTGATATGCATTACATACACATGTACATATGTATGTATGTACATATATCCTTTTTTTATAACTATGAATCTTTTGTCAAAATTAATTAATAGTATTATCTATTAGTAGTATAACTGTATTATCATCGCAAAAATGACACCTTCTTCAGAAATTAAATTGAATTCTTTGCTTTGTGCATTGAAAAAAAAATCACACATTTCATTAACATCAGATGTCCAGCAATAGAAACATAACCAATATGTGCACCACGCATTCATTTTTCTTTGCACTCTACTAACTTCCGCATGACGCTGACTCTGCCATGATCAGCTAAAAATTAAGAAAATGTATGGAGGGGAACGTTTTGAAAACGGAACCACAGTTAAGTACATTTTTACACCCACACTATGTGCCTGGCTATATTGTCATTGGAATGAGATGGGTGGATTTTACATAGGTTAAAAAGAGATGGGTTGAGCACAGAGCGAATGCGCCGTGAATTCATTGCAGAAGATAAATCACGGCGGAAGAATCAATGTTCTTTTCTCAAAACGTTTCAATCTTGACATATTTTTTAATTTTTTTCCGACCGACCGAGAGTACAAGCCTACGTAACACTCAAAAATGTACTTCTCTGTGGAGGTAGCCGGGTTCAATTTTCAAAAAGTTTAACTCCATACATTTTCCTCATTTTTCGCTGATCGTTGAAGAGTCAACATCATGCGGGAGGCGGAAAATAGAGTGCGAAGGAGTTTAAAGTGGTGCACATGCTGGTTTTGTTGTTGGAGAACATCTGATGTTAATGAAGTGTGTAATTTCTTTTAATGCCTTCCTTTTCTTTAAGTCCTGTATCCCCTTGTGGGTCCTAGGGCCTCGACAAGGCCTATGCGCCATCGTGTGCGGTTTCTGGAAATATGTCTCAGTTCTCCCCAACTCTTCCCCAGTTGCCGTGGTTCCTTCTCAGCTGTTCTGCGCCTCGTACTCCTAGGACCGCAGCGTATCCTGTCATCCTGAGTAAGCGGGTTCCATTGCATCGCGTGGATAGCTATGGACCTGTCACCCTTTCGGAGAGTATGTCCAATCCACTGCCATTTTCGTCGTCATATTGTTGTGCCTATAGGTTCATGGCCCTTTCTCTCATAGAGTTGTTCGTTAGAGATACAGTATGGCCAGAAAATCCTAAAAATATATCGTAGGCACCTATTGACGAACGTTTGCAGCTTTTTCATGATAGTGGCGGTCACCCTCCAGGTACCACATCCATATAGCAGCACGGATTCTACATTGGAACAGAACAGTCTTAGCTTGGTAACTAAGCTAATCGCATGCTACGCCAATAGCATCCCAAACGCAGATTTTGCTTTGCCTATTCAGCTGACTACATCCAGTTCGGTTCCGCCATCGGTTAAGGCAATACTCCCAAGCTATTGAAAACTTTCTACTCTCTCAACCGTTTGTCCAGCAATGCATGCTTGAGTTGATGAGCTCGGTCCAAGGCTGATCATTTTTGTTTTTGCCGAGTTCATTTTCAGCCCAATGACGTCTGCCTCCCTCTCCACGTTTGCTGTATTTTAATGTACAAAGCGAAGAATTTAATTGAATGTATGAATACTGGAATACTGCGATGAGGATGTATACATTTTTCTGTATGTTTGTTGCGGAAATCACTTAATGGTTTTATGATTGAATGTAACAAACCACAATACATCGTAATTTCCTAAGGACGCCCACCGAAAGAAGTCATTAAAATAAAGGACATAATTAATAGGAGAAAGAAATGCAATTCCTCAAGATTTAGGCAAACTGCTAATTACTTTTACTCCTTCAACGATATCTTAAGAATTAAATTTTAACTTGGAAGAAAAAATTCATCCGTGTTGACCTACCACTTGAACGATCCCTTATGCTTTGAATTTCAGCATTTCTGCTGTTTGTCAAAAAGGCTTACATGCCCATGAAGCATATTTTCGTGTGTACCCACAGCGTTCATGGAAATGACCATGACCATGACCACAAATTCGAGTAAGAATTTTTTTTTCGAAAGTCTTAATTCCGGTTAAAGCTTACTGTTCGCGACCCACCCCGTAACGTCAACCGTATGAGAATCCGGAGCCGAATTTTCATTTCATTGATCCAAAGTTCCCCAGTTTCTCTGGATACACCGTTCACGACTTTACTATATACATATGTTGATCACGAATATATATGTATATTTTGTAGAGCTCATCACGACTATTTGCCTATGCAACAAACTATGTATCAAGCTTAATATATCCTTACGATAAGATATACAAATATATGCAAGGACTTTCTAAATTGAAAAATATTAGTTTCAGATGATTTGATAACAATATCACTACCATTATCTAAATATAATAACCCTTCGAATCCAGAGACTCTCAGCGAAGTTTGTGTAAAATTCGGTATATATTATTTTCCTGTAGTAAATAAATTACCGTAATTTACGAAGCAGTAAATTTATAAATTAATTCCAATCCAAAAGAAAATCCATGGGTCATTAGCTTACGATTAATTAAAATTAAGCACTGGCCGATATCAGAAAGGCTACACTAGGTGAATGCCGATCTCAACGATCTAAGGATCTAAGCACACGTCTTATATTAGCTCCTCTTAACAAAGAAGCGAATGGTTCACAGAGTAAGTGGGTGATCCACCCAATTTACATAACAGCAGGAATTTTTTGCAGGTCTTTGACTAGAAATCGAAAAAAATTAGTTAAAGTAAAATTAGGTCTTGAAGTTTTCTATAAGTCACCTGAGGACCAAACATGCTCACGCTCAATGTTTTAGAGTACTATACAAAAAATGTAATCTAATACCATCAGTGCAATGTCAAAGTAATTCCTTTAAATATGAAGAATGGCACGCTCCCTTTATTATTAGTATATTTTAAGATTTCAAGGTAAGTAAGAATTTTTCGTGAACTTAAGAAAGGGAAGAAATCCTCGCTTTGTTTTGCCTTACGTCTGGTATTCTTTTGTGTATTTGTAACTTTGTGAAGCCTTTTAGAAATCCACATGTATCCCTCATATGATAGTGCCTAAAATCTTCTCCTATGTTTTATTTGTCAGAATCCATTTACAATTTTCGCACTTGAGTGCTCACCCCATACAGTGGTTAATTTTTTGCAAATTTAATTTTAGTAAACTCCGAAAAACTTGCAGAAATACACGTTTATAACACAATTTAACAGATAAAAATAAGAAACCTATATTCTCAAACGCGAAACGAATAAAGTTCCGCTAGATGTGTTAAATAAAAGTGACGCCGTCCACTCATGGTAGGTCGGGTCGACAAGGATAACATTTTTTTTATTAAGTTCGAAATCTGGTATCCTCTCACGTATGCAATTCTTGTAGTTTGCTAATATGACCAACGTTTAGTCACTTATTTTTTTACAGAGTTAGTTTTTGATATGCATTACATACACATGTACATATGTATGTATGTACATATATCCTTTTTTTATAACTATGAATCTTTTGTCAAAATTAATTAATAGTATTATCTATTAGTAGTATAACTGTATTATCATCGCAAAAATGACACCTTCTTCAGAAATTAAATTGAATTCTTTGCTTTGTGCATTGAAAAAAAAATCACACATTTCATTAACATCAGATGTCCAGCAATAGAAACATAACCAATATGTGCACCACGCATTCATTTTTCTTTGCACTCTACTAACTTCCGCATGACGCTGACTCTGCCATGATCAGCTAAAAATTAAGAAAATGTATGGAGGGGAACGTTTTGAAAACGGAACCACAGTTAAGTACATTTTTACACCCACACTATGTGCCTGGCTATATTGTCATTGGAATGAGATGGGTGGATTTTTACATAGGTTAAAAAGAGATGGGTTGAGCACAGAGCGAATGCGCCGTGAATTCATTGCAGAAGATAAATCACGGCGGAAGAATCAATGTTCTTTTCTCAAAACGTTTCAATCTTGACATATTTTTTAATTTTTTTCCGACCGACCGAGAGTACAAGCCTACGTAACACTCAAAAATGTACTTCTCTGTGGAGGTAGCCGGGTTCAATTTTCAAAAAGTTTAACTCCATACATTTTCCTCATTTTTCGCTGATCGTTGAAGAGTCAACATCATGCGGGAGGCGGAAAATAGAGTGCGAAGGAGTTTAAAGTGGTGCACATGCTGGTTTTGTTGTTGGAGAACATCTGATGTTAATGAAGTGTGTAATTTCTTTTAATGCCTTCCTTTTCTTTAAGTCCTGTATCCCCTTGTGGGTCCTAGGGCCTCGACAAGGCCTATGCGCCATCGTGTGCGGTTTCTGGAAATATGTCTCAGTTCTCCCCAACTCTTCCCCAGTTGCCGTGGTTCCTTCTCAGCTGTTCTGCGCCTCGTACTCCTAGGACCGCAGCGTATCCTGTCATCCTGAGTAAGCGGGTTCCATTGCATCGCGTGGATAGCTATGGACCTGTCACCCTTTCGGAGAGTATGTCCAATCCACTGCCATTTTCGTCGTCATATTGTTGTGCCTATAGGTTCATGGCCCTTTCTCTCATAGAGTTGTTCGTTAGAGATACAGTATGGCCAGAAAATCCTAAAAATATATCGTAGGCACCTATTGACGAACGTTTGCAGCTTTTTCATGATAGTGGCGGTCACCCTCCAGGTACCACATCCATATAGCAGCACGGATTCTACATTGGAACAGAACAGTCTTAGCTTGGTAACTAAGCTAATCGCATGCTACGCCAATAGCATCCCAAACGCAGATTTTGCTTTGCCTATTCAGCTGACTACATCCAGTTCGGTTCCGCCATCGGTTAAGGCAATACTCCCAAGCTATTGAAAACTTTCTACTCTCTCAACCGTTTGTCCAGCAATGCATGCTTGAGTTGATGAGCTCGGTCCAAGGCTGATCATTTTTGTTTTTGCCGAGTTCATTTTCAGCCCAATGACGTCTGCCTCCCTCTCCACGTTTGCTGTATTTTAATGTACAAAGCGAAGAATTTAATTGAATGTATGAATACTGGAATACTGCGATGAGGATGTATACATTTTTCTGTATGTTTGTTGCGGAAATCACTTAATGGTTTTATGATTGAATGTAACAAACCACAATACATCGTAATTTCCTAAGGACGCCCACCGAAAGAAGTCATTAAAATAAAGGACATAATTAATAGGAGAAAGAAATGCAATTCCTCAAGATTTAGGCAAACTGCTAATTACTTTTACTCCTTCAACGATATCTTAAGAATTAAATTTTAACTTGGAAGAAAAAATTCATCCGTGTTGACCTACCACTTGAACGATCCCTTATGCTTTGAATTTCAGCATTTCTGCTGTTTGTCAAAAAGGCTTACATGCCCATGAAGCATATTTTCGTGTGTACCCACAGCGTTCATGGAAATGACCATGACCATGACCACAAATTCGAGTAAGAATTTTTTTTTCGAAAGTCTTAATTCCGGTTAAAGCTTACTGTTCGCGACCCACCCCGTAACGTCAACCGTATGAGAATCCGGAGCCGAATTTTCATTTCATTGATCCAAAGTTCCCCAGTTTCTCTGGATACACCGTTCACGACTTTACTATATACATATGTTGATCACGAATATATATGTATATTTTGTAGAGCTCATCACGACTATTTGCCTATGCAACAAACTATGTATCAAGCTTAATATATCCTTACGATAAGATATACAAATATATGCAAGGACTTTCTAAATTGAAAAATATTAGTTTCAGATGATTTGATAACAATATCACTACCATTATCTAAATATAATAACCCTTCGAATCCAGAGACTCTCAGCGAAGTTTGTGTAAAATTCGGTATTTATTATTTTCCTGTAGTAAATAAATTACCGTAATTTACGAAGCAGTAAATTTATAAATTAATTCCAATCCAAAAGAAAATCCATGGGTCATTAGCTTACGATTAATTAAAATTAAGCACTGGCCGATATCAGAAAGGCTACACTAGGTGAATGCCGATCTCAACGATCTAAGGATCTAAGCACACGTCTTATATTAGCTCCTCTTAACAAAGAAGCGAATGGTTCACAGAGTAAGTGGGTGATCCACCCAATTTACATAACAGCAGGAATTTTTTGCAGGTCTTTGACTAGAAATCGAAAAAAATTAGTTAAAGTAAAATTAGGTCTTGAAGTTTTCTATAAGTCACCTGAGGACCAAACATGCTCACGCTCAATGTTTTAGAGTACTATACAAAAAATGTAATCTAATACCATCAGTGCAATGTCAAAGTAATTCCTTTAAATATGAAGAATGGCACGCTCCCTTTATTATTAGTATATTTTAAGATTTCAAGGTAAGTAAGAATTTTTCGTGAACTTAAGAAAGGGAAGAAATCCTCGCTTTGTTTTGCCTTACGTCTGGTATTCTTTTGTGTATTTGTAACTTTGTGAAGCCTTTTAGAAATCCACATGTATCCCTCATATGATAGTGCCTAAAATCTTCTCCTATGTTTTATTTGTCAGAATCCATTTACAATTTTCGCACTTGAGTGCTCACCCCATACAGTGGTTAATTTTTTGCAAATTTAATTTTAGTAAACTCCGAAAAACTTGCAGAAATACACGTTTATAACACAATTTAACAGATAAAAATAAGAAACCTATATTCTCAAACGCGAAACGAATAAAGTTCCGCTAGATGTGTTAAATAAAAGTGACGCCGTCCACTCATGGTAGGTCGGGTCGACAAGGATAACATTTTTTTTATTAAGTTCGAAATCTGGTATCCTCTCACGTATGCAATTCTTGTAGTTTGCTAATATGACCAACGTTTAGTCACTTATTTTTTTACAGAGTTAGTTTTTGATATGCATTACATACACATGTACATATGTATGTATGTACATATATCCTTTTTTTATAACTATGAATCTTTTGTCAAAATTAATTAATAGTATTATCTATTAGTAGTATAACTGTATTATCATCGCAAAAATGACACCTTCTTCAGAAATTAAATTGAATTCTTTGCTTTGTGCATTGAAAAAAAAATCACACATTTCATTAACATCAGATGTCCAGCAATAGAAACATAACCAATATGTGCACCACGCATTCATTTTTCTTTGCACTCTACTAACTTCCGCATGACGCTGACTCTGCCATGATCAGCTAAAAATTAAGAAAATGTATGGAGGGGAACGTTTGGAAAACGGAACCACAGTTAAGTACATTTTTACACCCACACTATGTGCCTGGCTATATTGTCATTGGAATGAGATGGGTGGATTTTACATAGGTTAAAAAGAGAGAAGATAAATCACGGCGGAAGAATCAATGTTCTTTTCTCAAAACGTTTCAATCTTGACATATTTTTTAATTTTTTTCCGACCGACCGAGAGTACAAGCCTACGTAACACTCAAAAATGTACTTCTCTGTGGAGGTAGCCGGGTTCAATTTTCAAAAAGTTTAACTCCATACATTTTCCTCATTTTTCGCTGATCGTTGAAGAGTCAACATCATGCGGGAGGCGGAAAATAGAGTGCGAAGGAGTTTAAAGTGGTGCACATGCTGGTTTTGTTGTTGGAGAACATCTGATGTTAATGAAGTGTGTAATTTCTTTTAATGCCTTCCTTTTCTTTAAGTCCTGTATCCCCTTGTGGGTCCTAGGGCCTCGACAAGGCCTATGCGCCATCGTGTGCGGTTTCTGGAAATATGTCTCAGTTCTCCCCAACTCTTCCCCAGTTGCCGTGGTTCCTTCTCAGCTGTTCTGCGCCTCGTACTCCTAGGACCGCAGCGTATCCTGTTATCCTGAGTAAGCGGGTTCCATTGCATCGCGTGGATAGCTATGGACCTGTCACCCTTTCGGAGAGTATGTCCAATCCACTGCCATTTTCGTCGTCATATTGTTGTGCCTATAGGTTCATGGCCCTTTCTCTCATAGAGTTGTTCGTTAGAGATACAGTATGGCCAGAAAATCCTAAAAATATATCGTAGGCACCTATTGACGAACGTTTGCAGCTTTTTCATGATAGTGGCGGTCACCCTCCAGGTACCACATCCATATAGCAGCACGGATTCTACATTGGAACAGAACAGTCTTAGCTTGGTAACTAAGCTAATCGCATGCTACGCCAATAGCATCCCAAACGCAGATTTTGCTTTGCCTATTCAGCTGACTACATCCAGTTCGGTTCCGCCATCGGTTAAGGCAATACTCCCAAGCTATTGAAAACTTTCTACTCTCTCAACCGTTTGTCCAGCAATGCATGCTTGAGTTGATGAGCTCGGTCCAAGGCTGATCATTTTTGTTTTTGCCGAGTTCATTTTCAGCCCAATGACGTCTGCCTCCCTCTCCACGTTTGCTGTATTTTAATGTACAAAGCGAAGAATTTAATTGAATGTATGAATACTGGAATACTGCGATGAGGATGTATACATTTTTCTGTATGTTTGTTGCGGAAATCACTTAATGGTTTTATGATTGAATGTAACAAACCACAATACATCGTAATTTCCTAAGGACGCCCACCGAAAGAAGTCATTAAAATAAAGGACATAATTAATAGGAGAAAGAAATGCAATTCCTCAAGATTTAGGCAAACTGCTAATTACTTTTACTCCTTCAACGATATCTTAAGAATTAAATTTTAACTTGGAAGAAAAAATTCATCCGTGTTGACCTACCACTTGAACGATCCCTTATGCTTTGAATTTCAGCATTTCTGCTGTTTGTCAAAAAGGCTTACATGCCCATGAAGCATATTTTCGTGTGTACCCACAGCGTTCATGGAAATGACCATGACCATGACCACAAATTCGAGTAAGAATTTTTTTTTCGAAAGTCTTAATTCCGGTTAAAGCTTACTGTTCGCGACCCACCCCGTAACGTCAACCGTATGAGAATCCGGAGCCGAATTTTCATTTCATTGATCCAAAGTTCCCCAGTTTCTCTGGATACACCGTTCACGACTTTACTATATACATATGTTGATCACGAATATATATGTATATTTTGTAGAGCTCATCACGACTATTTGCCTATGCAACAAACTATGTATCAAGCTTAATATATCCTTACGATAAGATATACAAATATATGCAAGGACTTTCTAAATTGAAAAATATTAGTTTCAGATGATTTGATAACAATATCACTACCATTATCTAAATATAATAACCCTTCGAATCCAGAGACTCTCAGCGAAGTTTGTGTAAAATTCGGTATATATTATTTTCCTGTAGTAAATAAATTACCGTAATTTACGAAGCAGTAAATTTATAAATTAATTCCAATCCAAAAGAAAATCCATGGGTCATTAGCTTACGATTAATTAAAATTAAGCACTGGCCGATATCAGAAAGGCTACACTAGGTGAATGCCGATCTCAACGATCTAAGGATCTAAGCACACGTCTTATATTAGCTCCTCTTAACAAAGAAGCGAATGGTTCACAGAGTAAGTGGGTGATCCACCCAATTTACATAACAGCAGGAATTTTTTGCAGGTCTTTGACTAGAAATCGAAAAAAATTAGTTAAAGTAAAATTAGGTCTTGAAGTTTTCTATAAGTCACCTGAGGACCAAACATGCTCACGCTCAATGTTTTAGAGTACTATACAAAAAATGTAATCTAATACCATCAGTGCAATGTCAAAGTAATTCCTTTAAATATGAAGAATGGCACGCTCCCTTTATTATTAGTATATTTTAAGATTTCAAGGTAAGTAAGAATTTTTCGTGAACTTAAGAAAGGGAAGAAATCCTCGCTTTGTTTTGCCTTACGTCTGGTATTCTTTTGTGTATTTGTAACTTTGTGAAGCCTTTTAGAAATCCACATGTATCCCTCATATGATAGTGCCTAAAATCTTCTCCTATGTTTTATTTGTCAGAATCCATTTACAATTTTCGCACTTGAGTGCTCACCCCATACAGTGGTTAATTTTTTGCAAATTTAATTTTAGTAAACTCCGAAAAACTTGCAGAAATACACGTTTATAACACAATTTAACAGATAAAAATAAGAAACCTATATTCTCAAACGCGAAACGAATAAAGTTCCGCTAGATGTGTTAAATAAAAGTGACGCCGTCCACTCATGGTAGGTCGGGTCGACAAGGATAACATTTTTTTTATTAAGTTCGAAATCTGGTATCCTCTCACGTATGCAATTCTTGTAGTTTGCTAATATGACCAACGTTTAGTCACTTATTTTTTTACAGAGTTAGTTTTTGATATGCATTACATACACATGTACATATGTATGTATGTACATATATCCTTTTTTTATAACTATGAATCTTTTGTCAAAATTAATTAATAGTATTATCTATTAGTAGTATAACTGTATTATCATCGCAAAAATGACACCTTCTTCAGAAATTAAATTGAATTCTTTGCTTTGTGCATTGAAAAAAAAATCACACATTTCATTAACATCAGATGTCCAGCAATAGAAACATAACCAATATGTGCACCACGTATTCATTTTTCTTTGCACTCTACTAACTTCCGCATGACGCTGACTCTGCCATGATCAGCTAAAAATTAAGAAAATGTATGGAGGGGAACGTTTTGAAAACGGAACCACAGTTAAGTACATTTTTACACCCACACTATGTGCCTGGCTATATTGTCATTGGAATGAGATGGGTGGATTTTACATAGGTTAAAAAGAGATGGGTTGAGCACAGAGCGAATGCGCCGTGAATTCATTGCAGAAGATAAATCACGGCGGAAGAATCAATGTTCTTTTCTCAAAACGTTTCAATCTTGACATATTTTTTAATTTTTTTCCGACCGACCGAGAGTACAAGCCTACGTAACACTCAAAAATGTACTTCTCTGTGGAGGTAGCCGGGTTCAATTTTCAAAAAGTTTAACTCCATACATTTTCCTCATTTTTCGCTGATCGTTGAAGAGTCAACATCATGCGGGAGGCGGAAAATAGAGTGCGAAGGAGTTTAAAGTGGTGCACATGCTGGTTTTGTTGTTGGAGAACATCTGATGTTAATGAAGTGTGTAATTTCTTTTAATGCCTTCCTTTTCTTTAAGTCCTGTATCCCCTTGTGGGTCCTAGGGCCTCGACAAGGCCTATGCGCCATCGTGTGCGGTTTCTGGAAATATGTCTCAGTTCTCCCCAACTCTTCCCCAGTTGCCGTGGTTCCTTCTCAGCTGTTCTGCGCCTCGTACTCCTAGGACCGCAGCGTATCCTGTCATCCTGAGTAAGCGGGTTCCATTGCATCGCGTGGATAGCTATGGACCTGTCACCCTTTCGGAGAGTATGTCCAATCCACTGCCATTTTCGTCGTCATATTGTTGTGCCTATAGGTTCATGGCCCTTTCTCTCATAGAGTTGTTCGTTAGAGATACAGTATGGCCAGAAAATCCTAAAAATATATCGTAGGCACCTATTGACGAACGTTTGCAGCTTTTTCATGATAGTGGCGGTCACCCTCCAGGTACCACATCCATATAGCAGCACGGATTCTACATTGGAACAGAACAGTCTTAGCTTGGTAACTAAGCTAATCGCATGCTACGCCAATAGCATCCCAAACGCAGATTTTGCTTTGCCTATTCAGCTGACTACATCCAGTTCGGTTCCGCCATCGGTTAAGGCAATACTCCCAAGCTATTGAAAACTTTCTACTCTCTCAACCGTTTGTCCAGCAATGCATGCTTGAGTTGATGAGCTCGGTCCAAGGCTGATCATTTTTGTTTTTGCCGAGTTCATTTTCAGCCCAATGACGTCTGCCTCCCTCTCCACGTTTGCTGTCTTTTAATGTACAAAGCGAAGAATTTAATTGAATGTATGAATACTGGAATACTGCGATGAGGATGTATACATTTTTCTGTATGTTTGTTGCGGAAATCACTTAATGGTTTTATGATTGAATGTAACAAACCACAATACATCGTAATTTCCTAAGGACGCCCACCGAAAGAAGTCATTAAAATAAAGGACATAATTAATAGGAGAAAGAAATGCAATTCCTCAAGATTTAGGCAAACTGCTAATTACTTTTACTCCTTCAACGATATCTTAAGAATTAAATTTTAACTTGGAAGAAAAAATTCATCCGTGTTGACCTACCACTTGAACGATCCCTTATGCTTTGAATTTCAGCATTTCTGCTGTTTGTCAAAAAGGCTTACATGCCCATGAAGCATATTTTCGTGTGTACCCACAGCGTTCATGGAAATGACCATGACCATGACCACAAATTCGAGTAAGAATTTTTTTTTCGAAAGTCTTAATTCCGGTTAAAGCTTACTGTTCGCGACCCACCCCGTAACGTCAACCGTATGAGAATCCGGAGCCGAATTTTCATTTCATTGATCCAAAGTTCCCCAGTTTCTCTGGATACACCGTTCACGACTTTACTATATACATATGTTGATCACGAATATATATGTATATTTTGTAGAGCTCATCACGACTATTTGCCTATGCAACAAACTATGTATCAAGCTTAATATATCCTTACGATAAGATATACAAATATATGCAAGGACTTTCTAAATTGAAAAATATTAGTTTCAGATGATTTGATAACAATATCACTACCATTATCTAAATATAATAACCCTTCGAATCCAGAGACTCTCAGCGAAGTTTGTGTAAAATTCGGTATATATTATTTTCCTGTAGTAAATAAATTACCGTAATTTACGAAGCAGTAAATTTATAAATTAATTCCAATCCAAAAGAAAATCCATGGGTCATTAGCTTACGATTAATTAAAATTAAGCACTGGCCGATATCAGAAAGGCTACACTAGGTGAATGCCGATCTCAACGATCTAAGGATCTAAGCACACGTCTTATATTAGCTCCTCTTAACAAAGAAGCGAATGGTTCACAGAGTAAGTGGGTGATCCACCCAATTTACATAACAGCAGGAATTTTTTGCAGGTCTTTGACTAGAAATCGAAAAAAATTAGTTAAAGTAAAATTAGGTCTTGAAGTTTTCTATAAGTCACCTGAGGACCAAACATGCTCACGCTCAATGTTTTAGAGTACTATACAAAAAATGTAATCTAATACCATCAGTGCAATGTCAAAGTAATTCCTTTAAATATGAAGAATGGCACGCTCCCTTTATTATTAGTATATTTTAAGATTTCAAAGTAAGTAAGAATTTTTCGTGAACTTAAGAAAGGGAAGAAATCCTCGCTTTGTTTTGCCTTACGTCTGGTATTCTTTTGTGCATTTGTAACTTTGTGAAGCCTTTTAGAAATCCACATGTATCCCTCATATGATAGTGCCTAAAATCTTCTCCTATGTTTTATTTGTCAGAATCCATTTACAATTTTCGCACTTGAGTGCTCACCCCATACAGTGGTTAATTTTTTGCAAATTTAATTTTAGTAAACTCCGAAAAACTTGCAGAAATACACGTTTATAACACAATTTAACAGATAAAAATAAGAAACCTATATTCTCAAACGCGAAACGAATAAAGTTCCGCTAGATGTGTTAAATAAAAGTGACGCCGTCCACTCATGGTAGGTCGGGTCGACAAGGATAACATTTTTTTTATTAAGTTCGAAATCTGGTATCCTCTCACGTATGCAATTCTTGTAGTTTGCTAATATGACCAACGTTTAGTCACTTATTTTTTTACAGAGTTAGTTTTTGATATGCATTACATACACATGTACATATGTATGTATGTACATATATCCTTTTTTTATAACTATGAATCTTTTGTCAAAATTAATTAATAGTATTATCTATTAGTAGTATAACTGTATTATCATCGCAAAAATGACACCTTCTTCAGAAATTAAATTGAATTCTTTGCTTTGTGCATTGAAAAAAAAATCACACATTTCATTAACATCAGATGTCCAGCAATAGAAACATAACCAATATGTGCACCACGCATTAATTTTTCTTTGCACTCTACTAACTTCCGCATGACGCTGACTCTGCCATGATCAGCTAAAAATTAAGAAAATGTATGGAGGGGAACGTTTTGAAAACGGAACCACAGTTAAGTACATTTTTACACCCACACTATGTGCCTGGCTATATTGTCATTGGAATGAGATGGGTGGATTTTACATAGGTTAAAAAGAGATGGGTTGAGCACAGAGCGAATGCGCCGTGAATTCATTGCAGAAGATAAATCACGGCGGAAGAATCAATGTTCTTTTCTCAAAACGTTTCAATCTTGACATATTTTTTAATTTTTTTCCGACCGACCGAGAGTACAAGCCTACGTAACACTCAAAAATGTACTTCTCTGTGGAGGTAGCCGGGTTCAATTTTCAAAAAGTTTAACTCCATACATTTTCCTCATTTTTCGCTGATCGTTGAAGAGTCAACATCATGCGGGAGGCGGAAAATAGAGTGCGAAGGAGTTTAAAGTGGTGCACATGCTGGTTTTGTTGTTGGAGAACATCTGATGTTAATGAAGTGTGTAATTTCTTTTAATGCCTTCCTTTTCTTTAAGTCCTGTATCCCCTTGTGGGTCCTAGGGCCTCGACAAGGCCTATGCGCCATCGTGTGCGGTTTCTGGAAATATGTCTCAGTTCTCCCCAACTCTTCCCCAGTTGCCGTGGTTCCTTCTCAGCTGTTCTGCGCCTCGTACTCCTAGGACCGCAGCGTATCCTGTCATCCTGAGTAAGCGGGTTCCATTGCATCGCGTGGATAGCTATGGACCTGTCACCCTTTCGGAGAGTATGTCCAATCCACTGCCATTTTCGTCGTCATATTGTTGTGCCTATAGGTTCATGGCCCTTTCTCTCATAGAGTTGTTCGTTAGAGATACAGTATGGCCAGAAAATCCTAAAAATATATCGTAGGCACCTATTGACGAACGTTTGCAGCTTTTTCATGATAGTGGCGGTCACCCTCCAGGTACCACATCCATATAGCAGCACGGATTCTACATTGGAACAGAACAGTCTTAGCTTGGTAACTAAGCTAATCGCATGCTACGCCAATAGCATCCCAAACGCAGATTTTGCTTTGCCTATTCAGCTGACTACATCCAGTTCGGTTCCGCCATCGGTTAAGGCAATACTCCCAAGCTATTGAAAACTTTCTACTCTCTCAACCGTTTGTCCAGCAATGCATGCTTGAGTTGATGAGCTCGGTCCAAGGCTGATCATTTTTGTTTTTGCCGAGTTCATTTTCAGCCCAATGACGTCTGCCTCCCTCTCCACGTTTGCTGTCTTTTAATGTACAAAGCGAAGAATTTAATTGAATGTATGAATACTGGAATACTGCGATGAGGATGTATACATTTTTCTGTATGTTTGTTGCGGAAATCACTTAATGGTTTTATGATTGAATGTAACAAACCACAATACATCGTAATTTCCTAAGGACGCCCACCGAAAGAAGTCATTAAAATAAAGGACATAATTAATAGGAGAAAGAAATGCAATTCCTCAAGATTTAGGCAAACTGCTAATTACTTTTACTCCTTCAACGATATCTTAAGAATTAAATTTTAACTTGGAAGAAAAAATTCATCCGTGTTGACCTACCACTTGAACGATCCCTTATGCTTTGAATTTCAGCATTTCTGCTGTTTGTCAAAAAGGCTTACATGCCCATGAAGCATATTTTCGTGTGTACCCACAGCGTTCATGGAAATGACCATGACCATGACCACAAATTCGAGTAAGAATTTTTTTTTCGAAAGTCTTAATTCCGGTTAAAGCTTACTGTTCGCGACCCACCCCGTAACGTCAACCGTATGAGAATCCGGAGCCGAATTTTCATTTCATTGATCCAAAGTTCCCCAGTTTCTCTGGATACACCGTTCACGACTTTACTATATACATATGTTGATCACGAATATATATGTATATTTTGTAGAGCTCATCACGACTATTTGCCTATGCAACAAACTATGTATCAAGCTTAATATATCCTTACGATAAGATATACAAATATATGCAATGACTTTCTAAATTGAAAAATATTAGTTTCAGATGATTTGATAACAATATCACTACCATTATCTAAATATAATAACCCTTCGAATCCAGAGACTCTCAGCGAAGTTTGTGTAAAATTCGGTATATATTATTTTCCTGTAGTAAATAAATTACCGTAATTTACGAAGCAGTAAATTTATAAATTAATTCCAATCCAAAAGAAAATCCATGGGTCATTAGCTTACGATTAATTAAAATTAAGCACTGGCCGATATCAGAAAGGCTACACTAGGTGAATGCCGATCTCAACGATCTAAGGATCTAAGCACACGTCTTATATTAGCTCCTCTTAACAAAGAAGCGAATGGTTCACAGAGTAAGTGGGTGATCCACCCAATTTACATAACAGCAGGAATTTTTTGCAGGTCTTTGACTAGAAATCGAAAAAAATTAGTTAAAGTAAAATTAGGTCTTGAAGTTTTCTATAAGTCACCTGAGGACCAAACATGCTCACGCTCAATGTTTTAGAGTACTATACAAAAAATGTAATCTAATACCATCAGTGCAATGTCAAAGTAATTCCTTTAAATATGAAGAATGGCACGCTCCCTTTATTATTAGTATATTTTAAGATTTCAAGGTAAGTAAGAATTTTTCGTGAACTTAAGAAAGGGAAGAAATCCTCGCTTTGTTTTGCCTTACGTCTGGTATTCTTTTGTGTATTTGTAACTTTGTGAAGCCTTTTAGAAATCCACATGTATCCCTCATATGATAGTGCCTAAAATCTTCTCCTATGTTTTATTTGTCAGAATCCATTTACAATTTTCGCACTTGAGTGCTCACCCCATACAGTGGTTAATTTTTTGCAAATTTAATTTTAGTAAACTCCGAAAAACTTGCAGAAATACACGTTTATAACACAATTTAACAGATAAAAATAAGAAACCTATATTCTCAAACGCGAAACGAATAAAGTTCCGCTAGATGTGTTAAATAAAAGTGACGCCGTCCACTCATGGTAGGTCGGGTCGACAAGGATAACATTTTTTTTATTAAGTTCGAAATCTGGTATCCTCTCACGTATGCAATTCTTGTAGTTTGCTAATATGACCAACGTTTAGTCACTTATTTTTTTACAGAGTTAGTTTTTGATATGCATTACATACACATGTACATATGTATGTATGTACATATATCCTTTTTTTATAACTATGAATCTTTTGTCAAAATTAATTAATAGTATTATCTATTAGTAGTATAACTGTATTATCATCGCAAAAATGACACCTTCTTCAGAAATTAAATTGAATTCTTTGCTTTGTGCATTGAAAAAAAAATCACACATTTCATTAACATCAGATGTCCAGCAATAGAAACATAACCAATATGTGCACCACGCATTCATTTTTCTTTGCACTCTACTAACTTCCGCATGACGCTGACTCTGCCATGATCAGCTAAAAATTAAGAAAATGTATGGAGGGGAACGTTTTGAAAACGGAACCACAGTTAAGTACATTTTTACACCCACACTATGTGCCTGGCTATATTGTCATTGGAATTAGATGGGTGGATTTTACATAGGTTAAAAAGAGATGGGTTGAGCACAGAGCGAATGCGCCGTGAATTCATTGCAGAAGATAAATCACGGCGGAAGAATCAATGTTCTTTTCTCAAAACGTTTCAATCTTGACATATTTTTTAATTTTTTTCCGACCGACCGAGAGTACAAGCCTACGTAACACTCAAAAATGTACTTCTCTGTGGAGGTAGCCGGGTTCAATTTTCAAAAAGTTTAACTCCATACATTTTCCTCATTTTTCGCTGATCGTTGAAGAGTCAACATCATGCGGGAGGCGGAAAATAGAGTGCGAAGGAGTTTAAAGTGGTGCACATGCTGGTTTTGTTGTTGGAGAACATCTGATGTTAATGAAGTGTGTAATTTCTTTTAATGCCTTCCTTTTCTTTAAGTCCTGTATCCCCTTGTGGGTCCTAGGGCCTCGACAAGGCCTATGCGCCATCGTGTGCGGTTTCTGGAAATATGTCTCAGTTCTCCCCAACTCTTCCCCAGTTGCCGTGGTTCCTTCTCAGCTGTTCTGCGCCTCGTACTCCTAGGACCGCAGCGTATCCTGTCATCCTGAGTAAGCGGGTTCCATTGCATCGCGTGGATAGCTATGGACCTGTCACCCTTTCGGAGAGTATGTCCAATCCACTGCCATTTTCGTCGTCATATTGTTGTGCCTATAGGTTCATGGCCCTTTCTCTCATAGAGTTGTTCGTTAGAGATACAGTATGGCCAGAAAATCCTAAAAATATATCGTAGGCACCTATTGACGAACGTTTGCAGCTTTTTCATGATAGTGGCGGTCACCCTCCAGGTACCACATCCATATAGCAGCACGGATTCTACATTGGAACAGAACAGTCTTAGCTTGGTAACTAAGCTAATCGCATGCTACGCCAATAGCATCCCAAACGCAGATTTTGCTTTGCCTATTCAGCTGACTACATCCAGTTCGGTTCCGCCATCGGTTAAGGCAATACTCCCAAGCTATTGAAAACTTTCTACTCTCTCAACCGTTTGTCCAGCAATGCATGCTTGAGTTGATGAGCTCGGTCCAAGGCTGATCATTTTTGTTTTTGCCGAGTTCATTTTCAGCCCAATGACGTCTGCCTCCCTCTCCACGTTTGCTGTATTTTAATGTACAAAGCGAAGAATTTAATTGAATGTATGAATACTGGAATACTGCGATGAGGATGTATACATTTTTCTGTATGTTTGTTGCGGAAATCACTTAATGGTTTTATGATTGAATGTAACAAACCACAATACATCGTAATTTCCTAAGGACGCCCACCGAAAGAAGTCATTAAAATAAAGGACATAATTAATAGGAGAAAGAAATGCAATTCCTCAAGATTTAGGCAAACTGCTAATTACTTTTACTCCTTCAACGATATCTTAAGAATTAAATTTTAACTTGGAAGAAAAAATTCATCCGTGTTGACCTACCACTTGAACGATCCCTTATGCTTTGAATTTCAGCATTTCTGCTGTTTGTCAAAAAGGCTTACATGCCCATGAAGCATATTTTCGTGTGTACCCACAGCGTTCATGGAAATGACCATGACCATGACCACAAATTCGAGTAAGAATTTTTTTTTCGAAAGTCTTAATTCCGGTTAAAGCTTACTGTTCGCGACCCACCCCGTAACTTCAACCGTATGAGAATCCGGAGCCGAATTTTCATTTTCTTTTTTATTTTAAATTCGTTAATTTGCGGCCTTTTGTTTTACCCCTAAAGTTATTAATTAATAAATATATATATATCTATTCAGCACCACAATCCTTTCTTTTATTTCAAAGGTTTTGGTAATTTTACCCTTTTTTATTAAAATATTACCTGGCGCCCCTTGTGTTCCAACCCAAGGAACAAATTCCCTACATTTTTATCCCGGACCCACCCCAGCTGAGCAGTCGGGAATTCGCAGCAAGCGAGCTTTGCTGCATTGTTGTGTTTCCCTTTTCGCCCCCATCTCAATCGCTTTTTTTTTCTTCGCGTGCGCGGCCGGCTGTGAGTTTGTCTCTAGTTGTTTTTTTTTTATTTTCATCCCCTTTAAATCCCCCCTCTTTAAAGTCGCGCGAATTAATTCACCCCTTCGATCGGGGAACATAACAAATTGTTTTAGGGTGGGCCTCCTGGCCTTATAACTTTGGACATCAGATTTTGGGACGTTGGAGGCGTTTCGTAGCCTCTTTGTGGTCTTCATAGAAGGGGTCAGGATGAGTCTCCAGGCGGTCCACCTGGCTCTTCCTGCTTCAGACTCATCCGTCTGGCTCCGGGAAACCTGCGTTGTCATCCCCTTCGAGCATATGGGAAAGAGTGAGCACTGAGTTGGAAACCAACCCCGAAACGCTCAGTTAACCCTTAGCTCTTCAGAGGACGACGGGTAAAAGAAAAGAAAAGGCAAGAAAAAGGGTGGATGGGTAGGGTTAGGAGGGATGGAGCGGAGAAGGACTTTTGTGCGCTTTTTGAACGCAACAGAGAGAACGGAGAGCAGTCTCCGGCTTATTGTCCATCATTCGGCTCCATATAACAGAACTGGCAGGATCAATGTTTTGTAGATCAGGCATTTTGTCTTCTGAGTCAGAAGTTTTCAACCCATTTGTTTCGCCAAACTAAAGTAGCAGCTGTTTCCTAGCGTAAGTTTTCGCCGAATCTGTACTAGGGTGTCATTCGTGAAGTTACTGTTGCCAACAGTGACGTTTTGTCCTAGGCGATGGACCATTGCTTCTTTGTTTGTTGACAACAGGTACTTGGTTTTCAAGTACTCAAGTACCTCATTCACTTAAAGGCCGACTCGTTTCGCCTGTTCTTCAATTGCGGTAAAAGCTTTTATAACTACGCGCTGGGAGCGACCGATGATGTCGTCTTTCGATAGTTCTTGCAAGACATAGGATCGCCTTTCTTTAAGATGGGGGATATAGAGCTGATAGTCCAGTCATCGGGCGTAGCTTCATCCACCCATACTTGGTTGATGATTTGGTGCATGCACCCTACCTACCTACCTAAAAAGCTTCACTGGTAGGTCATCAGAGCCAGCAACTTTGTTGGGATGGCTTTTGTATTGACTGGACGTGGATTCTCTTCTTGCCCTAAAACTCTCTCTATTTGATCCCCATTATACATTATACATCACTATTTCGATACCATGGCTTTCCTGAAAAACAACCGGGTGTTGTTCCTGCCACGAGACTTTTCTATACCCTTGAGCTGGGAGACTGCGTGGGCCCTTTTCTTTTTACGCAGGACCTTCTTCTCCTCTCGTCTTCTGGCTCGATACTCTTCTCTTGCTGCTCTTGTTTGCTGCAGCATTTTTAAGTGTGCATTTTCCGGCTCCTCCTAGGTGGTGGTTGGTAACCTATGGTGGTCTTGGCTACCTCTTTGATGATGTCGCGGTACTGGTTCCACTGGTTGTTGGCATTTGTGGAAGGTGAATGCACAGCGGAGAGTCTCTCACTCAGACGCTCTCTGTAGACTCTGGGTACTCCAGTGGTGCTAAGGCTTCCAACATTAAATTTCTGTTTTCTGTGCATTTTACAGCTTCTTCTCGTTGGATAGTAGAGCTCTGAATTTGGCTGTAACAAGATAATGGTCAGAGTCGACATTTGCCCCTTTAAATATTTGCACATTTAGAATGCTGAATGCGTGCCTCGCATCGATTAGCACGTGGTCGATTAGGTTGTCGGTTCGACCATCTGGAGATAGCCAGGTTGCTGTGTAGATTCGTTGTCTTTGAAACCTAGTGCTACTTGTCACCGTATTACGAGCTGCTGCAAAGTCGAAATCTCCGAGTACGATTTCTCTCGTAACTAATGATTTTTTACGTGGCAGGGAAGTTACCCCGATGGCACAACCCCTAACCTGGAGGGCCAGTTCCTTTTGTTTAAACCCCTAAGACGAAGGGCCGGTTGAGAAATCGATGTCAGTAACCCGCTTCGGGGATATGACCGCTGCCGTTCGCCTATTCAAGGCTTGTCCGTCACTCTCTCTTTTCCAAAAACCTGACTTATTCTTGAGATCCTTACCGGTCTGGGCTCCGAGGATGTCGAGTAGCCAGAGTAGAGTGTGCTTTCTGCTCCCCCCACAGTTGACCCAATTGAGAGAATTCGACCGCTGTCGTGTGCTGTAATTTTCTCCTGTTTAACACTTATAAGTCGCGACCGAATGGAAAATAAGCGCCGGGCTTAAAATAGGGCCTTGCGTGGAAACGATACATTTTATTATTTTTTCGGAAACGACTGATGGAAATACCGAAAGACATTATTAATTTTTTGTAGTTGATTAAAATTATTGGGCTGGGATATTTTTTCAAATTGTTTCCAGACTGTAGTTTGGATACGTCGGAGACTTGTTAGTTCAGTTCTATATATATATTATTATTATAGAATGCATAAATGGTTCTTTTTGCAATATTGTAGCTTCTTTGGTGGCTTTCAGTTTTGGGGCTTTATCCTGTAAGTATTAGGTATATTGTAACCGAACTTTGACCAATTTACTAAATCAGTCCTAAACTTCGATGAGGGCAGATTTTGTGTAAGTTGAGTTTTCCAAAGTCATTATTTGTATACATAAGAAAGTAGTCACTGTTGTGAAAGTCTTATAAGGTGTGTCATTTAGTTTTAGGTAGCAATAGGTACGTGCAATAGCTAATATTAATGTGGGTAAATGTACTATGGGTTAAAAAAATGCGTGTGCAACTGAGAGATTAGAGGAGAATATAAAATCCTCCACAATAGAACCTCTAGCGGTGGTTTTGGGCCAACCCTATAATATATTCTAGGCATTTTAATCACCAATAAGCAAAACGGGAGTGTGAATATTATTCAAAATATTGAGAAGATCGTGTTTAGTTAATTGATTATCTAAAATAAGAATAAAAATGATCGTTATTTTAATTGCAGTCTATAGTTCAATAGCAACGACTAGCAGATTGGAGTTAATTACTATATTTTATAAGGAACATTTTTTTTTTATCAAAATATCAATGACTTGTCTGTTTGTAACGGTTGTGCAGAAATTGATGGGCAGTTGTGGGGCCAGTTGGGGGACATTACACGTGTACAGCTTACGGGGCATTTTCATGTTTAGTAGCATTGGGTAATTGTCTTGACTAGATTTATAAGCATTTTACCAATAATTCTTGTAGTGCTTAAAGTATGATGCAATATACAAAAATAATTATGATGGTAATTGCATGTCGGACAGTTTAAAATCCAAAACTGATTATTCTATCTACATACCTATGTACATATCTTTGTTTTCTATTCAGCGAAAAGGTATAAAATATCTTCGTTTAAATTAAAAAAACTGTGAGTTTTAAAAAAAAAAAAAAGCAAACAAATCTAAAGATAACCTTACATAAATCTTTCAAGAATATACCTTTTACCTTGATTTTTTTTTCCCTCTGTATGTCTGTGCTATATAGGAAACCTGGATCTCGGCTATCAAAAATTATCGAAGTTACTGGAGCTGCGCTATACCATGGATTTTTACCTACCTTAGTACGTGCCTGCATTAATCATCTAATTTCTATACAAGCAAGAGATCTAGATTTGGTCGCAGCATACTCAGTTATACATCAGTATACTTTTGCCTACGTAAATTCCGGCTATAAATCTGAATTCGATCCATTCAAACAAACAAATCAATTTCCACTTTCACTGGCAACGGCGCTATTTAGTTTCTTGTACCATTTAGCTTCATATGAAGCTGGAGGTGAAGCCTTGGTTTCATGTGGTATGATGGAATCTTTATTACGTGTAATTAATTGGCCAGGTGTTGATCTGGAACATATAACATTTGTTACACGAGCAGTTCGTGTTATTGACCTCATCACAAATATTGACATGCACTCATTTCATAGTAATAATGGGTTAAGTGCATTTATTCAACGACTTGAAACAGAAGTTAATCATTGTCGTCAAGTACAACTTACAATGAGAGATGGACAAAAAAGGAAAAAGAAGTCGATCCCTGGCGTAGACTATATAAATAAGTATGGAAATGTAAAGAGTTCTATTGGTGAGGATGGAGAAGATTCTGATATGACAGATGTGGAAGGGACTGGATTAGAAACTGAAAATGGAGATAAAGAAGGAAATGAAGATAGTAATATTTCATCGGAGAGTGAAAGTTATTCACAGCAACAGGCAGTAAATAAACCATCAACATCATCGCCGAATGAATATTCGACTGGAAAACAAGCATCAAAGCATACATCAGAATCGAATGAAAAAGAAAAAAAGATCACATGCGTAACTCAGCGTGCAGCACTTCTTAAGTCAATGCTAAACTTTTTGAAAAAAAGCATTCAGGACAGCGCTTATAATAGTGGTATGAGGAATGTAATGGAAAGTAGTTTGCCACGCTCTCTACGTAATATTATTAGTAATGCAGAATACTATGGTCCGTCGCTATTTCTCTTGGCTACAGATGTGGTTACGGTGTATGTGTTTCAAGAACCATCCTTATTGTGTACACTACAAGACAGTGGATTAACTGATATAGTCCTACAATCTCTTTTGCGTAAGGAGGTACCTGCAACAAGAGAAGTTCTTGGATCACTACCGAATGTTTTCTCCGCTTTGTGTTTAAATGCGCGTGGCCTAGAAGAGTTTGCTTCTTACCGACCATTCGATCGACTTTTCCAAGTACTACTGTCACCAGATTATTTAGTAGCAATGCGAAGACGCCGTAGTTCTGATCCACTGGGAGACACAGCAACAAATCTTGGGAATGCTATGGACGACCTAATGAAACATCATCCGAGTCTGCGTACTGATGCAACCAAATCTATTATTAAGCTTCTGATTGAACTTGTTCGTATCGGAAGTGATCCTCACTTTATTTGCTGGCGGGCAAATAATAATAATGGAAAATCTGACTCACCATCAACATCACAATCTGTGAGTACAACTCGAAACCCAAATAAAGATACTGGTAATGGCAGTAGTGGTGATGATGATGACGATGAGGAGATATCGACTGCTTCCCAACAGAGGAATGAAAGGAGCGTTAGTGGAAATGGTGCGGCTGGAACTCGTAGCGGGCCGTCATTTTCCCAGACATCAAATCGAACTGTAACAATTATAGCAACTGAAGAACGTGAACCTGTCCCACTAATTGATTACATTTTAAACGTAATGAAATTTCTTGATGCCATTATCAGCAACGGTACCAATGGGGAGCATTGTCGTGAATTCGTTAGTCTTGGAGGGTTACAGCCTCTACTGTCCATTTTGTCGTTACCAAATTTACCAGTCGATTCACCAGTCACAACAACAGCTCAAGCTGTAGCCACAGTTTGTAAATCAATTTTAAATCTAGCACATGAAACCAAAGTAATAGAGGTAGCTATAGTGCAGCTCTCACAAATTGTTGATCAGCTAAATCCTTTGGTTGTGCATATGAATTCCCCAGAGGGAAGTATACTTTTAAAGGAATTGAGCAACTGTCCAAAAATTGAGGCTGGATTTTCCAATGCGGCTTACACTCCCTTATTGCATTCCATGAGTGCGGTGCATGGGTATGTGGTTATGTTGGTGCATATTTGCCGCAGTAGTCAAAATGACATTCGTATTTTATTGTTACGCAAATGGGGAAACGATTGCGTCAGAGGAAAGAAGTTACTTCAGAGTCTTGTTCAACTGTACACGTCATTGGTTTGGGAAAGTACCATCTTACTTGGAATGTGTTCAGAAGATAATAATCACAAAGATCCGGATTTGTGCTTAGAAGATCTTAGTCGTCTTCAATCCGAACTGAGGGGGGCAACAACAAATATGGAACAGGTATCTGTCGAACAAAATCCTCTGCAAACATCAACGTCATCAGTTGGGCTAAATCATAGTTCGAATCCTTCATCGACTTCTGGGTCAATTTCTACTTCAAGTTCTGCTTTAATTTCACATTCTTCTTCAAATACTACATCAAATACTGTGTTAACTTCTGCATTAAATTCTACACCGACCCTTGCATTAGCTTTTGCGACAACTACTGGATCAAATTCTATTTCAACAACTTCATTAACTGAAACTCGAACATCTGGATCATCTTTTTTAACCAATTTTCCAACCAATTTTGCGACTACTTTCGCATCGACTGCTGCAGCTACCCAATCCCACCCACAACAAATTGATATGACTGAAGATAATATGGATATTGATGACGATGTTGTTTGTTTGACTCCAATGCCACCTAGAATTAATGAAAATGATGTCATTGAAGTTATTGATGATCCTATATCAATCGATTCAACTACTTCTTCATCTTCTTCAGATTCCGTTGTATATATTCCAACTATTTCAGCGGAAGAAAAAGAGAAACAGGAAAAAGAGTTACAAGAAAAGGAGAATCCAAATAAAAATGAAAATAAAAATGAAATAGAAAACGCGAGCGAACAAGAAAATAAAGATATAGAAACAGGAAAGGGGGCCAGCCATTCCCCACCAGTAGCATGTATTGTTGTGGATGAAGAGACAAAACGTCGCGAAGCAGCAGTAAATCTGCGCTATACCAAAGCATTATTAGCTGCATCGTCTAGACTTGGACGTGCTTTAGCTGAATTATTTGGAAACTTGGTAAAACTTTGTGTTGGCACACCTGGTCGTCAGCGTCGTGCCAATGAATTATTGTCAGCTGCAAAGTTCCCTTACTTGGAAGCGGGAGATATTGCCAGGGTCTTGAGCTTCATATTAGTAAATGGCTTCTGCTATGATAAGATAGTTTCTCCGAGCGTACCCAAACTAAAATTGACTTTCCTGATTTGTTCGGTTGGATTTACCGGTCCCATGCTATTCGATGAAAAACGCTATGCTTTCCATTTAATGCTATCCCAATTCTGCGAGGAGGGTGGTCTTGAAGCGTTTTTTAAAATGTTCCGATGGGCACTTACTTATGGTCTTGCGGATGAAGATAAAGATGAATTTATTAAGGGGAATGAGTATGCTGAAGGAACTGGAGAGTTCCTGGATGCATGGCTTTTACTTCTTGAGAAAATGGTTAATCCTCGAGCTATTTTTGAATCTCCCCATTATATTACTGTACGCCCTACATCTGGACCTTCTAATCAATTGCTTGACTTTGAACCAGTTTTCTACATGGTCAAAGTTCATTCGCTAGCTTTGGAAGCACTTTGTGACATTTGGGACAAAAAACCGCTTTCTAATTATGGTATACGAATGGCTGAATCTATAATGGCCATCATGAAGCATATAATAAAGAATGAGTCAATGCTTCGTGAGAAGTATGAAAAACGGAGGGAAGAGTTGAAAAAACTTGAAGAAGAAGAAGAAGCCCGTAAGATTTACAGGGAGTCAATCAGGAAATCTGTCAATTTAAACCATTTGAAATTATTCATGGACATGGGATTCTCAGAAATAGATGTAAGTGAAGCACTAGCAAATACAAACTCTGTGGAGCAGGCAACCGATTTCTTACTGAATCGACCAGAATCTAACCAATTTGCAAATAATCCTCCTATAGTGATGCCGCGTATGATTGCAATTGAAAATGATGAAGACGATGACGATGAGGACGATGATGATGATGATGATGATGATGATGATGAAGATGATGATGAATCGGATGGTCGAAATCCAATTGAATTGGCAGCACACGAAATAGACAATCGCAGGGGTTCTCATACCCCACCTCCACCACAGCTTCAACCACAACCCGAAACTGAATCGAGAAACAAGAGAACTTGGAAAGAAGTTCAGTTGGTCGATACTGCGGCTATTGATAATTTCTGCAAAGAAGCATTTGATAAAACCTTCAATACAATGGATCATTTACCAGAAACAGTAACTTCTGGAGCCGACCTTTTAGCTGTACTGTATCGTCGTCACACACCAGAAATGAAACAAAAGTTTCTGCTGCATTTAGTTCAAAATATAACAGATTGGACTGAGAAGATTTTACACAATCTTAAAGCACGTGATGCTTTAAACTCCAGCAAACGTGAGGAGATATTAATTGGTCGGTATGGAATGAAAATGTACATTCGTTTGAAGGTTGGTTGTTTGCTGCTTGATGAAATGTATAGAGATATGCGCAAGACATTTTGCACTGCCATACGGCATGAAAAATCTCTCAGCACACTAATCATGTTATTGCATAAGATTGAATCCATTCTGCAAGAGCAGATTGCTCTAGGGGCACCCCCGATAACACCACGTTGGTTGCAACACTTGATTGAATTTATTGATTCAATTGATAATGCCTGCTTAGTTATGCAACGAAAAACAAATATGCTTGCCGTGACTACAAAAATATGGAAATGGTTTGATTCTTCAGCTGGGAAATGGAATGCTTATTCAACTACAAATAACGGAATTATTCATAATGCTTACGTTGCTGGTGAGCGATCAGTACGTATTACATGTGGGCGACAAAAGTACACTATAAATTTTAACTGCATGTCACAAGTAAATGAAGCTACAGGTAATCATAGACCTGTAATCCCTGGGCTCAAAGTAACTGAGCTCGCTGATGGTACTTCCAAAATTGAGTCTTCTATTATAACGTCAAGTACATCATCTGATTCTGATTCGGATTCTGAAGATCAATTGGAAACTGCAGGTCCAAGTGGAGTAACTACACGATCGGCTGGATCTCAAGCAGCTGGCATTCCTGCTCAATCACACTCTTCATCTGATGGAGGTAGCGGAGATTCTATTGCTATTGGCAGTATGGAATCGACCGGAATTGGATTATTTGACATAGACGACGACAGCAAACTTGAAGATGACTTGGAAGAAGATTCAGAATTAGGAGTTAACAAAATAATTTTGCATGAGGAACCCACTGGCTTACAACAATATGACACTGGTGCGATCGTCAGCTGTTTAGTACGTTTGTTGCGCCCCAAACTCGCAATTGACTTAGAAACAATCAATTCTATCTTGAAATTATGTGTAAGGCTCACTAAAGATTATGAAAGTGCGAGAGTGTTTGCACATAATGGTGGAATTAGACTTTTGCTCAATATGCGTCAAATGTGCGGTTATATGGGATTTCCTACACATGCCATTTTACTAATTCGACATGTTTTAGAAGAGCCAAATACCTTATTAGGGACTATGGAGAGAGTAATTGCATCCCGTACCATTTCTGCAATACCAAGTGGCCATCGCGATATAATATTCGTCCTTAGACAAATGAGTTCAGCGGTTGCCCGCGATCCAAAGGTATTTATGCGCGCTGCCTCCAATGTACTGCGGTTAGACTATAATATACTGAAAAGCAAAGCGGATTGTTATGATGATACACGTCTCATAGTTAAAGCATCGACTTTGTTTAGGAAAATTGGTCCTCCAGCATCAGCTGATGATGACAATACCGCCAGTTGCAGCAGTGCATGCACAAATGAAAACGATATAGCAATGAATGTTATCAACGATTTATTGAAAGCACTTGTCCTTCCTTGTGTTCATTTTCCACCACCACCACCGCCGAAGATGTTGTATGAAGAAGCAGAGCCGGCGTTGACATTCGGTGGAATACCAGTTACCAAAAATGCGTATTTAATAAGTGATGCTGCTAGTCTTGAAAGAACAATAACAGACGATAGTCAGAGTGACCAGTGTTGTGGATGGCATATACCTAGTAGTAGTCATTTGCACGATAAACCATTGCTAACAAGATCAACTATTTTAAAAATTCTAGCCGATGCTGTTCGCTCTTATCAAACGTTTGCTCCAAAGCTGATCACGAATCATGTTTACGTTACAAGTGACAGCGTTCTCATACAACATGAACAATCAGCTTTGTCATTTATTCTAGACAACTTCTTGCCGTTAAAGGAACACTCACAAGATCGTGAAGTTAGTACAATGGCTCGTGTGTTAATTACATCACTCTCGGACTGTGTTGATCAACTTTCAATTCAAAATACCGTTATAGTAGAAGTCAAAGCTGCCATTCAGCGTGCTATCAAATTGCCCGAATGTTCAGATAAACATATGCGGCTGCAGGTATTTGTTGGCCTTTTACCATCGATGATAGATAATCCGGCACCGTTGAATAAAATAACACCACATCGGAATGAAATATTCCTAATACTTCTACGTAAAGGAATTATGACGGACTTGGCAAAAATGATTCTACATCTTGATTTGTCAAATCCAAGCTCTGTCGCAACGCTTAATGCTGTACTCAAACCCATGGAAACACTTCTTCGACTAACAATTGCTCCTGGGGTTTTATCAACTAAAAAGAAATCATCCCATTTACAATCCAACCGACGTGGTCGTGAACATCCTTCAACTGCAGCTTCTGGGCGTACAGGAGGAAGCTCTTCAAGGCATTCGTTATCAAGGCGTACAACAGATGGAGAAAATATAAGAGACCCAGTTTCGGATCGCCCAAGAGCTACAGGATTCTTTTTTACTGGTGATTTAGCAAGGACAAGTGACCAGGTATTTTTGAAAGTATATCGTATTTTTATTTTTATTTATATATTTTCTTTTTAAAGTTTAATCACATATTTGACGGTATTTTGGAAAATGATCAAGAATTCTTTAACGGGTCTGTGATGATGGGACGTACTCATTCTGATCGGCATCTAAGTGAAGGATTAAATGATAACGACAGTCCAAATGCTGATGTTGCTTTTGAGACAAGTAGCGAGTCGAGCGACTCGGAATCCAATGCGTCAGACGATAATGAAGATCGGGATGGCGATGACGATGGTGAGTTTTTGTATAAACTATTCGACTAATTTCGATGCGTATGTACATATGTATGTATGTAAGTATATTTCTACGTATGCATATGAATATGTACATATGTATGTATGTAACTGATTAGTGTACTGAAATCGCTTTTTATCGGAAGTCTAACGGCGACCCATATGCAAATAATTATACTGCGAATATATATTTCTCTAACCAAAGGAGGTATTGCTGCGCCTGGTACGACAATCAAATCATATTGAATCAAATCATATTGAGTTCTATAAGTTTTGAACTTGTAATGGTCTATCTTAATCCAATCTTTATTCTTACTTTCTTTTAATTCTGTGTACAACGAAGCGCTCTTAGAAAAACAATGTGGTATTGTGTAGAAAATGTTCTTTTACTTATATAAACAGGGCAAAAGCGTAGATGATTACTGAAGTACTCAGAACCAAGTGACTAGTTGCATATTGAACCTGTCTACTAAACACCCTTACTCAGGCAGCGTTTAGGCGGCTTCAAATATAAAAAGCGATGTGCATAACCATAAACTATAGTCGATAGACTGCAAATTGTTCTGACTCACGGCTTCCTTTTATGCCCGGAATTGTATCAATCAATCTTATTCATTTCTTTATATCTTTGTTCTTACTTTTGTTTAATTCTGTGTATGTACAAACTTCGTGTTACAACGAAAATAATATTACTAAAAGAAGCTGTTCGAAAAAAGTGAAACTAAAAAAAACCTTTAATTCATATTTCAATTCAAAGTCTTTTATTCTCAACTGTCAAAATGACTACATAAAAAAACGAAGTATAATCTGAAGCTGGCACCGTTGCTATTAGGGTACGATTTCTTGAGGTGTGATTTAATTTTGGAACATGTAAACAGATTTTCGGAATCGGTCTCACAAACGTAGATGTCGCTGTCCGCAGATGTACGACACGAACAAGTCCATCGGCGCCGGGTTTCACTTCGATAATGCGAGCCAATGCCCATTTGCACGGTGGGTAGAGATTTGATCTAATCAGGCACAGATCTCCAACCTTTACAGACGACTGACTTATACACCACTTTGGCCGCTGTTGCAATTCGTGAATGTATTCCAAAGACCATCTTTTCCAGAAATGATCAGAATGATGAATGTTGACAGTTCCGGTATTGTGAGTTGAAATTTTGTTAGTCACTCTGTGTATTTGCTGGATTGTCGAGTCTTGTCTTCGAAATCCGAACTGGCATTTAACCTGTTCAATATGGGGGCCATACGGTCACACAATAGTCTTTCAAAGATTTTTGACAAAACAGGAAGCAGGCTGATTGGTCTATAAGATGTTGTTTTGGTTGCATCTTTTCCAGGTTTTGGTATAGCTATTATTTCGGTAACTTTCCATACTTTTGGAAAATGATTTAGTTTAATCATTGCGTTGTATATGTTTCGAAGATGTTGGAATGCTTGTGTAGGTAGTTGGTTAAGTATTTCTCCTGTTATTAGATTATATCCGGGGGCTTTTTTGTTGTCTACATTTTATCGTATGCATCGTTTTATTTCACTTATTGTTAAGTTTTCAATTTTTAGGTTATTAGTCCTGTGGGGTTGTAGTTGTGGAATACAAGTGCCGTCATCATTGGAGAATGCTTTCCAGAAATGTTCCGCTAAGGTATTCGCTTTCTCATGATTTTCTCTGGACCAGTTTCCATCTGTTTTCCTCAGAGGTGGATAATGAATTGCTTTGTTGTTAATTTTTTGTATCATATTATTTTGTCAAGTTATTATTTTGATATTTCTTCAGAATTTCCTTTAGATTTTTAATAGCTTTGTTTAGTTTTTGTTTGTCTGCCGGTGCTCTTGTAGCTGCCATCTTTTCCTTAATTTTCTTTTTGCTTTTATTTTTGTCTTAATGTGGTCTGGGATAAAATTAACATTTGTTTTTGGTTTATATACGCAGCTTCGTTAATCATGTCATTGAAATAAATGATTGATCTTTCGATGTCCATGTGTGATTTGAGAGATATATGGTTTGTAAATTTAAGTTCAAGAATTCTCGGAATGCGTCCCAGTCCGTTTTGTTGTTATAGAGATGAGGTTTTTCGAGGGTGGGTGTGATATTGCACGAATACTCTAGTACAACAGGCGAGTGATCAGATGAAAATTTAAAACAGTATTTTTTTTTTTAGTTTGGAAAGACTGACGTTTTTTGTTACACAGAAGTCAAGTAAGTCTGGCTTTTTCTTTAGGTCAGTTGGCCAGTATGTTGGTTCACCGGTGCTAATAAATTTGCAGTTATAAGTTTTGAGGGCGCTTAACAGATTTGTCCCCTTCTTGTCTGTTATTCTGGATCCCCAATCCGCTGTACCGTCAGCGTGGTTTGTTGAGCAAATGCTGAAGCCAGTAGCTTTTGTCTGTAAAGTGCGTCTCTGATATTAATAACATGCCAATATTCTTGTCCTTGATGAATTGTTTTAATTCTAGTTGGTTTTGAAGTAGTCCGTTGGCATTCCATATTACGATCTTAAGTAAATTACGTTTGCGGTTCATTGAGATTTGTTACAAACAGGGTAATGATATTCACTATATTAGCCATCTGGTTATTAATTGTTGCATCATCTCTTTTAGTTCTGTCATGTCGTTCAATTGGCCTGACTTTTGTTGAGCTTGGGAGTTGGAATTAATAGATGGGGGATCGGAATCAGTCTTTTTTTTTGGTGATTGGCGACTTAGAAGCAGGGTTTGAGGTTAGAGCTTTAGCGTAGCTGATTCCTGGTTTATTCGTGGCAGCGTTGGTTTTTTCCTGGTTCTGGTTTTGGTTCGGTAGTTCTTTTTTGCGTAATGGTGGAAAACGTTGTATTTTTAAAATTCTGTAGATTTCACATCCTTTGTAGTTCGCGGTATGGCTTCCTCCGCAGAGTGCGCATTTTATGTTGTCCTCTTTCTTATCCATACGACAATCAAGAGTTTTATGTCTACCTTCACACTTGACGCATACTGGGTCTCTTGAGCAGTAATTCTTTGTATGACCATATTGTTGGCAGTTGGTACACTGAAATATGATTCTTTTGTGGTGAGGAGTCTCAAAAGATACTTAGCAGTTTAGTAGTTTTGTTATGCTGTATATGTCTTTATTGTTTTCGTTGTTCTCTATCTCTATGAAAAACAATGGGAGGGGTTTCCTTGTTTGTTTATGATGCATATTGTGTATGTTTAATATTTTGTGGCCAATTTTTTCGAGTTCCTGTTTGATGTCTTCTGGGTCCGCGGAGTGGTGCATGTAAGCTTCTTTTTTCCTTGGGCTTGAAAGTGTAGTATTTTGTATTTTTTTGACGTAGAATTTTTATGATTGTCCTATAGATTATGGAATCAATTGGTTGAATTCTTATTTCGTTGTTTTTGAAAACTTTTAGTTCATAACTTTTATTTGGAACTGTATCTAGAGCACTGGATAGTGTCTTGATGCATTCTACTCCTTGAACATAGATTGGGGGGAGTTTGTTGATTTTGTGTGGCTCTGTTTTTTCGTTGTTGCATTGCACATGTTCGGATTCATGTCTGTTGTCAGTTTCTTCGTCTAAAGATAATATTTCGAATCTGTTGTGTGATTTTCTCTGGGTTTGTTTAACCAGTATGAGTCGAGTATTGTTTAGTTTTTGATTTTTTGGATGCATTGGGACTTGTATTATTTTTGCTTGAGGGTGTTCTGATTCTTTTTTGTACAGTGGTGGTTGGATTCTCTCTTTTTGGTGGTGTAATGTTTTCTGCTTTTTAAGATCAGTTTGCATATTTTGGGCGGTTGTGCACGCTAGAGGGTTTGATATTGATGGGGTTGTAATAGTGGGAGATGTTATTGTGTTTGATACTACTACTGTCCTGGTATTATTGGTTCCCGCGACAGTTGCAAAAGCAGCAGAGGAAGTCGTAGCTGTTATGTTGAACGAAGAGACGGTTGCAAGTTGAGTTCTCACCACTTGATAGGGAGAACTAGCAAGACCATATGTAACAGCTGTTAAATTGTAGACACTTACATCTTGATCTTCTGAAGCTCGCCACAAAATTCTCTGATATGTTTGATCTACTGTATTTGACGGAACATTTTCTTGATATCCGTAGAAAAAACGTGCGAGTGCATACGCCAACAGAGGATGATATCAAAAATCTCTGTCTGTAAACTTGGTCCAACATGAAGACCATCATTGATATGCTGGCCTCTTTGGTGTTTGACCGATCCGTTGAATACCACCCGCAATTTCATTTTTTCACCCTAATCTTAAAAATACCATGATGCGGCAAAAGGAAGGATTTGTTGCAATCAGAATCATTCTCTGCTGATGTAAGCTTCATATGTCCGAGTTCTTTGTACTCTGACATGAAATTAATATACCTCGCTCAAAACTCCGGCTGAGACTTAAAACGATTTTCTGTACGCTGAGGCATGCAAAGCGCAGATTGTCTAGAGTTTCCCAACTCATTCGTAGATTGTTTAAATGGCAGGCGTAGTACATATCGTCCATCACTTGCTCGCTTGTGCGTTGAAGAAAAATGCATCTCACAGGAGGAGTCGATGGTAGCGGTGGTGATTCGTTACGAAAGTCGGCATTTGATAAAAAAGATCCAGTAAGTATCCATTCTACACCTGTAGCTTGAGCAACTAAATTTTTATCCTTGGACTTACGCAGTCCTTCTTCAATAATACGCGTAAATACATCTGCTCCCAGTATCATCTATCGGTGGAGATGAGTTGAAATTTGGATCTGCAAGTTCTAGTCCTGCGATGAACGATGGATCTAAATTGATGGATTGAGGCGATGGTAGATATTCAGTTAATTTTGGCAAGATAGGAGTATTAAGTGTCCATTTCATTTCGCTTGTGAAACGAGGAGTAATGAACACTGACGTTTGCGTCTTGACAGTATGACATGAAGCACCTCCAACACTTGATACAGGAACGAATGCTGAACGTCGAGGCAACTGCAGGGGTTTGGCCAATGCTTCTCCAACAAATGATGCTTCAGAGCAGGGATCGATAAGTACCCGAACGGGGGCTGAGCGATGATTTTCCAATGAGGCTATAACGACAGCGGTGGCCAGAAGCATACGATAGGGCTGCGTAGTACCTGCATTTGCTGTATGCACGGAGACCTTTGGACTCTGAACTGAGTTTGTCTGAGCCGCGATATTGTTATTCAGTTGACGCGCTGAAGACAACGAAGAATGGACATCACCTTGTTAGATGTGCAGGAGTGTATGATGTCGACCGTAACAAGAAGTACATCTTTCGGTTGATCGACCAAAATCACGCTTCAAATGCGATCCCAAACAGTTGAAACACAGCTGTTTTTCTGAAACGAAATCAGAACGCTCATCTTAAGTAAGAGTAAGAAATTTATCACAAAGAACAATGTAATGGTCTCCTTGGCAATAGGAGCAAGTGGACTTCTTCTTTCCTGTCACATGACTTGTGATTTTTATCTGGAGTTTCTAGGTTGATTGAAGTTTCTGCTTGTGAGTTGCGTCTGACGTGGTGACATCTAATTTAGATCTTTCTAACGCTTGGATTCTTGCCTTCATAAAGGCATTTAATTGAGACCAAGTAATAGGTGCTGAGCTATCCTCCATGCCATCGACAGGCCTTTTTAGCATTTGAAGAGTTTTGATTGTTTCCGATGTACCATCCTTCAATTGTTTCAGGGCAGTATGAGATTCGGATGCCATTGAAGAAATTGCCCTTCGGACACGGCATTAAACAGTAGGCCCCTTCCATTCGTGTAAAGAATATAACACGCACAAGACGAATGGTTGTGAGAAGCTTAGGCCCTGGGTCCCATCGACCTGTAGCGCCAATTATTTATTTATTTTTAAACAAATCCCTGAATGAACACCAATCGGAGTATTTGGCAGTTCAATTGGATGCAATTTTCGACGGGATACATTGTGAACAATCGGAGTTGTGTTGCCTTTTCTTCCAAAAACACTTCTTCGGCTTCCTCTAAGAAATTGGTTTTGAAGTATGGATTCTCCTTGGCCTCTTCGGCCGTGGAACATAGAAGAATTTCTTCGTGGCGCTTCCCGATTTCCGTCATCCTCTTTTGCAACTGTTCCATGCGGGCTTGAATTTGACCTTTGGATGAGCATTTTCCTTTCTTTTTGAGGTTAATGTACGCTCGTGACATCAGTTTCAATTCATCTCTTTGTTGTCTGAATAAATTTTCCATTTTGATGATAGTTATTGTATTTGTTACTTTATGATGATGCTCTAATTGAAATACAAATTGATATATCCGGCTCACCACAAAATGTTCGAGAAAAGAAAAACTAAAGAGAACCTTTAAACCTACACTGCGCAGTGTAGACGATTTGATACAACTCAATTCAAACTACTCTATTACACTATGGAATCAAAATTTTACAGAGTAGTTTTGATAAAAAATATCTCACATATTTTGATTTTTTTCAGTTTTAAGCAAATGCTATCTACTATTATTTTGAACATGACATTTTATCACTCTCTTCTTTTTACTTGCACCTATACCTATAGGGCAAGTATTGTATTCGTGCAAGAGATTTTAATCAAACTTGACATTACTATAATGGAGAAGTCCAAAAAAGTAGGTCCGCCAATGCCGCCTGTCTGTCTGTCTGTCTGTACACGAGGCTACAGCCTAAACGAGTGGATGGATTTAGATCAAACTTCATATATAGGGTCTGTGCGATAATCCCTAGAGGCGAAATCGAAATTTTCATTCTAACCTACCTCAAAATTAAGGGTAGTTTACTTAAGGCCGATTTCAGTTAAAATGGATTTTCTCAAAAACATGAACACCGAGGTATCTACGTCATGGTATTGATTCAGAACCCCTTCTTGCCAATTCGTCTGTCTTCTCATTTCCTGGTATTCCTTTGTGTCCAGGAACCCAGCTGTGCTGTGTTCCAAAAACCTTAAGCTCTTCACGAGAGCCCTCCACAAGCTCGGATCTTATTTCAATAACAGTAATCGCTTTTATTGGCGGCTGGCTGTCCTGTGGTACTACCTTCAACGCAATCTCATGGGCAGCTATTGTAACTGCTAGGACCTCCGCTTGGAAAACACTGCTATTGTTCGGAAGGCGTACTGATCTGAATATACCTAGTAGCACAGAAAATATGACCCTACGCCTACATCCATCTTTGATTCATCTGTGAAGATACAGATGGCACCTGTATTGGAAGGTTGACCGTCCTTCCATTTTTCTCTGCTCCGGAACGAACTTGTGAATAGTCTATTGAAGTCTAGGTACGGAGTGAGGTAGTTCGTGGTATGAACCTTTCCTAGATGTTTCTTCAGGATTATGGAATGATCTGTTACATTGGGTCTCCAACTATCTGACTAGCTTATTCTTAGGTCACTTATTGCTGCCGAGGATTGAACGAAAATGTCCAGCGGTAGCAGATTGAGGGGTTGCCTCTATTCCTGCAGTAACTGTTGTCCTCATGACACCTACAGCTCTTACTACAGCAAGTGTTTCTTTTTCCTTCGTTTTGGAATTGCGTTCTGCTAGTAAAATCAAATGGCTCCATTTTCAACGAGATGCTCCATATTTCTCCTCTCCAAGTATTTGACCTTGAAGCACCAAAATCTTCGTTTATCGGTTGAGACGAAAACGATTGAAAAGAAAAACCTTCTGAGGATATAATCAGGTTATCAATAAATGCAAGTAACAGAACGTTTGGTTTTGTAATTTGATTTCTTTGTAATTTATCAAGGATGCCCTGAAAAGTTGCAGGCACATTGCGCAATACAAACTGATTTATATATGTGGGTAAATAAACGCAGTAACGGTAGTTTTTAACTGGTTTTCTTCCGCTACCATAATCTGCCAATATGCTGAATATAAGTTGACTGCACGCTGCGCTCTAAGCTTCAAGGAATAGATTATCGATGGGTGGTAAAGAGTAAGGATTTATAATCTAAGCAGAATCGTATACCCCCACCATACTAAAACAACGGGAAAAGCACAGGGATATACTTTTATCTATTATACCTTTCTGAAGCATTTTATAGATTTTCGCTCTTAACTGAATTTTCCTGGTCAGCGAAATTCTTTATATGACAATAGTAATAGACAGTGCGATTCCAGTGCTTATTCTATGTTTCAGTTATGAAATCGGTGTCTCTATGTCTCTTCCAAAAGTTTTTTTTAATGCTTCCGTCTTCTTTGGTTCCAAGTGTTGCGCGCCTTTGGCCATAATCTAATGTTAAGGCTGTTAAGCTCAAACCATGCATCGATATTCGAGGATTCGACTCTCTGTCCACTAAATAGGTCGCTGGTTCTATCAGGAGTTCGCATTTCTTCTGATAATGAGTCAAAGCATAGTGATGGTGGAGAGTAATCGTTTGGTCTCTTGGTTATGCACATGGTTTTAATACCTGGTGCAAGCTGGCAGTTCGAAGCGATTTTTAAGAAGGTAAGAAGATTCATTGTAAGAGTAGAATTGTGTTCACCACAGAGGTGGCAGAGATGAGGTAGTTCTTTATTAAACAGGTGTTTGTGTGTGATGTATGAGTGGCGTGATGAGTCGGAGTCTGATGTACATTTTTAATTTTTTTTGGATATGTTGTTGAGGTAGATTGCTCTGTCGCCTTCGAGTGGTCGTAATTTGTCAAAGCGGTTTTTCTTTTGTACTTCCAGTTTTCAAGTAGAAAATTCAAGATATCTTTTTTATTGTGTTGAAAAAACGCTTTTAATGGTTCTTTTATGGCTAATCCGCGTCAGCTGCCTCTTTGCTATTAATACGTACGTGACCGGGAATCCAAACAATTTTTAAGGTTTTCGAGTTCAGGATGAGATGGTACATATTGTTTCAACTATTTCAATAGAGTTGGGAGTGTTTTTATGGCTTTTATATTAGAAAGGCTGTCAAAAAATAGAATGGTTTTCCTTCTCTGTAAGTGCGTTATCGCTTTGTGCGTTATAGCAAATGTCTCAGCAGTAAAAGTTGATGCATGAGTTGGGAGTAGTCCTTTAGAAACAATGGAACCGGTGTCGTCCACAACAGCAAAAGAGGTGTAGTTGTCTGCTTTAGATACATCTGTAAATAAAAGTTTCAAACCAAGTGATCTATAGTTGTCTGAGATGCCGATAAAGAGAGGTTTGTATACATCATTAGTGGTAGAATTGTTTAGATAGTTGCAAGGATCGGTGTTGATGGTGTAGTTCGGAAGTTTCGATGTGGCTGACTATTTCTTGTGCGGTTTTGAATAGAGTTTGGAATGTTGAGATTCTTTGAGAACGTGAACTTCGCCCGGCATAGGGTTGATTGTATTTTCTGATGTCTCTTATTATTCAGAATTTTCTTTCTTGCTGGTTGGGTGGATGTTTTGTATGAAGACTTTATTTTTGCAATTTTATTGGCCGTAAGAAAATGGATTCTCTCCGTTTAAGATGCAAGTCCAGCTTCGGTTATTATGTTAATAATGGGTGTCCATCGTATGGCTTTCAAACAGATTCTGACGACAGCGTGCTAAGGTGCTGTGATAAGTCCTTAAGATGATTTCGACCATTTACCGTAAATAAGTAAACGATAATTCATTTTTGATTGTACTGCGGACTTGGTTAAATTTGTAAGTGTATTTATGTTGGCGAAGCTATTTTAAATTGAAATGAACAAGTTTTGTACAATTGTGTTTTTTTTACATACATATATACATATGTATGCGGAATAATTCGGATTTTATACATAAAATTACTGAACCCGAGTAATTACCCCATTGAAGGAGGGCCTGTATAATAGATGAAAAAACATCACCCAATTCGTGGAGGTCTTTATGTTTGGAAAAAATAATTAAATCGTTAGCATAGAGTGAGTGTTCAACTTTATAGAAACTGTCTGTATTATTGCTAACTTAATTGAAAGCTATGGTAAAGTGGTGTTCCTTGTGGGATGCCTTTCTTTAGTCTGTGCGGGTTTAAATAGATGTCACAATACTTGATACGAAAATGTCTATTGGAAAGAAAATAAAGTGCACGACTGGGTCGTACGTACTTGCGCCGTAATGCTATAAGTGTAAAATTATATCAAGATTGAGGTCCAAGTCTTGTTTTTCCCAGTAAAGTAGGCGTGGCATTCCGCGTTTCGATGGAATAATAGTCATAACACTGTAGGAGTTTACTCAATGTTTTGTTTTTATAAAAATGCCCATAAAAAGTGGGCGTGGCCAGAGCCGTTAGAGCCGTTTTCGAGAAAATCCATTTTAACTGAAATCGGCCTTAAGTAAACTACCCTTAATTTTGAGGTTAGAATGAAAATTCAAATTCGCCTCTAGGGAATATCCCACAGACCCTATATATAGTTTGAAGTAAATCCGTCCAGCCGTTTAGGCTGTAGTCGAATATACAGACAGACAGACTGACAGACAGATAGACGGAATTGCCGGACCTACTTTTTTGGACTTCTCCATCATAGTAATGTCAAGTTTGATTCAACTCTCAGTTGAATAGATGTAAGGGTATTTCTTGATAAGTATACACGCACGTCATATACAAACTGTTATGAAAGCATTCTTCCTTCTCCAAAAAGTGTAAGCGTTATTTAAAAAAAAGTATTGAAAATAAAAGCAATACAACAATGCAGCATGACAGATCAAGAGCAAAATCCAATCCCTATCTCAAAACCGAGCTACAAACTAATTTTGTTCCTATAAGTCCAAAACAGTATGCAGCAGATTTCTCTAATATCTCTGAAAATATATTAACAAAAGCAAGGGCTTGGATTCAAAATAAATAAATAAATACTTGGGGCAACAGGTCGATGGGACCAGGGGCCTAGCTTCTCACAACCATTCGTGTTGTGCGTGCTATATTCTTTACACGAATGCAAGGATCCTACAGTTTAATGTCGTATCCAAAGGGCGATTTGTTATTTGAGAAACTTTCTCAGGACAGTTGTACTCTCGGATGTTTCGCAGACGCTCGCGAGAGGGGGCCGTGAAAAAGTTTTAGGTGTTCCGACTGGGATTCGAGCCTCGAACTAACCACTGAGCCACGGGTTTGGATTGATGGTGCATAAATTTCTCCAACATAAACTTATAAGCATCAATTTACGTACATATATCGGCAATTGCCGTTGAAATTGAATTGAAATTTGAACTAAAAATTATATCTTTATACATATCACCTAATCAGTCATGTTCTGCTGTTGAAATATATCAATATATTACATACATACTAAATATATACATATATATTATATTATCAATCATTTTCATACACCAATTTTTTTAACTGGCGATTTTAACTCTTGGGACACTTTATGGAGATCGTCCCTCAGCTCTGCAAGAGGTAAGAAAATCGAAGAATTTTTGCCAAGTTCTAATATATCTGTTCTCAATGACGGTACCCCAACACATGTCTTCACACACAGAAAACCATGGACAGTTCTTTCATACCTACAGGGCAGCGATTATTTTCCAATAGTCACGTCAGTTACTATTCTACCATCGAGGCAAATGTCGCGTATAAGATCCTATCCAATTAGACATCATCGGTCGCCGCGCCATTATAGAAGCTTTTTCGGCAATTGAAGAAGAGGCGAAACTTGAAGTAAATGAGGACAAAACCAAATACTTGTCAACAAACAAACTATCGGAATCCTAGGAAAGAACATCTCTGTTGGCAACAGTAACTTTAAGGTAGTTTACCTACCTCGGAGTAAATATTAACTCTACGAATAACACCCTAGTGGAGGTTCAGCAAAAACTTACCCTAGGAAACCGCTGCTACTTCGGTTTGGCGAAACAAACAAGTTCAAAATTCCTAACTCGGAAGACGGTCTCATATGCGAGCAGGGCAAATGGAGGAGAAGATATAACCGCTAAACCAAGATGTGGGTGTAGTTTAAAAAGCGAAAATACATCGACCACACTGGTTCGGACACATCGAGCGAATGAATAATAATGCCCCAGCAAAGAGGATCTTCAAGAAGATAAGGAAGACCGAACCTCCGTTTTTTAGGTTTTTAGCGCCAAGCTATCGTGCAGACCCAAACTGAAAGCAGAGTGCTCGGGAACCAAGGGAAGAGGCAAAGAATCTTCACGGGTCGGGATACCGTTAAGTGAGTAAGTTAAGTTCTCAACTCCTTACCGCATAGAGGTTCTTCTATAAAAATATATATAAAAATATATTCTATAAATTCACCAATATAAATTAAGAAGCAGCAAATATTGAAAAACCTCAATCTCACAAAAACTAAGAAGCCAGTTTTGCCTTCGTAGAACTCAAATGTTTGCGGCAAAATGCATGAAAAAACTTTAAAAAGCACCAGAGCGAGCAAAATCTCATTTCATCGAAAAGCCAATGCCTGTTTTCGTATAACCGTCAAATCTGCGAAATTAGAATCCGTCGGAATTCACGTCCAATTAAAAACCAACCACCCGACGAAAAAAAAATTAAATATATACATATATATGTATATGTATATACCGTTATGGAAAAAAATAGAACCACCGAGTATCGATTTAAATTTCATTAAAAAACTCAGATATTTAATATTTTTTTAAATAATTTTTTTTCATTTTATTATTTTTTACATAAAGAAACTATAATTATTCGTAAAAAAGTGAAGAAAAATCTATTTTTTTTTAAAACCAGAAATTAGTCAAACGACATTTAAAAAGAGGGGACAAAACGATACGACCACTGTACAAAATGTTTGGAATCTTGTATTAATTTGTTGTTTTCTTTAAATAAACCTAATTGTTTGTGGAGTATTCTTTATTTTTTATCATTCCGCGGACTCTTCTTGGCAAGGATGCGACTAGTGGGCGGGAAGTGCTCATCGGACCAAGGTGCTTTAATACTATTCCACAAATTTTCTTTAGTTTTTTGGCACCAAGAGACTTACTATTGCCCACACATTTTCCAGGCGATTGAGATCTGAAAATTGGGAGGGCCAACGCAACAGATCGATATTATGCTCTTCTAGTCACATTTTTATCTTGCCCGCCTTTTGCTTCGGCTCATTGTCGTGCATAAACTGCTACTTTAGACCAATATTTTCGCATGTAAATTCTGCTCCATGGTTCCTTTTATCTGAAATTACATCCACCATGATACCAAAGAACACCTGGAATGGATAGGTTCAGAAAACTAGAAAAATTGGTGAAACATTCTTTGGTCCGACAAAACAAAAATTAATTTGGTGGGTTCGGATTGCAATAGATGGGTCAGACGGTTAGAGAATACAGGATACCGGCCTCACCACACTAGCAAAAGCGTCAAGCATGGAGGTGGAAGTATAATGGTACGTTGGAGATGATTTGCGTTTTCCTACAAGAAAAATGTATCGTCAACTGCTAACTTAATCGAATTACCAATCTCTATGAACGAACTGGAAAGTTGTTTCACAGCAGCAAAAGGGAAGACCCCATGATTTGACCGCATTTCAAACGATATGCTAAAAAAAACTGTCCTTATACTCTCAGAATTTGGATCATTGACCTCTATAACCACTCTCAATGTGGTACCCATACTAAAACCGAAAAAAAATTGATTTGTAGGCGGATATTGCCCAATATCTCTCCTGCGTTAGGTGAAATAATTTTTAATTTGAAATTTTTTAATTTTCGGCAATAATTTTTACTATTGCATTTAAATGACATTTTAAGCCAATTTAAAACAAATAAACATTTTGTGTACGCAGACGATTTATTTGTATTCTCTAAATGTATAGATCTCGAAGAAATAACGTTAATTTTTTCAAATATTCAAATATTCTAACGGATATCAGCAGTTGCTGCTGATATCAAGTTGTAAAATTTTCATAGATAAAACGAAAATTCTTCATGCCTGTAAAAAAAAATAACTGCCCAAAATTGTTATCAATTTGTTTGAATATTATTGATATTTATACTACAAATAAGTTAAAGATGCTAAGTGTCACTTTTGACAATATGTATACTTTTAAGGAACATTGTATATTGCTTAAAAAGAGCCTGCCTAACAGGGTTTATATTCTTAAATAGCTGTTTACTCTTTAATATTCTGGTCAGGGCCGTCATATTCTCAAAGATCGACTACGGATTTCCAATTTACGGCAAATTCTCAAAATCAATATTAGAAATCATCAAGCGATCCTACCATGCAGCAGTAAGACTTTCGTAAAAAGCCTTCAGAATGTCATCAATCAAGAATATCCTAACCGAAGCTGTCCTTTAATCAATTAAAGAAAGATTTTAATACATATCTTAATTCAATTCTTTTATTCAAAATCTTAGTTGCGCGAGTAAAAACGTGGCCAAAAAAATCCTTATTCGTATTAGACCTCTCAAATGCCCTCTGGCATACAGCAAAAATCTCGATATTCCACTATTTATACATATATCCCCCCTGGTTATATCCCAAAATCTCTATCATAATGATCCTTGATACACTGCCAAATTCTTTAACGAACTATGATATTTACAAAAAATGTTCTACGAAATCTCCAACAACTCAATGCCATGACCGTTGCTGGTACTGTATGCGCGATTGTTGATAAAAGTGCTAGCACTGCCGAAAAGCTTATTACAAGGGTTGTCGTCTACTACTAAAATCACATCAAATAACAAAACGATTATATGCATAGACAGCGTCGCAACAATTTTAACGATTGACAACATCATTCCAACGAAAATATTCCAACGGTGGGTAGAAGATGACAGCCATAACAACGACATTTGAATCAGACCAAACAGGCCACAGGTAATATAGCGAGTAAAACGGCCCTGCACAGCTCTAAGCGGCGTTTTATGGGAGATACACCCCATTTCGCGACGATAATATTTGTTTTTATCAGTCTATTAGAAAGTACATAACGAGAGTAGATAACTGCGGCGTAGGTATTGAAGTCCAAGTCTTGCTCTACCCAGTAAAGTAGGCGTAGCATTCAATTTTTTCAATTTCAATTCAATTTTCTTTATTTATTCATGTACATATGCATATAAATTAAAGCGAGAATATTACAAATTTCAATTACAATTTTTCATGAAGTTATATATATGTATATACATACAGAATAGTTAGTGACATCTTTATTTCAGAAAAATAGAGCTGATGCCACATTAAAAATTTTAACTACAAAAGTAGAGAAGAAGTTTAACAAATATAAGGGATAAATTCAAACAATATAAAAGATGGCAGTAATAGTTAAAAATGATAATGATTTAATAATAATTATAAAACAAATGCGCAAATAATTTTTTTTTATACGGAATAACAACAATGTTTTCATTTCGTGATGGTTAAAACCAAGAAGCCATGATTTCGTTACTTTCGTAAACATGCTGAAATTCTTATGGATTCCACGGGCAAGGTGTTAAAAAGTTTGCATGAAACAATGGAGTAAAAGTTTCTGTAACTTGTAGTGCGAAAGACGGGAATATTTACAATAGAGTTTGAATAGCTACGTAAAGTGCGTGAGTCAGAAATCTGACTTTCCATATACCCAACTCTCATGAAAAATACCTTCAGAACTTTGAAATAAAATAAATATCGTAAAGGCAAAATTTTCAGAGCCCTAAACAGGTCCATAGTGTGAGCTGAACGATGAGAGCTACAAACTTTTCGTATTGCAGATTTTTGAGCGATCGTTAATTGCTGCAGTTTGCTAACGCGTTTCGATGAAATAATAGTCATAACATTGTAGGAGTTTACACATTTATTACTTTGCTTAAATAATTTTTTTTTCAATTTCTAGTAAACATTTTTTTAAAAAATAAGTTTTATAAAAGTGGGCGTGGCAATTCCGAAATTTGGTACCCCATTACTTCGCATTTGTCTTATAAGCCAGAAATATTAATTTTCTCAAAAACCAAATTTTATCGAAATCGTTAGAGCCGTTTTGGAGAAAATCCATTTTAACCGATATCGGCCCTAAGTGAAATACCGTTAATTTTTAGGTTAGAATAAAAATTTCTTTCGCCTCGAGGTGTGAACCCACAGATATGAAGTTTGAAGCAAATCCGTCCAGCCGTTTAGGCTGCAGTCGCTCATAAAGGCAGACAGACGAAATTGCCGGACCTACTTTTTTGGACTTCTCCATCATAATAATGTCAAGTTTGATTAAAATCTCGAGTTCTTACTTACCCTATAGGTATAGGTGCAAGTAAAAACTAAACACGTCACACTTTGTGTTTCAATATAACCCGGGCACTTTTATACAGGAATACGCGCCATTGTCTGGGACATTTAACTGGGAAAATATGTTTATTTGGTATGAGTTCCGCACAATTACTCTGCCATTTACTTAGATTCATACCGTATTTTGAAAGGAGTTCAATTAGAGATTTTTGGTTAAATAGGACTTCCGATAATGTATCCGCGAAAAACGGGAAACAGCGTCATCAACGTAAAAACCGTACAATACGATTTCTGATGAAATTCATCTTTGTAGTCGCGCGCGAGTTGCTCTAGAGCCCGAACCTAAAGTAATGGTCACAAGAGGTTCTGTACGTCACAGTGCGTAGTTGAAAGTGTTGCAATGTGTCCGATGGTTTTCCTTTTGTCAAACCACACTGACAAGGGCCAATCAAGTTGGTGTCGAAGACCTTCAGACATTCACACAGAATGACAGATCTTCTATGCGATGCCGAGGAGCCAGATACCTCTGTAATTTGATCAATTGACGTGGTCTCCTTTCTCGTGGATCGGGCAAACGTCGCTGAGATTCCATTCATCCATTCAACTGTCCTATGCCGTTATCTTAGTCGCATTAGTGTCAGCGATATATGCTTACTGATAGCAGAAGTCCGCCGTGGCTCAGTGGTAAGTGCGTTGGACTATGGAGCAAGGTGTGGTTCGAATCCGAACTTGTTATGAGAAAGTTTCTCAAATAATAAATTGCTCTTCGGACACCGCATTAAATAGTAGATCCCTTTTATTCGTGTAACGAATATTAGCGACACTAATTACATATATTTTAAAGACGTGGGATGTGACATATATTAGATTTGTGACCAATGTCAACAAAATCATTCGATTAACTAGCAAGTTTAGGATTATTACATGTGTAGGTAAAATACACTACAAATAGGATACAATTTAATTTTTTACTTGCACCTATACCTATAGGGCAAGTATTGCTTTCGTGAAAAAAATCAAAACCTGACATTACTATGATGGAGAAGTCTAAAAAAGTAGGTCCGGCAATTCCGTCTGTCTGTCTGTCTGTATGAGCGACTGCAGCCTAAACGGCTGGATGGATTTACTTCAAACTTCATGTTTGTGGTCTGTGGGATAATCCCTAGAGGCAAAATCGGAATTTTCATTCTAACCTCAAAATTAAGGGTAGTTTACTTATGGCCGATATTGTTTGGATATATGTATGTATGCTATAAGATGGCATACCACGTTTTTCACGAAAAATTCGAATAACAGTAATATTGAAAATTGGGTGTTTCTCGGGCACTTCTTCGGCGATTGGGCTTAAAATTAATATTTCTGGGTTATAAGACAAATGCCAACTAATGGCGTACCAAATTTTGGAATTGCCACGCCCACTGGCAGAAATTGAAAAAAACTTTAGAAATTGAGAAAAAACTATTTAAGGAAAGTAATATGCCTTAAAATTTTCTATAATTCACTCAAACAAACTATCTGGCCACGCCCACTTTTTAAAGGAGTTTTTTTTAAAAACAAAACATTGTGTAAACCTAATCCTAATATAATTTTATAATTTTAATTTAATTTAATTTTAATATAGCATTACGGTGCAAGTACGTACCCAGTCGTGTACTTTATTTTTGTTGTTTTTCAAAGTTAGCAGTTTGTTTCAGAAGTTGGAGTCAGGTTTTTTAAGTTTTTTTTAAGTATTGTGTCGAGTTATTATTTTGATTTCTCTTCAGAATTTCTGCCGGTGCTCTTGTTAGCTGTCATCTTTTCCTTAGTTTCCTTTTGGATTTTATTTTTGTTTCATCTATCTAAGCCAATATATTTATACTTTGAGTGGAAAGCTTTTGCAGCTAGTGCTTTTTAATATTTAGCATATAATCTTTGCATTTTTATGTTAATAAATTATAATAATAATAATAATAATAATTTTTGTTGCTTTTTGTTTTGTGTTGCCCGATACGCAGCTTCGTTAATTATGTCATTGAAATAAATGATTGATCTTTCGATGTTCATGTGATTTGTGAGATATATTGGTTCGTAAATTTAAGTCCAAGAATTCTCGGAATGCGTCCCAATCCGTTTTGTTGTTAGAAAGTTGAGGTTTTTCAAAGGTGATGTTGCAGGAATATTTTTTTTTTTTGTTTTTTTATTTATTTATTTATTTATTTATTTATTTACTTCATCAAGGTTTACAAATACATGTATCATATGTTTTAACCTGCGAAGCCCAAGGGCTTGTCTGCAGGAGATTATTTGCAAAATTGTTTAAGACTCGATCATCTACAGAAACATGTTAAAAAAATGTATGTAATTCATTTATGAAATTCAGTTAAAAAATACTTCAGAAATTAAATAATTTTGATTAAATTAAAATTTGAATTAAATGTTACGTTATTGCTTCTAGAAAGAATTGTTTTAATCTTTTTTGCGGGCATTGATTTGGTTGATGTTTCTTAAGTCTTGAGGAAGAATATTTAATACATTCGGCACGGTGTACATCAACAATCTTCTGCCGTATTCGTTGATAAGTGCTGGGAGTTGATACATTCCTTCGATTTGTCTTCTAGTACCAAACGGATGAGTAATTGGTGCGCGAAAACTTGCATCTTCATAGTACTCCAAGGTCACAGTCATGTTGAATATCTGTCTTGCTTTCAGCATACTTATGTTAGAAACGTTTCTTCTCGATAGAATTTTGACTGCACTATTTTGTATACTTTGCAGTTTTTCTATGTGTGTTTGCGCTGCACCTCCCCATGCTAGTACACCGTAACGTAGCCTCGACTCTATAAGCGCGTAGTACACTTGTTTTTGTATACTTATCGGAGCTTTGTACTGCAGACAAGCGAGCGCAAACAAGGATCCTCTCAGCTTATTTCGTAAGTGGTTTATGTGAGGCCCCCAAAGAAAATGGCAGTCAATGATGATACCAAGATACTTGTAGGTATCCACGACTTCAATTTGTTCGGACTCAAACGATTTATATGTCTTCAGGACAATTTGCGAAGTTGGAAACTTCGGGCTTCGAATATGCATGAGCTTAGTTTTTGATCCGTTTATTATAAGCCCATTGTCATGGCACCATTTAGCAGCTTCATCGAACTCCTCCTGCATCACCTTTGTTGCTTCTTCCAATGATTTCCTACACACAATGATTGCCGTGTCATCAGCAAATGCGAATGGTATACTTCTTTTCAAACACTTCAGCATTTCATTTGTGTACAAAATAAACAGTAAAGGACGAAGCCTTGTGGCACTCCATATTGGACTTCATGCTCATCACTACAGCGATTCTTAATTTGTACACGAAAAGTTCTTTCTGCAAGATAATTGCGCAACCAATTCGACAGCTTGCCTCTAATTCCTACCTCTTGCAAAGCGTTGATAAGCTTTTCGTGGTTAAGTGTGTCGAATGCCTTACTGAAATCCAAAAACAGGACAAGTATATGGTGTCGCTTGCTGAGGACCGTATTAATTACGTTCGCGAAGTCGCCAAGAAGTTTGTTGATGCTCTTTCCCTTTTGAAATCCGTATTGACTTTTGCAGATCAAGTTGTGTTTTTTTACAAAGTCCCATATACGGTCCGAAAACTTGACATTACATTATTGATATTGTTGGTATGGAATCATAGATCAATAATATTTTTCTATGAAAATTAATTTACATACATAGTTGTAAATTATGGAAAGATTCATTGTACCAGGTCTAAAAGGATCTAATTTGTCGGTTTTGTGTACCATTTGAATCAGTAGCGATAATGAATGATCCGTTTGTATGTCCGCATGTCATCACTTTTTGAGCCTTTAATTTTGAGGTAGGGGTTGAATATGGATATCTGGGCTTCTGAGAAAAAGAAATAGTACAAGTGTAAAAATGTCTGAAATCCATCTAATGCTCTCATATACTCATATACTCTATGCTAAGGGTGTACCAATTTTGATACATAGTTTGTAACATAGAAATAATTTTCAAATATGAAGAATGCCACGCATTTATTAGAGCAAGACTTAAGTATAAAGGTGCGTGCGACCCAGTTGTGCAATTTATTTATATTGCTAAAAAATTAATGTAAAGTATAGTTATTTATGATTTATAAGATAAATGATGCCAAACTACACAAAGCAAAAAATTAGAGAAAACATATTTAATTTTTCACAGTATGTACTTTGATACATGTTTATCATCTACATACAGTGGCCACGCGTCCTATTGTTCATTTCGTTCATGAACGCCTAACTTTCGGAGAACAATATTTTTGTTTTTATCATTTTCTTAACTGACATCAACCACTTACAAAATGTGTTTCCACTGTCACCTAAGTCCTAACTCCAGTCAATTTGTCAGTGTATTTCCCAACTCGTGCCATCCTCCCGTGCACTTGAGCAAAATCGAAATTCATAGCAGAAGGAAATACTAACCCGCGACAACAATGCTTTGCTTTTCATTCGACTCGTTCAGTTGAGTTGGAAACGAAATGTATCCATCAAAAATATGTAAAAAAAAAGGATCGCACAATGTGTCAACGAGTTCGTGCATCTTAGCTGTGAACGAAATCAAGCAAAAGGAGTGAGTTTTGCTCAAGCAACCTCAAATGCGGATATAGATCATTTATAGGTATACGGCACGTGTATAGGTACTGTAGGAGTATGTGTGGTCGTTGTTTGCATGTGGCAACAGTAAAATCAAAAGTTGAGTAATTATGTTACTTTTACGTTCTCTTCGTGCTAGAAGAAATGAACGAAATGGAAAATTTATATAGGATATGTAATGGATTGAGTTTATTTTGAGTGGAGGTGGAAAGGAAAATCATTTTAAAGTTGATCATATTTTCAGCGGGAAAGCTGGTTTTTATATGGTGCAGTTATCTATAGCTTAAAAAATGGCTTCTGGTAGTGAAAATGTTATAAATAAAGGCAGTTGTGAATGCATTATTGAAAAATTAATTAGCAAACCCTTTTCGAAATGCAATTCCACCGAAAAATCTGCAACAACAAGATTTTTACAATTTTGCTCGCAATTTTTTGAAAAACTTTTACCGGAAAACCTGATTTCAGTTTTTGCAGAAATATTCAAATTGTATAAATTGGTTCTAACTTTTCCTTTAACAACATCATCAGTTGAAAGATCTTTTTTCGACACTTAAAAGAATTAAAACATATTCAAGAACAACAATAGGACAAAATAGACTGACGGATCTTTCAATGATTACCATTGAAAAAAAACTTTTGAGAACAACACAGTTTGAAGATTCTTTATACATATGTATGAAATTGTCATTAAAATATTTTTAAACAAATCTAGGAGGTTGGACTTAACATATAAGTAATATTTCAGTGTTCATAGTATGTACTTACATAATATTGAATTTCATTATTTGAACGCCTACATTTTTTACCCACTTTTTTCGCCACTGTCTACATATAAATACATATATATATATATAACAATGTGGTCACAATTGCGTTCAAAAGTAACCTGATTTTACTTCAAACTTTGTTTCAAACAATTCTAATAAATGTTTGATATCCTGACTTACCATGTATTTAGTTCTGCGCATGTTTTCAATTAACATTTTACGGTTTATTCAGTAAAGTACCACTTTAAAATCAAGAAAGTAAATTTTTTTCATTTGTATAATATTTAAAAATATTATGTTTTAGACGGAAATGAAGAGCAAGCTGAAGACCGTAGTGAAGCTGACGCCGATGAAGAAACACGTCAATTCATTGAAGTATTTGATCACGTCTATGCTCCAGATCAGTCAAGGACATCATCAAGTGATCGTCACATGGATGGGGTTCCAATCATTCGATACACTGTATCAAGTGAGTTTCAGAAATAAATATAATACCTACATGTATGTATTTATATTTTTACTGTTTTCAGCTAATTTGAATGCATCAGCTCCTGGAACAAGCAGTGGTGCATCGACAAGTGCTGCCGGCACTTCTGGCAGTGGTGGAGGTGTTGTAATCAATGATAATCGTATATCCAGTTTAGTTCACCAAGCACGTCAACAACGCAACACTAGCGCGAGTGTATTAAGTCGTTCATTTAATCCCATACAACAACAGCAGCGTCCCAGCATTAATATTGGTATAATTCGTTCTACACCGGTTCTTCCCGGAACAAGTGGTGGGCCTGGAAGTAATAACAGTATTGATGATGGTAAGCTTCAATATCTTCATCTCGTATTAAATAACATTTTGAATTTCATCTAGATTTAATCGCTCGTTTCAACTACTACATTCATCATGGTCAGACATTGTCGAACAGCGCAGCTGCGGGTCCAAGTGCATCTGTTACAAGTAATATCAGCAATGTTACTAGTGGTGCCGGGCCACTGGGTTCATCTAATAGCGTTAGTTTTAGTGCAAATGCTAGCACTGTTGCAGGGGGAGGAGATACTGTCGAAGGACGTGGATCTAATTCAAATACCAGACTGCAGCGTGATTCTCGGCGAATGTTGTTCATCGATCAGCAGTATTGTACACCCCTGTCTTTTAATAACACGGACGAGAGCCAAAATGAGCTTTTCAATCAAGATGGTAAGCTATACCTTAATGTAATCGTTTCAAATCGATTATATGGCTTGTTTTAGCTCTTCACTGGTGGCTTGAGGAAGCTAAAAATTTGGATATGGAGTCCCAACCAGACATATGTTTAACTGTAGCTCATCAAATTATTCCTGAACTACAAGAATTACGTGATAAAACTAAAAAGAGGAAACGAAAGCCAACTCTTTCTGCTCCATCAATAAATATATCTTCTGGCGCTACATCGTGTGGGGAAAGACAAGAAATTGGTGGCATCAATACACCAAGTCTTAACTTAACTTCACATGCATCAGCAGCACTTAACAACTCTGCAAGTTGCTCAAATAGCAGACGAAGTGCTATCCCCGTGTTGGTTCCAAGAAATGCGGATCAACGTGATGGAAGTTCATTGACAGTCAACAGTAACACATTAAATGAAAACCCAAATATTCTTGATGATGATGAACAAGATGATCAAAATGAAACAGGTAAACTTTATTGTTATATCTGTCATTCTTCAATTAATACTTGCACCTATAACTATAGGGCAAGCTTTGTATTCCTGAACAATCTCGAACTCGAGATTTTATTCAAATCTGACATAATAAAGAAGTCTAACAACTGTGTGTGTCCTGTCTGTCTGTCTGCCTAATCGACTGCAACCTACACGTATGAAACGATATATTCCGAATGTAATATCTAGGGTCTCATATGAGGCAAATTAAAAATCTAACCTCAAAATAAAAAGGGTAGTTTACTTAAGGTCGATTTCAATATAAATGGATTATCTCAAAAACTGCTCTCACGATTTTGATAAAATTTAATGTTAGAGTTTGTTTGGACATACTATAGGGGTGACATTTAAATAAAACAACAAAGGTGTGAGATATAAAATTGATTCTGACTTTATTTTGAAGCTACAATTATCATTCAAATGGTCGCCTCATTTTAACTGGCTTCGGTCGAATCTGTGCGGCGTTATTCCGGCAATAGCGTATCGGATGTTGGCCTCGAGTTCGTCCAAAGTGGTTGGCGTGTTAGCGTAGACTAAAAACTTGACGTAGCCCCAGAGAAAATATTCGAGTGGGGGTGTATAGTCGCATGATCACGGCGGTCCAGAATTTCGATAGAATTTTTTAATAGTTTTCGCACGTTCGGCGAGCGTGAAACGATGCATTATAGAATGACTAACCTTACTGAATATTTTGACAGTTCTATGTCATTGATAACTTTAACAGCTGCTGAAAAATAACAATACTATCATTGCTATCTGGTCACCCTTTATCAACTGACATATAATGCTAAATATATTTTTTGCTAAAAATTCATCGAACGGTAATTCTGAGATTTGTCTATTTCTCTACGATTGGACTTAAAGTTATAATCTGAGGACAATTGTTAGTATTTTGGTATCAAGTTTTCTACAATTCCCCAGATAGCGCTTTAAAAAAAACTAAAAATAAAATTATGACAGTTCCCAGCTACCGTGAGTACAATGTTATCATTACGATTCCATAAAAAATGCAGAATACCATTCCCGTCATGTGTAAGATGAACAAGACATGAATTTCAATATTCTACAGATTGTAACCTAATAGCATTAAGGTGCAAGTACATGCGACCCAGTCGGGCACTTTATTTAATATAATTGTTCTATGTACATTCCAGCTAATACTAGAACTTTAAGAGGAAGACAAATTATTACTACCGTAAGACGGTCACCAAGAACACAAAACAATCGTAATTGCAATACAGGTAATCTCTCGATTCTAGTTAAGTTTTTTATAATAAATAGTACATATCGCTCATTTGCTTGAAATCTGTCATAACTCAAAAACACGATTTTGAAGAAGACGCGATGCAATGATATTTTCTCTTTTAACGCTGTGAGTATACAAGGTATTGAACTTTTTACAAAATAACCGGCATGGTAAAACGAATAATTCTGCATCGTTAGCTCAAAAATCGCATTTTAACTCAAAAAAAGACAGTCTTCAAGTAAATAAGTGATATGTACATATGAACATACATATTTATGTAGGTATGTAAATTGAACCAAAAAACTTTTTTTTTCTTTTTTTCGAATTGACAATATTTTTCAGTATTTACTTTATAAGAAAATAGATGTAGCTTTTGCTTCTCAGAACATTAAAACTTTAGTTTTTGCACTTCTAATTACAATATGCAAAGGTTTGGGTTTTTAACATATTTTCGTCGTTTTAAATAAGATAGAAAAGAATAAACTGAGTATTATGTAGGCAACTGAAAAAGACGCCCTTATTTGGCGATGATAATGATGATGATTTGCCGATAACAATAAGCTTAATTTAATTTAAAAGGAAGGTTAATTTTAAATGATTTAGCTTTACTTTATAGATAAAGTTATAGTCCATATTTAAAATATCTGGACCTTCATTTTCCCGCAAGGGGCTTCCCCCCCTCTGAGCTTTTCGTATTGCGCCAAATGTAGGACAGATTTAAATAAATTGCTCTATATCTTCATGCAGTTTTAGTGCGAACATATACAGCGGTACGAGTCCAGTTTTCAAATGAATCATTCAGTAATAATATTTCAATAATTTCTCAATTTCTTCGCACTAAAGTACTCCCTATACTTGGATTGCGTAGCACATAATTGACCTCATGACAGCATCGAAGGGCTTATATTCTCCACTTGGTAGAGTATTCTTTTTAGTTAGGGAAGAACTTTCATCATTTTTGACGATAGCCCTAGATGGTTTAGCCTGTAGAACATCGCATTCCTATCAATCGGATCTAAGGCAGCATTAAAATTGATAAAGCATGCATATAAATTTTTCTCCTTTTCCAGGTACAATGCGATGCTGGTTAGCATGACTATATCTGTTATTGGGCATTCTTTCCTAAAGTCACCCTGGAATTCACTGAGTAGGTTGTTTTGCTGAATCATTCGTTCAAGTGTTCTTACATTATCCCTGAAAATATTTTTATTACCATGTTCATATATGAAATGCGTCTGTAGTTATACGGGTCGTAGGATCTCCTTTCTTCGGTACAGGGAAATTAATATCCCTAATCCTAAAACTTGCGGATACTTCTCCTGTGTCAAAAATAAAATAATTAATCTGAAGTTAAGTCTAGTCTTGTTGTGATTGAAATAGTAGAATAATGGTTTCTGTTATGTTTCAGTATCGTATGGTAAAAAAATGGATAAAATAGTTTAGGCTTTAAAGTTTTAAAGAAAAAGGTGTTAGTAACTCTGCATTCAAGTCCCAAAACAGAAACCAAAGGCAGAAAACGAAAAACAACTTTGCGATTTGACAAAGTACCAATTCCGCTATGCAAGAACAAACCGTTTTCTTCTTTAAAAGAACTAAAGTCACAAGCAACAGTAGCCATTTGTACAATAAGAAATCAATTAAAGAAAATAGTATTTCATAGAAAAAGTCCCCGAAAAATATGATATTTGATTAAAAACATATGCAACAAAGACTACCTTTCAGGAATGAACTATTCCACCGTCCAAATTGGAATAACGACCTATAATCGAATTAAACCAATGGTTTGTCTAAGATGGGAAATTATATGTCAGGCCACGAAATTGCTCGAAAGACAATCTCAAATACACGAAGAATCCGTTTAAATACGGTGGAGGCAGTTCAATTATTTGCGTGTTTTTAACTATCTGACATTTGAAAATTTTTTTTGTTTAAGGGACCAAATGTGTGTTGTAGTTTACATCCAGATCTTAAACACCGTTATGCTCTTATTTACTGAAGATAACATACCGATTAAATGGGAGTCTATGCAGTTTAATGAACCCAAATACTCCTCAAAGTTAGCCAAAAAATGGTTTCTTCAAAATAAAATGTATGGTTTGGAATGATCACCATAGTCCGCCAATCTTAAATCGAAAGTACAATTATTGTGCGTTCTTAAGCGCAAAATAGACAACTGGAAGGGATGTGCAAGGTAAATATCTCGTTGTACAATGATTTCTGGTCGAAGTAAAAGGTTTTGTCTGCAATTGTTATTGTGTTTTATCGTATTTGCATTTAAACATGTGAAATTTTGGGCTATATTTCAGTTTTTAGCTTCACCAATCATCTATTCCGTTCGCGAAGTGCAGTCAGATAAAACCGGTATATAGAGATACCCCTGCCTTTTAGTTCCACCCGATTGTGGAACACGTCCAACCTCATTTTTGTATTTTAGCACCACAATTAAATTGTCTATGTTTCTGTTCTGATCGGATCGACCATACTGCTGTGATTTCTGTTGGGCTTTGCGACTTCAGAAATTTCAAGCACTAAACTTTAGCGCTATCAGTTGCATTAGCTCCGATTTGGAGTTTTAGGGACCCATTCTTTTTTGCGTTCGAGCACTATACATCGGGACTTCATTTTCTGCAGTTATTTTGTATTAATTATTAATTTCCACGTCAGCGCCCTCTATGTCGAACTTGTCCAATGTTGTCCAATTGTACATCCAATACGTTCGCCAATAAATTCTCCATTATAAGTGTTACATCGGTGGCAAAATTATTTCCCACTCACGTAATCTTATTGACAAATGCATTTGGGACTCCTTTATGGTATAAGATTGGGGAGTGATCTGCTGTTACTAGTTACAGTGTTTTTTTAATTTAATACTCTGGCGGTTGTTGGTATATTTGATTTTTGATTTTACGTGGTTAAGGTAAAGGTGACTTAAACAAAAAAGAACCACATATTGACTTTAATGTAAATAATTTCAGAGCGACCAAATATACATGACACATACATCACTTTACTCTCATTCTCTTCATAAACCTTTATCGTGGTGAGATAAGGGTGTTTATTTTAAAATCTTGGTTACTTAGATACATAGGTTACACTCCCAGGGTATTGACTACTATTATACTATCCCATCTTTTGAGTATTGGTTTGTCCCATATCTAAGCAGGGATTTTTTTATTTCTATTAGATTTAGTAGTGTGCAATGGTATAATTTAATAATGTGGTTTGTAATATTTATATATGTATATATGTATATAAAAAGACAACCGCAGTAGCGTGCGGGCCAAACAAGCCGATTCCTTCCGGTCTCCCTTTTCAAATATCAAATGTACTTATGTCATATTCACCTGTAAAATTTGTTCATCAAACCTTTTTACTTGCACCTACATATACCTATAGGGCAAGTATTGCTTTCGTAAAAAAAATGGAACTCGAGATTTTATTATTATTATTATTATAATTTATTAACATAAAAATGCAAAGATTATATGCTAAATATTAAAGAGCAGTAGCTGCAAAAGCTTTCCACTCAAAGTATAAATATATCGGCTTAGATAGCTAATTTGTTAATAGTAAGATATTTATGGATTTTTAAAATATTTTCGATATTGATAATGTTTAAAAATGAAAAAAATATTTTGATTTGAAAGCAAGATGGTATTGATTTTTTTGGAGATACTGCATGTAGAGAGGCCAATTAAGTGTGAAATGGTCACCCCACTGTTACAGATTGGACACAGTGGGGGATTCTCTTTCCTTAAAATGTGTTGGTGGGTTAAGGAAGTATGCCCCAGACGAAGTCGGATGAAATTTGAAACCGTAGCTCTGGATATACACGGTGGGTAGAAAGGGGTGCGTAGATCGGTGTTAATTTTTGAATAATGGTTTTGGTAGTCGCTCCATCTTAGAATTTTGTTCTTCTTGATGATTTCGTCAATGTGTCTTTGCAGGTAAACAGGTCATTTATTACAAGACTTTGCGGCTTTATCGGCATATTCGTTCCCTGATATACCAATGTGGCTTGGCACCCACATAAGTTTAAGTCTGTTGGGGTTTTTTATAAGAAGGTCACGTATTTTGTTAATTAGCCTGCTATTGTGGTTTGAGTTGGAGACGGCTCGGAGAACTGAAAGGCTGTCGGTGCAAATTAGTTTGCTACCACTTTGTATAATATCATAATTACCGATTTTGGATTTAATGATCATCAGATTCTACTCGCTAATTTGTATGGTACATTTGTATGGTTTCCATTTTTACTTGCACCTATACCTATAGGGCAAGTATTGCAGTCGTGTAAAAATTCGAACTCGAGATTTTAATCAAACTTGACATTACTATGATGGAGAAGTCCAAAAAAGTAGGTCCGGCAATTCCGTCTGTCTGTCTGTCTGTATATGCGACTGCAGCCTAACCGGCCCACTTTTATAAAACTTATTTTTTTTCAAAATTTTTATTTGAATTTGAGAAAAAATTATTTAAGCAAAGTAATAGGCCTTCAAATTTTCTATAATTCACTCAAACACCGCTTTTATAAAAACAAAACATTGAGTAAACTCCTACAATGTTATGACTATTATTCCATCGAAACGCGGAATGCCACGCCTACTTTACCGGGAAAACAAGACTTGGACCTCAATCCTGTTAAATTTTTGCACTTATAGCATTACGGTGCAAGTACGTACGATCCAGTCGTGCACTTTATTACTTGCACCTATACCTATAGGGCAAGTACTGTATTCGTGCAAAATTTGGAACTCGAGATTTTAATCAAACTTGACATTACTATAATGGAGAAGTCCAAAAAAGTAGGTCCGCCAATGCCGTCTGTCTGTCTGTCTGTCTGTCGGTCTGTCTGTCTGTCTGTCTGTCTGTGCATGAGGCTACAGCCTTAACGAGTGGATGGATTTAGATCAAACTTCATATATAGGGTCTGTGCGATAATCCCTAGAGGCGAAATCGGAATTTTCATTCTAACCTCAAAATTAAGGGTAGTTTACTTAAGGCCGATTTCAGTTAAAATGGATTTTCTCGAAAACGGCTCTAACGATTTTGATTAAACTTCATATTTCAATAAGTCTAGTCAATTGCAACCAGATGATGTATCGTGCTGCTTACCAAAATTGGCACCAATGGTACTTTACTTATAGCCAATTTGGCGAAAAGTCAATTTGCGAGAAAACGGCTTCTATTATTTAGTTCAAATTTCATATTCGGACTAGTACGAGGTAATGCAACACAATGGCGTACTACGTTTTGGTCTGAGTATGATATAACGGTACTTACGACCAAGGTGACTAAAAGCCGATTTGCTTGAAAATGCCTTCAACTATTTTATTTAGATTTTGACATATGATTAAACATCTCAAATTCTATCAGGAACTGTATCACATTTTTGGCCAAAAGTTAGTATAACGGTATTTTTCGCAAAATGGAGCAGTTGGAGCCAATTTATTCGAAAACGGCTCCAACGATTTTTATTAAATTTTATATTAGAATACGCCTTTTTAAACCCTATAAGATGGCATACCACGTTTTTGGTTAAAACTGCCTAAAATTCCACTTTCCTTACAACCTGCTTAACAAAAACACGATTTTCATATCATTATTAGCCAAACATGAATTTTATCCCTACTTCTTCCTACTGAACCGATTTTCAAAATTATATACCATTGCAAAAGATTTTCCTGGAACACAGCTGTTGTTATGGAAACGTTTTTTCCTTACGATACAGGTTTTTATTGGTGCGCACGTGCTACTGGATTTGTCTGAAACTCATTTTCATTGGTTAAAAGACAGAGAGAGAGAAAGAAAATATTGTTACATTTTTAGGCAATTACTTTGGCATATTCACCGGAGTTCAAAGGCAATGAATTTGAGTGAAATTAAAGAAAAATTAACGACGATGCTTAATTTTCAAGAGCTTTATCAAATCCTACAGATGATATATGACGTTTTTGGCCAATCTGTTTAGAACGATGGTTTACTTATAGTCAACTTACATATGCTTACCTACTTATGTATATATTCGTTTATTTATTTTTACCTCAAATACACACAAGAATTTGAGACATAGGTGCAAGTTTGTACGGCCCATGCTCGAAAATATTTATTGCAATAATTTTGGCATAGCCACGCATAGCAAAGGAACAGCCAAGTATGGCCTCTGCTAAAGAGATCCGGTCAATTCATCGACAATAAACAAGCATGCTATGAATTTTTTGAAAAGTCGATCATTTTTCGGCTTACGCATTCATTTCTTCACAGCGCAAATTTTTATTATATTTCTTTCTGAGATTGAGCAGAATTGTTTTCCCAGTTTCTTTGTCTAACACCCATTGGCGTATGAATAAAATAACCCGGGATTTTTCGGCTTTTTTGCGAACAATTGTCTGGAGAAGGGGTTTTTGGTGATCGGAAGTGGAAGTGATGGAGTTAAAGTGGATATGTTTTCGAAGGAAGTTTTTGTTATTGTAAGCAGACTACAAAATAATCCAACGGATATCGGGTTGTTGGGTGGTAGAGAATCGAACGGCGTATCATTTGTTTTAATATGAAATGACAGCTCGTTTCCGATCATTTGTCAATTTTTAAGGTGCGTAGAGAAAGGTATGACAAAATTGTTTTTCTCTTAATTCTTGTGAATTCACATAAACTTTCATGAAAATTTAAAATGCACGAATCACATATGAATATCGATAGTGTGGGGTATTCGCCCTTGTAAACGCTAAAGAATACTGTTGTGCGCATTAGTCATATGGACCAATTTGTCTTTAATTTTCGGGTATCTTACCGTTGGTGTACAATCAAGATGCAAATATGGCAGTTAATAAAACTTTGTGTGACAAAAGTTAAATGCGAGTAAAGGATGTTTTTTATAGAGGCGGCAAATTTAAATTAAAATAAAATATAGAAACATTTTTTATTGTAATGTGCATGGAATTGGCATAAGAAGAACTCTCAGACCTGACACCTTTATCCATTACTTAATTTACTTAAGTCGTGTATCCCCTTGCGGGTCCTAGGGCCTCGACAATGCCTACGCGTCATCCTGTGCGGTTTCGGGAAATATGTCTCAGTTTTCCCCAACTCTTTCCCAGTTGCCGTGCTTCCTTCTCAACTGTTCTGCGCCACGTACATCCTGAGTAAGCGGGTTCCATTGCATCACGTGGTTAGCTATGGACCTGTCACCCTTTCGGAGAGTATGTCCAATCCACTGCCACTTTCGTTGTTGCATTGTTGTGCCTATAGGTTCATAGCCCGTTCTCTGATAGAGTTGTTCGTTAGAGATACGGTTTGGCCAGAAAATCCTAAAGATATCTCGTAGCACCTATTGACGAACGGTTGCAGCTTCCTCGCGATAGTGGCGATCACCCTCCAGGTACCACATTCATATAGCAGCACGGATTCAACGTTTGAACAGAACAGTCTTAGCTTGGTAGTTATGCTAATCGCATGCTACGCCAAACTGTGAATAGCATCCCAAACGCAGATTTTGCTTTGCGTATTCGGCTGGCTACATCCAGTTTGGTTCCGCCACCGGTTGAGACAATACTCCCAAGGTATTGGAAACTCTCTACTTACTCTCTCAACCGTTTGCCAAGCAATGCATACATGAGTTGATGAGCTCGGTCCTAGGCTGATCATTTTTGTTTTTGCCGAGTTAATTTTCAGCCCAACGACGTCTGCTTCCCTCTCCACGTATGCTGTCATTTGATGAAGGTCCATAATTCTGTGTGACAGCAGGCATACCTCGTCGGCGTAGACTAGGTGTTTGAGTTTATTTGTAAGAGTCCATCGAATTCCTCCGTTTCCTTTTGATAAGGCTGCATTTAGCACGTCGCTAATCACCAATAAAAATAGTATTGGTGAAAATATGCAACCTTGCCGAACCCAACTTTGGAATTCGAATTCCTCAGACAGCCTTCCTCTCTGCAAAATGTGACTTGTGGACCAATCATATGTACCCTTGATAATTGCTATTAAAATATTAGGAATGCCTCTCCTGCGCAAGGCACGCCAAATAAATTCCCGATTGACACTATCAAACGCCTTTTCAAAATCGATGAACAGCAGGTGAAGTGGCGATCGATATTCAACACATTGCTCGATAATGATCCGCAGGGTGTTGATGTGGTCGACACAGGAGGATCCAGAGCGGAAACCTGCTTGTTCGGCGTCGAGTGTGTCCTCAAGGTGTAGTTTGATTCGCTCCAGGATGATTCTAGCAATTATCTTGGCCACAGTAGGCAGCACGCAGACACCCCTCCAGTTTTCGCACTGCATTAGATTGCCTTTTTTTACGATCATGACGAACTCTCGGCTTTCCATGTACTCCCGATAAGTGGGAACAGTAGCTCTGCCGATGCAGTTGGCGCAGCTCGTAAAAGCTCCGCGGGTATGCCGTCAAATCCTACCGCCTTATTAGTTTTCGGTGCTCTGGCCGCGGTAATAATCTCATCCTTACTGGGGGTTGTGGTGCGGATTCGGGAATTTCTCTCTGCGGACACTTCTGTCTGACTTGGGTGCCTATTGGTGGCGAATACTCGGTTCAGAACCGAAGCAAAATGCTCCTTCTATCTCTTGAGTTGATCCTCATCCTATATGTGCAACGAACCGTCTGAACCTTTCACTGGGTGTTGAGTAGAGCTTCGGCCACCTATAAGCTCTTTGGTGATTCCATAAACGGTTCTGCTGTCGCACCTCGCTGCTGCTTCTTCTGCTTCTGTAGCCAGCGCATTGATGTAGTTGCGCTTGTCGCGTCGCACGCTACGCTGCTTTTCTCTCATCTTCATGCGATATAGGGACTCTAGCTCGTTCCTGCCTGCTACTGGAGTTGCTGCAGTTCGAGCTCTTAGCTGTTTGCGTTCGTTCATCCTCCTCCAGGTATCCTCGGAAAGTCACGCCCTATGGCTTCCCTACGATCGACGGACAATCTTTTAGCACCTGATGTGAAAACAGTTTTCACAGCATACCAATGATCTTGGATGGTGGCGGGCAGTGAGCTGCTGGTTGTTTTCAATCCACGTGAGAGATGGTCCCTTAGTTCTTGGCACACTGTGGGATCTTTTAGTCGGTCTACGTAGAACATAGGTGTTCTTGTATTGTCAGATCTTCGAAGGGCAGCAGTGCGTAATCGGGCAGTAGCTATCATAAGATGATGATTTTGTACCAACCCCATGTCCGCTCCTCGTCTGTTTCGGACGTCTTGAAGACTACTTCTGAACCGGCGACTGATGGCAAATCCTCTCACCGTGCGGCTGCCAGAAAATTAGGCCTCTGCGTGTTAACAGCAGTCTAACTCCATATCCACGGGGGCTTCCAGATGGTCCTCCGGAGTAGAGTAATACATCTTGTCTCACTTACTCCCAATATGTCCATCCTATATCGCTAGTACTCATGTTCCAACTGAAGGAATCTGGCGTTCTGAGGTCCTTCGCTCTGGGAGTGAAGGAGCGTCTTCACGTTCCCGAAACCAATCTTAATCCGGGTACAATAGCCAAAGGTCGTCAACGTGTTATCAGTCCTTATCCTAGGCATTGTGTCGGTTTCACATGTTCAGTAACGCAGATTGCTGGGCCAGGTTACTTAGTCTAGGCATAAGACCCTAGACAGTCTCGCACTTGCTTACATTTATAAGGCTTTATACATGCAGTTGCCCGGGGACGACTACGAGGAGGTAAAGGAAGCTCTACATTACGAACTTGATTGTTGCGTATTTATTATTTATTATTTATTATTTATTATTTATTATTTATTATTTATTATTTATTATTTATTATTTATCATACATATGTATACATAAGTTTATTTCTACATGTATATACATATGTATGTATACATACCTTTTTTATTTATTTATTTATTTATTTTTTTTTTTTTTTTTCTCTTAAATTGAAGGTTGTTTTTTTCGTTTTTCCTTCAAATATTGTCTTGTTTTTTTTTTCCCACAAATTGTTAATAGAATTAAAAATTATGTTTCAGTAGAAAGATAAAATACCTAACTATCAAATCTCTGTAAAATGTGCAATAACAAAAATTTTTGTAAAATACTTGTCTACGAAATAAAAATATCTATCTATCTTGATTGTTGCACTACTGGCCCAATCCATGTTTTGGGCAGTCAGTAGTTTCCCGATCAATCGCCATGCAGATCACCAATATATACCAATGGCAGTGGAGCTAATATGTATGTTGCAAAATCAAAAAATTGAAAAGTCTTATAAGGAGTTATTTTATGGCACAACTAAATTAATAATTACTTCTTCTCTATTACTTGGTAACACTGTTGTCACAGAAACATTTTTTCCTTGCGATATAGGTTTTCCTTACATACAGAAGCACGTGGTACTTGATTTGTTTGAATGTCATTTTCTATTGGTTAAAAGATAGAAACTTTTTGCTCGCCGATGGACATGGGATCTTGACCCTAGCCAGACTTTTTTTTCCCTCCATAGCTTGGTTGTCCTACTCTCTTAGACAGTTCCGATTCATTCCAATCCATCCTTCCCTTTTTACTTGCACCTATACCTATAGGGCAAGTATTGCAATCGTGAAAAAAATCGAACTCGAGATTTTAATCAAACTTGACATTACTATGATGGAGAAGTCCAAAAAAGTATGTCCGGCAATTCCGTCTGTCTGTCTGTCTGTCTGTCTGTATATTCGACTACAGCCTAAACGGCTGAACGGATTTACTTCAAACTTCATATATAGGGTCTGCGGGATATTCCCTAGAGGCGAAATTTGAATTTTCATTCTAACCTCAAAATTAAGGGTAGTTTACTTAAGGCCGATTTCAGTTAAAATGGATTTTCTCGAAAACGGCTCTAACGATTTCGATAATATTTGATATGTGAGTTAGCTTGGGCATATGCTATGAGGTGTGGTCTGATAAGAAATGAAATCACAAGGTGTCACGGACGTGTTCAAATTCAAGAAAACTGAATATGGAAATCAACGTGCAACTGGACTGGTTCTATTTACGTTCGACCTTTTCCGGTTGAATCGGTCAATATCGGAAGGTAAAATGTCCATGTAACTGAGTACTTCCTAAACTCTATGCGCTGCCAAAACTGCCAACTTCTGGGCCGTACCGCCAAACGTTGTAAGGGAAATCCTTCATGTGTGAACTGCAATCTACCACCTCACACCCCTGAAGAATGCGAATGCACACGAATTTCCTGTGCCAACTGCAATGAAGAACATCCTGCTTCATCCAAAACCTGCCAACGTTACCAACAAGCTAAAGAGACATAAACACAACGCGAAAATCCAGCATGGCTGAAGACAAACTAATATACGAAGAACACCCACCACCTCCCCTCCATCAACTTACTCAGCCGTAGCAGATAATTGAAACACCCAAAAACCAACCAAATACAATCATTTCCAACACCAGTACACTATCACCAATTTCGTCTTTCACTCAATCACTAATAGTAACAACAAATACTGCACAAATTTCCCAGAACTGAGAGAACTTAAACATTCGACCACCACATGGTGATCGAATGGTTCAGCCCCTGAACAGCGGTGTGGGCAAGTTTATCTCAATCTTCTGTCCAACTGTAATCTGTAACAACTGTAATTCATATACCTTGACCGCCAGGACTCGGAGTCGCCACTCACACTGAATGAACTTACCCAACCCGAAACACAAACCAAATAACTTCAATATGAAACTTAAAATCATGCAATGGAACATGAAAAGATGTACTTATACTATATATACATATTAACCGAGTTCTAATTTACTATTCAGCCGTAAACCTCTGCAGCTAGTGCTCATGCTATGTATTAAAATATGTATGTATTTTAATCATATGTTAATAAATTATATTAATAATAATAATACTTTTTGAAATGTCTTCGTGCTTAGTTAAGTAGACTACAGATCAGTTTTAGAACCCATCAGTCCAGACTAAACACACTATCCTTCCTAACCACTCCGTTTTCTTTTGTATTGCGACACCCAATTCACTCCCGCTGTCTATAGAATAACAATACTTGCCAGTACATTTTTGCTCCTTATGCATGAGTTTTCATCACTCCAGTGAAACCCACAAAAAATTGTATGCCTTATCAGTTCTCTCAACATTTTCGTATTGCAATAGCAATAAATAATAATATAATTTGAATAATAATGTGCTGGGTGGAGGATTGGAATGACCGTTTGCGAAAAAACAAGCGATTAATATGCGCACAGATGTGCAAATTGCAAATGACTGCGCAAAGAGAATTGTATTTCAATTTTTGTTTTAGCCCTTATATTAACGGTACCTACTTTACTTAAAGTCAATTTTAAAAAAGAGAATTTTTTTCGAAAACCACTCTAACAATTTTGATTTGACAGATGATCAAATGATTTCCAAAACAAAACGAATGAATTAAAATCTGTAATTCAATCTCTTTCCAAATAACTTCCAAGATCACTTCCAACAAAATGTTAACGAAAACAACTTTTCTCTCCAACTTCTTCAGCTCGTAAAACACATAATATAACTCGCGAAAAGATAGACAACGATCAACTGAAAAGAATTATCAGAAAAAAATCAATTTTCGAGAACACGCATGATTTTCACTTTGACCGAAGTGACCGAAAGAAATTTATTTTGAGAAACTAAATTAGAACGCGATTGAAAAAAGAAACTAAACGACACAGTGTTATTTCATTTGACTATTGTTTTTAAATTGAATTTTGAACGCTGTACAAAACCATCCATAATTTTACGCAGCCTTCCGTACATGTAAAGAATTAAATTGTAAATTATAGTGGTTAGAATATTCTTCTGATTTAAAAAAATATATATAAAATTATTATCACTTGTTTTTGCCATTTAAATATCACTCAGAATTTTCCTCTTTCATTCAGTTATTTCTGAGGATTCCCGGCGAAGAACAGTTGCTGATCCAGATACTGCTGATAGCGGTTCTGATGACGATGAAGCTCAAATACCACAAAGAGGAACCCCGCAACAATCTTCCGCAAATATGGTTTCACGAACCACACAAGTTCACCAAGCTCGTCATCAATCACAGCAAACAATGAGTGGCGCAGAAACTTATTGTGAGTGTATGCTGTTTTATAACTTATCTAAATAATAGACTTTAAATTATATATTTAGGCGCAGATTTGCGTCAACGATTGAATGCTGAAATAGCAGAAGCTGCTATGGTACCATTACCGGATGACGATGATGATGAGGAAGACGACGATGAAGAAGATGAAGAGGAGGAAGATGATGATGAAGAGCGTCAAGATAATGACGAAAATGAAGAAAATGATGACAACGACGATGATGAAGAAGACGATGAAGAGGAATTAAATGTGGAGGACGTTATAATGGATTTCGACGACGAGATACAAAATGTTTTGTCACAAGTAAGCAACAAATATATATTTTTATTACTAAGGTCTTATGAAAGTACAATTACTGAACACTTAATGGGTGAACAGCAGCGATCATATCCCCCATCCGGCACCTTGTCGTAAGGGTGAAAAGGGGAACTGGGCTTCTAGGTTCGGAGTTGTGCGTAGGGGCAACTTCCCGACCGCGGAAATAAGGTAATTCCGCAACTAGTACATGTCTCGGATATGGACGATCTTACAGTTGACAACACTGGGAACCGAACTAAGGACAACGATCTACGGATCTGCACGTGGAACGTTCGAACCCTTAACAGACCGGGTGCACCTGAGGAATTAGCATAGGCTCCACACTGCTACAAAGCAGATATCAACGCTATCCAGGAAGTGCGGTGGGATGGGCCGGGCACAAAACGGATGAAAAACCGTGATATCTACTACGGTGATTGATATAGAGAAATTTGCCAACATAAGCCTTATATGCGCTCATGACCCACTGAAGACAACAACACGGCGGTCTACTGATCACCAAACGGTTAAAAAATAAAGTGCACGACTGGGTCGTACGTACTTGCACCGTAATGCTATAAGTGTATAATTTTATCAGGATTAAAGTCCAAGTCTTGCTCTTCCCAGTAAAGTAGGCGTGGCATTCCGCGTTTCGATGGAATAATAGTCATAACATTGTAGGAGTTTACTCAATGTTTTGTTTTTATAAAAATTAAAATAATTTTTTCTCAATTTCTAGCAAAAATTTTGAAAAAAAATAAGTTTTATAAAAGTGGGCGTGGCATTTCAAAATTTGGTATGCCATTATTTTGCACTTGTCTTATAATCTACAAATAATAATTTTTAGCCCAATCGCCGCACAAATACCCGAGAAACAGCTGATTTTCAATATTACCGTTATTCGAATTTTTCGTGAAAAACGTGGTATGCCACCTCATAGCATATACCCAAACTAACCCACACATCAAATTTTATCGAAATAGTTAGAGCCGTTTTCGAGAAAATCCGTTTTAACTGAAATCGGCCTTAAGTAAACTACCCTTAATTTTGAGGTTAGAATGAAAATTCAAATTTCGCCTCTAGGTAATATCCCACAGACCCTATATATGAAGTTTGAAGTAAATCCGTCCAGCCGCTTAGGCTGTAGTCGAATATACAGACGGACAGACAGACGGAATTGCCGGACCTACTTTTTTGGACTTCTTAATCATAATAATGTCAAGTTTGATTAAAATCTCGAGTTAGATTTTTTTCACGATTGCAATACTTGCCCTATAGGTATAGGTGCAAGTAAAAATATTTAAAGACTTAATTAAGATGGATTCATATTTATTTACTATACATTCGATCAACGAAATCACGGCCTTTAAAAAAAGTACTAACTTGAATAGTATGGATCTTCTATTTATCATATCTTAGCGTAAAAAGAGGACAACAGTTGGTGTCCGGTTTCTTTTTTGACCAACTGTAGTTTAGACAAGATTTTTTTTCAAGTTATAAAGTTTTATTTATATTTTGATTACGATTAATAACAACTGTAATAAAATGTAATAAAACGAAATAAATGTGACGTACCTGATGGTTGAGTTGAGGTGTTCTCTTTGCCATGATATGATATGGTATGATTAATTTCCTCTGTCTGGCAGATGGGAGCAAAAGCAGTAAAATTTTATTCAGAAAAAGTCCAATATAAGTATAATAGGTAATCATTAGGTCTGAACTGTCTGGCAGAAGGGAATAAATAATCATATCCAGCATTTTGGACACAGGGAGCAATTGTATACCTGGGGTTTTAACAATTTTTTAAAATATTCAGATTAAATATGTACAAAATTATACAGCCGTGGCCAAATGTATTAGGCACCCCCTAAAATTCTCTGTTACTACAAAACACAAAAGTTTAAATGAAATAAAAGGATGCAGATATGATAAATAATAGGTTTTATTGATTATTATTAATATTTAGTTGGGCCCCCTTTAGCCTTTTTTACTGCAGCGATTCTTTTGGGCATAGTGCTGACTAGCTTCCGACACTCTTCCGAAGTAATATTACTCCACTCTTGCTGTAACACATTTTTGAGTGTTTCTTTCGATGTAATCGAGTGCTCCTTGATCCTACGCTTTAGAATACTCCATAAATATTCTATGGGGTTGAGATCTGGGCCTGCGCAGGCCATTTGAGGAGGTCTATGTTGTTCTCCTCAAACCACCTCATAATTAGGGCTGATTTGTGGCAGGGTGCATTGTCTTGCTGGAATTTGACATTATCCATGTTAGTGTCTTCGAAAAAGTTGGAAAAGGAAAGTTGAAGTACATTTTTCAACACATTTTTGTAGTTTGAGCAGTCCATCCGACCATCACACACATTTGCACTGCACAACGTGAACACTTCACTTCTTTCGCTATTTGGGTTTGATTTTTGCCTTCTTCAAATAAAAGCTATATTTTTATACGCTTTGCCAGACAAAGTTCACTTTTTTTTGGCATTTTAAAAGAAAAATTAATAAAATTCACAATTATGAACAATAGAATGAAAATTGATCATGCGTCTGTCGATTTCTAGCAATAATTGCACACTGATTCTGCATAACCCTCTATTGCATCAGAACTGTGCACCTTTCTTAAAATTTATTATTATTATTATTATTCATTAATAATAAATAAATAAATAAATAAATTTACATCTTAATATCTAGGGTACAGCACTAGCTACCAGGGCTATCGGCTAGATTTAAGGTACATGTTTGTTTTAGTTAGATGGAATTATTGAGTTTAAGGGTTAATAGTAATTTGTAGACGTCTTTAATATTTTGGGAAGAGGGGGTTAGTAATAGGTCTAAGAGTTTTTTGTGAAATAAGTTGTTACAGTGATGATTGACTACAGGGCAAACGAGTATTAGATGTTCGGTTGACAGGACAGCGCCCGATTGACAAAGATGGCAGGTAGGAGGGTTGTCTCTCATGAGGAGATGACTGTGTGTCAATTGAGTATGCCCGAGTCTCAGCCTCAAGAAACACCTGTTCATTTTGCAGGAGGTGTTTGTTGGGTAGGAGAAAGATACGCCGGTTGGATTAATCTTGGAGTAGTGGCGTGTGTATTCTCTCCAAGAATGTTTTCTCCTCAAATGCCAGTATGTGTTAAGTCGCTTGATGAAGTCTTTTTTCGATGGTGGGTGCAATGTTGTGTTTGGTTGTGTGGTGATATTACGGGCTTCGATGTCTGCTAGTTCATTGCCGCGAATGCCCGAATGGCCAGGAATCCAGACTACAAGGAGATACGGTGAGTTTCGGATGATGTTATCCCGAATTTTTGTGATGATTGAGGTGCGGTTGTTGATGTTCCGGATTGCATTAACCGTAGAGAGGCTGTCGGTGCAAATGAGGGTGCTTCTACCCGATGATTTTGCAGCTTCCGTTGCCTTGAGGATCGCTAAAGCTTCTGCGGAGAATATTGAGAAGTAGTCTGGGAGTTTCTCGGCGGAGAGCACCCTGCCATTTGAGGCGACTACTGCGAATCCAGTACCAATCTCGCTTTTAGAACCGTCAGTGTATATTATGTCCCACGAGTTGTCGCTGTAGGTGTTGATGATTTCATGAAACAGTTGAATATACTTTTCTTTAGGGGTAGATTCTTTTTTTAGTTTGGACAGCCTTATGTTGATGACTTCGAGCGGGAGCAGCCAGGGTAGGTCTCCTTGCCTGGGGTTGTGAGGACAGGGTGTAGACCAGCTATTTTCACTGAGGCCAGTGCGTTGAATGCAGTCGAAGGGAATTTACGAGTTTTGTGGGATTCGCAGATTTTCGGAGGGAGGTGTGATGTTAGAATATCTCGACGATCCTCGATAGATGGTCCAGACTCAGCGAGGATATTTAATATAGGTGTTGTTCTAAAGGCATGTAAGCTCGATCGTGTAGCAGAATGGTAGGAGGGCTTAATCAGCTGCAGTGTTGACTTTGAACATTTACCGTAGATTGCCAATCCGTAGTCGATTTTTGATAAAATAATTGATTTTGTTAAGTGGATTAGAGTATTAGTATGGACTAAACTATTTTTGGAGGCTAAGAATCTTATAATATTAAGTCTGGTAGCTAGTTAGTTTTTTTAAATCTATACAGTGTTTCTTAAAATTAAATTTATCATCGAATAATATTCCTAGAATGTTTAAAGCATTTACATTGGGTATTTCTAGATTTATGAAATTAATGACAAAACTATTGCAACTCGTTTTTCTACAGATATGAAGATGTTTGCTTTTAGTTGCGGATATTATGGACCCAGAGTAGGTACACCAGGTATTAAGCTCCGTAAGGATGTTTTGAAATTTATCCTGGGTGCGTGTAATATCATTACATTTTGATAACGAAACTAGGTCATCAGCATAAAGAATGTGATTGACTTTGGCAATTATTTCATTAATATCGTTGTACGCAACAATAAATAGTATCACTGATAAAGGTGAACCATGGGGTATACCGCTATGTAAATTGTGTATATTGGAGTAGCAGTTATTTGCTTTGACCCTAAACTTTCTGTTTGTTAGGAAAGGTTTTATATAGGAATATATTTTAGGTCCGACCTTCCATTTAAGGAGTTTATTTAGGATTATACATGGATGCCGATTCGGTCAAAGGCTTTCTCGAAATAGAGTGAAATGATCGAGACGTGATTTTTTGCAGAGAGTGCAGATGCAACATATTCATCTACGTGAAGTAAAGAATCCATCGTGCTTCGCCCGTGCTTAAATGCCACTTGATTTGGATTTAATAGATTTCTTTTTTCAGCATACCAAAGAAGTCTCCTGGATATAATTTTTTCCAATACTTTACTTAGGCTTGGGAGCAAGGATATAGGTCTATAACCGTTTGCATCTGTTGGTTGGGACGACGCCAGCAGTGTTCCATGTTTGTGGAAATATGCCTTGCTCGAAGATTATATTGTATAATCTTAAGATTCTTCGTTTTGCGGACAGTGGGGCATTTCTTAGCATTGGGTATCAGACTCGGTCGTAGCCAGGGGTTTTACCTTTCACCGCTTCTACGCAACTATAAAATTCTAGCTGGTTTATTGATTTTTCAATTAATTTTGCCGAGGAGCTAGTAGTGCTTAAAGGGGTAGTGTTGTTTATTGCGGAAATTTTGGCATGTAGGAATTCGGGGGAAAAATTAGAGTCACTGGAGTAGTCGGACCAGGATTTTTGCGAGATATTCACAAATTTTATTGGGGTCGGTGATAGTTTCAGAGGCAGTACACAGGGTTTTGATTAGATAAGGTGTATATTGTCCTGTTAATGTTTTAAAATCATTCCAGATTCTTTTACTGGTTGAGTCCGGGTTTATGTTGGCTGTAAATTTGTGGAAATTTTCTTTTTTTTAGATATTTTCGCTTTCATTCGAAATAATGCGTTTGCTTTACGATAGCTAACTAGGTTAGCTTCAGTAGGGAATTTTTTAAATATCTTCCAGAGGTTTTGTTTGTTTTTTCGCAATGCGTTCAATTCCGAATTCCACCATGGAACAAAAGATTTGTGAGGGATGTTATTTGATTGGGGAATTGAAAGGTTAGCGGCAAAACGAAGGGCTTTAGATATCGTGGCAGCTTCTTTATTTACGTTTGAACTTTGTTGGTTTGTATTTTAAAAAAATGTCGCATTGCGTTGGTAGACATTCCAATCTGAGCGATCGGTAATAAATTTAGCGATTGGTTTGTAGATTTGTGAATTATTCCCAAGGCAGATAGTTGTCAGTATGGGGAAGTGATCACTACCATGAAGGTTGTCGCTTATGGACCATGAGGCGTGGGGTATTAACTGTGGAGAAATAATTGTGCGGTCTAGATGTGTAAATGTTCTGTGTCCAACCCGTCATTCATAAGCGAAAGGTTCGAGTTTGTTAAAAAATTCTCAATTTCCTTTCCTCTGTTATTACACACAGGTTTTTTGTACTTAGGTTATGGAAGTATGCAGTGTAGTGTTTAGGGGGGTTTGGAGTGATATTGGCCTGCAGGTGGGTTTCTTGCAGGGATATGATTGATGGGTTGTGGTCCTTAATTAGTAATTGGAGCTCGTGAAGGTTATTAAAATAACCTTTGAGATTCCATTGGAGAACCTTGAGAAGTGGTTTATTTGAAGTAGGAGAATTTGGTACAATATGACCTGTGGCATATTGCGCAAAATCAGGGGTGGTAGAAGTAGAGGGGTGGGATGGGTGACTCTGCCGAACCGATGCTGAATCGTTAGGGTTCCGTGAGAGACCCGAACGATTCAGCAAGCGAACGGCAGAGTCTATGTGCTGATTACCATTATTGTCGTTAGTTGCTATCATCATCCAAGGGTGTGAGGACGAAGGGTGTTCTTCAAAGCTATTTGCACATGACACACGTGAGCAGTTGTTGGGAGAATGGGGTGGCAAATTGCACGTTTCGCACGATGCATTGCCATTGCATTTTTTGGTGGTGTGGCCTAGAAGCTGGCAGTTGCGACAGCGCATTGGATTGGGGAAGTATTCCACAACTTTGGCATTATACCAACCGATGCTAACTGTGTTTGGGGGGCGGAAGTGGTCGAATGTAAAGAGTACAAGACCGGAGGGGCGTTGTACACCTTCTGAAGATTTTTTGAATTTGAAGACATCTGTGACGCCTTGAGACTTCATTTTTTCAATAATTTCACTTTCTGGAACGTTGTTGCATTCAGGTTCAGGTTCGTGTGAAGTGTTACATTAATAGGGCAAAGATTGGATAGAGATTTCTTTGATAAGAAAAGATCGGCTATTTTTGGTGATTTTACCAGGATTAGGAGGTTCCCATCGCTTAGTTGGGTTATGTAGTCACAGGCTGTGCTTATTCCGTCGATTGCTTTTTTAAGCAGAAAGAAACTAAATGATGACAGTGGTGTTTCTTTATTGGCTGGGGAAATCACTATGAATTTAGGATTATTTGCGGTCGAGTTGTAGGGATAATTAAGATCTACTGTGGTAGGGGGAGGGGTCGTAGGTTTTTTTCTTTTTTTATGTTTGGGTTCGATTAGCGGATCAGAGTCGAGTCCGCTAAATCGATTGCCCGAAAGAACACGTGGCCCATCGGCCATAATGTACAGGTTTTGTTCACACTCTATGCACTTTATATGTATTTCACTCACTGTAAATTAGGAAGAGAGATGTAAAACGAAGATAGGCTATACAGAAATAGCGGGAAAACGCACAAACGAAAAGAGCGGGCAGGGGGAACTCGGAATGTATTTAAGCACACGATGTTGCCGGCTTAAAGGTTAGTCGGTGACTGTCTTAAAAGTTGAAAGTCGTTTACAACCTCCTAAAGTGATGCCATCATTTATACAATTTAAACGAATTACTTCCGGGAAAGGATTCGGTAGCCATTAAAAAAAGAACTGGGTGCCTAATACATTTGGCCAAGGCTGTATACAGTTGTTCCACATACTAAAATGTGCAAAATTGCAAAAATGCCGTATGACTACGTAATATTCACTTCTGAAATTACTTTTAGGTGGGAACGCAGTAAACTAATAAATGAGAAAACATCAAAACAAATGCTTGAAAAATATAACTTTAACTTTATTTTTCACTGGCCTTTATCTTGACATTTCTGAATTAAATTTAGACATTGCGAAAATATTAAAAAAAGTATTCCAGCGATTTATTTGGCCCCCAAAGATTTCTTAAAATGTTGGCAATGTGAAAATGATTGGTGTAGTATTGCTACAGGTTTCTATGAAATGTGCGTATTTGCAAAGTGGATTGGGGCTGGTAAACTTGAAAAATTTGTTTGTTGCAGGAATGCAGGATAATCTCTATAAATAAAAATGGTTAAACTGTCATCATGTCAGCTGTATTTTGCAAGATAAATGCTTTCTTTTCCTTAAAAAAAGTGTTGTCTCTTTTATGCAAAGCTGACATCTAAACGTGATTTAATGTATTAAAAACTGATAAAAAAATTTAGTGTTATAGGGGCTTAGCTTTAATAGAACTATCTATCTGGATGGATAGAATAATATCTTATCGTTCTCGAATGATTTTTACTTGCACCTATACCTATGGGGCAAGTATTGCATTAGTGAAAAAAATCGAACTCGAAATTTTAATCAAACTTGACATGACTATGATGGAGAAGTCCAAAAAAAAGTAGGTCCGGCAATTAAATCTGTATGCCTGTCTGTCTGTCTGTATATGCGACTGCAGCCTAAACGGCTGGACGGATTAATTTCAAACTTCATATCTGTGGTCTGTGGGATAATCCCTAGAGGCGAAATTGGAATTTTCATTCTAATTGTAAAATTAAGGGTAGTTTACTTAAGGCCGATTTCAGTTAAAATGGATTTTCTCGAAAACGGCTCTTACGATTTCGATAAAATTTGATAGGTGGGTTAGTTTGGGCATATGCTATGAGGTAGCATACCACGTTTTTCAGGAAAAAATCGAATAACGATAATATTGAAAATCAGCTGTTTCTCGGGTATTTGTGCGGCGATTGGGCTAAAAATTATTATTTGTAGGTTATAAGACAAGTGCAAAATAACGGCATACCAAATTTTGCAATGCCACGCCCACTTTTATAAAACTTATTTTTTTCAAAATTTTTACTAGAAATTGAGAAAAAATTATTTAAGCAAAGTAATAGGCCTTAAGATTTTCTATAATTAAATATTCTAGCATTAAATTTTTAGATAAATGGAAATACGACCATGTGGGGCTTCAGGTTCCTTGGAGCTAGGACCTACATACCTCTGTACAATCGTTCAGATTGTGCGTGTTCTGTTCTTCATACGAATGTTATGTGAGTCGAATCTAGAATCAAGCTCTGGAATTGAAAAAGAACATGAGTTCACCAATCTTATATCATTACATTAGTTTACTAATGTTCCTCCCTTAAGGCTCCTCAATATATTTACCCTACTAATATTTAAAGATGTTATATACATATGTTGCAGTTCAACCTTTTGACCTATTATGCTCCCTACTAAGGTCTTGGAGAGGTATTGCCCTCATGATAGTTCCACTCGCATAAGATGTATGTATGTATGTACTGTATGAACTGTATGTACAGTGCTGGCTGGCGGTGTGGGACCTATTTTCCACATCAATAATATCATGACCAAGGAGATCTACTGCGAGATCTTGGAAAATATTATGTGGAGGACAACATGCCAGTACGCTGGCATTTCCAACATGACAATGATCCCAAGCATTCGTCCAAATTGGTGAAATCTTGGTTGAATCGTGACGAGTATCAGTGATCCAATGGCCTTCCAGTCACCAGATCTCAATCCGATTGAGAATTTGTGGGGGAACTTAAGAGATCTTTGGCTAAGGAAGTATTTCGAAACAAAGAGCAATTGTGGTCAGCCATAGAAAGATGTTGGAATGCTAATTCTGTTGAAACCTGTCGCACGTTGATTGACTCAATGCCTAGGCGAATACAGGCAGTCTTAAAAAATAAAGGTGGTCATTCGGGTTATTAAATAGATAGCTCCTTCACTATAAAATGAATTTTTAAGAAAAATATTTTTTTTCGTATTTTTTTTTTTTGTAATGTTAATTTACCTATTATTTTGATATAATGAAATGAAAAAATTCAAAAATATTTTGATTTACGTATTCACTATTTACAGCCTAATATTAGTTTACAAAAAAAAGGGGATTAGTTCTTTCCTTGTGCAAGTTTCGTGGTTTTTTTTCATTTTACCTATTATTTTGATCAGCACTGTATGAATGTATAAAAGCAAATCTGACGGTCACCCTCCCTACCTTTCTCTTGAAAACATTTCATCAACTGAAGTATGAGCCATTGCTAACTTTTTTGTCACCTTTTTCAAATCTTTCGGCGACCACTCCTTTGATTCGGATCCCTCTTACTTCAATCTGTCTCAACACTTCGTTCCTACTCTTATCAAAAATAAGTTACTGAATCTTAATGATGAATTCTCGCCCGGTACGGATGGTCCGCTGCCTCTTTTTTTAAAAATGCGATAATTACCTCAGATTTCGGATACAGAAAAAGGGCGCAAGGAATGAAGTAACAAATTATCGTCCCATTGCTAAACTTTCCCATATACACAAAATCTAAAAGTATTTTATATGAAATCTTAAGCTTGCAGTGCAAGTCTCTTCTCTTATCAGGCAGATCAACTATGACAAACCTCGACGAATTCGTGTCATTTTCCCTCTCAGTCTTAGAGAATGGCAAACTTCCGCTTTAACAGCGACTTGTGTAGTCTAGGCGCAACAGTAGTATTCATGATCGTTTTAACAAATTATCTAAAACTTTTTCGTTTAATTTAGCTTATTTCTTTCTTGTAGAAGTTCAACGCCAGTTTGATACTTTGTACGCCTCGCTGCGTTGATTCGAAGGACTGACACATAATAGCTCCAACATGGAACCTTGTCCCCCCTTACATTTCTGGTAACTGGGCAGCTAGCTTCAAATGCAGTTGTGATGGCTTTTGTTATGACCTATATAGCGTGTTTAAGTTCTAAGTAATGAGATGGAGCTGTTTCAATGCGAATTAAATTTAAGATTACTTTCATGACACGATTCAAAGAAATCTCAGTTAGTTTTTTTCAGGTTTCTAACATATGGTTCACAATCCACTCTGAAGTCCCGAACTAATCTATTCAGTCTTTGCTTCCTAATGCGAGATCTAGTACCTCCTGCCTAGTTCGAGGTACAAAGGTTGAGGTATCACCTACATCATAAATATCAAGAGGCGATGTCAAAATAAATTCTAATAATAGCCGTTTTTTTTTTAAACATCCGTAGGCAGTAAGTCAAATTTTACACTTAAATAACAACCTACTGCCTACAACTTTTGATTTCATCCGTTGTAGTCTTGTTGAACATAGGATTTGACGGTAAATAAATAAGAATCAATTGTAGGATTAAGTTTATTACGTTTGATACATAGTTCGTAACATAAAACAATAATCGAGATAGACCCTATAAAATATACATATTCGAGGATATCAGTGTAAATTAAGAAAAAAAATTGCGTGTGGCCATGCCCACTTAGTAGAGCCTACATAATAGGGAGGATATGGTATCATGCGATCCGTTCCAGGCGGATTGACGCTTTCTTTGTTGTGAAAACCTTATCCTAAGGGTATATTAAGTTTGTAACATATCTGTCTGCCCATATGTCGCCAGTTTTTGATATTCAAATTCTATACAAGTCGTCCATACATAAGTTTTGTCCACGTCCACTTTTAAGGAACGTTTTGAACAAAAACCCGATTTTGAAAAAATTAGGCATGAAACATCAACAAACATTCGAGGATATTGTTGTAATTTGACAAAAAAAAAATTCCACTCACGCCCACTTCATAAGGGCTTCATAAGAAAGAGGATAGGGTATCATACGATCCGTTCCAGCGTTCCAACGGATTGAAGCTTTTCTATTTGTTTTTCGTCATGTCTGTCGGTCCGTCATCATGATGATAATGGATGAAATTTCATTTGACAAAGAGTACACGATTGTAAATTTTTTTTAAACTCGCCCACTTTCTTATAACTTCACTATTTTACGTAAAATCGAAAACAAATCATGAAGACAAAATATTTAGGCATTCAAACACTGCATTTCGTTCATACACTATCCTTAGTCGCACCCATTTTTTGGGGCGTTTTATTCAAAAACCGATTTTAATGACATTTTACGTGTAACATCAGTACACGTAGTAATTTAATAACTAATCGCAACACGTTTACTTCATAAGCGCTGTGTAGGAAAGAGGATCAATTATCACACGATTCATTCCAGACGGGTTGTACCTTCTCTATATATGTATTTGTGTAAAACGGTTGAATCGTCCATTACCCGTAATAAACGTTTGGTCTCTCTCCACATATCGTTTTTCCTTCAAGATAGCCTTAATCAATCCGAATAACGTCAATGTTTTGTCCGTGTTTATGTGACGAATGATAATATTGAAGATATAACAAAATCGTGCCAGGAGGAATAGGTGCACAAAAATATTGGACGCATAAAACTGTTTTCCAATTACACTATGATTTTTATGTTGTGTTCAAAAATAAATTGTAAGAATTTATACTATGGTTTAGGTTTGACGGATTGTGATTTTCATTTTATGCTATATGTGTGTGATTTATGTAATGATTAGTGTTAATTTATTTCTTATTCTTTTTAATAGTTTTCTGCATCAGTTCGTCCTCAAAACATAACGGGCGAATCCTCCTCATCTCACCGAGGACAAATCGCCTCTAATCAAACTAGTCATACAACTCATAGGAACACAACAACTCTGGACTCAGCCGCTGTTACTGCCCAGACGTCTAATCCTACTGCGTCCGCATCAACATCCGCAGCTACAAATACTGCTAACTCGTCATCTGCATCTATGACAAATTCTGCAGCTAGAACATCATCCGCTCCGGGAGTATCTGGTCTTAGAATGGCTTCTAGTTCAACACCAAGAATTCCTGAAATGAGTGCAGAAGTACGAGCAGTTCTCGGCGATCTGCAGGTACCTGAAGGTGTAGATCCATCGTTCTTGGCTGCACTTCCAAGTGAAATGCGCGAAGAAGTTATTCAGGAGCATTTGCGTGCACAACGTAATCGTCAGAGAGCTCAACAAAATGCAATTGAAACCGAACATGAGTCATTGATTGAAGTGAATCCAGATTTTCTAGCTGCTTTGCCACCAAATATTCAAGCAGAAGTATTATCACAACAGCGTATAGAACAACAAAGACAGGCCGCCCAAACAGCAAACCCTAATGACCCAGTTGATGCCGCTGCATTTTTCCAAAATTTACAACCATCACTTAGACAAGCGGTAAGTAACAATATTTAATGGCACTGTTGCATTACCAGCTAAATTTATGTATACTTATGTATTCATGAAATTCATAAAATTTTTTTCCTTTAAACTTGTCTTGTTTCTCTCTTCACACATTCTTAATAAAAATCAAATTGTTTTAGTAGAATGATAAAATTTAGACGTTAAATCTCTGTAAAATGTGGAATAACAAACATTTTGCAAAAAAATAAAAAATCTATTTGAAATGTAAAAAGTATATATGTATCTCTGTTATACAGACACCCTGTTTAGCGAGCAACTCGCATTAATGGGCAAAATAAATTTCTACTTAAATTATATTTCTACTTAAATTCCTTATACTCTCTTAGTGCCTGGCCACATTATCATGGGAAGGAACGAAATTCCCACAAACGTTATGGCTGGCTACACATGAAAAATGCTTCATGGGAATAATAGCAATTTTGATTAATGGGGAACGCAGAAATTTAAAATATGAGCTATCGTTGAAGTGAAGGTGGACACGGATAACATTTTTACTTGCACCTATATCTATAGGGCAAGTATTGCTTTCGTGAAAAAAATCAAACTCGAGATTTTAATCAAACTTGACTATAATGGAGAAGTCCAAAAAAGTAGGTGCGGCAATTCCGCCTGTCTGTCGGTCTGTCGGTCTGTCTGTATGAGCGACTGCAGCCTAAACGGCTGGACGGATTTGCTTCATATATAGGGTCTGTGGAATAATCCCTAAAGACAAAATCGAAATTATCATTCTAACCTCAAAATTAAAACGGCTCTAACGGCTCGATAAAATTTGATATGTGAGTTAGTTTGGGCATATGTCGCCAGTTTTTTTTGTCCAGTTTAAGTTTTGTCCACGTCCATTTTTATGGAACATTTTTAACAAAAACCCGATTTTGATAAAATTAGGCATGAAACATCAACAAACATTCGAGGATATTGTTGTAATTTGACAAAAAACAAAATGCCACCCACGCCCACTTCATATGCTATGAGGTGGCATACCACGTTTTTCACGAAGAATGGTAATACTGAAAATCAGCTGATTCTCGGGTAATTGTTTGGCGGTTGGGCTAAAAATTAATATTTCTAGGTTATAAGACAAATGCATAATAATGGCGTACCAAATTTTGGAACTGCCGCGCCCACTTTTATAATACTTATTTTTTTTAAATGTTTACTAGAAATTGAGAAAAAATTATTTAAGCAAAGTAATAGGCGTTCAAATTTTCTATAATTCACGTGGTATGCCACCTTATAGCATATGCATATCCAAACTAACCCAAATAGCAAATTTTATCGAAATCGTTAGAGCCGTTTTTAAGAAAATCCATTTTAACTGAAATTGGCCCTAAATAAACTACCCTTTATTTTGAGGTTAGAATGAAAATTCCGATTTCGCCTCGAGGTGTGAACCCACAGACCACAGATATAAAGTTTGAAGCAAATCCGTCCAGCCGTTTAGGCTGCAGTCGCATATACAGACAGACAGACAGACAGACGGAATTGGCGGACCTACTTTTTTGGACTTCTTCATCATAGTAATGTCATGTTTGATTAAAATCTCTAGTTTGATTTTTTTTCACTATAGCAATACTTGCGCTGAAGGTATACATAGGTGCATATAAAAAAAGAAACACAAACATTTTTGGCAACTAGGGGTCTGCTCTGAACTAAAATAGAAAAACGTTCTATGAGTGGCCCCAATTCCCAGTTGTTACCCATAACCTTTTTGACTTATTCTTGAATGTGTGATTTCCAGCTTAATTTGCCCTCTAAGATAGAACTCAAATACCTTGCTCTATTGGAAAAGTTAAGTTTATTAAGGGAATTTTATATTTACTCCAAAACCACAACATACTGTTGAATGAGTTTTGTAGGAGTTCTTTTAAAGTGTTTAGATGCTTTCCCGAAACTTTTACAGCAACGATGTTCGATATTCATAGATCCGTCCGCTTCCAGGATTATTTGTATGTTCGATAATTAACCACCAAATTTCATAGAAGAGGTGACAGCACACCGCCTTGTGCGTTGCTTTAACTTACAATTCTTTTAGAAGAAAAAAAAAAATGAATCCATACTGCACGAATTTTCTCTTTATCAATTTACACTCTGGTTCCACATCTGGCAACAAAATTTTAGACTTTCACAGTTACGCACTTTTATTTGAGATTTAAGAAGGAACATGCGCAAGAAATCGACAATTGATTTGGAACAGACTATGAAAAGGAAATCGCCAAATGATTGTTATGGTGTATCGATACGAGTATATATGATATATTTATTTAACCCTTTAATGCATATCTGCATCATACTCTTATATGTGCTCTCATAAGAGAACAGAAACCATTATCTATTTTATTTTTATCTTGTTCCCTCCGTGACTGTTTTTACGCTCATTTTCAATTCCTGGAAATGGTGTGTGTATAAGTTTTAACGCAAAAAAAATCAAACTTGAAGTCACAAAACCGAGTACAATAAAAGTGAACACATCTTGTCTATTTTGTTCATTAAAAAATGCAATAATTAAGTGTTTTAGTTCATGTAAGTAAATTTTTTATTGTTTCTTAGATATGCAGTTTGATATCTGCATACAAATTATATACATAATTGGTAAAAATAGGCTTTATTTTTTGTATCTTATGTATGATGCATATCTGCAACATCATGCATTTACGGTATGTGAAACATGGCCTTTGGACATGAGAACTACGTACTTTATCTAGAGCCTTTTTTCCTTTTTCAGCATGCCTAAAATTTTTGTCCGATAGGGAACTAGAACAAATTTTGGATCAGTGGGTGGAGAGCTGGAAGGACAATAAGCCAGTAAACTTGTTGTCTATGTACATTCGTCAGCGCACTTCCTATTGGAACGGTCAAAAGATGCAATAGGGCCAAATCACAGCAACTTAACTTAACATTGTAAAGCAATACAATAAACATATGGGTGGCGTTGACCTAACTGACAGTTTAATTGGACGAGGTAGAATTAAAATGAAATCTCGTAAATGGTACATGCGGATGTTTTACCATTTGGTCGATATTACTGTCGTAAACGCATGGATATTATACAAAAAAAAATTGTAACATTCGCAATGAAGTCCCAATCAGTTTATCAGAATTTCGGATAGATTTAGGTGAATCTCTTTGCCGAAGTGGAACTTCGCTTCAAAAAATAAGAGGAAGGCCAATCGGCTCACCATTTGCTCTTCTTCAAGAACGCAAAAGAAAGTTTCCAAAGTCCCATGTACCATCGACTGATATAAGAAAAGACGAGATCTCGCATTGGCCAGTCTAGATATATGGAAAAAAGACTACGATCCAAGCTACCAAATTGTAATGGGTGAAATGTGAAAAATGTGACAGCCCTATGTTTTAACAAAAGCAATAATTGTTACAAGGATTTTCATTCTTAGGTGGCAATGTGCGCTTTTCTCACTTCTAATGTTTTGAAACTTTAGTACCTATGTATATGTTTGCTTTGAAAGTACAACTTGAAATAAGTATGTATGTATGTATGTATAAATTAATACTTATACTATGCGCTTTTTTACATTACAAACTCGGCTGATGTACATACATACATATGTTCTTTTTTTTTATGAAAATGAATTATTATTTATGTTAATGCGTTTCTTATTATTTAGTATTCATTTAAATAATTTCATACTTTTTTATATACCGTAAATGCATAGGGTTGCATATCTGCATCATAGTGAAAATCCGATTTTCCGGAAAAACTAATTGGTAGATTTTGTTTATATATTTTTGTTCGAGTTTAGATTATTTTTTTACATAACATGTATTTAATTCGTTAAAAATAAAAAAATTATGCATTAAAGGGTTAAACCTATTTTTTTCATGTGTGCAGATTAGGGTAGGATTGTGGGGATATCGAGTACTGCCGTTGGCAACAGGTCTTCAAAATGATACTAGGTTGAGATTATAAGTACACTACATTGCTTTGCAATATTGAAATATTTCACGGCTTGTGGCCTCTCCCCGCTTAGGTCTTTTTAGCTGCGTCGTCATCGTCCATTGTTCCACATAAAAAGTTTTGAACGTGTCCTTATCCCATGGAATAAGCCTCCTCCGCTTTGTATAAGTGTATTTTTCCTCAATTTGGTTTGTTTTTTCTATTTAGTGTACTATCTAGTTCCCTGTTGTTTTGCTGTATTTCTACGGGTATGTTTTTACGCTATACTAAGGGTGTATTAAGTTTGCTATATAAGTAGCTTGTAAATAATATAGAAAAATAATCGAGATAGACCATATAAAGTATATATTTTTTTTTTTTTTTTTATAAATTGCGCGCGCCAAAGGGGATATGAATACCCTTATACTGATTCAGGGCGCGGGCGTTGGGAAAAGGGGAGAGAGGAACAGAGGAGGTACCGGTGCACGTTGGCTTTGAATGTTTCAAGGTTGAAGTGATGAGGAAATACAGAGCATGGGAGATCATTCCACATACGTGTCGTTCGGCTTATAAACGAATCTCTGTATTTGACAGTACGTCCGAAATTGGGCTTGAGGGTGAACTGATGTGCATTCTTAGCGTGACGCGTATTGCGGGTGAAATTTTGAAGGGGAGGAATGCAACTGGCTATTTCACTGTATGTATGTATGTATCAGCATTAATAGAGAACACGATTGAGCCATGTCCCTATGTCACTAGTTTTTGGGCCTTAAATTTTGAGCTAGAAAGATGAGTCTAGGCTTCTGATAAATAGAAGCAGTACATGTGTAAAAATAAAATGCGCAACTGGGTCGAACGTACTTGCACCTTAATGCTGAAGTCTTGTTCTAATAAAGTGGACGTGTCATTCTTCATATTGAAATGAATTATGTATGTTAACATCGTACTGATGGTATCTGGAAGATTTCATAATTTTTCTTGTTTTTTTTTTTTTCAAAATACTCTAAAAAAGTGGGCGTGACCATATATATATGTATGGTCTTTAGGTGAACTATATAAAATTTCAAGGTCTATAAATTTTTCCTTTCTTTAATTTTTTTCGATTTCTGGTCAAAATTTTGCAAAAAAAAATGCTGCCGTTATGGATCACCTGCACGTGCACGAGACAAGCGACTCGTTGAGTTTTTTGTTGGAATGTTTCTCCAGAGCGGACCACCAAACCAGTGCATACATTAGTATCGGTTTTACTACCAACGTGTATAACCACTGCATAATACTGGGTCTTTGCCTGCACGTGGGGTAGGCCACCCCATGTATAGGACAGTTAGGGATTTTCTGGCACGTTATACCATGTGTTTTCTCCAAAGAAGCTTGCGGTCAAGTTTTAGCCCAAGGTAGTTGGTGCTGTTTGAGTAGGTAAGGGGACCTCTTAACTTTGGGAGATCAAAGTCAGGGAGTTTGTGTTTTCGTGTGAACAGGATTGATTGACACAGTTTGCAGTTCAGCTGATAAGTTCATTGAGAGCAGACTGCATCAGGGTGTCTGCGGGAATTTTCCTATTTTCAATATACTAGGGACGTCGTCTGCGTAGGCGATAACTTTTCATCCAGTTTTTTCTATATTCATATATATATATATTCATTGAGCACTAGATTTCATATTAGTGGAGACAATACTCTTCCATGGGAGGTACCAAGGTGTGCATGTTACTTGAGAGTGTTGCTTCCGAAGGATGCAGTGATAACCCTGCTTTTCAGCATGTGTGTTACAAAGCAGCAGTTTGTTTTGCAGATGTTAAGCCTTCGTAGAACATTGATTATCGAATGGGTTTTAACGTTGTTGAAGGCTCCCTCGATGTTTAGGAAAGATACTAATGTAAATTCCTTGACTAAAACGGAGTTTTCGATGTGTTGGACAATAGAGTGGAGGGCAGTTTCAACAGATTTGATAGGCGTCATGTGACGTGGAGAGGAAGGTGTTTGATTGTCTTTGATATGTAGTATGCACTATTGGATAGTTTACGGGCAAAATATTGTTGTGTTCTTCCAATCAGTTCTTCGTCGGTTGCAAAAATTGATGGCACACTTGTGCTGCTTGTTTCTAGTTCGTATTCTAGGTAGCGGTGTTCTTAAAAAGAGTGAGTTTCGGATACAGTCCAAATAAAAATAGCAGAAATAGCGTAGGTAGCCTGAAGCCAGTCAGATGTTTCTACTTGCTGATTGCGGTGTTGCTGCCAGGTCATTTGTGCTACGATGGTTAAGTTAAGCTACGATAGTTCGTCAGTTTCTCTGGATACACCGTTAACGACTGAGCTATTTTTGATATACCTGGGCCCTCAACCAAGTTGATCCTCAGCACTGTACTGTTACCTTGATCCAGTATAGGGGTGAGAAAGAATGAGGAGGGGGAGGGAAGAAGGATATGAGAGTTTAGGTGAGGAGATGATTACCTCCTTTCGAGTCGTTCATCGTTACGTCGATACCGTAGGGATGTGATGCATCTCCGATGTCGGCTCCAAGCGTCCCCGCAATTGTAGAGACAAACGTGTGTTGCCATCTTAATACTGAGCAGACGCTATTGTAGAAGGTACTTTTGACATGGAACCTCGCAAATCTTAAGCCTTTGAGCTTTGCAGGATCCCGTTTGATCCCAGCAACTTGTAGGAGGAAAAGTACCTTTGATAGGACTTACCTAAGTCTGACGGCGTCATTGGTGTTTTCGAAGTCATTGCAGGAGTTTCTCCAGGCTGTTCTTTTGGCATACGTAGTGATGTTTTAAAATCTAATTTTTCTTTCTTTGTAGCGGTTCCAATGGATGGAATTGTTTGTGTTTTTAGCTACGTTGTCGCATGCTTGGGCACATGTAACGATTGCAGATGTGACAAGTTGTGCATCAACTTTATGACCACAGAGCAAGGTTCTTGAGACAATTAGTCGAATTTTGTTCGTTGACACATCCCAGAAAACCCCGTGGTAGTGTAATTTCGTCGACGGAATGGGTGAAGTACGGTATCCACTGCTATTTCTGAGATGTCAGAACTAAGCGAAACGCAGTGCTCGCTCGGTGCCTTTCATTCGTCCATACAAGGGGAGTCAAGTCGATCTTTTTACTGTCTTTGATCAGGTTTCCGAGCACTGCCTGGTTGTTTAGTGTATCGGTAAGAAACGTCGGTAAAAATTGACAATTTCTTAAAACCTCTTCAAGTGTTTAGCTTTCATTGACTTTTCGAAGTCCTTCGAACCTTAACCTTTTGCTTCAGTGGGTTGTTCATTTTATTGCATTCTTAAAAAGAAACTTGTATTTGGCGCACCCTGTAGACACAAACAAAATGCACGCCTGGCTCGTACGAAATTGCACCTTAATGCTATAAGTATACAATTTCTTGCCTTTTCCAGTAAAGTAGGCGTGGCGATGGAATAATAGTCATAACATTGTAGGAGTTTACACAATATTTTGTTTTAAAAAAAACTCCTTTAAAAAGTGGGCGTGGCCAAAAAGTGAGTGAATTATTGAAAATTTTAAGGCCTATTATGTAAATAATTTTTTCTCAATTTCTAGTAAAAATTTAAAAAAGAAAAGTTTTTAAAAGTGGGCGTGGCAATTCCAAAATTTGGTACGCCGTTATTTTGCATTTCTCTTATAACCCAGAAATATTAATTTTTAGCTCAATTGCCGAACAAATACCCAAGAAACAGCTGATTTTCAATAGAAATCGGCCCTAAATTTTGAGGTTAGAATGAAAATTCCGATTTCGCCTCGAGGTGTGAACCCACAGACCACAGATATGAAGTTTGAAGCAAACCCGTCCAGCCGTTTAGGCTGCAGTCGCATATACAGACAGACAGACGGAATTGCCCTACCCACTTTTTTGGACTTCTCCCTCATAGTAACGTCAAGTTTGATTAAAATCTCGAGTTTGATTTTTTCACGAAAGCAGTACTTGCCCTAGAGGGTATAGGTGCAAGTAAAAATCTTGGTATTCACTGAAAACAGCAAGAAAACGAAAAGTCAATTCGTCCGATATTCATTTCAATTGTAAAACGAGAAATAAGTGCACGACAAACTTTATATCCGATCATAGAAAACTATTATCATCTACCTCATTATTTGATGTACACATTAATGCGATTGTTTGCAAACCGAACTCAATCTCGGTTTTGTGAAGACATACTTTTCAGATTTTAGAGATCCTTAGACAACATTTCATTAAGTACATACATGAAAATTATGTTCATCGTTCAAGCTGTTTTCGAGCAAATCGTGTTTTTCAAAAGTTGGCTATAAGCAAAGTGTATCTTATACGTTTATAAAATAAAATAAGTATTAAATAAGTACTAATCCTGGAACCCATTTAATGCTTTATTTTTCAAATCTTAACAGTTCGCTGTCTATAAATGTTCTTACTTATCCGTTAACACTTAATCAATATGCAAGTCAAGGAGAGAGAAGTTGACAAGACACAGCAGATTTGATCAAAAACATGGTATGCCATTTTATAGCATTTTAAAGATATAAGTACTTTATAAACATATACATATGTATATGGAAATAAAGCAATATATGTAGATTGGACAGTTTTCGAGAAAATCGTGTTTTGAGCAAAAGTACCTTTTAAACCAGTTTTGACCAAAAACGTCGTATGCCGTCTCTAACGGATTTAGAAATGTAATTTTAGTAAAAAATTGAAACAAAATTGTTGTAGCTGTTTTCAAATATAGTGCATCTAACCACTTGATTCTAGAAAAAGTGTCGTTTTACGCACCTTTGGTCAAAAATTAATTTGAATTCCTTAATCTAATGTGAAAATGTAAGTAAAATCATTAAAGTCTTATTCAAGCTAGAAGGTTTTAGACCATATTGGTCATAAGTACCGTCATAACATATTTTGTTCAAAACATGGTACACTATTTTGTTACACATCTCCGTACTAATCCAAATATGAAACTTGAATGAAATCCTTGAACCTGTTTTTTCGCAAATTGGATGAATTTTGCCAATTTTGTGAACAACACGATACATACATGATTTAATTGCAATTAATTATATAAAGTTTGATCTTAATTCGTCCAACCATTGAGGCTGGAACCTCATGCATACGCAGACATGCGGAATTGGCAGACCAACTTTTTTGGACTTCTTCATCATTATAATGTCAAGTTTGATTAAAATCTCGACTTCGAAATTGGTTATGAAACCAATGCTTGCCCCATAGGATTTACTTCAAACTTCATATCTGGAATCTGTGGAGTCACAATTCAAGGCGGGATTTTTCATTCTAATATCAGAATATAGGGTACTTTACTTAAGACCGATTTTAATAAAAATGGGCTTTCTCGAAAACAGATCTAACGATTTTGATAAAATTTGATAAGATGCCATACGGCGTTCTGCGCGAAAAATGCGAATAATGGTAATACTGAAATGGAAAAAAATTGTTAAGGTAATATTAATGGAGAACTAATTCGCCTGAGCACCATATATGGTCACGCCCAATTTTTCTGAATATAAATCTCCCATCTATCAGTACAATGTTATAATAATTGCATCAAATATGGAGAAAGCCACGCTCACTTTAATAGAACACAACTTGAGCATTAAGGAGCAAGTACGTACGACTAGGTGTGGACTTTATTTTCTCTCACATAGTCTCACTCCAATTGAAGTTTGCAGTCTGTGTATTTTCAACACTGTAGATAATTTTGTTCTTCTTGCAGAAAATTGGATTTGGTTGTGAAATCAATTGCTCACTCATCTATTTAATGTAGGTATGCAAAAATGGGTTTGGCAATGCCGTCTGTCGGTCTGTCTGTCTGTGCAGGAGGCTACAGCCTAAACGGGTGGACGGATTTAGATCAAATTTCATATATAGGGTCTGTGGGATAATCCCTAGAGGCCAAATTGGAATTTTTATTTATAATTCACTTATAGTCAACATCATAAAAGCACGATTTTCTCGAAAACTTTCTGCTCGCTGTTGTTTCATTTTCATATTTAGGCTACTTTTACAAAATCCTATAAGATGACATACCACGTTTTTAGTCAAAATAAGCTAAAATGGTTCTTTACTTACAGTCAACTTAATGTAAAATTGAATTTTCTCCCTACTTCTTCCTGCTTAACCGAATTTTTAAAATTATGTACCCTTTCAAAACCTTTTTCCCACCGATATGGTCCTATTTAATAGTTTGAGGCCAAATTTATAACAAAGGTAAAATATTCATTTAAAAATAAGTCAATACATATGAATTTACTCAAGTACACGTACGGTATAGCGAACCATAGAATATGTACATAAGTATTGTACTTGACTCTCTCCACCATTGATGAACTATATAATATATATAAATATGAATATATGAATGTATATATTATAGGTGATTTGTGCTTTCCACATTCACACAGCAGTGTTGCCGCTAAGGTTTGAAAACAAATTTTCCACCAGAAAAAAGAAAGATTTCTGGGAAAAAGTACCATTATTATTAACAAACTACATACACTGAGAGACAAAAGTATTAGCAAAACCAACGTTGACGCCTTTAATTGCTTACAATTAAAATTGTAATGCTTACAATTATATAATTTTTTAATTAATTTTTAATCAAAGCTTAACTCTTAACTTATAAATGTAAATTAACATAATTTAAAATATTAACTCTATATTAACAAAAACCAAAAAAAGGAACATAGAGTCCATATTTCAATTGGACAAAAATATTCGCAACGTACATAAAAAATGGAAAAAAAAGTGATAGTTTTGTAATTCAATACTTTGTTTGCATTCCCTTTTGCTTAATTACTGCCTGGAATCTATTCGGCATTGAATGTACAAGTTTTTCCGTGACTTGTGGTGAAATTTGACCCCACTCGTACTGAAGGACTTCTTTGAGATGCTTATTAGAGGTAATACGATGTTGTCTAACCTTCCGATCTAAAACATCCCAAAGATGGACAATCGGATTTAAATCCGGAGATTGAGGTGATGTTTTCAGTTTGTGGGGGGCATTATAGAGCAACTACAAACGTACAATTTCGGCCGTATGCTTGGGGTCGTTGTCTTGTTGGAAGTAGTAATCGGACCCTAAGCTTAGTTTATCAGCGCTTTTCAAAAGATTTTCCTTCAAAATGTTAAGGTAGTCTTCCTTGCGTATTATACCATCTATAAAGACTAACCCTCCTGCAGCAGCCATGCACCCTAACACCATTACTCCACCACCACCATGCTTCACTGTTTGCAAATTCTTTTCTTCTAAAGCTGTTCCCGTTTTTCTCGATACTTTAATGCGTCCATCAGATCGGTAAATATTAAATTTACTTTCGTCCGATAATAGTACTCTGTCCCAAAACTCGTTTGTTTTGTTTTGTCCAACTAAAATATGGACCTTGTGTTGCGTTCTCTGCTTTTTTGTTAACATAGTGTAAAGATTTTAAGTTTTGTTTATTTACATTTATACATTATCAGTAACGCTTTGAATAAAGACACATTAACAATTTCAAAGTTGGTTTTTTTTGGATGTCTGAGCAATCAAAGGGATCAACATTGGTTTTGCGAATACTTTTGTATCTCAGTGTACATATGTATATCCAAATGGCAGTGGAACAGTGGTACATTCCGAAAATGTTTTAAAGAGATGCTATTACATCTATTGTCGAAACTGAAAAGGATCAACAAAGCCATTTTTAGAAAAACGAATGTATCACATCTTAATTAAGATACAAAAATATAACTCTTGATACGTCTCTATTCCTTGGCAACACTGCAATATAGCTGTTGTTATGAAAATATTTTTCCGTGCGATACAGGGTTTGATTGGTGCGCACATGCTACATTGTATGAATTGAATGTCATTTTCCATTGGTTAAAAGAGAGAGAGAGAGAGAGAGAGAGAGAGAGAATATGGTGACATTTTTGGGGACTCGCGTTGGGATTTCGCATGTTCATTGGACATCAAGGGGAATGAAGTTTTGGGTGCTGGATGCTTGATGCTGGATGCTGAATGCTATTTAATTAACTAGGATAATGTCGAGTAGAGACTTTTTTATAAATTTCTATAAGATGACATATGATGTTTTCGCTCAAAACTACTTATAGAGGTATTTTGGTATTAGCCACCTTAACAAAAGGACGATTTTCTGAAAAATACGCCTCAGTTGCTGAGTTTTCAAGCTTTATACTTGCAAGATGACATACCACGTTTTTGACCGCTGCGTTACTTGCAGCCAAGTTATGTAGATATGTGTGTACATGCATATGATTTCGTTTTTTACATCAAAATCACACAAGACTTTTAGATATAGGTGCAAGTTTGTACGACCCAGTCGTGCACTTTATTTTACTGATCGTCGGAGACTTAACATCACGCGGAAGGCGGGAAGTAAAGTGCGAAGGAGTTTGAAGTGGTGCACATACTGGTTATGTTGCTATTATTGGACATCTGATGTTAATGAAATGTGTGGATTCTTTTAATACGCTAAGCGAATAGTATTCAATGCCATTTTTGCCATGATAAGTTAATCACTGTTAGGAAGGAATGGTTGGTTGGTTGGTTTAGACCGGCCCTCGATGAGGATGCACTTAAACCAGAGAAGATCTATTGTGCTGCCGTTTAGTAAGGTGGGTGGGTCACCCACTTACTTCTGGAACCATCTGCTCCTTTTTATGAAAGAGCCAATTCTAGCCGCGCAGACGGTGTTCAGATTATTGAGATCGGTGAAAAGGTATTTACCTAGTGTAACCTTTCTGATGCTGGCAAGTGCGGGGCATGTGCTTAGGAGGTGACAGATGGTCTCCTCTTCTTCCTCATCCCTACAGCTTCTGTAAAAGTCATTGTAGGGGGATGCCCAGTCTTTGAGCATGTCTTCCTAAAGCACAGTGACCGGTTAGAGTATTAACTATCATAGAGAGGGCTCCTCTCGTGTGTTTTAGGAGACCCGTGGTGCTAGGAATAGGATATAAGTATTTTTCGGTATGCCTGTTGAGGAAATCACTTAATTGTATTATGAATAAATGTACCAATTCAGAATACATCACAATTTCCTAATTACGCGCACTAGAAGAACTCATTAAAATAAACGACATAATTAGTAGGAGTAAAAAAATTCACGTATTCAAGAATTATGCAATCTACTAATTACCTTGGGAAAACCATACAGAACCTAATTGTACACTGTCGACAAAATCTATTAAGGTACGTAGTTATAAAAATTTAATCATTTTCAACATTTTCGTTAGGCAACTTGTGTCCTAAATATTGGATATTCATCATTTTAATATTCAACTCTCATTTGGCGATTGAACGTTGATATAAGTACAATACAACGACTCAATGGACGTGAGACAAGACCAGACTTCGAGCTTAATAGAAGAAATTTCACCACTTCACCACTTTTAAATTTCAGCGTTCCTCGTCTGTCAAAATTGCTTTCATTCACATGAAGGATCTTTTCGTATGTAACTGCGTTCTTTCCCATGATAATTTAGCCACGCATAATGAACATTGACCATTTTGAGCTGTTTAACATGGGAAGACAAATATTGTGTAAAAGGGAGGTGAGAAGTAGAGGGAGTATAGTTCGTTTCGTACCGGTAAAAGAATCATACACGATTTATTTGTCTTTCTTTCCTTTACCTTGTTCGTAATAACAATTATTTGTTTTATTCTTGCCTTCACGACGTTGGTGTGAGTGTGATGCGTGTGTGCACGAATACAATGATAAGATCGGTATGAATGAAGTGAAAATAAATAGGGGTATATTTATGTAGGTGGTTGGTGCTTTTTTTTACTTGCATCTATACCTATAGGGTAAGTATGTATAGGTTTCGCGAAAAAAAATCGAACTCGAGATTTTCATCAAATATGACATTACTATGATGGAGAAGTCCAAAAAATTGGGACCGGCAATTCCGTCTGTTTGTCTGTCTGTATGGTCATCTGCAGACTTGGTTACTTTGAGGATATGCTAAAAGATGGCATACCACGTTTTTCGCGAATTCGAATAACGGTAATTCAATATTATATTAAATATTAAAAATCAGCTCTTTCTCGGCAATTGGGCTTAAAATTGATATTTGATGGTTATAACATAAATGCAAAGTAATGGAGTACCACGCCCACTTTTTAACAGTTATTTTTTTTGCAAAATTTTCACTAATAAATAAATAAATAGTTGGCTCAACAGGTCGATGGGACCCAAGGCCTAGCTTCTCACAACCATTCGTGTTGTGCATGTTATATTCTTTACAAGGTACATACACGTCTTGTTCTACTAAAGTAAAGGACCCAGTTGTGCACTTTCGTTTTTTTTCTTTTCTTTTGAGTCGTATCTTTTTCGTATTCGTACCAATAATAAATAAAGACCCAGGGCCTAGCTTCTCACAACCATTCGTGTTTTGCGTGTTTATATTCTTTACACGAATGGAAGAGGCCTACTGTTTAATGCCGTGTCCGAAAGATAATTTATTATTTGAGAAGCTTTCTTATGACAAGATATAATTTCGGATTATTATCAGGCGCTCGCGAAGAGTGGGCCGTGAAAAAAGTTTTAGGTGTTATGGCTAAGATTCGAACCTCGAAAACCTTGCTCCATAGTCTAACGCACTAAATACTGAGCCACGTCGCCCCTATTCGTACTCATGCTCCTGGTAAACTATACAAAAATAACTAAAATATTCAGGTAATGAAAGTAACTAGTAACGATAATTTTGTAACGAATATTTGAAACTTAATTAACTCTCACATACGGGTACTTATTTTGTCGTTACTTTTACAGGCTTAATCTGTAGCAATCACGGCAGTAGGTTTCAGTGTCATTACTGCTACGATGGATACTACGAATTTTCTTCATCCAGTGTGTTTTGCACTTACACATAAACAGGTGGGTTATATTTGTACTCTTACCACGACTCCACGTATATAACGTCCATATGTACATATGTATACATATACATATGTACATATGGAAGTATATATGTAAGTAGGTAGTGAATCGCAAGGAATTTGATGCTAATGAACTTACTCTATAAGAATGTGACGGCGTCCATGACCTGAGAATAGACCAATTACAAGGAAAATCATGCAGAAAGGCTACGATCTGACTGGAACTGATCATATGACCTCTAGCATGATGGGCGTGGTATATTCCAATTTGTTCTCAACATTCAAATAATGTAATATTTTCGTCAGAATTGGTTTTTTGATAAAAACGCCTCCAAAAAGTTCGCGCTTCTAAGGACGCGTCTGAATATCGGTTGAAAGTTTATCCTCCCACCAAAATTTAAGGCTTTTAAACTGGTGACATACGAACGGACGTGGCTCAATCGTTTTTCTACTAATAGTGATCACGGTGTTGGAGGCCTCACCCGTAACAGTAGAATCATGAATAAGGAGAAATACCGACACCGACAAATATTAGAATAACACACCTTACTTCTGGTAAATAGACCCTGGATTCATAGTAATGCAAGAAAATGATCGAAAATATTGTTCCAAGCTCTGGAAGAAAAGAGAACAGTACAAAATATGAAATGGCCTGGCCAATCTCCCGAGCTCAACCCAATGGATCTGCTTTGCGATAAACTGAACAGAGAGGTTCGAACACAGTGTCCAACTTAGAAAGACAAGATTTGAGAGATTCTTCAAGTAGCATTTTCAATTAGCAGATTAGTATAAGTAGCAGATCAATTAATTGGGAACTATAAATAAGTTGATCGATAGAATGCCTAGATTGACAGCCAAAGTGGTGCATGCGGACTTTTTATGAAAAACAGGTCTAACTTTATTTCATAACATAAATATTTTTATTTATTGAGTTAAATGTTTTTTTTTTCATTTCAGTGCATAGATAAATTGTTGATGAAACTATTTACAATAAATTTGGGTTATTAAAATGAAAATAACAAAGAGTTTTAAATCAATTTCTTTGACAGAATGTATTGTCTGGAAAGTTAAGTTAAGTGTATGTATATACACTACCGCTTAAAAGTTTGGGGTCAAAGAATCTTTGACACTTTGAATCAAAATAACATTTAAACAATAGGAGATATTTAAAATTTGTTTTTATATATGTAGGGCCGATTTCTGTTTATTAGAGGAAAATATAATTTTATTCAAAATTTTGCTATTTATTTTTTTAAAGGCAATAATCTAATCCAACTTCTTTTCGTTAAAGTAGTTTCCTTTATTTTTGATCACAATTTGATTACAAATTCTAGGCATTCTTTCAATTAATTTGTTTAATGTTTCACATGACAGTGCTTCCCAGGTTGTTTGTAAAAGTGTCCAGAGATGTGGCTTTGATTTTGGACAACTTTCTCGTACTTTTCTATCGAGTTCGTCCCAAAGAAGCTCAATGGGGTTAAGGTCTGGGGATTGGGCTGGCCATATCATATTTTGAACTAATTTTTGTTGCTCTTGCAATTTTATGTACTCTACAAAGTTTTGAGAAATGTTTCGGGTCGTTGTCTTGTTGGAGCCAAAAGTTATCCCAAATTAAACGACGTTCTGATGGAACAGCGTGGTCCATTAATTAATTAATTAATCCATCGATTTTTACCAAATCTCCAACTCCTTCATAACAGAACGATCCCCAGACTATAACCGAACCGCCTCCATGCTTCACAGTTGGAACCACACATTGTGGAGCTAACCTCTCTTGGTCCGATCGACGAACAAACACTCGTCTATTTGACCCAAAGACTTGAAATTTTGATTCCTCAGTCCACAAGACTTTTTTCCACATTTCAATGGACCAATCTTTATGCAGATGAGCCCACTCTAGCCGTTTTTTGCGATTTTGTAGCCTTAGGAGAGCAATTCGATCGACAGACAGAGGGATTTCTCTACTGCCATTGACCTCTGCTCGAATTTCAGGTGCTGTAAGCCGGCGATTCCTCTTTGAAATGACTCTAATGTTTAAATCCTCCAAGCTTGTTGTAATTTTAGGTCTTGCCGAGCGTTTTTTGTCATTAATGGTACCCAATTCTTTGAAACGCTTAACCGTGGAGTAAACACCATTGTACGAATTTTTTAATTTTCTTGAAATTTCCCTGAGAGAAACATTTTCATTGTACAACGTAATAATTGCGCATCGCATTTTAATGCAAATCTCTTGTTTTGGTGCCATTTTTAAATCAGAAATAAAGAAAATAATGTTAATTCAGCTCAGCTCTATGGTTGCTCGTGAAATACTCCCTTTTTTTTAATCATTTTTTTCTCTCTCAATCAAATAAATAGTCTTCCAAATATTTATTACTCGCTATTTTAAAACAAACGCGAAAGTAAAGGGTAAGAAGGTAATTTCAAGCTGAATACTATAATAGAAATTATTAAGTAAACCCTTCGTCTCATAAAAAAAGCTTTATAATTTTTTTCGTTGTCTGATTTTGTATAAATCCAATTTGGAATTAGTTACTATATAGTAAAACCTTAACAGCACAGTATAAACGAAATATTTTTTAGAAGAATTTTGTAGGACTAAGGCCATTTGAGCTCACATTTCTGGTTGACCCCAAACTTTTGAGCGGTAGTGTATGCACATGTGCACCTCATAGGGTCTACCTCGATTATTTCTCTATGTTACAAACTAAATATAACTAAATATCGAAAGCTTGTTTATTGGTATGCAGACATTCATGCAAGTATACTTGACCAATAATAGTGTTGTCCACAAAAGTGTGAAAGGAAACCACTAGATCATTAGTATACTGAAATATAAATTTTACAAGAATTATAGCAAATGTTTTATGTTACATTTTTATATTTTGTTAGATTCTGACTGATATGGAAGACTCACAGATCGCAAGCTTACCTCCTGAACTGGTCGCAGAAGCCCAGAATTTACGACGTGATTGGGAACATCGCAACCGTCAAGTTTTGCAAGAGCGTTTGGCAAACCAAGCAAATACAACTCCATCACTTAATGCTACAGGTATGTATGTTGTCTGTACATAGTTTAATGTGCATAAACATATTTAATGTACATATGTATGTATGTACCTATGTATATGTATATATGTATGTATACACTTATTTTTAATTTGACACAATAGATACGTGTGTAAAAAATGCAGTATAAACCAGAAATCAATGAGCCAACGAGATATTAAACTTTCGTCAAGACGAATTTGTTTACATTGTTTTTGTTGTTATTCGCTTCACCTCTGTGAAAACATGTGAGCATTTGAAAAAACCTTTGGGACACTCAAAACTGGTTTTGGCTGAATGTATCCTCCCTATAAGCTATGCTGAAACAATAAATTTTAATACTTGTTTGAGAAAAATCGTTGGCAACAACAATATGTTAGTGGTGAAATGAGTACGTTTGTGGATGTGCTTACATTCAAGGATTCAACTCAAATTTACTAGAAATATGGTGGATTGGAAAGAATATTGAAAAATCAACGCAAAATGAAATGATAAGTTTTTCATTGCTTTTTAAAAAAGTTATATCAAAAGGATTTTATGAAATAAGACAATATTTTTCAATCAATCCTTCTTACCTGCTGATTCATACCATATAAATGTAAGTTTTATTTTGTGTCGTGAACTGTATACTTGTCAATAAAAATGTACAGGCTACTGCTTGATAGTCGTGATAGTAAAAATCGTTAATAAGACTAGACTAAGCCCTCGGAAATTATAAAGACTGTTAATTCCAATCTGCTTGAGAACCCTGGTATGTCCGTAATTTTATCCCTTCAATTAAAAATGCACATCCTTTCCATTAGTCAGGACCACCCGCTACATATTGGCAATATCGACTTTGATCGCAATCTTGTTCTTTCAAAATTTGATGAGACTGGTAATTAAATCGTTTTGAATAATAGGTCCTAAATAGATAATCATTTGACGAAAAACCGTTGGAAGATTTGTAAAACGCTTGAAATGAAATGATTTTAAGGTAGATGAACTTACCTCATACTCGGTACGACCTCCACCCATAATAACTCATGCTCAAAACGCCGTTTTAAAAAGTACATCGAGCTCGAGCGCTGTAACTCGATATATTACGTTTGACGCGAAGGGCAAATTCGATTTGCTTTAACGAAATCTTAACGTGCTGAAACCGGAAGATTGCGAAATTACACGCACTGGTAAAAAATGTTTTTGCTTGCATTTGAAGCATAATAGGACTGTTGTACTCAAAACACGTTTACCCGATTATTTAGAGTTATATGAACATTTGTTGTGCAAGCACACGGTATGCGCCGAATTTAAACTTTCGAGTTCATTGATGTTGATACTGATGATATTAGAAAAGGTGGGATCATTTTTGAATACATCGAAAATGTATACATACACCAATGACACGTCCCACGAATCGACTGGCTGTTTTAAGCTTAAGTCCTGTATCCCCTTGTGGGTCCTAGGGCCTCGACAATGCCTACGCGCCATCCTGTGCGGTTTCGGGAAATATGTCTCAGTTTTCCCCAACTCTTTCCCAGTTGCCGTGCTTCCTTCTCTCCTTCTGCGCCACGTACTCCTAGGGCCGCAGCGTATCCTGCCATCCTGAGTAAGCGGGTTCCATTGCATCACGTGGTTAGCTATGGACCTGTCACCCTTTCGGAGAGTATGTCCAATCCACTGCCACATTCGTTTTCGCATTGTTGTGCCTATAGATTCATGGCCCGTTCTCTGATAGAGTTGTTCGTTAGAGATACGGTTTGGCCAGAAAATCCTAAAGATATCTCGTAGCACCTATTGACGGACGGTTGCAGCTTCCTCGTGATAGTGGCGATCACCCTCCAGGTACCACATTCATATAGCAGCACGGATTCAACGTTTGAACAGAACAGTCTTAGCTTGGTAGTTATGCTAATCGCATGCTACGCCAAACTGTGAATAGCATCCCAAACGCAGATTTTGCTTTGCGTATTCGGCTGGCTACATCCAGTTTGGTTCCGCCACCGGTTGAGACAATACTCCCAAGGTATTGGAAACTCTCTACTTACTCTCTCAACCGTTTGCCAAGCAATGCATACATGAGTTGATGAGCTCGGTCCTAGGCTGATCATTTTTGTTTTTGCCGAGTTAATTTTCAGCCCAACGACGTCTGCTTCCCTCTCCACGTATGCTGTCATTTGATGAAGGTCCATAATTCTGTGTGACAGCAGGCATACCTCGTCGGCGTAGACTAGGTGTTTGAGTTTATTTGTAAGAGTCCATCGAATTCCTCCGTTTCCTTTTGATAAGGCTGCATTTAGCACGTCGCTAATCACCAATAAAAATAGTATTGGTGAAAATATGCAACCTTGCCGAACCCTACTTTGGAATTCGAATTCCTCAGACAGCCTTCCTCTCTGCAAAATGTGACATGTGGACCCATCATATGTACCCTTGATAATTGCTATTAATTTATTAGGAATGCCTCTCCTGCGCCAGGCACGCCAAATAAATTCCCGATTCCCGGGTGCCTATTGATGCGGTCGACACAGGAGGATCCAGAGCGGAAACCTGCTTGTTCGGCGTCGAGTGTGTCCTCAAGGTGTAGTTTGATTCGCTCCAGGATGATTCTAGCAATTATCTTGGCCACAGTAGGCAGCACGCAGACACCCCTCCAGTTTTCGCACTGCATTAGATTGCCTTTTTTTACGATCATGACGAACTCTCGGCTTTCCATGTACTCCCGATAAGTGGGAACAGTAGCTCTGCCGATGCAGTTGGCGCAGCTCGTAAAAGCTCCGCGGGTATGCCGTCAAATCCTACCGCCTTATTAGTTTTCGGTGCTCTGGCCGCGGTAATAATCTCATCCTTACTGGGGGTTGTGGTGCGGATTCGGGAATTTCTCTCTGCGGACACTTCTGTCTGACTTGGGTGCCTATTGGTGGCGAATACTCGGTTCAGAACCGAAGCAAAATGCTCCTTCTATCTCTTGAGTTGATCCTCATCCTATATGTGCAACGAACCGTCTGAACCTTTCACTGGGTGTTGAGTAGAGCTTCGGCCACCTATAAGCTCTTTGGTGATTCCATAAACGGTTCTGCTGTCGCACCTCGCTGCTGCTTCTTCTGCTTCTGTAGCCAGCGCATTGATGTAGTTGCGCTTGTCGCGTCGCACGCTACGCTGCTTTTCCCTCATCTTCATGCGATATAGGGACTCTAGCTCGTTCCTCCCTGCTGCTGGAGTTGCTGCAGTTCGAGCTCTTAGCTGTTTGCGTTCGTTCATCCTCCTCCAGGTATCCTCGGAAAGTCACGCCCTATGACTTCGCTACGATCGACGGACAATCTTTTAGCACCTGATGTGAAAACAGTTTTCACAGCATACCAATGATCTTGGATGGTGGCGGGCAGTGAGCTGCTGGTTGTTTTCAATCCACGTGAGAGATGGTCCCTTAGTTCTTGGCGCACTGTGGGATCTTTTAGTCGGTCTACGTTGAACCTAGGTGTTCTTGTATTGTTAGATCTTCGAAGGGCAGCAGTGCGTAATCGGGCAGTAGCTATCATAAGATGATGATTTTGTACCAACCCCATGTCCGCTCCTCGTCTGTTTCGGACGTCTTGAAGACTACTTCTGAATCGGCGACTGATAGCAAAATGGTCAATTTGGTTGGAGGTTGCTTGCCTGTCAGTTGATACCCACCTGATTTTATGGCAGGCTTTGTGCTCAAACATGTTGCCACCTATGACAAGACGATTTGCGTTGCAAAAGTCAAAAAATCTTTCGCCGTTGTCATTGCGGTTGCCTAGTCCGTGCCGTCCCATAACATGTTTGAGCCCTTCGTTGTCGTTGCCTACCTTGGCATTCAGGTCCCCCATCACAATGACAATGTCGCCGTTGCATTATAAACAGTTCCCAACTGGTTATAGAAGGTCTCCTTTTCTTCCTCAGATGAACCATCCGTGGGGGCGTAACACTGTATAATGGTGATGCGACGTACTCTCGTGCGGAATCTGGCCGTTAAAAACCTATCACCGTGCGGCTGCCAGGAAATAAGCCCTCTGTGTGCTGTAGGTGTTAACAGCCAGCAGTCTAACTCCATATCCACGGGGGCTTCCAGATGGTCCTCCGGAGTAGAGTAATACAGTGTTACCCTTTGGGGATTGGTACTCGCCCGCATCTAACCATCTTGTCTCACTTACTTCCAGTATGTCCAGCCTATATCGCAAGAACTCATGTTCCAGTTGAAGTAATCTGGCGTTCTGAGGTCCTTTACTCTGAGAGTCAAAGAGCGTCTTCACGTTCCAAAAACCAATCTTAGTCCGGGTACAATAGCTAAAGGTCGTCAACGTGTTATCAGTCCTTATCCGAGGCATTGTTTCGGTTTCCGTAGCTTGTTAATTTCGGTAACGCGGATTGCTGGCCCAGGTTACCTAGTCTAGGCATTAGACCCTAGACAGTTTCGCACTTGCGATTTTTGCCTGCATGTGTAAGGCTTTATACATGTAGTTGCCCGGGGACCACCACGAGGAGGTAAAGCAAGCACTACATTACGAACTTGATTGTTGCGCTACTGGCCGAATCCATGTTTTGGGCAGTCAGTAGTTTCCCGATCAATCGCCATGCAGATCCCCAAAGCTGATTTAAGACCTGCAATAAATTTATATTTTTAGATGTTATACTATATAAACGCTTAATTTTCAAGCATCAAGCAATAAACTATTTTCAAGCATTCATTGATCAAATATATATTCTGTATGCGAAATTGTAACAAACTGAGGCTTATCATAATGGACCTTTATGAGATTCCAAACAATATCGAAATTTTCGTTGCTTGGGGGAAGATGTTTTACTATCGAAGAGGCTACACGCTTTAAATGCATTTGGAGGCACTCCAATTTCTCGATTCCCGTCACTGCATCCTTCGACTGAACTAAAGCCCAGAACATATCCCGAAATCACGCCCATTCGTGTAAGTTTCCCAAGAAATACGGCAACTTAATTTCGGTGAGCCTAGACTGTAGCTCATGTTGAGTGATAGATATTGGTGGTATAAAATTTCTAACCATATCACATAATAAGGACTGACTACATACATATTTGCTAATGATTTGAACGTTTTATTCAAATCACTTTTTTAATCCGATTGTGGATGATTTGACTCCGTACGATATTGAGTTTCCTTAGACAATTCCACTACGTCGTCGATTCAGCATTCGATTTCATTTTGAACGCGCTAAAAGTCTTGCATGTGCATTTGATTTGAACGCTTTTGATAAATAGAAGCAATAATACTTCACTATTTTGTATGAAATCGAAAAATTTTAGGTAGTAAGACAAAATATTTAGATATTTGATTGCTCTGAAATTCGTCCATACATGTGGCTACTTTTAGTGGGCGAAACGTCAACAGACATTCTAAGATATTATTGTAATTTGACAAGAAAATGCCATGCGGCCACACCCATTTCATAAGGGCTGCTTAGGAAGGAGGGAGAAAGACCTCGGGCATCATACAATTCGCCTAAACGGATTGCAGCTTTTCTAGATGTCCATTAATAAATAAAAATTGTGTAAATTGTGTAAAAATGTCGTTTTAACGAGAATAAGAATAAAATATATCTAGCATCAATAGAGAAAACGATTAAGCCATGTCCGTCTGTCCGTATGTCATCACTTTTTGGGTCTTAAATGTTGAACTACTTACTTTCTTAGGTGGCGCTACAATTCAGGGTGAACCTGGGCCTCAACCAACAAGCCTCTCCAGTTAGCCCGGTCCTTAGCTAACTCCCTCCAGCTGGGCACTCAAAGCCGGTTGAGGCCCCCTTCTACTTGTGCGCGCCACCTAAGGCGAGGTCTTCCTCTACAGCGTTGTCCTTCCAGGCTTGATTCGCAGACTCTACGGGCCGTAGCATTGGTCCATTCGCTCTACATGACCTAGCCATCTTAAACGACTGATGCGCATTTATCTGACTAGGTCGATGCCGCTGTACAGCTCGTATAGTTCGTCGTTGAATTTTCTCCTCCAAACGTCAACGCAAACGGGACCAAAATTTAGACGAAGAATCTTTCCCTCGAAGCGACTGAGGATCTCTTCATCCGCTTTAGACAGAGTCCATGCTTTAGCGCCATAAAGTAGGACTGGGATGATCAGTTTCTTATAAGGAGTCTCCTTGGTTCTTCGGGATAGGGCTTTGCTACTCAATTGCCTTCTTAGCCCGAAGAAACAGCGACTGGCAAAAGTTATTCTTCGTCTTATTTCGGCTGAGGTGTTATTTTCAGAGGTTATAGCAGAGCCGAGGTAGACGAAGTCCCTTACTACCTCAAAGTTGTAGTTGTCGATTGTGACGTTCTGTCCAATTCGTCTATGTTGTGTGTCCCTTCTCGTTGACAGCATATACTTTGTTTTGCCCTCGTTTATCGTTAAACCCATTTTGGCAGCTTCCGTTTCAATACTAGTGAATGCTGTAGTGACAGCCCGCAGCGCAGCTTTGTATGCCTCTTGTTTAGCTGCATGTGCGTGTCGGCATTCGTCGTCAAATCAAGGGTTTCTTGGTGGTGGTCGGTTGAAACCAACCACATCAGTTGCGGCACTTCTGATGACATGTTGGCAGTGTTGCCACTGGTCGTCGATACTTGATACTGGCGGCATAGGACTCTTTAGGAGATTTCGGGAACCGCGATCGGCAAAGTTTCTGGCGGTCTCTAACAGCTTTTCGACGTTAAATCTTCTCACAGTAATTATTTTCTGTTGTGGCGTTTGGGATATCCGCATTCGTACCTTGGCTGCAACAAGGTAATTATCCGAGTCGATGTTAGCTGCTCGGAAGGTTCAGACATCCAGAATACTGGAGGCATGCCTTGCGTCGATCGCAATATGATCAATCTAATTGACTGTTTCATGATCAGGAGATCGCCATGTCCCCTTATGAATATTGAGATGAGGAAACCGTGTGTTTACTATTGTGACATTACGCCCCGCCGCAAGGTCAATAAGCCTAAGTCCGTTGCCAGACGTTGTGTCGTGTACTTTCCGACTGTCCTACCAAAGATGTCCTCCTTCCCTATCTAAGCGTTAAAATCGCCTAGGACGATTTAAACGTCGTACTTAGGGCAATGCTCGTAGGTTTGGTCGAGGAGCTTGTAGAAACATTCTTTGGTGGTGTCGTCCTTGTCCTCTGTGGGGGCATAAGCGCATATTAGGCTTATGTTGGCGAATTTAGCCTTGATGCGGATTGACATAAGACGCTCACTTACGTGTCGAAAGCTCAAGACTTCTTGCCTAAGTCCGCCGCTTACAACAAATCCGCCTCCGAATATGCGCTGTTTCTGTTCTCTAAATCAGTCACCGTAATAAATGTCACAGTTTTACATGCTCTTTTTGCCCGGCCCATCCTATCGCACTTCTTGGATGGCGGTAATATCTACTTTATAGCAGTCTAGGGCCTCTGCTAATTGTTCGGCCGCACGTGGTCTGTTAAGGGTCCGAACATTCCACGTGCAGATCCGAAGGTCGTTTTCCTTGTTTCGTTTTCGTCAAAAGTAGGGTTATCCTTATCCGAGGCTGTTGGTTGCTTCGTAACTATGGTTTTTTTTTCCATAATTATGTACTAGAGGAATTTTACTACAATGCACAAGGTGACGTTTCTCTGGTTGATATAAAAAAAGAAAAATATCATATAGAGTGAAATTTAAACAAAACATTCTATAGTTGGGTAGTTTCTGACAAAATCATATTTAACATTGCTTTGTCGACAATTCGGCAAAATATTCTTTGCCAAATCTAGATGTTTTGCCATAAAATCGGCGAGAATATTTTTTTGTAAAAGGTTAATTTTGTTTAAATTTGACCTTAATAAAAAAAAAACACTTCTAAAAATACGCATACTGTTTCTGCCTCAAATGATGCACGACGACGAGTGCTGTCATCTCAAATTTCTATAGTGAATGCTCGATCATGGGAGCGGTAATTCCAAATCCTCATATTTCGATGTCGAGTTAGTAGTTATTGATTACGGTGATTCGGCCCCAGACCTCTGAATTTTTTTTTGTTAAATAACTAAACAAATAGTTTACACAAAACACACCAAAGTTTCACCAGTAATTCCCACGTCAGACAACAAATCACGCACGCTCAAGACATCATTACCCACACAGGCCGATAACACACCAAATAATAAAATAACTGAAAATAATAGAAAAATGACACCCTGCATCCGTGCCCCACACTACAACCCCTCACTGCATTCTTTTCCTCTCAAAATATAGAAAAACCCACCGAATCAAACCTTACACAATATCATATGTACATACGCAATTCCAAAAATACTAACTAAACAAAATAATACAAATTCTCTACAAACATAAATCAAGAAAGTAGGTACCAGTTTCCCCATCTCTTCAATTACAAACACACAATACAATAGTTACTACATTTTTACCTCTGATATCAATGACAACTCTTAATCTAACCCTTAATCCCTTAACCTTGAGTCTCCATCGGCGACAGACTACTTTTGACCACATTGTTATATCTAGGCAGCAGTGGCGTGCGGTAGAATTTTCGAAATTACATAACCACTATTTTATACGAAATCGAAATTTTGTCAAGACAAAATATTTATATATATTTAGATATTTGAATTCGTTTTCATCAAACAACCGATTTTGATGAAATTTTTACATAAAACATCAACAAACATTTTAGTCCACCGTTTGAAAACAAGAGCCATATATCCCGTAGGTAGTTGAAGTTTTCCTTTTTAGATCCGCCATATTTCATCAACACCATGGACACTTCGTAAAGAGTGTGGGTCTTCACCACGTATGGGCGGTCTTGGGAGGGAGATGACTTGACATCTCTGCTCCTCTGGTTCTTTCGGCTGGTAAGTTTATTCACTATTATCATGCATACCTTTGCGAAATTTACAGTTGCGAACTTGTCCATGCTTTTCACTATCCACGTTTCTAGTACCTACTTACTTGGTTTTTATAGGAAAATCAAATAACTACCGGTTGGCGTGTGCCCGTAATCTTTGACAATGCGCTTTCCCATTATTTGAAATAAATACCCACTACTTCTGATGCATTTTGCATTTGTGTAAAAATATTAGCTTCTTTTTTGGCCGTTACTATTATGACTAAGTCCGGAATTGCTTAGGTCGTTGATAATATTATCTACTACGATATATCATAGTAGAGGGGATAGTACTCCATCTTCAGGACAACCTTTAGTGGTTTAAACGGATATCGAAAATTCTCCAAGCTTGATAAAAACAATTCTGCTACTGTTTATGGAGCATATCCATCTGGTTGCGTGTGAGTGAATGCTTTGGCATTAGCTGGTCTAATGCATTAAAAAGACATATTGTCAAAAGCGGAGATGTACAGAAATGCACAGAGGGAGATTTCCTTAGGAACAAGAGGAAAAACCACAAAAAACGTTACTACTGTAGTAGTAGTAGTAGTCGTACCAGATTGCTAAAATATAAAATTGTTCATAAAATTACGAAATTTCAAAATTTAAGGTCTTAAAACTGACGACATACGAACGGACGAATATATATACTTTATAATAGGGTCTACTGTAATTTTACTTTGTTACAAACCCTTGGATAGGGAATAAAAAGTTACAGATAATGTGTCGCTTTCCCCATCCGAAACATGAAACAGGGCTTCCTCTATTCTACCTTACAGATTTGAACTATTTTGCAAATCAGTTTGTCCCCTAGTGCCCGATTCATTTACGCTCTTCGCTTTAGGATAATTATTGTTTGGACTTTTAGACATTTTGGGTTCCACGAGTAAGACGAAAGAAAGTGCCCACCCGCACTCATCCCCTGTTTGCAAGTAAGAGAAATTGAAATAAAACTGAAGGTCCCAAGTTTTTAAAACCGATAACAATCAAACCAATAGCATGGAGAAACATCTAGCTGAACGCGGACTGGATGTAGTTTTCTTTCTTAGTAAGACTGTAAGTACACTGGAAGTATAATAAGCCTCTCCACCACTACAAGGTAGAGATCAAGGAGAGGATGTACATGTCTATGATGACTGCATTGACAGTTCTTAAGAAACCGTTTTAGCAAGTTTCGCTATATGGGTAATCAAATACCCGCTTGACACTTTAAGGTCTTTGTAGATATTTCCCTTTATAGTAATTACCAGTTAAGATTCATTATGAAAAAAAAACAGCAATGATGGAAGTTAAAAGTTATTGGTAATCATTTTAATATTTTATTCTTTTGACAGCATACATTCCTCCACGAATTCCAACAATTCAAAATTTAAGAGATCGCCCTACTTGGCATACTAATTCCATATGGTATAATTCCACTTCTCATGCGTCTTGTTCCAATGCTGTTGGCGAAGGAACTTCCCAGCAACAACTACAGCAACAACAAGGTAAACCTGTCGCATTAGCTTTAATGGAAAATGAAGGTAGTCTTCTTGATGTGGACGCCTTGTCATCACTTCTGCTGATGTTATTTATTGATGATCCGAAATTTAATATAATTCGCCTTCATCGTGTTATACGCCATCTGTGCTATCATACTGGAACAAGAGAATGGATTATAAGCTCTTTGATTGCAATTATTAGGATGGCTGATGAGACCGATATTACGAGGACTGATGACAAACTTATCAGCAGACCACAATATTTAACGCTAAGGGTTGATGCGGCCCTTGGATATCGATCAAGCGTTTTCCTAATAAAACGTGGCCTTGATGAATTGTTTAAAGAGGAAGCATATTGTGGAGAGGTAGGATATGCTATTCGTATTCACCCGCAAGCGGCACAAATGGTTTGTCGCAATTGTCTGGATCTCCTAATAACATTAGCAAGACATTTTCCCAGAGACTTTGTACCATTTAGAAAAACACCCAAAAATACTGAAAAAACCGGTACAGCTGAAACAACACCAACAACCGAAAAGGAAATTGAGAATAGCACCAATAACACTAAAATTACTCTTAGCTCAACTGGTCCAGGGGTTTGGTGTACAAATAAAGCTAAAAAACCGAAAATAACTCATCCAAATCCCATTGATATTTTCGGTGGCCGTCCTATAACTTCTACGTTACTGACGATGCCTAAAGCAGAATTTTTGAAGCTGCATCCTATAAGGCCACCTACTACAAAAAGAACACCATCATTTTTTGATGTATTATTAAAGTTGGATTGTACAACCCGACCTTTCCAGCCAATATACAGTTCCAAAGACGTTTTGTCTATGTTTGTTTTGAACCCACAGCCTGTACGAGCTAAATTGGAATTTATGTCATTTGAGGATTCTTTTTTCGCCCAATTATTGTCAATTTTGCCATTCACTGTAATTAAACGGTCCCAACAACTTACCGACAAGCTCGTTCGTCTATTAGCCTCCCTAGGAATGGAACTTCCAAAGGAGGATCAAATTCAACCCTTTGCAGCTGAAGATGATCCGATTGACATAGCTGAACTATCTATGCTTGAACAGCCATCTACTATTCCCGCTTCATCTCTTCCACCGATTCCTCAAATAACAGGGATTTCAGCACCGCCACCGGTCATACCTCCTCCAAAAGTTCGAAAGAGTACACGGGTGATTGATGTACATGATAGTGACAGTGAAAATGAGCCCGCCCATCCTGGAAGTGATGATGATGAATCTGAAAATGAATACAGTTCACATAGTAATAAGCGTCGTAAACTGTCGCAACCACGACCACCATCTCTATATCCAAGTGAAGTTCAGCAGCTAAAAATTGCCATTGAAGTGTTAACTACAAAAAGTTGTTCTGAGGAAGGTCTAGAATATGCAACAGAGTTGATTGTGCATCTCAGTCAATGCTCATGCCGAGCAAATGCAATTGTAGTGCAATTATTAATTCGCGGAATTCTGGGTTTGGCGGAATTGGTACGGAAACAAATAATTGATCTCATGAAGGAAGTTAAAGAGCATAACGTAGAAATAGCCAAGCAGAATGATCCATCTACTAGTAAGACTCATTCTCTAGCAGGGCGTGGTGGGGTAATTAATGATCGTTTTACCTCTGCGCAAGTTATTATATCAGCTCCGACAAAAGGCAAACCAACTTGTGAGCTTCAGTTGCCTAGTATGGGTCCATTGCTGGCAAAGTCCTCTTCTCAAGCCTTTTTTCTACGCACTCTCAAAGTTTTTATGCAGGTCCGTGATTTAATAGAGTATAAGGCTTTGCTTACACTTACAGAAATAGAGCCACTCAGCGAAGTCATTTGCTTAGATGAACTGTGGCATACGCTTAGTGAGTGCTTGGTCGATCTAGAAAAGACTAATGATCAACATGCAGTGCTTATTTTGCAACCGGCAGTTGAAGCATTCTTTCTAATCCATGCATCCAAAAAGAAACCAGCGGCACAAACTTTTCGTCCTAGTAACCAAGCAAGAACTGGTCGAACAGATATAGTTAATGTTTCTCGGCGTACTACAACTCCATCATCCGCAGTTCCTGAAACTTTTGATCTCAATGTAGGTGAGAATTTGCCTATACGTTCACAAACTAGAACTAGGTCCGAAGAAGATTCTATGGATCAAGGGGATATTGAATCAACAGCTGGAACATCTACTGCATCTGCCGTTGGCGATTCAAGTAAACCAGATCCAGGGCCATCAACCTCTGCTGCTGCCGCCGCAGCCATAAGAGAAATCGAAATACAACTTCGCGATCAAAAAAAATTCCTCGAATTCGCTGAAAAGCATCGCACAGTGCTTAATCAAATTTTGCGTCAATCAACAACACATTTGTCAGATGGACCATTTTCAGTTTTGGTTGACCATACTCGCATTTTGGACTTTGATGTTAAGAGAAAATATTTCCGTACAGAGTTAGAGCGAATGGATGAAGGAGTTCGCCGTGAAGAATTGACAGTAAATGTTAGAAGAGTTACCGTATTTGAAGACTCCTTTAGGGAGCTATATCGCCGTGGACCAGAAGAATGGAAGAATCGTTTTTACATTGTTTTTGAAGGTTAGTTCAGTGTCGGTTTATTGCGCATAAGATTATACATAACCTTTTTTTATAAAAGACGAAGAAGGACAAGATGCGGGTGGCCTCTTACGTGAATGGTATGTGATTATATCCAGAGAAATTTTCAACCCTATGTATGCATTGTTTTGTGTATCACCTGGCGATCGGGTTACTTACATGATAAACCCATCGAGTCATGCAAATCCTAATCATTTATGCTATTTCAAATTTGTTGGTCGTGTTATTGGTAAATATTCCGCTGCGCTATCTTTTGAATATAGTAATTTTTATATTTTTCCACAGCAAAAGCAATTCACGACAATAAACTTCTTGAGTGTTACTTTACTCGTTCATTTTACAAACATATTCTCGGCATTCAAGTAAAATACACTGATATGGAATCGCAGGATTATGAATTCTACAAAGGTCTTGCATACCTTATGAACCACGATGTTTCTACACTTGGATATGAGTTAACATTCTCTACTGAAGTACAAGAATTTGGAGTTACACAGATTCGTGATCTTACAACTAATGGGAGACATGTACCAGTCACTGAGGCAAATAAATTTGATTACATACGTTTGGTTTGTCAGTTAAAAATGAGTGGATCAATTCGCCAACAGTAAGTCTCTTGTTTTCATGTATTAAGTTTATAATTTAATACCATATTAACTCGTTTGATTTTATCACTTAGATTAAATGCATTTTTGGAGGGATTTTATGATATTATACCTAAACGACTAATATCGATATTCAATGAGCAAGAGCTGGAATTATTGATTTCCGGTCTACCAAATGTTGATATAGAGGACTTGAAGCAAAATACTGAATATCATAAATATAATTCCAAATCTCCTCAGGTAAGCAAGATTTTAAAAATAATGTATAGTTAAATTCCGATTGCTACACCATGAAAAATCAAAAACTTCCTTCACGGCGAATATCCATCGGGGAATTTTGGAGAAAAAAAACTAGACCAACCGACAGAAAAAATCTCCAAAACATACAAAAAGCTACAGTCCGTTTGACACGGATCATTTGATAGACGATTATCCATGTTTTTTTTAATTTACAGAGATATCTTTGAACGTTTGTGAATGTTTCGAACAGTCCATTTCGATTATTCCTCTCTACATCAGTTCCATTTCTAACGCCCCTGATTTTGCGCAGGTCATATTGCACCGACGTCTCCCTCTTTAAATAAAATACTTTTCAAAGTTCTCCCATAGAATCTCAAAGTTCTCCCATAGAATCTCAAAGGTTATTTATTATTATTATGTCCCGCCCTCATATCCCTGTTGACCGCGGGACATGATTATGTTTAATATTTATATTTAATTTTGTGTTATAAAATTGTAATATTTTTAATTTATTCGATTGCGTGAGAGTGCGTGACTTCTGATTTGGCTAGAACCAGCCATTAGATGTCTATTAGTAATTTAATGATATTGATTTCCAAATTAACCGGAAGTTTTGAACACCTCTAGAGCTGTATGGGTGACTTTAACTAATATATTTTAGATTATTAGAAAGATATTTTGGTAGCATCTCATTTTTCATTTTCTAAATAAATACTAACACTTTTAATTTGATCTGTTGCTTAGTATTTAACCATTTCATTTTTACTTGCACGTATACCTATAGGGCAAGTATTGCGTGAACAAAATCGAACTCGAGGTTTTAATCAAACTTGACATTACTATGATGGAAAAGTCGAAAAAAGTAGGTCCGGCAATTTCGTCTATCTGTCTGTCTTTCTGTATGATCCACTTCAGCCTGAACGACTGAACGGATTTGCTTCAAACTTCATATATAGAGGGGAAATCGGTATTTTCATTCTAACATCAAAATTAAGGCCGATATCAGTTAAAATGGATTTTCTCGAAAAGGGCTCTAACGATTTCTTCACAAGCGATTCGAGCGCATTCATGGTCATTTCAAGTGGAGTCGATGTTACTTTTTACTTGCACCTATACCTATAGGGCAAGTATTGTATTCGTGCAAAATTTGGAACTCGAGATTTTAATCAAACTTGACATTACTATAATGGAGAAGTCCAAAAAAGTAGGTCCGCCAATGCCGTCTGTCTGTCTGTCTGTCTGTCTGTCGGTCTGTCTGTCTGTCTGTCTGTCAGTCTGTCAGTCTGTCTGTCTGTCTGTATATTCGACTACAGCCTAAACGGCTGAACGGATTTACTTCAAACTTCATATATAGGGTCTGTGGGATATTCCCTAGAGGCGAAATTTGAATTTTCATTCTAACCTCAAAATTAAGGGTAGTTTACTTAAGGCCGATTTCAGTTAAAATGGATTTTCAAGAAAACGGCTCTAACGATTTCGATAAAATTTGATGTGTGGGTTAGTTTGGGCATATGCTATGAGGTGGCATACCACGTTTTTCACGAAAAATTCGAATAACGGTAATATTGAAAATCAGCTGTTTCTCGGGTATTTGTTCGGCGATTGGGCTAAAAATTATTATTTGTAGGTTATAAGACAAGTGCAAAATAATGGCATACCAAATTTTGGAATGCCATGCCCACTTTTATAAAACTTATTTTTTTAAAAATTTTTACTAGAAATTGAGAAAAAATTATTTAAGAAAAGTAATAGACCTTCAAATTCTCTATAATTCACTCAAACACCCTATCTGGCCACGCCCACTTTTTATGGGCATTTTTATAAAAACAAAACTCCTACAATGTTATGACTATTATTCCATTGAAACGCGGAATGCCACGCCTACTTTACTGGGAAGAGCAAGACTTGGACTTTAATCCTGATAAAATTATACACTTATAGCATTACGGTGCAAGTACGTACGACCCAGTCGTGCACTTTATTTTACTTGCACCTACCTATAGGGCAAGTATTGCAATCGTGAAAAAAATCGAACTCGAGATTTTAATCAAACTTGACATTACTATGATGGAGAAGTCCAAAAAAGTAGGTCCGGCAATTCCGTCTGTCAGTCTGTCAGTCTGTCAGTCTGTCAGTCTGTCTGTCTGTCAGCCTGTCTGTCTGTCAGTCAGTCTGTCTGTCTGTCTGTCAGTCAGTCTGTCTGTCTGTATATTCGACTACAGCCTAAACGGCTGAACGGATTTACTTCATATATAGGGTCTGTGGGATATTCCCTAGAGGCGAAATTTGAATTTTCATTCTAACCTCAAAATTAAGGGTAGTTTACTTAAGGCCGATTTCAGTTAAAATGGATTTTCTCGAAAACGTCTCTAACGATTTCGATAAAATGTGATGTGTGGGTTAGTTTGGGCATATGCTATGAGGTGGCATACCACATTTTTAACGAAAAATTCGAATAACGGTAATATTGAAAATCAGCTGTTTCTCGGGTATTTGTTCGGCGATTGGGCTAAAAATTATTATTTGTAGGTTATAAGACAAGTGCAAAATAATGGCGTACCAAATTTTGGTATTGCCATGCCCACTTTTATAAAAAATATTTTTTTCAAAATTTTTACTAGAAATTGAGAAAAAATTATTTAGGCAAAGTAATAGGCGTTAAAATTTTCTATAATTCACTCGAACACCTTATCTGGCCACGCCCACTTTTTAAAAGTGTTTTTTTTTAAATAAATCATTGAGTAAACTCCTGCAATGTTATGACTATTATTCCATCGAAACGCGGAATGCCACGCCTACTTTACTGGGAAGAGCAAGACTTGGACTTTAATCCTGATAAAATTATACACTTATAGCATTACGGTGCAAGTACGTACGACCCAGTCGTGCACTTTATTTTTGCTTGACTTATATTCTTCATTCCATGCACTAAAATCTTTGGATTTCGAATATCACTTAATTTAAGTTTGTAGTTGTTGTTTAGTTTCTTAACAATTTCCCGATTCATAATCTGCCTCTCCTTCTCATTTGTGCATTTGATAGTTATCGCTTCATCGTTTTTATTTGACCTGTCGTTTTCTTCACTTTTATCGATAACTTGGAGGGGTTCACCTTCTCTTCTATGTATTTTATAGTATTGTCACTTTCTTGCTTCTGCTTAGGTTTGTATAATATTGGTGCTTTCAGCACCTTCCTTTTTTATCTTTAATGTCACAGAAAGCTTTTTTCACGCACTCTTACAGTGTTAATACCTAATTTAAAAACGTTTCCTAACTAATTTATCATTTCATTAATTGATTCGATAATTTTTCCATAATGTTCTTTCAATACGCGAACAAACTTAGCACATTTAACACAACATGTACATTTTACGCCGCTTCAAACCTTGCACACAGTGCTTGCACAAATTCGCTATCTATACCAAACTAAACATGATACAAACCATCAACCATGAGCTTCTATCCAGACAACTTTTGGATTGACATAACTAGCAGCACCATTACTCTCTTATCAACACCGACGGATCCAATTTACCCCACTTCAACTTTAAAACATACCAATACGACTTTTGTGAGGATGCGATTGGGGCACACATTTTTCACCCACCAACATCTCCTTAAAGAGAAACTCCGTCATTATGCCAAACTTGCAACTGCAAAATCAACTTAAATATATCCTGGGATTAGGTGAATGCCGAGCGTGCCTACCAATTTATTGTTTTTATTTATTTATTTATATAAAACTAATACATTTGAGCGATCTGCTTCAAAAGAGAAGAATCAACGTTTAGCATTGCTACAAATCGCGCGCCACAAACACCTTTTATTAGACAAGATCGATCGGCATTATGGTCTTCGTGAAAAATTTCGAACTCGAGTCTTTAATTGAACTTGTCATTACTATGGTGGAGAATTCCAAAAAAGTGGATCCGCTTATTTCGTCTGTCGATCTGCATAGTCGAGTGCAGCCTAGACGAATTCGCTTCCAGCATCTGTGTTCTATGGGTTCACATCTCGAGGCGAAATCGGAATCTTCATTCAAACCTCAAAATAAAGGGTACTTTAATTAAATTCGATTTCAAGAAAAATGAGTTAAATTTTTTCGAATATGACTAGCGATTTCGTTAAAATTTGATACTTGCGTTAGCATGAGTATATGCTCTAAAATAAGGTACCACGTTTTACGCGAAAAAAAATCGAATAACAGTAATATTGAAAATCGGCTGTTTCTCCAGTATTTCTTTATCGATGGGGCTTAAAATGAATATGTGGGAAATATAAGACATTCGCAAAGATATGTACATACATATGTATGCTATACAAAATTTTGAAACAGTCACGTATTTTAATTTTTTGAATAGAAATTGAAAGAAGCATTCAGACGTCATACATATTTAGTCACGTCCACATTTTGAGGGCATTTAAAAATAAAAACGTTATCTGAAATTTCTTTGATAACATCCGTTAAAAAGTATAACGATGATCTCCACAATGCGGAATTCCATGGACATCTTATTCTTCCCGAATAACTTATATCTTTTCAGCATAAAGGTGCAAGTATGTACGACCCAGTCGTGAACTTTATTTTCCCTAATAGTAGATAACATAATATTAAGCTATTGAACTGGTCTATTTTCACCTCACAACAATGACCAGATATTAAGCTGATACATTGCTCCAGTCTTGGCTACAGATACGAAGCCAAACACCCCTGCTACATTTATAGAAATTTTTGTCGTTAGTGTTCTGAAAAAGTGTAAAAGTGACTCAAAAAAACTTAAAACGTACCTGCTTCTACGCATCTACATCTATACATATAAATATGTATGTACATATATACATGTGTATTTTTATTTTTCAGATTCAATGGTTCTGGCGAGCATTAAGAGGTTTTGATCAAGCTGATCGTGCAAAGTTTTTACAATTCGTGACTGGAACATCTAAAGTACCTTTGCAAGGTTTCTCAGCACTTGAGGGTATGAATGGTGTACAAAAGTTCCAAATACACCGTGACGATAGATCAACAGATCGTCTACCTTGCGCCCATACGTGGTAAGCCATTTTATACTTATACTCTATTTTATTAATGTTATTTTAATATAATTGTAATTTTACTCGAGATTTTAATTGAACTCATTATCATGATGGAGAATCTGTCTGAAGCATGCATAAAAGATTAAATAGATTTTCTTCAAACCTTATATCTAAGTGAAATCGAAATTTTTACTCTGACATAAAAACTAAAAGTATTTCAAATGAGGCGAAACTGTCGTCCCTATGATATTTAGATTACATATTTTCAAGAAGAAATAATGGAGATTTAATTTCATACTGCAAAAAATTAAATAAACATTTGGTTTGGATAGGTTAAAGTAGCTGCCAGTAAGTTACATCAGTTCATTTAAATCAATAGAACGTCCCTTGTGATATCACGCGGATCGAAGGTATAAGTTCCTCTCTACCTACTCGTTAAAACTAGTTTGAACTTTTAATGAAGCGTAGAAGACTATTGGTGTCTATATTCGTCAGATCACTTAGATCATTACGAAAGAATGCGCCTAGGTGCTTTCTGATGCGGAAGAGAGCTGGGCAGAAACGAAGAAGGTGGAGAATGGTTACCTTTTCTTCTTTATCCATCCAGATTCTGCAAAAATTATTCATAAAAAGACCTAGCCTCGTTTCGTGCTTGCCTATATGAGAGTGTCCGGTTATGACCTATTGTGATACCCAGATGTAGTCTATTGAGAGGTCCAATTTAGGCCACATTTGTTTCGTCGCTACAAGTTCATTCACATATGCACCTATGATGTGTTCTCTATGAAGCAACAATTTTAGGTTTCAATTAACGTGTAGCGATTGGTATCCCTAAATTGTCTTTGGCCGGTGAAAATGGAAGAGTACTTCCTAATCTGGTAAATTCATCGGGTTTACAGTTCCATGGAATATTACTGTACCCCGACACCCAACACAGGTGATGTTGAACTGCTCAGCCATCTGCATAAGAGACGAAGGGCAGTTTAAAGCTATTTTAGAATTGAATAATAAGACTCTTTTAATTGCCATAATTTCCGCCTGCAACACGCTACAGTTATCTGGAAAACGGAGCCTAAGATGAAGACTGTCGGAAAACACACCACCCCCAACACCGTCGTTGACTTTTGAGCTGTCAGTATAGTAGTGAAACGTCACACCTTCTGTACCCGTGACCTCCTTCCAGAGTGTTCTGAGGTAGATGGTGACGGTAAAATTCTTACTGAAGTTAGGAAATGCGGTGATGTTTCCAAGTTTCTGATGGAATTTTGTATTTGGTTATAATGGAGGCGTGGGTAAAACCTGTTCTTGACCACTCTAGGGTTGCGCCGAGCAAATGGCAGCTAGAGCAGCCGTTTGCTCGGCGTGTTTAGGGTGCAGAAAAATGTCTAATGCCGCGGGGGGTGTTGTGCGCAGAGCCCCACTGTGCATTGGAACCTGGTTAGATAATCGCTGTCAGTAGTTTTATCTAAAGCTGTCCACCCGCTGATATCAGCTGACTAATTTGACACCATTGTTTGAGAAGAGTTCTAGTTCATTTTAATGGGGGCTTACACCCAAATCACACTGATCCGCCCATTTATTAGTTAGTTTATTTAGAGCGTTTTCCGAAAGATGTTTCAGAGAATTTGGGGCGGGTTTCCAATATAGGCAATTCGCTAGACAATTTTTTTTTGTGTAAAAAGGCATAACAAGAATTAAAAAAAAAAAAATTTTGAGAGGAAACTATAAAAAAACAAAAAAAAAATTCTGAATTTTGACTTTTTTCCTCCAATTTATGTTGCTATTTTGCTATAAACAATTTAAAAACAACATAAATTAACTATAATGCAATGAGCAATAAAACAATAAGTGTTTTTTTTTTCAAAATAAAATATTCGATCCAAAGGAATTGTCGTATCTTCGAACCACACGCACGGCTTTTTTTTTATGAACAAGAGGATTTCATACACCTGAATTCACCGATTGTTTTGTTGGTATATTTTCATCGTTATTTTATGTCGAATTAATTTTGGACGATTTTTGGTAATTTTTTCCAGCCAACAGTGGACGCTCACGCGACCACGTCGCTCCGCTAAGGGTATGTCAACAACTGTCAGGCAGGCGCCTCTTTTCAAGTATCTTTATGTTAAATTGGGTATAATTAGCACTATTAGTCGACTGAACACCCTTTATTTATGTTAATAATGAAGAAAACATGCATTTATTAGTCAAAACCGAAAACTTAAAAACAATTTTAAAAATATAAAAACAAATTTCCTCTCAAAAATTTTAACACAGTATTTGTATCTTAGAATTAACCATTTTAAGGCAAAAAAATAATTTTAAGTGCAAAGTCGATTTCCTATATTGGAAACCTCAGCCGAGTATTTAGCTGCTTACCCGACACATCCAAGGTTATGTCGTCTGCATACGATATCGCCGTGGATCGCTCGTCTTCCATGATTATTAAATATAATAGTTCATTAACCAGCAAATTTCACCACCTGCCGTTTCCACTTACATACATATGTATGTATATGCCTTTGGAGTATGCATGTTGAGCCGCTGACAGCAGATTCTTTTCGATACTATTGCGCAAATGAATATCTATCAGTCGTTCTAAGGTTTTCAGGAGAAACGATGATAGAGTAATTGGGCTGAGATCTTTCGGATTTGTGTGAGATCATTTACTCGTTTTGGAAATAAAGGCAACCGGAACTTTTCTCCATAATTCCTAGATCCAAATGTTAAACATTGTTTTGAACACAGGCAAAATGATGTTTGGAGACTTCTTAACTTGGCAGGAATAATGCCCTCAGGTCTCGCGGGTTCCTACTTTAGATCCCTTTCTTTATCAAATGAGCGTATTTTTATTAATATCAGAACTCCTTTATACAGTGTGATGAACACCAGCGTCACGGCCTATAATAAGACGTGTTTTCTGCCATTTGTTCAATTTCTCCAGGTTGTTCCCAAAGAGAGAGTCCATTTTATCATGGTTGTCAACAACCTATGATTCTTGGACCAAGACTGTATCTTCTCTGTCCTTTGAGAAACGGAGAAGAAGCCTGCCAGATGCCGTAATGGAGTAATAGAGTTAAATCTGAACCAGTTGCAACATTCAAACGAGTTCGATTTTTTTCACGAAAGCAATACTTACCCTATAGGTATATGTGCAAGTAAAAAGAGACGATGTTTTTCTGTCACGCTTTATTTCAATAAATAGTTTTTTCTTCGCTCGTGTACACACTTAAAAATACTCTTACGCACATTATTTGTATACATTCTGCTCTTAATTGATTGGTATTTTCGTTTTCTTTAGCATAATTAATTGCGATTTTTCGCTACAGGCAGAATGTATTTACTGGCCCCATTTTTTTGTGAGTTAAGTATTATATCACAGCAAGATAGTGCAGCCGTACGGAAAAAAATCCGGAAATTTTTGTATGGTTCATTCGAGCTCTAAACATTTTTGTTTGTTTTCCTTTTGCATATTCTTTCGCAGCAAAATAATAAAAGCTTTGCTCTTGTTTTTTTTTTTTTTGTTTCTGTTATTTCCTGTGTGCGGTTAGATAAAGGGTGACCAGATAGCAATGATACTTTTTCCTATTGTTATGTTTCAGCAGTTTTCTAAGGTATCACTAACATCCAGTTGTCAAATTATTCAATAAGATTTGCAATTTTATCATGCATCATGCGCAAATCATAACAAAATATCGAAATTTCTGCTGCAGTTGTAAATACGCAGCGTAAATTTCGTCGTGAGATCGGTCGTCATCATGACTTTAGTGTGCAGGCAATTCGTCGCACCGTGGACAAGTTTGACTGTAGTGTGGGTATACTCTTTTGAACCTGAAGAAAACATAGCCGCCGTAGCGGTCAGTGTCGATCGGCTGAATTGGACATTGCCAGAGAGTCAACTTTTACTTACTATGCTTACTGTGGTTCGAACAAGATGGTGCGCCACTCTAAGTTGTAAAGCAAAAATTTGGCGACAGGGTCATCTCACGGTGAGCGGTTATCAATTGATCGCCGAGATCATGAGCTGAACGCCATTTAATTATTTTCTCTGGGGCTTAGTCAAGTCCTTAGTCTACGCTAACAAGACAACCACTCTCGACAAGCACGAGGTTAACATTCGAGACGCTTTTGCCGGAAAACGGCGCACATGTTGAACTGAGTGAAAAAATACGAATTCGAGATCTTAATCAAACTTGACATTACTATGATGGAGACCAATAAAATGGGTCTGGCAATTCTGTCTTTCTGTCTGTATGAGCCACTGCAGCCCTATCGGCTGGACGGATTTGCTTTAATATCTGCGGTCTGTGGGCTCACACCTCCAGACGAAATCGGAATTTTGATTCTAACTTTAAAATTAAGGGTAGTTTACTTAGGGTCGATTTCAGTTAAAATGGATTTTCTCGAAAACGGCTCTAACGATTTCAATTAAATTTGATATTTGGATTAGTTTGGATATACATACATACATATATGAGGTGGCATACTACGTTTTTCGCGAAAAATTCGAATAACGGTAATATTGAAAATTGGGTGTTTCTCTGATATTTTTCCGGCGATTAGGCTTAAAATTAATAGTTGAAGGTTATAAGACAAATACAAGGCATATACAAAATGGCATATCAAATTTTTCTGCCCACTTTTAGAAAACTTATTTTTTTTTAATTTTTTATTTATTTAAAAAAAGTTATAGGTCTTAAAATCCTCTATAATTCACCCAAACACCTTTAAACGCCCACAATTTTAAGGGATTTTTATAAAAACAAAAAACTGCATGAACTTCTACATACTACTTATGAGTATAATGTTATGAAGTTATGCACTAGTATTCGTCCGGAGTGAAATGCTTTTTGGGCGCAGGTCGTTTCCGTATGATATCCTTGAATCGCAGAAGAAAAGCAAGGACCCTCTTGCAAGAAGCCTAGATTTAAGTTCGTCCTAAATCGCGTAGGAAACCGATTTCTCTTTGCTGTGGAACGGAGATAGTTTTTATTTTTTTTCGTTTCTTTATTTTTCTCATAAATGTTAAAGTAATTTAACTTACCCGCGAAACATATTTCTGCAGGTGATTAAATCTTTAATAATAGTTTTTAGAAGTTTACCGGTTGTGAAAGTTACAATGTAAATAAATCAAAATCAGTTATTTAATTCAATTAGCTTTGATTTTAAACATTTAGGAAAATTGATGTATTAGGCAATGTTAGTTGTGACACGATACAAGTTAATGAAATAAAGTTTTGTAACTTTATATTTTTTTACCTGCACCTATACCTATAAGGCAAGTATTGCATTCGTGAAAAAAATCGAACTCGAGATTTTAATCAAACTTGACATTACTATGATGGAGAAGTTCAAAAAAGTGGGTCCGGCAATTACGTCTGTCTGTCTGTCTGTCTGTATATGCGACTGCAGCCTAAACGGTTGGACGGATTTGCTTAAAACCTTATATATAGGGTCTGTGGGATAATCCCTAATCGGAATTTTCATTCTAGCCTCAAAATTAAGGGTACTTTACTTAAGGCCGATTTCAGTTAAAATGGATTTTCTTGAAAACTGCGATTTCGATAAAATTTGATATATCGGGATAGCCGGACCTACTTTTTTGGACTTGTCCATCATAGTATTGTCAAGTTTGATTAAAATCTCGAGTTCGATTTTTTTCACGAATGCAATTTCAAGTAATAAAAATACTTGGCGCAACAGGTCGATGGGACCCAAAGCCTAGGTTCTCACAACCATTCGTGTTATGTGTGTTATATTCTTTACACGAACAGAAGGGGCCTACTATTTAATGCCGTGTCCGAAAGGCAATTCGGTATTTGAGAAGCTTTCTCAGGACATACATATGTACTCTCGGATGTTTGTCAGACGCTCGCGAGAGGTGGGGCCGTGAAAAACTTTTTAGGTATTCCGACTGGGACTCGAACCTCGAACCCTTTGCTCCATAGTCCAATGCACTAACCACTGAGCCACGGCGCCCATTTTAATTATTTTAGCCAAAGATAAAGCGTTTAGCTTAAAATTCATCGACTTAATACCATCTGCTCCTGGGCCCTGGGAAAAAAAAAGCCCCAGCGTTCAACGTAGGAGCCGAATTCTCATAGACGACCCATCCTAAGAGAGTTTTCATAGCACATTGTTCTGGTGGCGGTGCCCACGATCGCATAGGCTTAATCTACGCCAATAAATAGTTTCGATTTAGCATTCACCAGATATGTTAGCGGAAGTCGTAACAGGTGACTGTACTCCATCTTCAGTTTTTTGGCATTAATTAACTGACAGGAAAGCTCTAAATTGTTTAAGATGGATCCATCCCTCAACAGATGACGTTTGCGATTATGAACGTCTGACACGGACAATGTAGTCCAAATGGATTCTTCATGTCGCGAAACCACTTTGGTGCACTGAAGTATGAGCTCCTTTGGGTTTCCTTGAAGATCAAGATCCTCGAAAATGTCCTTCTCCACCATGGAAAGTGCCGAACCATCATCAAGAAAGGCAAATGTGTCCACAAATATACCATCGCTTCCGTAGACCCTAAATGGAGCTATCCTGAATATGATGGATAAGTTTGTTCCCACATGTGAAAAGTGGAATTGTGCTTTTGGGACGAATGAAATCGAGGGAATGCTCAAATCTGCAGTTCCGCATGCTTTGACACATCAGGGGGTTAATCGATTACTTTCTCTGTCAAAAACTCTGCGAGATCTTCAAAGTTGGCTCGAGAATTAACTATTTTCTTCTTCGTCCAGGTCAAAACATAGCCATTTTTTAGTCAGCAAAAAATTCATTACGCCTTCCTGCCCACTCTCGGATTTCGGGATCACATTTCGTAAGCAACGGGGAGAGAAACAAATCTGCAGTCAAGTCGTGCACATGCTGACCAAAGACAGATCAAAGTTAATCCATAATACTATCGGCTACTGAAGAGTACTTAAAACAGTTGCTTACCAGTTGATAGGCTTCAACTTTTGCGCGCTTTTCGCAATCGTAACATGTTCTCTTTTACAATATATGTATCTGCCTTCGATATTGGTTGATTTGAACACCTCCTTGAAATATGGCTATTCCCGCTTGTCTGCTTTAAAAAAAAGAGAGCTCTTAAACATTGTTTCTATTTAGTATAGTTTCTTTTTTTTCGAAGGTAGGTGAAAATCTTCAAGAAGACACTTTGAGGATCGTCAGCTCATAGTAGTTTGGGGTTTTACCAACTAAAAAATCTCCCTTCAATACATTAGTTTTACTATACCTAAGTTTTTGTTTCACGAAATAAGGACGATTGGCAGTGCCGCAATTCAGACGCCGTTACTCGCTATCGCGCCAAGTCTAATGGTTTAATTCCTTGCAGACGGCTTTGTAAAATTGATGGACAGTATTATTAACGTGACTTTTAAATCGACTTTTATTCTTTTTCGCATAATATTTATATCGTCTTCGATTGTTTTAAATCCAAGATCTCTATGGATATCAAAGTTTCTAATGTGTGTTAACAATTGCTCTAAGCACTTTGTTTTTAAAACATTATTATTGCTTATTTTGGTACAACCCCAGACTTATATACCATACGTCAGAAATGGTTTAAGCACTTGCTTATTTTCTATATTAAACTTGGAATATTTTCCAAGGAACCAATACATTTCTCTGCATTTATTGTCTAGTTCCTTGCGTTTTTTCTTCACTGCGACTTTAATTTCAGCTTTGCATCTAGGGTCATTCCAAAATACTTAGCTAAAAAAAAATAGGCAAATTATTAATTTTTTATAAGTAAAATTTACATTTTTTGTTTTTTTTTGAATTTACATTAACCGATTTGGCCTCGTTGAGTGCGATAAGCCAAATCTTTGTCCACTCATTTACTTTATCCAATGCTTCTTGCAGCTTTCCGGTAGACTCTTCGACCGTTTTACCTACTGCCAAGATAGCAGTGTCGTCGGCAAATGTAGCTAGTGTAGTGTCTTCTACTTGCGGAATATCGCGAGTATAATAAATACAAAAGTGTACCAAGGACGCTTCCTTGCGGTACCCCAGCCTTTATTTCCTTAAAGTCTAAATAAATCATTTCCACATTTAACGGGAAATAGTCGATTAATGAAGGGCTCGGGCAGTGCTTGTCGTAATTTGAACTTTAAGCCTTCATGCCAAACCTTGTCAAATGCTTGAGAGACGTCAAGAAACACGCTTCAATAAATCTTCTTTCTTTCAAGGGTTTTTTCGATTACATCTATTAATCTACGTTGAATGTTTGCTTCCGAATCCGAATTGGTGATCCGAAATAAAATGCTTTTCTTCCATAACTGGCTATATTCGCCTGAGTAAAATTCTCTCAAATACTTTAGCTATGATGTGAAGAAACGAAATTGGTGTATTAGACGTTTTTCCATTTGACTGTTTTCCGGGTTTAAGGACCATTATGACATCCGGCCTTCCATTAACTGGGGAAATGTTCTAGTCTAAGTGCGGCATTAGTTATGTAAAGGAGCTTAATTCAAGCTTTTTTGGTAGTTTTTGAAGTACCCGTGATTAGGTCGTATCCATGAGTTTTCTTGGCCTTAAGTGTCTTTATTTCTAGCTTAAGTTCCGTTAGCGTTGCTCTTCTTATTTGACTATTGTCTACATCCGTCGCATTTGTATTTCCAATTAACGCTTGTCCGTCAAAGGGCTTAAAAATTTCTTCTAGGTGGGTGGCAAAAACTTCCGCTTTAACTTTATCGTTCCTAGTTACTTCGTTACTTCTCTTGATTGGTGCGGTTTGAATTTCAGGTTTTTAATACATTTCATAGCCTTCCAAAGCGAATAGTTTGAGTCTTTTTTGTCGTTAAACTTTCAAGATAAGTTTGTATTGCACTCTTTTTAATAGCTTTTATTGCCTTTTTTAGTGAGTTGCACAAACGGTTTAGACGATTTTAATCTTGTGGGCCCGAGTTAATTGCCATTTTTTACGCACTCTTCTCTTCCCTTTAATCATTTCCTTTTTTTAACCTAACTGGTCGCCGTTTCCTTCTGTTTGGAATTATTTTTCCACTAAGCACTTTGTACGATTTCAATAAAGCGATTCATTTCATGGGGCGTTTTAAGTGACGCGCTAAACTCAATGTTTGCTTCAATATATTTCTTTCAGTTAGTTTTCGCGCTAGTTAATCTGGCTGGTCCTACTTTTTTAATCAGACCTCGAATTATGATCAAAAAATAAATCAAAGCTTTCTTCAACTACCATATACAGTGTCGGAAAAAAGTTTGGAAACATAGTCTAGGGATTTACAATTTCAGTTCTAACATAAAATCCCTTATACCTACGTTGATGATACTTGGTATAAAAATACATTTTAATATTCTTCTTCAAATTCTAAAAGAACATTGGTGTACGGCAGCTAGAAAAAAATATTTACCAAGAATTGAGACAAGACCTCGTAAAACGTACGGAAAAAAGTATGGAAACATGCAGTTTTTCATAAAAATAATGTTTATTTCTCAGTAATAACAAGTGTTTTTGTTAATATTTAGTGCTTCCCCGTTTTGCTTTGAGAACTGCTCTGCATCTCCTTTCCATGGAATCCACCAATTTCTCACAAAATGAAACTGGGATGTTCTGCCATTCATGTGCAATTTCTGCATAAAGTGCATTCTTATTAAAAAAAATTTTGGCTAGAAATTGTCTTTTTATGTATTCCCACAAGTGTTCTATAGGGTAAAAGATACAGTGTAAAGTATCAATTACCAACCGTAAGGAATGGTGGAGGTTCGGGTTTGGTCTGCGCATGTTTTTCACGATCTGGAGTTGGACCAATTTTTTGGATAGATGGAATAATGGATCGGTATCGTTACTTGGAAATACTACAAAACATTATGCTTCAATATGCTGAAGATGAAATGCCAATTAAGTGGATTTTTCAGCAAGACAACGGTCCGAAGTATTCTTCTAGGTTGGTAAAAGAGTGGTTCCAACAGGAAAAACTGAATATTTTAGAATGGCCATCTCAATCCCCGGATCTTAATCCTATAGAACACTTGTGGGAATACATAAAAAGACAATTTCTAGCCAAAATTTTTTTTAATAAGAATGCACTTTATGCAGAAATTGCACATGAATGGCAGAACATCCCAGTTTCATTTTGTGAAAAATTGGTGGATTCCATGGAAAGGAGATGCAGAGCAGTTCTCAAAGCAAAACGGGGAAGCACTAAATATTAACAAAAACACTTGTTATTACTGAAAAATAAACATTATTTTTATGAAAAACTGCATGTTTCCATACTTTTTTCCGTACGTTTTACGAGGTCTTGTCTCAATTCTTGGTAAATATTTTTTTCTAGCTGCCGTACACCAATGTTCTTTTAGAATTTGAAGAAGAATATTAAAATGTATTTTTATACCAAGTTTCATCAACGTAGGTATAAGGGATTTTATGTTAGAACTGAAATTGTAAATCTTTAGACCATGTTTCCAAACTTTTTTCCGACACTGTATGTATGTAGTGTTCAGGTATTCCTTCCTCACAAAGAAATCGATCAAATATGGTATCTTATATCTATCAGTCGCCCAGTTGGTTTACCCGTCGAGTGAAAATCACAATTATATTCGATAGCTGCAGAATAAAGCATTCTACCTATCTAAGAAACGCACCGGGAACCTCAGAAGGTGTGTTTCGCGTTGAAGTCACCACCAATAATAAAATTTGGTTGCCAATAGATACATACATAGATGGAACGTTGAAAGGAAAATGTCTTTTTCTTACTAGTACGGTGCTTATTTGCATCGCTTATAATTCAACCTTTACTTTTACCGAATGTTCAATATATTTTTTCATGAACAATGATGATCCGTCTTTAGCCCTTCCCGATGGGTGAAAGGCGTGATATGCTATATGATCTTTTATTTTAGCATTCGAATGTTTTGTTAAATGGGTTTCACAAACCAATCGATATCTTTTTCTCTTATAAATATTTCAAACTAGTTGTGGCTTTGTATAAGCCCCTTGGCGTTCCAAGTAAGAAGCTTTAGCATTTCTTTCATAACTTGGTTGAAGTGCGCGTGTTGCGGATTTTATTTTCAAGTGAAACTAGTCTCTCGAAAATAAGTTTGTTTGTTTTGCATTGCTCTTCAAGTTTAGCAAGAATTATGGAAAAGACGTAAGATACCGCCTCTGCGAACTATCGCTATCACCGTTTTCCACTGTTCGCAATCTCGATAATTGCCTGGGTGTTTTTCTTTGCAGTTTATGCAAGTGGCTGGGGTTTCACGTATTGCGGCTCTTTCTGGCAATACTAGCAATAGCTAGGTCTTACCAATATTTCCTGGTCTCCTTCTGAACGTTGTTTTTTATTTGCACCTATCAAGTATCGAACTCGAAATTTTAATCAAACTTGACATTACTGTGATGGAGAAGTCCAAAAAAGTGGGTCCGGCAATTCCATCTGTCTGTCTGTCTGTCTGTATGAGCTACTGCAGTCTAAACGGCTGGACGGATTTGCTTTAAACTTCATATCTATGGTCTCTGGGTTTACACCTCGATAGGAATTTTCATTCTAACCTCAAAATTAAGGGTAGTTTACTTAAGGCCGATTTCATTTAAAATGGATTTTCTCGAAAACGGCTTTAACAATTTCGATAAAATTGTTAAAATTGCACTAAATATTAACAAAAACACTTGTTATTACTGAGAAATAAACATTATTTTTATGAAAAACTGCATGTTTCCATACTTTTTTCCGTACGTTTTACGAGGTCTTGTCTCAATTCTTGGTAAATATTTTATTCTAGTTGCCGTACACCAATGTTCTTTTAGAATTTGAAGAAGAATATTAAAATGTATTTTTACACCAAGTTTCATCAACGTAGGTATAATGGATTTTATGTTAGAACTGAAATTGTAAATCTCTAGACTATGTTTCCAAACTTTTTTCCGACACTGTATGTATGCTATGAAGTGGCATACTACGTTTTTTGCGAAAAATTCGAATAACGGTAATATTGAAAATTGGGTGTTTCTCGGGTAATTCTTCGGCTTAAAATTAATATTTCTGGATTATAAGACAAATAGCCCTAACGTTTTCTGCAATTCACCCAAAGATCGTATATGGCCACGCCGACTTTTTAAAAGCGTTTTTATAAAAACAAAAATTTTTATGGGTGGGCCATCTACTGATTTCTTTCTGAAGCAGCTTGAATTGGATAACGATTTTGGGCGAAACATCATCTTTTCTGACGATGCGCATTTTCATCTCGGCGGCTACGTTAACAAACAAAATTGCCGCATCTGGGGCATTTAATTTTGTTCATTTTATTACATTATTTAAAAAGAAACTTATATTTGGCCCGACCTGTATAAACTACATACATACCTACTTATGAGTATAATGTTATGACTATTATTCCATCGAAACGCAGAATGCCACGCCTGGGAAAAGCAAGATTTGCATTTCAATCCTGATAAGATTGTAAACGTATAGTCAACTGTAAACTTATGTAAAACCCAGTCGTGCACTTTATTTTTCATGTCGTCAAGGATTCTAAAACCTATAGCTTGTAAGTCGTACATGACGTTTTCTTTAGTGCACGAAGGGTGGAGTCCCCTGGCTTTTGTGGCCCTTTTGTGGCTCGACTTAAAGTGAAGAACCAGCTTTGCGCTTTTTGCTAGGCCTTTTCTTTTCAATCCAATCCGTTTCGCGTGCTAACTGATCTCCATCCGTCTGATATTCCTAACTAGGCGAACGCTGTGGACTAGAAACGCTAACTTTTAGGGAGTGGTTTGAAACATTATTTTCTGGTTTGTTTACTCCGAGTGAATCTATTTTTTTTTTTTAGGCTCACAGTAGGTTGCTCTATTTCGGTAAGCTGGATTCATAGTTTGTCGTTCTCTTTCTTTAAGCTTTTCGACTTCACTGAGTCCCGTATTTTACGCGCTGGCGCTTCCGGCGGACTTCTTTTTCCGGATAGGAGATCCGATCTAGATAAAGGAGATCAAGGTACCCTTGAACTTTTGGAAAAGGGATAAATCAATCCCGAGCTGGGGTAATATATCTTTTTGTTTTATACATTGCACGTTCTGTATACACTACGCTCGGTATACGGAGGTGGTTTTTAGTCGTCTCTTATGACATGCATGTCTACTTCGTATATTTGCTGGGCCCTATCCGAAGGGGTAATTTTTAGGATAGTGAGAAGGCCCGCTGCACAGCATGTGGATCAATAAAAATCTTAAAGTGATCCAACAAACACTAGTTATGGCTTGCGTTTTGATTTAACTTATTTCCATTTGCTTTTTATGGAACTCTATATACTTTAAAAGTCACTTCTACTTATGTAGGAAATTTTTGGTGGAAATAGTAAATTTTCGTGGCTCATATGGTATTTTCGTTGAAAAATGTCTGGCAGCACTACACCAGTATTCTCAGCCACAGGTGTGATCTGTATAGTTGAGCTGTTGGTATTGTCAATTATTTTCTTCAGTCTTATGCTACAATTTGCGCGGACATGTCTCATAAATTGTATGTATGTACATTCGATGAGAAACATGGTACAGTTGTAGATTTTTCTTTTTTTCTTCTACTTCTTCAGACCTGGCATCTCCACACATCTCTCTTCATGTTACTCCACGATTCAGTTACCTTGGTACATTGAAAGTGAAGTTTGGGGGTGCATTTCATGCACAGAGCAATTTTACCGTCAGTGGGGAGATTTTCATCACAATGATTAAACACATACATAGTGGTGAGGAAAAAGAAATTTGAAAATAAAATTTAATGAATTCTTCAAAAAGATTGATATAATGATGTCTTATCTTAGTGTGGATTAGTTACACTTAAGTAAATAAGAATTATAGACTGGTTGGATAAATCAGTTAATTGCGCAGCACTCTAAAAACACGACTATATACCACGCTTGTCGCGGCCACTTTAGTATAGCTGCTACCGAAAAAAAAGAGTGAAATATTACACTATCCCTTTCAGACGGATTAAAGATTCTGGAGTGGCAATAATTGATAGTTCAAGTTGATGATCACATGTTTTAAGTCTCCATAAAATGGTCGCAATGTCACACAAACACGTCAGCAAAAATGTGATATTGTCAGCAATATCCTGTGATGGTCTGTATAGAGAGAGCAAAAGGGATCAACAATCAATTTTCACCTTATAGATTCCCACTCCTATTCTTAGCGTATATATATTAATTTTAATCGCAATAGTCTTTAGACCTTAAGTTTCAAATTTCACTTACTATCAGGGGGAAAACAAAATTTGGGTGTATAGGTCTTTCCATAATGGTAGTATCGGCAATGAAAACTAAGAAAGAACACAGTTAGTTAAATGATGGTGCCGGGTATAGCATTGAGTTTGTCTGAAAAACAAAAAAATATGTTCTAAACTGGCTAAATGATTAAAGGAACTCATTATCTGTAGATCGACCAGATTAACTGATTTTACGGTACTGGTCAATGGTAACTCAGAGTACGCAAATACGGTAATTCATGCATATGTAAACATTTCTACATTTAATACCTGATATTTAAAAGATAACCTTTTCTATTTTTTATTTATTATCACATAGTAATACTATTTTACTTTTCAGCTTCAACCAACTAGATCTACCACTTTACAAGTCATTTGAGAAATTACGTGCATGTTTGACGAAAGCCATTCATGAATGCTCCGAGGGATTTGGTTTCGCTTAAATATTACTTAAATAGGCATATAATAATAATCATTTGTTGTAATGTTTTGAATCAATCACATACTGATACGTGTAAACTTATATATTATAGATGTTAAATGAAATAAAATTAAATAACTAAAATGTGATACTGTTTTAACTGTCGTCTACTAAACAATCTGGATGCAGTTGGAAAAGTAACAAATGTTATGAGTAAAACAAAGTCTTCTTCAAAGTAAGTCGAAACTGCAAATAAGAATAAGCCACGCACTTGGAAAAGCGCTTTATATGACCCCATAATATGTGCTTTTAAAACAGACTTTGAAACTCGAGGTTTTGATCAAACTCGACATTAGTATGATAGCGAAGTCGAAGAAAGTGGGTTTGGCAATGCCGTCTGTCTGTCTGTACAAGAGGCTACAGCCTAAATGGGTGGACGGATTTAGGTCAAACTTCATACATATATGTATAGGGCCTGTGGGATAATCCCTAGAGGCGTACTTTACTTTACTTTACTTAAGGCCGACTTCAATAAAAATGGAAACGGCTCTAACGATTTCGATAAAATTTGACATGTGTGGGACTTTAATCCTCTAAAACCACCTCTGCCTCCAACCCCGGTTCCCCACGGTACCACCGTTAGGCATTTCATCACAGGGGGGGTTTTCAGCCGTAGCTGCTTCTCTCTTAGTCTGCATGTCCGGAGGTGTAAATGCGCATGCACGAAAGTCTGTCTGTCGGTGTGTGTATTATGTACGTATGTATGTATGCATGCATGTATCATTGTGTCAGGTGTGTATGTCGATTCATGTCGCGAGCGTTTGACTGCTTGTATGCGCATTTCGTAGCTCTGGTTGTGTGTATGAGTATGTGTATGGGGATGTGTGTCGGTTCGTTGCGTTCGGTTGCTTGGTAGTAGGCGTATGCGTTGATACATGTATTTGCCGGAGTGTGCAGATTCTTACCGTCGGGTTGCTCGTTCTTCCAGGCGAAGCTGCTGCATTATCATTGTGATAACTTCATTTGCCGTCTCCCAGGCTTCAGACGTCGTTAGCATGAAAGTTATCAGCCCTCTTCGTGTCACCTGTCCACCTATTGCCATTTCGAGTATATCCCTGGCCGTCGAGTATCCTCGGCATTCCATCAGGATATGCTCTGCATTCTGAGTTTTCCCATCGCAATGCGGGCAGTATGGGTCATCCGCATGTTTGTACTTGTAGAGGTACTCCCGGAAGCATCCATGCCCCGAGAGGAATTGCGTTAGGTAGTAGTTTACCTCTCCGTGTCTTCTACTGTTCCACTCCTCTATGTTGGGGATTAATGTGTGGGTCCATCTCCCCTTGGTGGTAGTATCCCATCTATCTTGCCACTGTGCCTGGATGGCAGCGCCAGCTATTCTTCTTTGTTCCGGCTCGGTTCCACGTTGTTTGGCTGCCTTTTTGACTTCTAAGTCAATAGGCATTCTGCCCGATATCACGCTTATGGGTTCCGCAGACACAGTTCTAAAAGCGCAGCATACTCTTATCGAAGCGACTCGGTGCGATGCGTTCATATATTTCATGTACGACTTGACTTCCGACGCTGATGCCCACACGGGAGACGCATACATAAGCATCGACTTGCTCACTGTTGCTAACAGGTTTCTGATTGGCTGCCTGGGTCCTCCTACATTTGGCATTATCCTCGACAGTGCCGCTACTGCCCAGGAGGCTTTTTCACCTGCGTATCTTAGGTGCTCTTTGAAACTGAGCCTGTGGTCCAACAGCATTCCCTGGTATCTAATGTGTGGGCTCGACTCAATGCTATGCTCGCCAACCTGTATGGTGAAGTGTTCTACCCTTTTTCTGCTGCTTATTAGTACTGCTTCTGTTTTGTGGTCCGCCAGTTCTAAGTTTGATGTCTGTAGCCAGGCCCTGACATCTCTGATCGCATGCCCACATTTCTCTGACGTTTCGGTAATCGTTTTTGCCACAGCAACTACTGCAATATCGTCTGCGTAGCCAATGATGTGTACTCCGCTCGGCTTTGGTATTCTTAGGATCCCATCGTACATTATGTTCCATAACACTGGGCCAAGCACTGACCCTTGCGGAACTCCTCCAGTAATGTTATATTCCTTTGGCCCTTCTTCTGTGTCGTAGTGAAGGGTTCTGTCTTTGAGGAAGCTGGCGATTATTCTCCTTAGATAGTTAGGTGTCTGCAGGTTGCATAAGGCCCTGCTTATACAGTTCCAGCTGACTGAGTTGAAAACGTTTTTAATGTCGAGTGTTATGACGGTACAGTACCGCTTTGTCCCTCCTAACCATCTTCTTCCCGCGATTGCTTCACGCGCAATGCACACTGCCTCTATACCATGTATGGTGCTTCGCTTCTTTCTGAAGCCATACTGTTGGTTGGAGAGCCCGTGGTCTCCTTCAGTGTGTCTCTCGAGTCTTGCTCGTATAATTTTCTCCAGAATTTTTCCCATTCACAGCGGCCTGTATGACGACGGCTGGTCAGGTGGCTTGTTACCCTTCGGGATGAGGACTAGCCGCTGCCTTTTCCACTGTAGTGGGAATTCTGCTTCCACTAAGCATGTCGTATACAATTGTGTTAAGATCTCTGGCCTTATCTTGATCGCTTTTTTAAGGACCAGGTTCGGGATTCCGTCCATTCCTGGCGTCTTGTTGATCTTTATCGCTACTGCTTCTAGGATTTCCTCAGTTGTTACTGGCGGTATTATCTCCGCTTCCGCTGACGTTTCTTGGGAGAGTATCGGGACCTCATCTTTCGCCGGAAATAGAGTGCTAACTATCAAGCGCATCATGTTCGGACATATCGGTGCAGCTGCCGTAACATGTTTCAGTTTTTTCATAACTATTTGATACGCACTTCCCCATGGGTTGTGCTGCAGTTCATCTCTTAGTGCCTGAAACGATTCTCGTTTGCTCTTTTTTATCAGTTTACGGAGCTCTTTCCTTTTAGTTTGGAATTGGTCCCGTAGGACTTCGTAGTCTCCTATGTCTCTGCGTCTGGCTCTCTGTTGCCGTCTACGCATTCTGAGGCAATCTGCGCGCAGATTCGAGATGTCCTCACTCCACCAATATACAGGTATTCTGCCGTTTCCTTTCCTTTTACGTGGCATGGAAGCATCACATCCTCGGGATAGGGACCTTGTCGCTTCTTTGGCTTGTTGTTCTGCTGCGCCCGTTGGTGTATACATAGTTTCCAGCACGTATTCAAGTATCTCATTATCTAAGTTATCTGTAGCGGTAGCGGCGCTGGGGTCGATCTTTACCCTCTGTCTCAAAAATGATGGCATGGTGGTCGCTGTGTGTATACAGGTCTGAGACATGCCATTTTATTTTCTCGCTATTGACCTGCTGGCGAATGTCAGGTCGATGATGGAACCTGCCCTACCATTGTCGAAAGTGTTACTATTTCCCTAGTTGAGTAACACTAGATCGAGGCTAGCAAAGGCCTCAAGGAGCGTCTTGCCTCTCTGGTTTGTCCTGGCACTGTTCCATTCTACTGCCCATGCATTGAAGTCCCCGGCTATAATCTTTGGTGACTTCTCTCGTGCTTCGGCTACAAGGCTGTCCGGCATTTGGCAGTATTCATGCATAGTCGCGCTAGGTGGGGCATATCAGCTGAAAAAGTGAATTCCCTTCACTTTGGCGTAGACGAAGTTTTGACGCCTTCCCGGATCCTTGCGTTCGAAGGGGTAAGTGCCGCACATCCATATCGCTGCCTTTTTGCTCTGGTCTTCTACCCATCTTCCGCTGCAGTAAGGTGTTTTGTACTGTTCGCAGATAAGAGCTACATCCGCATTTTCTTCTCTCGCCGTTTGTGTGAGTAGATCCTGGGCGGCTTCGCAATGGTTTAGGTTAATTTGGATGCACTTCATGATCGTTTTGGACATGTGCCCGTGATGTCGTTTTCATTCTTGCAATGTCTTGCAACATGTCCATACTCGAGGCATCTGTAGCATTGTGTCGGTGCTAAGTGCTCCCGGATCCTGCAGCGTACCCATCCCACGCGCATATGTCCTGCGGCGATCATCTTAGATGCCTCATTAGGTGTAAGATTAATGAGTGCAGTTTGAGTTCCTCCCCTTGCCATTCGTAGGGATTTAACAGCATCAGTGGTTATTTCAGCTGATGCTGGGAACTGCTCTCCGATTGCCTTGCAGATGTCCTCCGGGGTTGTGACCTCGTCCAAGTCGCGACATTCGACTGTTACTAGAAGACATAAGGACTTCACCTTTGCTTCACTTTGTAGTACTTTCGCCATCTCTTCTTTGAATTGCTCGGTTTTTCCGTTATTGGCCTTGTTAAGTTCAAAGAGCAGTTCCCCTTTCGCTGCTTTCCTAATTTTGTTAACGCTGTCCCCGAGTTCTTTAAACTCTGGCTTCGACTTCATCATTTTAAGAATGCTTGCGTAGGACGTTTCCCCTGTTTTCGATATTAGTATAGCATCGGGCCTTCCGGGTTTTTCCCTGGTCTTACCACCTTGCTTCTCTGTTTTGTCTGGCCTTTTTTCTTCTTTTCCATTCTCCTTTTCCTCTTGGGTTTTCCTCTCTGTTTTATGTTTTGCCTTCACTCGACTTTTTTTGTCGTTTCGGCACTACCTTCCATTCCCGTGCTTCGGTAGGTGCGGCAGCTGGTCTTCGGCCTCTCTTTGTCGTTTCGCTTCTCCCTCCATGTTTGGTTTTAAGGCTGGAGAGGTCTGCGCGCTTTTGTTGGCCCGATCCCTGCTATTATCCTTCGTTGATGTTTTTGCCTTCACTGCTCTTCTATGCAGTACCGACATGAGGTACTCATTGCATTCTGCAGTTCTGCGATTTTCCGCCCTAGTTTCTCAAGGTCTTCTGAGCCGTCTTCGCTTCTTCGAACTTCCCGTGTTCCTCCAATCGTCATTGGATTGCTAGGTACCACACGTGAGCTGGTGTCACCTTCGCTTGTTGCTGCCTCCCTTCTGACTCCTGGTGGAGCCGATACCAATGGGGCCGGTTTGCTCGTCGTATCCTTCCTTGCGGGTGACTCGCGTCCTTCCAGACTTCTCTGTGGTGCTGCCGCTTGGTCACCTGGTGACCTCGGCATCTTGGAGCTCCTTAGGAAGGGGTTCACTGCCTTCTCATTGGTGCTGTTTCTACTACCGTCGCTCCTTTTGTTTGTATTGTTTGTATTGTTTGTATTCATTTCTGGTGAGTCCCCACTCAAAGCCGCTATAAATGCTCGGATGTGTAGTCACCCTAGGATCTCATGGTTATCTATGCAAGCAGTGAGGCCATGCAAGGGTTGGCACAAGCCTTTATGAGGTCTTATGTCAGAGCCAGATCGGTGCTAAACAGGAATGTTACATCTGTACCTACACCATTAACTTAATGGTGACTAGACATTGAACGTACTTTGAGGCCTGCCATGGTTTTAACGGGACGGGGGCGCATGTGGCATTGGCCTGAAAGCCATTTCAGCAAGATTTCACTCTTACCTACTCAGGTAACAGAATACCACACACGTCAGCCCTCATGTCTTCAGTTCCAAATCGTTATTTCCAGTATCCATTAATTAAGACCTTACTGGGCTCGGTCTTAATGCCTTTGTCCTGTTACAGTTCCATTCGTTTATCATATTGCGTATCCGGGGTCCCCAGATACGCTACTATGTGTTTTTGTTTTTGGTTTTCGATTGATGCTGCGTACGCGGTCCCTCGTTGGCTAGGGCTTTTCCTCCCGGCAAGGTGGGAGTTATACCGCCCCTACTCGGTCGCCAGAGCCTTGTCAGTCGCAAGCAGGGTGTACCACGTGCAGGTGAGGTTGGCAGTTTGTAAGTTGAATTACGCTTTACACCCCTCGGCGATTGGGCTAAAAATTATTATTTGTAGGTAATAAGACAAGTGCAAAACAATGGCGTACCAAATTTTGGAATGCCACGCCCACTTTTATAAAACTTTTTTTTTCAAATTTTTTGCTAGAAAACGCCCACTTTTTAAGGGCGTTTTTATAAAAACAAAAAATTGAATAAACTCCTACAATGTTATGACTATTATTGCATCGAAACGCGGAATGCCACGCCTACTTTACTGGGAAAAATAAGACTTGGACCTCAATCCTTTTAAATGTTTGCACTTATAGCATTACAGTGCAAGTACGTACGACCCAGTCGTGCACTTTACTTTGAAGGTGTTTTGATTTTTTAATTTTTTAATTTTTTAGCTTCACGTTGGTTACTTTTTCGGGAGATGTCCTGTTTCGTTTTGTTTATTATGTTATGTATGTTAGTTGTAGATGTAGTTGTTATTGGTGTAGTTACGATTTTGGTATTGCTTGCTGTTACAGTAGTCGTTGCTTGTAAGGTTGATGCAATTGTTGTTGAAGTTGATGTGGTTGCAGTAGGTGGTTTGTTAGTGTAGGTAGCGAGAGAGGAGTCGTTGTCTACGATAAGCACGTTGATTAAAAAGCTTAGGTGTTACAAAGCTTTTAGAGTGGGGTTCCAAAGTTATTCCAGAATCCACTTATCCGCTGACAGCTGGTTAATTACCAGAAAAAGGAGAATACGGAAAATAAAAAAAAAATGTTTTTACCTTCTTTCTTCTTTATGCTGTGTTCTGGTGATAACTTTAGCAGGCATCAGTAATTTGCATTAAATGCAAGTAGCAGAAGATTATTCTGCGTTTATTACGCACGGAATAATATGTTTTTCGTTTTAAAAACTTATACTGATATAAGCACGTTTGCGTTACTTGACAGGGTTGCCGGACGGTTAGTGCGCATTGGAACGGAAGATTTCGGCCATAAGAGCCAATAATCCAAGCATGTTCCCGTAGATCAATGAAGTATTTTGGAGAAATGACATCAACGACCTTCCGTGTATTAAAATACCCCGAACAACGAACGAGTTCAATAACAGCAGGGATAATGCTGTCGAGGATGACGACTTCTTCATGATAGAAGATCCACAGGAGAAAGTAGAGGTTATAGGAGCGACTTTCCAGGAAGTGTACAAGGGGAATAATAGCGTTCACCCGAACCATGACCTGTAAAATCGCGTCCTTGTGCACTACATGCCTTCGAAATGATATGCAGGAATGGCGATCTAGGAACACTGGTTTCACCGTGTCCAATGAAGGGAACATGGCAAACAATGCCATCGCCAATGACAGCGTTCATCCCCCGTTCATATCGAAGGTAGAACTCCAAGCGATCTTCGTCTCACTGAGGAATAAGAAATCCGTGGGAATCGACGGAATTCCGAACATTGTGCTCAGACACCTCCCTCTAGAAGCGGTAGACATATACACCACCCTGTTTAGCAATGCGCTGAATAATACACATTATCCGGCGCATTGGAAGACAGCAGTGGTGCAGCCCATTCCCAAAAGGGGAAAAGATACATCCAATCCGGCAAATCTCCGGTCGATAAGTCTCCTTCCGAACATCAGCAAGGTATTCGAAAAAGTTATTCATAGAGCCCTAAATAAGTGGGTTGAGGACAAAGATATAATTCCGGATACCCTACATGCCGCGTCTAAACTGGTGTCGGACGTCCAATGGAATAAAAGCAAGAATCAATGCACGGGTGCCTGCCTGATTTGGAGAAAGCCTTCGATACCGTATGGTTGGAGGTGCTCTTCTACAAGTTGAGCAGGCTGGGAATCAGCAAACCACTACTGTACATCATATGTAATATGCTCACCAGTAGACAGTTTGTTGTGAAAAACGGCAACGTGACTTCTGTTGCTACGTTTCAAATTAAAAACGGTCTGCAACAGGCTGCGGTTAATTCGCCTATCCTTTGTTGGCTTGGTTGGCTTGCGCACAGGTCAGGTCCTAAGGTCGAGTTTATTGCAACTCTCTTGCAATGTGACTTCGACAATATCCAGCGATATTGTGATGACTGGAAGTTAAAGATCAACTTCCAGAAATCGGAAGCCATCCTGTTCAGAAATCCGTTATCTGGGGCCTCAAGGGACACCAGAAAGAATTGGCGAAAGTTCTCTGTCGTGGGACCGAACGGACGACCATTGGCGAGTAGACAAACGTCGTTGCCCTCACAAAGAGACTGTTTTATAGCAGCCAACTCGATGCGAGGGTGAAGGTAATCTGCTACATGGCCCTCATACCAATGCCAATGCTCACCTATGGCTTTCCGGTGTGGTTCAACGTGGGAGCAAGCTTGATGGAAAGGATTCGGATGTTTGAGAGAGCTTGTCTTCGGGCTTGCCTTCATTTATACAGAGCACCAGAGTCCGAGTACAAAAGATTCTACTGCAATGAGGTCCTCTATAAAAGGGCGAATCTGATCAGAGTGGACAATTTCCTGGTGAAGTTGATTCGCGGTCATATTGCAAGAGCAATGAACTCAACCAATAGCCTGATCTTTGGGGCTTACTACCCCAATGATAGGTACCACGAGAGAGTGCGCCTTAACGGCTTTGTCCCCCAGAGGCGTTCCTCTATTTCGATAGACAAGGTCTGATACAAGAAAGAACGGGTACGCCGTTAATCTACCACGTCGCCAGAAAAACTGTGGATCGGCGACTCAACTACGACCGAGGCGTAGCACAGACAACTGAGGATCGTCTCCGATTCAGTAGGTCGGTATCGGGGCGAGATGTTAATGATGTAAAACGGCAGCACCAAAAGTTTTGGTGGCTTTACGAAGAGGGAACTCCCTCGTTGATCCCTCTTAATCCTGGCTAGCCCTTGTAGGGCAAGCTGGCCATTTTATTTATTTTCTATTTTTACTTGCACCTATACCTATAGGGCAAGTATTGTATTCGTGCAAAATTTGGAACTCGAGATGTTAATCAAACTTGACATTACTATAATAGAGAAGTCCAAAAAAGTAGGTCCGCCAATGCCGTCTGTCTGTCTGTCTGTCGGTCTGTCTGTCTGTCAGTCTGTCAGTCTGTCAGTCTGTCAGTCTGTCAGTCTGTCTGTCTGTCAGTCTGTCAGTCTGTCAGTCTGTCAGTCTGTCTGTCTGTCTGTATATTCGACTACAGCCTAAACGGCTGAACGGATTTACTTCAAACTTCATATATAGGGTCTGTGGGATATTCCGGGCGAAATTTGAATTTTCATTCTAACCTCAAAATTAAGGGTAGTTTACTTAAGGCCGATTTCAGTTAAAATGGATTTTCTCAAAAACGGCTCTAACGATTTCGATAAAATTTGATGTGTGGGTTAGTTTGGGCATATGCTATGAGGTGGCATACCACGTTTTTCACGAAAAATTCGAATAACGGTAATATTGAAAATCAGCTGTTTCTCGGGTATTTGTTCGGCGATTGGGCTAAAAATTATTATTTGTAGGTTATAAGACAAGTGCAAAATAATGGCATACCAAATTTTGGAATACCACGCCCACTTTTATAAAACTTATTTTTTTAAAAATTTTTACTAGAAATTGAGAAAAAATTATTTAAGCAAACTAATAGACCTTCAAATTGTCTATAATTCACTCAAACACCCTATCTGGCCACGCCCACTTTTTATGGGCATTTTTATAAAAACAAAACTCCTACAATGTTATGACTATTATTCCATTGAAACGCGGAATGCCACGCCTACTTTACTGGGAAGAGCAAGACTTGGACTTTAATCCTGATAAAATTATACACTTATAGCATTACGGTGCAAGTACGTACGACCCAGTCGTGCACTTTATTATATTTACCCTGACCGGCTTACATAGTTTTACAGTACTTGTAGGTGTTGTATATGTGAGGTATCGCCAGCACAGCAGTCGGCTTACATGTATATTTAATACAAAAAAAAATAGCAGCAGTCGGTTAAAAAAAAAAAACAAAAATAAAAAAATAAAATAAAAAAAGGAACGCATTTAATTACGTTTTTAGCATAAGTAGGTTAAGTAGATTAAGATTTATTTTAAGGTAGAATTAAGTTTTATATAAAAACAAAAAAAAATCGTTCAGCTACAAAGTTTTGACAAAAACCTATTTTCTTTGTTAAATTAAATAAAAATTAAGTAAATAAATAAAAAAAATGAATTAATAATTATTTATTTAGTTAGATTACGTCGAAAGACATAGATTAAGAACTAAGCTTAACTTAGAGCGCCCACATAGACCAGTCAATTAGTCATAACATAGTTAAGTTAGTTAAGCTAGTTTTAAGCGTGGCAATTCCAAAATTTGGCACGCAATTATTTTGCATTTGTCTTATAACCTAGAAATATTAATTTTTAGCCCAATAGCCGAACAAATACCCGAGAAACAGCTGATTTTCAATATTACCGTTATTCTAATTTTTCGTAAAAAAACGTAGTATGCCACCTCATAGCATATGCCCAAACTAACCCACATATAAAATTTTATCGAAATCGTTAGAGCCATTTTCGAGGAAATCCATATGTAAATTGAATAACCAATCTTTTACTTTTTTAATGAACGAAGGAAAGTGTAGTGTTTCTCTGATATGCAAGGGCAAATTATTAAATAATTTTGAAGCTGTACATGTATGAAAATGTGCAAAATGTGTTTTGTGTGCAGGCGTACCGATTGAAACGCGTTTTAAATATCGATCACGCAAAAAAAACAAAACAAATCACAACGAGCACAAAAATCAAACATTAGACAAACAAAGCAGTACAAACTAAAAAAAATAAAATAAAAAATCCTCACGTAGTGCCGATTGTGTACAGTGCAGAGCAGTGCATAAGCAAAAACAAAAAAAGTATGTGCGTGTCAGTGCGGGCCATCCTCTCCCTGTTCTCCATCTCGTGGGTCTTATTGCATTCGCCGTATGGTAGTTTCTATTTCTATTTTCTATTCTATGATGTAGCCTACCAAATCCAACCACAGTACGCCTCATGTTCCAATCCGAAATTTAACTTCATGTGGTTAAAATTCACCGTCCGTAGGCAAATTATTTATAGAAGCCCCAATTTAGACAGCAATTCTACTTATACTGAGTTTGATGCGCTAGCTGACTCCATCACTAGAATTGTCTCCATTTATACTAATACTGAGATCGTTATTGCGGGAGTTACATACTCCGCATAGCAACGGCGAGGTGTATAATGTGATCCAGTGATCATTTCCTCTCGTCGCAATCGCCATTGTCTTTAACTCGGCTAGCCAGGAGAGCGTCAATACCCACGGGACCTTCTCACCATGTGCTGAGCGTCAGAAATCCAATCTCCCACCTAGAGAGGATTCATCACGCTGCCGATGAGTGTACTCTTTTTTTTCCTTATGTATTATATTATAATTTCTGTTACCACATTGTGTTTTTTTTTTACTCATTATATTATTTTAATAAAGATCGTAGAGCAGATCACTTGTTTTGATCTCACTAATATGGGAACAAACCCATAATTGGCGCAGTCGTTTTCAATAATTCTGAAAATAATTCTGAAATTAAATTGTAAAAGTAAAGTTAAATAAATTAAAATAAACTGTGAGAAATAAAAGTGAATTCAAATCATTAAGAAAAGCAACAAACTAATATTCAAAAACATCTAACAAATTAAAGAAAAAATTTTAAAAACTAAATAAGTTCGACAATGCCTAATTCACCGGATTATTGGAGGATTCTCGATTACCTACGCTGCCTTTCATCGATTGGATGTGCCGAAGAATTAAGAATACTTTGCGGACAAAATAATTTGTTGTTTTTCTTGGTAAGTCCACTATCGATTGCTATACTTATCGCTAAATTTTCGTATGTCCCTTAAACACCCAAAGGAAATTGAAGCCTTGAATTGCCCATACAGTGTAGTTCGTAGTAACGTGAACTTAGAGTTAAAGACCGTTCAATTACGTAATATAAATTTTACACGTGCTACTGATTACGATAATATTGATTCAATCGCAAATAAAAACGTTACCGAAATCTGTAACGTTCTGAGTAGTAAAGACTGTTTTAAAATGAATTCTAATGAGGGTACTACTAATTTATTTAATTCGTTCAGAATTCCCTATATTGTTAAAGATCTGCCCAATTTCGATGGTAATCCCAGGTTACTGTATGATTTTTTGAACAATGTCGAGGAAATTTTTAGTTTGATGTCTGATATTTCTGATAATAGATATGCTACCATTATTTTAAGAGCAATTAGGAACAAAATAGTAGGCCCAGCTAATGAAGTGCTTAACATGTACGGTACCATATTGTATTGGAAACAAATCAAAGACAACCTGACTATTCACTACTACGACAAGCGTAATGAAACTAGCTTGGTTCGCGATTTGCATAATTTCAGACAAAATAACTGTTCAGTTGAAACATTTTATTCAGAAGTCATTGCAATCCTTTCCACAATGGTAAATCATATAAGAATGCAATATAATCAAGCAGAGTGTTATAAAAGCTAAACAAAGTTTGTATGAGGAAATGAGTTTAAATACCTTCTTATCTGGCCTAAGGAAGCCACTTGGGTCAACCATAAGAGCTATGAGGCCGAAGAGGCTGGCAGAAGCACTAAATTTCTGTCTGCAAGAAAAAAATGCTTCATACTTTCTTAAGCCCCAAAGCTCTTTTTTTCCAATCCCTCAGACTTACCAACAACAACAGCATTTTCCCCAACCAAACTATAGTACGACTCAAGCATTTTACAGGAACCCGCAACCTCTAAGACAACATTTTTCTAACTCACAACCATTGTACAGGCCAAATCTGAATATCCAAGAACCAACCTTCGCACAGTTTTCAAACATTCCACAGCAAACTTATAATCAAGCTAGTATGAATCGATATCCTACTGTAAGGCCACCCCAAAACATTAGGGCACAATCATCTTTCGGGTCACGTCTGAGTCGAAACTCAAATACTGGAAATATCCCTTCTCCCGAACCTATGGATACATCAAGCGCAAATACTCGCAACTATCGCGGTAGAAATAATTCCAGAGGAAATCGTTCATCACAGTATAGACACCAACTATATAATGTTGAGGGAAATGATAGTATTAGTAACAGAAATACAAATCAGATCAGTGGATATCAATACGATCCGCAATATTGCCGAAACCTTAGCTCCTCAACAGCACCACAAAGCTATTTAGAAAATGAGGTTGATGATCAGAATTTTCGCTTACCAGCCTCGGAGAACCAATAGGTTTTATTAACATAAACAATTTTGGTTCACACTTGTTACAATACATTATTATAAACCGCTTCAATCGTCAGTTAAAGTTCCTTATCGATATTGGAAGCAACAGATCTTTTATTAATCCAGAAATTTTCGACGGTAATAATGTTGAGTTCATTGACCCTATAGAGATACAAACAATTTTTAATACTTATTCAGCAAACAAGCAGATACGACTTCATGGCTTGCAAGAGTTAAATACAGAAAAAAATATAATATTAATTTTATTTAAGTTTCATGCGTACTTTGACGGATTGATTGGTGTAGATATAATGAAAAAGCTTGGAATGAAAATAGACCTCCAAAACGCATTGATAGAAACTAAAAATATTAAAATTAAATTACAATTTAAGCCTAACCTAGTTTCAAGAGTATATACTATACCTAGTCTTAGTAAGATTGTATGCCATTTACCGGTTGATGTGCAAAGCGGTAGCATAGACATTAAAACAGTTTTAATTCAACCATCACTCTCAATACCGGAGGGAATATACCAATGCAAAAATTGGTACGCATGTATGGAAGTAATTAATACTTCCGATTCCCCATTGAGTTTTGTCATTGAACAACCTATAAGGGCCCAATTAGTGAATAAAACTGAATACGCTGAATTTCAGAATTTTTCGATTAATTACGATAGAAAAGTAGAAAATAAAAATACTAGTATAAATGAATTAATTATAACCGATCATCTTAACCTGGAAGAGAAACAAGCCATATATAGGTTATGTAATAAATTTGAGCGAATTTTCTTCCGAGAGGGACCGAATTTGACCTTCTCTAATCAAATTAAGCATCACATTAAAACAAAAGATGACATCAGATCACAAAAATGCTTAATCAAGGAATAATACGCCATAGTTTTTCACCTTGGTCTTCACCAATATGGATCGTACCTAAAAATAGTTGTAGCGAAAAGTGGCGATTAGTCATTGATTATCGTAAGCTTAACGCAAAAACTATTGATGATAGGTATCCGATTCCAAATCACCGATATCTTAGATAAATTGGGCAAATCCGTTTATTTGATTTATTAGATTTTTGTCGTCGAATAACTAAAAAAAAAGCTTCTACGGTCTATCCTTACCACTGAAATCACATTCACCGCAAGGATGTGTAAGGGCGTGTTCGCCGTGGTACCTATTACGACTAAAGCTGCGCTAGGCCCGGCAGAGGCATGTACATTTGGTCCATCCGCGTCGCCCGCTCTTGTATCTAAAGTTGAAGCTGGCCAATCTGCCCTTTACTTGAAAGCAAGATATTCATCAAGTCAGCTTGCGCCTCAGGTGCTTTAGGCACTGATGCCTTTGGAGCAGCCTTTGGCAGCTGTTTTTGCGTCTTGCCCTGACCCGACGCCGTTTGGGCATATGTCAACTGGGGTGTGACGGCTTGGGAGATTAGGGGGGGACCAGGTGGACGTTTCACCTCGATCTTCTGCTGACGAAACAGATTTATTTTCTTTATGAATTGGAACTTAAGGCAACCCCGATAGTTAGCGGTATGCCCCGTGTTCCTGCATAGTGCACACGAGAGTTGCTCCTTGTCAACAGCTATATCCTTACCTAGAGGGCATTCTTCTGCCTTGTGGTCTTTGCTGCACTTAACGCATCGAGGCTGCATGTCGCAGTTTGACACGGCGTGCCCGAACCTCTGGCACCGAACGCATTGTACGATGCTTTCGCTCCTTCTTAATTTATCCCACCGTACAACCTGGTGGTCGTGGACTTTAATGCCTCTTAGACCATTCAGTTTGCTGCTGGGAGACAGCTGTACAAGGAAGAACGGTAACTTCCTATTCTCCCTCTTCGCCTTTGCCGTGATAAAAGGCTTGACCCCTACGAAATCGAGGCCGTTGCACTTTTTATCCTTCAGCAACTTAAGGATCTCCTCCGGCTCGGTAGACGGTTCGAACCCCTTCAAAAGCACCGTTTGGAGCTTTTCCCCTTTCGGGGTGAATGAGAAGAACTCCGTCGTCGAGTCCCGCAACAAATTCTTAATTTTTTGATAATCGGTTAAATTTTTACACTTTATAGCGTGCCTATCGTTAGAATACCTAATTATTGTGAATTTATTGCCTATGGCCGACTTACATAGATCCTTGGTCTCCTTTAGATCCATTTTATAGGTGTTGATTGGTGGAACTCGTTGTTTGGTTGTATTCTGCTGCTGTTGTTGTTGCTGTTATGTCTGCTGCTTCTGTTGTGTCTGCAGCTGCTGTTGTCTCTGCTGCTGTTGAGGTTGTTGTACATGTTGCTGTTGTTGTTGCTGCTTCTGCTGTGTCGACTGCTGTAGCAGCTGTTTTTTTTGGCTGCTGCGCCTTCTGCTGCTGTTGTTTTTGCTGTTGCGCTTGTTGTGGGGGCTTTTGTTGTTTCTGCTTGGTTTGCTGCAGCTGTTGCCCTTTGTTGTTGTTGTTGTTGTTGTTGTTCTTTCAGCTGCTGGCACTGCAGCTCCTCATCATGTTCCCTCTGCCTTCTGGCCGTTTGTGTTTCGTCCTCGTCCTCTGATTCGGAGGTCGCTAATTTACCATTGGTGTTATTATCACCCATGTAACGTCCTTCCCCGCCGTCGGAGACGTATGGGAAATTCTCTTCCTCATCAGTGGTTTCAAGCTGCCTTGCTGATGACGTTGACGCCCCCCCTCCTTTGCTTCTGGTGGCAAGCAAATTCAATATATTTGCATCTGATGGACGGGTCATGTGTGGAGAAAACCAGATGAGAACTTGAAATTAAAAAACATGAGACCAACTGTTAAGCATGGCGGAGGACATGTCATGGTTTGGGGGTGCATGTCGGCATCAGGTGTTGGAAATTTACACTTTATTGAGGGTAATATGAATAAGTGGAAGTATCTCGACCTACTTAAAATGAATGTTAAAGAAAGCGCTCGGAAATTGGGAATCGTGGACAGGTTCTATTTTTATCAAGATAACGATCCCAAACATACGGCGCATGTTGTAAGGGAATGGCTGTTATATAACTGCCCAAGAGTTACAAAAACGTTTTATATTATTATTTTATATATATTTTAATTTTATTATAATTTTTTTTTGTTTTTTTAGTTGGCAATGCTGGTGAGAGCTTTTAAGACATTGGAGGAAAAGCTTCTGATCGACATAAAAGCTTAGTGGTCTCGGTTCCACAATTTGGGTTCCAAAGTCAAAAGCTCTACTTTGCCACCTTTGAATGTAATAAGAAGTGTCAAAATGTGTGTATATTTTACGGGTTGGGTACGATTGACTGCATTTTAAAATCACGTTTTCAAAATCTCGCATTGTCAAAATCTCGTTTTATCAAATTCTCGCAGTTTCATAATCTCTCAAGTCGAAATTTCGAAAATAGTAATCTCGTATAAAAATTAATAATGTATGATTTCGCGTCCGTGAATTATGAATTTATGAATCTATTTATATAATTCACATATGTAGGTACTTACTCCAAGCTCAAATAATTGCACTATGTCACTTTGGGTTTTGTGGTTTTTCTTTTTTTGTTTTTTTTTTTTTCAATTGGTAACAGCTGTCAGGCAGGCGCCTATAAGCGAATTTCGGGTGGGTGGCTCGCTTCGATCGATAGCAGGGTTTTCACCATTCCGCGAATTATGAATTTATGAATCTATTTATATTATCCACATATGTAGGTACCTACTCCAAACTCAAATAATTGCACTATGTCACTTTAGGTTTTGTAGTTTTTCTTTTTTTCTTTTTTTCTTTTTTTTTTTGTTTCAAATGGCAACAGCTGTCAGGCAGGCGCCTATAAGCGAATGTTGGGTGGATAGCTCCCTTCGATCGATAGCAGGGTTTTCACCCTTTTCTCTGCAGGGTTTAGACACTCATGCGACTTCGCCGCTCCACTAAGGTTATATCAACAACTGTCAGGCAGGCGCCTATAAGCGAGTTTGGCAATAAAGTGAAGTGCGTACAGTCTCTAGCACTCTTCTTAGTGCATTTGGTCTAATGTCACAAACTAGTTCGGCCTTATGACGCTTTATCTAAGCGACATTATGCCAAATATTAATATTCGGCTTAAAGACACCTTCAAAAGCGTCATTATACCGATTTGACATAATGTCGCTTGGCACAATGTCACGGCACCTATTTGTACATTTATTTAATCTACCGTTCGAGTAAGTTTTGTTGTAGTTATCTTCACCGGCGAGAATTTGATAATGCGAGATTTCTAAATTACAAACGAGATTTTGATGATACAAAATTATAAATTTTAGATTTTGTTGTTCTGGATTTATGAAAAAATGTGAGATTTCGTAACTAGAGATTTTAATTTGCGGTCAATCGTACCACTCCTATATTTTACCTATTTCAGCTCGGAGTCTCGGCGGCGAAGTCAATAGTACTCCAATTCCTCTCGATGCAGGAGGTTGAGCACTATTTTTAGGTATACAAAACACTATTTTATCAACACTACTTAATAATGTTTTTTAAAGAAAAATTATACTATTAATATTCTTATTATTATACTATTTATATTCTTATTCACTATTATAGTCTCACTTGCTGGCTATACAGTGTTCCCAGGTTCTTCAATTTTATGAGTATTGAAATGTAAGTCTTGAATTTCCCAGTAAAGTAGGCGTGACATTCCGCATCTTCGATGTAATGATAGCTAATCATAACATTATACTGATGCTATGTATGTACGAAAGTATGAATGACCTTACACAATTTTGGTTTTAATAAAAACGCCTTCAAAAAGTGTGCGCAACTTTGTATGAAATTGAACAATTTTTTAAGACAATATATTTAGATAATCAAACTCTCTACATTTTGTCTACACATCAATTTTAGCCACGCCCACTTCTTGGGGGCATTTTCATCAAAAAGCCGATTTTAATAAAGCTTTGCATAAAACATTTAAGGACATCGTTTTAATTGATAAAATTGGTTTCCTGAAAATTTTCGAACTCGAGATTTAATTCGAATTCTGTCTCTCTGTCTATACGCTGGACTGCAGCCTAAACGGCTAGGCGGATTGGCTTCACACCTCATATCTGGAGTCTGTGGGGTCACAATTGGAGGCCAAATCGGAATTTTGATTCTAACCTAAAAACTAAGGGTAAGGATAAAACCAATTATAGTTTAAATGGATTTTCTCGAAAATGGCTATGGGACATGCTTTTTTTTTTTTTATATAATTCACTCGCGCTCAAGGGTTTATTGCTAGCCTTTTAATGTCAAGACACAGCGCGGGCGTTAGGGTAATTAGGAAGAGCAGATAGGAGATACTGATGGATGTTGATTTTAAATGTTCATGGAATGTGAGGGAAAAATAGAGCTTGGTAGAGCATTCCACATTCGTGTTGTACGGTTTAGGAAAGAATCTCTATACTTGATGGTACGTCCGAAGATAGGCTTGAGGGTATACTGCATCATTTGAGGAATCCTAGACATTTCGCAGCATACTTGTCGGACTCGAATATGTGTTCATTCCAACGCAGATGGTCGTTAACACACATACCGAGAATGGAAAGTTGTTCGGTTTCGACAATGCAAGTGCCATTCATTGATAATGGCAAAGGGTTAAGGTTACGTTTGAGTGACAACTGACAGCATTGGATTTTCGAAGCATTAAATTCCACTCTGTTGTTTATACCCCATTTCATTATGCTGTCAAGATCGGAATTTAATGAGCTTAACATACGATGCCGTTCCAGTTCTACTGCCGAAGAGCAGGGGCGTGAGTTTGGGAACGAATATGAGAAGCTGAGGTTGTTGTCGTCAGCGAAGGAATGTATTGGATTAGAAGTAGCAGACAAGAGATCGTTTATGAAAATAAGAAAAAGAGTCGGAGACAAAGCTGAGCCTTGGGTGACATCAGCATTTATATGATGAAAGGTAATTTCTAATCCATCGATGTCAAATGCACGCATTTTCGACAAAAGAGCTTAATGCCAGACTGTATCAAATGCCTTTGAAATATCAAGCGCAACAATCTTACATTCACCAGAATGATGCAGAGAGTGGTTTCAGTTTTCGGTGAGACATACCATCAAATCACCAGCGGACCTTTTGCTACGAAAACCGTACTGCCGGTCATTGCGAAATTTTCGTGATTCAAGATATTTCATAAGTTTACGAATTTTCAGCGTTTCCATGAGCTTGGAAAGCAGGGACGTAAGTGCATTGGGTCGCTAATTGGTCGGAGAGGAAAAATCGCCTTTTTTAGGGACAGCCTGGACAAAAGCTGTTTTCCATCTTCTCGGGAAGAGCCCAAAAGAGTAGGACAGACAGAAAAGCTTACGCAGAGGTTTTGCCAGCGAGGAAGAACCCCTCTTCAAAACTATAGGTGAGATACCATCTGGAAAACGTATTTGTCCAATAGCATATTCAATGCTTTTAAGTACAGGAGAAGGCAAAGCACAATCTGGGAGTGTGGAGTTGGCCTTGTCTAAAGACATGTGAAAAGAGGTGGCATACCATGTTTTCTCCAAAAGTACGTACATATAAGGGTACTTTTGAAAATTGGCTATTCCTTGGACATTTCTTCAGGGTTTAAAATAATATCTGGAGTTAGTAAGTAATAAGACAAATGCAAGGTAATGGCGTAACAAATTTTGGAACTTCCACGCCCATAGTAATAGGTTTTTTACTTTAATTCGCCTAAACACTTTTTGTGGCCACGTCCACATTTTGAAGGAGTTTTTATAAAAACAAAAAATTGTGTAAGCTCTTTCATCCTTCATGTTATGATTATTATTCCATTGAAGATGCGAAATGACATGCCTAGTTTACTGGAAAGTGCAAGATTAACATTTTAATCCTCATAAAATTGTATACTTAAGGTGCGACCCAGTCGTGTACTTCATTCATTTTAAAACAGTTTTGTTTTTATTTTAATTTTGGAAACTGAGCAGAAATTTAAAGCTTTACTGTTAATAGGTATAAATATATTCAAATGAAAATGAATTTTGCTAATCAATTGCTCTCATTTATGAGTTCTAGGTTATTGATTTTTAATGAAAACACCTCCAAAAAGTGGACGTCGCTAAATCTGATGTATGGACGAATTGTAGAGAATTCGAGTATCTAGCCATTTTATCTCAATAAAACATTTCGATTCGACAAATTAGTTAAGTCATGAAAATGAATTAAAAAAAAACTGCATAAAATTGAAGGCCCAACAACTGCTGACAACGGACGGACGGACGGACGTGGTTCAATCGTTTTCGCTATTGATACTGTTCTTGAATATATGTATACATATACTGGATTATTTCTCTATGTATCAAACTTAATATACACTGAGAATAGAGTAGAAAAAGTATCACTTGAAGGGGTATGAGATACAAACATCGACAAATTACTGTTATCTAAGGATGACTCTGGCACAGACATATAAACACAAAAAACTACATATGTGACAAAAAAGGAGATCTATTTATGGAATAACTTCCTCAGTACAAAAAATGCTTCTCAGCGATTAAAATGACACATGTTTCAAGCTGTGCAAACGTATGTAGCCCGTATGGGGTCATAGACTTTTTGATGAAGTTGATAAACTGTAAAAATATTTCGTAAAAAGAATACCCAAGTTCACACCTCACTAGGCATTTATGTTAGAAAGGAGAATTAGAGATGATCATCTACATATGTACGTTTAAGTTACGTCTGAGGAACTTTGGACTGCAGAAGCTTACCTTAAAACTGATACAAATAGATTTGCTTTCGGTAAACAAGTTGAACAAGCAATATTCGGACTTTCACCTCAACTGGAGAAAAGAGCATATAACACAAACGGAAAACGGAATGTATCAGTAAACATAACTATTCATTCGTACGGACGTGTTTCTACTTTTTGCGCAAGTGTATAGTATTTCTGAATGCCTTTCTTTTCGTTGCATATCTATCTTATTTTATTTCCTCAATCTGCTAACTACCACTGCCAAAAGTGAAACCAAAGTTTGTTAGATTATACTTTCTTATATCTAAACTTAATAAAATTAAAAATTAATGAAATGAGATAAAAAACAATTTCATAAGCTTTTCTAGCAAAACGATGAATGAGTGATGTAGGAATAGGGTAGATACTGATTGACGTCAACTTGGCGACGCACATGGTGATATTTGCTTCGAAAAACCGATCATAAATCTATGTTTCAAAATGTAGAGTTGAGAAGTATTTTTTTCTAGCTGTAGTTAAATACCCATTGAACAATGAACCGTTGTTTTTTTTTTTGTTTTTATGTACACACTTCGCCACAGCATCAGTTGAAAGTCATCGATCATAAGCTTACATTGTAAATCTGTTGATTTGTGTGAAAAATCCCACTGCTACATAATTAAGTTTTTATTGTTTTTAATATTGTGCACAGTTTTTTTTGGTATGGATTTCTTTTTGCTGAAGGATCGTCTGGCTTCTGTATTTTAACTAAAAGGCAGTTATATGATGTTATGAATGAGTATGAAGATAATGATTTTGAAGCTAAATTGGATCACCTTCAGAGCTGAAAACTTAAAGACTTTAAGCTTAAAATTGGACGTTTAAGGTATTAGACTAAGCTCAAATTTACTTTTATTGGTAGTTTCAACTTACAATCTTTTTAATTATATTAAGGCATGAATTTAAGTTAAGGTGGTTAAGTTCACAACGGAGAAATGTTAGATTTTTAAGAAAAATTAAATTTGGCTTCAGCGAGTTTTTGAGGTACCAATTTTCAATGGACGTGGCCGGCCGTCGAAAGCTCTCACAAAACTTAGTGTACAGAGCAAGAGAAGAAGAACGCAGAGCTTACGTAATGGTAATAAACCAGAGGAGCTTACTCAAATGAAGGTACGTGAAACAGGAAAATCGCAAGCTTTAAAAGTACTAAAAGAAATCATCGACTCTCCTAGGATGGCAAAGAGGTATTAGAAAGCATTTTCCGATAGTTTCCAACATAAGAAACTATGTACTCTTAAAGCTCTTTCTATTTTCGTTGAAGCAAGTCTATCTCGAAAGCAGTATGAGATAGTGAGAACTAGTGAAAAAAAAACTTTTTCCTTGCTACACTATTCTTTAAAAAGCAAAAAAACAATGCTACCCTATCCGTGAGTCATATACTGTAACAGAAACTTTAGCTGAGATAAACTTACAGGACTTACTAAACCATACAGTTAAACGCTTATATACAAACTTTAAACGAAAACGAGTGCAGTTCTATAGAACTTATTTCAAAATGGGGATGTGATGGTTCGCAACAAACGCAATTCAAGCAAAATTTTGAAAACATCTCTGATTCAGATGCAAACATCTACCAATGCTCATTTGTGCCCTTACGTTTGCTTTGCAATTCAACCAACAAAATTATTTGGCAAAATCCAACGCCATCCTCGCCAGGCTATTGTCGTCCAATAAAAATAAGTTTTGTAAAAGAAACTCTTGATATTACGCAAAGTGAAATAGCTTATTTTGAATCCAAAATAAATACATTGAACAAAACTTTCATAGAAGGCGATAGAATATTGGAAGTAAAACACACGTTAGCTTTTACAATGGTCGATGGTAAAGTTTGCAACGCAGAAACTAACACTAAATCTACAATGAAATGTTATATTTGTGGAGTAACTTCTAAAGATTTTAATGATCTTTCCAGAACGAAGGAAGTTGATAAAGATGCGATAAAATTTCGTTTGTCAATTTTGCATGCCAGGATACGGATTTTTGAAAGCATTCTTCATCTTGCTTACAAGATTCCGTTAAAAAAATGGCAGCTTAGAACACTTTCAGAAAAAATTATTCTAAAAGAAAGAAAAACATAGCTCCAAGAAAAGTTTAAACAAGGCTCAAAACCTGGTTTCGGGAACACTAATGAAGGCAATACAAGTCGCAGGTTTTTCAACAATTAGGAAATAGTTGCTGAAATAACTGGTGTTAATGTGCAACTTATTTTTAGATTAAAAGTCATATTAGAAGTACTTTCTAGTGGATTTGAAATCGATGTCCCAAAATTTGAAGTATTTGCTTATTATTATACTATTATTATTATACTATTTATACTTATTCACTATTATAGTCTCACTTGCTGGCTATACAGTGTTCCCAGGTTCTTCAATCTTATGAGTATTGAAATGTAAGTCTTGAATTTCCCAGTAAAGTAGGCGTGACATTCCGCATCTTCGATGGAATGATAGCTAATCATAACATTATACTGATGCTATGTACTTATGTACGAAAGTATGAATGACCTTACACAATTTTGGTTTTAATAAAAACGCCTTCAAAAAGTGTGCGCAACTTTGTATGAAATTGAACAATTTTTTAAGACAATATATTTAGATAATCAAACTCTCTACATTTTGTCTACACATCAATTTTAGCCACGCCCACTTCTTGGGGGCATTTTCATCAAAAAGCCGATTTTAATAAAGCTTTGCATAAAACATTTAAGGACATCGTTGTAATTGATAAAATTGGTTTCCTGAAAATTTTCGAACTCGAGATTTAATTCGAATTCTGTCTCTCTGTCTATACGCTGGACTGCAGCCTAAACGGCTGGGCGGATTGGCTTCACACCTCATATCTGGAGTCTGTGGGGTCACAATTCGAGGACAAATCGGAATTTTGATTCTAACCTAAAAACTAAGGGCAAGGATAAAACCAATTATAGTTTAAATGGATTTTCTCGAAAATGGCTATGGGAGATTATTTTTTTTTTTATATAATTCACTCGCGCTCAAGGGTTTATTGCTAGCCTTTTAATGTCAAGACACAGCGCGGGCGTTAGGGTAATTAGGAAGAGCAGATAGGAGATACTGATGGATGTTGATTTTAAATGTTCATGGAATGTGAGGGAAAAATAGAGCTTGGTAGAGCATTCCACATTCGTGTTGTACGGTTTAGGAAAGAATCTCTATACTTGATGGTACATCCGAAGATAGGCTTGAGGGTATACTGCATCATTTGAGGAATCCTAGACATTTCGCAGCATACTTGTCGGACTCGAATATGTGTTCATTCCAACGCAGATGGTCGTTAACACACATACCGAGAATGGAAAGTTGTTCGGTTTCGACAATGCAAGTGCCATTCATTGATAATGGCAAAGGGTTAAGGTTACGTTTGAGTGACAACTGACAGCATTGGATTTTCGAAGCATTAAATTCCACTCTGTTGTTTATACCCCATTTCATTATGCTGTCAAGATCGGAATTTAATGAGCTTAACATACGATGCCGTTCCAGTTCTACTGCCGAAGAGCAGGGGCGTGAGTTTGGGAACGAATATGAGAAGCTGAGGGTGTTGTCGTCAGCGAAGGAATGTATTGGATTAGAAGTAGCAGACAAGAGATCGTTTATGAAAATAAGAAAAAGAGTCGGAGACAAAGCTGAGCCTTGGGTGACATCAGCATTTATATGATGAAAGGTAATTTCTAATCCATTGAAAAAGAGATTCATCGATGTCAAATGCACGCATTTTCGACAAAAGAGCTTAATGCCAGACTGTATCAAATGCCTTTGAAATATCAAGCGCAACAATCTTACATTCACCAGAATGATGCAGAGAGTGGTTTCAGTTTTCGGTGAAACATACCATCAAATCACCAGCGGACCTTTTGCTACGAAAACCGTACTGTCGGTCATTGAGAAATTTTCGTGATTCGAGATATTTCATAAGCTTACGAATTTTCAGCGTAAATGATGTAAATATCATCATCACCACCATCATCATTTTCACGAAAGAAGCTGCTTTACCAAACACGACGGCATCATCATCGTGTTCATTTTGGATGATTTGAAAACGAGAACTTACCCTAGAGCTGAGTTTCCTTTTCTTGTTTTTTTCGTTTTCGTTGGCCGTCGTTTTTCGTCGTTTTCATGGGTGTGGCTGGGCGCAAGTTTGTGATGAAATCATTTAGGGGTGAAATATTTTTTTTAAGCCAACAGCACCTCAAGTCGAACGAAAGACGTGCAGACATTGTAAAAGTCGTATGTACCGGTTTTTTTTAGCAACATCGTTGACTTAACATCCTCAAAACGTACATATGTGTAGAATCATCAGATTTGAAAACATTTTGCTAGGTATTTTTTAAAGCCTTTTTTACTTGCACCTATACCTATAGGGCAAGTATTGCAATCGTGAAAAAAATCGAACTCGAGATTTTAATCAAACTTGACATTACTATGATGGAGAAGTCCAAAAAAGTAGGTCCGGCAATTCCGTCTGTCTGTCTGTCTGTATATTCGACTACAGCCTAAACGGCTGGACGGATTTACTTCAAACTTCATATATAGGGTCTGTAGGATATTCCCTAGAGGCGAAATTTGAATTTTCATTCTAACCTCAAAATTAAGGGTAGTTTACTTAAGGCCGATTTCAGTTAAAATGAATTTTCTCGAAAACGGCTCTAACGATTTCGATAAAATTTGATTTGTGGGTTTGTTTGGGCATATGCTATAAGGTGGCATACCACGTTTTTCACGAAAAATTCGAATAACGGTAATAATGAAAATCAGCTGTTTCTCGGGTATTTGTGCGGCGATTGGGCTAAAAATTATTATTTGTAGGTTATAAGACAAGTGCAAAATAATGGCATACCAAATTTTGGAATGCCACGCCCACTTTTATAAAACTTATTTTTTTTCAAAATTTTTACCAGAAATTGAGAAAAAATTATTTAAGCAAAGTAATAGGCCTTAAAATTCTCTATAATTCACTCAAACACCCTATCTGGCCACGCCCACTTTTTATGGGCATTTTTATAAAAACAAAACATTGAGTAAACTCCAACAATGTTATGACTATTATTCCATCGAAACGCGGAATGCCACGCCTACTTTACTGGGAAGAGCAAGACTTGGACTTTAATCCTGATAAAATTATACACTTATAGCATTACGGTGCAAGTACGTACGACCCAGTCGTGCACTTTATTTTGTTTTGTATATTCCTTTTGCCCATTCACTTAGTCTACGGGGTAACTCACAAATGAGGACAGAATACATTTTGGTGCGTAGTAGTTTTAAAAACTCCGGCTTTAGCTTAACCGGATTGTCGAATCGTTACACTCGGGGGTTATTATTTAGAAAAAGACATCCAACACTGATTTTGATGAAACTTCCACAGAAAATTTGGATGTAAAAATTAAAGGTCAGCCTATTCAGGTTTTGAAAATATACGTAGATAAGCATATTGATTGCAAGCTACTTCCTTTAACGCCTAACAATATGCAATGACATTCGCAAAGCGAAGAGTTCAACAAATATTCCCTTTTTTACTTGCACCTACATACATACGCACATACATATATGAATATAGGGCAAGTTTTGGATTCCCGAAATTTAAACTCGAGATTTTGATCAAACTTGACATTACTATGATAGAGAAATCGAAAAAAGTAAGTTTGTCTGTCTGTCTGTGAAAGAGCCTACAGCCTAAATGGGTGGACGGATTTAGATCAAACTTCATATATAAGGTCTGTGGAATAATCCCTAGAGGTGAAATTGGAATTTTTATTCTAACCTCAAAATTAAGGGTACTTTACTTTATAAAAATCGATTTTCTCGAAAACGGCTCCAACGATTTCGATTAAACTTTATATTACCTCTAGTCTCTCAGAACCCTATAAGATGGCATACAACGTTTTTCTGTAAAACTGTTATGAAAGATAGTTTACTTATAGCCAACTTCATAAAAGTACAATTTTCGCGGAAACTTTCAGCTTGTTATTGTTTTATTTTCATATTTAGGCTACTTTTACAAGATCCTATAAGATGGCATACCACGTTTTTGGTCAAAATGAGTTAAAATGGTACGCGTTTCCATGAGCTTGGAAAGCAGGGACGTAAGTGCATTGGGTCGCTAATTGGTCGGAGAGGAAGAATCGCCTTTTTTAGGGACAGGCTGGACAAAAGCTGTTTTCCATCTTCTCGGGAAGAGCCCAAAAGAGTAGGACAGACAGAAAAGCTTACGCAGAGGTTTTGCCAGCGAGGAAGAACCCCTCTTCAAAACTATAGGTGAGATACCATCTGGAAAACGTATTTGTCCAATAGAATATTCAATGCTTTTAAGTACAGGGGAAGGCAAAGTACAATCTGGGAGTGTGGAGTTGGCCTTGTCTAAAGACATGTGAAAAGAGGTGGCATACCATGTTTTCTCCAAAAGTACGTACATATAAGGGTACTTTTGAAAATTGGCTATTCCTTGGACATTTCTTCAGGGTTTAAAATAATATCTGGAGTTAGTAAGTAATAAGACAAATGCAAGGTAATGGCGTAACAAATTTTGGAACTTCCACGCCCATAGTAATAAGTTTTTTACTTTAATTCGCCTAAACACTTTTTGTGGCCACGTCCACATTTTGAAGGAGTTTTTATAAAAACAAAAAATTGTGTAAGCTCTTTCATCCTTCATGTTATGATTATTATTCCATTGAAGATGCGAAATGACATGCCTAGTTTACTGGAAAGTGCAAGATTAACATTTTAATCCTCATAAAATTGTATACTTAAGGTGCGACCCAGTCGTGTACTTCATTCATTTTAAAACAGTTTTGTTTTTATTTTAATTTTGGAAACTGAGCAGAAATTTAAAGCTTTACTGTTAATAGGTATAAATATATTCAAATGAAAATGAATTTTGCTAATCAATTGCTCTCATTTATGAGTTCTAGGTTATTGATTTTTAATGAAAACACCTTCAAAAAGTGGACGTCGCTAAATCTGATGTATGGACGAATTGTAGAGAATTCGAGTATCTAGCCATTTTATCTCAATAAAACATTTCGATTCGACAAATTAGTTAAGTCATGAAAATGAATTAAAAAAAAACTGCATAAAATTGAAGGCCCAACAACTGCTGACAACGGACGGACGGACGGCCGTGGTTCAATCGTTTTCGCTATTGATACTGTTCTTGAATATATGTATACATATACTGGATTATTTCTCTATGTGTCAAACTTAATGTACACTGAGAAAAGAGTAGAAAAAGTATCACTTGAAGGGGTATGAGATACAAACATCGACAAATTACTGTTATCTAAGGATGACTCTGGCACAGACATATAAACACAAAAAACTACATATGTGACAAAAAAAGGAGATCTATTTATGGAATAACTTCCTCAGTACAAAAAATGCTTCTCAGCGATTAAAATGACACATGTTTCAAGCTGTGCAAACGTATGTAGCCCGTATGGGGTCATAGACTTTTTGATGAAGTTGATAAACTGTAAAATATTTCGTAAAAAGAATACCCAAGTTCACACCTCACTAGGCATTTATGTTAGAAACGAGAATTAGAGATGATCATCCACATATGTACGTTTAAGTTACGTCTGAGGAACTTTGGACTGCAGAAGCTTACCTTAAAACTGATACAAATAGATTTGCTTTCGGTAAACAAGTTGAACAAGCAATATTCGGACTTTCACTTCAGCTGGAGAAAAGAGCATATAACACAAACGGAAATCTGCTAAGTGAAACCAAAGTTTGTTAGATTATACTTTCTTATATCTAAACTTAATAAAATTAAAAATTAATGAAATGAGATAAAAAACAATTTCATAAGCTTTTCTAGCAAAACGATGAATGAGTGATGTAGGAATAGGGTAGATACTGATTGACGTCAACTTGGCGACGCACATGGTGATATTTGCTTCGAAAAACCGATCATAAATCTATGTTTCAAAATGTAGAGTTGAGAAGTATTTTTTTCTAGCTGTAGTTAAATACCCATTGAACAATGAACCGTTGTTTTTTTTTTGTTTTTATGTACACACTTCGCCACAGCATCAGTTGAAAGTCATCGATCATAAGCTTACATTGTAAATCTGTTGATTTGTGTGAAAAATCCCACTGCTACATAATTAAGTTTTTATTGTTTTTAATATTGTGCACAGTTTTTTTTGGTATGGATTTCTTTTTGCTGAAGGATCGTCTGGCTTCTGTATTTTAACTAAAAGGCAGTTATATGATGTTATGAATGAGTATGAAGATAATGATTTTGAAGCTAAATTGGATCACCTTCAGAGCTATTTGCTCAATAAAGCGTCTTGCACGGAGGAAAAACTTAAAGACTTTAAGCTTAAAATTGGACGTTTAAGGTATTAGACTAAGCTCAAATTTACTTTTATTGGTAGTTTCAACTTACAATCTTTTTAATTATATTAAGGCATGAATTTAAGTTAAGATGGTTAAGTTCACAACGGAGAAATGTTAGATGTTTAAGAAAAATTAAATTTGGCTTCAGCGAGTTTTTGAGGTACCAATTTTCAATGGACGTGGCCGGCCGTCGAAAGCTCTCACAAAACTTAGTGTACAGAGCAAGAGAAGAAGAACGCAGAGCTTACGTAATGGTAATAAACCAGAGGAACTTACTCAAATGAAGGTACGTGAAACAGGAAAATCGCAAGCTTTAAAAGTACTAAAAGAAATCATCGACTCTCCTAGGATGGCAAAGAGGTATTAGAAAGCATTGTCCGATAGTTTCCAACATAAGAAACTATGTACTCTTAAAGCTCTTTCTATTTTCGTTGAAGCAAGTCTATCTCGAAAGCAGTATGAGATAGTGAGAACTAGTGAAAAAAAACTTTTTCCTTGCTACACTATATCTTTAAAAAGCAAAAAAACAATGCTACCCTATCCCTGAGTCATATACTGTAACAGAAACTTTAGCTGAGATAAACTTACAGGACTTACTAAACCATACAGTTAAACGCTTATATACAAACTTTAAACGAAAACGAGTGCAGTTCTATAGAACTTATTTCAAAATGGGGATGTGATGGTTCGCAACAAACGCAATTCAAGCAAAATTTTGAAAACATCTCTGATTCAGATGCAAACATCTACCAATGCTCATTTGTGCCCTTACGTTTGCTTTGCAATTCAACCAACAAAATTATTTGGCAAAATCCAACGCCATCCTCGCCAGGCTATTGTCGTCCAATAAAAATAAGTTTTGTAAAAGAAACTCTTGATATTACGCAAAGTGAAATAGCTTATTTTGAATCCAAAATAAATACATTGAACAAAACTTTCATAGAAGGCGATAGAATATTGGAAGTAAAACACACGTTAGCTTTTACAATGGTCGATGGTAAAGTTTGCAACGCAGAAACTAACACTAAATCTACAATGAAATGTTATATTTGTGGAGTAACTTCGAAAGATTTTAATGATCTTTCCAGAACGAAGGAAGTTGATAAAGATGCGATAAAATTTCGTTTGTCAATTTTGCATGCCAGGATACGGATTTTTGAAAGCATTCTTCATCTTGCTTACAAGATTCCGTTAAAAAAATGGCAGCTAAGAACACTTTCAGAAAAAATTATTCTAAAAGAAAAAAAAACATAGCTCCAAGAAAAGTTTAAACAAGGCTCAAAACCTGGTTTCGGGAACACTAATGAAGGCAATTACAAGTCGCAGGTTTTTCAACAATTAGGAAATAGTTGCTGAAATAACTGGTGTTAATGTGCAACTTATTTTTAGATTAAAAGTCATATTAGAAGTACTTTCTAGTGGATTTGAAATCGATGTCCCAAAATTTGAAGGATTTGCTTATTATTATACTATTTATATTCTTATTCACTATTATAGTCTCACTTGCTGGCTATACAGTGTTCCCAGGTTCTTCAATCTTATGAGTATTGAAATGTAAGTCTTGAATTTCCCAGTAAAGTAGGCGTGACATTCCGCATCTTCGATGGAATGATAGCTAATCATAACATTATACTGATGCTATGTATGTACGAAAGTATGAAGGACCTTACACAATTTTGGTTTTAATAAAAACGCCTTCAAAAAGTGTGCGCAACTTTGTATGAAATTGAACAATTTTTTAAGACAATATATTCAGATAATCAAACTTTCTACATTTTGTCTACACATCAATTTTAGCCACGCCCACTTCTTGGGGGCATTTTCATCAAAAAGCCGATTTTAATAAAGCTTTGCATAAAACATTTAAGGACATCGTTGTAATTGATAAAATTGGTTTCCTGAAAATTTTCGAACTCGAGATTTAATTCGAATTCTGTCTCTCTGTCTATACGCTGGACTGCAGCCTAAACGGCTGGGCGGATTGGCTTCACACCTCATATCTGGAGTCTGTGGGGTCACAATTCGAGGACAAATCGGAATTTTGATTCTAACCTAAAAACTAAGGGCAAGGATAAAACCAATTATAGTTTAAATGGATTTTCTCGAAAATGGCTATGGGAGATTATTTTTTTTTTTTATATAATTCACTCGCGCTCAAGGGTTTATTGCTAGCCTTTTAATGTCAAGACACAGCGCGGGCGTTAGGGTAATTAGGAAGAGCAGATAGGAGATACTGATGGATGTTGATTTTAAATGTTCATGGAATGTGAGGGAAAAATAGAGCTTGGTAGAGCATTCCACATTCGTGTTGTACGGTTTAGGAAAGAATCTCTATACTTGATGGTACGTCCGAAGATAGGCTTGAGGGTATACTGCATCATTTGAGGAATCCTAAACATTTCGCAGCATACTTGGCGGATTCGAATATGTGTTCATTCCAACGCAGATGGTCGTTAACACATATACCGAGAATGGAAAGTTGTTCGGTTTCGACAATGCAAGTGCCATTCATTGATAATGGCAAAGGGTTAAGGTTACGTTTGAGCGACAACTGACAGCATTGGGTTTTCGAAGCATTAAATTCCACTCTGTTGTTTATACCCCATTTCATTATGCTGTCAAGATCGGAATTTAATGAGCTTAACATACGATGCCGTTCCAGTTCTACTGCCGAAGATCAGGGGCGTGAGTTTGGGAACGAATATGAGAAGCTGAGGGTGTTGTCGTCAGCGAAGGAATGTATTGGATTAGAAGTAGCAGACAAGAGATCGTTTATGAAAATAAGAAAAAGAGTCGGAGACAAAGCTGAGCCTTGGGTGACATCAGCATTTATATGATGAAAGGTAATTTCTAATCCATTGAAAAAGAGATTCATCGATGTCAAATGCACGCATTTTCGACAAAAGAGCTTAATGCCAGACTGTATCAAATGCCTTTGAAATATCAAGCGCAACAATCTTACATTCACCAGAATGATGCAGAGAGTGGTTTCAGTTTTCGGTGAGACATACCATCAAATCACCAGCGGACCTTTTGCTACGAAAACCGTACTGCCGGTCATTGCGAAATTTTCGTGATTCAAGATATTTCATAAGTTTACGAATTTTCAGCGTTTCCATGAGCTTGGAAAGCAGGGACGTAAGTGCATTGGGTCGCTAATTGGTCGGAGAGGAAAAATCGCCTTTTTTAGGGACAGGCTGGACAAAAGCTGTTTTCCATCTTCTCGGGCAGAGCCCAAAAGAGTAGGACAGACAGAAAAGCTTACGCAGAGGTTTTGCCAGCGAGGAAGAACCCCTCTTCAAAACTATAGGTGAGATACCATCTGGAAAACGTATTTGTCCAATAGCATATTCAATGCTTTTAAGTACAGGAGAAGGCAAAGCACAATCTGGGAGTGTGGAGTTGGCCTTGTCTAAAGACATGTGAAAAGAGGTGGCATACCATGTTTTCTCCAAAAGTACGTACATATAAGGGTACTTTTGAAAATTGGCTATTCCTTGGACATTTCTTCAGGGTTTAAAATAATATCTGGAGTTAGTAAGTAATAAGACAAATGCAAGGTAATGGCGTAACAAATTTTGGAACTTCCACGCCCATAGTAATAGGTTTTTTACTTTAATTCGCCTAAACACTTTTTGTGGCCACGTCCACATTTTGAAGGAGTTTTTATAAAAACAAAAAATTGTGTAAGCTCTTTCATCCTTCATGTTATGATTATTATTCCATTGAAGATGCGAAATGACATGCCTAGTTTACTGGAAAGTGCAAGATTAACATTTTAATCCTCATAAAATTGTATACTTAAGGTGCGACCCAGTCGTGTACTTCATTCATTTTAAAACAGTTTTGTTTTTATTTTAATTTTGGAAACTGAGCAGAAATTTAAAGCTTTACTGTTAATAGGTATAAATATATTCAAATGAAAATGAATTTTGCTAATCAATTGCTCTCATTTATGAGTTCTAGGTTATTGATTTTTAATGAAAACACCTCCAAAAAGTGGACGTCGCTAAATCTGATGTATGGACGAATTGTAGAGAATTCGAGTATCTAGCCATTTTATCTCAATAAAACATTTCGATTCGACAAATTAGTTAAGTCATGAAAATGAATTAAAAAAAAACTGCATAAAATTGAAAGCCCAACAACTGCTGACAGCGGACGGACGGACGGACGTGGTTCAATCGTTTTCGCTATTGATACTGTTCTTGAAAATATGTATACATATACTGGATTATTTCTCTATGTGTCAAACTTAATGTACATTGAGAAAAGAGTAGAAAAAGTATCACTTGAAGGGGTATGAGATACAAACATCGACAAATTACTGTTATCTAAGGATGACTCTGGCACAGACATATAAACACAAAAAACTACATATGTGACAAAAAAAGGAGATCTATTTATGGAATAACTTCCTCAGTACAAAAAATGCTTCTCTGCGATTAAAATGACACATGTTTCAAGCTGTGCAAACGTATGGAGCCCGTATGGGGTCATAGACTTTTTGATGAAGTTGATAAACTGTAAAAATATTTCGTAAAAAGAATACCCAAGTTCACACCTCACTAGGCATTTATGTTAGAAACGAGAATTAGAGATGATCATCTACATATGTACGTTTAAGTTACGTCTGAGGAACTTTGGACTGCAGAAGCTTACCTTAAAACTGATACAAATAGATTTGCTTTCGGTAAACAAGTTGAACAAGCAATATTCGGACTTTCACTTCAGCTGGAGAAAAGAGCATATAACACAAACGGAAAACGGAATGTATCAGTAAACATAACTATTCATTCGTACGGACGTGTTTCTACTTTTTGCGCAAGTGTATAGTATTTCTGAATGCCTTTCTTTTCGTTGCATTTCTATCTTATTTTATTTCCTCAATCTGCTAACTACCACTGCCAAAAGTGAAACCAAAGTTTGTTAGATTATACTTTCTTATATCTAAACTTAATAAAATTAAAAATTAATGAAATGAGATAAAAAACAATTTCATAAGCTTTTCTAGCAAAACGATGAATGAGTGATGTAGGAATAGGGTAGATACTGATTGACGTCAACTTGGCGACGCACATGGTGATATTTGCTTCGAAAAACCGATCATAAATCTATGTTTCAAAATGTAGAGTTGAGAAGTATTTTTTTCTAGCTGTAGTTAAATACCCATTGAACAATGAACCGTTGTTTTTTTTTGTTTTTATGTACACACTTCGCCACAGCATCAGTTGAAAGTCATCGATCATAAGCTTACATTGTAAATCTGTTGATTTGTGTGAAAAATCCCACTGCTACATAATTAAGTTTTTATTGTTTTTAATATTGTGCACAGTCTTTTTTGGTATGGATTTCTTTTTGCTGAAGGATCGTCTGGCTTCTGTATTTTAACTAAAAGGCAGTTATATGATGTTATGAATGAGTATGAAGATAATGATTTTGAAGCTGAATTGGATCACCTTCAGAGCTGAAAACTTAAAGACTTTAAGCTTAAAATTGGACGTTTAAGGTATTAGACTAAGCTCAAATTTACTTTTATTGGTAGTTTCAACTTACAATCTTTTTAATTATATTAAGGCATGAATTTAAGTTAAGATGGTTAAGTTCACAACGGAGAAATGTTAGATGTTTAAGAAAAATTAAATTTGGCTTCAGCGAGTTTTTGAGGTACCAATTTTCAATGGACGTGGCCGGCCGTCGAAAGCTCTCACAAAACTTAGTGTACAGAGCAAGAGAAGAAGAACGCAGAGCTTACGTAATGGTAATAAACCAGAGGAACTTACTCAAATGAAGGTACGTGAAACAGGAAAATCGCAAGCTTTAAAAGTACTAAAAGAAATCATCGACTCTCCTAGGATGGCAAAGAGGTATTAGAAAGCATTGTCCGATAGTTTCCAACATAAGTAACTATGTACTCTTAAAGCTCTTTCTATTTTCGTTGAAGCAAATCTATCTCGAAAGCAGTATGAGATAGTGAGAACTAGTGAAAAAAAACTTTTTCCTTGCTACACTATTCTTTAAAAAGCAAAAAAACAATGCTACCCTATCCCTGAGTCATATACTGTAACAGAAACTTTAGCTGAGATAAACTTACAGGACTTACTAAACCATACAGTTAAACGCTTATATACAAACTTTAAACGAAAACGAGTGCAGTTCTATAGAACTTATTTCAAAATGGGGATGTGATGGTTCGCAACAAACGCAATTCAAGCAAAATTTTGAAAACATCTCTGATTCAGATGCAAACATCTACCAATGCTCATTTGTGCCCTTACGTTTGCTTTGCAATTCAACCAACAAAATTATTTGGCAAAATCCAACGCCATCCTCGCCAGGCTATTGTCGTCCAATAAAAATAAGTTTTGTAAAAGAAACTCTTGATATTACGCAAAGTGAAATAGCTTATTTTGAATCCAAAATAAATACATTGAACAAAACTTTCATAGAAGGCGATAGAATATTGGAAGTAAAACACACGTTAGCTTTTACAATGGTCGATGGTAAAGTTTGCAATGCAGAAACTAACACTAAATCTACAATGAAATGTTATATTTGTGGAGTAACTTCGAAAGATTTTAATGATCTTTCCAGAACGAAGGAAGTTGATAAAGATGCGATAAAATTTCGTTTGTCAATTTTGCATGCCAGGATACGGATTTTTGAAAGCATTCTTCATCTTGCTTACAAGATTCCGTTAAAAAAATGGCAGCTTAGAACACTTTCAGAAAAAATTATTCTAAAAGAAAGAAAAACATAGCTCCAAGAAAAGTTTAATCAAGGCTCAAAACCTGGTTTCGGGAACACTAATGAAGGCAATACAAGTCGCAGGTTTTTCAACAATTAGGAAATAGTTGCTGAAATAACTGGTGTTAATGTGCAACTTATTTTTAGATTAAAAGTCATATTAGAAGTACTTTCTAGTGGATTTGAAATCGATGTCCCAAAATTTGAAGTATTTGCTTATTATTATACTATTTATACTTATTCACTATTATAGTCTCACTTGCTGGCTATACAGTGTTCCCAGGTTCTTCAATCTTATGAGTATTGAAATGTAAGTCTTGAATTTCCCAGTAAAGTAGGCGTGACATTCCGCATCTTCGATGTAATGATAGCTAATCATAACATTATACTGATGCTATGTATGTACGAAAGTATGAATGACCTTACACAATTTTGGTTTTAATAAAAACGCCTTCAAAAAGTGTGCGCAACTTTGTATGAAATTGAACAATTTTTTAAGACAATATATTTAGATAATCAAACTCTCTACATTTTGTCTACACATCAATTTTAGCCACGCCCACTTCTTGGGGGCATTTTCATCAAAAAGCCGATTTTAATAAAGCTTTGCATAAAACATTTAAGGACATCGTTGTAATTGATAAAATTGGTTTCCTGAAAATTTTCGAACTCGAGATTTAATTCGAATTCTGTCTCTCTGTCTATACGCTGGACTGCAACCTAAACGGCTGGGCGGATTGGCTTCACACCTCATATCTGGAGTCTGTGGGGTCACAATTCGAGGACAAATCGGAATTTTGATTCTAACCTAAAAACTAAGGGCAAGGATAAAACCAATTATAGTTTAAATGGATTTTCTCGAAAATGGCTATGGGAGATTATTTTTTTTTTTATATAATTCACTCGCGCTCAAGGGTTTATTGCTAGCCTTTTAATGTCAAGACACAGCGCGGGCGTTAGGGTAATTAGGAAGAGCAGATAGGAGATACTGATGGATGTTGATTTTAAATGTTCATGGAATGTGAGGGAAAAATAGAGCTTGGTAGAGCATTCCACATTCGTGTTGTACGGTTTAGGAAAGAATCTCTATACTTGATGGTACGTCCGAAGATAGGCTTGAGGGTATACTGCATCATTTGAGGAATCCTAGACATTTCGCAGCATACTTGTCGGACTCGAATATGTGTTCATTCCAACGCAGATGGTCGTTAACACACATACCGAGAATGGAAAGTTGTTCGGTTTCGACAATGCAAGTGCCATTCATTGATAATGGCAAAGGGTTAAGGTTACGTTTGAGTGACAACTGACAGCATTGGATTTTCGAAGCATTAAATTCCACTCTGTTGTTTATACCCCATTTCATTATGCTGTCAAGATCGGAATTTAATGAGCTTAACATACGATGCCGTTCCAGTTCTACTGCCGAAGAGCAGGGGCGTGAGTTTGGGAACGAATATGAGAAGCTGAGGGTGTTGTCGTCAGCGAAGGAATGTATTGGATTAGAAGTAGCAGACAAGAGATCGTTTATGAAAATAAGAAAAAGAGTCGGAGACAAAGCTGAGCCTTGGGTGACATCAGCATTTATATGATGAAAGGTAATTTCTAATCCATTGAAAAAGAGATTCATCGAATGCACGCACGCAAATGCACGCTTTTTCGACAAAAGAGCTTGATGGCAAACTCTGTCAAATGCCTTTGAAATATCAAGCGCAACAATCTTGCATTCACCAGAATGATGCAGAGAGTGGTTTCAGTTTTCGGTGAGACATACCATCAAATCACCAGCGGACTTTTTGCTACGAAAACCGTACTGTCGGTCATTGAGAAATTTTCGTGATTCGAGATATTTCATAAGCTTACGAATTTTCAGCGTTTCCATGAGCTTGGAAAGCAGGGACGTAAGTGCATTGGGTCGCTAATTGGTCGGAGAGGAAGAATCGCCTTTTTTAGGGACAGGCTGGACAAAAGCTGTTTTCCATCTTATCGGGAAGAGCCCAAAAGAGTAGGACAGACAGAAAAGCTTACGCAGAGGTTTTGCCAGCGAGGAAGAACCCCTCTTCAAAACTATAGGTGAGATACCATCTGGAAAACGTATTTGTCCAATAGAATATTCAATGCTTTTAAGTACAGGGGAAGGCAAAGTACAATCTGGGAGTGTGGAGTTGGCCTTGTCTAAAGACATGTGAAAAGAGGTGGCATACCATGTTTTCTCCAAAAGTACGTACATATAAGGGTACTTTTGAAAATTGGCTATTCCTTGGACATTTCTTCAGGGTTTAAAATAATATCTGGAGTTAGTAAGTAATAAGACAAATGCAAGGTAATGGCGTAACAAATTTTGGAACTTCCACGCCCATAGTAATAGGTTTTTTTCTTTAATTCGCCTAAACACTTTTTGTGGCCACGTCCATATTTTGAAGGAGTTTTTATAAAAACAAAAAATTGTGTAAGCTCTTTCATCCTTCATGTTATGATTATTATTCCATTGAAGATGCGAAATGACATGCCTAGTTTACTGGAAAGTGCAAGATTAACATTTTAATCCTCATAAAATTGTATACTTAAGGTGCGACCCAGTCGTGTACTTCATTCATTTTAAAACAGTTTTGTTTTTATTTTAATTTTGGAAACTGAGCAGAAATTTAAAGCTTTACTGTTAATAGGTATAAACATATTCAAATGAAAATGAATTTTGCTAATCAATTGTTCTCATTTATGGGTTCTAGGTTATTGATTTTTAATGAAAACACCTCCAAAAAGTGGACGTCGCTAAATCTGATGTATGGACGAATTGTAGAGAATTCGAGTATCTAGCCATTTTATCTCAATAAAACATTTCGATTCGACAAATTAGTTAAGTCATGAAAATGAATTAAAAAAAAACTGCATAAAATTGAAGGCCCAACAACTGCTGACAACGGACGGACGGACGGACGTGGTTCAATCGTTTTCGCTATTGATACTGTTCTTGAATATATGTATACATATACTGGATTATTTCTCTATGTATCAAACTTAATATACACTGAGAATAGAGTAGAAAAAGTATCACTTGAAGGGGTATGAGATACAAACATCGACAAATTACTGTTATCTAAGGATGACTCTGGCACAGACATATAAACACAAAAAACTACATATGTGACAAAAAAGGAGATCTATTTATGGAATAACTTCCTCAGTACAAAAAATGCTTCTCAGCGATTAAAATGACACATGTTTCAAGCTGTGCAAACGTATGTAGCCCGTATGGGGTCATAGACTTTTTGATGAAGTTGATAAACTGTAAAATATTTCGTAAAAAGAATACCCAAGTTCACACCTCACTAGGCGTTTATGTTAGAAACCAGAATTAGAGATGATCATCTACATATGTACGTTTAAGTTACGTCTGAGGAACTTTGGACTTACGCTCTTTCAATATGGATGTAATCGACAACTGCAGAAGCTTACCTTAAAACTGATACAAATAGATTTACTTTCGGTAAACAAGTTGAACAAGCAATATTCGGACTTTCACCTTAGCTGGAGAAAAGAGCATATAACACGAACGGAAAACGGAATGTATCAGTAAACATAACTATTCATTCGTACGGACGTGTTTCTACTTTTTGCGCAAGTGTATAGTATTTCTGAATGCCTTTCTTTTCGTTGCATATCTATCTTATTTTATTTCCTCAATCTGCTAACTACCACTGCCAAAAGTGAAACCAAAGTTTGTTAGATTATACTTTCTTATATCTAAACTTAATAAAATTAAAAATTAATGAAATAAGATAAAAAACAATTTCATTAGCTTTTCTAGCAAAACGATGAATGAGTGATGTAGGAATAGGGTAGATACTGATTGACGTCAACTTGGCGACGCACATGGTGATATTTGCTTCGAAAAACCGATCATAAATCTATGTTTCAAAATGTAGAGTTGAGAAGTATTTTTTTCTAGCTGTAGTTAAATACCCATTGAACAATGAACCGTTGTTTTTTTTTGTTTTTATGTACACACTTCGCCACAGCATCAGTTGAAAGTCATCGATCATAAGCTTACATTGTAAATCTGTTGATTTGTGTGAAAAATCCCACTGCTACATAATTAAGTTTTTATTGTTTTTAATATTGTGCACAGTTTTTTTTGGTATGGATTTCTTTTTGCTGAAGGATCGTCTGGCTTCTGTATTTTAACTAAAAGGCAGTTATATGATGTTATGAATGAGTATGAAGATAATGATTTTGAAGCTAAATTGGATCACCTTCAGAGCTATTTGCTCAATAAAGCGTCTTGCACGGAGGAAAAACTTAAAGATTTTAAGCTTAAAATTGGACGTTTAAGGTATTAGACTAAGCTCAAATTTACTTTTATTGGTAGTTTCAACTTACAATCTTTTTAATTATATTAAGGCATGAATTTAAGTTAAGATGGTTAAGTTCACAACGGAGAAATGTTAGATTTTTAAGAAAAATTAAATTTGGCTTCAGCGAGTTTTTGAGGTACCAATTTTCAATGGACGTGGCCGGCCGTCGAAAGCTCTCACAAAACTTAGTGTACAGAGCAAGAGAAGAAGAACGCAGAGCTTACGTAATGGTAATAAACCAGAGGAACTTACTCAAATGAAGGTACGTGAAACAGGAAAATCGCAAGCTTTAAAAGTACTAAAAGAAATCATCGACTCTCCTAGGATGGCAAAGAGGTATTAGAAAGCATTGTCCGATAGTTTCCAACATAAGTAACTATGTACTCTTAAAGCTCTTTCTATTTTCGTTGAAGCAAATCTATCTCGAAAGCAGTATGAGATAGTGAGAACTAGTGAAAAAAAACTTTTTCCTTGCTACACTATTCTTTAAAAAGCAAAAAAACAATGCTACCCTATCCCTGAGTCATATACTGTAACAGAAACTTTAGCTGAGATAAACTTACAGGACTTACTAAACCATACAGTTAAACGCTTATATACAAACTTTAAACGAAAACGAGTGCAGTTCTATAGAACTTATTTCAAAATGGGGATGTGATGGTTCGCAACAAACGCAATTCAAGCAAAATTTTGAAAACATCTCTGATTCAGATGCAAACATCTACCAATGCTCATTTGTGCCCTTACGTTTGCTTTGCAATTCAACCAACAAAATTATTTGGCAAAATCCAACGCCATCCTCGCCAGGCTATTGTCGTCCAATAAAAATAAGTTTTGTAAAAGAAACTCTTGATATTACGCAAAGTGAAATAGCTTATTTTGAATCCAAAATAAATACATTGAACAAAACTTTCATAGAAGGCGATAGAATATTGGAAGTAAAACACACGTTAGCTTTTACAATGGTCGATGGTAAAGTTTGCAACGCAGAAACTAACACTAAATCTACAATGAAATGTTATATTTGTGGAGTAACTTCGAAAGATTTTAATGATCTTTCCAGAACGAAGGAAGTTGATAAAGATGCGATAAAATTTCGTTTGTCAATTTTGCATGCCAGGATACGGATTTTTGAAAGCATTCTTCATCTTGCTTACAAGATTCCGTTAAAAAAATGGCAGCTAAGAACACTTTCAGAAAAAATTATTCTAAAAGAAAAAAAAACATAGCTCCAAGAAAAGTTTAAACAAGGCTCAAAACCTGGTTTCGGGAACACTAATGAAGGCAATACAAGTCGCAGGTGTTTCAACAATTAGGAAATAGTTGCTGAAATAACTGGTGTTAATGTGCAACTTATTTTTAGATTAAAAGTCATATTAGAAGTACTTTCTAGTGGATTTGAAATCGATGTCCCAAAATTTGAAGTATTTGCTTATTATTATACTATTATTATTATACTATTTATACTTATTCACTATTATAGTCTCACTTGCTGGCTATACAGTGTTCCCAGGTTCTTCAATCTTATGAGTATTGAAATGTAAGTCTTGAATTTCCCAGTAAAGTAGGCGTGACATTCCGCATCTTCGATGGAATGATAGCTAATCATAACATTATACTGATGCTATGTACTTATGTACGAAAGTATGAATGACCTTACACAATTTTGGTTTTAATAAAAACGCCTTCAAAAAGTGTGCGCAACTTTGTATGAAATTGAACAATTTTTTAAGACAATATATTTAGATAATCAAACTCTCTACATTTTGTCTACACATCAATTTTAGCCACGCCCACTTCTTGGGGGCATTTTCATCAAAAAGCCGATTTTAATAAAGCTTTGCATAAAACATTTAAGGACATCGTTGTAATTGATAAAATTGGTTTCCTGAAAATTTTCGAACTCGAGATTTAATTCGAATTCTGTCTCTCTGTCTATACGCTGGACTGCAGCCTAAACGGCTGGGCGGATTGGCTTCACACCTCATATCTGGAGTCTGTGGGGTCACAATTCGAGGACAAATCGGAATTTTGATTCTAACCTAAAAACTAAGGGCAAGGATAAAACCAATTATAGTTTAAATGGATTTTCTCGAAAATGGCTATGGGAGATTATTTTTTTTTTTATATAATTCACTCGCGCTCAAGGGTTTATTGCTAGCCTTTTAATGTCAAGACACAGCGCGGGCGTTAGGGTAATTAGGAAGAGCAGATAGGAGATACTGATGGATGTTGATTTTAAATGTTCATGGAATGTGAGGGAAAAATAGAGCTTGGTAGAGCATTCCACATTCGTGTTGTACGGTTTAGGAAAGAATCTCTATACTTGATGGTACGTCCGAAGATAGGCTTGAGGGTATACTGCATCATTTGAGGAATCCTAGACATTTCGCAGCATACTTGTCGGACTCGAATATGTGTTCATTCCAACGCAGATGGTCGTTAACACACATACCGAGAATGGAAAGTTGTTCGGTTTCGACAATGCAAGTGCCATTCATTGATAATGGCAAAGGGTTAAGGTTACGTTTGAGTGACAACTGACAGCATTGGATTTTCGAAGCATTAAATTCCACTCTGTTGTTTATACCCCATTTCATTATGCTGTCAAGATCGGAATTTAATGAGCTTAACATACGATGCCGTTCCAGTTCTACTGCCGAAGAGCAGGGGCGTGAGTTTGGGAACGAATATGAGAAGCTGAGGGTGTTGTCGTCAGCGAAGGAATGTATTGGATTAGAAGTAGCAGACAAGAGATCGTTTATGAAAATAAGAAAAAGAGTCGGAGACAAAGCTGAGCCTTGGGTGACATCAGCATTTATATGATGAAAGGTAATTTCTAATCCATTGAAAAAGAGATTCATCGATGTCAAATGCACGCATTTTCGACAAAAGAGCTTAATGCCAGACTGTATCAAATGCCTTTGAAATATCAAGCGCAACAATCTTACATTCACCAGAATGATGCAGAGAGTGGTTTCAGTTTTCGGTGAAACATACCATCAAATCACCAGCGGACCTTTTGCTACGAAAACCGTACTGTCGGTCATTGAGAAATTTTCGTGATTCGAGATATTTCATAAGCTTACGAATTTTCAGCGTTTCCATGAGCTTGGAAAGCAGGGACGTAAGTGCATTGGGTCGCTAATTGGTCGGAGAGGAAGAATCGCCTTTTTTAGGGACAGGCTGGACAAAAGCTGTTTTCCATCTTCTCGGGAAGAGCCCAAAAGAGTAGGACAGACAGAAAAGCTTACGCAGAGGTTTTGCCAGCGAGGAAGAACCCCTCTTCAAAACTATAGGTGAGATACCATCTGGAAAACGTATTTGTCCAATAGAATATTCAATGCTTTTAAGTACAGGGGAAGGCAAAGTACAATCTGGGAGTGTGGAGTTGGCCTTGTCTAAAGACATGTGAAAAGAGGTGGCATACCATGTTTTCTCCAAAAGTACGTACATATAAGGGTACTTTTGAAAATTGGCTATTCCTTGGACATTTCTTCAGGGTTTAAAATAATATCTGGAGTTAGTAAGTAATAAGACAAATGCAAGGTAATGGCGTAACAAATTTTGGAACTTCCACGCCCATAGTAATAGGTTTTTTTCTTTAATTCGCCTAAACACTTTTTGTGGCCACGTCCATATTTTGAAGGAGTTTTTATAAAAACAAAAAATTGTGTAAGCTCTTTCATCCTTCATGTTATGATTATTATTCCATTGAAGATGCGAAATGACATGCCTAGTTTACTGGAAAGTGCAAGATTAACATTTTAATCCTCATAAAATTGTATACTTAAGGTGCGACCCAGTCGTGTACTTCATTCATTTTAAAACAGTTTTGTTTTTATTTTAATTTTGGAAACTGAGCAGAAATTTAAAGCTTTACTGTTAATAGGTATAAACATATTCAAATGAAAATGAATTTTGCTAATCAATTGTTCTCATTTATGGGTTCTAGGTTATTGATTTTTAATGAAAACACCTCCAAAAAGTGGACGTCGCTAAATCTGATGTATGGACGAATTGTAGAGAATTCGAGTATCTAGCCATTTTATCTCAATAAAACATTTCGATTCGACAAATTAGTTAAGTCATGAAAATGAATTAAAAAAAAACTGCATAAAATTGAAGGCCCAACAACTGCTGACAACGGACGGACGGACGGACGTGGTTCAATCGTTTTCGCTATTGATACTGTTCTTGAATATATGTATACATATACTGGATTATTTCTCTATGTATCAAACTTAATATACACTGAGAATAGAGTAGAAAAAGTATCACTTGAAGGGGTATGAGATACAAACATCGACAAATTACTGTTATCTAAGGATGACTCTGGCACAGACATATAAACACAAAAAACTACATATGTGACAAAAAAGGAGATCTATTTATGGAATAACTTCCTCAGTACAAAAAATGCTTCTCAGCGATTAAAATGACACATGTTTCAAGCTGTGCAAACGTATGTAGCCCGTATGGGGTCATAGACTTTTTGATGAAGTTGATAAACTGTAAAATATTTCGTAAAAAGAATACCCAAGTTCACACCTCACTAGGCGTTTATGTTAGAAACGAGAATTAGAGATGATCATCTACATATGTACGTTTAAGTTACGTCTGAGGAACTTTGGACTTACGCTCTTTCAATATGGATGTAATCGACAACTGCAGAAGCTTACCTTAAAACTGATACAAATAGATTTACTTTCGGTAAACAAGTTGAACAAGCAATATTCGGACTTTCACCTTAGCTGGAGAAAAGAGCATATAACACGAACGGAAAACGGAATGTATCAGTAAACATAACTATTCATTCGTACGGACGTGTTTCTACTTTTTGCGCAAGTGTATAGTATTTCTGAATGCCTTTCTTTTCGTTGCATATCTATCTTATTTTATTTCCTCAATCTGCTAACTACCACTGCCAAAAGTGAAACCAAAGTTTGTTAGATTATACTTTCTTATATCTAAACTTAATAAAATTCAAAATTAATGAAATGAGATAAAAAACAATTTCATAAGCTTTTCTAGCAAAACGATGAATGAGTGATGTAGGAATAGGGTAGATACTGATTGACGTCAACTTGGCGACGCACATGGTGATATTTGCTTCGAAAAACCGATCATAAATCTATGTTTCAAAATGTAGAGTTGAGAAGTATTTTTTTCTAGCTGTAGTTAAATACCCATTGAACAATGAACAGTTGTTTTTTTTTGTTTTTATGTACACACTTCGCCACAGCATCAGTTGAAAGTCATCGATCATAAGCTTACATTCTAAATCTGTTGATTTGTGTGAAAAATCCCACTGCTACATAATTAAGTTTTCATTGTTTTTAATATTGTGCACAGTTTTTTTTGGTATGGATTTCTTTTTGATGAAGGATCGTCTGGCTTCTGTATTTTAACTAAAAGGCAGTTATATGATGTTATGAATGAGTATGAAGATAATGATTTTGAAGCTAAATTGGATCACCTTCAGAGCTATTTGCTCAATAAAGCGTCTTGCACGGAGGAAAAACTTAAAGATTTTAAGCTTAAAATTGGACGTTTAAGGTATTAGACTAAGCTCAAATTTACTTTTATTGGTAGTTTCAACTTACAATCTTTTTAATTATATTAAGGCATGAATTTAAGTTAAGATGGTTAAGTTCACAACGGAGAAATGTTAGATTTTTAAGAAAAATTAAATTTGGCTTCAGCGAGTTTTTGAGGTACCAATTTTCAATGGACGTGGCCGGCCGTCGAAAGCTCTCACAAAACTTAGTGTACAGAGCAAGAGAAGAAGAACGCAGAGCTTACGTAATGGTAATAAACCAGAGGAACTTACTCAAATGAAGGTACGTGAAACAGGAAAATCGCAAGCTTTAAAAGTACTAAAAGAAATCATCGACTCTCCTAGGATGGCAAAGAGGTATTAGAAAGCATTGTCCGATAGTTTCCAACATAAGTAACTATGTACTCTTAAAGCTCTTTCTATTTTCGTTGAAGCAAATCTATCTCGAAAGCAGTATGAGATAGTGAGAACTAGTGAAAAAAAACTTTTTCCTTGCTACACTATTCTTTAAAAAGCAAAAAAACAATGCTACCCTATCCGTGAGTCATATACTGTAACAGAAACTTTAGCTGAGATAAACTTACAGGACTTACTAAACCATACAGTTAAACGCTTATATACAAACTTTAAACGAAAACGAGTGCAGTTCTATAGAACTTATTTCAAAATGGGGATGTGATGGTTCGCAACAAACGCAATTCAAGCAAAATTTTGAAAACATCTCTGATTCAGATGCAAACATCTACCAATGCTCATTTGTGCCCTTACGTTTGCTTTGCAATTCAACCAACAAAATTATTTGGCAAAATCCAACGCCATCCTCGCCAGGCTATTGTCGTCCAATAAAAATAAGTTTTGTAAAAGAAACTCTTGATATTACGCAAAGTGAAATAGCTTATTTTGAATCCAAAATAAATACATTGAACAAAACTTTCATAGAAGGCGATAGAATATTGGAAGTAAAACACACGTTAGCTTTTACAATGGTCGATGGTAAAGTTTGCAACGCAGAAACTAACACTAAATCTACAATGAAATGTTATATTTGTGGAGTAACTTGGAAAGATTTTAATGATCTTTCCAGAACGAAGGAAGTTGATAAAGATGCGATAAAATTTCGTTTGTCAATTTTGCATGCCAGGATACGGATTTTTGAAAGCATTCTTCATCTTGCTTACAAGATTCCGTTAAAAAAATGGCAGCTAAGAACACTTTCAGAAAAAATTATTCTAAAAGAAAAAAAAACATAGCTCCAAGAAAAGTTTAAACAAGGCTCAAAACCTGGTTTCGGGAACACTAATGAAGGCAATACAAGTCGCAGGTTTTTCAACAATTAGGAAATAGTTGCTGAAATAACTGGTGTTAATGTGCAACTTATTTTTAGATTAAAAGTCATATTAGAAGTACTTTCTAGTGGATTTGAAATCGATGTCCCAAAATTTGAAGGATTTGCTTATTATTATACTATTTATATTCTTATTCACTATTATAGTCTCACTTGCTGGCTATACAGTGTTCCCAGGTTCTTCAATCTTATGAGTATTGAAATGTAAGTCTTGAATTTCCCAGTAAAGTAGGCGTGACATTCCGCATCTTCGATGGAATGATAGCTAATCATAACATTATACTGATGCTATGTATGTACGAAAGTATGAAGGACCTTACACAATTTTGGTTTTAATAAAAACGCCTTCAAAAAGTGTACGCAACTTTGTATGAAATTGAACAATTTTTTAAGACAATATATTCAGATAATCAAACTTTCTACATTTTGTCTACACATCAATTTTAGCCACGCCCACTTCTTGGGGGCATTTTCATCAAAAAGCCGATTTTAATAAAGCTTTGCATAAAACATTTAAGGACATCGTTGTAATTGATAAAATTGGTTTCCTGAAAATTTTCGAACTCGAGATTTAATTCGAATTCTGTCTCTCTGTCTATACGCTGGACTGCAGCCTAAACGGCTGGGCGGATTGGCTTCACACCTCATATCTGGAGTCTGTGGGGTCACAATTCGAGGACAAATCGGAATTTTGATTCTAACCTAAAAACTAAGGGCAAGGATAAAACCAATTATAGTTTAAATGGATTTTCTCGAAAATGGCTATGGGAGATTATTTTTTTTTTTATATAATTCACTCGCGCTCAAGGGTTTATTGCTAGCCTTTTAATGTCAAGACACAGCGCGGGCGTTAGGGTAATTAGGAAGAGCAGATAGGAGATACTGATGGATGTTGATTTTAAATGTTCATGGAATGTGAGGGAAAAATAGAGCTTGGTAGAGCATTCCACATTCGTGTTGTAAGGTTTAGGAAAGAATCTCTATACTTGATGGTACATCCGAAGATAGGCTTGAGGGTATACTGCATCATTTGAGGAATCCTAGACATTTCGCAGCATACTTGTCGGACTCGAATATGTGTTCATTCCAACGCAGATGGTCGTTAACACACATACCGAGAATGGAAAGTTGTTCGGTTTCGACAACGCAAGTGCCATTCATTGATAATGGCAAAGGGTTAAGGTTACGTTTGAGTGACAACTGACAGCATTGGATTTTCGAAGCATTAAATTCCACTCTGTTGTTTATACCCCATTTCATTATGCTGTCAAGATCGGAATTTAATGAGCTTAACATACGATGCCGTTCCAGTTCTACTGCCGAAGAGCAGGGGCGTGAGTTTGGGAACGAATATGAGAAGCTGAGGGTGTTGTCGTCAGCGAAGAAATGTATTGGATTAGAAGTAGCAGACAAGAGATCGTTTATGAAAATAAGAAAAAGAGTCGGAGACAAAGCTGAGCCTTGGGTGACATCAGCATTTATATGATGAAAGGTAATTTCTAATCCATTGAAAAAGAGATTCATCGATGTCAAATGCACGCATTTTCGACAAAAGAGCTTAATGCCAGACTGTATCAAATGCCTTTGAAATATCAAGCGCAACAATCTTACATTCACCAGAATGATGCAGAGAGTGGTTTCAGTTTTCGGTGAAACATACCATCAAATCACCAGCGGACCTTTTGCTACGAAAACCGTACTGTCGGTCATTGAGAAATTTTCGTGATTCGAGATATTTCATAAGCTTACGAATTTTCAGCGTTTCCATGAGCTTGGAAAGCAGGGACGTAAGTGCATTGGGTCGCTAATTGGTCGGAGAGGAAGAATCGGCTTTTTTAGGGACAGGCTGGACAAAAGCTGTTTTCCATCTTCTCGGGAAGAGCCCAAAAGAGTAGGACAGACAGAAAAGCTTACGCAGAGGTTTTGCCAGCGAGGAAGAACCCCTCTTCAAAACTATAGGTGAGATACCATCTGGAAAACGTATTTGTCCAATAGAATATTCAATGCTTTTAAGTACAGGGGAAGGCAAAGTACAATCTGGGAGTGTGGAGTTGGCCTTGTCTAAAGACATGTGAAAAGAGGTGGCATACCATGTTTTCTCCAAAAGTACGTACATATAAGGGTACTTTTGAAAATTGGCTATTCCTTGGACATTTCTTCAGGGTTTAAAATAATATCTGGAGTTAGTAAGTAATAAGACAAATGCAAGGTAATGGCGTAACAAATTTTGGAACTTCCACGCCCATAGTAATAGGTTTTTTTCTTTAATTCGCCTAAACACTTTTTGTGGCCACGTCCACATTTTGAAGGAGTTTTTATAAAAACAAAAAATTGTGTAAGCTCTTTCATCCTTCATGTTATGATTATTATTCCATTGAAGATGCGAAATGACATGCCTAGTTTACTGGAAAGTGCAAGATTAACATTTTAATCCTCATAAAATTGTATACTTAAGGTGCGACCCAGTCGTGTACTTCATTCATTTTAAAACAGTTTTGTTTTTATTTTAATTTTGGAAACTGAGCAGAAATTTAAAGCTTTACTGTTAATAGGTATAAACATATTCAAATGAAAATGAATTTTGCTAATCAATTGTTCTCATTTATGGGTTCTAGGTTATTGATTTTTAATGAAAACACCTCCAAAAAGTGGACGTCGCTAAATCTGATGTATGGACGAATTGTAGAGAATTCGAGTATCTAGCCATTTTATCTCAATAAAACATTTCGATTCGACAAATTAGTTAAGTCATGAAAATGAATTAAAAAAAAACTGCATAAAATTGAAGGCCCAACAACTGCTGACAACGGACGGACGGACGGACGTGGTTCAATCGTTTTCGCTATTGATACTGTTCTTGAATATATGTATACATATACTGGATTATTTCTCTATGTATCAAACTTAATATACACTGAGAATAGAGTAGAAAAAGTATCACTTGAAGGGGTATGAGATACAAACATCGACAAATTACTGTTATCTAAGGATGACTCTGGCACAGACATATAAACACAAAAAACTACATATGTGACAAAAAAGGAGATCTATTTATGGAATAACTTCCTCAGTACAAAAAATGCTTCTCAGCGATTAAAATGACACATGTTTCAAGCTGTGCAAACGTATGTAGCCCGTATGGGGTCATAGACTTTTTGATGAAGTTGATAAACTGTAAAATATTTCGTAAAAAGAATACCCAAGTTCACACCTCACTAGGCGTTTATGTTAGAAACCAGAATTAGAGATGATCATCTACATATGTACGTTTAAGTTACGTCTGAGGAACTTTGGACTTACGCTCTTTCAATATGGATGTAATCGACAACTGCAGAAGCTTACCTTAAAACTGATACAAATAGATTTACTTTCGGTAAACAAGTTGAACAAGCAATATTCGGACTTTCACCTTAGCTGGAGAAAAGAGCATATAACACGAACGGAAAACGGAATGTATCAGTAAACATAACTATTCATTCGTACGGACGTGTTTCTACTTTTTGCGCAAGTGTATAGTATTTCTGAATGCCTTTCTTTTCGTTGCATATCTATCTTATTTTATTTCCTCAATCTGCTAACTACCACTGCCAAAAGTGAAACCAAAGTTTGTTAGATTATACTTTCTTATATCTAAACTTAATAAAATTAAAAATTAATGAAATAAGATAAAAAACAATTTCATTAGCTTTTCTAGCGAAACGATGAATGAGTGATGTAGGAATAGGGTAGATACTGATTGACGTCAACTTGGCGACGCACATGGTGATATTTGCTTCGAAAAACCGATCATAAATCTATGTTTCAAAATGTAGAGTTGAGAAGTATTTTTTTCTAGCTGTAGTTAAATACCCATTGAACAATGAACCGTTGTTTTTTTTTGTTTTTATGTACACACTTCGCCACAGCATCAGTTGAAAGTCATCGATCATAAGCTTACATTGTAAATCTGTTGATTTGTGTGAAAAATCCCACTGCTACATAATTAAGTTTTTATTGTTTTTAATATTGTGCACAGTTTTTTTTGGTATGGATTTCTTTTTGCTGAAGGATCGTCTGGCTTCTGTATTTTAACTAAAAGGCAGTTATATGATGTTATGAATGAGTATGAAGATAATGATTTTGAAGCTAAATTGGATCACCTTCAGAGCTGAAAACTTAAAGACTTTAAGCTTAAAATTGGACGTTTAAGGTATTAGACTAAGCTCAAATTTACTTTTATTGGTAGTTTCAACTTACAATCTTTTTAATTATATTAAAGCATGAATTTAAGTTAAGATGGTTAAGTTCACAACGGAGAAATGTTAGATGTTTAAGAAAAATTAAATTTGGCTTCAGCGAGTTTTTGAGGTACCAATTTTCAATGGACGTGGCCGGCCGTCGAAAGCTCTCACAAAACTTAGTGTACAGAGCAAGAGAAGAAGAACGCAGAGCTTACGTAATGGTAATAAACCAGAGGAACTTACTCAAATGAAGGTACGTGAAACAGGAAAATCGCAAGCTTTAAAAGTACTAAAAGAAATCATCGACTCTCCTAGGATGGCAAAGAGGTATTAGAAAGCATTGTCCGATAGTTTCCAACATAAGAAACTATGTACTCTTAAAGCTCTTTCTATTTTCGTTGAAGCAAGTCTATCTCGAAAGCAGTATGAGATAGTGAGAACTAGTGAAAAAAAACTTTTTCCTTGCTACACTATTCTTTAAAAAGCAAAAAAACAATGCTACCCTATCCCTGAGTCATATACTGTAACAGAAACTTTAGCTGAGATAAACTTACAGGACTTACTAAACCATACAGTTAAACGCTTATATACAAACTTTAAACGAAAACGAGTGCAGTTCTATAGAACTTATTTCAAAATGGGGATGTGATGGTTCGCAACAAACGCAATTCAAGCAAAATTTTGAAAACATCTCTGATTCAGATGCAAACATCTACCAATGCTCATTTGTGCCCTTACGTTTGCTTTGCAATTCAACCAACAAAATTATTTGGCAAAATCCAACGCCATCCTCGCCAGGCTATTGTCGTCCAATAAAAATAAGTTTTGTAAAAGAAACTCTTGATATTACGCAAAGTGAAATAGCTTATTTTGAATCCAAAATAAATACATTGAACAAAACTTTCATAGAAGGCGATAGAGTATTGGAAGTAAAACACACGTTAGCTTTTACAATGGTCGATGGTAAAGTTTGCAACGCAGAAACTAACACTAAATCTACAATGAAATGTTATATTTGTGGAGTAACTTGGAAAGATTTTAATGATCTTTCCAGAACGAAGGAAGTTGATAAAGATGCGATAAAATTTCGTTTGTCAATTTTGCATGCCAGGATACGGATTTTTGAAAGCATTCTTCATCTTGCTTACAAGATTCCGTTAAAAAAATGGCAGCTAAGAACACTTTCAGAAAAAATTATTCTAAAAGAAAAAAAAACATAGCTCCAAGAAAAGTTTAAACAAGGCTCAAAACCTGGTTTCGGGAACACTAATGAAGGCAATACAAGTCGCAGGTTTTTCAACAATTAGGAAATAGTTGCTGAAATAACTGGTGTTAATGTGCAACTTATTTTTAGATTAAAAGTCATATTAGAAGTACTTTCTAGTGGATTTGAAATCGATGTCCCAAAATTTGAAGTATTTGCTTATTATTATACTATTATTATTATACTATTTATACTTATTCACTATTATAGTCTCACTTGCTGGCTATACAGTGTTCCCAGGTTCTTCAATCTTATGAGTATTGAAATGTAAGTCTTGAATTTCCCAGTAAAGTAGGCGTGACATTCCGCATCTTCGATGGAATGATAGCTAATCATAACATTATACTGATGCTATGTATGTACGAAAGTATGAAGGACCTTACACAATTTTGGTTTTAATAAAAACGCTTTCAAAAAGTGTGCGCAACTTTGTATGAAATTGAACAATTTTTTAAGACAATATATTTAGATAATCAAACTCTCTACATTTTGTCTACACATCAATTTTAGCCACGCCCACTTCTTGGAGGCATTTTCATCAAAAAACCGATTTTAATAAAGCTTTGCATAAAACATTTAAGGACATCGTTATAATTGATAAAATTGGTTTCCTGAAAATTTTCGAACTCGAGATTTAATTCGAATTCTGTCTCTCTGTCTATACGCTGGACTGCAGCCTAAACGGCTGGGCGGATTGGCTTCACACCTCATATCTGGAGTCTGTGGGGTCACAATTCGAGGACAAATCGGAATTTTGATTCTAACCTAAAAACTAAGGGTAAGGATAAAACCAATTATAGTTTAAATGGATTTTCTCGAAAATGGCTATGGGAGATTATTTTTTTTTTTTATATAATTCACTCGCGCTCAAGGGTTTATTGCTAGCCTTTTAATGTCAAGACACAGCTCGGGCTTTAGGGAAATTATTGATGGATGTTGATTTTAAATGTTCATGGAATGTGAGGGAAAAATAGAGCTTGGTAGAGCATTCCACATTCGTGTTGTACGGTTTAGGAAAGAATCTCTATACTTGATGGTACGTCCGAAGATAGGCTTGAGGGTATACTGCATCATTTGAGGAATCCTAGACATTTCGCAGTATACTTGGCGGATTCGAATGTGTGTTCATTCCAACGCAGATGGTCGTTAACAGATGGCGCCCTCTGGTTGTAATGTAGCCTTACTACATTACAGGGGTCTCTGATGTGGTGGACCTTCCTTTCCCCCATACTCGTGGGATCCAATACAAAAATGAATCAAAAAGAAAACAAAACAAACATAAATAAAACAGAAAAAAAAGAACCAAACTCAGGAATCGAAAGTGCAGAGGAAAATCCATTTAGGAGAAGTTCTGTACTGATGCCGCTAAAAATAATGGAGGAGGCGATCGATAGTAAGGACGTAGGGACGCCGTCTGCACCAGTAACGGAGCAGACATCCCCACAAAAGCAGCCGGACTTCCATCTTACAGAAGCACCAACTGCTAGCTTGACGCCTGAAACTAACAAGGAAGAAAGGCGAAGAGAAAACAGCGAAGAAAGAGAAAGACGTGAAGCCATGCAATCCCTGGGAAAGAACATCAATACGTTGATAGAATTCATCAAAGGGAAAACAAACGTGCACCACGAAATCAGAAAGCTGACTAGTGCTATACGCAGACACTACAACTGTATAGCAAATTCCGAGAAAGACAACGTGGTAAAGAATAGATTGTCTAAAGCTACCCAAACCATTGAGTCATCCGAAATGAGCAAATCGGCGCCTTCTCATCCGTTGAAGCAACTACCAGAACCTAAGCGGAAAAGGACTAGATCTCCGAGCAATGAAGAACCCTCGACATTGACATACGCTGAGATAGTCACGAAAAAAACAGCAAAAGAAAGAAAGAAGAAAGAAAAAGCGCTCCAAAAAAAACCAGGAAAGACGGCAAAACCGCGAGGCCGAGATGCAGACGAAAAATCCGCGAATCAAGACCACAACAAAGCCGAGTGGAAAAGAGTGGTAAAAAAAGGTCCAGGCAAGATACATGTCAAGCCGGACGCATTGGTGATTAAAAAAACTGGAGAAACATCCTATTGCGATATACTCCGAAAAGTGAAGACCAACCCTGAGTTAAATGGTCTGGGATCGGACGTAATTCACATAAGGAAGACGGCCAAGGGAGAGTTACTGCTTGAGCTCAAGAAAGCAGCAGCTGGAAAAACCTCTGAGCACCAAAGCAAAGTAGGGCAAGTTCTCGGGGAAATGGCGGAAGTAAGGACCCTAACGCACGAGGTACTGATTGAGTGCAAAGACCTAGACGATGTTACTACCAAAGAAGAGATCTGTCAAGCACTGGCCGAGCAATTCGAGGAAGTACGAGGCATGCAGGCCTCATCCATCAAATCCATGAGGAAAGCTTATGCAGGAACACAAACTGCAGTCATTAGCCTCCCGATAAACGCTGCCAAAAAAGTTCTGGAGGTTGGGAGAGTCAAAATCGGATGAACGATATGCAGAATACGAGAGAAAGTGGTACCGCTGCGATGCTTTAGGTGCCTTAACTTCGGGCATCTAGCAAAGGCGTGTCCAAATACGGTGGACAGAAGTGAGGATTGCGTCAAGTGTGGACAGAAAGGCCATGTTTCTAAGAACTGCACCAATGATGCAAGGTGCGTGCTCTGCGAAGAAAAGGGGAGCACCAACTTCAAACACGCGGCAGGAAGCGCAGTATGTCCTGTATATTAGGAAGCAAAAAAAACCGCAAGAAGAATATGAAAGTGCTGCAATTAAATTTAAATCACTGCGAAGCGGCACAGGACCTCCTAACACAAGCCATTCGTGAGTCAAAAATAGATGTCGCCATACTATCCGAACAGTACAAGAATCTCGACGAAAAAGTCTGGGTAGCTGATTACTCAAAAGAGCTGCTATTTGGACCTGTGGAGACTACGCCTTCGAAGAAAAAATGATGACACCCCAATCCGGGTTCGTTCGAGCCAAGGTAAAGGGTGTTAACATCTATAGTTGTTACGCATCCCCAAACAGCACTCTTGAAGAATTCCAGCGTATGTTGGATAGGCTCGTGGATGATGCTAGAGGCCGTAGCCCAATCATAGTGGCTGGGGATTTCAACGCATGGGCCACTGATTGGGGCAGCACTCGAACCAATAGAAGAGGTGAGGCACTACTCGAAGCGGTATCGTCACTAGATGTCATGCTGCTCAATACGGGAAGCGAGAATACCTTTAGCAGAAATGACGTAGGTTCCGTAGTTGACATAACCTTCGTAACTAGTTCCCTAGCGAGAGGCGCCAAGTGGAGAGTAAGTAAACAGTACACCCACAGCGACCATCTGGCCATCCTGTTTGAAATAGACCAGAAAAGATCCAACCGGGAACTCCCGCCAAAGAAGGCACAACGAATGGGGTGGAAAATAGGCACACTAGACGAAGATTCTTTTACTTTTACCTTTAGAGAATCTACAATAAGACCAGGAACAGCAAATGCTATGGCAGCTGAGATTACGAAACAAGTAATGAGAGCATGCGATGCATCTATGATCCGGAAAACGTCAACAAATCGCCGGCCACCAGTATATTGGTGGAACCAAGAGATAGCAGAACTACGCAGCAAGTGCCATAAAGCGAGAAGACTGTTCCAGCGATCCAGAGGCTTGCCCTCCCACCAGATCCCACAGGTGCAATACAAAGATAGGCGTAGAGACCTGAAATTAGCAATCCGGAGAAGCAAAAGTGACAACTTTAAAGAACTCTGTCAGCAAGCAGATGTAAATCCCTGGGGTACAGCCTATAAGGCAGTCATGGCAAAACTCAAGGGCACCACTAGGGCACCCTCGCCCTCATGCCCTTTGCTAATGCAAAAAAATAGTGTCGGGCTTATTTCCACCGCAGAGAACTGCAGAGAGTATAGCAGCACCCCAGGATTTACATGAAATCACAACCGTCACGCAAACGGAACTTTTGGAAGTGTGCAAGCGGTTCGATGACAATAAGTCACCTGGATTGGATGGGATACCCAACAAGGCCCTTAAGTTAGCCATAAAAACAAATACGGAACCATTTCTGGAAATGTATAATAAGTGTCTAACCGAAGGGGTCTTTCCAGACCAGTGGAAGAAACAACGTCTGGTGCTGCTGCCCAAAGGGAAAAAACCGCCAGATGAGCCCTCGTCATACCGTCGTATATGATTGTTAGACACAATGGTAAAATATTAGAAAAAATTATATGCAAACGACTGGAGGTGGCAATACATGAAGCCGGGGGACTTTCAAACGAACAGTATGGATTTAGACAAGCCCGTTCTACAATCGATGCTATACGGAGGGTAACCACAATCCTGGAAGATGCTATCCAGGGCAGAAGATGGAGAGGAGGCGCAAAGAAATACGGTGCTGTAATAACACTAGACGTCAAAAATGCGTTCAATTCTGCAAATTGGGGGCATATTTTGTGCTCACTTAGAGAAATGATGGTGCCAGGGTTCCTCATCAAAATAATATTAAATTATTTCGAGAAACGGTACCTGTTTTACGATACCGTCGATGGGGTAAAACAGTACCACATATCTGGCGGAGTACCACAAGGATCGGTACTAGGTCCTATCTTGTGGAACCTTATGTATGATAAGGTGCTGAGGCTTGAAATCCCCAACGAGGCAAAAATCATAGGCTTTGCCGATGACATCGCAATCGTAGTGACAGCAAAACACGTGGAAGAAATAGAGGACATTGGAAACGAATGTATCCGAAAAGTGAGACGGTGGATGGCAGCAGTCGGTTTAGAACTCGCTGAACATAAAACGGAAGCAGTACTAGTAAGCAGCCGCAAGAAAAGAGAAGCAATCACCATCAGGGTAGGCAACCAAAATATAACGTCAAAACCGGTGATCAGATACCTAGGTGTGATGATTGACGCTAGGCTAGCTTACAAGGAACGCCTTGAAATAACGTGCGACAAAGCTGCTCGGGTGTGTACTGCCTTATCCAGAATTATGACAAACCTAGGAGGACCCAGACAACCAAGGAGACTAATTTTGTCAAGAGTGGCACAGTCAATAATAATGTATGCGGCACCAATATGGGCAAAGGCAGTGAGAATTAAGTCCCACTCAAGAAGAGTTAATTCCGTCAATAGACTGTGCGCGCTGAGAGTGTGTTGCGCTTTTCGGACGGTATCCGACGACGCTATATGTGTTATTGCGGGAATGCTACCAGCGGATATCTTGGCTATTGAGCTACAGAGGACCTATGACGCCAAAATCCAGGAACCCCTTGCTCAAAGTCAAAGATATTAAGCTGGCAGAAAGACAGCGAAGCATGAGAACATGGCAGGAAAGATGGAATCAGTCAACGAAGGGAAGATGGACCCATCGACTTATACCTGATATAGATAAATGGATGGACCGGCATCACGGAGAAGTGGATTTTTATCTCACCCAGTTCTTAACCGGACACGGCTGCTTCAGAGCTTATCTAAACAGGTTTGGGCTTGATGAATCTCCAAACTGCTCAAACTGTGGAGAGGCCAGAGCGGAAGCAGAGCATGTGCTCTTTCAGTGCCCACATTTTCGCTTGGAACGCAGAGGTCTTGAGGAAATAATTGGAGAAATACCAACTCCGGAGAACATCGTAAACCATATGTTGACATCGAACGCAGTATGGAATACTGTGAAACAAGCAGCAGCGGTGATCATAAAGGAACTTCGGCGGCTGGAAAGGCTCAGGCAGAGCAACCAAACCCAAATGGAAACCCCCTCAGAACAAGAAACGTCGAACAGGTCAAGAAGAGCATAAAGTGCTAACCAGCCCCGCGAAGTAATACTTAACGGTAGTTCCGCGGGGAGAGTGGTAGGCGTATTCCTGGCATCGAGTATTCAGGTTTGCGAATCGTGCATGACAGTAGCCCGGGTTACTGGTATCTTTAGAAGATTACACATCCGTTGGCGAAACCAAAAAAAAAACACATACCGAGAATGGAAAGTTGTTCGGTTTCGACAATGCAAGTGCCATTCATTGATAATGGCAAAGGGTTAAGGTTACGTTTGAGCGACAACTGACAGCATTGGGTTTTCGAAGCATTAAATTCCACTCTGTTGCTTATACCCCATTTCATTATGCTGTCAAGATCGGAATTTAATGAGCTTAACATACGATGCCGTTCCAGTTCTACTGCCGAAGAGCAGGGGCGTGAGTTTGGGAATGAATATGAGAAGCTGAGGGTGTTGTCGTCAGCGAAGGAATGTATTGGATTAGAAGTAGCAGACAAGAGATCGGTAATGAAAATAAGAAAAAGAGTCGGAGACAAAGCTGAGCCTTGGGTGACATCAGCATTTATATGATGAAAGGTAATTTCTAATCCATTGAAAAAGAGATTCATCGAATGCACGCACGCAAATGCACGCATTTTCGACAAAAGAGCTTGATGGCAAACTCTGTCAAATGCCTTTGAAATATCAAGCGCAACAATCTTGCATTCACCAGAATGATGCAGAGAGTGGTTTCAGTTTTCGGTGAGACATACCATCAAATCACCAGCGGACCTTTTGCTACGAAAACCGTACTGTCGGTCATTGAGAAATTTTCGTGATTCGAGATATTTCATAAGCTTACGAATTTTCAGCGTTTCCATGAGCTTGGAAAGCAGGGACGTAAGTGCATTGGGTCGCTAATTGGTCGGAGAGGAAGAATCGCCTTTTTTAGGGACAGGCTGGACAAAAGCTGTTTTCCATCTTCTCGGGAAGAGCCCAAAAGAGTAGGACAGACAGAAAAGCTTACGCAGAGGTTTTGCCAGCGAGGAAGAACCCCTCTTCAAAACTATAGGTGAGATACCATCTGGAAAACGTATTTGTCCAATAGCATATTCAATGCTTTTAAGTACAGGGGAAGGCAAAGCACAATCTGGGAGTGTGGAGTTGGCCTTGTCTAAAGACATGTGGAAAGAGGTGGCATACCATGTTTTCTCCAAAAATACGTACATATAAGGGTACTTTTAAAAATTGGCTATTCCTTGGACATTTCTTCAGGGTTTAAAATAATATCTGGAGTTAGTAAGTAATAAGACAAATGCAAGGTAATGGCGTAACAAATTTTGGAACTTCCACGCCCATAGTAATAGGTTTTTTTCTTTAATTCGGCTAAACACTTTTTGTGGCCACGTCCACATTTTGAAGGAGTTTTTATAAAAACAAAAAATTGTGTAAGCTCTTTCATCCTTCATGTTATGATTATTATTCCATTGAAGATGCGAAATGACATGCCTAGTTTACTGGAAAGTGCAAGATTAACATTTTAATCCTCATAAAATTGTATACTTAAGGCGCGACCCAGTCGTGTACTTCATTCATTTTAAAACAGTTTTGTTTTTATTTTAATTTTGGAAACTGAGCAGAAATTTAAAGCTTTACTGTTAATAGGTATAAATATATTCAAATGAAAATGAATTTTGTTAATCAATTGTTTTCATTTATGAGTTCTAGGTTATTGATTTTTAATGAAAACACCTCCAAAAAGTGGACGTCGCTAAATCTGATGTATGGACGTATTGTAGAGAATTCGAATATCTAGCCATTTTATCTCAATAAAACATTTCGATTCGACAAATTAGTTAAGTCATGAAAATGAATTAAAAAAAAAACTGCATAAAATTGAAGGCCCAACAACTGCTGACATACGGACGGACGGACGGACGGACGGACGTGGTTCAATCGTTTTCGCTATTGATACTGTTCTTGAATATATGTATACATATACTGGATTATTTCTCTATGTATCAAACTTAATATACACGGAGAATAGAGTAGAAAAAGTATCACTTGAAGGGGTATGAGATACAAACATCGACAAATTACTGTTATCTAAGGATGACTCTGGCACAGACATATAAACACAAAAAACTACATATGTGACAAAAAAAGGAGATCTATTTATGGAATAACTTCCTCAGTACAATAAATGCTTCTCTGCGATTAAAATGACACATGTTTCAAGCTGTGAGTAGACTTTTGATGAAGTTGATAAACTGTAAAAATATTTCGTAAAAAGAATACCCAAGTTCACACCTCACTAGGCATTTATGTTAGAAACGAGAATTAGAGATGATCATCTACATATGTATGTACGTTTAAGTTACGTCTGAGGAACTTTGGACTTACGCTCTTTCAATATGGATGTAATCGACAACTGCAGAAGCTTACCTTAAAACTGATACAAATAGATTTGTATCATTTGAACAAGTTGAACAAACAATATTCGGACTTTCACCTCAGCTGGAGAAAAGAGCATATAACACAAACGGAAAACGGAATGTATCAGTAAACATAACTATTCATTCGTACGGACGTGTTTCTACTTTTTGCGCAAGTGTATAGTATTTCTGAATGCCTTTCTTTTCGTTGCATATCTATCTTATTTTATTTCCTCAATCTGCTAACTACCACTGCCAAAAGTGAAACCAAAGTTTGTTAGATTATACTTTCTTATATCTAAACTTAATAAAATTCAAAATTAATGAAATGAGATAAAAAACAATTTCATAAGCTTTTTTAGCAAAACGATGAATGAGTGATGTAGGAATAGGGTAGATACTGATTGACGTCAACTTGGCGACGCACATGGTGATATTTGCTTCGAAAAACCGATCATAAATCTATGTTCAAAATGTAGAGTTGAGAAGTATTTTTTTCTAGCTGTAGTTAAATACCCATTGAACAATGAACCGTTGTTTTTTTTTTTTTGGTTTTATGTACACACTTCGCCACAGCATCAGTTGAAAGTCATCGATCATAAGCTTACATTGTAAATCTGTTGATTTATGTGAAAAATCCCACTGCTACATAATTAAGTTTTTATTGTTTTTAATATTGTGCACAGTTTTTTTTTGGTATGGATTTCTTTTTGCTGAAGGATCGTCTGGCTTCTGTATTTTAACTAAAAGGCAGTTATATGATGTTATGAATGAGTATGAAGATAATGATTTTGAAGCTAAATTGGATCACCTTCAGAGCTATTTGCTCAATAAAGCGTCTTGCACGGAGGAAAAACTTAAAGATTTTAAGCTTAAAATTGGACGTTTAAGGTATTAGACTAAGCTCAAATTTACTTTTATTGGTAGTTTCAACTTACAATCTTTTTAATTATATTAAGGCATGAATTTAAGTTAAGATGGTTAAGTTCACAAACGGACAAATGTTAGATTTTGAAGAAAAATTAAATTTGGCTTCAGCGAGTTTTTGAGGTACCAATTTTCAATGGACGTGGCCGGCCGTCGAAAGCTTTCATAAAACTTAGTGTACAGAGCAAGAGAAGAAGAACGCAGAGCTTACGTAATAGTAATAAAACAGAGGAACTTACTCAAATGAAGCTACGTGAAACAGGAAAATCGCAAGCTTTAAAAGTACTAAAAGAAATCATCGACTCTCCTAGGATGGCAAAGAGGTATTAGAAAGCATTGTCCGATAGTTTCCAACATAAGAAACTATGTACTCTTAAAGCTCTTTCTATTTTCGTTGAAGCAAATCTATCTCGAAAGCAGTATGAGATAGTGAGAACTAGTGAAAAAAAAACTTTTCCCTTGCTACACTATTCTTTAAAAAGCAAAAAAACAATGCTACCCTATCCCTGAGTCATATACTGTAACAGAAACTTTAGCTGAGATAAACTTACAGGACTTACTAAACCATACAGCTAAACGCGTATATACGAACTTTAAACGAAAACGAGTGCAGTTCTTTAGAACTTATTTCAAAATGGGGATGTGATGGTTCGCAACAAACGCAATTCAAGCAAAATTTTGAAAACATCTCTGATTCAGATGCAAACATCCACCAATGCTCATTTGTGCCCTTACGTTTGCTTTGCAATTTAACCAACAAAATTATTTGGCAAAATCCAACGCCATCCTCGCCAGGCTATTGTCGTCCAATAAAAATAAGTTTTGTAAAAGAAACTCTTGATATTACACAAAGTGAAATAGCTTATTTTGAATCCAAAATAAATACTTTGAACAAAACTTTCATAGAAGGCGATAGAATATTGGAAGTAAAACACACGTTAGCTTTTACAATGGTCGATGGTAAAGTTTAAATCTACAATGAAATGTTATATTTGTGGAGCAACTTCGAAAGATTTTAATGATCTTTCCAGAACGAAGGAAGTTGATAAAGATGCGATAAAATTTGGTTTGTCAATTTTGCATGCCAGGATATGGATTTTTGAAAGCATTCTTCATCTTGCTTACAAGATTCCGTTAAAAAAATGGCAGCTAAGAACACTTTCGGAAAAAATTATTCTAAAAGAAAGAAAAACATAGCTCCAAGAAAAGTTTAAAACAAGGCTATAACTCAAAACCTGGTTTCGGGAACACTAATGAAGGCAATACAAGTCGCAGGTTTTTCAACAATTAGGAAATAGTTGCTGAAATAACTGGTGTTAATGTGCAACTTATTTTTAGATTAAAAGTCATATTAGAAGTACTTTCTAGTGGATTTGAAATCGATGTCCCAAAATTTGAAGGATTTACTTATGATACGGCTAAGTTGTATGTTGAGGTCTATCCGTGGCATCCCATGACTCCAGCGATGCACAAAATTCTTCTGCATAGATCAGAAGTTATTCGAAATGCTCTCCTACCGATTGGACAGCTATCCGAAGAAGCAGCAGATGCACGGAACAAGCATTTCAGGTTATACCGGTTAAATTTTGCGAGAAAGTTTTCTAGGACAGAGTGCAACATGGATGTTCTAAACAGGTTTAAAAAACATTATTAGCAGTCGAAAATAAATAATAATTCTGTTTTTCATACTATCTGCAGGTTACTTTTAAGCTCGGATCCTTTAATAATAAGTTTAAGACCCTTGCCTGTTAAAAAAACTAAACAATTTACAAAAGAAGCCCTAGTAATGCTGATTTCCGGGATTCCGAATTCATTATTTTTACAAAATTTTGACGAGAGAGTATCCAATGAAAGTGGAAATGAAAAAAACAGATGAGGAATGTATTGATGAAGAAGAATCCTGGGCAGAGTCCACTGAATAACTTAAAGTGCCACATATTTCATTCCATACTAATTTTTGGCATTAATAAAATAAGATCTAAATATATAAAAGATACCTTAATTTGACTTAAATAAGCTCAATTACACTTATAAAGTTGAAATATTTTTGAGCAGTTTTTGAATGCAAATACCCCTATTTGCGACGTCCAGTGCTGTAACTGTTAATGTTACTACACATCCGGTACTGGTTTATGTCCACCCGGACGCAACTTGCTGAACTTATAAACGCGAGTGTTGAGCAAGAGAACGTTGCAGCACTATAAACACGACAGCAGACGAACTCTCTCGATGGGGTCAACGGTGGCGTCAGAGTTCCAAACGGAAGCAGAAACACACTTTACTTGGGCTACCTAGACACTCTCTGAGCCCAGGCCCGTAAGAATCTCCAAGAATAAGTCAGGGTTTTGGAAAAAAAACTGTGGCGGACGAGCCTTCAATGACCCAAGGGCAGTGCTTACATACACGAAGTGGGTTACTGACATCGGTTTCTCAACCCGCCCCTCGTCCTAGGAGTTTCAACAAAAGGAGCTGGCCGTCCAGGTTGGAGTTGTGCCGTCGGGATAACTTCCCCTCCACGTACAAAAAAAAAACCTTCGTTACGAGAGAGACACAAGCCACGGATTTAAATCGAGCCCCTTACTTAAGATCACGACCCGGAACGTTCACGGACTGCATCTGGAGCGTACGCACACTGTACACCCCTGCTGCTCCTCAACAACTTGAACCTGTCCTCACGCGGTTCACGACAGATATAACCGCGATCCAAGAGACACGATGGATAGGTATACAAAAACGAAAAAGTTACGACATTTATGACAGCTACCACAAAAGACTGCACATGTTAAGATGCAGATTCGTCGTGGGAAATCGACTACGCTCAATGATAATTGACTTTAAGCCGATCAGCGACCGCCTGGCTGTGATCCGCATCAAGGCCACATTTCGGAACATCAGCATAATATGTGCACATGCCCCTACCGACGAAACTGAAGACTCTATCAAGGAGGAGTCTTATGACCTTCTGGACGGAGCCTACGGAGCCTATCTAGAGTATGATGTCAAAATCATACTCGGAGACTTCAATGTAAAATTCGGTAAGGAAAACATCTTCGACAGATTATTCGTAAAGTACAGCCCCCTCTGTTGTTAACGGTCTCCGACTAATCGACTTTACAGCAGCTCGTAATACCGTGATAAGTAGCACTAGGTTTCAAAGACTACGTATCTACACAGCAACCTGGCTATCTCCAGATGATCGAACCACCAACCAAATCGACCACGTGCTAATAGATGCGAGGCACGCATCGAGCATTCTAATGTGCAAACTTTTAGAGGGGCAAATGTCGACTCTGACCATTATCTTGTTGCACCCAAATTCAGAGCTCGACTATCCACTATCCAACGAGAAGAATCTGCAAGATGCCCAGAAAAAGAAAAACAACGTTGGAAGCCTTAGCACTAGAGTAGCCAGAGTCTACAGAGAGCGCCGAAGTGTGAGACTCTCTACTGTGGATTCACCATCCACCAATGCCGACAATCAGGGAGACTAGTACCACAACATTATCAAATAGGTAGCCGAGACCACCATAAGTTACCAACCAGCAGATTCGGCAGATCGACGATCGACCAAATTTTTATACTAAAGCAAATTTTGGAAAAGACCAACAAGTTTCAAGTCGAGAATCCCCACTTCTTCATCGGCTTTAAAGCCGCATACGACAGCATTCATCGTCAATACGGGATCCTGGCAAAACTGATCCAGCTGTGCCACGTGACGCTGGAAAACACGCGGTGCAATGCGAAATTTGGGAACAGCTCCTCTGAACTATTCCAAACATGCATCGTATTTCGGCAAGGAGATTCCCTGTCGTGTGACTTCTTTAATCTAGTGCTGGAACTGATAGTGCGCCGGGTCGGTGTTAACACGGAAGGCACTATCTTAAAAAAATCTGTCCAGCTGCTGGGATATGCAGACGATAGATATATATAGATATAAAACCTTTTACGATAGTTGAAGAAGAGGCGAAAAGAGTTGGCCTGACGATTTCAGGCAGGGACTCATCACGGTTCGGAAGCCCATCAAGTAAGTTTCTTGCAAAACTAGTGGTAAATAAATTAAGCTCAGTTGCATATTTGAGAAGTAAGGTATCGAAAATCTTGATCTCTGTAGAAAGATATTACTAGAAAACAAGTAAGTTCAAACGGTCCCTACTTTCCTAGAGTTATGACAACTGCTGCTGCTTCTTTTGCTTCCACTTTACCTAAAAATGTACTTTCCACTTCATCATCTAATACTGCGTTTGCTGATTTAGTCGTGCATCCCATTTCGGATATTAATTCTAATGATAATGAGGTCTCTGCTGCTGGTCCCTTACTACTTAAGTATCTTCTCAACGCTTCTACTGATACTGCTACTGTTGGAAATAGTTATTGTCAAACATAATCCACAAACAGCAACTCATGGGAATCGGCGAAAAAATAAATCAAATAATTGGTAGATATCAACACTAATGCCACCAACTTGAACCTGCAAGTTGTAAACCGTCTAATTGGTTACATTTATCATTATTTAAATGAAAAAGTGACACTAGTCTGTCACTTAACGACTCTGTTTTACCAGTTTTTAACGCGGATCCATCTAAACTTGCATATCGTGTATTAAAATAAGGCACACAATTAATTGACTTAGGCATATAAATTTTAAATTAGGATAGGAAAATATAACGAATTTTCTGAGATCTAGTGCTAAGGAGTTCGAGTGCGGACAGAACAAGTTTCTACTTTTGGTATCATGATGTTTTCAATTGCGTCCAAATCTTTCTCTCTCTTATCACTATTGTGGGGATATGAGAACAAAAACAAATGATTTTGGCTGGCGTTCACTGTTCGTATACTCTTATCGTCTTGGCCGAGACGTGGTTGAATGATGCATTTTCTTCTTCCGAATTATACTCTGGTGAATTTGATGTCTATCGTAAACATAATTGTTCCATCCATAAGGATATGCAGAGAGGAGGTTGTGTGTTGCTGGCTATTCGATCTTGTTACAAGAGCAGAGTGTTAGCTAAATCTGTCCTGGCTCAATGCAAGCATATTATAACGCTCTTATTAATAACATACGAAATATTGTATCATCATTAGATAATAAGCCGTATGCGATTGTTTTAGATGATTTTAATCTATTAAATATTAAATGAAAGTTTTCCGACAATGATAATTATATTATATTTTAAATTTTTCTTGATAATGAATTGGAAGCATCTGTGAATGAAGCTAAATTATTTTCCTTTTTATTTTTCATTAGACATTTCACTTGATTTGTCTATTTTAAATTCACTTATGTCCGATAATCATTCTGACTTAGTTTAATACGATTTTAACAAAGCAAGTTAGAGAGATATTGAAGGTCTGTTTGTATTCTTACTTACTTACTTAGGTGGCGCTACAGTTCGGGGTGAACCTGGGCCTCAACAAACAAACCCCGCGCACTCGCATCAACTCGGTTGAGGTCCCCTTCTACTTGTGCGCACCACATAAGGCGTGGTCTTCCTCTACTGCGTTGTCCCTCCGGGTTTGATTTAAAGACTCTACGGGCCGGAGCATTGGTGTCCATTCGCTCTACATGTCCTAGTCATCTTGAACGACTGATGCGATCTGGATCTTTTCATCCGCTTTAGACAGAGTCCATACTTCAGCGCCATAAAGCATGACTGGGATGATCAGGGTCTTATAAAAAGTCTCTTTAGTTCTTCGTGATAGGGCTCTACTACTCAATTGGCTTCTTAGCCCAAAGAAACAGCGATCGGCAAGAGTTATTCTTTTGATTTCTCTCTTATTTCTGCTGAGGTGTTCTTTTCCGAGGTAATAGCAGAGCCGAGGTAGATAAAGTCCCTTACTACCTCAAAGTTGTAGCTGTCGATTGTGACGTTCTGTCCAATTCGTCGATGTTGTGTGTCCCTTCTCGTTGACAGCATATACGTTGTTTTGCATTTTGGCAGCTTCCGTTTCAATACTAGTGAATGCTCCAGTGACATCCCGCTGAGTTCTTCCAATTATGTAGATGTCATCTATGGACTTTTAAAAGATTGTGCCTCTGTTGTTGGCTTGTGAGTTTCGCACAATTCTTTCAAGTACGATGTTGAAAAAATCACATGACAACGCGTCACTTTGTCTAAATCCTTTTTTGACATCAAAGGTCTCGGTGAGATCGTTACCGACCTTGATGGAGGAGCGAGAATTCTCCATCGTCATTCTGCACAATATGACGAGTTTAGCAGGGATGCCAACACTAAACATGGCTCTGTATAGTTCGTCTCTATAAATGCTGTCATATGCTGCCTTAAAGTCGATAAAAAGATGGTGGACTTGGACTTCTTGGTTTTTACTTGCACCTATACCTATAGGGCAAGTATTGTATTCGTGCAAAATTTGGAACTCGAGATTTTAATCAAACTTGACATTACTATAATGGAGAAGTCCAAAAAAGTTGGTCCGCCAATGCCGTCTGTCTGTCTGTCTGTCTGTCAGTCTGTCAGTCTGTCAGTCTGTCAGTCTGTCAGTCTGTCAGTCTGTCTGTCTGTCTGTATATTCGACTACAGCCTAAACGGCTGGACAGATTTGCTTCAAACTTCATATATAGGGTCTGTGGGATATTCCCTAGAGGCGAAATTTGAATTTTCATTCTAACCTCAAAATTAAGGGTAGTTTACTTAAGGCCGATTTCAGTTAAACTGGATTTTCTCGAAAACGGCCCTAACGATTTCGATACAATTTGATGTGTGGGTTAGTTTGGGTATATGCTATGAGGTGGCATACCACGTTTTTCACGAAAAATTCGAATAACGGTAATATTGAAAATCAGCTATTTCTCGGGTATTTGTACGGCGATTGGGCTAAAATTTTATATTTGTAGGTTATAAGACAAGTGCAAAATAATGGCGTACCAAATTTTGGAATTGCCACTCCCACTTTTATAAAACTTTTTTTTTTCAAAATTTTTACTAGAAATTGAGAAAAAATTATTTAAGCAAAGTAATAGGCGTTAAAATTTTCTATAATTCACTCAAACACCTTATCTGGCCACGCCCACTTTTTAAAGGTGTTTTTTAAAAACAAAACATTGAGTAAACTCCTACAATGTTATGACTATAATTCCATCGAAATGCGGAATGCCACGCCTACTTTACTGGGAAGAGCCAGACTTGGACTTTAATCCTGATAAAATTATACACTTATAGCATTACGGTGCAAGTACGTACGACCCAGTCGTGCACTTTATTTCTTCTATTTGTGTTCTATGGACTGCAGTAATATTTTTAACTGTTCTTTAGAAGCGTCTTATAATATGTTTAGAATAAGGTATTTTCAAGTTTTTTCCTCGTAAGCGAGTAAGGCGCAATAATAAACACGTCTGTTTCAACTAAAATCTGTGCCGACTTTGAAATACGTTAAATTAATTGCAAAAAAGAAGTAGCTTTATTATACCTCGTCGTCAACATTATCGTTAGTTAAGAAAGAAGTACGAGTTTTAAAAAAAAAAAAAGTAAGTATGGATGTGATCTCAACATGTTGACACTAGGTGATCGTATTGCTGATCTTGGATTCATGGAATTTACTAAAGATGAAATGCTTTCTGAGTTAGCATCGCGTGATTCTAATGCCAATATTACACCCGATAATTTTCCAGAGATATTTTTTAAGAAATGTATGCATCTCGTATGCGTCTCGTTAACTTTTTTAGCACGTTGTTAACTATGGTGGTATTTTTAGATTGCTGAAAATATTGACTAATCACACAAATTTGCCTATTGCTAAGCTTAAACTCGTTCCAAAAATATTTGAAGCAATATTCAAGCAATATTGAAGCTGTGGATTTCTGTAAATCAACTTGGGTTTATAAGTGGCAGATCAACTACTATAAATTTAGTTATTGTTACAAACACCTGTTTACTTGAAATGGAGAAACATATTCACGTTGACATTATCTACACGTACTTTTCAAGGCATATGATAGGGTTCAACATAATGTATTGATAAAAAAATCAAAATTACTTGGTTTACATTCCAATGTGCTAAAATGGATTAGAAGCTACTTGGTAAACCATAAACAATATGTTAAAATAGGTTCCGTTCTTTCAAAGGACATTATTCATCTGTCGGGTATTGCGGTAGCCATACAGGTCCGTTTTTTTCCTTACTTCCTTTTTTCATAAATGACCTACCATCGTTTGTCTCTGGTTTAAATTGTTTACTTTATGCAGATGATCTTAAATTATTTAAATCTATGAATTCGATTTCTGATGCTACAGGAAGATACATATAAACAATATTTTAAGTTGATGCACAATTAATTTCTTGCATTTAAATATTGAAAAGTGCTCAGTTATAGCTTATTGCAGTTGACTTACAGGTATACAATATTTCACTCCATCCTTAAAAGAGTCAATCACATGAAAGATTTAAGAAACCGACTCCTAACTTGGTAAAGCGTCCCACTCGACCTCGCTATGCAATAAAGTTGCCTGGACTCGCGAAAATAATGCCTGTGCAAACTGTAATAATTAGAAACAACTATCGACTGGATGCAAAGAAGCAATTACTGCGGCTGTTAGGACCGGAAGATTAATGAAGGATATCGCTCAGGAGTTTGGTGTTGCAATATCAACAATTTCGCGCATTGTGTCCCGAAATCGGGAACAAGGGGACATCGAATAAAATTGGTAGAGGGCGTCCTCGCAAAACAACTCCCCGATAAAATCATGAGATCATTTTTTTGCTCGGTACTGTAAGTCAGTCGGTCACAGGTCATAGCTTCAAAATTATTAGATTTTCAAATGATAGGCACGCTATTCAGTCCGAGAACTTGGTAGATAAGAAATAAAGTGCACGACTGGGTCATGCAAACTTGCACCTATATCTAAAAGTCTTGTGTGTATTTGATGTAAAAAAACGAAATGAATATACATATGTATATGTTCATATGTATGTACACACATGTTTACACAACTTGGCTATAAGTAACGCAGTATTCTAAGCAGTTTGGCCAAAAACGTGGTATGTCATCTTGCAAGTATAAAGCATGAAAACGAAGCAACTGAGCCGTATTTTTGAGAAAATCGTGCTTTTGTTAAGGTGGCTAAAACCAAAATGCCTCTTTAGGTAGTTTTGAGCGAAAACATCGTGTGTCATGATATAGAAATTTATAAAATAGCCTCTACTAATAGGGGAGCATCCAGCTGCGAAAATTCGACAGCATCCTAGTTAATTAAATATTTTATTATTTCAATGCCTTTTTATTTTCATATCCACATTGCTTTGTAGAAAATATACATATATTATTAATCATCTATCCTGGTAAAGCACTGCTAGAACTACTTTAATTTTGTTATTTTTCATTGGCTTCGCCCAAAAATTCATTTCCCATGGAGTCCAATGAATATGCGAAATCCCAAAGCGAGTCTCCGAAAATGTTACTATATTCTCTCTCTCTCTCTCTTTTAAGCAATGGAAAATGACATACAATTCATACAAATTCTGTAGCAGGTGCGCATCAATCAAACCCTGTATCGAACGGAAAGTGTATTTTCATAATAACAGCTATATTGCACAGTGTTGCCAAGGAATAGAGACGTATCAAGAGTGATTTTTTTGTATCCTAATTTAGATGTGATACATACCTTGTTTTTCTAAAAATGGCTTTGTTACGTTTCAGTTTCGACAACAGATGTAATAGCATCTCCTTATAACATTTCGCAATATACCACTGCTCCACTGCCATTTGGATATATTTTGTTAATAATAATGGTATTTTTTTTCCAGAATTCTTCTGATACCTTATTTTCTTTCTGGTCATATATTTTTTCTCAAAGCTTAGCGGCAACACTGCTGTGTGAATGCGGAGAGAGTCAAGTACAATACATACATATTCTACGGTTCACTATACTGTACGTGTACTTGCGTTAATGCATATGGATGTTATGTTATCAATCTGATCTCAAACCATAAAATAGGACCATATCTGTGGGGAATAGGTTTTAAAAGGAAGGGTACATAATTTTAAAAACTCGGTTCAGGAGGAAGAAGTAGGGATGAAATTCATTTTGGCGTATTAATAATATAACATGAAAAAGTGTTTTTGTTAAGTTGGCTGTAAGTAAATTAACATTTTAGGTAATTTTGACCAAAAACGTGGTATGCCATCTTATAGGATTTTATAACAGTAGCCCAAATATAAAAATGAAATAATAACGAGCAAAAAGTTTTCGAGAAAATCGTACTTTTATGAAGTTGGGTATAAGTGAATTATCTTTCAAAACAATTTGAGTCGTTTTCAAAAAAAAACCATTTTTATTAAAAAGTAAAAGTACTTTTTTGAGGTTAGAATGAAAACTCCAATTTTGCCTTTAGGGATTATCCCACAGAAGTTTGATTTAAATCCGTCCACCCGTTTAGGTTGTAGGCTCTTGCACAGACAGACAGACGGCATTGGCTCACTTTTTTCGACTTCTCTATCACAGTTATGTCAAGTTTGATCAAAATCTCGAGTTTGAAATTTTTCACGAATACAATGCTTGCCCTATATTACATATAGGTGCAAGTAAAAAATTCATTGAGGGATTCGACAACAGAGATCTTCTCCTTCACCATAAAAGAGGGAAAACTGCATACTGTGCTTGTGAAGGTGTTGAACCGTTCACCGAGCTGAGAAGAATCGGAAGTTACCGTTCTTTCTTGTACAGGTCTCACCCAGCAGCAAACTGGATGGTCTAAGAGGCATTAAAGTCCTCGACCACCAGGTTGTGAGGTGAGTAATACTAAAAGGGAGCCAAATCATTTTGCAATACGCTCGCTACCAGAGGTTCGGGCACGCCGCGTCGAACTGCGACATGCAACCTCGATGCGCAAAGTGCAGTAACGACCACAAGACAGAAGAATGCCCCTTAGGTAAAGATAAGGCTGTAGACAAGGAGCAACTCTAGTGTGCTCTATGCGGAAACGCGCATATTTTATTAAAAAATATAAATCTGATTCGACAGCAGAACATCGAGGTGAAACTCCACCTGGTCCCGCTCTAATTTACCAAGCCGTCAAATTCCAATTGATGCCCAAATGGCGTCGGGTCAGGGCAAAACGTAAAAGCAACTGTCAAAGGCTGCTCCAAAGGCATCAGTGCCTAAAGCACCTGAGGCGCAAGCTGACTTGATGTATATCTTGCTTTCAAGTAAAGGGCAGATTGGTCAGCTTCAACTTTAGATACAAGAGCGGGCGACGCGGATGGACCAAATGTACATGCCTCTGCCGGGCCTAGCGCAGCTTTAGTCGTAATAGGTACCACGGCGAACACGCCCTTACACATCCTTGCGGTGAATGTGATTTCAGTGGTAAGGATAGACCGTAGACCGTTCGACGACAAAAATCTTGCTTTGGTTTTAATTAGCGAAACTAAGCTTACTCAGAGATATAAATTAAGGAACAGTCAATATAATATTATAAGACGGGCTTCGTTACAAGATAATGGTAAGTGGTGAAGTGCGAAGGTTCCAGGTGCTGGAAGCTTGCATCGTGTGCATCCCTCTTCATAGTGGAAAGAAGATATACGTCGTCTCGGTCTATGCACCTGAAGCTACTCGACTCTCTTTATTTATATCAGAACTTTGAATTTCGATGCCTAAGGCTGGAATCTGAGGAGAAGTTTTATCTCATGGCTAAAGATTTGAACGCTAAGCATGGGGATTGGGAAAATAATACACCAAACTCTTGAGGGAACCAACAGCTTAATTGGTGAGGTCAGCACAATGTAGAGTTTATACTCGCATCGGATATTCCATTCTTTCCCAGAGGCGGCTCTTATCTGGATCCTATGCTGCACACTTTTGTGTATGACGATTGCGGACTTAGTGTCGAAAGTTTGTTCAAAAGCACACCTAAAACCTCAGTAGGACACGCTGGACACGCTTTTCCCAAGTACTAACGAGAGCACTCTCCTCGAACTCACTCTATCCATTGTCCAATAGAAATCTGTCAAACAAGGAGATTGACAGATATCTGAAACAATTGGACGAGACAATTAAATGAACAGTGTATAGTACGACACCTAGGTATCAACATACTGACTACGCCGACATATTCTGCAACCCGATAATGGACAGAAGAGTAGACTCCTGTCAAGATTAAAACAAAATTTGCTGAGAAACACAACTCAGAGGTTATGACACTGAAGTCGTTAATCAAAAATCTCCAAAAATTTATCAAAGAGAACTATAAGATTTTGGCCATAAAAGCCAATAATCCAAGTATGTTTCCGCAGATCAATAAGGTTTTTTCGGAGAAATAACCGCAATGACCTGCCGTGTCTTAAGTTACTCCGAATGACGTACAATGAACAAGGACTAGGAGATTGACAGATATCTGAAACAATTGGACGAGACAATTAAATGAACAGTGTATAGTACGACACCTAGGTATCAACATACTGACTACGCCGACATATTCTGCAACCCGATAATGGACAGAAGAGTAGACTCCTGTCAAGATTAAAACAAAATTTGCTGAGAAACACAACTCAGAGGTTATGACACTGAAGTCGTTAATCAAAAATCTCCAAAAATTTATCAAAGAGAACTATAAGATTTCGGCCATAAAAGCCAATAATCCAAGTATGTTTCCGCAGATCAATAAGGTTTTTTCGGAGAAATAACCGCAATGACCTGCCGTGTCTTAAGTTACTCCGAATGACGTACAATGAACAAGGACTAATATCCGGCAAATAAAAAAAAATTAAATTCTGGCGCTACAGGTCGATGGGGCCCAGGGCCTAGCTTTCTCGCAACCATTCCGTGTTGTGTGTGTTATATTCTTTACACGAATGGAAGGGGCCTACTGTTTAGTGCCGTATCCGAAGGGCAGTTTGTATTTGAGAAGCTTTCTCTGGACAACTGTGTTCCCCGACTGGGATTCGATCTCGAACCCCTTGCTCAATATTCCAACGCACTAATCACTAAGCCACGGCGCGCGGCAAATATCCGGTCGATAAGTCGCCTTCGGAACAGCAAGGTTAAGGACAAACATATAATTCCGGATAACCAATTTGGTTTCATGATACCCTATTTGCCGCGTCTAAACTGGTGTCGGATATACAGTGGAATAAAAGCAAGAATCAATGCAACGGTGCTTGCCTGGTTGACTTGGAGAAGGCCTTCGATACCGTATGGTTAGAGGGGCTCTTTTACAAGTTGAGCAGGCTGGGTATCAGAAAACCACTACTGTACATTATTCGCTCATTATTGCAAACGCAAGGACCTCGAACAATAACCTCATCTTTGAGGCTTACTACCCCAATTATGGGTCTCACGAGAGAGTGCGCCTTAACGACTTTATCCCCCCATAGGCGTTTCTCTATTTCGACAAACAGGATCTGGTTCAGAAAAGAACGGGTACGCAGTTAATATACCATGTCGCCAGAAAATGGTCAACTACAACCGAGGCGACCCAACATAATACTGAGGAACTTCTACGATTCCGGTTAGAGTGCTACTGATGTAGAACGGCAGCACCAGGTGTTTTTGTGTTTTTGTGAACAAGAGGGATCTCCCTCGTTGATCCCTCTTAATTCTAGCTAGCCCTTGTAGGGCAAGCTGACTGCTCATTTATTTTTTGTATATACATATATACATATATATATTGTTTGGTTGTCCTAATTAAAAGGTAGGGGGAGTTGGGGCACCTTGATACGATTTTTGTTGGGACTCAAAAAAAAGGCAGCATATTGACAGAAATAACAAAGTAAAGTATTTGATGTGTTCAGTGTCTTTCTAACTAGCTTATATCAGACGAATTTACTGTCAGATCCATTCACAAACAATATTAGGACCTATTTATTAAAAAATGAAATTTGTATCAAACTGCCCCACTCACGGGGTACATTGATACATGTCAGGGGCACTTTGATTCACAGCCAACTAAACAGTATTTATTGAAAAACTTCAATTATTTAAACATTTTGTTTTATTATAATAACACATAATAATACAAACAGTATTAAGGTATTTGGTAATTCATGGTAACTTAAGTTGAAATTAGTTTTAATTAAAAATAAATGATTTCCTAATTTTTTTAAAATATAAATAACATAAACAAAAGAAGTCAAAACAAGGAACATGGTTTTTAAAATATAAAATAAACAGTATTTCGGATGAAAATAATAAGCATATTTAATATTCAAGTATTAAATCAGCATCTTACATAGAAATATTATAAGGACAAAAATTGATTTTAAAATTAAATAGGGAAGCTGTTCTGCAGGTGCCTTTCTTAATTATAGGATTTGGTAACTTAAGGACAATGTCGGAAATATTCACAGAAGCCTCATCTTTTATATCTGGGAATACGAACGTTTCAGTAGGCTTACGCTTCAAAAAAAGATACTTGAAAATCCTCTCTTCGCCCCTCTTCGTATCTGCAGATCACTGGCTACAGGTGGGGCAGTATTAACAGTGCCATCATCAGACAATTCCATATTGTATTCTTCGGAATCGAATGATTCTTGCGATTCAACTTCATCGGAACAGTTTGACGAATACATAGAACTTGCCCTTTTAGAATTCCTGTTTACCTTCTTAATAGGATTTGAAACTATGCCAAGCAATTTCTGTGCACGTTTTAAATCGTTTGCACGTCTTCTTTGTTCTTTTTTTAGGTTTGTTTCATGTTTAGACCTTTGTAGTTCTTCTAGTCTATTCTTCTCTGGAGTATCTGTGTAGATTCTTGATTTACCTTCTTCTTTTCCCTTTTTAGCTGTTACGTTATTTATCTAAGATGCACATCGGATATCGCAGACGCCACTGCAACTTCATCGATCGTGGTTCTATCCGTTAATCGCTTGTACGTTCGCACCATTTTCCTTTAAAAAAATAAAAATAAAACGTTTTATTTTACATTGGGGCACATTGATACGCATCAAACTACCCCGGGGTCGTATGCATCAATGTGCCCCAAATTACTTCACAGAAAATAAATATTAAATTCACTCAAATCTATGTTTTATAACAAAATTTTAAGTAAATATTTTTTTAAGAAGGACATATACTCACCAAATAACTTCACATTAAACTGTTAACACAAATTTAACAAAAACAAAACTCTCGAAAAAATAGACAAAAACTTACTTACAGACGTGCGAAACACATTTGTTCATATTGGGTCAAAAGCGATGACTGAAAAGTTATGTCAACTGGATTATGTTTTTACGTTAGTAGAATTGTTGCGCTGTGTGTTTCGTTGAGTGGCCTGCTGCGTTTAGTTTTCAAATAAAGTCGATTGTATCTATGTGCCTCATGCATCAATGTACCCCATCTCCCCCTAGTGTAAGGTAGAATGACACACCATTCGGCTCATAAAAAAAAACACCAGCACTCGGCTTAAAAATAAATAATAACAATAAAAAAAAAATAAAGTGCGCGGCTGGGTCGTACGTACTTGCACTGTAATGCTATAAGTGGAAAAATTTAACAGGTTTGAGGTCCAAGTCTTGTTTTTCCCAGTAAAGTAGGCTGTAGGAGATTACCCAACGTTTTGTTTTTATAAAACCGCCCTTAAAAAGTGGACGTGGCCAGATAGGGCTTTGAGTGAATTATAGAAAATTTAAAGGCATATTACTTTGCTTAAATAATTTTTTCTCAATTTCTAGTAAAAATTAAAAAAAAAAAAAGTTTTATAAAAAAGGGCGTGGCATTTAAAAGTTTGGTACGCCATTATTTTGCACTTGTCATATAACCTACAAATAATAGTTTTTATCCCAATCGCTGAACAAATACCCGAGAAACAGCTGATTTTCAATATTACCGTTATTCGAACTTTTCGTGAAAACATAGTATGCCACCTCATAGCATATGCCCAAACTAATCCACATATTAAATTTTATCGAAATCGTTAAAGCCGTTTTCGAGAAAATCCAGTTTAACTGAAATCGGCCTTAAGTAAACTACCCTTAATTTTGAGGTTAGAATGAAAATTCCAATTTCACCTCTAGGGAATATCCCATAGACCCTATATATGAAGTTTGAAGCAAATCCGTACAGCCGTTTAGGCTGCAGTCGCATATACAGACAGACAGACAGACAGACAGACGGAATTGCCGGACATACTTTTTTGGACTTCTCCATCATAGTAATGCCAAGTTTGATTAAAATCTCTGCAATCTTTTCAAGATTGCAATACTTGCCCTATAAGTAGGTGCAAGTAAAAATTTAATCTTTAATCAACTAAAAAATCTTATCTTGTCACAACTAATATGAAAACCTAAACAGAATCATGCATGTAAAACATGAAATAAAAATCGATAGTTTAGATGAAAAAGCTACAAAATCAGTTCTAAGATATTTGCGAAGAGTTCCAAGATCTATTACACATTGAAGGAAAAACACTGACGATTAAGAAGTAAACTACAACGGTAATAGCCCCGTTTATATAAAAAAAAGCTATATATTGCTAAGCGCGCATTTGAAGGATATAAAGGATCATGTTTCTTTTTTAATTTAAGAAATTATGTAATAGAACCATCTGTTAGTCCATATAACTCTCCAACTCTTCTCAAAAAAAGAGTATAAATAGACAGACCAAATGAAGATTAATAGTAGATTTCAGGTCATTAAATAAATTGATAGTAAGCTTCCACTGACTAGATTTGATGATATGCTAGAAAGTTAGAGAAACGCAAAGAATTTCTCCACATTATATATGACGAGTTCATTCCGCTAGATAACTTATACATCAAAAATCAAGACCTTTGATTATTTTCTCTGCTAACCAGGTCATTATCCTTTCAAAAGACTACCGTTTGGTTAAAAAATTCATATTTCTACTCTTAAGCAAAATATAACTGCAAACCGTCTGGAACAGATCGTGGGATACATTATCTTCCTTTTGTAAAGTAACTTTTGTTAAGTGCGTGTGGGCCTTTTTATTACCCTATTCTACTGGTATATTATGTTTGATAGTTCAATACTAGTTTGATACTCGGTTTGTAAGATAGAGAAATAATCGAGATAGACCCTACAAGGTATACATACATACATATATAGTCGTGATCAGCATCAACAGGGAAAACGAATGAGCCATGTCCGTCCGTACGTCATCAGGTTTTGGGTCCTAATTTTGACCTAGAATAATGAAGTAACGTATGTATCTGGGCTTCTGAGAAATAGAAGAATTTGTCTCCATATCCACTTTTCAAAGCTTAACTAACTAAATTTTTACTTGCACCTATACCTATAGGGCATGTATTGGTTTCGTGAATAAAATCGAACTCGAGATTTTAATCAAACTTGCCAATACTATGATGGAGACGACCAAAAAAGTGGGTCTGGCAATTCGGTCTGTCTGTCTGTCTGTATGAGCAACTGCAGCCTAAACGGCTGGACGGATTTGCTTCAAACATTATATCTGTGTTGGTTCACACCTCAAGGCGAAATTGGAATTTTCATTCTAACCCCAAAATTGAGGGTAGTTTGCTTAGGGCCGATATCAGTTAACATGGATTTTCTAAAAAACGACTTTAATGATTTCGATAAAATTTGCTATTTGGGTTATGTTGGATATACGCTATTAGGTGGCGTACCACGTTTTTCGTCAAATATTCGAATAACGGTAATATTGAAAATCAGCTGTTTCACGGGTATTTCTTCGGCGATTGAGCTTAAATTTAATCTTTCTAGGTTATAAGAAAAATGCAAAATAATGGCATCCCAAATTTTGGAATTGCCTCGCTCATTTTTATAAAACTGATGGGCCTTGAAATTTTCTATAATTCACTCAAACACCCTACGTTTTAAAGAAGTTTTTATTCAAAAACAAAACATTGTGTAAACTCCTTCAATGTTATGATTATTATTCCATCGAAACGCGGAATGCCACGCCTACTTTACTCGGAAGAGCAAGACTTGGACTTCAATCCTTATAAAATTTTACACTTATAGCATTACGGTGCAAGTACGTACGACCAAGTCGTGCACTTTATTTAATAGGTTTTTATAAAAGCAAAACATTGTTTAAGGACACGCCTACTTTACTGGGAAGAGCAAAACTTGGATTTTAATCCAGATAAAATTGTACACTTATAGCAATAAGGTACAAGTACGTACGAACCTGTCGTGCAATTAATATAATACAGTTCATCTCGATTATTTTCTATTACAAACTATGTATCAAACTAAACTCTATCATTCGCTTAGGATAGAGTATAATAATTAATCGAATTCCTTAATTAAGATTCTAAATCAAGGAATAATAATTGTTTTCAACTACATTACACCCTATAATTACAGAATGCTACATAGTACTTACCATTTTGAATCTTCGGTAGAACTGTTGAATTAAAGCACGTCGTTGAGTTTTTACTGGACATTTTAAAAATATTTCGGCAAATTTCTTTGGCAAGTTCTTTGTACTATCAGGCGGGACATATTCATTCTTCCATTTATATAAAAGTTCGCAAGCATTTGCACTTCCTAAGAACTTATAATTTTCAAAAGATTGCTGATCTTTTGAAAAACAAATTAAATATTTGCCATCAGGGCTGAATTTTCTAATGAAATTAGGTGGCTTATCAACATTCGAGATCGTAAGATTAGCGGTAATACATTTAAAAAATTCTACGCTAGAATTTTTTGATGACCGACGGTGAATGTAATAGCGCCGATCCATTCCATTTTCACGGTCTACCAGAAGATGAATTACGTTTTGCGTTTTGGAACAATGAAATATATACATATATGTATGTATATAGACAAAATTATACTGTAATTCAAAATTATAATATACATATTTTATGATCAAAGTTAATTTTATGATCAAATGAATGATTCATAAGAAGTAGAATCCGTAATTAAATCGGAAGAATAATTTTTAAAACTAACAAATAAAATTAATTCATGGAAAAATAATCGAATCAATTAATGAAACGAAAAATGTATTAGCAAACGTTTTAAAAGAGAGTGTTAACGTTATAAGAGAGTGCGTGAAAGAAGCTATAAAGTGCACGACTGGGCTGTTCGATAAGTCAGTGACATTGGTGCAAAATGACGCTCGGATTGTATAGAGCATTTTTTTCCTAAAATCTTTATTTCTTTCTAGGCATACACAAAAACAATTAAATAGATCTGTCAAACACTTAGCTTTTTACAGCGATCGAAAAAGCTTTGGTTTGTGAGATTTGGCCAAAACGGAAAAAAGTGAGTTTCGAGTTCTAATAAAGCATTACTTTTTGAGAGGTAAAACCATAAAAGAGACTGAAGACAGACTTAACAAATAATACACATTATCCGGCGCATTGGAAGACAGCAGTGGTGCAGCCCATTCCCAAAAGGGGAAAAGATACATCCAATCCGGCAAATCTCCGGTCGATAAGTCTCCTTCCGAACATCAGCAAGGTATTCGAAAAAGTTATTCATAGAGCCCTAAATAAGTGGGTTGAGGACAAAGATATAATTCCGGACAACCAATTCGGTCTTAAGGCGGGGCATGATACCCTACATGCCGCGTCTAAACTGGTGTCGGACGTCCAATGGAATAAAAGCAAGAATCAATGCACGGGTGCCTGCCTGGTTGACTTGGAGAAAGCCTTCGATACCGTATGGTTGGAGGTGCTCTTCTACAAGTTGAGCAGGGTGGGTATCAGCAAACCACTACTGTACATCATATGTAATATGCTCACCAGTAATTTCAAATTAAAAACGGTCTGCAACAGGGTGCGGTTAATTCGCCTATCCTGTTCAACACTTACACAAGTGATTTGATAGGTTCTCTTCACCATGCTATTGCGTACGCAGACGACTTGATTGCGTACAGGTCAGGTCCTAAGGTCGAGGTTATTGCAACTCTCTTGCAATGTGACTTCGACAATGTCCAGCGATATTGCGATGACTGGAAGTTAAAGATCAACTTCCAGAAATCGGAAACCATCCGGTTCAGAAATCCGTTATCTGGGGCCTCAAGTTCTGGGGGCGAAAGTTCTCTGTCGTGGGACTAAACGGACGACCATTGGAAAGTAGACAAACATCGTTGCCCTCACAAAGAGACTGTTTTATAGCAACCAACTCGATGCGAGGGTGAAGGTAATCTGCTACACGGCCCTTATACGGCCAATGCTCACCTATGGCTGTCCGGTGTGGTTCAACGTGGGAGCAAGCTTGATGGAAAGGATTCGGGTGTTTGAGAGGGTTTGTCTTCGGGCTTGCCTTCATGTATACAGAACACCAGAGTCCGAGTACAAAAAATTCTACTCCAATGAGGTCCTCTATAAGAGGTTGAGTTGAGTTGATTCGCGAGCAATGAACTCAACCAATAGCCTGATCTTTGGGGCTTACTACCCCAATGATAGGTACCACGAGAGAGTGCGCCTTAACGGCTTTGTCCCCCAGAGGCGTTCCTCTATTTCGATAGACAAGGTCTGATACAAGAAAGAACGGGTACGCCGTTAATCTACCACGTCGCCAGAAAAACTGTGGATCGGCGACTCAACTACGACCGAGGCGTAGCACAGACAACTGAGGATCGTCTCCGATTCAGTAGGTCGGTATCGGGGCGAGATGTTAATGATGTAAAACGGCAGCACCAAAAGTTTTGGTGGCTTTACGAAGAGGGAACTCCCTCGTTGATCCCTCTTAATCCTGGCTAGCCCTTGTAGGGCAAGCTGGCCATTTTATTTATTTTCTATTTTTACTTGCACCTATACCTATAGGGCAAGTATTGTATTCGTGCAAAATTTGGAACTCGAGATTTTAATCAAACTTGACATTACTATAATAGAGAAGTCCAAAAAAGTAGGTCCGCCAATGCCGTCTGTCTGTCTGTCTGTCGGTCTGTCTGTCTGTCAGTCTGTCAGTCTGTCAGTCTGTCAGTCTGTCAGTCTGTCAGTCTGTCAGTCTGTCAGTCTGTCTGTCTGTCTGTATATTCGACTACAGCCTAAACGGCTGAACGGATTTACTTCAAACTTCATATATAGGGTCTGTGGGATATTCCGGGCGAAATTTGAATTTTCATTCTAACCTCAAAATTAAGGGTAGTTTACTTAAGGCCGATTTCAGTTAAAATGGATTTTCTCAAAAACGGCTCTAACGATTTCGATAAAATTTGATGTGTGGGTTAGTTTGGGCATATGCTATGAGGTGGCATACCACGTTTTTCACGAAAAATTCGAATAACGGTAATATTGAAAATCAGCTGTTTCTCGGGTATTTGTTCGGCGATTGGGCTAAAAATTATTATTTGTAGGTTATAAGACAAGTGCAAAATAATGGCATACCAAATTTTGGAATACCACGCCCACTTTTATAAAACTTATTTTTTTAAAAATTTTTACTAGAAATTGAGAAAAAATTATTTAAGCAAACTAATAGACCTTCAAATTGTCTATAATTCACTCAAACACCCTATCTGGCCACGCCCACTTTTTATGGGCATTTTTATAAAAACAAAACTCCTACAATGTTATGACTATTATTCCATTGAAACGCGGAATGCCACGCCTACTTTACTGGGAAGAGCAAGACTTGGACTTTAATCCTGATAAAATTATACACTTATAGCATTACGGTGCAAGTACGTACGACCCAGTCGTGCACTTTATTATATTTACCCTGGCCGGCTTACATAGTTTTACAGTAGTTGTAGGTGTAGTATATGTGAGGTATCGCCAGCACAGCAGTCGGCTTACATGTATATTTAATACAAAAAAAAATAGCAGCAGTCGGTTAAAAAAAAAAACAAAAATAAAAAAATAAAATAAAAAAAGGAACGCATTTAATTACGTTTTTAGCATAAGTAGGTTAAGTAGATTAAGATTTATTTTAAGGTAGAATTAAGTTTTATATAAAAACAAAAAAAAATCGTTCAGCTACAAAGTTTTGACAAAAACCTATTTTCTTTGTTAAATTAAATAAAAATTAAGTAAATAAAAAAAAAAATGAATTAATAATTATTTATTTAGTTAGATTACGTCGAAAGACATAGATTAAGAACTAAGCTTAACTTAGAGCGCCCACATAGACCAGTCAATTAGTCATAACATAGTTAAGTTAGTTAAGCTAGTTTTAAGCGTGGCAATTCCAAAATTTGGCACGCAATTATTTTGCATTTGTCTTATAACCTAGAAATATTAATTTTTAGCCCAATAGCCGAACAAATACCCGAGAAACAGCTGATTTTCAATATTACCGTTATTCTAATTTTTCGTAAAAAAACGTAGTATGCCACCTCATAGCATATGCCCAAACTAACCCACATATAAAATTTTATCGAAATCGTTAGAGCCGTTTTCGAGGAAATCCATATGTAAATTGAATAACCAATCTTTTACTTTTTTAATGAACGAAGGAAAGTGTAGTGTTTCTCTGATATGCAAGGGCAAATTATTAAATAATTTTGAAGCTGTACATGTATGAAAATGTGCAAAATGTGTTTTGTGTGCAGGCGTACCGATTGAAACGCGTTTTAAATATCGATCACGCAAAAAAAACAAAACAAATCACAACGAGCACAAAAATCAAACATTAGACAAACAAAGCAGTACAAACTAAAAAAAATAAAATAAAAAATCCTCACGTAGTGCCGATTGTGTACAGTGCAGAGCAGTGCATAAGCAAAAACAAAAAAAGTATGTGCGTGTCAGTGCGGGCCATCCTCTCCCTGTTCTCCATCTCGTGGGTCTTATTGCATTCGCCGTATGGTAGTTTCTATTTCTATTTTCTATTCTATGATGTAGCCTACCAAATCCAACCACAGTACGCCTCATGTTCCAATCCGAAATTTAACTTCATGTGGTTAAAATTCACCGTCCGTAGGCAAATTATTTATAGAAGCCCCAATTTAGACAGCAATTCTACTTATACTGAGTTTGATGCGCTAGCTGACTCCATCACTAGAATTGTCTCCATTTATACTAATACTGAGATCGTTATTGCGGGAGTTACATACTCCGCATAGCAACGGCGAGGTGTATAATGTGATCCAATGATCATTTCCTCTCGTCGCAATCGCCATTGTCTTTAACTCGGCTAGCCAGGAGAGCGTCAATACCCACGGGACCTTCTCACCATGTGCTGAGCGTCAGAAATCCAATCTCCCACCTAGAGAGGATTCATCACGCTGCCGATGAGTGTACTCTTTTTTTTCCTTATGTATTATATTATAATTTCTGTTACCACATTGTGTTTTTTTTTTACTCATTATATTATTTTAATAAAGATCGTAGAGCAGATCACTTGTTTTGATCTCACTAATATGGGAACAAACCCATAATTGGCGCAGTCGTTTTCAATAATTCTGAAAATAATTCTGAAATTAAATTGTAAAAGTAAAGTTAAATAAATTAAAATAAACTGTGAGAAATAAAAGTGAATTCAAATCATTAAGAAAAGCAACAAACTAATATTCAAAAACATCTAACAAATTAAAGAAAAAATTTTAAAAACTAAATAAGTTCGACAATGCCTAATTCACCGGATTATTGGAGGATTCTCGATTACCTACGCTGCCTTTCATCGATTGGATGTGCCGAAGAATTAAGAATACTTTGCGGACAAAATAATTTGTTGTTTTTCTTGGTAAGTCCACTATCGATTGCTATACTTATCGCTAAATTTTCGTATGTCCCTTAAACACCCAAAGGAAATTGAAGCCTTGAATTGCCCATACAGTGTAGTTCGTAGTAACGTGAACTTAGAGTTAAAGACCGTTCAATTACGTAATATAAATTTTACACGTGCTACTGATTACGATAATATTGATTCAATCGCAAATAAAAACGTTACCGAAATCTGTAACGTTCTGAGTAGTAAAGACTGTTTTAAAATGAATTCTAATGAGGGTACTACTAATTTATTTAATTCGTTCAGAATTCCCTATATTGTTAAAGATCTGCCCAATTTCGATGGTAATCCCAGGTTACTGTATGATTTTTTGAACAATGTCGAGGAAATTTTTAGTTTGATGTCTGATATTTCTGATAATAGATATGCTACCATTATTTTAAGAGCAATTAGGAACAAAATAGTAGGCCCAGCTAATGAAGTGCTTAACATGTACGGTACCATATTGTATTGGAAACAAATCAAAGACAACCTGACTATTCACTACTACGACAAGCGTAATGAAACTAGCTTGGTTCGCGATTTGCATAATTTCAGACAAAATAACTGTTCAGTTGAAACATTTTATTCAGAAGTCATTGCAATCCTTTCCACAATGGTAAATCATATAAGAATGCAATATAATCAAGCAGAGTGTTATAAAAGCTAAACAAAGTTTGTATGAGGAAATGAGTTTAAATACCTTCTTATCTGGCCTAAGGAAGCCACTTGGGTCAACCATAAGAGCTATGAGGCCGAAGAGGCTGGCAGAAGCACTAAATTTCTGTCTGCAAGAAAAAAATGCTTCATACTTTCTTAAGCCCCAAAGCTCTTTTTTTCCAATCCCTCAGACTTACCAACAACAACAGCATTTTCCCCAACCAAACTATAGTACGACTCAAGCATTTTACAGGAACCCGCAACCTCTAAGACAACATTTTTCTAACTCACAACCATTGTACAGGCCAAATCTGAATATCCAAGAACCAACCTTCGCACAGTTTTCAAACATTCCACAGCAAACTTATAATCAAGCTAGTATGAATCGATATCCTACTGTAAGGCCACCCCAAAACATTAGGGCACAATCATCTTTCGGGTCACGTCTGAGTCAAAACTCAAATATTGGAAATATCCCTTTTCCCGAACCTATGGATACATCAAGCGCAAATACTCGCAACTATCGCGGTAGAAATAATTCCAGAGGAAATCGTTCATCACAGTAAGACACCAACTATATAATGTTGAGGGAAATGATAGTATTAGTAACAGAAATACAAATCAGATCAGTGGATATCCTTAACCTTGGCTTCTCAACAGCACCACAAGGCTATTTAGAAAATGAGGTTGATGATCAGAATTTTCGCTTACCAGCCTCGGAGAACCAATAGGTTTTATTAACATAAACAATTTTGGTTCACACTTGTTACCATACATTATTATAAACCGCTTCAATCGTCAGTTATCGATACTGGAAGCAACAGATCTTTTATTAATCCAGAAATTTTCGACGGTAATAATGTTGAGTTCATTGACCCTATAGAGATACAAACAATTTTTAATACTTATTCAGCAAACAAGCAGATACGACTTCATGGCTTGCAAGAGTTAAATACAGAAAAAAAACTAATATTAATTTTATTTAAGTTTCATGCGTACTTTGACGGATTGATTGGTGTAGATATAATGAAAAAGCTTGGAATGAAAATAGACCTCCAAAACGCATTGATAGAAACTAAAAATATTAAAATTAAGTTACAATTTAAGCCTAACCTAGTTTCAAGAGTATATACTATACCTAGTCTTAGTACCGGTTGATGTGCAAAGCGGTAGCATATAAGTTAAAAGACTTTACTTGTCTTTTCTTTAAAAAAATATTTATTTGCACCTTTCGTGCTTGAATGCCAAACTAGAACTAAACTAACAATATTAAAATACCTAGAACATAAGCTCCGCACCTGCACCGTATGCCCATGCGACGGATACGTGGATACGATAGCATGATGCAATCCGATGCGTCCAGACATAGCGTCAGCAGAAAGTATGTGGGAAAATTCTTCGTAGTATTTTGATGGAAATGTTTTTGTTGTTGACTCCTCCCTCCTTAATTTCAAACGTCCTCGTTTGACGTCATCGGTTTCCAAAGGTATTGGAATTGATTGGTGTCCGATTTTAAGGATGTTGTGGGCTTTTCCTCTTGGATCGTAGGGAGTTCTGGAACCTTATTTGGGATTTGTGGACCATCTTTGTTTCCATCGTTAATTACATTAATTTGTAGGCGCTGGGATCTTCTTCGGATGATATTTTTTGCAACGATGATTGAAACTAGGGCTATTACCAAAATTAAAAGTCCAAAATTAGTCGCAAGGCTGATTTCGTTTTTGGTGTCCAATAACTTAATATGTTTTATGTTATTAACATTAAGTTCTTTTATCATTTCAAGTGATAAGATTTCTTTAATTTCGTTGGATGTGGAGGCTGGTTGCAGTATGGCTGGCAAGGGTTTACTGTAAGTTAATTCATTCGATGTGCAAACCAAGTCGCCTACTTCTATTGTTGAGTTATGGTGTCGAATGATGAATGTTCCGTTAAGTTGTAAGGTGTCATTATTTATGGTTAACGGTCCATCATATTGGTTTAAGAATATTATTCCTGGCAGGACTTCTTCGACTGTAGGGATGTGCTGGTTGTTTATTATAGTGCAGCTAGGTGGGCGGCTATTGAGTAGGTTAGGTATGCATGACGTGTTGCTTATGTTCACTACATTGTCTAAAGGACATATAGATAACTTATTATAAGTCTTACAAGTAGTTTTTATACCATATAAATTTTCATTGCATTTTAAAATGGAATTAAAACTTATTCTATTAATTAAACTGCCTTTTTTTATGGCTTTGATTACGATTGTTTCACAAGATTCTTTTTTAGTTGTGGGTAGACTTATGATATAGATTATATTTTTATTATCTGATGCTATTTTAGTTTCAGCGAACTCTAACGCTTCATCTATGTTTATATAAGGAATGTTATCATTCTTAAGAAAAGTTTCTGTTATGTTAGCTTCTGAATTAGATAATATAAAAGAATTAACTATATTGGCTTTGGCCCAATGTATCGTATATTCGATATTTATAATCTCTTCCTTAATTAATTCTAGCCTATATTTAAAATTCAATATTAATTCGGTTTTGACATTTTCATTTGATTTTATCAGTTTTAAAATTGCATTTGTTACATTTGTTACTTCATTTATTCTTTCTATTGACAATTTATTGATTATGACTTGTTTGTTATTATTCTCTAAAACATTATTCATCTTATCAACTAATACATTATAATCATTATGATCAGGATTTCCGGCAATCCATTTCCACGTACTGCCTATGAAATCCAATGATCGCTTACGTTTGCTATTGGGCTTAAGTCTATGTAAATGGCTTTTAATCTGGATTATTTCATGGAGAAGGAAAGGATAGATGGGATGCTTAGTATCGACGTTTTGCTTAATCGTTTGTTCCAGATCGTTAACTAGAGTTTGGTATACCTGAAGGTTTATAACGTGAATCAATTTAAACGATCCAGTCTGCAATTTTGCCACTCCTGTATTTATGGTAACCAATTGGGAATTGGAGTAATCCAATATTTGGGTATCTCCCGTACATGGTGTAATGAAGAGCCTAGTGAAGGGAAACAAAAATTAACTTTTAATATGTCTTTTATGAACTACTCTTCCGGATTGTGTTATGACTGTTGTTGCCCTATTTTCTGCGACCATTTCTTTTTTGTATCGAGGTGAGAGCTTACTGCCTAATCGTTTATTTATTCGGACAAAGATTGTTTCACCGACTGGATAATTCCTAATAGGATGTCTCTCTTTATTATGGTTATTTAAATCGCTAGCTTGTTTTTTCCGAATGTTTTCAATGTTTTCTTGTCGAAATCTTTCAAATTGATCGGGGTCCGTACTCACATTCCTACCGAAAAATACTTCGAGGGGTTTCCTCTTTGTTGTTGAATGGACCGAAGAATTATACTCGTAAACGGAACGATCTAGAAGTTCAGAGAATGATCTATGTATCTTGTCTGTTTTTAAACATCTCATGATTTCTGTGAGCGTGGAGTGAAATCTTTCGACCTGTACATTGACAGAGCTAGTATGAGGTGGGGTCTTGAAAATTTCGATTCCGAGTTGGTCTTTTACCATAAATCTTATAGATTCGGAGTTTAATAATTTTTCATTGTCAAATACTATTATTTTAGGTACGCCGAAAGAAAATAACAATTCACGTAAGGGTTGTCTAATATCCTCTATTGCTTTTGATTGTATGATTTTAACCTGTGCGTATTTCGAATATTTATCTAGTGCTGTAAGAACTAAATTCTTTTCAGTTGAATAAATGTCTATGTGGAGGATGTGCCCTGGATACTGCGGAATTGGTGTTGGTTTTAATTCTGGTTTATTTGGATGTCTATCGTATTTCTGTTCCTTACATATTATGCTTCACTATTTTTTGTATTTTGGAACTCATTTGTGGAAAGTAAACTATTTGCAATAATTGTATCTTGTTCTCCTGTTCACTTCGGTGTGCTCTTTTATGTTCTTTTAATATCAGTTTCTCTTATTTCGTTTGATCGGTTTCGTCATCAACTTTGGCCTGGGTAAATCGCATTTTATATTGCCTAAAGTGAAGGGGGTAGATTTCCTGGACAATTCCCATTATGAGTTCTGTAGTAAATAAGCCGTTAATAACACTTGGGTTAAGATAACGCTTGAATATATCGATGATGTCTTCTTTTGTGTATTCCTGTTGAACTATGGTATGCCTATGGTAAGTTGGAAATGCAATCTCAAATTTGTAACTGCTACTATTGCCTTCTAATAAGAAAATTTGACTCTTAAACACATTTATTGGAGTTTCTGCTGAGGGAATAAGTTCATGGGATGAACTTTCATCACTGTGCAGTGATGCTGTCATTGAATTGACTTGTGATATTTTGGGGGGTCTAGAAAGTGCATCAGCCACGACATTGCTTTTCCCAGGTTTATATTTCAATTCATAATTATACTCTTCGAGAATTGCTTTCCAGCGTTTCATCTTCGAGTTATTATTCTTGGTACTAAGAGCGTATGTCAACGGCTGATGGTCAGTATAAATTTTTACGTGTGCAGTACCGTACAGGTAATTTCTCAAAGAATTCATGCGAGCATCTCCTTCTCATTTGCTGCGTAGTTCTCCTCGGTTTTATTCAAAGCTCTGGAGATGAACGTGATAGGTCTGTCATCTTGAGATAACACTGCACCGATAGCAAAGTTAGATGCATCGGTCGTGAGCTCAAATGATTTCCTGAAATTTGGATAGGCAAGTATCATGTCTTTGGAAGTAAGGGAATTTTTAATTTTTTGAAAAGCTGTTATGGCATCGGTTGATAGAGAAATTGAAGTTTTACTCGATTTTGTTTTGGACAGACGTCCTCTCTCCCCTCTTAAAAGGGATGTCAGTGGTTTAGCGAGCTTTGCATAGTCTTTCACAAAGCGTCGATAATACCCTGATAGCCCAAGAAAAGATCTTAGTTCTTTTAGGGTGTTCGGTATTGGGAAGCTGACAATCGCCTCTACCTTTGCTGGATTGGTTGTTATACCTTTGTGAGAAACGATAAACCCTAGGAATTCTACTTGTTCTTTAAAGAATTCGCACTTATCCAATTGAACTTTCATGTTCGCTTCTTCAAGTGCATTGAAAACTTTAGATAGGTGTTCCAGATGCTCTGTTTCGTTTCTACTAAAGACAATTATGTCGTCAATATAAACGTAACAGAACTTGCTTATGTAATCACGTAGTATATCATCAACAGCGCGTTGAAAGATAGAAGGGGCATTCTTAAGGCCGAATGGAGGCCTTGTAAATTCGTACTTTGCGTTGTTGATGGAAAATGCTGTCTTTTCAACATCGGATTCCTTCAGAGGAATCTGGTGAAAGCCGCTTTTCAGGTCGAGGACTGAGAAATGTTTACTTTCTCTTAACTGTGTGAGTACTTCGTTTATCTCCGGAATGGGATAGCGGTCCGCGATGGTAACAGTATTCAGTTTCCTGTAATCGATGACTAATCGAAATTGCTTGTTACCTGCCGAGTCGGGTTTTTTTGATACAACCCACACGGGTGAATTGTATGGTGACCTGGACGGTCTTATAATACCGTCTTCGAGAAGTTTATTAAGTTGCTTCTCGACTTCGTCCTTAAGGGATGAAGGATACGGATAAAATTTTGTATAGACAGGAGTATCGGAAAAAGTACGTATTTCGCCAAGAACCTTTGTGGTATATGTTAATTTTTCATCCGGATCAGAAAATAACGAGGGAAATTTTTTAATAATTGAGTATATTGCGGTCTTTTGTGAATCTGATAAGTGACAAATCTTTTGATTTAACGAGTTTACTGATTGCGATTCTTGTTGTCTTCTTTTTATATTTACCTTATTAAGAATTGTCATAAAGTTGTCTCTAGTGTGAATAACAGCTGATAATGCTTTAAGGCTGTTATTGCCAATTATCCCGTGAAAGGATTTTAAGCTTGGGAGAAGGAAAAATTTAAAATTTACTTTTGCTTGACCAAAGAGATTAATCATAGTATGTTGGGTTACTTTGACATCTCCTGCTATTGATTTAGCAAGGAAACATTGTTTATTCGGACGAGGATTTTCAACCAGATTGGGTTGGATATAATTTTGACTAGAACCTGTGTCGATTAGAAATTTCAAATATTTGCCACTCTTCGTCTTACATATGAAATATGGCAACGAAGAGTCGGTCAGCCTAAAAAATGTATATCGCTATACTCGTACATTTGTTCTGAAGTTGTTGCTTCCATCATCTGCTCTTCGTTTTGCAAATACTCTTGCAATGTTTGGTCGTAATTTTCGTCTTCTGATTGTGTAATTTGATTGTAATTTTCTAAATTTTCTGGGGGCTTCCCGCCATGGAAGGATCTATATGATAATTCCTCTGAAACTTGGCAGGTATTGGTGCTTGCATAAAAGGGCCTGGTGGTCTTTTTCCTGCGTATTTAAAATTTGGTGGTCGGTTCTGATAGTTCACTTGTAAAGTCCGTATAGTTGATGTTTACATTGGTTCCGGACGCGGTTGAGGTTTCGGCGCGTTTTGATAGAAATAGTTGTGTTGGTAGTTGTGACCAAACGGGTATTGTTGGTTTCGATTTGGATGGTTATTATAAACTTGCGGTGAGTGTGGCAGATAGGCAATTTGGGGGTAAAATTGTTGAGGGCGCACTTGTTGGTGCTGGTGAGGAGGATTATTCCTACGGGGTGGTAACGGAGGTGGATTTTGGGCTTTTTTCATAAAGGTTTGGTTGTTATGTGCATAATGAGATCTAAAACTTTGGTTCTCTAACTTTTGGCATAAGTGCAGAGCTTGAGGAAGGTCTGCTGGTTCCTTCATGCCTAGTAGCCTCGATAAGTCTCCTCTTAGGCCTCGGACAAAGGTGTCCAGTGCCTTATCCCTGTATGTTTTTGTAAGTAATTGCAGAGACTCTGTGCTTACCTCCATACTAGATATTTTGTTTAAAATAAGTGATAAATGCGTATAGACGGCCCGGTAAAATTCTTGAATTGTCATATTACCTTGAACAAGGGACGTCATTTGATACTCTAAGGTACCAATGTCCCGTTTATCTGCGTAATGCAAAGTTAGGCACCTGGAAATCGCTTTCCAGTCCAAAGGCGTATTATATGACTCTAATGCTGTATCTGCGTTACCAATTATCTTATTTCTTATGACACTTAGTATGCCATAATACCTAGCTGTACCCTTTTGCGGTTCGTATATTTGAATAATTCTGTCAACGCTCTTTCGCCAAGAGCTGAATTCTGCAGGGTTTCCTGAGAAATCCCGTAAACATCAGGGTTTATTTGTTGGTCGTGACCCAGAGAGAGTTGAGAGTTTGGGTTTAAGATGGAATTAACAATGTTCCTATCTTCGGTATTCAAAGCTTCACTAACAATATTGGTAATTAATAAAACTAATTCGGGTGGAGCATTAACGATAGCGGCTTGTGCTTGGAGATGTGCTTGGAGTTGTACCTGGGGCTGTGGTTGTGGTCGTGGTTGAGGTTGGGGTTCAACCACAGGTGCATTTTGTGCGACTAGCACTGCGGGTCGGATGAGGTTTTGGGGGTTAGCCATCTTATTATAATTGTTATTTCTACTATTATATCAACTATGTATATAAAAAAAAATAATTGTTCAAACAAAGATTATATTCTCACTTAAATATGGATTCTTTCAATTACATGCACTTATTTCAATTAATTAAATTATTATCCAAAATTATTTATTGATAGATAGCTTAATTTTGCTAGGTTTAAAAAAAAATTTCTTCCCGATAGTTAACTTATTTTTACTATGTGCTTAAAATCAAACTTACAGAGCTATGATCAGAAACATTACAGGTGATCTGCAACGACGGGTTGGATTTGTTCCTTTTCCTCCAGTTGGTTACTCAGGATCCGCTCACGTACATTCCTTGCAGTGTCCTATACTCTACAGAGATAGCACTATCACTTTGTCTGTTATGTTTATTTAAATATTGATTTTTTTCTCGGGTTTAATGTCACTGGACAGGTATCTTGTACGCTGTAGCACTGGCACTGCTTGAGGGCACTGACTATATAGTTTTTTTTCGCGGTAGCACGGTCACTACTTGAGGGCACTGACTATATGGTTTTTCGCGGTAGCACGGTCACTACTTGAGGGCACCGGCTTCTTCGCGATCCCGCTACTATATCTTATATGTACTTTGATACCCGGTCCCTGCTCGGGCGCCAGTTAAAAGACTTTACTTGTCTTTTCTTTAAAAAAATACTTATTTGCACCTTTCGTGCTTGAATGCCAAACTAGAACTAAACTAACAATATTAAAATACCTAGAATATTAAAATACCTCGTGTTCAGTGTTTCCCACGATAGCATGATGCAATCCGATGCGTCCAGACATAGCGTCAGCAGAAAGTATGTGGGTAAATTCTTCGTAGTATTTTGATGGAAATGTTTTTGTTGTTAACTTATACAGACAGACGGAATTGCCGGACCTACTTTTTTGGACTTCCTCATCATAGTAATGTCAAGTTCGATTTTTTTTCACGAAAGCAATACTTGCCCTAGAGGTTTGGTGCAAGTAAAAATGAATGGCGTGTAGTGAATAGCATTTTAAATGAATCCACTGTCTCAAAAAAACCAACTGTTTTACGTATAGATGACTCTGATATTTGTGACAAGCTCGCGATTGCCGCTGCCTTTAATTGTTATTTTGCTAATGTAGGTTCTTGTCTACAAACTAATTCTGTTCAATCGTTTTGCTTTATGTGTCCGTCCATTTGTGAACGTGCTGAACCGTTTTCTAACAATAGTTTTGCTTTTCAACCCATTACGTCTATAGAAATATTGAAAGTTATTGGGACTTTATCTAATTCCAACTCTTGCTGATGGAGCTGATGGGATTTCGAATTCAATGCTCAAAAAAATTGCATGTTTCATATTGGATGTCTTATCTAATATTTATAATCGTTGCGTGTTTACAGGAATCTTTTCTGCTTCTGAAATCAGTAACTACAGACCAATTTCACTTCTTCCAGCTTTCAGTAAAATCTTTGAAAAACTTATGGAAACAGGATTGTGAGTTTTTTGGTTAAAACTTGGTTCTTCAATCCAGTTCAATTCGGTTTTTAAAAATCTAAATCGACGGAAGATGCGCTCTTGCAGTTTTGTTCCCAAATAATGTTGCACCTCGAAAATGTAGCAATATTTTCTTTCTCTCTCTCTGTCTTTTAACCAATGAAAATGAATTTCAGACAAATCCAGTAGCACGTGCGCACCAATCAAAACCTGTGTCGTAAGGAAAAAAAAACGTTTCCATGACAACAGCTGTGTTCTAGAGTGTTGCCAAGTAATAGATACGTATCAAAAGTGATTATTAATTTAGATGCGATGCTTCGTTTTCTTAAAAATGGCTATGTTGATAGTTTCACTTTCGACAACAGATGCCCTAAAAGAGCATCTATATAACAATTTTCAACTTTTTGATTCTGCAACACAGGTAACACAGTTCCACTGCCAGTGGGATATATTTTGTTAGCAATAATGGCAATATTGCAATGGTATATAATTTTGAAAATCGATTCAGCAGGAGGAAGTAGGGATAAAATTCAGGTTTGCCTATTAATATGATATGAAAATCGTGTTTTTGTTAAGCTGGCTGTAAGAAAAGTGGAATTTTAGGCAATTTTGACGAAAAACGTGGTATGCCATATTATAGAGTCTGTAAAAGAAGTCAAGATATGAAAATAAAACAGTGACGATCGAGAAAAGAGTATTTTTATGAAGATAGCTCTAAGTAAAGTACCTTTCAAAACAGTTTTGGTCAAAAACTTTGTATGCCATCTCATAGGGTTTGAAAAGGCTTATTCTAATATAAAATTTTATAAAAATCGTTGGAGCCGTTTTCGAATAAATTGGCTCCAACTGCTCGATTTCGCGAAAATACCGTTATACTAACTTTTGGCCAAAAATGTGATACAGTTCCTAATAGAACTTGAGATGTTTAATCATATGTCAAAATCTAAATAAAATCGTTGAAGGGACTTTCAAGCAAATCGGCGTTTAGTCACCTTGGTCGTAAGTACCGTTATATCATACTCAGACCGAAACGTGGTACGCCATTGTGTTGCATGTACTAGTCCAAATATGAAATTTGAACTAAATCATTGAAGCCGTTTTCTCGCAAATTCACTTTTCGCCAAATTGGCTATAAGTAAAGTACCATTGTTGCCAATTTTGGTAAGCAGCACGATTCATCATATGATTGCAATTGACCAGACTAATTCAAATATGAAGTTTTATCAAAATCGAAACCGTTTTCAAGAAAATCCATTTTAACTAAAATTGTCCTTAACTAAACTACCCTTAATTTTGAGGTTAGAATGAAAATTCCAATTTCGCCTCTAGGCTAGTTTGATCTAAACCCATCCACTCGTTTAGGCTGTAGCCTCGTGCACAGACAGACAGATAGACAGACAGACGGCATTGGCGGACCTACTTTTTTGGACTTCTCCATTATAGTAATGTCAAATTTGATTAAAATCTCGAGTTCCAAATTTTGCACGAATACAATACTTGCCCTATAGGTATAGGTGCAGGTAAAAACATACGGCTGGTTTATTCATTGATAAGCATTCGACATGGTTAACCACAATTGATTGTTGAGAAAACTGGAAAAAGCTGTATTTCGTGGTTTCATGTTCTGTTGGCTTAGGTCATATCTTGAAAATAGGTCTCAAAGGGTGAAGATAAATGAACCTAGGAGTGAATTTAAGTTCTTTAACCTCGGTGTTCCTCAGGGCTCTGTTTTGGGGCCAATTTTATTTTTGCTCTATGTATGTACATTTTCCTTAATTTCAAAGTATCTCCTACTGCTTTCGCAGATGACATTGGACCTGTTTTCTGATATATATTGAGATTTATTTAGACATTGGTTTGCTGATCATCACCTTGTTATAAGCTCCAAAACTAAATTAATGTTCTTCAGCTTATCTTCTACACAATACTTGGATGCAAAAGTGTACTTCCACGCACCTGAGTGTCAAAGATATAAGCTTTTCAATTGCTGTTGTACGTCTGGTTCCTCCTCTCCTATTTTTTGTCGTGTTGTTGCATGTAGTGACAAATGTTTCTTAATTGAGAGAGTGGATGAATTTAAGTATCTGGGGCTCATCCTTGACTCAAGGATGAGTTTTTCGTTTCATATAGATACATTGAAGAAGTATTTTCGATGCACATCTGCGTTATATACTCCACCAAACTTTTAAAGATTATTTAATGTCACCGCCTTTCTTATATTATTTATTGTAAATTATTTTTGAATTATATTTATTTTTGAATGATTATTGTACTTTTAATTTATAAGAAAGAAATAAATAAATATTAATCTAAAATCTAACCCTTTGCCATTATCAATGAATGGCACTTGCATCGTCGAAACCAAAAAACTTTCCATTCTCGGTATGTGTGTCAACGACCATCTGCGTTCGAATGACCACATATTCGAGTCCGCCAAGAATGCAGCGAAATGTGAAGGATTCGATTAACTCGCTCCAATATCGCAGAAATGTCTCATGCCTTTCCCTATTCGAGGTCGCCAAAAATGCTGCAAAGTGTCTAGGATTCCTTAAGCGGTGCAAGAAATACTTCACCCCATCTGATCTGGCCTCAATTTATAAGGCATTCATCCGCCCAAAACTGGAATATAACGCCCATATCTGGTCTGGTGCACCCAAGACCGTTCTGCACATTCTAGACAGGGTCCAAAATAGCGCGTTAAAACTTATAGGTGATAGAGACATTGTAGGCTCCATAGCGCCTCTAGAACATCGGAGAAATGTAGCATGTCTCTCCCTGTTTTATCGCTTTTTCCATAAAAAATGCTCCAGTGAAATAGCCAGTTGCATTCCTCCCCTTCAAAATTTCACCCGCAATACGTGGCACGCTAAGAATGCACATCAGTTCACCCTCAAGCCCAATTTCGGACGTACTGTCAAATACAGAGATTCGTTTATAAGCCGAACGACACGTATGTGGAATGATCTCCCATTCTCTGTATTTCCAAATCACTACAACCTTGAAACATTCATAGCCAACGTGCACCGGTACCTCCTCTGTTCCTCTCTCCCCTTTTCCCAACTCCCGCGCCCTGAATCACTATAAGGGTATTCATATCCCCTTTGGCGCGCGCAATTTATAAAAAAAAAAAAAAATGTTCGCTTTTTTTCATAAACAGTGCTCCAGCGAAACATCCAGTTGCATTCCGCCCCTTCAATTTTCTCGCAATAGCCGTCACGCTTTGAATGCTCACCCTCAAGCCAAATTTCGGACGTACCGTCAAATATAGAGATTCTTTCCTAAACCGTACTACACGAATGTGGAATGCTCTACCAAGCTCAATTTTTCCCTTACATTATAATCCACAAACATTTAAAACCAACGTCCATTGGTATCTCCTGTCTTCTCTTCCTAATTTCCCTAACGCCCGCGTTGTGTCTTGACATTAAAAGGGTAGCAATAAACCCTTGTGCGCGAGTAAATTATAAAAAAAGCGGAACATTGACTATACTCATATTATTTATACGTAGATTGTACATTAGAGAATTCCTGCTCGGAATATTACCACTTTGTTTAAGAAACTCTTTTAATACTTTAAATACATATAAATCTAAAAAAAAAAAAAGAACAATGATTGTATTCAATTTATGGCTGCATGATACACAACATATTCACACATGTAGGGCAAGTATTGCATTCGTCGAAAAAAAAGTTTCGAGATAATTCTGCCAATTCTGTCTGTCAACAGCAGCCTAAACTGCTTTAACGATTTTGTTTAAATTTCATATTTGAGTTAGATTAGTCAAACAGGATAAAAAAGCGTAGCACATGTTAAACGCATTAAAATCTATTTCAGGGGTTACGTGGAAACGACCTGTTAGCTATGGATAATTTTATGGACAAATATAGACAACTTGTTCTGAAGCAATTGCCAAACTTCAATTGTAAATTGTGCGGTGGCAAGCCAGACACATCCAATGAATTCAAAAACTCAGTTGGATGGTTGGTTGCTTCGTCTTTGTTTGTTACACAGTCTAAAGATTTGAAGGAATGCAGGGAACCAACGATTTGATTTTTGAATTGTGCAGTTCAAGTGACCGACATGCTTGTTCTTTGCCGCTAAAATTGTTCTTCCACTCAACCAATCGTAGTTTTTAATGTTAGCAATGATGTTCGGAAACACTTTGTTGATGAGCTCTTCTTTCGTTAAGACGAAATTGTAAAAATTTGGCGGGAACGAAATCAACATTATCGACAGAAACACGACTATTACCGATAGTTAGCAGTTAATTGGAGAACACTTCGGCAGATGGATCGTTTATGATAATGATTTAATTTGCTACCAAAACTTTGGCCATTGCTGATTGTTTCGCTATGTTACATGTTGGTTCTTCAACCGCTTGAAGGTTTAAATGAAATGAACAGCGAATTCGAATTGATTTTAAGAGTAACCTACCTAAAAACTAATAGCACAATCCGAAATTAAGTTTTGGATTGATTGTCGATGAGCACGTAATCATAAAGAACATAACCATTCACAATGTGCACTTCATCAAAAGGCGTTTTTCGTTTTTAGTTCGGAGCAGAGCCTGAGTTGTCGAAAAAATGTTCGTGTTCGTAAAATCGCTGCATACAACATGCATGGGAAAATAAATTTTCTTCATAATTTTTTTTTCCGAGAATTTTTCGGGAATTTTCCTAGGTATTCTTCTTGACCGGAGACCAGTCCGAATTGGTACGAATCATGTTGAGTTATAAGCGTAGTAACTAACATCATTCTCTTTTATATAAATACATAGATTAGAACGTCTAGAACGTCTGTGGCGGTCATTTCAATTCTTGTACCGATTCAATTCTAGAGCAATTTTCGGAACACTGCATGTTAGATATAAAATTATTGGCCACACTTATGAACAGGTAATAAAAATTGTTTACAGTCATGCGAGTGAAAATAGAAGCTATCTTGAAAGACATCAATTTCGTTTTTTCACTAATAATTAATTTATGCGAGGTAAACCACGATTTTAAAATTTCAAGATCTTCCCTGATTTTAGTGATACATTCAAATACAGTGTGGAACTCGTACGTGAGAGCTATATCGTCTGCAAAAGCGTTTGAAGTACGATTAAGTTTAAGTATAAATTAAAAAGATAATGTAAATCAAGAAAAACAATGGTCCAAGTACACAACCCTGTGGCACACCGTTTTTTTAAGTCTTGGTTCACTCACTATTCCGTTTACATCAACTCTTTGTTTTCTGTACGTCAAATACGACTGAAACCCTTTAAAAATACTGCCCCATATATTTACTACCATACGGTTGACTACAGACCCTCAATATAGCATCCTCTGTAGATAGTCCTGCTCTAAATCCAAACTGATTATTACAAAAAAAATTAAACTTATCTAAAAACTTTTCAAAGATTTTAGGAAAAGTGGAAAGAAGAGTAATAGGCCTGTAACCCGAAACTTTTTTTCCGTTTCCTTTTTAAAAAAGCGTATGACTTCCGCACTCTTAAGATGTTGAGAAAAACAACCTATTTCAACACTAAGGTTAAATAAGAAGCTCAATACATCAACCACATGCAAGGCTACATGCTTCAACAATACATTAGAAACACCATCACTCGTACAAGAGCTTTTATTTTTTAGACAGAGAATGATATTGTAAATTTCTCTCGAAGTAATCGCATCAAAAACGAAGCTGTTAGATGGAATATCTTCGATAGAAGAAATAGAGAAATCGCAATTTATGCAGTGTTCGACAACTGGTTTTAATGTTTCAGAAACTTATGTGAAATACTCGTTGAATTTATTTGCAATGTTACATAAATTAGATTCAATAGCTCCCCCAACTTCAGCATTAACAATTTCAACAGGATTTCTAACATTCCCTAAAATACTATCAACCAATCTCCATTCTTGGCGTACATCTCCATTAGCTCTTTCGAGCAAATCAGCGTAGTAGTTATTACGTGTATCTTCAATATTTTTATAAATGGTTTTGCTTATGGTTTTGCAATGGTTTTAAATTATGTGAATGTTTCTTACACCTCATACTAAGCTTTTTACTTGCACCTATACCTATAGGGCAAGTATTGCATTCGTGAAATAATTCGAACTCGAGATTTTAATCAAACTTGCCATTACTATGATGGAGAAGTCCAAAAAAGTAGGTCCGGCAATTCCGTCTGTGTGTCTGTCTGTCTGTATATGCGACTGCAGCCTAAACGGTTGGACGGATTTGCTTAAAACTTTATAAATAGGGTCTGTGGGATAATCCCTCATCGGTTACGAAGCAACCAATAGCCTCGAATAAGTATGACCCTGCAGTTAAAGACCCCAGCAAACGAAACAAGGACAAGGCCCTAGACTGCTATAAAGCAGATATTACCGCCATCCAAGAAGTGCGATGGGATGGGTCGGGCAAAAAGAGGATGAAAAACTGTGATGTATATTACGGTGACTGCTTTAGAGAACAGAAACAGTGCTAACTCGGATGCGGATTTGTTGTAAGGGGCAGAGTTAGGCAAGAAGTTGAGCTTTCGACACGTAAGTGAGCGTCTTACGACAATCCGCATCAAGGCTAAATTCGCCAACATAAGCCTAATATGCGCTCACACCCCCACAGAGGACGACGAATGCCGGCACGCACATGCAGCTAAACAAGGGGCATACAAAGCGGCGCTGCAAAGAAGGACGAGGGCTTCTAAAATGATAACAAACACTAATTATTACCAACCATTACAAAGTCTGATGGAGGATTCCTCTGAAATGGACTCATAATTGCCAGCTTTATGGCCATGGCTCGATGCATTGTCACATAAATAGCTTCTGTGCTATCTGCTCTGGGAATCACAAACATCTGACTGCAAATCTAATGATGTCATCAAGCGCGCAAATTGCAGTGAACCACATAAATCCATGGATCCTGAATGCATCAGCCGAAAGCAGTATCTGGATATTCGCCGCAAATTGTCTCCACGTGGACGTGGTATAAACAATTCAACCTTCTTACAGTCTCCGATCGATAAGCAACAATCGCTTCCTGTTCGATTTTCTCTCGTTAATTTTACTCCACTTTCACGATCTGGTCGTCAATCTTCACTTCCTTCATCTACCCGGGCTCCTGTCCTCGATCAACCTCAGCTACCTTCCAACAGTGATGTGCTACACTCTACGAGTAATCCACCTGTAACTCTTAATAATGATAATTTGTTCTCTTTTAGCGAGATTCTAAATGCCAAGCTTAGTGCTTGTCACACCAAATCTGACAAATTTAACGTCATTACCTCATTAACTATCAAATACTTATATACTAAAAATCATGTCAATTAACTCTCTTAGCATTATAACTTGGAATGCAAGAAGCATCAAGAATAAACAAAATTAATTTTTTAATTTCTTAATTAATTATAATATTGATATTGCACTTGTTTCTGAAACCTGGCTCAAACACGAAATTTCTTTTTCTCATCCCAATTACGTGTGTTATCACCTAGACAGAGTACATTCTAGTGTGGCGGTGTTGCCATGGTTGTGCAAAAATGCATTGAACATACCTTGCGTCCTTCATCGCGCCTTACATTAATTGAGGAAATTATTATTGATGTTACATTAAGTGATAACTCCAAAGTAAGTATCTTTTCGGTCTACTTCCCTGGAGGAAATAGAAACATTGGAAAATCCACTTACTTTAAGCGGGATCTGCATAAATGGTTTCGACTTAACGCTCGTAACAAGGTACTTATCGGTGGAGATCTTAACTGTCGACATCGGTTGTGGAATTGTCTTAAAGCAAACTGCTGGGGTAACATCTTTTTAGATGTTACTGAATCCAGCCCAAGTTTTTCCATACTTCATCCACTTTTGCCCACTTATATACCCTCGTCTACTAACAAGAACCCTTCAACTCTCGATTTTTATATTACCAATATTCCAAATTACTGCTCAGAACCATTAACTCTTAATGCGTTAAGTTCAGACCATCTTCCTCACTGTTAATAATATAGTATCGGTCAAACGTACCAGTTTATACTACAATAATTCCGCCGCCAACTGGAATGGTTATAAATCATATATAAACAGGAACTTGGTTCTAGGCGATACTAGCCTAAATTCTGTAACCTGCAGCGAACACATTGATCTTTTATGTAACAATTTTGTTTCTGTTATTAATAAAGCGGCCGATCTTGCGATACCTAAACGTTCCACAACTACAGTTAATCAAGCACCTCTTCCTGAAAATATTTTATATCTGATTAGGCTACGAAACTCTGAAAGAAGAAAATGGCTTCGTTACAGAATCGATTGCTTCCTATATAATGTTAAACTCTTAAATAATACCATTAAGGACGAAATAACAGCATTTAGGAACAGATGTTGGAATTACCATCTTTTCTCTCTTGACAAAAGGAGCAAACCATTCTGGAAAATTTCGAAACTTATGAAAAAGAGGTGCTCAAGTATTCCACCATTTAAGGTACACGATAAGTTGCTTATTTCTTCAGTTGAGAAATTAAACCTTCTTGCGAATACGTTTAGTAAGAACCACACCATAGCTATGCATCTAAGCGATGTAAATACGGAGGATGAAGTTTCTAACACTATTCATTAGTTATCTCAATTGCCAGCTGAAAGTTCTTATGTAACAAATATTACCAAAGTCAAAGAATTGATCAAAAAGTCAAAATCAAAAAAGTCTGCTGGTCTTGATAATATTAACAATAAATTAACTAAAGCATTACCACCTGCTGAAATCAAGTATTTAACGTTTATTTTCAACGCTTGTCTCAGGAACTGTTATTTTCCGGACTGCTGGAAAACAGCAAAAGCAGTTCCTATTGCGAAACCCGGCAAACCGAAGAATAACCCTGAGAGTTAAAGACCTATTAGTCTTCTTAGCTGTCTGAGCAAGCTTTTAGAAAAAATTATTGAGGAAAAAATGGATCTTTTCGGTGAAACCCATAATATCATACCCAATTTTCAGTTCGGTTTTCGTAGTGGTCACAGCACAATCCACCAAGTGTTGCGTAGTAAAAACCACATAACTAATAGATTCTTCGACAAGGAGTCAACAGGACTAGTATTTTTAGACATCGAAAAAGCCTTTGATACGGTTTGGCATGATGGCATGAGTTATAAGCTTCTCAAAGTTAATCTGCCCATACAGCTTATTAAAATTATTCGGAGCTTTCTTTGTTCCAGAAAATATGTTGTTAATGTAGGAACTGACAAATCCACTGCTCACCGAATAGAATATGGCATACCTCAAGGCTCGGTCATTGGGCCCACATTATTTACCTTGTATGTCTCAGTTTTACCCTGTCTTGGTGAAAATATTCATGTTCATTCATTCATCCATTCGGGTGCCATGTTCATTAACGTCTACAACTCTCTTCAAGCAGCTCTTGATAAAGTATTAATTTATTTCAGTAAATGGAAGATAAAAGTAAATTGTAATAAAACACAAGCTGTCTGGTTTTCAAGATGTAGGAAATCCTGCTACCTCCCTAATGGCACTAAACTCCGTATGTGTTCTGTTGATATCGACTGATCGGATGACTGTAGATATTTAGGTATTATCTTAGACAAAAAACTAACCTTTCAAAAACACATCACTACCACAATTGACAAAATCAACAAAGTTGTTAGAGTTCTTTATCCATTAGTATGTAGAAAGTCAAGGCTTACCCTCGAAAATAAAATTATAATTTTTGAAACAATTTTCCAACCCATTCTCCTGTACGGTAACCTGAAACATGTGCAATATTAATTTTAAGTTTCAAATAAGGGTTTTTTCCTTAATTATTCATTATTTAGTAAAATTGTACTATTTTCATTATACAGATTTAAGATCATAGTTGTAAAGGAATTTTTTTTAGTGATTTACTAAAAAAAAAACTAGTTGCAAATTCTTTATTTATAAATTGAATTGGATTATCTAATAAAATTAATAAAATTGATAAAATAAATAAAATTGAATTGAATTGAATTCCTATAAGGACAGAAAGGGACTTCCTATCCTTTACATAAACTTGATTCAATAGCTTCCGCAACTTCAATATTAACAATTTCAACAGAATTTCTAACATTCCCTATAATACTATCAACCAATCTCCATTAGCTCTTTCGAGCAAATCAGCGTAGTAGTTATTACGTGTATCTTCAATATTTTTATAAATGGTTTTGCTCATGGTTTTGCAATGGTTTTAAATTATGTGAATGTTTCTTACCCCTCATACTAAGCTTTTTACTTGCACCTATACCTATAGGGCAAGTATTGCTTTCGTGAAATAATTCGAACTCGAGACTTTAATCAAACTTGACATTACTATGATGGAGAAGTCCAAAAAAGTAGGTCCGGCAATTCCGTCTGTCTGTCTGTCAGTCTGTCAGTCATTCAGTCTGTCAGTCTGTCAGTCTGTCTGTCTGTCTGTCTGTCTGTCTGTCTGTCTGTATATTCGACTACAGCCTAAACGGCTGGATTGATTTACTTCAAACTTCATATATAGGGTCTGTGGAATATTCCCTAGAGGCGAAATTTGAATTTCATTCTAACCTCAAAATTAAGGGTAGTTTACTTAGGGCCGATTTCAGTTAAAATGGATTTTCTCGAAAACGTCTCTAACGATTTTGATTAAACTTCATATTTGAATTAGTCTGGTCAATTGCAATCAGATGATGTATCGTGCTGCTTACCAAAATTGGCAACAATGGTACTTTACTTAAAGCCAATTTGGCGAAAAGTGAATTTGCGAGAAAACGGCTTCAATGATTTAGTTCAAATTTCATATTTGGACTAGTACATGCAACACAATGGCGTACCACGTTTCGGTCTGAGTATGATATAACGGTACTTACGACCAAGGTGACTAAACGCCGATTTGCTTGAAAGTCCCTTCAACGATTTTATTTAGATTTTGACATGTGATTAAACATCTCAAGTTCTATTAGGAACTGTATCACATTTTTGGCCAAAAGTTAGTATAACGGTATTTTCGCGAAATCGAGCAGTTGGAGCCAATTTATTCGAAAACGGCTCTAACGATTTTTATTAAATTGTATATTTGAATAAGCCTTTTCAAACCCTATGAGATGGCATACAAAGTTTTTGAACAAAACTGTTTTGAAAGGTACTTTACTTAAGCCTATCTTCATAAAAATACTCTTTTCTCGATCGTTACTGTTTTATTTTCATATTTTGGCTTCTTTTACAGACTCTATAATATGGCATACCACGTTTTTTGTCAAAATTGCCTAAAATTCCACTTTTCTTACAGCCAGCTTAACAAAAACACGATTTTCATATCATATTAATAGGCAAACCTGAATTTTATCCCTACTTCTTCCTGCTAAACCGATTTTCAAAATTGTATACCATTGCAAAAGCTTTTCCCCCAGATGCTCCTCACTTTATAGTTTAAGGCCAGATTGATAACAATGGTACAATAGCTTTTTAAAGATACTGTACTTGACTTCTTGCACCATCACACCGCAGTGTTGCTGCAAAGGTTTGAAAAAAAATTTCACCAGAAAGGAAAAACGTACCTAAAGTATCAAAATACAAATTCTGTATAATATTGCCATTATTACTAACAAAATGTGGAACTGTGTTGCAGAATCAAAAAGTTGAAAATTGTTATATAGATGCTCTTTTAGGGCATCTGTTGTCGAAAGTGAAACTATCAACATAGCCATTTTTAAGAAAACGAAGCATCGCATCTAAATTAATAATCACTTTTGATACGTATCTATTACTTGGCAACACTCTAGAACACAGCTGTTGTCATGGAAACGTTTTTTTTCCTTACGATACAGGTTTTGATTGGTGCGCACGTGCTACTGGATTTGTCTGAAATTCATTTTCATTGGTTAAAAGACAGAGAGAGAGAAAGAAAATATTGTTACATTTTTAGGGACTTACTTTGGGTTTTCGCATATTCACCGCAGTTCACAGGTAATCAATTTATGAGTGAAACTAAAGAAAAATGACATAGTAACGACGTTGCTTGATTTTCAAGAGCTTTATCAAATCCTGCAAGATGACATCTGACGTTTTTGGCCAAACTGATAAGAACAATGGTTTACTTTTAGTCACCTTACATATGCATACCTATGTACATGTATATTCGTTTATTTTTTTTTACCTCAAATACACACAAGAATTGTAGATACAGGTGCAAGTTTGTACGACATAGTCGTGCACTTTATTTCTTATCGAGGTGCAACATTATTTGGCAAAATAACAATTAAAGGCAGCGGCAATCGCGAGCTTGTCACAAATATCAGAGTCATCTATACGTAAAACAGTTGGTTTTTTTGATTAATTTAAAATGCTATTTAAAATGCTATTCACTACACGCCATTCATTTTTACTTGCACCAAACCTCTAGGGCAAGTATTGCTTTCGTGAAAAAAATTGAACTTGAGATTTTAATCAAACTTGACATTACTATGATGAGGAAGTCCAAAAAAGTAGGTCCGGCAATTCCGTCTGTCTGTATATGCGACTGCAGTCCAAACGGCTGGACGGATTTGCTTCTGTGGGATAATCCCTAGAGGCAAAATTGGAATTTTCATTCTAACCTCAAAATTAAGGGTAGTTTACTTAGGGCCGATTTCAGTTGAAATGGATTTTCTCGAAAACGGCTCTAAAGATTTCGATAAAAATTAATATGTGGGTTAGTTTGGGCATATGCTATGAGGTGGTATACCACGTTTTTCACGAATAACGGTAACATTGAAAATCAACTGTTTCTCGGGTATTTGTTCGGGGATTGGGCTAAAAATTAATATTTCTAGGTTATAAGACAAGTTCAAAATAATGGCGTACCAAATTTTGGAATTGCCACGCCCATTTTTATAAAACAAAACATTGAGTAAACTCCTACAATGTTAGGACTATTATTGCATCGACACGCGGAAAGCCACGCCTACTTTACTGAAAGAGCAAGACTTGGATATTAATCCTGATAAAATTGTACACTTATAGCATTACGTTGCAAGTACGTACGACGCAGTCGTGCACTTTATTTATATTTTCTTCTGAGGACCTGATCTTGCGGATATTTATTGCACTTTATTCTGAGTTTATTTTTATTGATCACTTTGTTACTTGCACCCATACCTAAAGGGCAAGTATTGCATTCGGGAAAAAATCGAACTCAAGATTTTAATTAAACCTGACATTACTATGATGGAGAAGTCCAAAAAAGTAGGTCCGGCAATTCCGTCTGTGTGTCTGTCTGTCTGTATATGCGACTGCAGCCTAAACGGCTAGACGAATTTGCTTCAAACTTCATATATAGTGTCTAACCTCAAAATTAAAGGTAGTTTACTTTGGGCCGATTTCAGTTGAAATGGATTTTCTCGAAAACGGCTCTAAAGATTTCGATAAAATTTAATATGGGGGTTAGTTTGGGCATATGCTATGATATGCATATACCACGTTTTTCACGAATAACGGTAATATTGAAAATCAACTGTTTCTCGGGTATTTGTTCGGGGATTGGGCTAAAAATTAATATTTCTAGGTTATAAGACAAATGCAAAATAATGGCGTACCAAATTTTGGAATTGCCACGCCCACTTAAAAAAAACTTATTTCTTTTTTATTTTTACTAGAAATTGATAAAAAATTATTTAAGCAAAGAAATAGGCCTTGTTGTTTTCTATAATTCACTCAAACACCCTTTCTGGCCACGCCCGCTTTTTAAGGGCGTTTTTATAAAGGCAAATCATTGAGTAAACTCCTACAGCCATATGACTATAATTCCATCGAAGCGCGGAATGCCACGCCTACTTTCCTGGGAAGAGCAAGACTTGGACCTTAATCCTGATAAAATTTTACATTTATAGCATTACAGTGCAAGTACGTAGGACTCAGTCGTGCACTTTATTTAATAAGTATCTAGATATCCACGGTTTAATGCTTTTAACAACTTTTGACTGTTGAAAAGACGAGCAAGATACAACATGTTTCTTAAGCGAAACAATGAAGATATCATATGCAGTGGATGCATCACTACAAGCATACACTTCATCCCAAGATTCATAGACGAATTTATTTTTAAGCCTATTAAAGTCAACTCTAACACGACCTTGCAGAGACTTGGAACTACTACTGCTCTTACTCTTAGAGATTAGCATTAAGAGGCCCGTCATAGAGTGATCAGTAATTTCGAAATGGAATATGCATTTAACGCACTCACTATACGCCATACTTTTCAGGCGAACATAAATATGATCCAGACTGCTACCCGATGCCGACCTAGTGGGCTCATCAATAATGCTTACTAGACCATGAGAGACCAAATAACTAGAAACAGTTTCATTCTCATCCAAGCTGTTGATGTTAAAATCACCTACAAGAATTAAATTTTTTGATTTCTCTCTAGTTAAGAGATCAGCAAACTCTTTTGTAAATAATAAAACATTAAACATATGCAATCTATAGACACATAAGAAAACATGCACATTATGATCAATCTCAATGGAAACCTTTAAAACATCAGCACTCAAAAGCTCAACACACAAGACATCAATAATTTTGTACTTCTCTTTGAGTACAATACAACACCACCTGCAGCGTAATTTTCATTAGTTTTAACTACAGAGTTAAAACCGGGCAGAGAATAATCATTTATCATAAAGTCATAGATCTAGATCTCAGAAACAAAGACGATATCTGGAACGCAAGAAAACGCATAAGAGAAGAAAAATTTTCTCATACTTCTTATGTTTTGGTGAACAATACAAAATGTATCATGGCATAAGGCGCTATTCTTAAAAACATTATCGCAGTTAGAACTGTTAAAATTCATATAATAATTATAAAAAGTAAAGCACTAAATAAGCGCGAGATCATTAAAAGATTTGATTGAAATGATTTCCCCCCCCTCAACCTGTTCAATAACTCGTGATAAATAATTATTTAAATAATAAATAATAAATTGCTAAATTGCTCTTTTTTGTGGACTGTATTTATTTCGCACAACCGCACGCTCTGGAGTCTGCGCTAAGAGTCCCGTGTGCTGTTGCGCAGCTGCGTATATGTATGTTTGCCAGCTGCGCTTGCACTTTCCCGTTGCCCAGCACTCAACCGTTGGTGAGTGCGTGTGCGCTATGCACGATGATAGAAATTTCCATCGTCGATTTTTTTTTTTTTTTTTTTATTAGGACCCTAGCCCATATGGCTGATACTGCGACCTAAAAGATCTATTGTATCTTAGGGTGCAGTTTTACTCTAAGAGACGTCCCACCTCCCTAATGAAGGAAAGCACGTCCTTAGTTGCAGAGGTTTTAATATCTGCCGGCGAGCATGTTACCTTGCGGAAGATGCGCCACCTCAGCCAATGCAGAGCTGGACATTCACAAAGAATGTGCTCAGATGATTCGTCATCTTCTGAGCAGAACCTGCATTCTATGTCTGGGCATAGATTGAGTTTGTTGAGGTGATATCTCAGGCCGCAATGACCTGTTAGAAAGCTCACCAGCTTCCTAATATTTTCCTTGTCTAAATTTAGAATTTCCTTATAGGAATATGGCTTGATTAACCTCTTGGATTGTCGTAACCCCGGGACATTTTCCCAGTGGGTTAGACGAAGTTTATGCTCCCATGCGTTAATCAGCGCTGTGGCATTAGCCCAGTTGACGCCACAGTAAGGTTCAGGTCCAATGAACGCAGATCCTGAGCCAGCCCTGGCTAGTTCATCTGCAGATTCGTTGCCTGCAATCCCCTGATGATCTGGAACCCATCCGAGTACCACACTATTATGTCTAGCTAGAGATTGTAGTGCATCGTAACAGCATTTAACCGTTAAGGAGTCCATTAAGTTGGACGACAGAGCTCTGAGAGCTGCCTGACTATCTGAGAAGATGTAAATTATTGCGCCCTTGATTCTCTTACTAAGGTTTATTCTGGCGCAGATCTCAATGGCATGGAGTTCAGCCCGGAAGACCGTGGGACACATTCCCATAGGTATTGAGACTTTGGTATTGGGTCCAAAGACACCAGCACCCACTCCGGAGTCTTCCGTCTTCCTAATAAAGATTTGTAGAGGCGTGAGCCCAACGATGGCTTCTAAAGCTGCCGTAGGGCAGGTACGCATGGCACCTGAGATACCGAGACAGGCTATTCTTTGTAGCTTCTGAAGCTTTGCAGCCGTTGTCCGTTCAAGTACTTTTGGCCACCATACAATGACTGCGTACGTGATAATGGGCCTCACTATCATTGTATATATCCAATGAATCATTTTAGGATTGAGACCCCAAGTTCTACCATAGAGGCGTCTACAGGCCCACATGGCCCTGGTAGCGCGTTCTATGGCGGACTTGATATGAGTATTCCAGTTGAGTCTTTTGTCAAGGATGACTCCGAGATATTTGACTTCACTGGAGCACACTAATGTGGTGCCTTTTATGGTGATAGGTCCCAGATTGACCAATCTTTTGTGAGTAAAAGGCACTAGAATGGTTTTGCTAGGGTTAATGGAAAGACCCTCGCTATTACACCATTCTAAAACGTGTAGTAAAGCACCCTGCATGACGCTAGAAATAGTCAAGCGGTGTTTACCACTAACAATGATCGCCAGGTCATCTGCATAACCAATGTCGATGTAGCCTGATCTATATAGATCTGCTAGGAGTCTGTCGATAACTAGTGACCACAGAAGTGGAGAAAGGACGCCTCCTTGGGGGCAACCTTTAACTGCGTTCACAGATACAGACACTTCTCCGGAGGAGGAAGTAATAATCCGACTTTCGAGCATGGCTCTAACCCATTGGTTGGTCGAATCTTCGATACCTTTGCTACTAATAGCCCTTGCTATTGAATCGTAGCCAGTGTTATCGAAAGCACCCTCAATATCCAGGAATGCACATAGGGCTATGTCCTTGGAACGTAAGGTTCCTTCTATCTTCTTGACAAGATAGTGAAGAGCGCCTTCGGTTGATTTACCTTTTCTATATGCAAATTGGCTTGAGTGTAGAGGGATGGACAGATCTAGTCGGCCTCTAATGTGAACATCAATGAGTCTCTCCATAGTTTTGAGAACAAAAGATGTTAGACTAATGGGTCTGTATGATTTAGGCAGCTCACTAGGCCTATTGCCTGGTTCAGGTATGAAGATTACATTCACCTGCCTCCAGGTAAACGGAATGTAACTCCAGTTATAGCTGGCTCTAAATAAAGCAATAATGGCCTTCAAGATGAGATCGATTGCCTTCTGCAGGAGAGCTGGAAAGATCCCATCACCACCGGGGGCTTTGAATGGTTTGAAAGAGCCTACGGCCCATCTTACCTTATCCGGACTGAATATTTTACCAGATAAACTGTTCACTCTACTGGCGATACAGACCCTATGGTCAGATGCGTTCGAGTGTGTGCGGAATGCACAGGTGGTCGAACCTGGGAAGTGAACCTGAAGTAGGGTTCTAAGTATATCCATTTGGTCCGACGTGTAGGTACCATCAGTCTTTTTGAGTAAACCTACACTATTTGCGTGATCCTTTACAAGTGCTTTATGGATACGTGCCGCTACTGGCATGTCAGTTATGTTTTCACAGCATTTTCTCCATGTAGCGCGTTTGGATCGTCTTAATTCTGAATTGTATTCAGTGAGAGCGAACCTATATTCGTCCCAACTCTTCGTGCGTTTTGCAACGTTGAAAGTCTTCTTACCTTTTTCCTAAGCTTAGCAAGTTGGTCATTCCACCAGGGAACCTTACGTTTACACACACTGGTTTTGGGGACGCAACTGCTATGATAGGAGGTAAGCAACACATTGTTTAATTGATAAGCTGCTTCATCTAGGTCCCACGTGGACGCAATAGATGGGATTAGCGTATCTAATTTTGAGAGGACAAGTCCTCGATACAGATTCCAGTCCGTGGATTTGGGATCGTATCTAGAAGAGTCATGTGTCAGTCTACCCGGAATGTCGAACCTGATGTGCAAGTGGTCGGACAGCGAGGCTTCATCTGACGCATGCCAGTTTACTACTGAGTTTGAAATAAATGGACTAGCGAGTGTGAGATCAAGTACCTCTTCGCGAATCGCATTTATGAAGGTTGGTTTAGAGCCCTTATTTACAATATCTACACGATTACTAATAAGATATTCTAAAAGATATTCACCCCTTCTATTGATGCCACTACTGCCCCAGATCTTGTGATGCGCATTGGCATCGCAACCTATGATGTAGTGTAGGTTGCGTTTCTGGCAGTGTTGTATTAGTTCCTGGACCTCTGTGGGCGGAATGTTGTCGTCGTCGCCGGGGAAATATGCCGAGGCACACACGATGTTCTGTGTTCCCCTCTCGGTCGGAACATCTACCAGTAGGGCCACCAGGTCTCTAGTCAAAAATTTTGGAATAGAGAGAAAGTTAATAAATTTGCTGATCAAGCAGGCCGCCCTTGGCACTGACTCCTCGCATTTGTAAATTAACTTACGTGTCGTACTCCATAGACCTCTAATGTGTCCGCTGATAACCCAAGGTTCTTGGATAAGGCCAAGGGTTATATTTTCATCGGCGAACCGCTTGCTAAGGGTAGCGGTTCGGTAACAGCAGGTTCGCCTGTAACACCTTAATGGTGCTCACTTAGTCCTCCTTGGAGGATCTAGCTTGTCTGAGTAGTTGGGCTTTTTTAGGGCCTTTTCCTCTACGACAAGCAGACAGATTTGGACGACCCAATGGTCTATTCCTGACCGACTCTTCTTTATGGCAGTAAGCGTGCCCACTGGCGCCGCTTGCGGGACGAGTTGAACCGGCTACGGTGCCGGTCGTTTGGGATATGTAGCTAGTGCCACCTCTACGGTAGCGATCCACAGATCTAGCTACTGTTCTGTTACCAGAACGGAAGGGACCAGCATGCGAGAGCGCTCTCTCTACTCTTGCCAGTTCTAAGCGCATGCTTAAACCGCCTTCTTTCTTTTGAGGTCAGTTTGAAAAATCCATCCTTTTGTTGTAAGATCTGTAGGTCACCAAGCATCTTCCCAATGGAAGAGCAACCGGACTTCTCCGTGATGATACTACAGGCATCAACAATGGTGGACGCGTCAGAATCAGATGTGGCAGATTCCACATCCCCGGTTCTGACAGCAGCGGAAAGTTTCAAAGGGGCCCATGTGGCAACGCCTTCTAAACGTTCAGGGGTGTTCGGCTGCTCGACAGCAGACCGAGAAGCAGAGGCCAAGGTAGCGTTGGCCGTCGAGTGCTCAGTAGCGCCTCGGGATACAGAGGGCTGCTCAACAGCAGAACCCAAGGTTGATGCGATCTGAGATGCATCCTTCTCATTGTTTGATTTTATATTTTTAGGAATTTTGAACCCACGAGTATCCGGGAAGGGAGGTCGCCCATGGCGTAGCCCGGTATGCCACAGGAAGGCTGACTTAAAACCGAAGGGCGCCAGGTATTCGGAGTTCGCATACTAGCGACTAAGCACCCTCTTAGCCATGCATCCATCGGCGTGTGCTGTTCCACCTTGGATTAGGGATTTGATAATGGGGCCTTATGCTAATTCCACAAATCCATCAAACTGATCAGCCAGAGAGGCACAAAGCCAGTAGCAGGTTGATCTGATTGTGGGTAGTTTCCTTAACATAGGAGCCGTTGCCCGGCGGCCGCCACGAGAAGACAGTGAGTCTTCTTAAAGCGTTGCCCGAAAGGATCGTCCAAAGACTTTACCCTATCGGTTCGCACCTGGCCACCTTCCATCGTCGATGCTGCTGCTGCCTGTGTTGCCGTGGTAGTTTTTCTGGTGTTCTAGACACAACCTTTCTCATCAGAATTTGATTGTTGTTGTACCATACATATGTATTTACATACAAACTTTCTCCTTCATCGCCTCCTTTGCCTTCATGAAGAGCGCCTGAGTGTACTTCGTGAGAGAATCGTTAATGTAGATTCCAGTACCACTGCTTTTTCTGCTGCTACTCCTACTGCTGCCGCTGCCGTCGACAAGACCAACGATGCAAATTGCGATAGAAGAGAGTTTGTTTTTGCATTTCCTCTCGGAGCACATTATTCACTGCCTAGTTGTTAGATCAGCGAAACGTAAGCAGATGATCGATTTTAATTTGGATGAAGAAGATTGTGTTTGTGTTTTCTTCACATAGCAATTTTCAATTTCGTTGACAGGAACATCAATGGACAGGGCAGTGGTGAAAATTTGTTGTGCCGTTGTGATTGCGTTAGTGTCCAACACACATTGACATTTGACAAACCCACAATTTCGATGGAATTGCTGAGAAGACGTTGCTATTTCCAGTTGAGTTTGCTCTCCAGAACATTTACTCTCGATTTCAGCTCCGGATTTTCCGCTCGCAGTTCATTTATTTGCTGAAGAAAACGATTGTTACGGTTGAGCGACAGCTGACAGCATTGGCTTTTCGAAGCATTCAATTCCACTCAGTTGCTTGTACCCCATTTAATTATGCTGTCAATATCGGAATTTAATGAGCTTAACGTAGGCTGACGTTCCAGCTCCACGGTCGAAGAGTAGGGGCGTGAGTTTGGGAACGAATATGGGAAGCTGAGGGTGCTGTCGTCAGCGAAGGAATGAATTGGATTAGAAGTGGCAGACAAGAGATCGTTTATGAAAATAAGAAAAAAAAAATAAAAAAAATAGAATCCCGGGTCTAGCTTCTCACAACCATTCGTGTTGTGCGTGTTATATTCTTTACATGAATGGAAGGGGCCTAATGTTTAATGCCGTGTCCGAAGGGCACTTTGTTATTTGAGAAGCTTTCTCAGGACAGTTGTAGGTGTTCCGACTGGGACTCGAGCCTCGAACCCTTTGCCCCATAGTCCAACGCACTAACCACTAAGCCACGTCGCCCACTAAGAAAGAGTCGGAGACAAAACAGAGCCTTGTGGGACGCCAGCATATGGTTTATAAATTTATATTTTAGACTTGAAACCGTCCAAAACAACTTAAATTGAACGTTCCGAAAGGTAATTTCTACTCCATAGAGGAAAAGATTCATCGATGTCAAATGCACGCATTTTCGACAAAAGAGATTGATGCCAAACTCTGTCAAATGCCTTTGAAATATCAAGCGCAACAATCTTACATTCACCAGAATGATGCAGAGAGTGGTTCCACTTTTCGGTGAGACATACCATCAAATCACCAGTGGACTTACGAAAACCGTACTGCCGGTTTATTCGTGGTTTAAGATATTTCAAAAGCGGTTGGCTCCTAGCCAAACTCGCTCACTTCAGCAAAGAAAAATCATTTTCTGAATAAATAAGTAAAATTATATTAAAACTAAAATAAATGAAGCAATTTTCGTTTACAATTATATTATATTTTTAAGAACAAAAAACATATGCAAAATTCATTAAAAAAAAAAAAATAAAAAATAACAGAAAAAAACTAAAGTGATCTCTTAAAATATGCACAAGTGAAACTCGCTCAGCTCTTAATTATATAGAAATTAAAGTAAATATATATGTAAATTAGTACTTTGTGTGAAATCCTCTATTTGTTTTAACCATCTTCAATCTAGAAGGCATGGATTCGACCAGTTTTTTGCAAAAGCCCGGTTCAATTTTATCCCATTCTTCTGCTAATAGTGTTTTTAGTTGGTTTTTGTTGGAAACTGAGGTTTTGGCTATTTGCCTTCCGAGATATTCCCACAAATTCTCGATAGGATTTATGTCAGGACTTTGAGGTGGAGTCTCTATCACATGGGGGAAGTTATACAAAAGCCAGGACCGAACTTTATATGCTTTGTGCTTAGGATCGTTATCCTGATAATAGCGCCAATCTCTACCTAGCGATAATTTTTCGGTACATAGTGGCAAGTTAGTTCTTAATATATCCAGATACATGTTACCATCGATAAAATGCAGAATACCTGGGCCAGCAGCGGAAAAAGAACCCCAAACCATCACCGATCCTCCACCGTGTTTCACCGTTGGGCGCAAATTCTTTAGTTGAAGCTCTTCGTTTGGCTTTCTCCAAACATATTTATTTCCATCTGACCGAAAGAGGTTGAATTTACTTTCGTCAGTAAACAAAACCTCTTTCCAGAAGGAAAAGTTTTTATTTTGGTGAGCTTTTGCGAACTCTAATCTTTTCCGCTTGTTTTGCTTACTTATTATTGTGCAACACATATCTTATAGTAGAAGGATTAGCCTTCTTCCCTTAGTCTTTTTCAGCCATTGCGGCTATCTTTGGTGCACTTAAAAAGGGATTTTTCTGGGAAGTACGTACCAGATACTGTTCCTCTGCTGTTAGCCGTTTTTTTGCTTATTTTCAACATCACCTGCGACTTTAAAGCGTTTGATTATACCGCGAACTGTAGTGTAGGCTCTTCCAACAATTTTACAGATCTTTCGAATAGATTGCCCATCCTGAAAATGCCGGATTACAAGTTCTCTCACAGGAACCGATGTTTGGCCTCTTTGTCGTCCCATTTTTATAAAAATAACATGTAAAAAAAAATAATGCTTGAGCGTTACTAATAACGGTAAAAATATGTAACGAGAAGTGAGTTGCATTTGAAGTCAGATGAGCGAGTTTCACTTCTGCATATTTTAAGAGATCACTTTAGTTTTTTTCTGTTATTTTTTTTTTTTTTTAATGAGTTTTGCACATGTTTTTGTTTTTAAAAATATAATATAATTGTAAACGAAAACCGCTTCATTTGTTTTAGTTTTACTATTATTTTACGTATTTATTCAGCAAATCATTTTTATTGCTGAAGTGAGAGAGCAATCCCTAGAGTTCGCAGGCAAAAGGGCTGCTAGCAGATTGGCCTTGTCTCAAAAGCTGACAGCTGGAATGTCATTATGAATAAGCGTTGGGATGGAAGATGAGGCACAATTTTGTATGTTCTTGACGAATGACCAAACATTTCTACTACCTTTGGGACAATGTAGGATTTGACACGACAAATGAGAGCATTGCAGTCATTTCTTGCTCGTTTAAATTTTTCCCGATTTTCCTCGGAGGGGTCGACCTTGTAAGACCGAAAACTTAGCTCCCTCAACCTGATAGCCTCTTTACAGCTCGAGTCATACCATGCATTTTCCTTTTCGGTTAGGAATAAAGGATTTCATGCCAAGGTAAATGATATTAGTGATCATATCGGCGGCGGCATCCACGTCGCCACGACGAGGAAACATAGCAACCAGTTAAAACTCCTAAAGGAGCTGTTCAAGCCGTCCAAGTTGGCCACACTATTCTTTTAGGAGTTTTTTCTTTAACTGAGCGGTTGAGGTACGAGAAATTAGAATTAACAGTGGTCTGACGAACCTAGAGGCGACAATACGTTTATAGTGCATTTATCAGGGTGGGAGCTAAGAAACAAGTCCAGAGTGTTGGCGGAATGACTATCAAGGTCAGGTAGCCATGTGGGCTCGTTCACAAGCTGGGTCAAATTAATTACCGCAGCGAAGATCTCAACATATCTTCCTTCGGGTGTTGTCTGTCCAGAATGTCGAAGCCAAGCAGAATTGTCTATATTGAAATCGCCCGAGTTATGGGTTTGTTCCCATATTAGTAAGGAAAAAAAAGAGTACACGCATCGGCAGCGTGATGAATCCTTTCTAGGTGGGAGATTGGATTTCTGACGCTCAGCACATGGTGAGAAGGTCCCGTGGGTATTGACGCTCTCCTGGCTAGCCGAGTTAAAGACAATGACAATGGCGATTGCGGCGAGAGGAAATGATCATTGGATCACATTATGCACCTCGCCGTTGCTATGCGGAGTATGTAATTCCTTTCCTCCTGGTGTGGACTGACCAAATGAAGTCCACGCAATAGTTGTATGTATGTGAGTCACTGTTCATTCTCTCAAAAATAATTGTTGTATACATATGCATGAAATGTCCAATATCGACAAATATACTCATCGCTTGACGTGAATTAAGGTAAAGGGAAATAGGAAAAGGGGTATGGGAAAGAGGAAAAAGAAAACTAAAGCTTCGAGCTTCAACCAGTGTACGCAATATAATATCTTTTCGTTGATTTAATGAAACTAGATACATAGTTTGGGGTAACGACTGCTCTAAATGTTGAAATGAAAGTAGTTCTAATTTTTTATTTTTTTTCTACTGACCGCTAAACTCAAGGTGATCCGTAGTTACTGCAGGATCTTTATCTTTTAAGGTATCGACAAACTTCCGTTTATTTTTGATTTTTTGCTTATGCACCTTACGTCTATCAGTATCTACGGTAATCTTTTTGTTTTTGAGAATGTCATGTTCAATAAACCGCGGTGCTAATGCGGGATGAAGTCTGATGGATCTTTACGTGTTTCGTTACGCTTACTTATAATATTTTGCTTATGTGCTACATTACGATCATGTATTAATTTGCTAAGTGCTTCATATGTTTTAGTATGTTCTCTAAGATAATCTTGTTCTGTTCTGTTTTTGCTTTTTGAGGGGAACGGGATATTAGGATGATAATGGCCAGAAAGTAACTCAAGTGGGGTCAATTTTGTTGTTGAATGTATCGTGTTATTGTAAGTAATAACTGCTTCGTTAACTATTTCACTTATTGGCTTGTTTTTATTCTGGTTATAAATAATTCGGATAATTTCAGTAAGTGTGGAGTGAAATCGTTCAATAGGCGAGTTTCCAGTAGAACTTTTTGCGCATGTTGTGTGCATGTTATGTCATAAAGGTCTAAGAATTCTTTAAAGGTTGTTGACACGAATTCGCTCCCATTATCTGTAACTATTTTCTTAGGGATCCCGTGGTGCGAAAAGAAATGCTTAAAGGATTGAATTAAATTAATACTGTTTCTTGAATTCAATAGGTAGACACTAGAAAATTTGGTGAACTTATCTATTATAGTTAAAAAGTTTGCTTTGTGAACTGAATAAATGTCTGTATGTACAATTTCAAAGGGCTTGGAAGGGGATTCAGTAATTTCGAACTTTAATGGCTGTCTATTGCGATCATATTTGAATTTTTGACAAGTTACACAGTTATTAATCAAACGTGTAATATGGGTTTTCATATTGGGAAAGTAGATTTCCCTTTTGAGGTGCTCGAAGGTCTCATTAATCCCTCTGTGGTTTGATTTGTGATGATATTCGTTTATTACTTTATCCTGTTCGTCCGTTTCAGTTATATCAATAACTTTATTCCTACACCTAACTAACTTAATCCTAGAATTACTAAAGTATTTAGAGTAAACGGTTTGAACAGATTTAAATACATCATCTTCCGTCAAAATTGCTGTTAAACCTTTAGAGTTAACGTAATCTCTAAATATATTCATTAAAACATCTTTTTTACTTATATAACTATGTTTTATAGTGTACCTTTTCTTCTTTTTAAACATTATCTGAAACTTAACATTTAGTTTTGCTTTGTTCGAATTTTTTTCGAGAAGCAATTGGTGGGAGAATTCGTTGATCGGGCGTTCCGATATTGGAATCCCATCACCAAGATTTTCTTCTGCAGAATGTATGGTAGATACACTTTCTTGGTCGTCTATGTTGTTTTGCATAGACACTGCATCCAGATTCTCAGTAAAGCAAGGAGTTTCGTTAACATTTAGCTCAATCCTCGATAAAGCGTCGGCATTCGAATTTTGTTTCCTTTTTTTATAACTGACGTAATAGTCAAATTCTTCTAGCTTAAGCCTCCAGCGGACAAGCTTCGAATTGGCATCTTTAAGCGGCTCCTATTGCAACGTTACTTGCATCGGTAGTAACGTTGAATGGCTTTGAAAAATCCGGATACTGCAGTATTGGCTCGCTGCGTAATAGGGTTTTGCAAGTTTCGAAGCAGTTTACATATCTGGAGTCTAATCTAATGCGTCCGTCTTTTCGAAGGCATTCTGTCAAAGGTTTCGTTAAGTTCGCAAAATCCTTTATGAACTTCGACACTACCCCAGAAGTCCAAGAAATGATTTTATTTGCGTTGTCGTTTTAGGGATGGGAAAGTTCTTAATTGCGATTATCTTATTCGGGTTGGGTTTTTTCTACTTGTACTTTTAGATTTGCCTCATCTAGTTTTTAGAAAACTGCAGTTAGGTTTTCTAAGTGTTCTTGAAGTGATGTTGAATACACAATGATATCGTCCATATAGACGAGACATATTTTTTCCTTGAAGGTCCCTGAGCACGTGATCCATCACCCGTTGGAAGGTTGATGGCGCATTTTTAAGACCAAATGGCATACGAACGAACTCATAATGACCATTATCAACGGAAAAAGCTGTCTTTGGGATATCTTTGGAGTTCACTTCGATCAGGTGGAAGCAAGGTCTAAAGTGGTGAAATAAACGGATTTGCCCAATTTATCTAAGATATCGGTGATATTTGGAATCGGATACCTATCATCAATAGTTTTTGCGTTAAGCTTACGATAATCAATGACTAATCGCCACATTTCGTAACAACTATTTTTAGGTACGATCCATATTGGTGAAGACCAAGGTGAAAAACTATGGCGTATTATTCCTTGATTAAGCATCTTTGTGATCTGATATCGAATTTCTTCCTTGTGAAATTTTGGATACCGATAAGATTTCGTGTAAACAGGGATGTCATCTTTTGTTTTAATGTGATTAGAGAAGGTCAAATTCTGTCCCTCTCGGAAGAAAATTCGCTCAAATTTATTACATAACCTATATATGGCTTGTTTCTCTTCCAGGTTAAGATGATCGGTTATAATTAATTCATTTATACTAGTATTTTTATTTTCTACTTTTCTATCGTAATTAATCGAAAAATTCTGAAATTCAGCGTATTCAGTTTTAGTCACTAATTGGGCCCTTATAGGTTGTTCAATGACAAAACTCAATGGGGAATCGGAAGTATTAATTACTTCCATACATGCGTACCAATTTTTGCATTGGTATATTCCCTCCGGTATTGAGAGTGATGGTTGAATTAAAACTGTTTTAATGTACATATATGCTACCGCTTTGCACATCAACCGGTAAATGGCATACAATCTTACTAAGACTTGGTATAGTATATACTCTTGAAAATAGGTTAGGCTTAAATTGTAATTTAATTTTAATATTTTTAGTTTCTATCAATGCGTTTTGGAGGTCTATTTTCATTCCAAGCTTTTTCATTATATCTACACCAATCAATCCGTCAAAGTACGCATGAAACTTAAATAAAATTAATATTAGTTTTTTTTCTGTATTTAACTCTTGCAAGCCATGAAGTCGTATCTGCTTGTTTGCTGAATAAGTATTAAAAATTGTTTGTATCTCTATAGGGTCAATGAACTCAACATTATTACCGTCGAAAATTTCTGGATTAATAAAAGATCTGTTGCTTCCAGTATCGATAACTGACGATTGAAGCGGTTTATAATAATGTATGGTAACAAGTGTGAACCAAAATTGTTTATGTTAATAAAACCTATTGGTTCTCCGAGGCTGGTAAGCGAAAATTCTGATCATCAACCTCATTTTCTAAATAGCCTTGTGGTGCTGTTGAGAAGCCAAGGTTAAGGATATCCACTGATCTGATTTGTATTTCTGTTACTAATACTATCATTTCCCTCAACATTATGTAGTTGGTGTCTATACTGTGATGAACGATTTCCTCTGGAATTATTTCTACCGCGATAGTTGCGAGTATTTGCGCTTGATGTATCCATAGGTTCGGGAGAAGGGATATTTCCAGTATTTGAGTTTCGACTCAGACGTGACCCGAAAGATGATTGTGCCCTAATGTTTTGGGGTGGCCTTACAGTAGGATATCGATTCATACTAGCTTGATTGTAAGTTTGCTGTGGAATGTTTGAAAACTGTGCGAAGGTTGGTTCTTGGATATTCAGATTTGGCCTGTACAATGGTTGTGAGTTAGAAAAATGTTGTCTTAGAGGTTGCGGGTTCCTGTAAAATGCTTGAGTCGTACTATAGTTTGGTTGGGGAAAATGCTGTTGTTGTTGGTAAGTCTGAGGGATTGGAAAAAAAGAGCTTTGGGGCTTAAGAAAGTATGAAGCATTTTGTTCTTGCAGACAGAAATTTAGTGCTTCTGCCAGCCTCTTCGGCCTCATAGCTCTTATGGTTGACCCAAGTGGCTTCCTTAGGCCAGATAAGAAGGTATTTAAACTCATTTCCTCATACAAACTTTGTTTAGCTTTTATAACACTCTGCTTCTTTTCGTGCATTCTTATATGATTTACCATTGTGGAAAGGATTGCAATGACTTCTGAATTAAATGTTTCAACTGAAATTATGCAAATCGCGAACCAAGCTAGTTTTATTACGCTTGTCGTAGTAGTGAATAGTCAGGTTGTCTTTGATTTGTTTCCAATACAATATGGTACCGTACATGTTAAGCACTTCATTAGCTGGGCCTACTATTTTGTTCCTAATTGCTCTTAAAATAATGGTAGCATATCTATTATCAGAAACATCAGACATCAAACTAAAAATTTCCTCGACATTGTTCAAAAAATCATACAGTAACCTGGGATTACCATCGAAATTGGGCAGATCTTTAACAATATAGGGAATTCTGAACGAATTAAATAAATTAGTAGTACCCTCATTAGAATTCATTTTAAAACAGTCTTTACTACTCAGAACGTTACAGATTTCGGTAACGTTTTTATTTGCGATTGAATCAATATTATCGTAATCAGTAGCACGTGTAAAATTTATATTACGTAATTGAACGGTCTTTAACTCTAAGTTTCCGTTACTACGAACTACACTGTATGGGCAACTCAAGGCTTTAATTTCCTTTGGGTGTTTAAGGGACATACGAAAATTTAGCGATAAGTATAGCAATCAATAGTGGACTTACCAAACAAAACAACAAATTATTTTGTCCGCAAAGCATTCTTAATTCTTCGGCACATCCAATCGATGAAAGGCAGCGTAGTTAATCGAGAATCCTCCAATAATCCGGTGAATTGGGCTTTGTCGAACTTATTTAGTTTTTAAAATTTTTTCTTCAATTTGTTAGATGTTTTTGAATATTAGATTATTGCTTTTCTTAATGATTTGAATTCACTTTTATTTCTCACAGTTTATTTTAATTTATTTAACTTTACTTTTAAAATTTAATTTCAGAATTATTTTCAGAATTATTGAAAACGACTGCACCAATTATGGGTTTGTTCCCATATTAGTGAGATCAAAACAAGTGATCTGCTCTACGATCTTTATTAGAATAATATAATGAGTCAAAAAAAAACACAATGTGGTAACAGAAATTATAATATAAAACATAAGGAAAAAAAAAGAGTACACGCATCGGCAGCGTGATGAATTCTTTCTAGGTGGGAGATTGGATTTCTGACGCTCAGCACATGGTGAGAAGGTCCCGTGGGTATTGACGCTCTCCTGGCTAGCCGAGTTAAAGACAATGACAATGACAATGGCGATTGCGGCGAGAGGAAATGATCATTGGATCACATTATGGACCTCGCCGTTGCTATGCGGAGTATGTAACTCCCGCAATAACGATCTCAGTATGAGTATAAATGGAGACAATTCTAGTGATGGAGTCAGCTAGCGCATCAAACTCAGTATAAGTAGAATTGCTGTATAAATTGGGGCTTCTATAAATAATTTGCCTACGGACGGTGAATTTTAACCACATCAAGTTAAATTTCGGATTGGATCATAAGGCGTACTGTGGTTGGATTTGGTAGGCTACATCATAGAATAGAAAATAGAAATAGAAAAAAAAACTACCATACGGCGAATGCAATAAGAGCCACGAGATGGAGAACAGGGAGAGGATAGCCCGCACTGACACGCACATACTTTTTTTACTTGCACCTATACCTATAGGGCAAGTATTGTATTCGTGCAAAAATTAGAACTCGAGATTTTAATCAAACTTGACATTACTATAATGGAGAAGTCCAAAAAGGTAGGTCCGCCAATGCCGTCTGTCTGTCTGTCTGTCTGTGCACGAGGCTGCAGCCTAAACGAGTGGATGGATTTAGATCAAACTTCATATATAGGGTCTGTGTGATAATCCCTAGAGGCTAAATCGGAATTTTCATTCTAACCTCAAAATTAAGGGTAGTTTACTTATGGCCGATTTTAGTTAAAATGGATTTTCTTGAAAACGTCTCTAACGATTTTGATTAAACTTCATATTTGAATTAGTCTGGTCAATTGCAATCAGATGATGTATCGTGCTGCTTACCAAAATTGGCAACAATGGTACTTTACTTATAGCCAATTTGGCGAAAAGTGAATTTGCGAGAAAACGGCTTCAATGATTTAGTTCAAGTTTCATATTTGGACTAGTACATGCAACACAATGGCGTACCACGTTTCGGTCTGAGTATGATATAACGGTACTTACGACTAAGGTGACTAAAAGCCGATTTGCTTGAAAGTCCCTTCAACGATTTTATTTAGATTTTGTCATATGATTAAACACCTCAACTTCTATCAGGAACTGTATCACATTTTTGGCTAAAAGTTAGTATAACGGTAGTTTTTCGCGAAATCGAGCAGTTGGAGCCAATTTATTCGAAAACGGCTCCAACGATTTTTATTAAATTTTATATTAGAATAAGCCTTTTTAAACCCTATGAAATGGCATACAACGTTTTTGACCAAAACTGTTTTGAAAGGTACTTTACTTAGAGCCAACTTCATAGAAACACGCTTTTCTCGAAAACTTTTCTCGAACGCTACTGTTTTATTTTCATATCTGGGCTTCTTTTACAAAACTCTATAAGATAGCATACCACGTTTTTCGTCAAAATTGCCTAAAATTCCGCTTCCCTTACAGCCAACTTAACAAAAACACGATTTTCACATCATATTAATAGGCAAACATGAATTTTATCAAAACTTCTTCCTACTGAACCGATTTTCAAAATTATATACCATTGCAAAGGTCAGATTGATAACAATGGTACGATAGCTTTTTAAAGGTAAAAATACATGTGCATTTGCGGAAGTACACGCACACTATAGTGAACAAAAAAATATTTATTTTTTGCACTTGACTTCTTGCACCATCCCCCCGCAGTGTTGCTGCCAAGGTTTGAGAAAAAATTTCACCAGAAAGGAAAAACGTACCTAAAGTATCAAAATACAAATTCTGTATAATATTGCCATTGGCAGTGGAACCATGTCGCAGAATCAAAAAGTTAGAAATTGTTATAAAGATGCTCTTTTATGGCATCTGTAGTCGAAAGTGAAACTATCAACATAGCCATTTTTAAGAAAACGAAGCATCACATTTAAATTAATAATCTTTTTTTATACGTATCTATTACTTGGCAACACTCTAGAACACAGCCGTTGTCATGGAAACGTTTTTCCTTGCGACACGGTTTTGATTGATGCGCACGTGCTACTGGATTTGTCCGAAATTCATTTTCATTGGTTAAAAGACAGAGAGAGAGAAAGAAAATATCGTTACTTTTTTAGGGACTTTCATATTTTGGGTTTCCGCATATTCACCGGAGTTCAAAGGCAATGAATTTATGAGTGAAATTGAAGGAAAAGTAACGACGATGCTTAATTTTCAAAGAGCTTTATCAAATCCTACAGATGATATATGACGTTTTTGGCCAATCTGCTTAGAACGGTGATTTACTTATAGTCAACTTACATATACTTACCTACTTATGTATATATTCGTTTATTTATTTTTACCTCAAATACACACAAGAATTTGAGATATAGGTGCAAGTTTGTACGGCCCTGGGGGGACAAAGCCGTTAAGGCGCACTCTCTCGTGGTACCTATCATTGGGGTAGTAAGCCCCAAAGATCAGGCTATTGGTTGAGTTCATTGCTCTTGCAATATTGTTGAATAAAGTTGATCTTTAACTTCCAGTCATCGCAATATCGCTGGATATTGTCGAAGTCACATTGCAAGAGAGTTGCAATAACCTCGACCTTAGGACCTGACCTGTACGCAATCAAGTCGTCTGCGTACGCAATAGCATGGTGAAGAGAACCTATCAAATCACTTGTGTAAGTGTTGAACAGGATAGGCGAATTAACCGCACCCTGTTGCAGACCGTTTTTAATTTGAAATTACTGGTGAGCATATTACATATGATGTACAGTAGTGGTTTGCTGATACCCAGCCTGCTCAACTTGTAGAAGAGCACCTCCAACCATACGGTATCGAAGGCTTTCTCCAAGTCATCCAGTCCGACGTCCGACACCAGTTTAGACGCGGCATGTAGGGTATCATGCCCCGCCTTAAAACCGAATTGGTTGTCCGGAATTATATCTTTGTTCTCAATCCACTTATTTAGGGCTCTATGAATAACTTTTTCGAATACCTTGCTGATGTTCGGAAGGAGACTTATCGACCGGAGATTTGCCGGATTGGATGTATCTTTTCCCCTTTTGGGAATGGGCTGCACCACTGCTGTCTTCCAATGCGCCGGATAATGTGCATTATTTGTTAAGTCTGTCTTCAGTCTCTTTTATGGTTTTACCTCTCAAAAAGTAAAGCTTTATTAGAACTCGAAACTCACTTTTTTCCGTTTTGGCCAAATCTCACAAACCAAAGTTTTTTCGATCGCTGTAAAAAGCTAAGTGTTTGACGGATCTATTTAATTTTGTGTATGCCTATAAAGAAACAAAGATTTTAGGAAAAAAATGCTCTATGCAATCCGAGCGTCATTTTGCACCAATGTCACTGACTTATCGAACAGCCCAGTCGTGCACTTTATAGCTTCTTTGACGCACTCTCTTATATCGTTAACACTCTCTTTTTAAACATTTGCTAATACATTTTTCGTTTCATTAATTGATTCGATTATTTTTCCATGAATTAATTTTATTTGTTAGTTTTAAAAATTATTCTTCCGATTTAAATACGGATTCTACTTCTTATGAATCATTTGATCATAAAATTAACTTTGATCATAAAATATGTATATTATAATTTTGAATTACAGTATAATTTTGTCTATATACATACATATATGTATATATTTCATTGTTCCAAAACGCAAAACGTAATTCATCTTCTGGTAGACCGTGAAAATGGAATGGATCGACGCTATTACATTCACCGTCGGTCATCAAAAAATTCTAGCGTAGAATTTTTTAAATGTATTACCGCTGATCTTACGATCTCGAATGTTGATAAGCCACCTAATTTCATTAGAAAATTCAGCCCTGATGGCAAATATTTAATTTGTTTTTCAAAAGATCAGCAATCTTTTGAAAATTATAAGTTCTTAGGAAGTGCAAATGCTTGCGAACTTTTATATAAATGGAAGAATGAATATGTCCCGCCTGATAGTACAAAGGACTTGCCAAAGAAATTTGCCGAAATATTTTTAAAATGTCCAGTAAAAACTCAACGACGTGCTTTAATTCAACAGTTCTACCGAAGATTCAAAATGGTAAGTACTATGTAGCATTCTGTAATTATAGGGTGTAATGTAGTTGAAAACAATTATTATTCCTTGATTTAGAATCTTAATTAAGGAATTCGATTAATTATTATACTCTATCCTAAGCGAATGATAGAGTTGAGTTTGATACATAGTTTGTAATAGAAAATAATCGAGATGAACTATATTATATTAATTGCACGACAGGGTCGTACGTACTTGTACCTTATTGCTATAAGTGTACAATTTTATCTGGATTAAAATCCAGTAATTCTGTCTGTCTGTCTGTCTGTCTGTATATGCGACTGCAGCCTAAACGGCTGGACGGATTTGCTTCAAACTTCATATATAGGGTCTATGGGATATTCCCTAGAGGTGAAATTGGAATTTTCATTCTAACCTCAAAATTAAGGGTAGTTTACTTAAGGCCGATTTCAGTTAAACTGGATTTTTTCGAAAACGGCTCTAGCGATTTCGATAAAATTTAATATGTGGGTTAGTTTGGGCATATGCTATGAGGTGGCATACTACGTTTTCACGAAAAATTCGAATACCGGTAATATTGAAAATCAGCTGTTTCTCGGGTATTTGTTCAGCGATTGGGATAAAAACTATTATTTGTAGGTTATAAGACAAGTGCAAAATAATGGCGTACCAAACTTTTAAATGCCACGCCCTTTTTTATAAAACTTATTTTTTTTTTTAATTTTTACTAGAAATTGAGAAAAAAATATTTGAGCAAAGTAATATGCCTTTAAATTTTCTATAATTCACTCAAACGCCCTATCTGGCCACGTCCACTTTTTAAGGGCGGTTTTATAAAAACAAAACGTTGGGTAAACTCCTACAGCGTTATGACTATTATTCCATCGAAACGTGGAATGCAACGCCTACTTTACTGGGAAAAACAAGACTTGGACCTCAAACTTGTTAAATTTTTCCACTTATAGCATTACAGTGCAAGTACGTACGACCCAGCCGTGCACTTTATTTTTTTTATTGTTATTATTTTTTTTAAGCCGAGTGCTGGTGTTTTTTTTTACGAGCCGAATGGTGTGTCACTCTACCTTACACTACCTTTTAATTAGGACAACCAAACAATATGTATATGTATATATGTATATACAAAAAATAAATGAGCAGTCAGCTTGCCCTACAAGGGCTAGCTAGAATTAAGAGGGATCAACGAGGGAGATCCCTCTTGTTCACAAAAACACAAAAACACCTGGTGCTGCCGTTCTACATCAGTAGCACTCTAACCGGAATCGTAGAAGTTCCTCAGTATTTTGTTCGGTCGCCTAGGTTGTAGTTGAGTCGCCTATTCACAGCTTTTCTGGCGATATGGTATATTAACTGCGTACCCGTTCTTTTCTGAACCAGATCCTGTTTGTCGAAATAGAGAAACGCCTCTGGGGGGATAGAGTCGTTAAGGCGCACTCTCTCGTGATACCCATAATTGGGGTAGTAAGCCTAAAAGATGAGGTTATTGTTCAAGTTCCTTGCGTTTGCAATAATGAGCGAATAATGTACAGTAGTGGTTTTCTGATACCCAGCCTGCTCAACTTGTAAAAGAGCCCCTCTAACCATACGGTATCGAAGGCCTTCTCCAAGTCAACCAGGCAGGCACCGTTGCATTGATTCTTGCTTTTATTCCACTGTATATCCGACACCAGAATTATATGTTTGTCCTTAACCTTGCTGTTCCGAAGGCGACTTATCGACCGGATATTTGCCGTGCGCCGTGGCTTAGTGATTAGTGCGTTGGAGTATTGAGCAAGGGGTTCGAGATCGAATCCCAGTCGGGGAACACCTAAAAAGTTATTCACGGCCCCACCTCTCGCGAGCGTCTGACAAACATCCGAGAGTACAGTTGTCCAGAGAAAGCTTCTCAAATACAAACTGCCCTTCGGATATGGCATTAAACAGTAGGCCCCTTCCATTCGTGTAAAGAATTTAACACACACAACACGAATGGTTGTGAGAAAGCTAGGCCCTGGGCCCCATCGAACTGTAGCGCCAAGTATTTAATTTTTTTTTATTTGCCGGATATTAGTTCATTGTACGTCATTCGGAGTAACTTAAGACACGGCAGGTCATTGCGGTTATTTCTCCGAAAAACCTTATTGATCTGCGGAAACATGCTTGCATTATTGGCTTTTATGGCCGAAATCTTATAGTTTTCTTTGATAAATTTTTGGAGATTTTTGATAAACGACTTCAGTGTCCTAACCTCTGAGTTGTGTTTCTCAGCAAATTTTATTTTAATCTTGACAGGAGTCTACTTTTCCGTCCATTATCGGGTTGCAGAATATGTCGGCGTTGTCAGTATGTTGATACCTAGGTGTCGTACTATACACTGTTCATTTAATTGTCTCGTCCAATTGTTTCAGATATCTGTCAATCTCCTTGTTTGACAGATTTCTATTGGACAATGGATAGAGTGAGTTCGAGGAGAGTGCTCTCGTTAGTACTTGGGAAAAGCGTGTCCAGCGTGTCCTACTGAGGTTTTAGGTGTGCTTTTGAACAAACTTTCGGCACTAAGTCCGCAATCGTCATACACAAAAGTGTGCAGCATAGGATCCAGATAAGAGCCGCCTCTGGGAAAGAATGGAATATCCGATGCGAGTATAAACTCTACATTGTGCTGACCTCACCAATTAAGCTGTTGGTTCCCTCAAGAGTTTGGTGTATTATTTTCCCAATCCCCATGCTTCGCGTTCAAATCTTTCGCCATGAGATAAAACTTCTCCTCCGACTCCAGCCTTAGGCATCGAAATTCAAAGTTCTGATATAAATAAAGAGAGTCGAGTAGCTTCAAGTGCATAGACCGAGGCGACGTATAACTTCTTTCCACTATGAAGAGGGATGCACACGCTGCAAGTTTCCAGCACCTGGAACCTTCGCACTTCACCACTTACCATTATCTTGTAACGAAGCCCTTCTTATAATATTATATTGACTGTTCCTTAATTTATGTCTCTGAGTAAGCTTAGTTTCGCTAATTAAAACCAAATCAAGATTTTTGTCGTTCAACAACTTAAAAAAAGAGCTTCTACGGTCTATCCTTACCACTGAAATCACATTCACCGCAAGGATGTGTAAGGGCGTCTTCGCCGTGGTACCTATTACGACTAAAGGTGCGCTAGGTCCGGCAGAGGCATGTACATTTGGTTCATCCGCGTCGCCCGCTCTTGTATCTAAAGTTGAAGCTGGCCAATCTGCCCTTTACTTGAAAGCAAGTCAGCTTGCGCCTCAGGTGCTTTAGGCACTGATGCCTTTGGAGCAGCCTTTGACAGTTGCTTTTACGTTTTGCCCTGACCCGACGCCATTTGGGCATCAATTGGAATTTGACGGCTTGGTAAATTAGAGCGGGACCAGGTGGTGTTTCACCTCGATGTTTTGCTGTCGAATCAGATTTATATTTTTTAATAAAATATGCGCGTTTCCGCATAGAGCCCACTATAGTTGCTCCTTGTCTACAGCCTTATCTTTACCTAAGGGGCATTCTTCTGTCTTGTGGTCGTTACTGCACTTTGCGCATCGAGGTTGCATGTCGCAGTTCGACGCGGCGTGCCCGAACCCCTGGTAGCGAGCGTATTGCAAAATGATTTGGCTCCTTTTTAGTATATCTCACCTCACAACCTGGTAGTCGAGAACTTTAATGCCTCTTAGACCATCCAGTTTGCTGCTGGGTGAGAACTGTACAAGAAAGAACGGTAACTTCCGATTCTTCTCAGCTCGGTTCAACACCTTCAAAAGCACAGTATGCAGTTTTCCCCCTTTTATGGTGAAGGAGAAGATCTCTGTTGTCGAATCCCTCAATGAATTTTTTACTTTATTTATTTTTACTTATTGTATTCGTGAAAAATTTAAAACTCGAGATTTTGATCAAACTTGACATAACTATGATAGAGAAGTCGAAAAAAGTGAGCCAATGCCGTCTGTCGGTCTGTCTGTCTGTGCAAGAGCCTACAACCTAAACGGGTAGACGGATTTAAATCAAACTTCTGTGGGATAATCCCTAGAGGCAAAATTTGAGTTTTCATTCTTACCTCAAAATTAAAAGTACTTTTACTTTTCAATAAAAATGGATTTTTTTCGAAAACGACTCCAACGATTTCGATAAAATTTTATATTACCTCTAGTCTCTTAGAGATGGCATATAACGTTTTTGGCTGAAACTGTTTTGAAAGATAATTCACTTATACCCTACTTCATAAAAGTACGATTTTCTCGAAAACTTTCTGCTCGTTATTATTTCATTTTCATATTTGGGCTACTGTTACAAAATCCTATAAGATGGCATACCACGTTTTTGGTCAAAATTACCTAAAATGTTAATTTACTTACAGCCAACTTAACAAAAACACTTTTTCATGTCATATTATTAATACGCAAAAATGAATTTCATCCCTACTTCTTCCTCCTGAACCGAGTTTTTAGAATTTTGTACCCTTCCCTTTAAAACCTATTCCCCACAGATATGGTCCTATTTTATGGCTTGAGATCAGATTGATAACATAGGTAAAATAGTCGCTTAAAAATAAGTCCATCCATATGCATTAACGCAAGTACACGTACAGTATAGTGAACCGTAGAATATGTATGCATTGTACTTGACTCTCTCCGCATTCACACAGCAGTGTTGCCGCTAAGCTTTGAGAAAAAATATCTGACCAGAAAGAAAATAAGGTATCAGAAGAATTCTGGAAAAAAATTACCATTATTATTAACAAAATATATCCAAATGGCAGTATAGCTGTGGTATATTGCGAAATGTTATAAGGAGATACTATTACATCTGTTGTCGAAACTGAAACGTAACAAAGTCATTTTTAGAAAATCAAGGTATGTATCACATCTAAATTAGGATACAAAAAAATCACTCTTGATAAGTCTCTATTCCTTGGCAACACTGTGCAATATAGCTGTTATTATGAAAATACACTTTCCGTTCGATACAGGGTTTGATTGATGCGCACCTGCTACAGAATTTGTATGAATTGAATGTCATTTTCCATTGCTTAAAAGAGAGAGAGAGAGAGAGAATTGGACTCCATGGGAAATGAATTTTTGGGCGAAGCCAATGAAAAATAACAAAATTAAAGTAGTTCTAGCAGTGCTTTACCAGTATAGATGATTAATAATATATGTATATTTTCTACAAAGCAATGTGGATATGAAAATAAAAAGGCATTGAAATAATAAAATATTTAATTAACTAGGATGCTGTCGAATTTTCGCAGCTGGATGCTCCCCTATTAGTAGAGGCTATTTTATAAATTTCTATTCTGACACACGATGTTTTCGCTCAAAACTACCTAAAGAGGCATTTTGGTTTTAGCCACCTTAACAAAAGCACGATTTTCTCAAAAATACGGCTCAGTTGCTTCGTTTTCATGCTTTATACTTGCAAGATGACATACCACGTTTTTGGCCAAACTGCTTAGAATACTGCGTTACTTATAGCCAAGTTATGTAAACATGTGTGTACATACATATGAACATATACATATGTATATTCATTTCGTTTTTTACATCAAATACACACAAGACTTTTAGATATAGGTGCAAGTTTGCATGACCCAGTCGTGCACTTTATTTCTTATCTACCAAGTTCTCGGACTGAATAGCGTGCCTATCATTTGAAAATCTAATAATTTTGAAGCTTTGACCTGTGACCGACTGACTTACAGTACCGAGCAAAAAAATGATCTCATGATCTTATCGGGGAGTTGTTTTGCGAGGACGCCCTCTACCAATTTTATTCGATGTCCCCTTGTTCCCTATATCGGGACACAATGCGCGAAATTGTTGATATTGCAACACCAAACTCCTGAGCGATATCCTTCATTAATCTTCCGGTCCCAGTCGATAGTTGTTTCTAATTATTACAGTTTGCGCAGGTATTATTTTCGCGAGTGTACCTTCGAGTGGATGCTTGTCCAGGCAACTTTATTGCATAGCGAGATCGAGTGGGACGCTTTACCAAGTTAGGAGTCGGTTTCTTAAATCTTTCATGTTATTGACTCTTTTAAGGATGGAGTGAAATATTGTATACCTGTAAGTCAACTGCAATAAGCTATAACTGAGCACTTTTCAATATTTAAATGCAAGAAATTAATTGAGCATCAACTTAAAATATTGTTTATATGTATCTTCCTGGAGCATCAGAAATCGAATTTATAGATTTAAATAATTTAAGATCATCTGCTTAAAGTAAACAATTTAAACCAGAGACAAACGATGGTGACAAACGATGGTAGGTAATTTATGAAAAAAGGAAGTAAGGAAAAAAACAGATGAATAATGTCCTTTGAAAGAACGGAACCTATTTTAACATATTGTTTACGGTTTACCAAGTAGCTTCTAATCCATTTTAGCACACTGGAATGTAAACCAAGTAATTTTAATTTTTTACTTGCACCTATACCTATAGGGCAAGTATTGCAATCGTGAAAAAAATCGAACTCGAGATTTTAATCAAACTTGACATTACTATGATGGAGAAGTCCAAAAAAGTAGGTCCGGCAATTCCGTCTGTCAGTCTGTCAGTCTGTCAGTCTGTCAGTCTTGCAGTCTGTCAGTCTGTCAGTCTGTCAGTCTGTCAGTCTTGCAGTCTGTCAGTCTGTCAGTCTGTCAGTCTGTCAGTCTGTCAGTCTGTCAGTCTGTCAGTCTGTCAGTCTGTCTGTCTGTCAGTCTGTCAGTCAGTTTCGATAAAATTTGATGTGTGGGTTAGTTTGGGTATATGCTATGAAGTGGCATACAACGTTTTTCACGAAAAATTCGAATAACGGTAATATTGAAAATCAGCTGTTTCTCGGGTATTTGTGTGGCGATTTAGCTAAAACTTATTATTTGTAGGTTATAAGACAAGTGCAAAATAATGGCATACCATATTTTGGAATGCCACGCCCACTTTTATAAAACTTCTTTTTTTTCAAAATTTTTACTAGAAATTGAGAAAAAACTATTTAAGCAAAGTAATAGGCCTTAAAATTTTCTATAATTCACTCAATCGCCCTATCTGGCCACGCCCACTTTTTATGGGCATTTTTATAAAAACAAAACATTGAGTAAACTCCTACAATTTTATGACTATTATTCCATCGAAACGCGGAATGCCACGCCTACTTTACTGGGAAGAGCAAGACTTGGACTTTAATCCTGATAAAATTATACACTTATAGCATACGGTGCAAGTACGTACGACCCAGTCGTGCACTTTATTTATCAATACATTATGTTGAACCCTATCATATGCCTTGAAAAGTACGTGTAGATAATGTCAACGTGAATATGTTTCTCCATTTCAAGTAAACAGTTGTTTGTAACAATAACTAAGTTTGTAGTAGTTGATCTGCCACTTATAAAGCCAAGTTGATTTACAGAAATCCACAGCTTCAATATTGCTTGAATATTGCTTCAAATATTTTTGGAACGAGTTTAAGCTTAGCAATAGGCAAATTTGTGTGATTAGTCAATATTTTCAGCAATCTAAAAATACCACCATAGTTAACAACGTGCTAAAAAAGTTAACGAGACGCATACGAGATGCATACATTTCTTAAAAAATATCTCTGGAAAATTATCGGGTGTAATATTGGCATTAGAATCACGCGATGCTAACTCAGAAAGCATTTCATCTTTAGTAAATTCCATGAATCCAAGATCAGCAATACGATCACCTAGTGTCAACATGTTGAGATCACATCCATACCTACTTTTTTTTTTTAAAAAAACTCGTACTTCTTTCTTAACTAACGATAATGGTGACGACGAGGTATAATAAAGCTACTTCGTTTTTGCAATTAATTTAACGTATTTCAAAGTCGGCACAGATTTTAGTTGAAACAGGCGTGTTTATTATTGCGCCTTACTCGCTTACGAGGAAAAAACTTGAAAATACCTTATTCTAAACATATTATAAGACGCTTCTAAAGAACAGTTAAAAATATTACTGCAGTCCATAGAACACAAATAGAAGAAAAAACCAAGAAGTCCAAGTCCACCATCTTTTTATCGACTTTAAGGCAGCATATGACAGCATTTATAGAGACGAACTATACAGAGCCATGTTTAGTTTTGGCATCCCTGCCAAACTCGTCAGATTGTGCAGAATGACGATGGAAAATTCTCGCTCCTCCATCAAGTTCGGTAACGATCTCACCGAGACCTTTGACGCTGTCATGTGATTTTTTCAACATCGTACTTGAAAGAATTGTGCGAAACTCACAAGCCAACAACAGAGGCACAATCTTTTAAAAGTCCATAGATGACATCTACATAATTGGAAGAACTCAGCGGGATCTCACTGGAGCATTCACTAGTATTGAAACGGAAGCTGCCAAAATGCAAAACAAAGTATATGCTGTCAACGAGAAGGGACACACAACATCGACGAATTGGACAGAACGTTACAATCGACAGCTACAACTTTGAGGTAGTAAGGGACTTTATCTACCTCGGCTCTGCTATTACCTCGGAAAACAACACCTCAGCAGAAATAAGACGAAGAATAACTCTTGCCAATCGCTGTTTCTTTGGGCTAAGAAGCCAATTGAGTAGCAGAGCCCTATCACGAAGAACTAGGGAGACTTTTTATAAGATCCTGATCATCCCAGTCATGCTTTATGGCGCTGAAGAATGGACTCTGTCTAAAGCGGATGAAAAGATCCAGATCGCATCAGTCGTTCAAGATGACTAGGACATGTAGAGCGAATGGACACCAATGCTCCAGCCCGTAGAGTCTTTAAATCAAACCCGGAGGGACAACGCAGTAGAGGAAGACCACGCCTTATGTGGTGCGCACAAGTAGAAGGGGACCTCAACCGAGTTGATGCGAGTGCGCGGGGTTTGTTTGTTGAGGCCCAGGTTCACCTCGAACTGTAGCGCCACCTAATTAAGTAAGTAAGAATACAAACAGACCTTCAATATCTCTCTGACTTGCTTTGTTAAAATCGTATTAAACTAAGTCAGAATGATTATCGGACATAAGTGAATTTAAAATAGACAAATCAATTGAAATTTCTAATGAAAAATAGAAAGGAAAGGAATTTAGCTTCATTCACAGATGCTTCCAATTCATTATCAAGAAAAATAAGATTTAGGCAACTTCTCAACGAATTACTAATTAAACTAGTCTGGCGAAATTTTAGGCAGGACATAGAACCAGTTACCTTAATTTCAATATCATTTAAAACATAATATAATTATCATTGTCGGAAAACTTTCATTTAATATTTAATAGATTAAAATCATCTAAAACAATCGCATACGGCTTATTATCTAATGATGATACAATATTTCTTATTTTATTAATAAGAGCGTTAGAATATGCTTGCATTGAGCCAGGACAGATTTAGCTAACACTCTGCTCTTGTAACATGATCGAATAGCCAGCAACACACAACCTCCTCTCTGCATACCCTTATGGATGGAACAATTATGTTTACGATAGACATCAAATTCACCAGAGTATAATTCGGAAGAAGAAAATGCATCATTCAACCACGTCTCGGCCAAGACGATAAGAGTATACGAACAGTGAACGCCAGCCACGAAAAAATCATTTATTTTTGTTCTCATATCCCCACAATAGTGATAAGAGAGAGAAAGATTTGGACGCAATTGAAAACATCATGATACCAAAAGTAGAAACTTGTTCTGTCCGCACTCGAACTCCATATGACCAAGCACCAGATCTCAGAAAATTTGTTATATTATCCAACCCCAATTTAAAATTTATATGCCTAAGTGAATTAATTGTGTGCCTTATTTTAATACACGATGACATGCAAGTTTAGATGGATCCGCGTTAAAAACTGGTAAACAGAGTCGTTAAGTGACAGACTAGTGTCACTTTTTCATTTAAATAATGATAAATGTAACCAATTAGACGGTTTACAACTTGCAGGTTCAAGTTGATGGCATTAGTGTTGATATCTATCAATTATTTGATTTATTTTTTCGCCGATTCCCATGAGTTGCTGTTTGTGGATTATGTTTGACAATAACTATTTCCAACAGTAGCAGTATCAGTAGAAGCGTTGAGAAGATACTTAAGTAGTAAGGGACCAGCAGCAGAGACCTCATTATCATTAGAATTAATATCCGAAATGGGATGCACGACTAAATCAGCAAACGCAGTATTAGATGATGAAGTGGAAAGTACATTTTTAGGTAAAGTGGAAGCAAAAGAAGCAGCAGCAGTTGTCATAACTCTAGGAAAGTAGGGACCGTTTGAACTTACTTGTTTTCTAGTAATATCTTTCTACAGAGATCAAGATTTTCGATACCTTACTTCTCAAATATGCAATTGAGCTTAATTTATTTACGACTAGTTTTGCAAGAAACTTACTTGATGGGCTTCCGAACCGTGATGAGTCCCTGCCTGAAATCGTCAGGCCAACTCTTTTCGCCTCTTCTTCAACTACCGTAAAAGGTTTTATATCTATATATATCTATCGTCTGCGTATCCCAGCAGCTGGACAGATTTTTTTAAGATAGTGCCTTCCGTGTTAACACCGACCCGGCGCACTATCAGTTCCAGCACTAGATTAAAGAAGTCACACGACAGGGCATCTTCTTGCCGAAATACGATGCATGTTTGGAATAGTTCAGAGGAGCTGTTCTCAAATTTCGCATTGCACCGCGTGTTTTCCAGCGTCACGTGGCACAGCTGGATCAGTTTTGCCAGGATCCCGTATTGACGATGAATGCTGTCGTATGCGGCTTTAAAGCCGATGAAGAAGTGGGGATTCTCGACTTGAAACTTGTTGGTCTTTTCCAAAATTTGCTTTAGTATAAAAATTTGGTCGATCGTCGATCTGCCGAATCTGCTGGTTGGTAACTTATGGTGGTCTCGGCTACCTATTTGATAATGTTGTGGTACTAGTCTCCCTGATTGTCGGCATTGGTGGATGGTGAATCCACAGTAGAGAGTCTCACACTTCGGCGCTCTCTGTAGACTCTGGCTACTCTAGTGCTAAGGCTTCCAACGTTGTTTTTCTTTTTCTGGGCATCTTGCAGATTCTTCTCGTTGGATAGTGGATAGTCGAGCTCTGAATTTGGGTGCAACAAGATAATGGTCAGAGTCGACATTTGCCCCTCTAAAAGTTTGCACATTAGAATGCTCGATGCGTGCCTCGCATCTATTAGCACGTGGTCGATTTGGTTGGTGGTTCGATCATCTGGAGATAGCCAGGTTGCTGTGTAGATACGTAGTCTTTGAAACCTAGTGCTACTTATCACGGTATTACGAGCTGCTGTAAAGTCGATTAGTCGGAGACCGTTAACAACAGAGGGGGCTGTACTTTACGAATAATCTGTCGAAGATGTTTTCCTTACCGAATTTTACATTGAAGTCTCCGAGTATGATTTTGACATCATACTCTAGATAGGCTCCGTAGGCTCCGTCCAGAAGGTCATAAGACTCCTCCTTGATAGAGTCTTCAGTTTCGTCGGTAGGGGCATGTGCACATATTATGCTGATGTTCCGAAATGTGGCCTTGATGCGGATCACAGCCAGGCGGTCGCTGATCGGCTTAAAGTCAATTATCATTGAGCGTAGTCGATTTCCCACGACGAATCTGCATCTTAACATGTGCAGTCTTTTGTGGTAGCTGTCATAAATGTCGTAACTTTGTCGTTTTTGTATACCTATCCATCGTGTCTCTTGGATCGCGGTTATATCTGTCGTGAACCGCGTGAGGACAGGTTCAAGTTGTTGAGGAGCAGCAGGGGTGTACAGTGTGCGTACGCTCCAGATGCAGTCCGTGAACGTTCCGGGTCGTGATCTTAAGTAAGGGGCTCGATTTAAATCCGTGGCTTGTGTCTCTCTCGTAACGAAGGTTTTTTTTTTGTACGTGGAGGGGAAGTTATCCCGACGGCACAACTCCAACCTGGACGGCCAGCTCCTTTTGTTGAAACTCCTAGGACGAGGGGCGGGTTGAGAAACCGATGTCAGTAACCCACTTCGTGTATGTAAGCACTGCCCTTGGGTCATTGAAGGCTCGTCCGCCACAGTTTTTTTTCCAAAACCCTGACTTATTCTTGGAGATTCTTACGGGCCTGGGCTCAGAGAGTGTCTAGGTAGCCCAAGTAAAGTGTGTTTCTGCTTCCGTTTGGAACTCTGACGCCACCGTTGACCCCATCGAGAGAGTTCGTCTGCTGTCGTGTTTATAGTGCTGCAACGTTCTCTTGCTCAACACTCGCGTTTATAAGTTCAGCAAGTTGCGTCCGGGTGGACATAAACCAGTACCGGATGTGTAGTAACATTAACAGTTACAGCACTGGACGTCGCAAATAGGGGTATTTGCATTCAAAAACTGCTCAAAAATATTTCAACTTTATAAGTGTAATTGAGCTTATTTAAGTCAAATTAAGGTATCTTTTATATATTTAGATCTTATTTTATTAATGCCAAAAATTAGTATGGAATGAAATATGTGGCACTTTAAGTTATTCAGTGGACTCTGCCCAGGATTCTTCTTCATCAATACATTCCTCATCTGTTTTTTTCATTTCCACTTTCATTGGATACTCTCTCGTCAAAATTTTGTAAAAATAATGAATTCGGAATCCCGGAAATCAGCATTACTAGGGCTTCTTTTGTAAATTGTTTAGTTTTTTTAACAGGCAAGGGTCTTAAACTTATTATTAAAGGATCCGAGCTTAAAAGTAACCTGCAGATAGTATGAAAAACAGAATTATTATTTATTTTCGACTGCTAATAATGTTTTTTAAACCTGTTTAGAACATCCATGTTGCACTCTGTCCTAGAAAACTTTCTCGCAAAATTTAACCGGTATAACCTGAAATGCTTGTTCCGTGCATCTGCTGCTTCTTCGGATAGCTGTCCAATCGGTAGGAGAGCATTTCGAATAACTTCTGATCTATGCAGAAGAATTTTGTGCATCGCTGGAGTCATGGGATGCCACGGATAGACCTCAACATACAACTTAGCCGTATCATAAGTAAATCCTTCAAATTTTGGGACATCGATTTCAAATCCACTAGAAAGTACTTCTAATATGACTTTTAATCTAAAAATAAGTTGCACATTAACACCAGTTATTTCAGCAACTATTTCCTAATTGTTGAAAAACCTGCGACTTGTATTGCCTTCATTAGTGTTCCCGAAACCAGGTTTTGAGTTATAGCCTTGTTTTAAACTTTTCTTGGAGCTATGTTTTTCTTTCTTTTAGAATAATTTTTTCCGAAAGTGTTCTTAGCTGCCATTTTTTTAACGGAATCTTGTAAGCAAGATGAAGAATGCTTTCAAAAATCCATATCCTGGCATGCAAAATTGACAAACCAAATTTTATCGCATCTTTATCAACTTCCTTCGTTCTGGAAAGATCATTAAAATCTTTCGAAGTTGCTCCACAAATATAACATTTCATTGTAGATTTAAACTTTACCATCGACCATTGTAAAAGCTAACGTGTGTTTTACTTCCAATATTCTATCGCCTTCTATGAAAGTTTTGTTCAAAGTATTTATTTTGGATTCAAAATAAGCTATTTCACTTTGTGTAATATCAAGAGTTTCTTTTACAAAACTTATTTTTATTGGACGACAATAGCCTGGCGAGGATGGCGTTGGATTTTGCCAAATAATTTTGTTGGTTAAATTGCAAAGCAAACGTAAGGGCACAAATGAGCATTGGTGGATGTTTGCATCTGAATCAGAGATGTTTTCAAAATTTTGCTTGAATTGCGTTTGTTGCGAACCATCACATCCCCATTTTGAAATAAGTTCTAAAGAACTGCACTCGTTTTCGTTTAAAGTTCGTATATACGCGTTTAGCTGTATGGTTTAGTAAGTCCTGTAAGTTTATCTCAGCTAAAGTTTCTGTTACAGTATATGACTCAGGGATAGGGTAGCATTGTTTTTTTGCTTTTTAAAGAATAGTGTAGCAAGGAAAAAGTTTTTTTTTTCACTAGTTCTCACTATCTCATACTGCTTTCGAGATAGATTTGCTTCAACGAAAATAGAAAGAGCTTTAAGAGTACATAATTTCTTATGTTGGAAACTATCGGACAATGCTTTCTAATACCTATTTGCCATCCTAGGAGAGTCGATGATTTCTTTTAGTACTTTTAAAGCTTGCGATTTTCCTGTTTCACGTAGCTTCATTTGAGTAAGTTCCTCTGTTTTATTACTATTACGCAAGCTCTGCGTTCTTCTTCTCTTGCTCTGTACACTAAGTTTTGTGAAAGCTTTCGACGGCCGGCCACGTCCATTGAAAATTGGTACCTCAAAAACTCGCTGAAGCCAAATTTAATTTTTCTTAAAAATCTAACATTTGTCCGTTGTGAACTTAACCATCTTAACTTAAATTCATGCCTTAATATAATTAAAAAGATTGTAAGTTGAAACTACCAATAAAAGTAAATTTGAGCTTAGTCTAATACCTTAAACGTCCAATTTTAAGCTTAAAATCTTTAAGTTTTTCCTCCGTGCAAGACGCTTTATTGAGCAAATAGCTCTGAAGGTGATCCAATTTAGCTTCAAAATCATTATCTTCATACTCATTCATAACATCATATAACTGCCTTTTAGTTAAAATACAGAAGCCAGACGATCCTTCAGCAAAAAGAAATCCATACCAAAAAAAACTGTGCACAATATTAAAAACAATAAAAACTTAATTATGTAGCAGTGGGATTTTTCACACAAATCAACAGATTTACAATGTAAGCTTATGATCGATGACTTTCAACTGATGCTGTGGCGAAGTGTGTACATAAAAACAAAAAAAAAACAACGGTTCATTGTTCAATGGGTATTTAACTACAGCTAGAAAAAAATACTTCTCAACTCTACATTTTGAAACATAGATTTATGATCGGTTTTTCGAAGCAAATATCACCATGTGCGTCGCCAAGTTGACGTCAATCAGTATCTACCCTATTCCTACATCACTCATTCATCGTTTTGCTAGAAAAGCTTATGAAATTGTTTTTTATCTCATTTCATTAATTTTTAATTTTATTAAGTTTAGATATTTTTGGCAGTGGTAGTGGTAGGAAATAAAATAAGATAGATATGCAACGAAAAGAAAGGCATTCAGAAATACTAAACACTTGCGCAAAAAGTAGAAACACGTCGGTACGAATGAATAGTTATGTTTACTGATACATTCCGTTTTCCGTTTGTGTTATATGCTCTTTTCTCCAGCTGAGGTGAAAGTCCGAATATTGTTTGTTCAACTTGTTTACAAATGATACAAATCTATTTGTATCAGTTTTAAGGTAAGCTTCTGCAGTTGTCGATTACATCCATATTGAAAGAGCGTAAGTCCAAAGTTCCTCAGACGTAACTTAAACGTACATATGTAGATGATCATCTCTAATTCTCGTTTCTAACATAAATGCCTAGTGAGGTGTGAACTTGGGTATTCTTTTTAAGAAATATTTTTACAGTTTATCAACTTCATCAAAAGTCTACGCACAGCTTGAAACATGTGTCGTTTTAATCGCAGAGAAGCATTTTTTGTACTGAGGAGGTTATTCCATAAATAGATCTCCTTTTTTTGTCACATATGTAGTTTTTTGTGTTTATATGTCTGGAGAAATATTTTTTGGTGCCAGAGTCATCCTTAGATTACAGTAATTTGTCGATGTTTGTATCTCATACCCCTTCAAGTGATACTTTTTCTACTCTATTCTCAGTGTATATTAAGTTTGATACATAGAGAAATATTTCAGTATATGTATACATATATTCAAGAACAGTATCAATAGCGAAAACGATTGAACCACGTCCGTCCGTCCGTCCGTATGTCAGCAGTTGTTGGGCCTTCAATTTTATGCAGTTTTTTTTTAATTCATTTTCATGACTTAACTAATTTGTCGAATCGAAATATTTTATTGAGATAAAATGGCTAGATATTCGAATTCTCTACAATTCGTCCATACATCAGATTTAGCGACGCCCACTTTTTGGAGGTGTTTTCATTAAAAATCAATAACCTAGAACTCATAAATGAGAACAATTGATTAGCAAAATTCATTTTCATTTGAATATATTTATACCTATTAACAGTAAAGCTTTAAATTTCTGCCCAGTTTCCAAAATTGAAATAAAAACAAAACTGTTTTAAAATGAATGAAGTACACGACTGGGTCGTACGACTGGGTCGCACCTTAAGTATACAATTTTATGAGGATTAAAATGTTAATCTTGCACTTTCCAGTAAACTAGGCATGTCATTTCGCATCTTCAATGGAATAATAATCATAACATGATGGATGAAAGAGCTTACACAATTTTTTTTCTTTATAAAAAATCCTTCAAAATGTGGAGGTGGCCACAAAAAGTGTTTAAGTTCCAAAGTGGAAGTTCCAAAATTTGTTACGCCATTACCTTGCATTTGTCTTATTACTTACTAACTCCAGATATTATTTTAAACCCTGAAGAAATGTCCAAGGAATAGCCAATTTTCAAAAGTACCCTTATATGTACGTACTTTTGGAGAAAACATGGTATGCCACCTCTTTCCACATGTCTTTAGACAAGGCCAACTCCACACTCCCAGATTGTGCTTTGCCTTCCCCTGTACTTAAAAGCATTGAATATTCTATTGGACAAATCCGTTTTCCAGATGGTATCTCACCTATAGTTTTGAAGAGGGGTTCTTCCTCGCTGGCAAAACCTCTGCGTAAGCTTTTCTGTCTGTCCTACTCTTTTGGGCTCTTCCCGAGAAAATGCTTTTGTCCAGCCTGTCCCTAAAAAATTCGATTCTTTCTCTCCGACCAATTATCGACCCAATGCACTTACGTCCCTGCTTTCCATGGAAACGCTGAAAATTCGTAAACTTATGAAATATCTTGAATCACGAAAATTTCTCAATGACCGGCAGTACGGTTTTCGTAGCAAAAGGTCCGCTGGTGATTTGATGGTATGTCTCACCGAAAACTGAAACCACTCTCTGCATCATTCTGGTGAATGTAAGATTGTTGCGCTTGATATTTCAAAGGCATTTGACAGAGTTTGCCATCAAGCTCTTTTGTCGAAAATGCGTGCATTTGGCATCGATGAATCTTTTCTTCTATGGAGTAGAAATTACCTTTCAGAACGTTCAATTTAAGTTGTTTTGGACGGTTTCAAGTCTAAAATATAAATTTATAAACCATATGCTGGCGTCCCACAAGGCTCTGTTTTGTCTCCGACTCTTTCTTAGTGGGCGACGTGGCTTAGTGGTTAGTGCGTTGGACTATGGGGCAAAGGGTTCGAGGCTCGAGTCCCAGTCGGAACACCTAAAAAGTTATTCACGGCCCCACCTCTCGCGAGTGTCTGACAAACATCCGAGAGTCCTGAGAAAGCTTCTCAAATAACAAAGTGCCCTTCGGACACGGCATTAAACAGTAGGCCCCTTCCATTCATGTAAAGAATATAACACGCACAACACGAATGGTTGTGAGAAGCTAGACCCGGGGTTCTATTTTTATTTTATTTTTTTCTTATTTTCATAAACGATCTCTTGTCTGCCACTTCTAATCCAATTCATTCCTTCGCTGACGACAGCACCCTCAGCTTCCCATATTCGTTCCCAAAATCATGCCCCTACTCTTCGGCCGTGGAGCTGGAACGTCAGCCTACGTTAAGCTCATTAAATTCCGATATTGACAGCATAATTAAATGGGGTACAAGCAACTGAGTGGAATTGAATGCTTCGAAAAGCCAATGCTGTCAGCTGTCGCTCAACCGTAACAATCGTTTTCTTCAGCAAATAAATGAACTGCGAGCGGAAAATCCGGAGCTGAAATCGAGAGTAAATGTTCTGGAGAGCAAACTCAACTGGGAACAGCAACGTCTTCTCAGCAATTCCATCGAAATTGTGGGATTGTCAAATGTCAATGTGTGTTGGGCACTAACGCAATCACAACGACACAACAAATTTTCACCACTGCCCTGTCCATTGATGTTCCTGTCAACGAAATTGAAAATTGCTATGTGAAGAAAACACAAACACAATCTTCTTCATCCAAATTAAAATCGATCATCTGCTTACGTTTCGCTGATCTAACAACTAAGCAGTGAATAATGTGCTCTGCTCAGAGAGGAAATGCAAAAACAAACTCTCTTCTATCGCAACTTGCATCGTTGGTCTTGTCGACGGCAGCAGCAGCAGTAGCAGTAGCAGCAGCAGCGGTAGCAGCAGAAAAAGTAGTGGTACTGGAATCTACATCAACGATTCTCTCACGAAGTACACTCAGGCGCTCTTCATGAAGGCAAAGGAGGCGATGAAGGAGAAAGTTTGTATGTAAATACATATGTGTAGTACAACAACAATCAAATTCTGATGAGAAAGGTTGTGTCTAGAACACCAAAAAAAACTACCACGGCAACACAGACAGCAACAGCATCGACGATGGAAATTTCCATTATCCTGCATACCGCACACACACTCACCAACGGTTGAGTGCTGGGCAACGGGAAAGTGCAAGCGCAGCTGGCAAACATATACGCAGCTGTGCAACAGCACACGGGACTCTTAGCGCAGACTCCAGAGCGTGCGGTTGTGCAAAATAAATACAGTCCACAAAAAAGAGCAATTTAGCAATTTATTATTTATTATTTAAATAATTATTTATCACGCGTTATTGAACAGGTTGAGGGGGGGGAAATCATTTCAATCAAATCTTTTAATGATCTCGCGCTTATTTAGTGCTTTACTTTTTATAATTATTATATGAATTTTAACAATTATTTAATTGCTAAACCCCTGATCCATGTACATAGTTCTAACTGCGATAATGTTTTTAAGAATAGCGCCTTATGCCATAATAAATTGTTTATTGTTCACCAAAACATAAGAAGTATGAGAAAATTTTTCTTCTCTTATCACACATCTTGATGCGTTTTCTTGCGTTCCAGATATCGTCTTTGTTTCTGAGATCTAGATCTATGACTTTATGATAAATGATTATTCTCTGCCCGGTCTTAACTTTGTAGTTAAAACTAATGAAAATTACGCTGCAGGTGGTGTTGGTTGTTTTATCAAAGAGGAGTACAAGATTCTTGATGTCTTGTGTGTTGAGCTTTTGAGTGCTGATGTTTTAAAGGTTTCCATTGAGATTTTTTCTTATGTGTCTATAGATTGCATATGTTTAATGTTTTATTGTTTACAAAAGAGTTTGCTGATCTCTTAACTAGAGAGAAATCAAAAAATTTAGTTCTTATAGGTGATTTTAACATCATCAGCTTGGATGAGAATGAAACTGTTTCTAGTTATTTGGTCTCTCATGGTCTAGTAAGCATTATTGATGAGCCCACTAGGTCGGCATCGGGTAGCAGTCTGGATCATATTTATGTTCGCCTGAAAAGTATGGCGTATAGTGAGTGCGTTAAATGCATATTCCATTTCGAAATTACTGATCACTCTATGAAGGGCCTCTTAATGCTAATCTCTAAGAGTAAGAACAGTAGTAGTTCCAAGTCTCTGCAAGGCCGTGTTAGAGTTGACTTTAATAGGCTTAAAAATAAATTCGTCTATGAATCTTGGGATGAAGTGTATGCTTGTAGTGATGCATCCACTGCATATGATATCTTCATTGTTTCGCTTAAGAAACATGTTGTATCTTGCTCGTTTTTTCAACAGTCAAAAGTTGTTAAAAGCATTAAACCGTGGATATCTAGATACTTATTAAATAAAGTGCACGACTGAGTCCTACGTACTTGCACTGTAATGCTATAAATGTAAAATTTTATCAGGATTAAGGTCCAAGTATTGCTCTTCCCAGGAAAGTAGGCGTGGCATTCCGCGCTTCGATGGAATTATATTCATATGGCTGTAGGAGTTTACTCAATGTTTTGCCTTTATAAAAACGCCCTTAAAAAGCGGGCGTGGCCAGAAAGGGTGTTTGAGTGAATTATAGAAAACAGCAAGGCCTATTTCTTTGCTTAAATAATTTTTTATCAATTTCTAGTAAAAATAAAAAAGAAATAAGTTTTTTTTAAGTGGGCGTGGCAATTCCAAAATTTGGTACGCCATTATTTTGCATTTGCCTTATAACCTAGAAATATTAATTTTTAGCCCAATCCCCGAACAAATACCCGAGAAACAGTTGATTTTCAATATTACCGTTATTCGTGAAAAACGTGGTATATGCATATCATAGCATATGCCCAAACTAACCCACATATTAAATTTTATCGGAATCGTTAGAGCCGTTTTCGAGAAAATCCATTTTAACTGAAATCGGCCCTAAGTAAACTACCCTTAATTTTGAGGTTAGAATGAAAATTCCAATTTTGCCTCTAGGGATTATCCCGCAGAAGCAAATCCGTCCAGCCGTTTAGACTGCAGTCGCATATACAGACAGACGGAATTGCCGGACCTACTTTTTTGGACTTCCTCATCATAGTAATGTCAAGTTTGATTAAAATCTCAAGTTCGATTTTTTTCACGAAAGCAATACTTGCCCTAGAGGTTTGGTGCAAGTAAAAATGAATGGCGTGTAGTGAATAGCATTTTAAATAGCATTTTAAATTAATCAAAAAAACCAACTGTTTTACGTATAGATGACTCTGATATTTGTGACAAGCTCGCGATTGCCGCTGCCTTTAATTGTTATTTTGCCAAATAATGTTGCACCTCGATAAGAAATAAAGTGCACGACTATGTCGTACAAACTTGCACCTGTATCTACAATTCTTGTGTGTATTTGAGGTAAAAAAAAATAAACGAATATACATGTACATAGGTATGCATATGTAAGGTGACTAAAAGTAAACCATTGTTCTTATCAGTTTGGCCAAAAACGTCAGATGTCATCTTGCAGGATTTGATAAAGCTCTTGAAAATCAAGCAACGTCGTTACTATGTCATTTTTCTTTAGTTTCACTCATAAATTGATTACCTGTGAACTGCGGTGAATATGCGAAAACCCAAAGTAAGTCCCTAAAAATGTAACAATATTTTCTTTCTCTCTCTCTGTCTTTTAACCAATGAAAATGAATTTCAGACAAATCCAGTAGCACGTGCGCACCAATCAAAACCTGTATCGTAAGGAAAAAAAACGTTTCCATGACAACAGCTGTGTTCTAGAGTGTTGCCAAGTAATAGATACGTATCAAAAGTGATTATTAATTTAGATGCGATGCTTCGTTTTCTTAAAAATGGCTATGTTGATAGTTTCACTTTCGACAACAGATGCCCTAAAAGAGCATCTATATAACAATTTTCAACTTTTTGATTCTGCAACACAGTTCCACATTTTGTTAGTAATAATGGCAATATTATACAGAATTTGTATTTTGATACTTTAGGTACGTTTTTCCTTTCTGGTGAAATTTTTTTTCAAACCTTTGCAGCAACACTGCGGTGTGATGGTGCAAGAAGTCAAGTACAGTATCTTTAAAAAGCTATTGTACCATTGTTATCAATCTGGCCTTAAACTATAAAGTGAGGAGCATCTGGGGGAAAAGCTTTTGCAATGGTATACAATTTTGAAAATCGGTTTAGCAGGAAGAAGTAGGGATAAAATTCAGGTTTGCCTATTAATATGATATGAAAATCGTGTTTTTGTTAAGCTGGCTGTAAGAAAAGTGGAATTTTAGGCAATTTTGACAAAAAACGTGGTATGGCATATTATAGAGTCTGTAAAAGAAGCCAAAATATGAAAATAAAACAGTAACGATCGAGAAAAGAGTATTTTTATGAAGATAGACTTAAGTAAAGTACCTTTCAAAACAGTTTTGTTCAAAAACTTTGTATGCCATCTCATAGGGTTTGAAAAGGCTTATTCAAATATAAAATTTAATAAAAATCGTTAGAGCCGTTTTCGAATAAATTGGCTCCAACTGCTCGATTTCGCGAAAATACCGTTATACTAACTTTTGGCCAAAAATGTGATACAGTTCCTAATAGAACTTGAGATGTTTAATCACATGTCAAAATCTAAATAAAATCGTTGAAGGGACTTTCAAGCAAATCGGCGTTTAGTCACCTTGGTCGTAAGTACCGTTATATCATACTCAGACCGAAACGTGGTACGCCATTGTGTTGCATGTACTAGTCCAAATATGAAATTTGAACTAAATCATTGAAGCCGTTTTCTCGCAAATTCACTTTTCGCCAAATTGGCTATAAGTAAAGTACCATTGTTGCCAATTTTGGTAAGCAGCACGATTCATCATATGATTGCAATTGACCAGACTAATTCAAATATGAAGTTTTATCAAAATCGAAACCGTTTTCAAGAAAATCCATTTTAACTAAAATTGTCCTTAACTAAACTACCCTTAATTTTGAGGTTAGAATGAAAATTCCAATTTCGCCTCTAGGCTAGTTTGATCTAAACCCATCCACTCGTTTAGGCTGTAGCCTCGTGCACAGACAGACAGATAGACAGACAGACGGCATTGGCGGACCTACTTTTTTGGACTTCTCCATTATAGTAATGTCAAATTTGATTAAAATCTCGAGTTCCAAATTTTGCACGAATACAATACTTGCCCTATAGGTATAGGTGCAGGTAAAAACATACGGCTGGTTTATTCATTGATAAGCATTCGACATGGTTAACCACAATTGATTGTTGAGAAAACTGGAAAAAGCTGTATTTCGTGGTTTCATGTTCTGTTGGCTTAGGTCATATCTTGAAAATAGGTCTCAAAGGGTGAAGATAAATGAACCTAGGAGTGAATTTAAGTTCTTTAACCTCGGTGTTCCTCAGGGCTCTGTTTTGGGGCCAATTTTATTTTTGCTCTATGTATGTACATTTTCCTTAATTTCAAAGTATCTCCTACTGCTTTCGCAGATGACATTGGACCTGTTTTCTGATATATATTGAGATTTATTTAGACATTGGTTTGCTGATCATCACCTTGTTATAAGCTCCAAAACTAAATTAATGTTCTTCAGCTTATCTTCTACACAATACTTGGATGCAAAAGTGTACTTCCACGCACCTGAGTGTCAAAGATATAAGCTTTTCAATTGCTGTTGTACGTCTGGTTCCTCCTCTCCTATTTTTTGTCGTGTTGTTGCATGTAGTGACAAATGTTTCTTAATTGAGAGAGTGGATGAATTTAAGTATCTGGGGCTCATCCTTGACTCAAGGATGAGTTTTTCGTTTCATATAGATACATTGAAGAAGTATTTTCGATGCACATCTGCGTTATATACTCCACCAAACTTTTAAAGATTATTTAATGTCACCGCCTTTCTTATATTATTTATTGTAAATTATTTTTGAATTATATTTATTTTTGAATGATTATTGTACTTTTAATTTATAAGAAAGAAATAAATAAATATTAATCTAAAATCTAACCCTTTGCCATTATCAATGAATGGCACTTGCATCGTCGAAACCAAAAAACTTTCCATTCTCGGTATGTGTGTCAACGACCATCTGCGTTCGAATGACCACATATTCGAGTCCGCCAAGAATGCAGCGAAATGTGAAGGATTCGATTAACTCGCTCCAATATCGCAGAAATGTCTCATGCCTTTCCCTATTCGAGGTCGCCAAAAATGCTGCAAAGTGTCTAGGATTCCTTAAGCGGTGCAAGAAATACTTCACCCCATCTGATCTGGCCTCAATTTATAAGGCATTCATCCGCCCAAAACTGGAATATAACGCCCATATCTGGTCTGGTGCACCCAAGACCGTTCTGCACATTCTAGACAGGGTCCAAAATAGCGCGTTAAAACTTATAGGTGATAGAGACATTGTAGGCTCCATAGCGCCTCTAGAACATCGGAGAAATGTAGCATGTCTCTCCCTGTTTTATCGCTTTTTCCATAAAAAATGCTCCAGTGAAATAGCCAGTTGCATTCCTCCCCTTCAAAATTTCACCCGCAATACGTGGCACGCTAAGAATGCACATCAGTTCACCCTCAAGCCCAATTTCGGACGTACTGTCAAATACAGAGATTCGTTTATAAGCCGAACGACACGTATGTGGAATGATCTCCCATTCTCTGTATTTCCTCATCACTACAACCTTGAAACATTCAAAGCCAACGTGCACCGGTACCTCCTCTGTTCCTCTCTCCCCTTTTCCCAACTCCCCTTTGGCGCGCGCAATTTATAAAAAAAAAAAAAAAATTTATCGCTTTTTTCATAAACAGTGCTCCAGCGAAACATCCAGTTGCATTCCGCCCCTTCAATTTTCTCGCAATACCCGTCACGCTTTGAATGCTCACCCTCAAGCCCAATTTCGGACGTACCGTCAAATATAGAGATTCTTTCCTAAACCGTGCTACACGAATGTGGAATGCTCTACCAAGCTCAATTTTTCCCTTACATTATAATCCACAAACATTTAAAACCAACGTCCATTGGTATCTCCTGTCTTCTCTTCCTAATTTCCCTAACGCCCGCGTTGTGTCTTGACATTAAAAGGGTAGCAATAAACCCTTGTGCGCGAGTGAATTATAAAAAAAGGGGAACATTGACTATACTCATGTATTCGGAATATTACCACTTTGTTTAAGAAACTCTTTTAATACTTTAAATACATATAAATGTCAAATTGGAGGAATTAGCAATGCATTAAATAAAGGCCAACTTTCAGCAAACCGATTTTTATTACAAATAATTCTAATTATATTCTCCTGGGCTATTAGTAGGGGTCCAAAAGTGTTAGAGTACGAGCCACCCCAGCTTGATATACCGTATTGCAACTTAGAGTGTGCCAGGCCATAGTAAATAGTAGTTAAGACTTTTTTTTGAGCAAAACGGTTTTATAAGATACATTTTACATGCGACTTACCTCATATATGACTTCAACGTTTGAATATGGTATTTCCAATTTAGATTATTATCAATTAGCTGATCCAACGGACTTCATCCCGTCCAATATTTGGTTAAAATAGAATAAAATCAAGTACTAATTTCTTTGAATTCGATTCGTTTTATTGAAATCTAAAAAAAATAAAGTGCACGACTGGGTCGTACGTACTTGCACCGTAATGCTATAAGTGTATAATTTTATCAGGATTAAAGTCCAAGTCTTGCTCTTCCCAGTAAAGTAGGCGTGGCATTCCGCGTTTCGATGGAATAATAGTCATAACATTGTAGGAGTTTACTCAATGTTTTGTTTTTATAAAAATGCCCATAAAAAGTGGGCGTGGCCAGATAGGGTGTTTGAGTGAATTATAGAAAATTTTAAGGCCTATTACTTTGCTTAAATAATTTTTTCTCAATTTCTAGTAAAAATTTTGAAAAAAAATAAGTTTTATAAAAGTGGGCGTGGCATTCCAAAATTTGGTATGCTTTTATTTTGCACTTGTCTTATAACCTACAAATAATAATTTTTAGCTAAATCGAGAAACAGCTGATTTTCAATATTACCGTTATTCAAATTTTTCGTGAAAAACGTGGTATGCGACCTCATAGCATATACCCAAACTAACCCACACATCAAATTTTATCGAAATCGTTAGAGCCGTTTTCGAGAAAATCCATTTTAACTGAAATCGGCCTTAAGTAAACTACCCTTAATTTTGAGGTAGAATGAAAATTCAAATTTCGCCTCTAGGGAATATCTCACAGACCCTATATATGAAGTTTGAAGTAAATCCGTTCAGCCGTTTAGGCTGTAGTCGAATATACAGACAGACAGACAGACTGACAGACTGACAGACAGACAGACAGACAGACGGAATTGCCGGACCTACTTTTTTGGAATTCTCCATCACAGTAATGCCAAGTTTGATTAAAATCTCGAGTTTGATTTTTTTCACGATTGCAATACTTGCGCTATAGGTATAGGTGCAAGTAAAAATAGAACAATGATTGTATTCAATTTATGGCTGCATGATACACAACATATTCACTTGCACATACATATGTATGTACTCGTATGTAGGGCAAGTATTGCATTCGTCGAAAATAAAGTTTCGAGATAATTCTGCCAATTCTGTCTGTCAACAGCAGCATAAACTGCTTTAACGATTTTGTTTAAATTTCATATTTGAGTTAGATTAGTCAAACGGGATAAAAAAGCGTAGCACATGTTAAACGCATTAAAATCTATTTCAGGGGTTACGTGGAAACGACCTGTTAGCTATGGATAATTTTATGGACAAATATAGACAACTTGTTCTGAAGCAATTGCCAACCTTCAATTGTAAATTGTGCGGTGGCAAGCCAGACACATCCAATGAATTCAAAAACTCAGTTGGATGGTTGGTTGCTTCGTCTTTGTTTGTTACACAGTCTAAAGATTTGAAGGAATGCAGGGAACCAACGATTTGATTTTTGAATTGTGCAGTTCAAGTGACCGACATGCTTGTTCTTTGCCGCTAAAATTGTTCTTCCACTCAACCAATCGTAGTTTTTAATGTTAGCAATGATGTTCGGAAACACTTTGTTGATGAGCTCTTCTTTCGTTAAGACGAAATTGTAAAAATTTGGCGGGAACGAAATCAACATTATCGACAGAAACACGACTATTACCGATAGTTAGCAGTTAATTGGAGAACACTTCGGCAGATGGATCGTTTATGATAATGATTTAATTTGCTACCAAAACTTTGGCCATTGCTGATTGTTTCGCTATGTTACATGTTGGTTCTTCAACCGCTTGAAGGTTTAAATGAAATGAACAGCGAATTCGAATTGATTTTAAGAGTAACCTACCTAAAAACTAATAGCACAATCCGAAATTAAGTTTTGGATTGATTGTCGATGAGCACGTAATCATAAAGAACATAACCATTCACAATGTGCACTTCATCAAAAGGCGTTTTTCGTTTTTAGTTCGGAGCAGAGCCTGAGTTGTCGAAAAAATGTTCGTGTTCGTAAAATCGCTGCATACAACATGCATGGGAAAATAAATTTTCTTCATAATTTTTTTTTCCGAGAATTTTTCGGGAATTTTCCTAGGTATTCTTCTTGACCGGAGACCAGTCCGAATTGGTACGAATCATGTTGAGTTATAAGCGTAGTAACTAACATCATTCTCTTTTATATAAATACATAGATTAGAACGTCTAGAACGTCTGTGGCGGTCATTTCAATTCTTGTACCGATTCAATTCTAGAGCAATTTTCGGAACACTGCATGTTAGATATAAAATTATTGGCCACACTTATGAACAGGTAATGAAAATTGTTTACAGTCATGCGAGTGAAAATAGAAGCTATCTTGAAAGACATCAATTTCGTTTTTTCACTAATAATTAATTTATGCGAGGTAAACCACGATTTTAAAATTTCAAGATCTTCCCTGATTTTAGTGATACATTCAAATACAGTGTGGAACTCGTACGTGAGAGCTATATCGTCTGCAAAAGCGTTTGAAGTACGATTAAGTTTAAGTTTAAATTAAAAAGATAATGTAAATCAAGAAAAACAATGGTCCAAGTACACAACCCTGTGGCACACCGGTTTTTTAAGTCTTGGTTCACTCACTATTCCGTTTACATCAACTCTTTGTTTTCTGTACGTCAAATACGACTGAAACCCTTTAAATATACTGCCCCATATATTTACTACCATACAGTTGACTACAGACCCTCAATATGGCATCCTCTGTAGATAGTCCTGCTCTAAATCCAAACTGATTATTACAAAAAAAATTAAACTTATCTAAAAACTTTTCAAAGATTTTAGGAAAAGTGGAAAGAAGAGTATTAGGCCTGTAACCCGAAACTTTTTTTCCGTTTCCTTTTTAAAAAAGCGTATGACTTCCGCACTCTTAAGATGTTGAGAAAAACAACCTATTTCAACACTAAGGTTAAATAAGAAGCTCAATACATCAACCACATACAAGGCTACATGCTTCAACAATACATTAGAAACACCATCACTCGTACAAGAGCTTTTATTTTTTAGACAGAGAATGATATTGTAAATTTCTCTCGAAGTAATCGCATCAAAAACGAAGCTGTTAGATGGAATATCTTCGATAGAAGAAATAGAGAAATCGCAATTTATGCAGTGTTCGACAACTGGTTTTAACGTTTCAGAAACTTATGTGAAATACTCGTTGAATTTATTTGCAATGTTACATAAATTAGATTCAATAGCTCCCCCAACTTCAGTATTAACAATTTCAACAGGATTTCTAACATTCCCTAAAATACTATCAACCAATCTCCATTCTTATCGTACATCTCCATTAGCTCTTTCGAGCAAATCAGCGTAGTAGTTATTATGTGTATCTTCAATATTTTTATAAATGGTTTTGCTTATGGTTTTGCAATGGTTTTAAATTATGTGAATGTTTCTTACACCTCATACTAAGCTTTTTACTTGCACCTATACCTATAGGGCAAGTATTGCATTCGTGAAATAATTCGAACTCGAGATTTTAATCAAACTTGCCATTACTATGATGGAGAAGTCCAAAAAAGTAGGTCCGGCAATTCCGTCTGTGTGTCTGTCTGTCTGTATATGCGACTGCAGCCTAAACGACTAGACGAATTTCATTCAAACTTCATATATAGTGTCTAACCTCAAAATTAAGGGTAGTTTACTTAAGGCCAATTTCAGTTAAAATGGATTTTCTTGAAAACGGCTCAAAATATTTCGACAAAATTTAATATGTGGGTTAATTCTGGCATATGCTAGGAGGTGGCGTTTCACGTTTTTCACAAAAAATTCGAATAGCGGTAATATTGAAAATCAACTCTTTCTCGGGTATTTGTTCGGCGATTGGGCTATAAATTAATATTTGTAGGTTATAAGACAAAGCCAAAATAATTGCTTACCAAATTTTGGAATTGCCTCGCTCATTTTTATAAAACAAAACATTGAGTAAACTCCTACAATGTTAGGACTATTATTGCATCGAAACGCGGAATGCCACGCCTACTTTACTGAAGTGCAAGACTTGGATATTAATCCTGATAAAATTGTACACTTATAGCATTACGTCGTGCACTTTATTTATATTTTCTTCTGAGGACCTGATCTTGCGGATATTTATTGCACTTTATTCTGAGTTTATTCTTATTGATCACGATAAATTTGATCATTGATAAATTGAATTGATCCGATCGATAAGCAACAACCGCTTCCTGTTCGATTTTCTCTCGTTAATTTTCCTCCATTTTCACGATCTGATCGTCAATCTTCACTTCCTTCATCTACCCGGGCTCCTGTCCTCGATCAATCTCAGCTACCTTCCAACAGTGATGTGCTACACTCTACGAGTAATCCACCTGTAACTCTTAATAATGATAATTTGTTCTCTTTTAGCGAGATTCTAAATGCCAAGCTTAGTGCTTGTCACACCAAATCTGACAAATTTAACGTCATTACCTCATTAACTATCAAATACTTATATACTAAAAATCATGTCAATTAACTCTCTTAGCATTATAACTTGGAATGCAAGAAGCATCAAGAATAAACAAAATGAATTTTTTAATTTCTTAATTAATTATAATATTGATATTGCACTTGTTTCTGAAACCTGGCTCAAACACGAAATTTCTTTTTCTCATCCCAATTGTTATCGCCTAGACAGAGTACATTCTAGTGGTGGCGGTGTTGCCATTGTTCTGCAAAAATGCATTGAACATACCTTGCGTCCTTCATCGCGCCTTACATTAATTGAGGAAATTATTATTGATGTTACATTAAGTGATAACTCCAAAGTAAGTATCTTTTCGGTCTACTTCCCTGGAGGAAATAGAAACATTGGAAAATCCACTTACTTTAAGCGGGATCTGCATAAATGGTTTAGACTCAACGCTCGTAACAAGGTAATAATCGGTGGAGATCTTAACTGTCGACATCGGTTGTGGAATTGTCTTAGGGCAAACTGCTGGGGTAACATCTTTTTAGATGTTACTGAATCCAGCCCACTTTTGCCCACTTATATACCCTCGTCTACTAACAAGAACCCTTCAACTCTCGATTTTTATACTACCAATATTCCAAATTACTGCTCAGAACCATTAACTTTTTTTTTTTTTTTTTATAAATTGCGCGCGCCAAAGGGGATATGAATACCCTTATACTGATTCAGGGCGCGGGCGTTGGGAAAAGGGGAGAGAGGAACAGAGGAGGTACCGGTGCACGTTGGCTTTGAATGTTTCGAGGTTGAAGTGATGAGGAAATACAGAGCATGGGAGATCATTCCACATACGTGTCGTTCGGCTTATAAACGAATCTCTGTATTTGACAGTACGTCCGAAATTGGGCTTGAGGGTGAACTGATGTGCATTCTTAGCGTGACGCGTATTGCGGGTGAAATTTTGAAGGGGAGGAATGCAACTGGCTATTTCACTGGAGCATTTTTTATGGAAAAAGCGATAAAACAGGGAGAGACATGCTACATTTCTCCGATGTTCTAGAGGCGCTATGGAGCGTACAATGTCTCTATCACCTATAAGTTTTAACGCGCTATTTTGGACCCTGTCTAGAATGTGCAGAACGGTCTTGGGTGCACCAGACCAGATATGGGCGTTATATTCCAGTTTTGGGCGGATAAATGCCTTATAAATTGAGGCCAGATCAGATGGGGTGAAGTATTTCTTGCACCGCTTAAGGAATCCTAGACACTTTGCAGCATTTTTGGCGACCTCGAATATGTGATCGTTCCATCGAAGATGGTTATTAATACACATACCGAGAGTGGCAAGTCTTTCGGTTTCCGCGATGTAAGTACCATTCATGGATAATGGTTGGGGGTTTTGGTTTCGCTTGAGAGATAGAAGACAGCATTGCGTTTTGGAAGCATTAAATTCCACTCTGTTGGTTAAAACCCCATTTGATAATGCTGTCGAGATCGGAATTTAATGAGTTTAGCGACAGCGTATCGTTCCTCTTCTACGGCCGAAGAGCAGGGACGTGAGTTAGGGAACGAATATGAAAAACTGAGGGTACTATCATCAGCGAAGGAATGGATTGGATTAGAGGTTGCAGACAAGAGATCATTTATAAAAATGAGAAAAAGAGTCGGAGACAAAACTGAGCCCTGGGGAACACCAGCATTTGTGTGGTGAATATCAGACTTGAAGGCATCCAACACAACTTGTATTGAACGCCCCGAAAGGTAATTTCTAATCCATTGAAGAAGAGTTTCATCGATGCCAAATGCACGCATTTTAGACAAAAGAGCTTGGTGCCAAACTCTGTCAAATGCCTTTGAAATATCGAGTGCAACCATCTTTGTTTCGCCAAAGTGATGGAGAGAATGGTTCCACTTCTCGGTGAGATATGCCATCAAATCACCAGTGGACCTGTTGCTACGAAAACCATACTGCCGGTCATTAATGAGTTTTCGTGATTCAAGATATTTCATAAGCTGACGATTTATCAGCGTTTCCATGACCTTGGAAAGAAGGGACGTAAGTGCAATGGGTCGGTAATTGGTCGGAGAGGAAGAATCGCCTTTTTTAGGGATAGGCTGGACAAATGCTATTTTCCATCTTCTCGGCAAGAGCCCAAAAGAGTAGGACAGACAGAAAAGCTTACGCAGAGGTTTTGCCAGCGAGGAAGAACACCTCTTCAGAACTATAGGGGGGATACCGTCTGGGCCAGCGGATTTGTGTATGTTAAGACCTTTGAGAACTCCTGCAACTGTGCGAGTGCGAAAGTGTATTTGTCCCATGGAAGATTCGACGCTCTCAAGCACAGGGACAGACAAAGCACTATCTTGCAGAGTGGAATTAGCTGCAAACTGTGCAGCAAGAAGATTAGCTTTGTCTAAGGAGCTGACAGCTGGAATGTCATTGTAAATGAGCGTTGGGATGGCAGATGAGGCAGAATTTTTAATGTTTTTTACGAATGAACAACAATTTTTACTACCTTTGGGACACTGTAGAATTTTTTGCCTCAATTTTTGGTCGTTTAGGTATTTTGCACGTTTAATATGGGCATTGCAGTCTTTTCTGGCTTGTTTAAACTTCTTTCGGTTTTCCTCAGATTTGTTGGCTTTATAATACCGAAAACTTACTTCTTTCAACCTGATTGCCTCTTTACAGCTCAAGTCGAACCATGAGTTTATCTTAGGTTTAATGCTCTTTATTCTGTTAGGAATAAAGTCATTCATACCTAAGAGAATCGTGTCGGTAATCATATCAGCGGCGGCATCCACGTCATTATCGAGGAAGCATAGCGACCAGTTAAAACTCCTGAAGAAGCTATTAAGGCCGTCCCAGTTGGCTTGCTCGTATTGCCATACTTTTCTTCTGGGAGTTTGTTCTTTAACTGCGTGGTCGGAGTACGAGAATTTAGCTGATATGATGTTATGGTCAGACCGGCCTAGGGGCGCTAGTACATCAATGGTGTATTTATCAGGGTGCGAAGTAAGAAACAAGTCAAGGGTGTTGGCTGAGTGACTTGCAATGTCAGGTATACGTGTCGGCTCATTTACAAGCTGGGTCAAGTTGTTTACCTCAGCGAAAAGTTCAACATACCTTCCTTCGGGTGTTGTCTGGCCAGAGTGCCGAAGCCAATCCGAATTGTGTATATTGAAATCGCCAGCAATAACGATTTCAGTATAAGGATACAGGGAGACAATTCGAGTGATGGAATCTGACAGCGCATCAAACTCGTTAAAAGTTGAGTTGCTGTCAGCACTAGGGCTTCTGTAGATAAAGCAGTAGTGAATAATTTGCTTACGGACGGTGAACTTTAGCCATTTGAAATTGAATTCCGGATTGGAACAGTGGCCATACTGTGTTGGAATTTGGTAAGCAATATCACTACGGATAAAAATGGCGAGGCCGCGGTGGGGAAAGAATAATGGCACTAAGCTATATCCAGGCAGTTGCAAATCAGAAGATTCTTGTACTACCTGTGTTTCGCTAAGTGCCAGAACAGCTGGTTTATGGGATTGGGTGTGGGCGTACACATCGAAGAAATTCGTTCGAAGCCCACTTATGTTGGAAATCCACCCTAAATTTCCTCATCACTAAAACATAAAAACACAAAAAGACACAACTCTGACGAAACTAAGCGAAGCCGCGAAGTGTAGATCCTAATAATAGTTTTTCACAGCAAACTGTCGCAGGTGTTATGCCCAAACGACAGTCAGCTGTGGTCCGCTATACAGATAAACACTCACGGCCCGCTATACATCAGATGTTACGCTCTCTCAATCAACGCAACTGTGATAATGTATAGTACATGCGACAGTTGCGTTAATTGGAAAGCACAACAGCGAGTGAGTGGGGAGGGAGAGATGGATGACCCGGCACTGTTTTTGTTTTTTTTTGCACTACACTGCACTGATATTTGTTAGGCGCGCGCGATCGTAGTTTTTTTTTTTTTATTTTGTTTGATCTATTGGTTTTTTTTTTTTTGGAATCTATTGTTTTTTGATTTGTTGTTTTTCTGTTTATTTGTTTGTTTGTAAATTAGTGTGAGACAGGCTGCGGGTGGAAGAAGCGCGTGCACCCACGTCGACAGGCAACACGGTACCTTCTGCCCGGACTCCTGTCCTCGATCAACCTCAGCAACCTTCCAACAGTGATGTGCTACACTCTACGAGTAATCCACCTGTAACTCTTAATAATGATAATTTGTTCTCTTTTAGCGAGATTCTAAATGCCAAGCTTAGTGCTTGTCACACCAAATCTGACAAATTTAACGTCATTACCTCATTAGCTATCAAATACTTATATACTAAAAATCATGTCAATTAACTCTCTTAGTATTATAACTTGAAATGCAAGAAGCATCAAGAATAAACAAAATGAATTTTTTAAATTCTAATTAATTATAATATTGATATTGCACTTGTTTCTGAAACCTGGCTCAAACACAAAATTTCCTTTTCTCATCCCAATTACGTGTGTTATCGCCTAGACAGAGTACATTCTAGTGATGGCGGTGTTGCCATTGTTCTGCAAAAATGCATTGAACATACCTTGCGTCCTTCATCGCGCCTTACATTAATTGAGGAAATTATTATTGATGTTACATTAAGTGATAACTCCAAAGTAAGTATCTTTTCGGTCTACTTCCCTGGAGGAAATAGAAACATTGGAAAATCCACTTACTTTAAGCGGGATCTGCATAAATGGTTTAGACTCAACGCTCGTAACAAGGTAATAATCGGTGGAGATCTTAACTGTCGACATCGGTTGTGGAATTGTCTTAGGGCAAACTGCTGGGGTAACATCTTTTTAGATGTTACTGAATCCAGCCCACTTTTGCCCACTTATATACCCTCGTCTACTAACAAGAACCCTTCAACTCTCGATTTTTATACTACCAATATTCCAAATTACTGCTCAGAACCATTAACTTTTTTTTTTTTTTTTTATAAATTGCGCGCGCCAAAGGGGATATGAATACCCTTATACTGATTCAGGGCGCGGGCGTTGGGAAAAGGGGAGAGAGGAACAGAGGAGGTACCGGTGCACGTTGGCTTTGAATGTTTCGAGGTTGAAGTGATGAGGAAATACAGAGCATGGGAGATCATTCCACATACGTGTCGTTCGGCTTATAAACGAATCTCTGTATTTGACAGTACGTCCGAAATTGGGCTTGAGGGTGAACTGATGTGCATTCTTAGCGTGACGCGTATTGCGGGTGAAATTTTGAAGGGGAGGAATGCAACTGGCTATTTCACTGGAGCATTTTTTATGGAAAAAGCGATAAAACAGGGAGAGACATGCTACATTTCTCCGATGTTCTAGAGGCGCTATGGAGCGTACAATGTCTCTATCACCTATAAGTTTTAACGCGCTATTTTGGACCCTGTCTAGAATGTGCAGAACGGTCTTGGGTGCACCAGACCAGATATGGGCGTTATATTCCAGTTTTGGGCGGATAAATGCCTTATAAATTGAGGCCAGATCAGATGGGGTGAAGTATTTCTTGCACCGCTTAAGGAATCCTAGACACTTTGCAGCATTTTTGGCGACCTCGAATATGTGATCGTTCCATCGAAGATGGTTATTAATACACATACCGAGAGTGGCAAGTCTTTCGGTTTCCGCGATGTAAGTACCATTCATGGATAATGGTTGGGGGTTTTGGTTTCGCTTGAGAGATAGAAGACAGCATTGCGTTTTGGAAGCATTAAATTCCACTCTGTTGGTTAAAACCCCATTTGATAATGCTGTCGAGATCGGAATTTAATGAGTTTAGCGACAGCGTATCGTTCCTCTTCTACGGCCGAAGAGCAGGGACGTGAGTTAGGGAACGAATATGAAAAACTGAGGGTACTATCATCAGCGAAGGAATGGATTGGATTAGAGGTTGCAGACAAGAGATCATTTATAAAAATGAGAAAAAGAGTCGGAGACAAAACTGAGCCCTGGGGAACACCAGCATTTGTGTGGTGAATATCAGACTTGAAGGCATCCAACACAACTTGTATTGAACGCCCCGAAAGGTAATTTCTAATCCATTGAAGAAGAGTTTCATCGATGCCAAATGCACGCATTTTAGACAAAAGAGCTTGGTGCCAAACTCTGTCAAATGCCTTTGAAATATCGAGTGCAACCATCTTTGTTTCGCCAAAGTGATGGAGAGAATGGTTCCACTTCTCGGTGAGATATGCCATCAAATCACCAGTGGACCTGTTGCTACGAAAACCATACTGCCGGTCATTAATGAGTTTTCGTGATTCAAGATATTTCATAAGCTGACGATTTATCAGCGTTTCCATGACCTTGGAAAGAAGGGACGTAAGTGCAATGGGTCGGTAATTGGTCGGAGAGGAAGAATCGCCTTTTTTAGGGATAGGCTGGACAAATGCTGTTTTCCATCTTCTCGGCAAGAGCCCAAAAGAGTAGGACAGACAGAAAAGCTTACGCAGAGGTTTTGCCAGCGAGGAAGAACACCTCTTCAGAACTATAGGGGGAATACCGTCTGGGCCAGCGGATTTGTGTATGTTAAGACCTTTGAGAACTCCTGCAACTGTGCGAGTGCGAAAGTGTATTTGTCCCATGGAGGATTCGACGCTCTCAAGCACAGGGACAGACAAAGCACTATCTTGCAGCGTGGAATTAGCTGCAAACTGTGCAGCAAGAAGATTAGCTTTGTCTAAGGAGCTGACAGCTGGAATGTCATTGTAAATGAGCGTTGGGATGGCAGATGAGGCAGAATTTTTAATGTTTTTTACGAATGACCAAAAATTTTTACTACCTTTGGGACACTGTAGAATTTTTTGCCTCAATTTTTGGTCGTATAGGTATTTTGCACGTTTAATATGGGCATTGCAGTCTTTTCTGGCTTGTTTAAACTTCTTTCGGTTTTCCTCAGATTTGTTGGCTTTATAATACCGAAAACTTACTTCTTTCAACCTGATTGCTGCTCAAGTCGAACCATGAGTTTATCTTAGGTTTAATGCTCTTTATTCTGTTAGGAATAAAATCATTCATACCTAAGAGAATCGTGTCGGTAATCATATCAGCGGCGGCATCCACGTCACTATCGAGGAAGCATAGCGACCAGTTAAAACTCCTGAAGAAGCTATATTAAGGCCGTCCCAGTTGGCTTGCTCGTATTGCCATACTTTTCTTCTGGGAGTTTGTTCTTTAACTGCGTGGTCGGAGTACGAGAATTTAGCTGATATGATGTTATGGTCAGACCGGCCTAGGGGCGCTAGTACATCAATGGTGTATTTATCAGGGTGCGAAGTAAGAAACAAGTCAAGGGTGTTGGCTGAGTGACTTGCAATGTCAGGTATACGTGTCGGCTCATTTACAAGCTGGGTCAAGTTGTTTACCTCAGCGAAAAGTTCAACATACCTTCCTTCGGGTGTTGTCTGGCCAGAGTGCCGAAGCCAATCCGAATTGTGTATATTGAAATCGCCAGCAATAACGATTTCAGTATAAGGATACAGGGAGACAATTCGAGTGATGGAATCTGACAGCGCATCAAACTCGTTAAAAGTTGAGTTGCTGTCAGCACTAGGGCTTCTATAGATAAAGCAGTAGTGAATAATTTGCTTACGGACGGTGAACTTTAGCCATTTAAAATTGAATTCCGGAATGGAACAGTGGCCATACTGTGTGGGAATTTGGTAAGCAATATCACTACGGATAAAAATGGCGAGGCCGCGGTGGGGAAAGAATAATGGCACTAAGCTATATCCAGGCAGTTGCAAATCAGAAGATTCTTCTACTACCTGTGTTTCGCTAAGTGCCAGAACAGCTGGTTTATGGGATTGGGTGTGGGCGTACACATCGAAGAAACTCGTTCGAAGCCCACGTATGTTGGAAATATCCACCCTAAATTCCCTCATCACTAAAACATAAAAACACAAAAAGACACAACTCTGACGAAACTAAGCGAAGCCGCGAAGTGTAGACCCTAATAATAGTTTTCCACAGCAAACTGTCGCAGGTGTTATGCCCAAACGACAGTCAGCTGTTGTCCGCTATACAGATAAACACTCACGGCCCGCTATGCATCAGATGTTACGCTCTCTCAATCAACGCAACTGTGATAATGTATGGTACATGAGACAGTTGCGTTACTTGGAAAGCACAACAGCGAGTGAGTGGAGAGGGAGAGATGGATGACCCGGCACTGTTTTTGTTTTTGTTTTTTTTTTTTTGCACTACACTGCACTGATATTTGTTAGGCGCGCGCGATCGTAGTCTGTTGTTTTTTTTTTTCATTTTGTTTGATCTATTGGTTTTTTTTTTTTGGAATCTATTGTTTTTTGATGTGTTGTTTTTCTGTTTATTTGTTTGTTTGTAAATTAGTGTGAGACAGGCTGCGGGTGGAAGAAGCGCGTGCACCCACGTCGACAGGCAACACGGTACATCTTACTGCGTTAAGTTCAGACCATCTTCCTATTAGTCTCACTGTTAATAATATAGTATCGGTCAAACGTGCCAGTTTATACTACAATTATTCCGACGCCAACTGGAATTGTTATGAATCATATATAAACAGGAACTTGGTTCTAGGCGATACTAGCCTGAATTCTATAACCTGCAGCGAGCACATTGATCTTTTATGTAACAATTTTGTTTCTGTTATTAATAAAGCGGCCCATATTGCGATACCCAAACGTTCCACAACTACAGTTAATCAAGCACCTCTTCCTGAAAATATTTTATATCTGATTAGGCTACGAAACTCTGAAAGAAGAAAATGGCTTCGTTACAGAATCGATTGCTTCCTATATAATGTTAAACTCTTAAATAATACCATTAAGGACGAAATCACAGCATTTAGGAACAGATGTTGGAATAACCATCTATTCTCTATTGACATAAGGAGCAAAATATTCTGGAAAATTTCGAAACTTCTGAAAAAGAGGTGCTCAAGTATTCCACCATTTAAGGTACACGATAGGTTGTTTATTTCTTCAGTAGAGAAATCAAACCTTCTTGCGAATACGTTTAGTAAGAACCACACCATAGCTATGCATCTAAGCGATGTAAATATGGAGGATGAAGTTGCTAACACTATCCAGGAGTTATCTCAATTGCCAGCTGAAAGTTCTTATGTAACAAATATTACCAAAGTCAAAGAATTGATCAAAAAGTCAAAATCAAAAAAGTCTGCTGGTCTTGATAATATTAACAATATATTAACTAAAGCATTACCACCTGCTGAAATCAAGTATTTAACGTTTATTTTCAACGCTTGTCTCAGGAACTCTTATGTTGATATCGACTGGTCGGATGACTGTAGATATTTAGGTATTATCTTAGACAAAAAACTAACCTTTCAAAAACACATCACTACCACAATTGACAAAATCAACAAAGTTGTTAGAGTTCCTTATTCATTTGTATGTAGAAAGTCAAGGCTTACCCTCGAAAATAAAATTAAAATTTTTGAAACAATTTTCCAACTCATTCTCCTGTACGGTGTCCCTGCATGGTGTAATTGTGCTCGTACACACAAAATAAAATTGCAAAGGTGTCAAAATAAAAGTCTGAAAATGATGCTCAATTTGCCATGCCATTGTTCGACACGGCAAATACATGTCAATGCCAACGTTAAATCAATAGAATTCCTTATTGACAAAATCAATCGTAACGTTTTTAGTAACTGTTCTGTTTCTGACAATGTTCTCGTTGCCCGTCTTGCGTTATCCTAGATGTAATACTTACTCTGTTTATAAAAATCTATCGTAGTCATTATAACATTAAAATAACCTGAAACATGTGCAATATTAATCTTAAGTTTCAAATAACCGTTTTTTTCTTGTAGTTTTTCCTTAATTATTCATTATTTAGTAAAATTGTACTATTTTCATTATACAGATTTAAGATCATAGTTGTAAAGGAATTGTCCTAAATCACTAAAAAAGAACTAGTTGCAAATTCTTCATTTATAAATTGTATTGGATTATCTACTGTCTCCTATAAGGACAGAAAGGGACTTCCCATCCTTTACATAAACTTGATTCAATAGCTTCCCCAACTTCAATATTAACAATTTCAACAGGATTTCTAACATTCCCTATAATAACATCAACCAATCTCCATTAGCTCTTTCGAGCAAATCAGCGTAGTAGTTATTACGTGTATCTTCAATATTTTTATAAATGGTTTTGCTCATGGTTTTGCAATGGTTTTAAATTATGTGAATGTTTCTTACACCTCATACTAAGCTTTTTACTTGCACCTATACCTATAGGGCAAGTATTGCTTTCGTGAAATAATTCGAACTCAAGATTTTAATCAAACTTGACATTACTATGATGGAGAAGTCCAAAAAAGTAGGTCCGGGAATTCCGTCTGTCAGTCTGTCAGTCTGTCAGTCTGTCAGTCTGTCAGTCTGTCAGTCTGTCAGTCTGTCAGTCTGTCAGTCTGTCAGTCTATCAGTCTGTCTGTCTGTATATTCGACTACAGCCTAAACGTCTGGACTGATTTACTTCAAACTTCATATATAGGGTCTGTGGAATACTCCGTAGTGGCAAAATTTGAATTTTCGTTCTAACCTCAAAATTAAAGGTAGTTTACTTAGGGCCGACTTAAGTTAAAATGGATTTTCTCGAACACGGCTCTAACGATTTCGATAAAATTTGGTATGTGGGTTAGTTTGGGCATATGCTATGAGGTGGCGTACCACATTTTTTTTCGGAAAAATCGAATAACGGTAATATTGAAAATCAGCTGTTTCTCGGGTATTTGTTCGGCGATTATGCTAAAAATTAATATTTCTAAGTCATAAAACAAGTGCAAAATAATGGCGTACCAAATTTTGGAATTGCCACCCCCACTTTTATAAAACTTTTTTTTTCAAAATTTTTACTATAAATTGAGCAAAAATTATTTAAGCAAAGTAATAGGCGTTAAAATTTTCTATAATTCACTCAAACACCTTATCTGACCACGCCCACTTTTTAAAGGTGTTTTTTTAAAAACAAAACATTGAGTAAACTCCTACAATGTTATGACTATTATTAAAGGTTTTTCGCTTACAGAATGGTTACAATCGCTTTAGCAATTAAACGTAATCAAACTATCATCTGTAAGCTTAAGGTCATAGACTTTACCACTAAAAAAGTGTTGGTATTATTACTAGTTCTTAGAAAACTATGATCAATGCAACTCTTAGAAGAATCGGTTACACAGGTAGGTTCGTTTATAAAACTCTAATAATAACTTATATAATGTTAATATCTTCAATAACAATTAAATTTTTTTTTACACTAAGAGTGTTGCTAAATTCTTCAATGAAAACTCTTTTACTAACTTCGTGCAGTCTGTTTATTCACAGCATAGAGTAATTTGTATTTGCATAGACAAACGATAATTCGATTACATTAGCGCTCGATAATTTTAAATTAGAACAATCGCACACACCACAATTTTTAACCCCCATCTCCTCCTCAAAAATACTTACGTTGCTTACCCTCGTGTGTGGGTTTCCACACATATGGGATTTCCATGTATTTTACACTAGAAACACAATTTTTTGTAGTTAAATTTATAGTTTATCGTGAATAATAATAAATTTAACAATAGTTTTTACGTATATTTGTCACATCCAATCAGTTTGTTTAAATATACAAATAAATATTTGGTGTAACAGGTCAATGGGACCCGGGTCCTAACTTCTAACAACTATTCGTGTTGGCGTGATATATCTGCATGAATGGATGGATCCTACTGTTCATTGGTATGTTCGAAGTGACTGTTTATTTAAGAAGCTTTTTCACTCTCAGATGTTTGTCAGACACCCTCGAGATATATCTAGTGAAATATATTTTAGGCGGTGTCTAGATATTGAAACTTGAACTTCTTTCTTCGTAGTCCAACGCACAAACCACTTGAGCCGCGGTGCCCACTAACAATTATTTTATGTGCAATACATTCCGTACAAACATTTCGGTTATGCGTATGTCACAAACACCTTTTTGGCTGGAACAGCACATAGTTTTTTGTCGATAATATTTCGACTTCTTGCTATAACCAATGTGACACCTAGCCTTTTCTTAGATATTCGGTGGAAAACTTTTACATCTTCTTCAAGAACTGTGGAATCTTCGTGTTGCGCTCTAACGAGCACTGAAGATTCACAAGCTTGTGTTGAGGAAGTGCCCTGGACTAAGGAAACTTTAGTCTCCTCACTCATTTATTTAGTGATTCTCTGCTAAGCGAGCAAGTAAGGAAACCGCTGATTTGGTTCGTGGCATACCTTTTCTCATTTCCATGTATGTTTAAGTCCTGTATTCCCTTGTGGGTTCTAGGGCCTCGACAATGCCTACGCGCCATCGTGTGCGATATCTGGAAATGAGCCTCAGCTCTCCCCAACTCTTTCCCAGTTGCCGTGCTTCCTTCTCAACTGTTCTGCGCCACGTACTCCTAGGACCGCCGCATATCCTGACATCCTGAGTAAGCGGGTTCCATTGTCACCTGTCAACCTTTTAGAGAGTATGTCCAAATGTCCAGTTTTCAAATATTTCGATATCAAGAAATATTTTTACTTCGAATAATACGTTTTTTGATAGTTTCTGATGAATTAGGAATTGTCAAGAAGTTTTATGAACATCGGTTAACAAAAAGTGAAAAAATTGATGAGTCAAATTTTTTTTGTGTGGTTTTCCACACAAGGAGGGGACTAGGGTTAACATAACATATAACACCTCGAGCAGAATAAGAATTATTACAATTACCAAATAAAGTATAACCCGGTATGCATTATCATATATCCAGATTTCACTTAATACTATGTATTATAACAGGTAGATCCACCAGCGACTCAATATGGGCTAGGAAAATAGAAATTTTTTTTCTCATACTACATATATTCTGATAGAAACAAAGACTATATTCTACAAAATAAGTTCGATTCATTGGGTATTCACATGCATTGAAAACTAAATTAGGGACAGATTTAAAAACATTCATATTTTAACAAAATCAGCTGCAAAATTTATTATTATAAGAATGTCACTCTCTCTCTTCCTCATTTAAATAGATCCATTTCTCGTCCAAACATAGTTATACCCCCTTTGTGGCTTTCATCGACATTGCGGTGTTTAGTAATTGTCTTTTTTGATACGATAAGCATTCGTTAATGACCATGTTCTCCGATCTTGCTTGTGCGTTAAGTATGTTGGTTTTCAGCTGTTCTTTTTTTCTTCTCTTTGAAGTAATCATCGTGGCCGAATGGTAGTGATGCGAATATATAGCAGCACAAGCGCTAACACGAAGCCTTTCACTATCAACTCCTACTCTACACCTTCACGTGGTGGCTGCTATGTACCTAGCACCTCGACTGGAGATTGGGTAACCAACCCCTTTGGAAGGTCGTTTAGTGGTAGCGAACAAAAGAGGGAGAAGGGGTGCTTTCTCACTTGAGCACTTCCTCTTGATACAGGCGGCAGCGAACGAACTCCCTAGATGGAATCAACCATGGCGTCTACCACTGAGTCAGTATTGGAAAAAAGTTGGTGGCGGATGAACCCTGAACGTGCCAACGGCAGCGCTCGCATCCCCGAAGCGGAATACTGACTCCGGAATATCCGACCCCGTGTCCCTGGGCTATTAAGTGGAACTAGCCCTCCAGGTTGGGAGTTGAGTGTCGGGGTAACTTCCCTACCACGGAAAAAAATCCATAGTTACGAAGCAACCAACAGCCTCGAATAAGGATGACCCTGCAGTTAAAGACTCCAGCAAACGAAACAAGGACAAGGCCCTAGACTGCAATAAAGCAGATATTACCGCCATCCAAGAAGTGCGATGGGATGGGTCGGGCAAAAAGAGGATGAAAAACTGTGACATATATTACGGTGACTGCTTTAGAGAACAGAAACAGTGCTAATTCGGATGCGGATTTGTTGTAAGGGGCAGAGTTAGGCAAGAAGTTGAGCTTTCGACACGTAAGTGAGCGTCTTACGACAATCCGCATCAAGGCTAAATTCGCCAACATAAGCCTAATATGCGCTCACGCCCCCACAGAGGACGACACGAATGCCGGCACGCACATGCAGCTAAACAAGGGGCATACAAAGCGGCGCTGCAAAGAAGGACGAGGGCTTCTAAAATGAATACAAACACTAATTATTACCAACCATTACAAAGTCTGATGGAGGATTCTTCTGAAATGGACTCATAATTGCCAGCTTTATGGCCAAGGCTCGATGCATTGTCACATAAATAGCTTCTGTGCTATCTGCTCTGGGAATCACAAAACATCTGACTGCAAATCTAATGATGTCATCAAGTGCACAAATTGCAGTGAGCCACATAAATCCACCGATCCTGAATGCATCAGCCGAAAGCAGTATCTGGATATTCGCCTCAAATTGTCTCCACGTGGACGTGGTATAAACAATTCAACCTTCTTACAGTCTCCGATCGATAAGCAACAACCGCTTCCTGATCGATTTTCTCTCGTTAATTTTCCTCCACTTCCACGATCTGGTCGTCAATCTTCACTTCCTTCATCTACCCGGGCTCCTGTCCTCGATCAACCTCAGCTACTTTCCAACAGTGATGTGCTACACTCTACGAGTAATCCACCTGTAACTCTAAATAATGATAATTTGTTCTCTTTTAGCGAGATTCTAAATTCTAAAGTGCTTGTCATTAGCCATCAAATACTTACATATATACTAAAAATCATGTCAATTAACTATCTTAGCATTATAACTTGGAATGCAAGAAGCATCAAGAATAAACAAAATGAATTTTTTAATTTCTTAATTAATTATAATATTGATATTGCCCTTGTTTCTGAAACTTGGCTCAAACACGAAATTTCTTTTTCTCATCCCAATTACGTGTGTTATCGCCTAGACAGAGTACATTCTAGGGGTGGCGGTGTTGCCATGGTTGTGCAAAAATGCATTGAACATACCTTGCGTCCTTCATCGCGCCTTACATTAATTGAGGAAATTATTATTGATGTTACATTAAGTGATAACTCCAAAGTAAGTATCTTTTCGGTTTACTTCCCTGGAAGAAATAGAAACATTGGAAAATACACTTACTTTAAGCGGGATCTGCATAAATGGTTTAGACTCAACGCTCGTAACAAGGTAATTATCGGTGGAGATCTTAACTGTCGACATCGGTTGTGGAATTGTCTTAGAGCAAACTGCTGGGGTAACATCTTTTTAGATGTTACTGAATCCAGCCCAAGTTTTTCCATACTTCATCCACTTTTGCCCACTTATATACCCTCGTCTACTAACAAGAACCCTTCAACTCTCGATTTTTATATTACCAATATTCCAAATTACTGCTCAGAACCATTAACTCTTAATGCGTTAAGTTCAGACCATCTTCCAATTAGTCTCACTGTTTATAATATAGTATCGGTCAAACGTACCAGTTTATACTACAATTATTCCGACGCCAACTGGAATTGTTATAAATCATATATAAACAGGAACTTGGTTCTAGGCGGTACTAGCCTAAATTCTATAACCCGCAGCGAGCACAATGATCTTTTATGTAACAATTTTGTTTCTGTTATTAATAAAGCGGCCGATCTTGCAATACCTAAACGTTTCACAACTACAGTTAATCAAGCACCTCTTCCTGAAAATATTTTATATCTGATTAGGCTACGAAACTCTGAAAGAAGAAAATGGCTTCGTTACAGAATCGATTGCTTCCTATATAATGTTAAACTCTTAAATAATACCATTAAGGACGAAATCACAGCATTTAGGAACAGATGTTGGAATAACCATCTAATCTCTCTTGACAAAAGGAGCAAACCATTCTGGAAAATTTCGAAACTTCTGAAAAAGAGGTGCTCAAGTATTCCACCATTTAAGGTACACGATAAGTTGTTTATTTCTTCAGTTGAGAAATCAAACCTTGCGAATACGTTTAGTAAGAACCACACCATAGCTATGCATCTAAGCGATGTAAATATGGAGGATGAAGTTGCTAACACTATTCAGGAGTTATCTCAATTGCCAGCTGAAAGTTCTTATGTAACAAATATTACCAAAGTCAAAGAATTGATCAAAAAGTCAAAATCAAAAAAGTCTGCTGGTCTTGATAATATTAACAATATATTAACTAAAGCATTACCACCTGTTGAAATCAAGTATTTAACGTTTATTTTCAACGCTTGTCTCAGGAACTGTTATTTTCCGGACTGCTGGAAAACAGCAAAAGTATTTCCTATTGCGAAACCCGGCAAACCGAAGAATAACCCTGAGAGTTACAGACCTATTAGTCTTCTAAGCTGTCTGAACAAGCTTTTAGAAACAATTATTAAGGAAAAAATTGATCTTTTCGGTGAAACCCATAATATCATACCCAATTTTCAGTTCGGTTTTCGTAGTGGTCACAGCACAATCCACCAAGTGTTGCGTATTAAAAACCACATAACTAATAGATTCTTCGACAAGAAGTCAACAGGACTAGTACTTTTTGACATCGAAAAAGCCTTTGATACGGTTTGGCATGATGGCATGAGTTATAAGCTTCTCAAATTTAATCTGCCCATACAGCTTATTAAAATTATTCAGAGCTTTCTTTGTTCCAGAAAATGTGTTGTTAATATAGGAACTGACAAATCCACTGCTCACCAAATCCAATATGGCATACCTCAAGGCTCGGTCCTTGGAGCCACATTATTTACCTTGTATGTCTCAGTTTTACCCTGTCTTGGTGAAAATATTCATGTAGCTATGTTTGCCGATGATACGGCCATTTTTTCTTCGGGTGCCTTGTTTATTAAGGTCTACAACTCTCTTCAAGCAGCTCTTGATAAAGTATTAATTTATTTCAGTAAATGGAAGATAAAAGTAAATTGTAATAAAACACAAGCTGTCTGGTTTTCAAGATGTAGGAAATCCTGCTACCTACCTAATGGCACTAAACTCCGTATGTGTTCTGTTGATATCGACTGGTCGGATGACTGTAGATATTTAGGTATTATCTTAGACAAAAAACTAACCTTTCAAAAACACATCACTACCACAATTGACAAAATCAACAAAGTTGTTAGAGTTCTTTATCCATTAGTATGTAAAAAGTCAAGGCATACCCTCAAAAATAAAATTATAATTTTTAAAACAATTTTCCAACCCATTCTCCTGTACGGTAACCTGAAACATGTGCAATATTAATCTTAAGTTTCAAATAAGGGTTTTTTTCTTGTAGTTTTTCCTTAATTATTCATTATTTAGTAAAATTGTACTATTTTCATTATACAGATTTAAGATCATAGTTGTAAAGGAATTGTCCTAAATCACTAAAAAAGAACTAGTTGCAAATTCTTCATTTATAAATTGTATTGGATTATCCACTTTAACAAAATTGAATTGAATTGAATTCCTATAAGGACAGAAAGGGATTTCCTATCCTTTACATAAACTTGATTCAATAGCTTCCCCAACTTCAATATTAACAATTTCAACAGGATTTCTAACATTCCTTATAATACTATCAACCAATCTCCATTAGCTTTTTCGAGCAAATCAGCGTAGTAGTTATTACGTGTATCTTCAATATTTTTATAAATGGTTTTGCAATGGTTTTAAATTATGTGAATGTTTCTAACGCCTCATACTAAGCTTTTTACTTGCATCTATACCTATAGGGCAAGTATTGCTTTCGTGAAATAATTCGAACTCGAGATTTTAATCAAACTTGACATTACTATGATGGAGAAGTCCAAAAAAGTAGGTCCGCCAATTCCGTTTGTCTGTCAGTCTGTCAGTTTGTCAGTCAGTCAGTCAGTCTGTCTGTCGGTCTGTATGTCTGTCTGTCTGTCTGTCGGTCTGTATATTCGACTACAGCCTAAACGGCTAGACTGATTTACTTCAAACTTCATATATAGGGTCTTTAGGATAATCCCTAGAGGCGAAATTTGAATTTCCATTCTAACCCCAAAATTAAGGGTAGTTTACTTAAGGCCGATTTCAGTTTAAATGTATTTTCTCGAAAACGGCTCTAACGATTTCGATAAAATTTGGTGTGTGGGTTAGTTTGGGCATATGCTATGAGGTGGCATACCACATTTTTTCGGAAAAATCGAATAACGGTGATATTGAAAATCAGCTGTTTCTCGGGTATTTGTTCGGCGGTTATGCTAAAAATAAATATTTCTAAGTCATAAGACAAGTGCAAAATAATGGCGTACCAAATTTTGGAATTGCCACCCCCACTTTTATAAAACTTTTTTTTTCAAAATTTTTACTATAAATTGAGAAAAAATTATTTAAGCAAAGTAATAGGCGTTAAAATTTTCTATAATTCACTCAAACACCTTATCTGACCACGCCCACTTTTTAAAGGTGTTTTTTTAAAAACAAAACATTGAGTAAACTCCTACAATGTTATGACTATTATTCCATCGAAACGCGGAATGCCACGCCTTTTTGCTGGGAAGAACAAGACTTGGACTTTAATCCTGATAAAATTATACACTTATAGCATTACGGTGCAAGTACGTACGACCCAGTCGTGCACTTTATTAGTCATCCTTGGCTTCGTTTCTTGTTTCCAGAGTTATGGTTTAATAACAATGTACTAATTTAATGTGGTTTTGCAAAATCTTGATAAAAATATAAAAAGCAGTAGAGGGATTAGTCTCCGAATAAATCGGCTCCCAGAATTTATATTTCAATTTTAATAAGGCAAAATCAACGCGATATTTCAATATATTGGGTAAAGGTTTTCGCTTACAGAATGGTTACAATCGCTTTAGCAATTAAACGTAATCAAACTATCATCTGTAAGCTTAAGGTCATAGACTTTACCACTAAAAAAGTGTTGGTATTTTTACTAGTTCTTAGAAAACTATGATGAATGCAACTCTTAGAAGACTCGGTTTCACAGGTAGGTTCGTTTATATAACTCTTATAATAACTTACATAATGTTAATATCTTCCATACCAATTACATGCATTGAAAACTAAATTAGGGACAGATTTAAAAACATTCATATTTTAACAAAATCAGCTGCAAAATTGATTCTTATAAGCCTGTCACTCTCTTTCTTCCTCATTTGAATAGTCCCATTTCTCGTCCAAACATATTTATACCCCTTTGTGGCTTTCATCGACATTGCGGTGTTTAGTAATTGTCTTTTTTGATACGATAAGCATTCGTTAATGTCCATTGCTTGTGCGTTAAGTATGTTGGTTCTCAGCTGTTCTTTTTTTCTTCTCTTTGAATTAATCATCGTGACCGAATGGTAGTGATGCGAATATATGGCAGCACAAGCGCTAACACGAAGCCTTTCACTATCAACTCCTACTCTACACCTTCACGTGGTGGCTGCTAGGTACCTAGCACCTCGACTGGAGATTGGGTAACCAACCCCTTTGGAAGGTCGTTTAGTGTTAGCGAACAAAAGAGGGAGAAGGGGTGCTTTCTCACTTGAGCACTTCCTCTTGATACAGGCGGCAGCGAACGAACTCCCTAGATGGAATCAACCGTGGCGTCTACCACTGAGTCAGTATTGGAAAAGAGTTGGTGGCGGATGAGCCCTGAACGTGCCAACGGCAGCGCTCGCATCCCCGAAGCGGAATACTGACTCCGGAATATCCGACCCCGTGTCCCTGGGGTATTAAGTGGAACTAGCCCTCCAGGTTGGGAGTTGAGTGTCGGGGTAACTTCCCTACCACGGAAAAAAATCCATAGTTACGAAGCAACCAATAGCCTCGAATAAGGATGACCCTGCAGTTAAAAACCCCAGCAAACGAAACAAGGACAAGGCCCTAGACTGCTATAAAGCAGATATTACCACCATCCAAGAAATGCGATGGGATGGGTCGGACAAAAAGAGGATGAAAAACTGTGATGTATATTACGGTGACTGCTTTAGAGAACAGAAACAGTGCTAATTCGGATGCGGATTTCTTGTAAGAGGCAGAGTTAGGCAAGAAGTTGAGCTTTCGACACGTAAGTGAGCGTCTTACGACAATCCGCATCAAGGCTAAATTCGCCAACATAAGCCTAATATGCGCTCACGCCCCCACAGAGGACGACGAATGCCGGCACGCACATGCAGCTAAACAAGGGGCATACAAAGCGGCGCTGCAAAGAAGGACAAGGGCTTCTAAAATGAATATAAACACTAATTATTACCAACCATTACAAAGTCTGATGGAGGATTCCTCTGAAATGGACTCATAATTGCCAGCTTTATGGCCATGGCTCGATGCATTGTCACATAAATAGCTTCTGTGCTATCTGCTCTGGGAATCACAAACATCTGACTGCAAATCTAATGATGTCATCAAGCGCGCAAATTGCAGTGAGCCACATAAATCCACCGATCCTGAATGCATCACCCGAATGCAGTATCTGGATATTCGCCTCAAATTGTCTCCACGTGGACGTGGTATAAACAATTCAACCTTCTTACAGTCTCCGATCGATAAGCAACAACCGCTTCCTGATCGATTTTCTCTCGTTAATTTTCCTCCACTTCCACGATCTGGTCGTCAATCTTCACTTCCTTCATCTACCCGGGCTCCTGTCCTCGATCAACCTCAGCTACCTTCCAACAGTGATGTGCTACACTCTACGAGTAATCCACCTGTAACTCTTAATAATGATAATTTGTTCTCTTTTAGCGAGATTCTAAATGCCAAGCTTAGTGCTTGTCACACCAAATCTGACAAATTTAACGTCATTACCTCATTAGCCATCAAATACTTATATACTAAAAATCATGTCAATTAACTCTCTTAGCATTATAACTTGGAATGCAAGAAGCATCAAGAATTAACAAAATGAATTTTTTAATTTCTTAATTAATTATAATATTGATATTGCACTTGTTTCTGAAACCTGGCTCAAACACGAAATTTCTTTTTTTCATCCCAATTACGTGTGTTATCGCCTAGACAGAGTACATTCTAGTGGTGGCGGTGTTGCCATTGTTCTGCAAAAATGCATTGAACATACCTTGCGTCCTTCATCGCGCCTTACATTAATTGAGGAAATTATTATTGATGTTACATTAAGTGATAACTCCAAAGTAAGTATCTTTTCGGTCTACTTCCCTGGAGGAAATAGAAACATTGGAAAATCCACTTACTTTAAGCGGGATCTTCATAAATGGTTTAGACTCAACGCTCGTAACAAGGTACTTATCGGTGGAGATCTTAACAGTCGACATCGGTTGTGGAATTGTCTTAGAGCAAACTGCTGGGGTAACATCTTTTTAGATGTTACTGAATCCAGCCCAAGTTTTTCCATACTTCATCCACTTTTGCCCACTTATATACCCTCGTCTACTAACAAGAACCCTTCAACTCTCGATTTTTATATTACCAATATTCCAAATTACTGCTCAGAACCATTAACTCTTAATGCGTTAAGTTCAGACCATCTTCCAATTAGTCTCACTGTTTATAATATAGTATCGGTCAAACGTACCAGTTTATACTACAATTATTCCGACGCCAACTGGAATTGTTATAAATCATATATAAACAGGAACTTGGTTCTAGGCGGTACTAGCCTAAATTCTATAACCTGCAGCGAGCACATTGATCTTTTATGTAACAATTTTGTTTCTGTTATTAATAAAGCGGCCAATATTGCGATACCTAAACGTTCCACAACTACAGTTAATCAAGCACCTCTTCCTGAAAATATTTTATATCTGATTAGGCTACGAAACTCTGAAAGAAGAAAATGGCTTCGTTACAGAATCGATTGCTTCCTATATAATGTTAAACTCTTAAATAATACCATTAAGGACGAAATCACAGCATTTAGGAACAGATGTTGGAATAACCATCTAATCTCTCTTGACAAAAGGAGCAAACCATTCTAGAAAATTTCGAAACTTCTGAAAAAGAGGTGCTCAAGTATTCCACCATTTAAGGTACACGATAAGTTGTTTATTTCTTCAGTTGAGAAATCAAACCTTGCGAATACGTTTAGTAAGAACCACACCATAGCTATGCATCTAAGCGATGTAAATATGGAGGATGAAGTTGCTAACACTATTCAGGAGTTATCTCAATTGCCAGCTGAAAGTTCTTATGTAACAAATATTACCAAAGTCAAAGAATTGATCAAAAAGTCAAAATCAAAAAAGTCTGCTGGTCTTGATAATATTAACAATATATTAACTAAAGCATTACCACCTGTTGAAATCAAGTATTTAACGTTTATTTTCAACGCTTGTCTCAGGAACTGTTATTTTCCGGACTGCTGGAAAACAGCAAAAGTATTTCCTATTGCGAAACCCGGCAAACCGAAGAATAACCCTGAGAGTTACAGACCTATTAGTCTTCTAAGCTGTCTGAGCAAGCTTTTAGAAACAATTATTAAGGAAAAAATTGATCTTTTCGGTGAAACCCATAATATCATACCCAATTTTCAGTTCGGTTTTCGTAGTGGTCACAGCACAATCCACCAAGTGTTGCGTATTAAAAACCACATAACTAATAGATTCTTCGACAAGAAGTCAACAGGACTAGTACTTTTTGACATCGAAAAAGCCTTTGATACGGTTTGGCATGATGGCATGAGTTATAAGCTTCTCAAATTTAATCTGCCCATACAGCTTATTAAAATTATTCAGAGCTTTCTTTGTTCCAGAAAATGTGTTGTTAATATAGGAACTGACAAATCCACTGCTCACCAAATCCAATATGGCATACCTCAAGGCTCGGTCCTTGGAGCCACATTATTTACCTTGTATGTCTCAGTTTTACCCTGTCTTGGTGAAAATATTCATGTAGCTATGTTTGCCGATGATACGGCCATTTTTTCTTCGGGTGCCTTGTTTATTAAGGTCTACAACTCTCTTCAAGCAGCTCTTGATAAAGTATTAATTTATTTCAGTAAATGGAAGATAAAAGTAAATTGTAATAAAACACAAGCTGTCTGGTTTTCAAGATGTAGGAAATCCTGCTACCTACCTAATGGCACTAAACTCCGTATGTGTTCTGTTGATATCGACTGGTCGGATGACTGTAGATATTTAGGTATTATCTTAGACAAAAAACTAACCTTTCAAAAACACATCACTACCACAATTGACAAAATCAACAAAGTTGTTAGAGTTCTTTATCCATTAGTATGTAAAAAGTCAAGGCATACCCTCGAAAATAAAATTATAATTTTTAAAACAATTTTCCAACCCATTCTCCTGTACGGTAACCTGAAACATGTGCAATATTAATCTTAAGTTTCAAATAAGGGTTTTTTTCTTGTAGTTTTTCCTTAATTATTCATTATTTAGTAAAATTGTACTATTTTCATTATACAGATTTAAGATCATAGTTGTAAAGGAATTGTCCTAAATCACTAAAAAAGAACTAGTTGCAAATTCTTCATTTATAAATTGTATTGGATTATCCACTTTAACAAAATTGAATTGAATTGAATTCCTATAAGGACAGAAAGGGATTTCCTATCCTTTACATAAACTTGATTCAATAGCTTCCCCAACTTCAATATTAACAATTTCAACAGGATTTCTAACATTCCTTATAATACTATCAACCAATCTCCATTAGCTTTTTCGAGCAAATCAGCGTAGTAGTTATTACGTGTATCTTCAATATTTTTATAAATGGTTTTGCAATGGTTTTAAATTATGTGAATGTTTCTAACGCCTCATACTAAGCTTTTTACTTGCATCTATACCTATAGGGCAAGTATTGCTTTCGTGAAATAATTCGAACTCGAGATTTTAATCAAACTTGACATTACTATGATGGAGAAGTCCAAAAAAGTAGGTCCGCCAATTCCGTTTGTCTGTCAGTCTGTCAGTTTGTCAGTCAGTCAGTCTGTCTGTCTGTCTGTGGGTCTGTCTGTTGGTCTGTATGTCTGTCTGTCTGTCTGTCGGTCTGTATATTCGACTACAGCCTAAACGGCTAGACTGATTTACTTCAAACTTCATATATAGGGTCTTTAGGATAATCCCTAGAGGCGAAATTTGAATTTCCATTCTAACCCCAAAATTAAGGGTAGTTTACTTAAGGCCGATTTCAGTTTAAATGTATTTTCTCGAAAACGGCTCTAACGATTTCGATAAAATTTGGTGTGTGGGTTAGTTTGGGCATATGCTATGAGGTGGCATACCACATTTTTTCGGAAAAATCGAATAACGGTGATATTGAAAATCAGCTGTTTCTCGGGTATTTGTTCGGCGGTTATGCTAAAAATAAATATTTCTAAGTCATAAGACAAGTGCAAAATAATGGCGTACCAAATTTTGGAATTGCCACCCCCACTTTTATAAAATTTTTTTTTTAAAAATTTTTACTATAAATTGAGAAAAAATTATTTAAGCAAAGTAATAGGCGTTAAAATTTTCTATAATTCACTCAAACACCTTATCTGACCACGCCCACTTTTTAAAGGTGTTTTTTTAAAAACAAAACATTGAGTAAACTCCTACAATGTTATGACTATTATTCCATCGAAACGCGGAATGCCACGCCTTTTTGCTGGGAAGAACAAGACTTGGACTTTAATCCTGATAAAATTATACACTTATAGCATTACGGTGCAAGTACGTACGACCCAGTCGTGCATTTTATTAGTCATCCTTGGCTTCAAACGTTTCTTGTTTCCAGAGTTATGGTTTAATAACAATGTACTAATTTAATGTGGTTTTGCAAAATGTTGATAAAAATATAAAAAGCAGTAGAGGGATTAGTCTCCGAATAAATCGGCTCCCAGAATTTATATTTCAAATTTTCTTTTAATGAGGCAAAATCAACGCGATATTTCAATATATTGGGTAAAGGTTTTTCGCTTACAGAATGGTTACAATCACTTTAGCAATTAAACGTAATCATACTATGATCTGTAAGCTTAAGATCATAGACTTTACCACTAAAAAAGTGTTGGTATTTTTACTAGTTCTTAGAAAACTATGATCAATGCAACTCTTAGAAGAATCGGTTACACTGGTAGGTTCGTTTACAAAACTCTTATAATAACTTACATAATGTTAATATCTTCCATACCAATTACATGCATTGAAAACTAAATTAGGGACAGATTTAAAAACATTCATATTTTAACAAAATCAGCTGCAAAATTGATTCTTATAAGCCTGTCACTCTCTTTCTTCCTCATTTGAATAGTCCCATTTCTCGTCCAAACATATTTATACCCCTTTGTGGCTTTCATCGACATTGCGGTGTTTGGTATTTGTCTTTTTTGATACGATAAGCATTCGTTAATGACCATGTTCTCCGATCTTGCTTGTGCGTTAAGTATGTTGGTTCTCAGCTGTTCTTTTTTTCTTCTCTTTGAATTAATCATCGTGACCGAATGGTAGTGATGCGAATATATGGCAGCACAAGCGCTAACACGAAGCCTTTCACTATCAACTCCTACTCTACACCTTCACGTGGTGGCTGCTAGGTACCTAGCACCTCGACTGGAGATTGGGTAACCAACCCCTTTGGATGGTCGTTTAGTGGTAGCGAACAAGAGAGGGAGAAGGGGTGCTTTCTCACTTGAGCACTTCCTCTTGATACAGGCGGCAGCGAACGAACTCCCTAGATGGAATCAACCGTGGCGTCTACCACTGAGTCAGTATTGGAAAAGAGTTGGTGGCGGATGAACCCTGAACGTGCCAACGGCAGCGCTCGCATCCCCGAAGCGGAATACTGACTCCGGAATATCCGACCCCGTGTCCCTGGGGTATTAAGTGGAACTAGCCCTCCAGGTTGGGAGTTGAGTGTCGGGGTAACTTCCCTACCACGGAAAAAAATCCATAGTTACGAAGCAACCAACAGCCTCGAATAAGGATGACCCTGCAGTTAAAGACTCCAGCAAACGAAACAAGGACAAGGCCCTAGACTGCAATAAAGCAGATATTACCGCCATCCAAGAAGTGCGATGGGATGGGTCGGGCAAAAAGAGGATGAAAAACTGTGACATATATTACGGTGACTGCTTTAGAGAACAGAAACAGTGCTAATTCGGATGCGGATTTGTTGTAAGGGGCAGAGTTAGGCAAGAAGTTGAGCTTTCGACACGTAAGTGAGCGTCTTACGACAATCCGCATCAAGGCTAAATTCGCCAACATAAGCCTAATATGCGCTCACGCCCCCACAGAGGACGACACGAATGCCGGCACGCACATGCAGCTAAACAAGGGGCATACAAAGCGGCGCTGCAAAGAAGGACGAGGGCTTCTAAAATGAATACAAACACTAATTATTACCAACCATTACAAAGTCTGATGGAGGATTCTTCTGAAATGGACTCATAATTGCCAGCTTTATGGCCAAGGCTCGATGCATTGTCACATAAATAGCTTCTGTGCTATCTGCTCTGGGAATCACAAAACATCTGACTGCAAATCTAATGATGTCATCAAGTGCACAAATTGCAGTGAGCCACATAAATCCACCGATCCTGAATGCATCAGCCGAAAGCAGTATCTGGATATTCGCCTCAAATTGTCTCCACGTGGACGTGGTATAAACAATTCAACCTTCTTACAGTCTCCGATCGATAAGCAACAACCGCTTCCTGATCGATTTTCTCTCGTTAATTTTCCTCCACTTCCACGATCTGGTCGTCAATCTTCACTTCCTTCATCTACCCGGGCTCCTGTCCTCGATCAACCTCAGCTACTTTCCAACAGTGATGTGCTACACTCTACGAGTAATCCACCTGTAACTCTAAATAATGATAATTTGTTCTCTTTTAGCGAGATTCTAAATTCTAAAGTGCTTGTCATTAGCCATCAAATACTTACATATATACTAAAAATCATGTCAATTAACTATCTTAGCATTATAACTTGGAATACAAGAAGCATCAAGAATAAACAAAATGAATTTTTTAATTTCTTAATTAATTATAATATTGATATTGCCCTTGTTTCTGAAACTTGGCTCAAACACGAAATTTCTTTTTCTCATCCCAATTACGTGTGTTATCGCCTAGACAGAGTACATTCTAGGGGTGGCGGTGTTGCCATGGTTGTGCAAAAATGCATTGAACATACCTTGCGTCCTTCATCGCGCCTTACATTAATTGAGGAAATTATTATTGATGTTACATTAAGTGATAACTCCAAAGTAAGTATCTTTTCGGTTTACTTCCCTGGAAGAAATAGAAACATTGGAAAATACACTTACTTTAAGCGGGATCTGCATAAATGGTTTAGACTCAACGCTCGTAACAAGGTAATTATCGGTGGAGATCTTAACTGTCGACATCGGTTGTGGAATTGTCTTAGAGCAAACTGCTGGGGTAACATCTTTTTAGATGTTACTGAATCCAGCTCAAGTTTTTCCATACTTCATCCACTTTTGCCCACTTATATACCCTCGTCTACTAACAAGAACCCTTCAACTCTCGATTTTTATATTACCAATATTCCAAATTACTGCTCAGAACCATTAACTCTTAATGCGTTAAGTTCAGACCATCTTCCAATTAGTCTCACTGTTTATAATATAGTATCGGTCAAACGTACCAGTTTATACTACAATTATTCCGACGCCAACTGGAATTGTTATAAATCATATATAAACAGGAACTTGGTTCTAGGCGGTACTAGCCTAAATTCTATAACCTGCAGCGAGCACATTGATCTTTTATGTAACAATTTTGTTTCTGTTATTAATAAAGCGGCCAATATTGCGATACCTAAACGTTCCACAACTACAGTTAATCAAGCACCTCTTCCTGAAAATATTTTATATCTGATTAGGCTACGAAACTCTGAAAGAAGAAAATGGCTTCGTTACAGAATCGATTGCTTCCTATATAATGTTAAACTCTTAAATAATACCATTAAGGACGAAATCACAGCATTTAGGAACAGATGTTGGAATAACCATCTAATCTCTCTTGACAAAAGGAGCAAACCATTCTAGAAAATTTCGAAACTTCTGAAAAAGAGGTGCTCAAGTATTCCACCATTTAAGGTACACGATAAGTTGTTTATTTCTTCAGTTGAGAAATCAAACCTTGCGAATACGTTTAGTAAGAACCACACCATAGCTATGCATCTAAGCGATGTAAATATGGAGGATGAAGTTGCTAACACTATTCAGGAGTTATCTCAATTGCCAGCTGAAAGTTCTTATGTAACAAATATTACCAAAGTCAAAGAATTGATCAAAAAGTCAAAATCAAAAAAGTCTGCTGGTCTTGATAATATTAACAATATATTAACTAAAGCATTACCACCTGTTGAAATCAAGTATTTAACGTTTAATTTCAACGCTTGTCTCAGGAACTGTTATTTTCCGGACTGCTGGAAAACAGCAAAAGTATTTCCTATTGCGAAACCCGGCAAACCGAAGAATAACCCTGAGAGTTACAGACCTATTAGTCTTCTAAGCTGTCTGAGCAAGCTTTTAGAAACAATTATTAAGGAAAAAATTGATCTTTTCGGTGAAACCCATAATATCATACCCAATTTTCAGTTCGGTTTTCGTAGTGGTCACAGCACAATCCACCAAGTGTTGCGTATTAAAAACCACATAACTAATAGATTCTTCGACAAGAAGTCAACAGGACTAGTACTTTTTGACATCGAAAAAGCCTTTGATACGGTTTGGCATGATGGCATGAGTTATAAGCTTCTCAAATTTAATCTGCCCATACAGCTTATTAAAATTATTCAGAGCTTTCTTTGTTCCAGAAAATGTGTTGTTAATATAGGAACTGACAAATCCACTGCTCACCAAATCCAATATGGCATACCTCAAGGCTCGGTCGTTGGAGCCACATTATTTACCTTGTATGTCTCAGTTTTACCCTGTCTTGGTGAAAATATTCATGTAGCTATGTTTGCCGATGATACGGCCATTTTTTCTTCGGGTGCCTTGTATTAATTTATTTCAGTAAATGGAAGATAAAAGTAAATTGTAATAAAACACAAGCTGTCTGGTTTTCAAGATGTAGGAAATCCTGCTACCTACCTAATGGCACTAAACTCCGTATGTGTTCTGTTGATATCGACTGGTCGGATGACTGTAGATATTTAGGTATTATCTTAGACAAAAAACTAACCTTTCAAAAACACATCACTACCACAATTGACAAAATCAACAAAGTTGTTAGAGTTCTTTATCCATTAGTATGTAAAAAGTCAAGGCATACCCTCGAAAATAAAATTATAATTTTTAAAACAATTTTCCAACCCATTCTCCTGTACGGTAACCTGAAACATGTGCAATATTAATCTTAAGTTTCAAATAAGGGTTTTTTTCTTGTAGTTTTTCCTTAATTATTCATTATTTAGTAAAATTGTACTATTTTCATTATACAGATTTAAGATCATAGTTGTAAAGGAATTGTCCTAAATCACTAAAAAAGAACTTCATTTATAAATTGTATTGGATTATCCACTTTAACAAAATTGAATTGAATTGAATTCCTATAAGGACAGAAAGGGATTTCCTATCCTTTACATAAACTTGATTCAATAGCTTCCCCAACTTCAATATTAACAATTTCAACAGGATTTCTAACATTCCTTATAATACTATCAACCAATCTCCATTAGCTTTTTCGAGCAAATCAGCGTAGTAGTTATTACGTGTATCTTCAATATTTTTATAAATGGTTTTGCAATGGTTTTAAATTATGTGAATGTTTCTAACGCCTCATACTAAGCTTTTTACTTGCATCTATACCTATAGGGCAAGTATTGCTTTCGTGAAATAATTCGAACTCGAGATTTTAATCAAACTTGACATTACTATGATGGAGAAGTCCAAAAAAGTAGGTCCGCCAATTCCGTTTGTCTGTCAGTCTGTCAGTTTGTCAGTCAGTCAGTCTGTCTGTCTGTCTGTGGGTCTGTCTGTTGGTCTGTATGTCTGTCTGTCTGTCTGTCGGTCTGTATATTCGACTACAGCCTAAACGGCTAGACTGATTTACTTCAAACTTCATATATAGGGTCTTTAGGATAATCCCTAGAGGCGAAATTTGAATTTCCATTCTAACCCCAAAATTAAGGGTAGTTTACTTAAGGCCGATTTCAGTTTAAATGTATTTTCTCGAAAACGGCTCTAACGATTTCGATAAAATTTGGTGTGTGGGTTAGTTTGGGCATATGCTATGAGGTGGCATACCACATTTTTTCGGAAAAATCGAATAACGGTGATATTGAAAATCAGCTGTTTCTCGGGTATTTGTTCGGCGGTTATGCTAAAAATAAATATTTCTAAGTCATAAGACAAGTGCAAAATAATGGCGTACCAAATTTTGGAATTGCCACCCCCACTTTTATAAAATTTTTTTTTTAAAAATTTTTACTATAAATTGAGAAAAAATTATTTAAGCAAAGTAATAGGCGTTAAAATTTTCTATAATTCACTCAAACACCTTATCTGACCACGCCCACTTTTTAAAGGTGTTTTTTTAAAAACAAAACATTGAGTAAACTCCTACAATGTTATGACTATTATTCCATCGAAACGCGGAATGCCACGCCTTTTTGCTGGGAAGAACAAGACTTGGACTTTAATCCTGATAAAATTATACACTTATAGCATTACGGTGCAAGTACGTACGACCCAGTCGTGCATTTTATTAGTCATCCTTGGCTTCAAACGTTTCTTGTTTCCAGAGTTATGGTTTAATAACAATGTACTAATTTAATGTGGTTTTGCAAAATGTTGATAAAAATATAAAAAGCAGTAGAGGGATTAGTCTCCGAATAAATCGGCTCCCAGAATTTATATTTCAAATTTTCTTTTAATGAGGCAAAATCAACGCGATATTTCAATATATTGGGTAAAGGTTTTTCGCTTACAGAATGGTTACAATCACTTTAGCAATTAAACGTAATCATACTATGATCTGTAAGCTTAAGATCATAGACTTTACCACTAAAAAAGTGTTGGTATTTTTACTAGTTCTTAGAAAACTATGATCAATGCAACTCTTAGAAGAATCGGTTACACTGGTAGGTTCGTTTACAAAACTCTTATAATAACTTACATAATGTTAATATCTTCCATACCAATTACATGCATTGAAAACTAAATTAGGGACAGATTTAAAAACATTCATATTTTAACAAAATCAGCTGCAAAATTGATTCTTATAAGCCTGTCACTCTCTTTCTTCCTCATTTGAATAGTCCCATTTCTCGTCCAAACATATTTATACCCCTTTGTGGCTTTCATCGACATTGCGGTGTTTGGTATTTGTCTTTTTTGATACGATAAGCATTCGTTAATGACCATGTTCTCCGATCTTGCTTGTGCGTTAAGTATGTTGGTTCTCAGCTGTTCTTTTTTTCTTCTCTTTGAATTAATCATCGTGACCGAATGGTAGTGATGCGAATATATGGCAGCACAAGCGCTAACACGAAGCCTTTCACTATCAACTCCTACTCTACACCTTCACGTGGTGGCTGCTAGGTACCTAGCACCTCGACTGGAGATTGGGTAACCAACCCCTTTGGATGGTCGTTTAGTGGTAGCGAACAAGAGAGGGAGAAGGGGTGCTTTCTCACTTGAGCACTTCCTCTTGATACAGGCGGCAGCGAACGAACTCCCTAGATGGAATCAACCGTGGCGTCTACCACTGAGTCAGTATTGGAAAAGAGTTGGTGGCGGATGAACCCTGAACGTGCCAACGGCAGCGCTCGCATCCCCGAAGCGGAATACTGACTCCGGAATATCCGACCCCGTGTCCCTGGGGTATTAAGTGGAACTAGCCCTCCAGTTTGGGAGTTGAGTGTCGGGGTAACTTCCCTACCACGGAAAAAAATCCATAGTTACGAAGCAACCAATAGCCTCGAATAAGGATGACCCTGCAGTTAAAAACCCCAGCAAACGAAACAAGGACAAGGCCCTAGACTGCTATAAAGCAGATATTACCGCCATCCAAGAAGTGCGATGGGATGGGTCGGACAAAAAGAGGATGAAAAACTGTGATGTATATTACGGTGACTGCTTTAGAGAACAGAAACAGTGCTAATTCGGATGCGGATTTCTTGTAAGGGGCTTTCGACACGTAAGTGATAGTCTTACGACAATCCGCATCAAGGCTAAATTCGCCAACATAAGCCTAATATGCGCTCACGCCCCCACAGAGGACGACGAATGCCGGCACGCACATGCAGCTAAACATGGGGCATACAAAGCGGCGCTGCAAAGAAGGACAAGGGCTTCTAAAATGAATATAAACACTAATTATTACCAACCATTACAAAGTCTGATGGAGGATTCCTCTGAAATGGACTCATAATTGCCAGCTTTATGGCCATGGCTCGATGCATTGTCAAAACATCTGACTGCAAATCTATTGATGTCATCAAGTGCACAAATTGCAGTGAGCCACATAAATCCACCGATCCTGAATGCATCAGCCGAATGCAGTATCTGGATATTCGCCTCAAATTGTCTCCACGTGGACGTGGTATAAACAATTCAACCTTCTTACAGTCTCCGATCGATAAGCAACAACCGCTTCCTGATCGATTTTCTCTCGTTAATTTTCCTCCACTTCCACGATCTGGTCGTCAATCTTCACTTCCTTCATCTACCCGGGCTCCTGTCCTCGATCAACCTCAGCTACCTTCCAACAGTGATGTGCTACACTCTACGAGTAATCCACCTGTAACTCTTAATAATGATAATTTGTTCTCTTTTAGCGAGATTCTAAATGCCAAGCTTAGTGCTTGTCACACCAAATCTGACAAATTTAACGTCATTACCTCATTAGCTATCAAATACTTATATACTAAAAATCATGTCAATTAACTCTCTTAGCATTATAACTTGGAATGCAAGAAGCATCAAGAATAAACAAAATGAATTTTTTAATTTCTTAATTAATTATAATATTGATATTGCACTTGTTTCTGAAACCTGGCTCAAACACGAAATTTCTTTTTCTCATCCCAATTGTTATCGCCTAGACAGAGTACATTCTAGTGGTGGCGGTGTTGCCATTGTTCTGCAAAAATGCATTGAACATACCTTGCGTCCTTCATCGCGCCTTACATTAATTGAGGAAATTATTATTGATGTTACATTAAGTGATAACTACAAAGTAAGTATCTTTTCGGTCTACTTCCCTGGAGGAAATAGAAACATTGGAAAATCCACTTACTTTAAGCGGGATCTGCATAAATGGTTTCGACTTAACGCTCGTAACAAGGTACTTATCGGTGGAGATCTTAACTGTCGACATCGGTTGTGGAATTGTCTTAAAGCAAACTGCTGGGGTAACATCTTTTTAGATGTTACTGAATCCAGCCCAAGTTTTTCCATACTTCATCCACTTTTGCCCACTTATATACCCTCGTCTACTAACAAGAACCCTTCAACTCTCGATTTTTATATTACCAATATTCCAAATTACTGCTCAGAACCATTAACTCTTAATGCGTTAAGTTCAGACCATCTTCCTCACTGTTAATAATATAGTATCGGTCAAACGTACCAGTTTATACTACAATAATTCCGCCGCCAACTGGAATGGTTATAAATCATATATAAACAGGAACTTGGTTCTAGGCGATACTAGCCTAAGTTCTATAACCTGCAGCGAGCACATTGATCTTTTATGTAACAATTTTGTTTCTGTTATTAATAAAGCGGCCGATCTTACGATACCTAAACGTTCCACAACTACAGTTAATCAAGCACCTCTTCCTGAAAATATTTTATATCTGATTAGGCTACGAAACTCTGAAAGAAGAAAATGGCTTCGTTACAGAATCGATTGCTTCCTATATAATGTTAAACTCTTAAATAATACCATTAAGGACGAAATCACAGCATTTAGGAACAGATGTTGGAATAACCATCTATTCTCTCTTGACAAAAGGAGCAAACCATTCTGGAAAATTTCGAAACTTCTGAAAAAGAGGTGCTCAAGTATTCCACCATTTAAGGTACACGATAAGTTGTTTATTTCTTCAGTTGAGAAATCAAACCTTGCGAATACGTTTAGTAAGAACCACACCATAGCTATGCATCTAAGCGATGTAAATATGGAGGATGAAGTTGCTAACACTATTCAGGAGTTATCTCAATTGCCAGCTGAAAGTTCTTATGTAACAAATATTACCAAAGTCAAAGAATTGATCAAAAAGTCAAAATCAAAAAAGTCTGCTGGTCTTGATAATATTAACAATATATTAACTAAAGCATTACCACCTGTTGAAATCAAGTATTTAACGTTTATTTTCAACGCTTGTCTCAGGAACTGTTATTTTCCGGACTGCTGGAAAACAGCAAAAGTATTTCCTATTGCGAAACCCGGCAAACCGAAGAATAACCCTGAGAGTTACAGACCTATTAGTCTTCTAAGCTGTCTGAGCAAGCTTTTAGAAACAATTATTAAGGAAAAAATTGATCTTTTCGGTGAAACCCATAATATCATACCCAATTTTCAGTTCGGTTTTCGTAGTGGTCACAGCACAATCCACCAAGTGTTGCGTATTAAAAACCACATAACTAATAGATTCTTCGACAAGAAGTCAACAGGACTAGTACTTTTTGACATCGAAAAAGCCTTTGATACGGTTTGGCATGATGGCATGAGTTATAAGCTTCTCAAATTTAATCTGCCCATACAGCTTATTAAAATTATTCAGAGCTTTCTTTGTTCCAGAAAATGTGTTGTTAATATAGGAACTGACAAATCCACTGCTCACCAAATCCAATATGGCATACCTCAAGGCTCGGTCCTTGGAGCCACATTATTTACCTTGTATGTCTCAGTTTTACCCTGTCTTGGTGAAAATATTCATGTAGCTATGTTTGCCGATGATACGGCCATTTTTTCTTCGGGTGCCTTGTTTATTAAGGTCTACAACTCTCTTCAAGCAGCTCTTGATAAAGTATTAATTTATTTCAGTAAATGGAAGATAAAAGTAAATTGTAATAAAACACAAGCTGTCTGGTTTTCAAGATGTAGGAAATCCTGCTACCTACCTAATGGCACTAAACTCCGTATGTGTTCTGTTGATATCGACTGATCGGATGACTGTAGATATTTAGGTATTATCTTAGACAAAAAACTCACCTTTCAAAAACACATCACTACCACAATTGACAAAATCAACAAAGTTGTTAGAGTTCTTTATCCATTAGTATGTAAAAAGTCAAGGCATACCCTCGAAAATAAAATTATAATTTTTAAAACAATTTTCCAACCCATTCTCCTGTACGGTAACCTGAAACATGTGCAATATTAATCTTAAGTTTCAAATAAGGGTTTTTTTCTTGTAGTTTTTCCTTAATTATTCATTATTTAGTAAAATTGTACTATTTTCATTATACAGATTTAAGATCATAGTTGTAAAGGAATTGTCCTAAATCACTAAAAAAGAACTAGTTGCAAATTCTTCATTTATAAATTGTATTGGATTATCCACTTTAACAAAATTGAATTGAATTGAATTCCTATAAGGACAGAAAGGGATTTCCTATCCTTTACATAAACTTGATTCAATAGCTTCCCCAACTTCAATATTAACAATTTCAACAGGATTTCTAACATTCCTTATAATACTATCAACCAATCTCCATTAGCTTTTTCGAGCAAATCAGCGTAGTAGTTATTACGTGTATCTTCAATATTTTTATAAATGGTTTTGCAATGGTTTTAAATTATGTGAATGTTTCTAACGCCTCATACTAAGCTTTTTACTTGCATCTATACCTATAGGGCAAGTATTGCTTTCGTGAAATAATTCGAACTCGAGATTTTAATCAAACTTGACATTACTATGATGGAGAAGTCCAAAAAAGTAGGTCCGCCAATTCCGTTTGTCTGTCAGTCTGTCAGTTTGTCAGTCAGTCAGTCTGTCTGTCTGTCTGTGGGTCTGTCTGTTGGTCTGTATGTCTGTCTGTCTGTCTGTCGGTCTGTATATTCGACTACAGCCTAAACGGCTAGACTGATTTACTTCAAACTTCATATATAGGGTCTTTAGGATAATCCCTAGAGGCGAAATTTGAATTTCCATTCTAACCCCAAAATTAAGGGTAGTTTACTTAAGGCCGATTTCAGTTTAAATGTATTTTCTCGAAAACGGCTCTAACGATTTCGATAAAATTTGGTGTGTGGGTTAGTTTGGGCATATGCTATGAGGTGGCATACCACATTTTTTCGGAAAAATCGAATAACGGTGATATTGAAAATCAGCTGTTTCTCGGGTATTTGTTCGGCGGTTATGCTAAAAATAAATATTTCTAAGTCATAAGACAAGTGCAAAATAATGGCGTACCAAATTTTGGAATTGCCACCCCCACTTTTATAAAACTTTTTTTTTAAAAATTTTTACTATAAATTGAGAAAAAATTATTTAAGCAAAGTAATAGGCGTTAAAATTTTCTATAATTCACTCAAACACCTTATCTGACCACGCCCACTTTTTAAAGGTGTTTTTTTAAAAACAAAACATTGAGTAAACTCCTACAATGTTATGACTATTATTCCATCGAAACGCGGAATGCCACGCCTTTTTGCTGGGAAGAACAAGACTTGGACTTTAATTCTGATAAAATTATACACTTATAGCATTACGGTGCAAGTACGTACGACCCAGTCGTGCATTTTATTAGTCATCCTTGGCTTCAAACGTTTCTTGTTTCCAGAGTTATGGTTTAATAACAATGTACTAATTTAATGTGGTTTTGCAAAATGTTGATAAAAATATCAAAAGCAGTAGAGGGATTAGTCTCCGAATAAATCGGCTCCCAGAATTTATATTTCAAATTTTCTTTTAATGAGGCAAAATCAACGCGATATTTCAATATATTGGGTAAAGGTTTTTCGCTTACAGAATGGTTACAATCACTTTAGCAATTAAACGTAATCATACTATGATCTGTAAGCTTAAGATCATAGACTTTACCACTAAAAAAGTGTTGGTATTTTTACTAGTTCTTAGAAAACTATGATCAATGCAACTCTTAGAAGAATCGGTTACACTGGTAGGTTCGTTTACAAAACTCTTATAATAACTTACATAATGTTAATATCTTCCATACCAATTACATGCATTGAAAACTAAATTAGGGACAGATTTAAAAACATTCATATTTTAACAAAATCAGCTGCAAAATTGATTCTTATAAGCCTGTCACTCTCTTTCTTCCTCATTTGAATAGTCCCATTTCTCGTCCAAACATATTTATACCCCTTTGTGGCTTTCATCGACATTGCGGTGTTTGGTATTTGTCTTTTTTGATACGATAAGCATTCGTTAATGACCATGTTCTCCGATCTTGCTTGTGCGTTAAGTATGTTGGTTCTCAGCTGTTCTTTTTTTCTTCTCTTTGAATTAATCATCGTGACCGAATGGTAGTGATGCGAATATATGGCAGCACAAGCGCTAACACGAAGCCTTTCACTATCAACTCCTACTCTACACCTTCACGTGGTGGCTGCTAGGTACCTAGCACCTCGACTGGAGATTGGGTAACCAACCCCTTTGGATGGTCGTTTAGTGGTAGCGAACAAGAGAGGGAGAAGGGGTGCTTTCTCACTTGAGCACTTCCTCTTGATACAGGCGGCAGCGAACGAACTCCCTAGATGGAATCAACCGTGGCGTCTACCACTGAGTCAGTATTGGAAAAGAGTTGGTGGCGGATGAACCCTGAACGTGCCAACGGCAGCGCTCGCATCCCCGAAGCGGAATACTGACTCCGGAATATCCGACCCCGTGTCCCTGGGGTATTAAGTGGAACTAGCCCTCCAGGTTGGGAGTTGAGTGTCGGGGTAACTTCCCTACCACGGAAAAAAATCCATAGTTACGAAGCAACCAATAGCCTCGAATAAGGATGACCCTGCAGTTAAAAACCCCAGCAAACGAAACAAGGACAAGGCCCTAGACTGCTATAAAGCAGATATTACCGCCATCCAAGAAGTGCGATGGGATGGGTCGGGCAAAAAGAGGATGAAAAACTGTGACATATATTACGGTGACTGCTTTAGAGAACAGAAACAGTGCTAATTCGGATGCGGATTTGTTGTAAGGGGCAGAGTTAGGCAAGAAGTTGAGCTTTCGACACGTAAGTGAGCGTCTTACGACAATCCGCATCAAGGCTAAATTCGCCAACATAAGCCTAATATGCGCTCACGCCCCCACAGAGGACGACGAATGCCGGCACGCACATGCAGCTAAACAAGGGGCATACAAAGCGGCGCTGCAAAGAAGGACAAGGGCTTCTAAAATGAATATAAACACTAATTATTACCAACCATTACAAAGTCTGATGGAGGCCATGGCTCGATGCATTGTCAAAACATCTGACTGCAAATCTATTGATGTCATCAAGTGCACAAATTGCAGTGAGCCACATAAATCCACCGATCCTGAATGCATCAGCCGAATGCAGTATCTGGATATTCGCCTCAAATTGTCTCCACGTGGACGTGGTATAAACAATTCAACCTTCTTACAGTCTCCGATCGATAAGCAACAACCGCTTCCTGATCGATTTTCTCTCGTTAATTTTCCTCCACTTCCACGATCTGGTCGTCAATCTTCACTTCCTTCATCTACCCGGGCTCCTGTCCTCGATCAACCTCAGCTACCTTCCAACAGTGATGTGCTACACTCTACGAGTAATCCACCTGTAACTCTTAATAATGATAATTTGTTCTCTTTTAGCGAGATTCTAAATGCCAAGCTTAGTGCTTGTCACACCAAATCTGACAAATTTAACGTCATTACCTCATTAGCTATCAAATACTTATATACTAAAAATCATGTCAATTAACTCTCTTAGCATTATAACTTGGAATGCAAGAAGCATCAAGAATAAACAAAATGAATTTTTTAATTTCTTAATTAATTATAATATTGATATTGCACTTGTTTCTGAAACCTGGCTCAAACACGAAATTTCTTTTTCTCATCCCAATTGTTATCGCCTAGACAGAGTACATTCTAGTGGTGGCGGTGTTGCCATTGTTCTGCAAAAATGCATTGAACATACCTTGCGTCCTTCATCGCGCCTTACATTAATTGAGGAAATTATTATTGATGTTACATTAAGTGATAACTACAAAGTAAGTATCTTTTCGGTCTACTTCCCTGGAGGAAATAGAAACATTGGAAAATCCACTTACTTTAAGCGGGATCTGCATAAATGGTTTCGACTTAACGCTCGTAACAAGGTACTTATCGGTGGAGATCTTAACTGTCGACATCGGTTGTGGAATTGTCTTAAAGCAAACTGCTGGGGTAACATCTTTTTAGATGTTACTGAATCCAGCCCAAGTTTTTCCATACTTCATCCACTTTTGCCCACTTATATACCCTCGTCTACTAACAAGAACCCTTCAACTCTCGATTTTTATATTACCAATATTCCAAATTACTGCTCAGAACCATTAACTCTTAATGCGTTAAGTTCAGACCATCTTCCTCACTGTTAATAATATAGTATCGGTCAAACGTACCAGTTTATACTACAATAATTCCGCCGCCAACTGGAATGGTTATAAATCATATATAAACAGGAACTTGGTTCTAGGCGATACTAGCCTAAGTTCTATAACCTGCAGCGAGCACATTGATCTTTTATGTAACAATTTTGTTTCTGTTATTAATAAAGCGGCCGATCTTACGATACCTAAACGTTCCACAACTACAGTTAATCAAGCACCTCTTCCTGAAAATATTTTATATCTGATTAGGCTACGAAACTCTGAAAGAAGAAAATGGCTTCGTTACAGAATCGATTGCTTCCTATATAATGTTAAACTCTTAAATAATACCATTAAGGACGAAATCACAGCATTTAGGAACAGATGTTGGAATAACCATCTATTCTCTCTTGACAAAAGGAGCAAACCATTCTGGAAAATTTCGAAACTTCTGAAAAAGAGGTGCTCAAGTATTCCACCATTTAAGGTACACGATAAGTTGTTTATTTCTTCAGTTGAGAAATCAAACCTTGCGAATACGTTTAGTAAGAACCACACCATAGCTATGCATCTAAGCGATGTAAATATGGAGGATGAAGTTGCTAACACTATTCAGGAGTTATCTCAATTGCCAGCTGAAAGTTCTTATGTAACAAATATTACCAAAGTCAAAGAATTGATCAAAAAGTCAAAATCAAAAAAGTCTGCTGGTCTTGATAATATTAACAATATATTAACTAAAGCATTACCACCTGTTGAAATCAAGTATTTAACGTTTAATTTCAACGCTTGTCTCAGGAACTGTTATTTTCCGGACTGCTGGAAAACAGCAAAAGTATTTCCTATTGCGAAACCCGGCAAACCGAAGAATAACCCTGAGAGTTACAGACCTATTAGTCTTCTAAGCTGTCTGAGCAAGCTTTTAGAAACAATTATTAAGGAAAAAATTGATCTTTTCGGTGAAACCCATAATATCATACCCAATTTTCAGTTCGGTTTTCGTAGTGGTCACAGCACAATCCACCAAGTGTTGCGTATTAAAAACCACATAACTAATAGATTCTTCGACAAGAAGTCAACAGGACTAGTACTTTTTGACATCGAAAAAGCCTTTGATACGGTTTGGCATGATGGCATTAGTTATAAGCTTCTCAAATTTAATCTGCCCATACAGCTTACTAAAATTATTCAGAGCTTTCTTTGTTCCAGAAAATATGTTGTTAATATAGGAACTGACAAATCCACTGCTCACCAAATCCAATATGGCATACCTCAAGGCTCGGTCCTTGGACACACATTATTTACCTTGTATGTCTCAGTTTTACCCTGTCTTGGTGAAAATATTCATGTAGCTATGTTTGCCGATGATACGGCCATTTTTTCTTCGGGTGCCTTGTTTATTAAGGTCTACAACTCTCTTCAAGCAGCTCTTGATAAAGTATTAATTTATTTCAGTAAATGGAAGGTAAAAGTAAATTGTAATAAAACACAAGCTGTCTGGTTTTCAAGATGTAGGAAATCCTGCTACCTACCTAATGGCACTAAACTCCGTATGTGTTCTGTTGATATCGACTGATCGGATGACTGTAGATATTTAGGTATTATCTTAGACAAAAAACTAACCTTTCAAAAACACATCACTACCACAATTGACAAAATCAACAAAGTTGTTAGAGTTCTTTATCCATTAGTATGTGGTACCCTCGAAAATAAAATTATAATTTTTAAAACAATTTTCCAACCCATTCTCCTGTACGGTGTCCCTGTATGGTGTTATTGTGCTCGTACACACGAAATAAAATTGCAAAGGTGTCAAAATAAAATTCTGAAAATGATGCTCAATTTACCATGCCATTATTCGACACGGCAACTTCATGTCAATGCCAACGTTAAATCAATAGAATTCCTTACTGACAAAATCAATCGTAACGTTTTTAGTAACTGTTCTATTTCTGACAATGTTCTCGTTTTCCGTCTTGCGTTATCCTAGATGTAATATTTACTCTGTTTATAAAAATCTATCGTAGTCATTATAACATTAAAATAACCTGAAACGTGTGCAATATTAATCTTAAGTTTCAAATAAGAGTTTTTTTCTTGTAGTTTTTCCTTAATTATTCATTATTTAGTAAAATTGTACTATTTTCATTATATAGATTTAAGATCATAGTTGTAAAGGAATTGTCCTAAATCGCAAAAAAAAACTAGTTGCAAATTCTTTAATTATAAATTGTATTATCTACTTTAATAAAATTGAATTGAATTGAATTCCTATAAGGACAGAAAGGGACTTCCTATCCTTTAGCATAATTTGGTCGGTCCTACTCTCTTCAAAGCAAGGCCATAGGCTTCTGGTGATCACACAGGTGTCGAGGGAGGTCCATCTACTATTGGCCTCACTTCTGGCCAAGATCATATAAGACAGCCATACGTCAGAATAGGTCTTACTATCGTCGTATACATCCATAGAATAATTCTAGGTTTTGGACCACAGTTCTTTCCAAATATTCTACTACAAGTATAGAAGGCTATAGTTGCTTTATTAATTCTTTCATTGATATTAGGTCTCCAGCTCATTTTTTTATCAAGAACGAGTCCTAGGTATCTTGCGCTATCCTAGATTTTAAGTGGAGTACCCCCATGAACGGTAATGTGAACTCAGGAATTTTCCTTCTGTTGGTAAATAATATCAGCTCGGCTTTATGGGGATTGACCGCTAGTCCACATTTCTCAGCCCAGGTGACTAGGATCTTAAGCGCGTTCTCCAATATTTCGCTAAGGGTAGGTAAAAATCTACCTGTGGCCTGCAATACTATGTCATCCGCATATGCAATGGCCGGCACCACTGTGCCTGAGTTGTAGCAGCACCTCATTTAGTACAATGACCCATAATAGCGGTGAGAGGGTACCTCTGGAGGCGAATGCTTCCATCTTTGTACCCTCGTGTTCTGCAATAATGTGTCTTTCCTCAAGAATTGCAACAATCCAGTTGGTGAGTGAATCGTGAATCTTGAGATTTAACAGGGTTCTACGAACCGCATCCGTTTTGACATTATTAAAAGCACCTTCAATGTCGAAGAATGCGGCGAGAGTGAATTCCTTGTCTTTTAAGGACTTCTCGATAGAGCCGTCTACGCAGTGTAGCGCCTTTTTCCTTTGGTATAAGCGTGTTGGGCTGTTGACATGACCTCGGGACGAAGTCTGCTACGAATGTAGATATCGGCTAATCTTTCTAATGTTTTCAAAATGAAAGAGGATAGGCTAATAGGCCTGAAATCTTTGGCGGTGGTGTGGCTTGGCTTTCCAGCTTTGGGTATGAACACCTCCTTGACCTCTCTCCATGTTCTAGGGATATGTCTGTGTTTGAGACTGCTGATAAATAGTTCTCTGGGTACCGGAATTACCGTACTTGAGGTGCTCTGAAGCATGATCGGTATGATTCCGTCCAGCCCTGGTGATTTATAAGGTGAGAATGAACCTATTGCCCACTCAATTCTCTCCTCTGAAATCAAGTCAGCTGGTAACTCATATTCCGTGTTAGTATTTCTTACTGAGCTATCGACAGGTTAAGTTGCACTCCCAGGGAAGTGGGTGCTAATAAGGAATTTAAGTGACCCAGAATAAGATTCAGTCCAATTACCGTCGGGATCCTTAAGTGATCCAATAGCCACAGATTGTCTTGAGAGGATCTTTCGAAGTCTCGCAGATTCTGTAGTTCCGTTTATGTGATTACAGAAGCTCTGCCAAGACCGATGCTTTGCTTTTTGCGTCTCGCTTTTGAACCTTCTCTGAATGTCTTTATATCGACCCCAGTCCATCTGAGTGCGGTCTTTTGGCAGCATTGAGGAGACTCCTAGTAGCCCTCCTGATGTCTGCCAGCTCTTTGTTCCACCATGGAGGCGATTTCTTACACTTCCCTTTGGTCACCGGACAAGCTATATTAAAAGCATCTTTGGAGATATTGGCGACTTCCACGGCTTTTTGATCGATGTCGGAAGGACACTGCAAGTTACATTCACTATTTTATTGACGACGTCCAAGTTGGTTCTCCTGGGATTCCTATACGGTTTATAAGAGTCTTAAGAGGACCGCAGGACACAGTCAATAATCTTGTGATCAGAGAATGATTTCACCTCCAGAACTTTCCAATTCTCAATTAAGAGAGAACTCGAATTACTTGCTAGGGTTATATCTATTACTTCTTGCCTATTCCTAACTACGAAGGTAGGGTCACTACCCCTAGTGGCTATTATTAGGCTATTTTCTATAATAAACTCAAATAAGGACTCACCGCGGTAGTTAGTATCACTGCTGACCCATTGCACATGGTGCGAGTTAGCGTCGCATCCCAAGAGTAGGTCCCATCCTTCGTCTCTTGCCCTCTGCACTAGTTCGCGGGTTAATGAGGATGGTGGGAGGGTGATTACGCATGTAGATGGCTGATAAAATCAGTGAGGAAAGCCCCCTGCGCTCCAGCCTTATCACCATGTGGTCCATGTCACTATAGTTAGACAGAAGAAATATGTTAATATGTCTCCTGGCTACTATACAAGTTCTGTTCTTACCATCTGCGCTACATGGAGTCGCGCTATACGTGGCAAAGTCTTTATGCCCGAGCCCGCTGATCTTGCCACGGGAGATCCATGGCTCTTGCACTAAGGCAACATCTATGTTGTTGGTACCTAAGAAATAGATGAGGTTAGCGCTAGCTGCAATGCTATGGTGGAGGTTAATTTGTACAATTTTCATCATTGTCTTACTTTAGCACCAGCATCCTTGTTCTATCTCACTGCACCGTCGAAGAAGGGACGGACTTTGCAGCGAGCGATTCCGGTACGCACCTTTTTGCTGTACCTTCGGAGCATAGGCAGGGATCTGTAGTTAAGAAGAACCACTATCTCCGTTTCATGCTCTGAATGCTCGCCCATTTCTGCGGCCTCTCAGTTTTCGCTATAAAGCTCAGGATTGAGGAGTCGGAGATTTCTCTCAATCCTTTCTCTGGGTATGTGAGGGCCAGGGATCAAAATACGCCCCTTCGGTCTAGTGTACTCAAGCAGGTCCTTCTTTTCGACTAGTCGAATGTCGGCGTTTGCCCATGGAGCCTGCGTACCAGACACGAAGGATTTGAGCCAGTTAAGGGTGAACTCGTTGTCACACCTTAATAGGTTGAACCCTTTGAAGGTGGTGGGCTGCTCGAAGAGGGGGGAGGATCCCTTGTTATTGACAATAGAGTCCATTGCCTTTCAAATGATGGTTCAGTTTATCTGCCTCTACTACCAGGAGCGCCTCCTTCCTCAACGGAGGGGTTAACCCAGTCAACGTTGAGGTTGAAGGTGGCTCTGATGTTGGCATAATACCTGCAGTAGTGGAAGACTCCCTGTGACCGGATAATGAGACAATCCCCTGTCCTGACTGGCGATGGCTTGTCGCGAACTTGGGTGGTCCCATCAGCCCATCAATGCGCTGTTCTGTTACAGGTGTTGTCACCACCAGAGATGCTGACAACTCCTGCAAGTAGGCCCTTGCATTATGGAGTCTTTTCCTTTCCAGCTCCGTGAGTTTGTCCCACCTCTTTATCCCTAATCTCTTAACTGTCAGCTTGCAGTTCCTAGACCGCTTTGAGCTGTTGGACCAGTTAGAGAAGGACGAGCTGGCGACGGAACAGTTGTCACTGGTATCTAGAAAGAGGTTTTCCAGATGCAGGTCAACTGGCCCGACGCTTTCCCCGTCCGAAACAAGGAGAAGAGCTTCTTCTGTTTTAGTATCTGAATCGGTTTTTTTTAAGCTAGAAGTGCCCGATTCAGTTACACTCTTCGCTTTTTTAGTTGTTTTTGTTCATTTTGGTTCATTATTGGGTCCCACGAGTAAGGGGAAGAAGAGGTCCACCTGCACTCACCCCCTGTATGCAGGTAAGGGGAATTTTTTTAAAACTGAAGGGCCCAAGGTATTCAGAGTTTGCGCTAGGGACTGAGCTCCCCCCCCAGCCATGCAGGTCTCAGCGCGTCGAACCTTACCTTGGGTGATCACCTTTTGATTTCTAGGTCCCCTCACGGTCGAATCATTCCTGGGAAAACATGTAGTTTTCTCACTTGATAAGACCGTAAGTTAAAGGGAAGTAGAGTAAGCCCCTCTAACACGGCAAGGTAGGGAGCGAGGAGAGACGGCGATGGCTTACGCGAATAAACTTTAACAACTATCCTACACGAACTACTATTTCTACTATTTCACTTTTAAACACTATCAAATAAAAAACACTAACTATCTTTTCCTTGAAGTTGGTGATCATTCCCTGAACTAAACTCTTGGTTCAGGAATAGTCCTCTAGACTCGTCCAGGATTTTCGGGTTTCTATCTTCTCGTCCTGGCTTCCTGGTTTTGGTTTTTAAATCTGTCTCCTCTTTAGTTGTCCCCTGTGGGAACTCCTCTCGTGGCTATTTCTTGTGTTTCTTTTCTCCTTGTCTTCTGCTAAGCAGAACTTCTCGTCTATCTAGCAGATCTAGAACTGGTTTGCTGAAACAAGTCCACCTTCTTCGCATAGATTCTCTCACACACACACTCTTGAGGTGAATTCAGCCGTTTCCAACGTTATTGACAACGAAAAGTTCCTGGCGCCTGTCTCTCTGGCGGGGAATTGTATTGGTGTTCGCGGAGACTGAATTCGCCTCGGTCTCTCCGCTGCAGTTGATCTAGCTGCCAGAACAAAAGGAATCACATCCAGAGCTCTGACAGCTTCCTTTCTTACTCTGTTCGTTTAAAGATTTCAGTGACTGCTTAGGTTCGCATCCGCTCTTCTGACCAGAGCTAATTATCAAACTCTCTCAAGTGACCCGAAAAGGAAAAATAACTGCGGAACTACCTATCGCGTAAACCATGGTGCAGTCATTAAGGCCAAAAAGGTACCCAGAGAATCGGGAGCTATCTTTTACAAAATAGTTTCGAGTTTCTCTTTTTAGAGATTATAATTCAGGGTTTATGGCGAAGAGAACAAACAATACATGGATTAGGTGGGGGCTTCCTGGCCTTGTAATTTGGACCGCAGAATGTTTTTTCGCTTCACCTCATTTTGAAACTGGTAGTCCTGGAAAAGGTCAGGATGAGTCTCCAGGCGGTCTACCTAGCTCTTCCTGCTTCAGACTCGTCCGTCTGGCCCCGGGATACCTGTTTTGTCATCCCCTTCGAGCATATGAGAGAGAGTGAGTACTGAGTTGTAAATCAACCCAGAAGGGCTCAGTTAACCCATAACTCTCAGAGAACGACGGGTAAAAGAGAAAGGCAAAAAAACGTGGATGGGTGTGAGTTAGTTAATGAAATTAAGAATTTTTACTATTGACGTAAATGTCAACGTGTATTAATTCGTTTACATCAGATGGAGTTTTTTGGATTTCTTTTTGATAGGATTTCTATCGTATATTGCTGCGGTACATGCGGTATACGGTATAATTGGCTATAATATCTGAATGCCCAGTCTCTATCTTATGAAACAAAGATATTCGCCGTGCAGCTGCTTCTTCATTCCTTAAATTTTTTGCAAAGTGGCTACATTTTATAAATTTCATATGTAGGTTGTGAGAAAAGAGATCTATAAGTTTTTGTTGTACAACATTGTACAATGAGTCGCTTATTTTGCTACCTTACCTCTACTAATATGCCTTCGGACTATATCAGAGATGTTATCAGGCTTCTATCAATATACACATACTCACAAAATTATTCGCACAAAGCCTTAATCACCGAAGATTATGAAATAAAAAAATGTCCATGGTTCAAAAAAGATTTTTTTTAATTCAGAGATGTTTTTCAATTCATATATTTATAAGTAGTAACAAAAAAAACCTTATTTGTGTCATATGTATGTATGTTAAAAAAACAAAAAAAAAACAGATGACATCAATTATAACTAACACAAAATTATGAGCACAAAGAGAAATAAAGTGCACGACTGGGTCGTACGTACTTGCATCGTAATGCTATAAGTGTATAATTTTATCAGGATTAAAGTCCAAGTCTTGCTCTTCCCAGTAAAGTAGGCGTGGCATTCCGCGTTTCGATGGAATGATAGTCATAACATTGTAGGAGTTTACTCAATGTTTTGTTTTAAAAAAAAAAAATTTAAAAAGTGGGCGTGGCCAAATAAGGTGTTTGAGTGAATTATAGAAAATTTTGACGCCTATTGCTTTGCGTAGATAATTTTTTCTCAATTTTTAGTAAAAATTTTGAAAAAATATTTTTATAAAAGTGGGCGTGGCGGTTCCAAAATTTGGTACGCTTTTATTTTACACTTGTCTTATAACCTATTATTTTAAGCCCAGTCGCCGAACAAATACCCTAGAAACAGCTGATTTTCAATATTAACGTTATTCGTGAAAAACGTGGTATGCCACCTCATAGCATATGCCCAAACTAACCCACACACCAAATTTGATCGAAACCTTTAGAGCCGTTTTCTTGAAAATCCATTTTAACTGAAATCGGCCTTAAGTAAACTACCCTTAATTTTGAGGTTAGAATGAAAATTCAAATTTCGCCTCTAGGGAATATCCTACAGACCCTATATATGAAGTTTGAAGTAAATCCGTAAAGCCGTTTAGGTTGTAGTCGAATATACAGACAGACAGACGGAATTGCCGGACCTACTTTTATGGACTTCTCCATCATAGTAATGTCAAGTTTGATTAAAATCTCGAGATTGATTTTTTTCAAGATTGCAGTACTTTCCCTATAGGTAGGTGCAAGTAAAAATGTAGAAAAATAGTAAGTTATAAACAAATTTTGTCTCAAATTAATAGCAAGTTGCACCTATAAATAAATAAATATTTGACGCTTGGTCGATGGGACCCAGGGCCTAGCTTCTCACAACCATTCGTGTTGTGCTTGTTATATTCTTTACACGAATGGAAGGGGTCTGCTGTTTAATGCCGTATCCGAAGGGCAGTTTGTATTTGAGAAGCTTTCTCAGGACAACTGTACTCTCGGATGTTTGTCAGACGCTCGTGAGAGGTGGGGCCGTGAAAAACAACCCCTTGCTCCATAGTTCAACGCACTAACCACTAAGCCACGGCGCTCCCGCGCAAGTTGCGCAAGTTGCACCTCCTTTAGCTTTTATAACAGCCTGTAAGCGTCTCGGCATACTACCAACCAGTTTTTTTTGTGAATTCGGGACTAATTAAGTCCCATTCCTGTCGAAGAGCCTCTTTTAGCGTTTTCTTACTGGTTATAACTTGGTTTCTGATTTTTTGCTCAAGCTCTGCCCAAAGGTGCTCTATTGGGTTAATGTCAGGGGACTGCGGAGGTGTTTTTAGCTGTTTTGGTGCATTGAATAGCAACCACATCTTGACTATATGAGCAGTATGTTTGGGGTCATTGTCTTGTTGAAAGACGTATTGCTCACCTAACCCCATCTTGGAAGCACTTTGTTGGAGATTTCGTTCTAAAATATCGAGATAACTATACTGGTTCATAGTACTCTCAATAAACTCCATAGTACCGACTCCACACTCAGACATGCAATTTTGTTATGACTGAATATTTTTCCATTTTTTTTTTGTTTTTGTTCGACTAACACTATTTGAAATTAAATGATTTATTACGGTGTCTAATATAGGTATGTGATCGTTGAGGTTTTCTTTCTGTGAATAAGTCGTTGAAATATGCATAGATTCATTACAGTTAATGTGTTCTTGAGATGTTTCATCAAAAAATTTATGTTAATTGGTATTCAAATTTTCAATATCATTTTCATGTTTTACCACATTAAATACATTTATTTCATTTATATTTGAATTTACCCTACTTAAAAAGTCTGCTTTTTTATTTTCCTTACCCCTTATATAATCTATTCTAATGTCTTATTCTCCTAATTGTACTTACAAACCTGGCCACATTAACCGTAACAAGGTGTTTTAAAGAAATATTTCAATTTCTAAGGCGTATTTTGTGATAACACCCTTAACATTTGGAAAATATTGTCCATTTTTCTTCTTCCTATTCAATTTTACTCAAAATAAAGTATTAAGATCACAGTGATTCGTGGGAACCAAAAGATAAAGGTTACAATCATGACCAAATACAAGAAGTCAAACAGTGAGCAAAAAAAAATGTTTCTAAATTTAAAAAAATTATCGTACACATATGGCTGCGATAGTAAAATGTTCAGCTGCCCCTGATTTCGTTCGATTTTATTGTTTTAACAACTTCCGAATAGTAGTCGGCATCCTCGTTAACTCGTTAAAAAATAATGTCTTAAATCCTGAACCTTTGAAACGACCTAAACCTATACCCTTCTTCTCTTACCTATTATATTGTATATGTTATTGGCTCTGTGTTCCAACTTTATTAAACTACTTGTTACAGTTTCCTTATACTTTTTACAATTACTAAATGGCTTAGACATGCATTATCAATGGTATTTACTATGCCTCTAAAGTTAACTACATATGTAATTCTTTAAGTTTCTACCGCTTATTGTATTAACAAAAGTTAACTTACTTTCTATCTCTCTTACTTGTTCCTTAAGTATAAGCCACTGTTTTCGCTTAAGTTCCTGATGTCGACGTTCCTAGACATGGACTTGTGGCATCAGATAATTCTGAAAATGGGGTATTATTACCTTTGTTGTATTTTTGTTCTTTATTCTTAACTATCTTACTATTCTTAACTTTATCTTTTAACTATCACGTAATCTTCTTTTTCTTTTAAAATTTCGTATGGTTCCTTATATCGTGGTTCTAATTTTCCTTTAACAACATTTCGAATTCGAATTAGAATTTTTTGCCCTACATTATATTCTGTTTGTTTTCCTATCATCTTACCATATCTTACTTTAGACTCCTGTTTTTTAAATGTTTACTCTTGCCTTTGAGGTTTTATCTAATAGAACGACACTCAATTCGTCTAAATAATCGAAAACAGTTTTTACTCTCACCTATACTTATAGGGCAAGTACTGCTTCCGTGAAAAAAATCGAACTCGAGATTTGAATCAAACTTGACATTACTGTCATGGAGAAATCCAACAAAGTGGGTCGGGCAATTCCGTCTGTCTGTCTGTCTATCTGTATGAGCGACTGCAGCCTAAGCGGCTGGACGGATTTGATTCAAACTTCATATATAGGATCTGTGGGATAATCCCTAGAGTAGAAATTGGAATAATCATTCTAACCTTAAAATTAAGGGTAGTTTACTTATGGCCGATATGGGTTAAAATGAATTTTCTCAAAAACGGCTCTAACAATTTCGATAAAATGTGGTATTTGGGTTAGGTTGGATATGCGCTAGAGGTGGCATACCACGTTTTAGCGAAAAATTCGAATAACGGTAATATTGAAAATCAGCTGTTTTTCGGGTATTTACTCGGCGATTGGGCTAAAAAATAATATTTCTAGGTTATAAGACAAATGCCATTCCCACTTTTAAAAAAACTTTTTTTTATTTTTACTAGAAATTGAGAAATAATTATTTAAGCAAAGAAATAGGCCTTACTGTTTTCTATAATTCACTCAGACGCCTTATATGGCCACGCCCACTTTTTAAGGGCGTTTTTATAAAAACAAAACATTGAGTAAACTCCTACAATGTTATGACTATTATTCCATCGAAACGTGGAATGCCACGTTTGGGAAGAGCAAGAGTTGGACCTCAATCCTGATAAAATTTTACACTTATAGCATTACGGTGCAAGTACGTACGACCAGTCGTGCGCTTTATTATATTTAATTTCGTATTCAAACTCCTCGAGTTTAAGCCTCCATCTAACACGTCTGGATCCATAATCCTTGACATTAAATAACCAAGTTAGTGGTCTGTGGTCCATTTGGACAATGAATTTTCGATCATAGATGTATGGCCGCAACTGTTTAGCAGCCCAAACAATTGCCAAATATTATTTTTCTGTCTTGCTGTAATTGCGGTAAGCTTTATTTAGTGTCCTACCGACATATTGGATTGGGAAATCCTTCCCATTAATTTTCTGACTAAAAATGCTCCTACTCCGTTATTCGATGCATCAGTTGATATTGCAAACATCTTACTATAGCCCGGATACTGTAGTATTGGGTACTTAGTAATCGCAGTCTTTAGACTATCAAATGATTGTTGTTGTTCTGTACCCTAGTAAAATTAGACATCCTTCTTCAGAAGCCTGTTTAATGGCTCTGCTATCTTGCCAAAAATTTGGATGAATTTTCTATAATATCAGATCATTCCGAGAAAGGATTTTATACCCTTTGCATTTACAGGAGGTTGAATTCTAGCCACGCTTTCGATTTTGTTTGGGTCTGGCTTTACCCCGTTATCAGTAATTATGTATGTGTCCTAAGTATTGGACCTCTTTGCGAAGGAATTCGCATTTATCGTGCTCCAGTTTTAAATTAGCAGCCCTAATTTGATCAAGTACTTCTATTAGTTTTTGATTATGTTCTTCAAGACTCTGCCTATTCACGACTACGTCGTCGTGGTATGCAAAGCTTTTGATGACTTTTAGCCCTGTTAGTACTGTGCTTATTAGTCGTTGAAAACATGCCAGAGCATTTTGATTTGATGCCGGCTCTACCGGCACTTTATTAAGCTTAATACAAGCTATACTTAAACAAACTAAGCTTACAAACTTTCCAACTAAACTTACAAACTATCAAGAGAAAAAAGAGGGGGTAGGGTTAGAAGAGAGGGGATGTGAGATAGTGGTTAGGCAGAATTGGGGCGACGGTGAAGGAAATTCCGAAGGTTGGCCCTGCTATAGTGAAAATCAAAGGAGCTATCCATATTGTTAGCCGAACGAAGCATTCTAGGGAGAGGCGCATTATAGCCATAATTGGTGCGGTGAGTTCTGAGTCGGAAAAGGGGAGTAGACCTGAGGCACCGGGAGTTGGTATTGAATGAGACCGATGCAAGAAGCGATGGGGAATCGATGTGACCAGATATTAAACGATGTAGAAATAGAAGGTCGGCATTTACGCGGCGGTTTTCGAGGGACTGTAGATTGATCAGTTTAGCGGGTAACCCGTCAGGACCGGGGGAGTAGTCATCCTTAAGATTGTAAATCTTCTCCGTGACAAGTTGCGAAGTGATATTGACCGAGACTAAGAATGTTTGAGCGCAGTTATCCATGTAAGAGAAGTAGTCAAGGTCAGGTTCGGGGGTGTGGTCAGTAAACGACTGGCTAAAAAAGTGAGCAAATAGGTTTGCAACAGTTTTAGGGTCCGACGAGGAGGTGTTGGCAAGTTTGAGGGTAGATGGATAGCTGTCGGATTTACGTTTCGAATTTATGAAATGATAAAAACGCTTAGGGTCAGAAATTAGATTTGATTGCATACGGACAATGTAATCATGATAAAGAACCTCGCTTAGTTCAGCGAAGTGTTTATGTGTGTGCTGATAAAGGGAGTAGTCAGAGTCAGAGCGAGATTTAAGGAATGCCCTCCAAAGTTTGTTCCTCTTATTACGAAGCCCGCGCAGTTGTTTATTATACCACGGTGGGGACGAAGAATATTTTTTTTTGGGCGAGTACGGAACAGTTTGCAGAAGGCAATCGAAGATTATAGAATAGAACGATGCAAGAGCCATATCCACAGAAATACCTCTGTAGTTAAAGGTGGCGTTGCTGAGCAAGTTGTTGAGCTTGGCCAAATCAGCTTTTCGGAAATTAAAGCTGTATGAGGTCTGAGAATGAGAATTAGAATTTAAGTCGCCATATGCAAAGGAGAGGAAGAGGGGTGGATGGTAGCGGTCAAGAGTAGAGAGAAGATGGTTACTTGCCGTAACAATGCAATTTTCAGCATCGGATGAGAAAATAAGGTCTAGTTGTCTATCAAGGCTATTAGTTATGCCGCTAATTTGATGGAGACCAGAGTTGGAGAGACTATCTATGAAAAGGATTTCCTTGTCTGAGGTTGCATTTGAGGGAATGAAATGGGATTCATCCTCAGACTGAACCCATTGAAGATGCGGAAGATTAAAATCGCCTAAGACAATGACCTCATCGCAGGGATCCGTGACATCAAAGAGAGAGTCTATAGCATCTATAGTGAGTTGATAGCCTTGAATAGGTTTGCAAACCGAAAGGTATTTTTGGGGAATTTGATGAAATCCCGAAGTGAGATCAAGTGTTGAAAAGTATCTATGTACATAGCTTTTCCTAGCTTTTTTAGACTTTCGTTTATGTTGGAATGAGAATAGTTATCAACTATCTAAAGCTGAATAAGCTATAATATCCTCCATTTTTGTTTCCCGCTTGCATCTATCTTCTTTGAAACGATCCAAAGAGAAGAGCTCCAAGGTGAACTGCTGTTTCTAATTATTCTTGGATTTTATTTTTAATTTTTCTAATTTTTCTATTTGATTTCGCACTTCCTCCTCATGTGTTTTTGGGTATCTGTATGTTTTAGTAAAAACCGGTTGTGCTGAATCTATTGTCCTAATTTTGTGCTGAGTTACATGGGTATATGTTAATTTTTCATTTTGAACACTAAATATGTTGTGTTTAAGTCCGTTTACCTTGCAATTACAGCTTAAATTAATTTTATATAGTCCTTACAACTAGATTGCACTAGTATCGTTAAATCATCCTCTCCCACCATCCATATTTTACTCTACTCCCATGATTTTCATATTCCAACTTCCTTCTTTTTTCCCTTCGATCACTAACCCTCACCGAGGTAAGAACCACTATCGTAGAAATATATATTATTATAAAAAAAACTTTAACTTATCGTGTTTAATTTCTAATTCTACACACGGGGTCGAGATTGCACCCCAACATTTGGTCCATTACGAGCCGGATAAATATTAATCAGCATCCAGCATATTCGAGTATTCTACTCAGGTTAAGTTTCTCCCAACCACGCGGAAAAAACATAACCACTCTGGAAGAGAATCATTCACCAATCCACCAACCCAGATAAATTAATTCTTGTCAGCATTCGACCAGCATTATCGACCAGCATTCAAATCTACCAAGTGTTATCAGCCAAGATCTCCACTGCGCTAGAAAACAACACACTCCCCCACGCACCTATATCGTCACAACTTCCAGCTTAAGGAACTCCCAGATGTAAATAGGTATGTACGCTTTGTATTTCAGTGCAATTGAATAAAATTAAATTTTCAAGCAAAAGTAACATATTTACTTGTAAATTAGTGCGAACCTCATTCTCATATTCATATGTACATACATTTTATAAACTCTTTGTAACCTCACCATTCTTGCTCGTTCCTATAACCAAATACTGTTTTAGTGGATAAAATTTAATTTTTCACGCGGATATACTCGTTGAATACTTCGCAGATCTTAAAGAATTAAATGCTAGTAAATTTTCTGTTCATTCGCTTGAAGCAAGAAAGATTCAACTCTCGAGTTTGTGGTCAGATGTTAAATCTGCGTACGCAGACTGTGTACGTGAAAAAGTAGAGCCACTAACCCACGAGAATTTAGCTGCAGTGAAATGCAAATACAAACTTTCGACGAGACTTATATCTCTTGTCTGGAATTTATTTTAGATGCCGAAAAGAGAATATTGTCTTCTTCTAGTGAATTCAAAGCACATGACAAACAAGAAAACATTGCTTCAGATGTTTCTCAAGTTTTATTACAAGTTAAACAACTCGCCAAAGCTCAAGAAAATGTTTCCCAAAATAATTCTTTTTCACTTCCTCCATGTGACTCTGAAGTTTTCAATGGGGATTATTTATCGTGGCCTTCCTTCCGGGACATGTTTACCGCGGTATATACATGTTCGTCTAAGCCCCGTGCAAAAACTGTTTCACCTCGGTGCAAAGACGCGAGGAGATGCATTTAATATCGTATCTAAATTTTCTTTAGAAGATACGAATTTCGATCTCGCTTGGAATGCTCTTACAGAGCAATACGAGAACAAAAGAATTTTGGTTAACTGTCAGTTAAAAAGACTATTAAATCTGCCAACCATTTCCTTTGAATCAGATAAGTCTTTGAAGCAACTCAATAGAGATGTTAACGATTGTCTATCGGCGTTACTTTCTTACAACATTGATATTAAATCTTGGGACTCGTTTGTGACCTTTTTAGTTTCGAATCGGTTGCGTGAGAAAACTTTGTCTCTGTGGGAACAGAGCCTAGAAAACACATCTGAAATTCCAACCTGGATTGAAATGAGCAAGTTTCTCGTTACAAGGTATAAGATTCTAGAAACGGTAAGCGATATACGGCCCTTGGCAAGATCAAACCAAAATTTTAATTCAGCAAAACAACATTCCAGTAAAAAGGTACATACATACACACTTTACAAAAGGCAGTAAACAGGCTTGTGTTGTTTGTAAAGGTAATAATCCCTTACGACTCTGCCCTGATTTTCTAAAAATGTCAGTCAGAACCAGAAAGGATAATGTTCAACTGCACAATTTGTGCTCGAATTGCTTGGCACCCTTTCACACATTACAAACCTGTAACAGCAAATTCACTTGCAACAATTGCAAGAAAAAACATCACACTCTTCTTCATATGGACGAAGTGAATAATACCCAATACGGTAATCAACCCACAACCTCTTACAATGGTGGCGATTCAAATTTCATTTCGAAACCACAGCTACAGTCCACTTCTCAACCAACTAATCTAAATGTTAATACTTTCTTTTCGACTTCATCAAGGTTAACTGTATGGTAACTGTATGCTCCCACGGATCAAAATACACTCTCCGAGCTTTGATTGACCCTGGGTCGGAAGTAACATTGATTTCAAAAGCAGCTCGAATCCGATTAGAACTTCCCTTTAGCCCTGTTACTGCTAAAATATCAGGTGTCAACTCATCTCTAACATCTACATCAAAAATGTTATGTCACTTTGTGATGGGCTCTCATTTAAGTCCAGAAATAATTAGCGTTCAGGCTCTAGTTCTTGATAATCCAACAGGGAAACTTCCTTCCCAATCGATTGAATCGCTAGATATAACTCAGTTATCTGAACTAAGACTCGCTGATCCTCATTTCTATAAATCATCTCGCATTGATTTATTGATAGGAGCTGATATCTATCCGAGTATCATCAGGAGAGGAAGCGATCTTAATGTATTAGGAAATTTAGTTGCCCAAGAAACAATCTTTGGACGGATAATTTTTGGTCCAATTTCAAGTTCACATTGACCTCCCATTCAAACATGTAATTCTTTCTTCAATCAGGTTTCACTTGATGAAGAAATCAAACGCTTCTGGGAACTAGAAGAAGTCGCTATTCCTAGACCAATTTCTTATGAGGATCACTACTGCGATTACTTATATTTGAAGTCTACATGTAGAAATTCTGATGGTAGATACATTGTTAAATTGCCTTTCAAACCTGGGTTTCCCCAAGACTTAAAACTAGGTCCTTCGCAGCATATATGCCAAAAACGTTTCATTGCTTACGAACGCCGCTTGAAAAGCACTCATTTGTTGCACGCTGAATACAACAACGTTATTCATGAATATCTGGACGTAGGTCATATGAGGCAAGTTTCATCAGCCGAAATTTGTCATGATAATACAGTGATGTCATATTATCTTCCGCATCACGCTGTCGTTAAGCCTGAAAGCGTAACCACAAAGCTGCGAGTAGTTTTTAATGCCTCGAACCCATCTCAAAACGGCAATAGTCTTAATGACATTCTGTTTACTGGCCCTATATTACAACAGGATTTAATTATTCTTATGCTACGATGGCGAATGTGCAGATATGTGTTTAATGCTGACATCGCACAAATGTATCGGCAAATACGTGTTCATCCAACTCATACACCACTCCAACTCATACATACATCCTTCGGCTGAGGATGAAATAAAAGATTATAAATTACTTACCGTAACCTTTGGTATCAATTGTGCACCATTTTTAGCAATAAGGACATTGAAGCAATTGGCCAAAGATGAAAAATTTAAGTATCCTCTTGGATCCAAACTACTTGAAAGTGATTTTTATGTTGACGATTTGCTTTCGGGTTCAGACTCAATTGAGCAAGCTCTACATGCTCAACAAGAAATCATTTCTATCCTTAATACTGCGGGACTCGTTTTACGTAAGTGGACAGCAAATGATAAACCTTTGCTTCAAAATATACCAAAGGATCGCATTCTCAACAATCAATTTCTTCATCTAAATGATCAAAGTTCAGTTAAGACGCTGGGTGTATATTGAAATGCAAAACTAGATCAATTTTATTTTAAGGTTAAACCAATAGTTTATTCCCCTTGTTGCACAAAACGAGAAGTCTTTTCTCACATAGCAAAACTCTTTGACCCAGCTGGGTGGATAGCACCCATCATTGCTAAGGCCAAGGTACGATGCAACAAATATGGAAGGACAAAACACTTTGGGATCAAAATCTCTCACCCACTTCTCTTGAGGTGTGGAAATCTTTTGCTCAGTCTCAGTCAGTCTTTGCTGATATCTCAAAGATACAACTACCTAGATGGATAGGCAGAGTTCCTGGTGGCGTAATTGAATTACATGGTTTTTGTGATGCCTCGGAGAAGCCCTATGCTGCTGCAATCTATGTGCGCGTTCAAGATAGCTCGAATCATACTGAGTGTCGGCTTTTATGTGCCAAAACGAAGGTTGCACCAGTGAACACAATATCTCTACCAAGGTTAGAACTTTGTGGTGCCGTCCTCTTAGCCAAACTAGTTAAAACTATGCTTCCTATCTGCAGTCCATCCGAACCTTCAATATGTTGATGGAGTGATTCCTCCATTGTATTGGCGTGGTTAGAAAAATCACCTTCTACATGGAAAACTTTTGTGGCAAATCGAAGCAGTCAGATAAAAAGTTATCTTGGGGATAGCAAATGGAGACATGTGTCTTCAGGAGAAAATCCAGCCGATTTGGCAACTAGGGGTCTGGCTACTGGTGAACTTATTAACAATGAGCTATGGTGGCATGGCCCACGGTGGTTAAGTAAGTCAACACAGCTTTGGTTGTCTTTTATACCCTTACTTGTTAACTAAGCTGACCTAGAATCAAAACCCATAAAGACATTTCATGCTATTTCGGAACAACCCAACGATATACTTCTGAGATTTTCTTCCTATTCTCGAGGTCTGAGAGTTATTTCATACATTTTTCGCTTTTATTTTCAAGCGAACATCCGATTCAAGTCAAAGTATACGTACACCACTCGAGAAATACAGAGAGAGGAGATGTTTTTCACCAAGGAAAGGCTGATAATTCTGTCCCAGAAGATGTACTTTCCAAAAGAATACCATCTTCTGCTAAATGGCCAACCTGTATCCCGAACAAGTAAACTCCTAACTCGCAATCCAGTCCTAGATTCAAAAAATGTTATGCGAGTTAATGGTCGGCTGAGTAATTCAAAACTGTCCTATGCTGAGAGATATCCCATAATCTTACCCTATGGGTCTGTTTTCGCCAAACTTCTTTTAAAATTCATTCACGATAGAACTCTTCATGGCGGAAACCAACTCATGCTTGTTTTGATCCTCCAAGAATTCTGGGTACCGAGGCTTAAAACCCTAATTAAGACATGCATTAACCATTGCAAGACGTGTATACTTTTCAAGAAACATTTAGGATCCCAGCTGATGGCAGCTCTTCCTGCAGTGAGGACTGAATTTTCTAGACCACTTTCGAAAGTTGATGTAGATTTTGCAGGACCATTCGACATAAAAACGTATATCGGCAGAAGCTGTCGAATCATAAAAGGGATATGTATGTATCTTTATTTGTTTTTGCACAAAGGCCATACACCTAGAGGCAACTACCAAACTATCTACAGCTGCATTTCTCGCTGCGTTTTATCGATTTATCTCGAGAAGAGGTCTCCCTCAAGACATGTATTCCGACAACGGAACTAACTTCGTCGGAGCAGATAGATCACTAAAAGAAAGTTTCACAAAGCATCTTAAGGAATCTACCGAAGAGTTATGCAGAAAGTATAACGTCTTGTCTTGGCATTTTATCCCTCCAGGCGCACCACACATGGGTGGTCTCTGGAAGCAGGGGTGAAAAGTTTTAAAACCCATTTCAGAAAAATATCCGTAGGAGCAAAACATACGTTTGAAGAATTTACAACTCTTCTTTGTCGCATCGAAGCATGTTTGAACTCCCGTCCAATCATTGGATTATCGGAAAGTCCTGACGGCCCACTTTCACTTACTCCTGGGCATTTTTTCTTTGGAAGTCCCCTTCTTTCCTTTACTGAGCCCATCCCGCAAGAATCGTCTATTTCATTTGTAAATCGGTGGGAAAAGCTCAAGATTCAGCAACAGCAATTTTGCAAGCGGTGGAAAGAAGAATACATTAAGGAAATGCACAGAAGATATAAGTGGAAATTTCCTGACCGAGATTTGCAGATTGGAGATGTTGTAGTCGTAAAAAGGGAAAACTTAGCGCCTACCGAATGGCGTTTAGGACGTGTGACCAAACTATTTCCAGACAAGGATGGTTGGGTAAGGGTTGCAAGCATTCGAACACAGAACGGTGAAATGATTAGACCTATAGTTAAACTTTGTGTTATTCCAACGGAATCTTAAATTAACATAGAGGAATTATTTTTATATTTTGCTTAGTCAAATCAAAATTTCTATTCTTTTCAATGCACAGAAATATCTTAACGTACGTATTTATACTCATTATGTTTATACATCTTAATTTCTTATATGCAAATTTAAAGCATACATTGTGTAATTTGTATCTTACAAAATCTATTACTAACATTCCTTCCCCCGGAGTGAGTGGAACCCCTTCGGCAAATACAAAGGTTCCCAATCCTTTTAAGATACAATTTATCGATACAAAATTCTTATTCCTTTAATCCTATAATATTATTTTTTGAATTGTTTATAATTTTTGAAAAGTATCTCCTTTGCAGTTTTACTACTGCAAGGCGGGCGGCAATGTTTAAGTCCGCTTGCCTTGCAATTACAGCTTAAATTAATTTTATATAGTCCTTACAACTAGATTGCACTAGTATCGTTAAATCATCCTCTCCCACCATCCATATTTTACTCTACTCCCATGATTTTCATATTCCAACTTGCTTCCTTTTTCTCTTCGATCACTAACCCTCACCGAGGTAAGAACCACTATCGTAGAAATATATATTATTATAAAAAACTTGAACTTATCGTGTTTAATTTCTAATTCTACACACGGTGTCGAGATTGCACCCCAACATGTTGCTTTAACGTTTAATTATCTCCTAGACGCCATCTTTTTCCTCGTGGTTCATGTGCTCTGTTCTTACATTTCCGGAAACTTCTCGTATTCATTGTTTCCTGATTTCAACGTCATTTAGGTTCCTAGCAACAATCCGAATTCGGCTTAAGTCAACATAATTTTCTGTTGTATTAATTACTGGAACCACAAATTGGTCATCCCTATTTTTTGTAAAACATTCTGATAACAAAATTCCTTTACTTAACTCCTGCTTGGAAACAACTACATCCTCCTCGAGTTCTTTCCAATTTTCTATTTGAAGCAACTTAAATATTCCTGTCCTTCCTTCCAATAGCTTCTCTTGACTTAGATATTGTAAATTTATTTCCTCACACTTATTTTGTATAACACCTTTGTCGTAATGAATGGAATATTCTCCCTCCTTAAGAAACTGACGTTTTCTATTACCTGAAAACTAACTACGCTCGTTTTTATTCTTACAATATTAACTCTATATTCCAAATGAATTTTCCCATCGTTTCGTGTGGTTTCGCTCCTAAACCATTAAATTTGATTGACTTACTAATGTCTAGTTCGCGCTCGTAAATACATTTGGCAGATATCATTAATACTTCCGTCCCCGTATCAATGTAAAATTTTCTTATAACGTTTACATGCGGGCTCTCGGAATTGCCTAATTCGTTAAGAATCTCAAATTCTTTAATGCTTCATTTCATCGAATTTGAGGTTGAACTGGGGCGCTTGTTCATTTCCTTTTACGCCATCCCGTTTTGGCAATCGACAATTCTTTGCGATATATTCTACTTTGCCACAATTAAAACCTTTGGTTCCTGTAAACTTTACTTTTGCCAGATTCCTATTCAAATAATCTTTGTTTGTATTTGTCCTAAATAAATTCAATCGCTGTTCCTCCTCCTTTGGCTTTTGAGTTACAACGTATGTAGACAATCTTTGCAATAACCCATTTATAAAGACGGTTAGGGTTTCACTCTTAATATATCTATATGCTCTTGTTGATGTTCTTTCCTGACATCGTGTAATTCGGCTTTCATCAGTTTCGACACTTTGGGTGTATAATGAGACAGATTCATGCCGTCCCTAACGAATACTAATTAATTATCTATGTAAATGTAGGCTGCTGTATTTCCCATTTTGTTATTTCTTTGTTTATTAACACGATTGTCGCGTTACCTCGTATTCTTGCTTTAAAATAAATAAATAAATACATCGCGCTACAGGTCGATGGGACCCAGGGCCTAGCTTCTCACAACCATTCATGTTGTGCGTGTTATATTCTTTACACGAATGGAAGGGGCCTACTGTTTAATGCCGTATCCGAAAGGCAATTTGTATTTGAGAAGCTTTCTCAGGACAACTGTACTCTCGGATGTTTGTCAGACGCTAGCCGTGAAAAACTTTATGTCGAACCCCTTGTCCACTTGTTTTAACAAACTTAAAAAGAATGTTCTTTTGAGTGTTTGTGGCCAACTCGATTGCGTCATTGCACTCCTCTATGAAGCTGAACACTTCATCACTACTATTATTAAAAATTGGTATACATAAATGAGGTTAGTGCACTCATTGAAACTTCAGCCATATTCGAACTTCCTAACCTTTCAATTCCTAAATTCGCATTGTTTGCTACTGCTTCTTCTATTAGAAGTATCACTGAACCGGTCAATTTCTTAATTCAGATTCTCTACTACTGCTTCTTCTATTTCGGCACAACTATCACTGTCACTACCACTATTTGGCATAATACCTCATCTACTTACATATCCAAAGTTTGAGTAGGATTCTATAATTCCCTTCGTTCTCTTTTATCCAGTTTAAACTTTATTTCTTTATCTGATCCGAAGGATACCTGATCTTATTCATCTACTTAAAACACAACACCTTTACTTGAAACAATTTGTTTTTGCTTTTGTACTTCACATTGAAATAACTCTCTTTTATTTTTACAAATTCGTCATTAATATCTATAATATTGGTAAATTCATTTTGAATACTTGGCGCAATAGGTCAATGGGACCCAGGGCCTAGCTTCTCACAACCATTCGTGTTGTGCGTGTTATATTCTTTACACGAATGGAAGGGGCCTACTATTTAATGCCGTGTCCGAAGGGCAATTTGTTATTTGAGAAGCTTTTTGTACACAACCCTTTGAACAAAGGACACTAAATGCAAATATGTACGTCAATTTAAAGAAGAACGCTCCAATTGGTTTAGTAACTAAATTATTTATTAAATATTTTATTATTACTTACTCTAAAGTACAATGGTTTTCACGTATATTTCAAGTGAATTTCAAGCGATGACAAATATAACTCGAGTGCGACGTCGTTTCGCACTTCTATTTGTAGTTTATGCAATTTTGGTCTGGTAAACGATAAGTTGACGAATGTTGCTGCGTCAGCGTCTGGGAGTTTTCCAATCCGTTGATGATATTTGCTATTTTGTGACAATTTTCTGACGATTTTAATTATTTATGCTGTGACCTCCGTAACAATATATATTCGCATCAGTATCAATAGTGGCAAGGAATGAGTCCGTCTGTCCGTCAGTCTGTCACCTCTTTTTCGGTCTTAAATATTGAGGAAGAAAGATGAATTTGACATCTGGTCACTTTGTCATAACTTCATTATTTGGTATGAAACCGAAAAATTTATTAAGCCAAAATACTTCGACATTCAAATTCTTTACAAGTAGTCCACACATAAGTTTTTGTCACGTCAGTCAATTTCAGGGAGCGTTTGTATTAACAAAAAAAAAAAAAACATTCGAAGATATTGTTGTATTTGGACCAAAAATGCCGTATTACTACGCTTACTTCACAATAAAGAGTATAGAGTATGATATGATTCGTTTCAGGTTGATTGTAGCTTTTTATGTTTTTAATCTTCTTACAACAGTACATAAAAAATAAAATATTATTTTGAGCTGTATCCATTTTAAACATCATAGTCAGCGTTATACAGGGTCATTCATTTTGTGGTTTTAAGTTGGTAGCGCTGGCATTTGACACCAGCCAAAATCAGCTTTCATTTGTAGTTTCATAATATTAGTTGAATGTTACGATAATGGATCGCTTAGCAATCGAACAACGCGTTAAAATTATTAAAACTGACTACAAAAGTGGCGATTCAAACGTAGCCACTTTTCGCGCTTTACGCGATGACTATGGTCGTCATAATCCTCCAACTATGCAAGCAATCGGTTAAATTGTGAAGAAATTCGAAGACAGTGAGGCCTGTGCATCATCGTTATGCACGCTCAGTCGAAAATATTGCTGCTGTAAGTACAAGTGTTGCTGATGATCCAAATTTACCCCTTATATAATCTATTCTAATGTCATATTCTCCTAATTGTACTTACAGACCTGGCCACATAAACCGTAACAAGGTGTTTTAAAGAAATATTTCAATTTCTAAGGCGTATTTTGTGATAGCACCCCTAAAATTTGGAAAATATTGTCAATTTTTGTTCTTCCTATTCAATTTTACTCAAAATAAAGTTATCGTTCATTTGAAAATTAATAAGATCACAGTGATTCGTGGGAATCAAAAGATAAAGGTTACAATTATGACCAAATACAAGAAGTTAAACAAAAAGCAAAAAAAAATTTTACTAAATTTAAAAAAATTATCGTACACATATGGCTGCGATAGTAAAATGTTCAGCTGCCCCTGATTTCGTTCGATTTTATTGTTCTAACAACTTCAGAATAGTATTCGGCATCCTCGTTATCTATAACACCAAATAATGTCTTAAATCCTGAACCTTTGAAACGACCGAAACCTATACCCTTCTTCTGTTACCTATTATATTGTATATGTTATTGGCTCTGTGTTCCAACTTTATTAAACTACTTGTAACAGTTTCCTGATACTTTATACAATTACTAAATTACTTAGACATGCATTATCAATGGTATTTACTATGCCCCTAAAGTTAACTAAATAAGTGATTCTTTAAGTTTCTACCGCTTATTGTATTAACAAAAGTTAACTTACTTTCTATCTCTCTTACTTGTTCCTTAAGTATAAGCCACTGTTTTCGCTCAGGTTCCTGATGTCGACGTTCCTAGACATGGACTTGTGGCATCAGATAATTCTGAAAAATGGGGTATTATTACCTTTGTTGTAATTTTGTTCTTTATTCTTAATTTTAACTATCACGTAATCTTCCTTTTCTTTTAAAATTTCGTATGGTTCCTTATATCATGGTTCTAATTTGCCTTTAACAACATTTCGAATTCGAATTAGAATTTTTTGCCCTACATTATATTCTGTTTGTTTTCCTATCATCTTACCATATCTTACTTTAGACTCCTGTTTTTTAAATGTTTACCCTTGCCTTTGAGGTTTTATCTAATAGAACGACACTCAATTCGTCTAAATAATCGAAAATAGTTTTTACTCTCACCTATACCTACAGCTATGGCCAAAATAATAGGAACACTTACTACATTCCAATGATATCGTGCGTAGCGACTCCTTCGTTCGAATGTAACAAAAACAATGTAGTCAAACTAATGGTTCTTTATATGTGCAACAATTCTATGTACGCACATTTGTCAAAAACAAAGAAGTATGAGATCAGTTGCAATTATTTTGTTAAGAGCTACTGATCTGCCTGGACAAAAAAATAGGAACACTTTAATTAAATTTCGAGAAAACCGTTTTTTGAGTTGGTAATAAATAATATTTTGGTAAGCTGTGTTTGCTAAACAGTGTCCTGATATTTTAGTATTATTTTGTTTAGATATAAATTTTTTTAACAAAAAATAACATGGGCAAGAAAAAACACTGCACTGAAACTCAACGTGCAAGCATTGTGGTACTACGCAATCAGGGTGAATCCATCCGAAACATTGCAAAAGTAATGAAGTGCTCTTCCACAATGGGAGTCAATGCTTTGCAAGCTAAAAAACTTCCCGAAACAAGAGGACGTCTGACTAAAATGTCCACTAAAGATAAAAAAAGATTGGTCAGGAAAGCCCAGGCGAACCCCTTTATGTCCTCCAAAGATTTAAAACACGAGACATCAATAGAAGTGAGTGCCCGGACAATTCGCCGAGTCTTGGTGGATACAAAGCTGTACGCCCGAGCTCCAAGGAAAGTACCACTGTAAAAAAAAATACATGTACAAAAGCGCATTGATTCTGCTAAACTCTACCACATGTCCCACGATCCCCTCCAGGCAACAAAGCAATGGAGGAATGTGTTATGGAGCGACGAGACTAAAAGAAATCTATTTGGAATGGACGGTAAACAGTTTGTTTGTCGCCCAAAAGGTGAAGCTTACAATCCCCGATACACGAAACCCACTGTGAACCATGGAGGTGGTAGTGTTATGATTTGGGGTTGCTTTTCCTGGTGGGGCGTTGGTCCTGTATATCTTATCGAAGGCATAATGACCAAGGAAACCTACGTGGATATATTGCAGAATGTCATGTTGCCGTGGACCGAAGAAAATATGCCCCTGAAATGGCGTTTCTAACAAGATAACGACCCCAAACACTCGGCAAAACTGACAAAACTGTGGTTTGAGCAAAACAATGTCGATGTTTCGCAGTGGCCTTCTCAATCTCCGGATCGAAATCCGATTGAAAACCTCTGAAACGACCTAAAGATTGAAGTAGGCAAACGGCACCCTTCTAACAAAGCAGATATTTGGAGAGTTATTCATGAAGTTTGGTATACAATAACTTCCGACAAATGGCAGCAACTAGCAAACCCCATGATCCGCCGAGTGGAATCTGTTCTTAAAAACAAAGGCTTTGCAACAAAATATTAAGCAAATAATATTAACATAATAATATTACCTTAATAATATTAACAAATAAATTCCAAAAAGTTTAATATACATGTGTTTTTCCTTATTATGTCTGGGTGTTCTTATTTTTTTGGCCAGGTAATTAAGCAGTATTAAGCAATATAACTCACTGGACACAATTTGCTTTGAATTGAGCAAGTGGTAAAACTTGGAATATGTTGTGAACACATTTACCATGATTCTGATACCATCCTTGCTTTATATACTTGAGTAAAATCGGAGCTACGTTTAATGGTATCGAAAAGTAATAAGTGTTCCTATTATTTTGGCCATAGCTGTATGTATAGGGCAAGTACTGCTTCCGTGAAAAAAATCGAACTCGAGATTTTAATCAAACTTGACATTACTGTGATGGAGAAATCCAACAAAGTGGGTCGGGCAATTCCGTCTGTCTGTCTGTCTATCTGTATGAGCGACTGCAGCCTAAGCGGCTGGACGGATTTGATTCAAACTTCATATATAGGATCTGTGGGATAATCCCTAGAGGCGAAATTGGAATTATCATTCTAACCTTAAAATTAAGGGTAGTTTACTTAACGGCTCTAACAATTTCGATAAAATGTGGTATTTGGGTTAGGTTGGATATGCGCTATGAGGTGCCATACCACGTTTTTCGCGAAAAATTCGAAAAACGGTAATATTGAAAATCAGCTGTTTCTCGGGTATTTACTCGGCGATTGGGCTAAAAAATAATATTTCTAGGTTATAAGACAAATGCCATTCCCACTTTTAAAAAAACTTTTTTTTTTTAATTTTTACTAGAAATTGAGAAAAAATTATTTAAGCAAAGAAATAGGCCTTACTGTTTTCTTTAATTCACTCAAACGCCTTATTTGGCCAAGCCCACTTTTTAAGGGCTTTTTTATAAAAACAAAACATTGAGTAAACTCCTACAATGTTATGACTATTATTCCATCGAAACGTGGAATGCCACGTTTGAGAAGAGCAAGAGTTGGACCTCAATCCTGATAAAATTTGACACTTATAGCATTACGGTGCAAGTACGTACGACCAGTCGTGCGCTTTATTATATTTAATTTCGTATTCAAACTCCTCGAGTTTAAGCCTCCATCTAACACGTCTGGATCCATAATCCTTGACATTAAATAACCAAGTTAGTGGTCTGTGGTCCATTTGGACAATGAATTTTCGATCATAGATGTATGGCCGCAACTGTTTAGCAGCCCAAACAATTGCCAAATATTACTTTTCTGGCTTGCTGTAATTGCGGTAAGCTTTATTTAGTGTCCTACCGACATATTGAATTGGGAAATCCTTCCCATTAATTTCCTGACTAAAAATGCTCCTTCTCCGTTATTTGATGCATCAGTTGTTATTGCAAACATCTTACTATAGCCCGGATACTGTAGTATTGGGTACTTAGTAATCGCAGTCTTGAGACTATCAAATGATTGTTGTTGTTCTGTACCCTAGTAAAATTAGACATCCTTCTTCAGAAGCCTGTTTAATGGCTCTGCTATCTTGCCAAAAATTTGGATGAATTTTCTATAATATCAGATCATTCCGAGAAAGGATTTTATACCCTTTGCATTTACAGGAGGTTGAATTCTAGTCACGCTTTCGATTTTGTTTGGGTCTGGCTTTACCCCGTTATCAGTAATTATGTATGTGTCCTAAGTATTGGACCTCTTTGCGAAGGAATTCGCATTTATCGTGCTCCAGTTTTAAATTAGCAGCCTTAATTTGATCAAGTACTTCTATTAGTTTTTGATTGTGTTCTTCAAGACTCTGCCTATACACGACTACGTCGTCGTGGTATACAAAGCTTTTGATGACTTGTAGCCCTGTTAGTACTGTGCTTATTAGTCGTTGAAAACATGCCAGAGCATTCTGCAAACCGAAAGGTATTTTTGTGCACTCGAAATGCCCGTAAGGAATGCTAAATGCCGTTTTTCCGATGTCACCCTCATCGACCGGAATTTGATGAAATCCCGAAGTGAGATCAAGTGTTGAAAAGTATCTATGTACATAGCTTTTCCTAGCTTTTTAGACTTTCGTTTATGTTGGAAAGAGGATAGTTATCAACTATCTAAAGCTGAATAAGCTATAATATCCTCCATTTTTGTTTCCTCGCATCTGTCTTCTTTGAAACGATCCAAAGAGGAGAGCTCCAAGGTGAACTACTGTTTCTAATTATACCTTCTTGGCTTTTATTTTTAATTTTTCTAATTTTTTTTTTTGATTTCGCACTTTTTCCTCATGTATTTTTGGGTATCTGTATGTTTTAGTAAAAACCGGTTGTGCTGATTCTATTGTCCTAATTTTGTGCTGAGTTACATGGGTATATGTTAATTTTTCATTTTGAACATTAAATATGTTGCTTTAACGTTTAATTATCTCCTAGATGCCATCTTTTTCCTCGTGGTTCATGTGCTCTGTTCTTACATTTCCGGAAACTTCTCCTGATTTCAAAGTCCTTTAGGTTCCTAGCAACAATCCGAATTCGGCTTAAGTCAACATAATTTTCTGTTGTATTAATTACTGGAGCCACACATTGGTCATCCCTATTTTTTGTAAAACATTCTGATATCGAAATTCCTTTACTTAACTCCTGCTTGGAAACAACTACATCCTCCTCGAGTTCTTTCCAATTTTCTATTTGAAGCAACCTAAATATTTCTGTCCTTCCTTTCAATAGCTTCTCTTGACTTAGATATCGTAAATTTATTTCCTCACACTTATTTTGTATAACACCTTTGTCGTAATGAATGGAATTTTCTCCCTCCTTAAGAAACTGACGTTTTCTATTACCTGAAAACTAACTACGCTCGTTTTTATTCTTACAATATTAACTCTATATTCCAAATGAATTTTCCCATCGTTTCGTGTAGTTTCGCTCCTAAACCATTAAATTTGATTGGCTTACTATTGTCTAGTTCGCGCTCGTAAATACATTTGGCAGACATCAGTAATACTTCCGTCCCCGTATCAATGTAAAATTTTCTTATAACGTTTACATGCGGGCTCTCGGAATTGCCTAATTCGTTAAGAATCTCAAATTCTTTAATGCTTCATTTCATCGAATTTGAGGTTGAACTGGGGCGCTTGTTCATTTCCTTTCACTCCATCCCGTTTTGCCAATCGACAATTCTTCGCGATGTATTCTACTTTGCCACAATTTAAACCTTTGGTCCCTGTAAACTTTACTTTTGCCAGATTCCTATTCAAATAATCTTTGTTTGTATTTGTCCTAAATAAATTCAATCGCTGTTCCTCCTCCTTTGGCTTTTGAGTTACAACGTATGAAGACAATCTTTGCAATAACCCATTTATAAAGACGGTTAGGGTTTCACTCTTAATATATCTATATGCTCTTGTTGATGTTCTTTCTTGACATCGTGTAATTCGGCTTGCATCAGTTTCGACTCTTTGGGTGTATAATGAGACAGATTCATGCCGTCCCGAACGAATACTAATTAATTATCTATGTAAATGTAGGCTGCTGTATTTCCCAATTTGTTATTTCTTTGTTTTACCCCGTATTCTTGTTTTAAAATAAATAAATAAATACTTGGCGCTGCAGGTCAATGGGACCCAGGGCCTAGCTTCTCACAACCATTCATGTTGTGCGTGTTATATTCTTTACACGAATGGAAGGGACCTACTGTTTAATGCCGTATCCGAAAGGCAATTTGTATTTGAGAAGCTTTCTCAGGACAACTGTACTCTCGGATGTTTGTCAGACGCTAGCCGTGAAAAACTTTATGTCGAACCCCTTGCTCCATAGTCCAATGCGCTAACCACTGAGCCACGGCGCCCACTTGTTTTAATAAACTTAAAAAGAATGTTCTTTTGAGTGTGTGTGGCCAACTCCATTGCGTCATTGCACTCCTCTATGAAGCTGAACACTTCCTCACTACTACTATTAAAAATTGGTATACATAAATGAGGATAGTGCACTCATTGAAACTTCAGCCATATTCGAACTACCTAACCTTTCATTTCCTAAATTCGCATTGTTTGCTACTGCTTCTTCTATTTCATTAGAAGTATCACTGAACCCTTCAATTTCGTAATTGAGATTCTCTACTACTGCTTCTTCTATTTCGGCACAACTATCACTGTAACTACCACTAATTGACATAATACCTTATCAATAAAATCTTTATTAGATTTATTAAAATAAAACAAAAGTTAAATAGAATTAAAAGTATTTATTCTTGCTTCTTCACGAGTTGACTCCCAACTTCCAACTAAAAACTATACATCTTCTTTCTTAAATTTTACCTCGGTAGATAAAGAACGAAAAGAGGACAGATATGATTACTTTGCATAATGTGAAAGGCGCTTGTGTTTACACAAGTTGCTTTGTGGTCCGAGTGCGGATAAAAGTGATTAATCTGCAAAAGCATGTGTGGTCCGATTGGACTTAAGCGAAATTAAAATAATTATGTGGGCAGTTGGGATCTGTTTACCAGAACTGCTGATTAGAATATATGAACTCTTTCTAGGAGTTCATAATTAGGGTGGTCTGTTATGTCACTCATCTACTTACATATCCAAAGTTTGAGTAGGATTTTATAATTCCCTTCGTTCTCTCTTATCCATTTTAAACTTTATTTCTTTATCTGATCCGATCCGATCTACTTGAAACACAACACCTTTACTTGAAACAATTTGTTTTTGCTTTTGTACTTCTCATTGAAATAACTCTCTTTTATTTTTACAAATTCATCATTAATATCTATAATATTGGTAAATTCATTTTGAATACTTGGCGCAACAGGTCGATGGGACCCAGGGTCTAGCTTATCACAACCATTCGTGTTGTGCGTGTTGTATTCTTTACACGAATGGAAGGGGCCTACTATTTAATGCCGTGTCCGAAGGGCAATTTGTTATTTGAGAAGCTTTTTGTACACAACCCTTTGAACAAAGGACACTAAATGCAAATACGTCAATTTATAGAAGAACGCTTCAATTGGTTTAATAACTAAATTATTTATTAAATATTTTATTATTACTTATTCTAAAGTACAATGGTTTTCACGTACATTTCAAGTGAATTTCAAGCGATGACAAATATAACTCGAGTGCGACGTCGTTTCGCACTTCTATTTGTAGTTTATGCAATTTTGGTCTGGTAAACGATAAGTTGACGAATGTTGCTGCGTCAGCGTCTGGGAGTTTTCCAATCCGTTGATGATATTTGCTATTTTGTGACAATTTTCTGACGATTTTAATTATTTATGCTGTGACCTCCGTAACAATATATATTCGCATCAGTATCAATAGTGGCAAGGAATGAGTCCGTCTGTCCGTCAGTCTGTCACCTCTTTTTCGGTCTTCAATTTTGAGGTAGAAAGATGAATTTGACATCTGGTCACTTTGTCATAACTTCATTATTTGGTATGAAACCGAAAAATTTATTAAGCCAAAATACTTCGACATTCAAATGCTTTACAAGTAGTCCACACATAAGTTTTTGTCACGTGAGTCAATTTCAGGGAGCGTTTTTAATAACAAAAAGAAAACATTCGAAGATATTGTTGTATTTGGACAAAAAATGCCGTATTACTACGCTTACTTCACAATAAAGAGTATAGAGTATGATATAATTCGTTTCAGGTTGATTGTAGCTTTTTATGTTTTTAATCTTCTTACAACAGTACATAAAAAATAAAATATTATTTTGAGCTGTATCCATTTTGAACATCAAACCTAAACTAACAAACATAGTCAGCGTAATGCAGCGTCATTAATTTAATGCAGGTAATTAATTTGGCAAAGTCTAAACTTTATAATGAATTTAAATTTTCAACAAAAATGTATCGCTGTGTGTGTTTCATTGTGTGTTAAACCGAATAACCCTCTATACTGTCGAAGGGAGGAAATACAGCTCTTGTGACAACAACGGAGTTTTTACCAAGACGGGCGACTATTTTTAAGCTTTTGTGGCATTGGCATTAGTGTGAAAGATATGTAGCAGAAATTTTACCAAAAACAACAACAAAAAAAATAAAATCCTCTAGGAAACCAACCCAAATAAAACAACAAATTTTGTTGGAAATAATTGAAATTTATTGCAATAAAAAAGAACTAAGGCAATATTAATTGGAGGTTTCCCACTTTGCTGTTCCCTTATATTCAGCAAAATTTTCCAGGCCAGGAATTTTTTCAGGAGTAGGCATGGGTTAATACTAATATTTGAGGATATTACCTGATATGAATATATTCGATACTTAATATCATAATATCTTAACAGATACAAAAATATCACTAATACTCATGTCTCTCATGTAATACTAGTGCCCAACTTCACATAATATATTCCAGTATTCCGTAGTTCCTTTGTTTCACGACGGGAAAAATGGAAACTAAACTAACAACTATTTTTCACATCCAATACTAATGGGCAAACACAGATGACACGAGTGTCTATGGCGCATATCCATATCGACCGATATACCGGAAAACATTTGCAGGGACATCTACATATGTCAACAATATTGAACCTATTTCAATGTTAATAGTTTTTTACAGCCAGTACACCTAAAAAAACACAGATGTCACAGGATTCTATGTCGAATATCTATGATGATGATGATATTAGGTTCTATTTATTAATTAGGTACTGACACAAAGGAACAAGAGACGTTTGGAACATATTTTTCGGCAGTCACTGTGAAAATGAAATTTCACGCATACCGAATACTTGCAAATGTGTATGTTAGTTCATTTCATTGGATCTGGATTTGTACTGTATAACTATTAGGGAATATTAAAGTAACATAATATCTAAGGTATTCGTATTAGTGATATGTAATATGTGTAAAGATTGGTAATATTTTAACGAATCCTAATATATTCGTCTCAACTCTAGTCAGGAGATGTCGAGTCATCACATTTTGTAGCAGTTCAGCGAGATGGTAATGTATGATTTGGTATGGATTTGTACCAGATAACGCAACATACGAGTAACGACATGGTTTAAGTAGGGCTAATCATGTATAACAAAGGGAAATGTGCGTAACAATATATTTACTAGTGAGCAAAAAACTCATTAATATCAAATAAATAATAAATAATATGTATATGATTCATTTCAAAATCATTTTTGATCACATTTTGCAATTGAAACCACAAACAGTAGAGGTTGTTATTTCATCATGCATGCATGTATCGTATCTGTTCTTATAATTCTAAAAAATCCATAAAAGAAATGCGTTTGATTTTAATTTTTTATATAAGACAAAGTTTATGATTTATTTTACTTATTAAAAATTGACCTTTGTACCTTCATTCCGAACGTGAAAATTAGTTACATAGCGATTAGCTAACTTTTGCACACTAATTAAAAATGGTTCAAATGGATGAAATATATAAGCAACTAGTTCCTTAGATGAAATGAGTCGATTTTGGTCATTAATTTCATTACTTAATTGCTCTGGTATGCCAGGATAAACACGGAATTTCGTCACACTCGTTTCACGATCCCTGAAAGCAATCGGTTCACAACTGGAGTACCTTGGCCGTTCTAAAGCAGAAATCAGACGATCATCATACTGAAAAAGATTAAGATCCAGATAGGGAGATATTGAGAAACTTTGCACAGACATTGGCAGTTGAGGTAATAATCGGTAAGCCGCCTCGACTTCCCCGTTTGGAAATGATGCTATTAATCTAGAACTATCAAAATTAAAACTGATCGAAAAAAGTAAAAATAAAACTAACCTTTGCTGTGCATGTTGTAAATATATATTGTTGCTTGTCGATGAAGGTGCACGACCAGTGTAAATTGATCGAGTGCTACGAAAATCATCAAACAAATTTGTTAAAAGCCACAATAAGTCGGTAGATTTTTCGGAATAGATTTTAATGATTTCGTTTCTAGTAATATTATACACCACGTACAATTTCGAAACATCGCAAGTATCTAATAGTGAATTTTGTTGTTTGCTGTTGTCGTAACGAATCAACAAATTATCCGCATCGATGAATTGAATTTTATGAATTTCCATTGCCTGAAACTTAAAACAAAAAGAAAATATAGGCTTATGTTAGAATGAAGAAGTACAAGATACTTATAAGTACATAGATCGACATCGTAAGAGTAATAGAGTAAGAGTTTGTAATGTATAGAAATATTCGTTAGTTGAGTCGATTGTACACAATATCTTTTATCCTAATGGCATATTAAGATTGACATACAGTTTGTAACATAAAGAAATATAAAGTGTGGGCCATCTAGTGGTTTCTTTTTAAATCGTTATTTTGACACTGACAGCGGTTTCTCGCTCGAAATCTTAACAGAAAGTCAGTATCATACCTCCGCGGAACGAAATGAGTCGCTTTACGCTTGAAATACATTGGGAAATATTGAAAACTTATTTCCAAAGTAAGTGCCTGTGTAGCTCAAAGTATGTTGTGAGACTGGTATGCTAGTGGTAGTGGGCACAGACGAGAATGTGCTGTTGTAGCCGAGAGTGTGAGACCCAATTCACGAACATCAACTCGCCATCGATCTCAACAGCTCAACATTTCACACACTAGCCTGAGGAGAATTCTGCACAAATATCTCGGATTATTCACCTACAAGGTCCAATTGACTCAGCAATTGAAGGCGCACGACTATCCGCTTCGTTATCGCATTGCAGTTTGGGCGAAAAATCATCTTTTCTGACGAGGCGCATTTTCTGGGGCTCAGAAAACCCGCACGTTTTTGTCGAGAATGCGATGCATCCACAGAGAGTGACCGTTTGGTGCGGATTGTGGAGTGGTGGCATCATTGGATGGGAACAACATTTCGGTCAATGGTAGGCGTTACATAGTCATGTTAACCGACTTATTTTTACTGAAATTGAAGATATGAATTTGGACGATCTTGCCGATGCCAATTGGCTGCTTTGGAGCTGCGATTTGACCCTTCTGGACTTTTTATTGTGCGGAACCGTGAAGGACCAACAATCCGAAAACGATTCAAGCACTTAAGGCCAATATCATCCAAGTAATCTGCTAGCCACAGTCCGAAACTATCAAGAAGGTCTTGGAAAATTGAAGTGGCCGAATGCTCTACTGCGAAGCCAACCGAGGCAGCCACTTGAACTACGTATTCCAATGTATGCTCTTACTAATAAAGCCATAATACATGGACAAAATTTAATTTTGTTCATTTTATTGCATTTAAAAAAAAAAAAAAACTTGTATTTGGCCCACCCTGCACAAAATAACGTGACGACTGAGTCGTAATACTAGAATGAATAAAGTGGGTATGATATACTTAATTTTTGAGATACTTTTTAATTTTTTATCTTAAATATACATATATGTACATATAATGTATGAATGAGAAAATTTATAGAGAATTTGGCGACGTCCGTGCTGTAACTGTGTAGTGTAGTGTAGTAACATCAATTGTTAGTATTTTACCTCCAAGTGGTAGCCATCGGGTACTGATTGATGTCCATCCGGACTTTGCAACAGCTCGTACTGTAATAAGTAGCACTAGGTTTTAAAGATTACGTATCCACACAGCAACCTGGCTATCTCCAGATGGTCGAACCGTCAAAAATCGACCACGTGCTAATAGATGCGATGCACATATTCAGCATTTTAAATGTGGAAATGTTTAGAAGGGCAAATGACGACTCTGACCATTTTCTTGTTGGAGCCAAATTCAGAGCTCGACTATCCAACGAAAACAAGCTCTCTCCGCTGTGCATTAACCTTCCACAAATGCCAACAATCAGTGCAACTAGTCCCGGGACATCATCAAAGAGGGAGCCGAGACCACCATAGGTTACCAACCACTACCTAAGAGGAGCCCTTGGTATGATGATGAATACGTTCATCGGAAAAAGGTAACAGAAAATGTACACCTACAAATTCTGCAGCGAAAAACAAGAGCAGCAAGGGAAGACTATCGAGCCAGAAGAAGGGAGGAGAAAAAAATCTTGAGATCAGAGGTATTGAAAAGTCTCGCGACAGAAACAACACCCGGTTGTTTTTCAGGAAAGCCAAGCAGCTGGCAGCTGGCTTTAAGCCTGGAAAGCAGTCTCTTCAAAATAGTGAAGAAAATCCATTCACCGAAGCACAAGGAATAGTAGATGTATTAAAGGAGCATTTCCAGCTGGTATCAAATAGAAAGAGTGATAGGGCAAGAAGAGAACCCGCGTCCAGTCAATGAAGAAGCCATTCTCCTTCCCAGTTTTGAAGAAGTTGACTCGGCACTCAAAGAGTTGAAGAGCAACAAAGCCGCTGGCTCTGATGGACGATAAGCAGAAAAGCAGAGCATATTTTGGGCACTTTCGAAAGAAAAACCCTTCGTCAAATTTTCGGTCCCATATGCGAGAAGGGCGAATGGAGGAGAAGATATAACCACGAACTCTATGAGCTGTACCTACACTGGCTCGGCCACATTGAGCGAATGGACAATAATGCCCTAGCAAAGAGGATCTAAGAATAACAGCCCTCAAGTTCGGGACGACAAGGAAGACCGAACCACCGTTCTAAGCTATCGGGGTTGACAGAGCGTTTGGTCTGGACAACTGAAAGCAACGTGCCCGAGATCGAAGGGAATCGAAGGCTACTGTGTCTCAGGCAGGGACTCTTCACGGGTCGGAAGCCTGTTAAGTAACAAGAAATAAAACAACCTTAGCATTCTCTATTATCAATTTCTTGGGGAATATATAGCAAATAAAGCGCACGACTGGGTCCTACAAACTTTCACCTATATCTAAAAGCAATGTGTGTATTTAATGTAAAAAGCGAAATGAATATATGTATATGTATTTACATATGTATGTGATACATATTTGCATACACGTGTGTACCTTGACTGTAAGTAAAGCAGCGTTCTAAGCAGTTTGGGCAAAAACGTGGTACGTTATCTTGCAAGTATAAAGCATGAAAATTAAGCAACATCGTAAGGCATGTTTTCGAGAAAATCGTGCTTTTGTTAAGGTGACTAAAATCAAAATCCTTTTTAAGTAGCTTTGAGTGAAAACGTCATATAAAGATTATAGAAATTTATAAAAGTCTCTACTAATAGGGGGCCATCCAGTTGCGAAAATTCGACAGTTAATTGAATATTTTATTATATCAATGCCTTTTTATTTGCACATGTACATTGCTTCAAAGGAAATATATATTATTGATCATCTATCCTGGTAAGTCACTGCTAAAACTCTTTCAATTATGTTATTTTTCATTAGTTTCACCCAAAAACTCATTCCCCTTGGAGTCCAATGAACATGCGAAATCCCAAAGCGAATCCCGAAAAATGTCACCACATTATTTTTCTCTCTCTTACCCAAAGGAAAATGACATTCAATTCAAATAAATCCTGTAGCATGTTCGCACCAATCAAACCTTAGATTGCACGGAAAATAAAGTGCACGACTGGGTTGTACGTATTTGCACCGTAATGCTTTGTATAAGTGTAAAATTTTATCAGGATTGAGGTTCAAGTCTTGCTCTTCCCAGTAAAGTAGGCGTGGCAATCCGCGTTTCGATGGACTAATAGTCATAACATTGTAGGAGTTTACTCAATGTTTTGTTTTTTAAAAACGCCCTTAAAAAGTGGGCGCGGCCAGATAGGGCGTTTGAGTGAATTATAGAAAATTTGAAAATCTATTATTTTGTGGGCGCCGTGGCTCAGTGGTTAGTGCGTTGGACTATGGACCAAGGGGTTCGAGATCGAATCCCAGTCGGGGAGCACCTAAAAAGTTTTTCACGGCCCCACCTCTCGCAAGCGTCTGACAAACATCCGAGAGTACAGTTGTCACGAGAAAGCTTCTCAAATAACAAAGTGCCCTTCGGATACGGCATTAAACAGTAGGCCCCTTCCATTCGTGTAAAGAATATAACACGCACAACACGAATGGCTGTGAGAAGCTAGGCCCTGGGTCCCATCGACCTGTAGCGCCAAGTATTTATTTTATTTTTATTATTTTGCTTAAATAATTTTTTCTCAATTTCTAGCATAAATTTAAAAAAAAATAAGTTTAATAAAAGTGGGCGTGGCAATTCCAAAATTTGGTACGCGATTATTTTGCATTTGTCTTACAACCAAGAAATATTAATTTTTAGCTCAATCGCCGAACAAATACCCGAGAAAAAGCTGATTTTCTATATTACCGTTATTCGAATTTATCGTGAAAAACGTGGTATGCCACCTCATAGCATATGCCCAAACTAATCCACATATCAAATTTTATCGAAATCATTGGAGCCGTTTTCGAGAAAATCTATTTTAACTGAAATCGGCTCTAAATAAACTACCCTTAATTTTGAGGTTAGAACAGATAAGAAGTTTGAAGCAAATCCGTCCAGCCGTTAAGTCTGCAGTCGCATATACAGACAGACAGACAGACGGAATTGCCGGACCTACTTTTTTGAACTTCTCCATCATAGTAATGTCAAGTTAGATTAAAATCTCGAGTTCGATTTTTTTCACGAGTGTTGGTAAAGAATAATGACGCATCAAGAGTGAAATTTTTGTATCATAATTTAGTTGTGATACATACTTCATGTTCTATACATGTACTTGATTAAATGCACTTGATTAAATGCAAGTTATTTTTAAACTTATTTTTAAACGACTTTTTGCCTTTGTTATCATTTTGGTCACAAACTTTAAAATAGGACCATATCTGTGGGGAAATGGTATATAATTCTAAAAATTCGCCTCAGCAGGAAGAAGTAGCGATGAAATTCATTTTTCCGTATTAATAATATGACATGAAAAAGTGTGTTTGTTAAGTTGGCTGTAAGTAAAGTACCATTTTATGTAATTTTGACCAAAAACGTGGCATGCCATGTTATAGGATTTTGTAAAAGTAGCTTAAATATGAAAATAAAACAATAATGAGCGGAAAGTACTTTTATGAAGTAAATTATCTTTCAAAACAGTTTTAGCCAAAAACATTGTATGCCATAGAGTTCTAAAAGACTAGAGGTAATAAAATTTAATTTATTCGAAATCGTTGGAGCCGTTTTCGAGAAAATCCGTCTTATTGAAATCGGCCTTTCGAAAAGTACCCTTAATTTTGAGGTTGGAATGAAAATTTTGATTGTAGGGATTATCCCACGACCCTATATATGAAGTTTGATCTCAGTCCGTCCACACCTATAGGCTGTAGCCTCTTGCACAGACAGACAGACAGACGGGATCGCCAAACCCACTTTATTCGACTTCTTTATCATAGTAATGTCAAATTTGATCAAAATCTCGGGAGTGCAGCACTTAATGTGAGGTTAACTCCACCTAAAACTCAATATAACCATGAGATCGATAGTACACAAGTACCGTGAGGGAAAGTTGAAAAGAACTCTGAAAAGAGAGTTAATAGTACGTACGTGTTATGAATGCAGATCCAAAACAACAAGGATCGCGTATATATTTGCTTCTGAAAATCAGCAAAAGTAAGAACCTTTTCGTCACAAAAGTGAAAGAAAAAAAAATATATATATCATATTTACGAACACTTGTAGTTCGCGTGGACCACCTTTTGACTCATTTCAGTCCATGGTGGAATCTCGTCTTTATTGGCGCGTTAACCTAGCCAAATAAATAGTATAAATAGCCGTTATTTCCGAATTTTTATCGCTCCTTGCGGTAAACGCCAAGAACAAAATATATATAATATACATACATATATAGGTATGTAAGTTCAACAGATTTGATCGCACTTGCGATTTGTTTGCAAACTTTTTCGAGTCTGTATATAACAAATCTTAAGTGCCGCTATCAAATCAATATGCTAATGTTCCGGAACTTTTAGTATTTCAGAAGCCTTGGATCTTATTGATTCTAATAAAATGCACCACAAGTCATTAGTTTAAGGTTTGTAGTCGAAAATTTGAAATAAAGTTCAGTTCGAAGCCAATTGTTGAACGGACAGCATCATCGTTTTATTTTCATACGCTATTCCCTGAGCTCCTACAAATCAAGTGGAATCCGTTAAACACCTGTAAAAAAAAAAAATATGTGTGCAGTCCGCATAGTAACAATTAGGTGCTTAACAATAACTTTATGATCTGTCGCAACAGCACGGGTCGAACAATTTATTCAAGAGGCTACGGTTGCTCAATTAAAGGAAAAATTAACCAGTTTTGGTCTTCTAAGTAATGGTAACAAGGCAGAATTGAAACTAAGGCTACAAGAACACGTTGCTGAGTTGGACGAATCTGAAATTAGCGCACATTACTCGAACATTCAAGATAATGATGATCTCCAGGAAGATGATGATCTCCAAGTCGAAATTGATAGGCTTGCCGACAGAATAAAAAAACAAGAGGAAATTTTAGTTCTCAAAGAAAAACTCGCAGCTTTATGTCGACTAACCGAAAGCTCCACGTGTTCAATCTCATACAAAGTATTCGAAGACATTGTGATTCAATTCTCCGGTGATGATAATTTTTCCAATAAAAAATGGGTGCGGAGTTTTGAGGAGGCAAGGTCTTTGTACAAGTGGGAAGAGCAACAATCGTTTGTCTTTGCAAGAAGAAGTCTGAAAGGAACCGCCAAATTATTTCCCCGTTCATTCCGTTGCTCCACATGGTCGGAGTTGAAATCAAAACTTCTACAAGAGTTTCACCGAGTGGTCACGTCAGCTGATGTTCACGATATTCTATGGAACCGGAGGAAGAGAAGGGACGAGAGTATTTATCAATACACACTGGCTATGCAGGAGATCGCATTCAATGCAGAAATCGAAGACGAGGATCTTATACATTACATCATCAAAGGAATTCCTGATACTCCATGTAGCAAACAATTTCTTCTTACAGCAACGCATGAACAGCAAAGTATGAACGATTTGAAACAAATGCTGAAGAAATACCAGAAGATGAGATATTACCCCGCAGAAAATATACCTTCTTCTTCAACATCGATAACAACCTCGTCTTCTAATCAATTCCAGCGATTACATAAGGACAGGTGCTTCAATTGCAACGAGCCTGGACATATTGCTAGTAGCTGCCAGAAGCCACGGCGAGAGCGAGGAAGTTCGTACAAGTGTGGTAAGCACGGACACTTACCATCCACCTGTCGAAGCACCAAGCCACCTGCAGATCCACTAGCAGTTCTTTTGCTCCAGCAGCCTGAAGCTCAACCAGAAGAAGACAAAGTAATGGCTAACACATTTAACGACGACCTCACTGTTGCTGTTAAGTACAATTTTTCTAATAGTTTTACTAATGATGTTTTCGAATTGCAAGCAAATACACTGGTAGACACATGCAGTCCGGTAAGTTTTATACAGGAACAATTTATACCATCCTTTGTGATCCTGCCATTAGAACATGACTGCAACCAGTATTTTGGAATAAACGGAACAAAATTAGGTATATTGGGAAAAGCTAAATGTGTTATTCATGTAAGTGATAGACCGATAAATAGCATGTTGCATGTAGTAAAAAATAAAACAATGACCAACTTTGTTGTTCTTGGCAGAGATTTTTTACAAGCAAGTAATATTAAATTAGATGTTGAAAGTTCTAAAATTAAATTAACAAATTATGCTAAAGATTATGAAAACAATTTAACAAATAATGCTGCCTATTCTATAAATTTTGCCACAAATTATATGATAAATGACTTTAAAAATTATGAAAATATAAACAACTTAGATAATTGTGATGATAATTTCAACGACAAATATGACAACAAATTTTTGGATTTGCATGACGATAGTTTCGCGAAAGATATGTTGAATATAGATACTAGTTATGAAAAAAATGATTTTAATGTGAGGATTAACAATAATCTTACATTCGAAGATAGACAACGCCTTTATGGTTTTATGAAACAAACCAATTCTGACAAAAGCATTTCAAATTCAAATATTCCCTATGAAATGAAAATTAGTCTTTGTAATTCAAATGTGAGTTTTAATTGCGCACCGGTGCGGCTACCATACGTAAATACTCTTGAATTAAGAAAAATTTGAAATGATTTATTGAACCGAGAAATAATACGCGAAAGTAATTCACCCTTTGCCTCTCCGATCGTTTTGACCAAAAAGAAAAATGGAACGTTCAGATTATGCGTAGACTACAGGCAACTAAATAGTGTCACACAAAAAGACAATTATCCGCTTCCTCTAATCGAGGATCATTTACAGGACAGGCTACGAAATAAAAAATACTTTTCATTATTAGACCTCAAAAAAAAGTTAAACCACCACAAGATGGCTGAAGAATCCGTAAGGTTAACATAGGCGTAAATTCGCCTATAGGCCAAATCGAATTTCTTTATATGCCATTTGGCCTTAAAAACGCCCCGGCAACTTTCCAGCGTTATATTAATACGAGATTCAAAGATTTAATTGCTGAGGGTAAATTACTCGTATACATTGATGACTTACTCATAGCTACTGAATCCAAAGAAGAGCATTTTGCTGTTCTACAGAAAGTTGAAAAGATAGAACTTAGGTATGACAAATGTCATTTTATAAAAGAACAAATTACATATCTTGGTTATGAAGTCAGTGCAAGCGGTATAAAACCTAACTCTGATGGTTTAGCTGTTGTGCAAAAGTTTCCTACTCCAAAAAACATCAAGGAGCTTTACTCATTTCTTGGATTATGATCGTATTTTAGAAAATTCATTCAAATTTTTTCAGTATTATCAAAACCACTATATGATCCATTAAAACAAAACGTTAAATTGCGATTCGGAGAAAAAGAGATAAGTGTTTTCCAGTTATTAAAGCAAAAATTTCTTCAATCGCCAGTGTTGAGCACCAATTCTCCACAGGCAGAAACCGAACTGCACTGCGATGCCAGCTCCTTGGGTTTTGGTGGAGTTTTATTGCAAAAGCAGTCAGATAAGAAGTTCCATCCTATCTTTTTTTTCCAAGAGATCAACACCACAGAGTCAAGATACCATTCCTTTGAACTCGAAGCCCTTGCCATCATATATGCGTTAAGAAGATTTCGAGCCTATTTAATGGGTATTAACTTTAAATTATTACTGATTGTAAGTCTGTAATGCTTACGCTAAGAAAAAAGATTATCAATGGGCTTTAGAGCTCCAGGAATATAATTATTCAGTAGAGCATAGAGATTCAGTCAGAATGAACCACGTCGACGCCCTTAGTAGGTGTCATAACATCCTTTTGGTACAACCTGATTCATTCGAACATGCACTGGCTTCTGCCCAAAATCAGGATATAACCATTCAGAATATTGCTAACATATTAGAACACAAACAACACCCATTCTACGAAATGGTTAATGGTCTTATCTACCGGAAATGTAAAGATTCTGTTGCATTTTATGTTCCAAAGCAAATGGAAAAAAATATTATTCAAATTCACCATGATGGACTTTTTCATGTGGGTATTTGAATTTCTTAGAAAGACAGAAAATCAAAGACTACATCAAGTCTTGTTTAAAATGTATTTACTTCGCGGTTCCATCTGGCAAAAAGGAAGGTGAACTACACAGTATTCCAAAGGGTAATAAGCCCTTTGATACTCTTCATGTAGATTACTATGGGCCCCTTCCAGCTGGGGTGAGACATTTAAAGAAATACATTTTCCTAGTAGTGGATGCGTTCACTAAATTTACCAAGCTTTATTCAGTGAAGACGACAAATTCTAGAGAAGTCATCCAAAGCTTGCAAAATTATTTTTCAAATTACAGCCGACCAAAACGATTGATTTCGGATAGAGGATCTTGCTTTACCTCAGATGAATTTCTGTCATTTTGTAGAGATGTCGATGTGACACACATAAAAGTCGCCACCCGTTCTCCCCAATCAAATGGACAGGTGGAGAGGATAAATAGGCTTTTGACTGCTATGTTGTCAAAAGAATCCGAAGCCGAGCCGGGTGAATGGTCAAAACATTTAGATAAAATTCAATTCTCCATAAACAACACTACTAATAGGAGCACAGGTGTATGTCCAAGTGTTTTGCTGTTCGGTGTTCTTCAAAGAGGCGAAAGTAATGATACGGTCCGCGAGTATTTAGAATACGAAACCATTCAAAAAGATCTAGTAGACATAGTTAGTAAGTTTTAGAATTATGCATAATCAAGAAAAAAATAAAATTCAGTATGATAAAAACCACAAAAAACCTCATCGCTATAAAGTAGGTGATTATGTGGTAGTTAAAAATGTTGTCACTACTGCAGGTGTTAACAAAAAACTATTGCCTAAATACAAGGGTCCATACGAAGTATTGCCTAACGATAGGTATCGCATAAAAGATTTAGAAAACTTGCAAGTTTCTCGAAACCAATACGATGGGATTTCAAGTCCCGAAAATATGAAGCCGTACGTGGTAAACAATTAACACCAAAATGTATGTCACACAAACAGTAATAAAGTGCACGACTGGGTCGTACGTACTTGCACCGTAATGCTATAAGTGCATAATTTTATCAGGATTAAAGTCCAAGTCTTGCTTATCCCAGTAAAGTAGGCGTGGCACTCCGCGTTTCGATGGAATAATAGTCATAGCATTGTAGGAGTTTACTCAATGTCTTGTTTTTAAAAAAACACCTTTAAAAAGTGGGCGTGGCCAGATAAGGTGTTTGAGTGAATTACAGAAAATTTTAACGCCTATTACTTTGCTTAAATAATTTTTTCTCAATTTCTAGTAAAAATTTTGAAAAAAAAGTTTTATAAAAGTGGGCGTTGCAATTCTAAAATTTGGTACGCCATTATTTTGCACTTGTCTTATAACCTACAAATATTAATTTTTAGCCCAATCGCCGAACAAATGCCCGAGAAACAGCTGATTTTCTATATTACCGTTATTCGAATTTTTCGTGAAAAACGTGGTATACTTGCACGTACCTATAGGGCAAGTATTGCAATCGTGAAAAAAATCGAACTCGAGATTTTAGTCAAACTTGACATTACTATGATGGAGAAGTCCAAAAAAGTAGGTCCGGCAATTCCGTCTGTCTGTCTGTCTGTTTGTCTGTCTGTATATTCGACTGCAGCCTAAACGGCTGGACGGATTTGCTTCAAACTTCATATATAGGGTCTGTGGGATATTCCCTAGAGGCGAAATTTGAATTTTCATTCTAACCTCAAAATTAAGGGTAGTTTACTTAAGGCCGATTTCAGTTAAAATGGATTTTCAAGAAAACGGCTCCAACGATTTCGATAAAATTTGATGTGTGGGTTAGTTTGGGCATATGCTATGAGGTGGCATACCACGTTTTTCACGAAATACGGTAATATTGAATAACGGTAATATTGAAAATCAGCTGTTTCTCGGGTATTTGTTCGGCGATTGGGTTAAAAATTAATATGTCTAGGTTATAAGACAAAGGGAAAAGAATGGCATACCAAATTTTGAAATTGCCACGCCCACTTTTATAAATATTTTTTTTTCAAAATTTTTACTAAAAATTGAGAAAAAATTATTTAAGCAAAGTAATAGGCGTTAAAATTTTCTATAATAAAGGTGTTTTTTTAAAAACAAAACAGTGAGTAAACTCCTACAATGTTATGACTATTATTCCATCGAAACGCGGAATCCCACGCCTACTTTACTGGGAAGAGCAAGACTTGGACTTTAATCCTGATAAAATTATACACTTATAGCATTACGGTGCAAGTACGTACGACCCAGTAGTGCACTTTATTTTAAACCACTTCTACACCTAAATGGTACTTTTGAAAAGAACACCACTTTGATCTTATCAGCTTTTTATTTGCGTTTAGCGGTAAAAAGCTTGAGCAAAGGAGTGATTTTGCCTGGAATAATAAAAGCAAAGTGGTTTCACAGTCCGAATCAGTTTTACTAAAGTTAAGTCTAATTTGATTGTTATTTAAATAGTTTTTATTTCAGTGCTGTAAGAAAATTGGGCATTGAGTTTTAATTCTGAACGTTATTAATAAAAAACTTAAATAAAGGGCACGACTGGGTCGTACGTACTTGCACCGTAATGCTATAAGTGTATAATTTTATCAGAATTAAAGTCCAAGTCTTGCTCATTTTCGTCCGTTATCACGGAAGCTTTGATATCCCGCCCAAACGGATCTCCCATCTACGAAGAACTCGTGCTATTTATAAAAATTACTTTCGTTCCTAACCTTCTTACCAGCACACCCCACGCTTTTCCAATCCTAGCTACCATTAATCATTTATCAATTTATTCCCAGAATGTACGCGGACTGCGTACTCCACTGTCTTCCTTGACTCCCAAACGCTTCCCTACGATGTTTTCGCGCTCACCGAAACAAATCTTCCCCCTGCCTTTAAGTGTAACGAGTTCTTTACCTCTCACTTTAACGTTTTCCGCGATGATGGTCTTGAAAAACTAGATGAATCTTCTGGTCGCGGTGTTCTCCTAGCTATACACAACCGTTACGACTCCGAACTTTATAAAACAGCATACCGCTGAATTTGAATTTATTTGCGCTAAAATTACCATCCTCAAACGTAGTCTGTATCTCCTTTGTTGCTACATCCACTCCTCTCAACCTATTTAAGCCTACCAACTCGCTATAGATGCTATAGACTCTCTATTTAATGTTTCGGACCCCTGTGATGATGTCATAGTCCTAGGCGATTTTAATCTTCCGCAACTTCAATGGGTTCAGTCTGAGGATGAGTCCCATTTCATGCAACCTCAGACAAAGAAATCCTTTTCACTTAAATTCTAAGCATTCTCAGACTTCATACACCTTTAATTTCCGAAAAGCTGACTTCGCCAAACTCAACAACTTGCTCAGCAACGCCGTCTTTAACTACAGAGGTATTTCTGTGGATATTGCTCTTGCATCGTTCTATTCTTTGATCTTCGATTGCCTTCTGCAAACTGTTCCGTACTCGCCCAAAAAAAATTATTCTTCGTCTCCACCGTGGTATAATAAACAACTATGCGGGCTTCGTAATAATAGGAACAAAGTTTGGAGGGCATACTTTAAATCTCTTTCTGACTCTGACTACTCCCTTTACCAGCACACACATACACACTTTGCTGAACTAAGTGAGGTTCTTCACCAAGATTACCTTGTCTGTATGCAATCAAATCTAATTACTAACCTCAAGCGTTTTTATCATTTTATAAATGCGAAACGTAAATCTGATAGCTATCTATCTACCCTCAAACTTGCCAACACCTCCTCGTCGGACCCTTAAACTATTGCAAACCTATTTGCAAGAAGAATATGAAAGTGCTGCAATTAAATTTAAATCACTGCGAAGCGGCACAGGACCTCCTAACACAAGCCATTCGTGAGTCAAAAAAAGATGTTGCCATATTATCCGAACAGTACAAGAATCTCGACGAAAAAGAAAAGCCTTCGAAGAAAAAATGATGAAACCCCAATCCGGGTTCCTTCGAGCCAAGGTAAAGGGTGTTAACATCTATAGTTGTTACGCATCCCCAAACAGCACTCTTGAAGAATTCCAGCGTATGTTGGATAGGCTCGTGGATGATGCTAGAGGCCGTAGCCCAATCATCATGGTTGGGGATTTCAACGCATGGGCCACTGATTGGGGCAGCACTCGAACCTAGATGTCATGCTGCTCAATACGGGAAGCGAGAATACCTTTAGCAAAAACGACGTAGGTTCCGTAGTTGACATCACCTTCGTAACCAGTTCCCTAGCGAGAGGCGCCAAGTGGAGAGTAAGTAAACAGTACACTCACAGCGACCACCTGGCCATCATGTTTGAAATAGACCAGAAAAGATTCAACCAGGAACTCCCACCAAAGAAGGCACAACGAATGGGGTGGAAAATAGGCACATTAGACGAGGATTCTTTTACTTTCACCTTTAGAGAATCTACAATAAGGCCAGGAACAGCAAATGCTATGGCAGCTGAGATTACGAAACATGTAATGAGAGCATGCGATGCATCTATGGTCCGGAAAACGTCAACAAATCGCCGGCCACTAGTATATTGGTGGAACTAAGAGATAGCAGAGCTACGCAGCAAGTGCCATAAAGCGAGAAGACTGTTCCAGCGATCCAGAGGTTTGCCCTCCCACCAGAACCTACAGGTGCAATACAAAGATAGGCGTAGAGACCTGAAATTAGCAATCCGGAGAAGCAAAAGTGACAACTTTAAAGAACTCTGTCAGCAAGCAGATGTAAATCCCTGGGGTACAGCCTATAAGGCAGTCATGGCAATACTCAAAGGCACCACTAGGGCACCCTCGCCCTCATGCCTTTTGCTAATGCAAAAAATAGTGACGGGCTTATTTCCACCGCAGAGAACTGCAGAGCGTACAGCAGCACCTCAGGATTTACACAAAATCACAACCGTCACGCAAACGGAACGTTGGGAAGTGTGCAAGCGGTTCGATGACAATAAGTCACCTGGATTGGATGGGATACCCAACAAGGCCCTTAAGTTAACCATAAAAACAAATACGGAACCATTTCTGGAAATGTATAATAAGTGTCTAACCGAAGGGGTCTTTCCAGACCAGTGGAAGAAACAACGTCTGGTACTGCTGCCCAAAGGGAAAAAACCGCCAGATGAGCCCTCGTCATATCGTCCTATATGCCTGTTAGACACAATGGGTAAAATATTACAAAAAATTATATGCAAACGACTGGAGGTGGCAATACATGAAGCCGGGGGACTTTCAAACGAACAGTATGGATTTAGACAAGCCCATTCTACAATCGATGCTATACGGAGGGTAACCACAATCTTGGAAGATGCTATCCAGGGCAGAAGATGGAGAGGAGGCGCAAAGAAATACGGTGCTGTAATAACACTGGACGTCAAAAATGCGTTCAATTCTGCAAACTGGGGACATATTTTGTGCTCACTTAGAAAAATGCTGGTGCCAGGGTTCCTCATCAGAATAATATTAAATTATTTCGAGAAACGGTACCTGTTTTACGATACTGACGATGGGGTAAGACAGTACCACATATCTGGCGGAGTACCACAAGGATCGGTACTAGGTCCTATCTTGTGGAATCTTAAGTATGATAGGGTGCTGAGGCTTGAAATCCCCGACGAGGCAAAAATCATAGGCTTTGCCGATGACATTGCAATTGTAGTGACAGCAAAACATCTGGAAGAAATAGAGGACATTGGAAATGAATGTATCCGAAAAGTAAGACGGTGGATGGCAGCAGTCGGTTTAGAACTCGCTGAACATAAAACGGAAGCAGTACTAGTAAGCAGCAAGAAAAGAGAAGCAATCCCCAATCCCTACCCATCAGGGTAGGCAACCAAAATATAACGTAAAAACCGGTGATCAGATACCTAGGTGTGATGATTGACGGTAGGCTAGCTTACAAGGAACACCTTGAAATAACGTGCGACAAAGCTGCTCGGGTGTGTACTGCTTTATCCAGAATAATGACAAACCTTGGAGGACCCAGACAACCAAGGAGACTAATTTTGTCAAGAGTGGCACAGTCAATAATAATGTATGCGGCACCAATATGGGCAAAGGCAGTGAAAATTAAGTCCCACTTAAGAAGAGTTAGTTCCGTCAACAGACTGTGCGCGCTGAGAGTGTGTTGCGCTTTTCTGACGGTATCCGACGATGCTATATGTGTTATTGCGGGAATGCTACCAGCGGATATCTTGGCTATTGAGCTACAGAGGACCTATGACGCTAAAATCCAGGAACCACTTGCTCCAGTCAAAGATATTAAGCTGGCAGAAAGACAACGAAGCATGAGAACATGGCAGGAAAGATGGAATCAGTCAACGAAGGGAAGATGGACCCATCGACTTATACCTGATATAGATAAATGGATGGACCGGCATCACGGAGAAGTGGATTTTTATCTCACCCAGTTCTTAACCGGACACGGCTGCTTCAGAGCTTATCTAAACAGGTTTGGGCTTGATGAATCTCCAAATTGCTCAAACTGTGGAGAGGCCAGAGAGGATGCAGAGCATGTGCTCTTTCAGTGCCCACATTTTCGCTTGGAACGCAGAGGTCTTGAGGAAATAATTGGAGAAATACCAACTCCGGAGAACATTGTAAACCATATGTTGATATCGAACGCAGTATGGAATACTGTGAAACAAACAGCAGCGGTGATCATAAAGGAACTTCGGCGGCTGGAAAGGTTCAGGGAGAGCAACCAAACCCAAATGGAAGCCCCCTCAGAACCAGAAACGTCGAACAGGTCAAGAAGAGCATAAAGAGCTAACCAGCCCCGCGAAGTAATACTTGACGGTAGTTCCGCGGGGAGAGTGGTTGAAGTGTGTAGGGTGTGGGTTAGTACGTAGGCGTATTCCTGGCATCGAGTATTCAGGTTTGCGAATCGTGCATGCCAGTAGCCCGGGTTACTGGTATCCCGTAGGTAGATAACACATCCGTTGGCGCAACCAAAAAAAAAAAAAACCTATTTGCTCAGTTTTTGAGCCAGTCGTTTACTGATCACATCCCCGATTCTGACCTTGACTTGTTCTCTTACATGGATAACTGCGCTCAAACATCCTTGGTTTCGGTCAACATCACCTCGTAATTTGTCATGGAGAAGGATGACTACTCCCCCGGTCCCGACGGTTTGCAACCCTTGACTTAAATTTTTCTCATGTCCATTTCTCAAGAATATATTCCTCTGCCTTGGAAAAAATGATTTATCATACCCATTCATAAGAAATGCCCAAAAAACGATATAACCAAATATCGACCTATACCCAAACTGTCATTCATATCCAAACTCTTTCAGAGCATTGTATACGATACAATGTTTTTTCATTGTAAATCCTTATTCTCTACTAAGCAACACGGTTTCCTCAAAGGTAGATCGACAACTAGCAACCTTACAGAATTTGTTTCTCAGGCGCTGTGTGCATTTGACGATGGTTGAGATGGTTGATTTCAGTAAAGATTTTGATAAAATCTCTCATCCAATTATTACTCTGAAGCTGTAACCTCTCGGTTTCAACCCGGTTTTATTAGATGAATCCAATCATACCTTGAAAATCGGCAGTACGAGGTTATATTTAGATCCTCTGTCTGTAACCCCTTTATGGAAACATCAGGCGTCCCTCAAGGCAGTCACCCGGGTCCCTTAATTTTTGTCCTTATCACTAACAATGTTGACCGCATTATCATAGACTCCTATCTCTCCATCTATGCCGATGACATGAAAATCTTCAAATTCATGTCTTCAACCGCGGACTCTCGCTTTCTTCAAGACGACCTAAACAGATTTTTTATCTGGTGTCAAAAAAATCATCTCGAACTTAATACCAGCAAATGTCAATATATGACATACTTCCGTAAACGCCTTCCAGCGAACCTGTCCCTTCAGTCTCAACGTTGCGCGATTTAGGTGTCATCTGCGATAGGGAGCTAAACTTCCGTTCCCATATTGACAACATTATAAGTAGAGCCGACTCTGCGCTTGGCTTTGTGAAACGTTGGTCTAAGGAATTTTTAGAACCCTACGTTACCAAATCACTCTATCACTCTTTGTCAGGCCCATCCTCGAATATGCCAGCCAAGCTTGGTTCCCTCGCCATGCTGTCCACATCCGACGTATTGAAGCTGTCCAACCCAGGTTTATACGTTTCGCCCTCTGCGGTCTTCCCTGGGTTGATAGTTTCAATTTGCCTCCCTACTCTGAACGCTTGAAACAAATCAATCTCTCGAAAACCGCTGCGAAAATGCTGACCTTCTATTCCTACATCTGGTCACATCGACTCCCCAGCGCTTCTTGCATCGGTCTCATTTAATACCAACTCCCGGTGCCTTACGTCTACTCCCCTTTTCCGTCTCAGAACTACCGCACCAATTATGGTTATAATGCACCTCTCCCTAGAACGCTTCATCGTCGCTCCGATTCCGCCTAACCACTGTCCCACATCTCCCCTCTTCTAACCCTATCACATCTTTTTACTTTTCTCTTGATAGTTTGTAAGTTTATCTTTAGTTTTTAAGTTTAGATTGTTTAAGTATTACTTGCATTAAGCTCAATGAAGTGCCGGTATTGCCGGCATCAAATCAAATCAAATCTTTATTAAAGCCCCAACTGCCAGTTGGACTATGCAAGAATAAGTTGCTTTCTTCTTTAAAATAACTAAAAAACAAGTCACACGCAACAGTAAAAAGTTATACAGTTCGATAATTGAGTTGGACATGTTCCAACAAAGACTTACTATCTCGAATGAACACTTCCGCCGTGCAAATTTAAATAACGACCATTGATCGGATAAAACCAAGGCCATATGGTTTCGTTTTGATGGGAAGTTATATGTCAGTCAGGCCATCAAAGAGCTCGAAAGGCGATCTCAAATACACGAAGAAGATAATTAAATATGGTGGAGGTAGTTCATTCCTTGGGTGTGTTTGACCCATTTTTTTTTGCAAAGGACAAAATGCGTGCAATACTCTTTGTCCTGATCTTAAACACCGTTATGCTGAATATAGCATTAGTTAGCCAAAAAATGGTTTCTTCAAGATAAAATCCATGTTATGGAATGACCACCATAGTCCCCCAATCTTAAATCGAAAGAACAAACTCGGAAACTGTAGAGCTAAGAACAAGGAGGAACTCTGTTAGGGCATGGCAATTTATACCAGCCGAGACCAATGTCGACTTGCTTCATTTCATGGGACGAAGATATGAACCATTTATTAAGAATAACAGTGCAATGACCAAGTACTAAAAGAACATGAAACGCCTTTACCAAAAATCCCTTAAAAACGGATTTTCATCATTTATTTTCTTTTTTTTTTTTAAGAACTTTAATGTTATATATTCATATATACTATTGCATCACATTATACACCAATAATTAGTATGTGTTTTATTTAGGTTTTCTTTCAAACGCTTTTTATTTCTCCAATAAACGGGCCGTCGTGGCTCAGTGGTTAGTGCGTTGGACTATGGAGCAGGGGATTCGAGGTTCGAGTCCCAGTCGAAATACCTAAAAAGTTTTTCACGGCCTCACCTCTCTGACAAACATCCGAGAATACAAATGTCCTGAGAAAGGTACTCATATATCAAACTGCCCTTCGGACACGGCATTAAACAGTAGGTCCCTTCCATTCGTGTAAAGAATATAATACGCACAACACGAATGGTTGTGAGGTAATAAGCCCTGGGTCCCATGGACATGTTGCACCAAGTATTTATTTATTTTTAATAAACGGGTACAACAAATTTGATTCTATTATTTTTCCTAACACTGTATAAAAATTTTCAAGTGTCACTGTCAAGAAATCACTATGCTAATGTTCCGAAACTTTTAGATATATGTAGGTGAATTACAGTTCTTGGATGACGATGTGATTATTGCATTGGCAAAACTTAGTTTTAATAGTAACCCAGGACCAGATGGGGTACCCACAATAATACAAAAGAAATGCTTTTCGAAATACTCTTCTATAACTCCGACTATTAAAACCGATTATAGACAAAAAGCGTTCAGCAATCCCTAAATTGTTTGAAAGTATTGTGAAGGACAAACTTTTGCTCGCAATAAAAGAGATTATTTCAAATAAACAACATAGTTTTATTCGCGTTAGATCATATACATCTACATCTTGTTAATTTTTACTTGCACCTATACCTATGGGGCAAGTATTGTATTCGTGCAAAATTTGGAACTCCACATTTTAATCAAACTTGACATTACTATAATGGAGAAGTCCAAAAAAGTAGGTCCGCCAATGCCGTCTGTCGTCCATCCAAACGAGTGGATGGATTTAGATCAAACTTCATATGTATGGTCTGTGTGATAATCCCTAGAGGCTAAATCGGAATTTTCATTCTAACCTCAAAATTAAGGGTAGTTTACTTAAGGCCGATTTCAGTTAAAAGGGATTTTCTCGAAAACGGCTCTAACGATTTTGATTAAACTTCATATTTGAAAAACGATTTTATTTAGATTTTGACATATGATTAAGTATCACAAATCCTATCAGGAACTGTATCACATTTTTGGGCAAAAGTTAGTATAACGGTATTTTTCGCGAGATCGAGGAATTGGAGCCAATTTATTCGAAAACGGCTCCAACGATTTTTATTAAATTTTATATCAGAGTAAGCCTTTTCAAACCCTATGAGATGGTATACAACGTTTTTGACCAAAACTGTTTAAAAAGGTACTTTACTTATAGACATCTTCTTAAAAATACGCTTTTCTCGAAAACTTTTCTAAATCGTTACTGTTTTACTTTCATATCTAGGCTTCTTTTACAAAACTCTATAAAATCGTATACCACGTTTTTGGTTAAAACTGCCTAAAATTCCACTTTCCTTGCAACCAGCTTAACAAAAACACGATTATCAAATCATATTAATAGGCAAACATGAATTTAATCCCAACTTCTTCCTACTAAACCGATTTTCAAAATTATATACCATTCCAAAAGCTTTTCTGCACAGATGCTCCTTATTTAATAGTTTAAGGCCAAATTGATAACAATGGTACAATAGCTTTTTTAAGATTAGTCAATACATGTGCATTTACGAAAGTACACGCACACTGTAGTGAACCAAAGAATATGTATGTATTGTATTTGACTTCTTGCACCATCACACCGCAGTGTTGCTGCAAAAGTTTGAGAAAAAAATTTCACTAGAAAGGAAAAACGTACCTAAAGTATCAAAATACAAATTCTGTATAATATTGCTAACAAAATATATCCCAAAGGCAACACTCTAGAACACAGCTGTTGTCATGGAAACGTTTTCCCTACGATACAGGTTTCGATTGGTGCGCACGTGCTACTGGATTTTCTTAAATTCATTTTCATTGGTTAAAAGACAGAGAGAGAGAAAGAAAATATTGTTACTTTTTAGGGGCTTACTTTGGGTTTTCGCATATTTACCGGAGTTCAAAGGCAATGAATTTATGAGTGAAACTGGAGGAAAATGACATAGTAACGACGTTGTTTGATTTTCAAGAGCTTTATCAAATCCTACAGATGATATCTGACATTTTTGGCCAATCTGCTTAGAACGATGCTCAATTTACATATGCATACCTATGTATATATTCACTTATTTTTTTTTACCTAAAATACACACAAGAATTTGAGACATAGGTGCAAGTTTGTACGGCCCAGTCGTGCACTTTATTTTATTTGTGAATGATGTCCATGATATCTTTAAATTTTCCAATTTCTTAACCATCGCGGAATATTTAACTTTAGTCTTCAACGTTATGAGAAAGTCAAAGATCTCGGGTTTATATTTGACAGTAAATTAATTTTTTCCTTTCATTATGATGACGCCATTGCTAAGTTTAGCTCTATGTTAGGCTTTCTTAAACGTAATTGTAAAGACTTCGAGATGTATTAGTCAGATCATATTTAGAATTTGCATCCATCATTTGAGATTTATACATATACCAATATAATTAAACAGTAGGTCCCTTCCATATATTATAATTCTGTATATTACTGTTTCCAAATTATGTCTATGAAATGAAATAAACACTTACTCTGGTTTTGTACTCCATAGGGGTCGTATGTTTTATTTTGACAGGTTATGGGCCCAGACCCAAGTCCATTGTATAAGCGGTTTGGCACAGTCTAGCTAAAGCGTAGAATAATTTTCCTTGCTTTAATTTTTTCTCGGCAGTAAAAGAATAGTGGGAAGTGAATATTCGGAGGCGCAGTTAACTTATTTTGCATAGGTTTTCGTATTTTGGAAATGGGGGGCGATTTGATTAAAATTGATAAGCTGTTGAGTGCAGACCAATGGATTAGTTCAAGATTAGAGTCATGCTAAGTCCCAGCGATAGGTATGATGTATAATGTATATGTATGAAGGAAGCTACAAAGTTGCAAAAGTAGGAAGCAAAGTAGATAGGAGAGCACAAAAAATGATTGTGATGAGCGTAGGTGCACAAGCACTTGTTCATATAATTTGTTGATTATGTAACGGAGAAAACATTAGTGCATTTGGTAGAGGAAAAATTAACATAATTTCGTTCAATGGTAAAACCTGGCACCCAAAATTCGTGTCAAACGTCATGTATGTTCCTGAATTCATCTAAATTTTTTTTCGTCAAATGCAGCTATGGATAAAAATTTGAGAACAGTGTCTAATAAAGACAAATGCCAGCTTTTGCAGGACGGGTGTACTTTCTAAATATTTCCTTTTATTTAAGGACGATTTTTCTAGATACAGATCTGTATATTTTATAAAGGAGAAAAGCGAGGTTCTCAAATGTCTTAAAACGTTTATAATCAAAGTTAAAAGTGAAACTGGAATGGCTAATAAAACAATTCGGACAGACAATGGTCTAGAATTTATGAACTCAGATGTTAAAAATTTGCTTGAAAAAGAGTGTATTCGACATCTGTACTTTACTCCCCCCAGCAGAACGGTAGGGTGGAGAGGGAGATGCGAACTGTAGTGGAGGCGGCCAGGACAATGATTCACGCACGAGGATTATCTTTACGATTATGGGCGGAAGCGGTAAATTTTGCATGTTTCTTATTGAATCGCACGGGACCGACGGATATGCATGGAAAAAGTCCTATTAATTTGTGGATTGGCAGTGATCAGAAGGCAATAAAGGTATTCGGTACTGACTGCTATACTCATGTTCCTTCGCAAAAACGCCAAAAATAGGATCCAAAGGCAAAACAAGGACTTTTCGTAGGATATCCAGAGTATACTAAAGGATATGGTGTTTACTTTCCTGCGAGCAATAAAATTGAGGTAAATCGTGATGTTATCTTTAAAAATGTCCCAATTTCAGGAACAGTAATTGTACAAGAAGCCAGCAAGCATCCAGATTGTAAAGAACAAAATGACGAGAAAAGAAAACAACTCAAAGGTGAATCACATGCTGAGGAAGAGGAAACTTTACTGGACGAAGACGACCAGTTGGACGTTAAAGATTTATCCTCAGTACAGGTAAATGAAATAGAATTAAGTCCTGAAGAGCCGATAAGCAAACGTTTGAGAAGCGCTCCAAATGATAAGGGAATTCCTTGACATCTATCTTGGAAGCAAGAGCATTTGTGGCTTTAGTGTGTGAACCACGAAGTTATGAGGAAGTTCTTGAATCCAGAGACAAGACAAAGTGGCAAGCAGCTATGGAGCAAGAAATAGTGGCACTCAACAGAAACAATACCTGGGAACTGGTCAATCTTCCACCTAGAAAGAAAATGATTGATGATTGGGCGTTTAAAATAAAGCATGTGAATACCAATGAACCCGAGAGATACAAGGCAAGCTAGTTGTTAGAAGATTCTCGCAACAACACTATAAAGAAACTTTTAGCCCTGTAGCTCGGTTTGGTTCAATTAGAGCAATTCTTACTATTGTGTGCAGTAAAAACATGTCTTTGAAGCAATTCGACATTAAAACCGCATTTCTTAATGGTGATTTGCAGGATGAAGTTTACATGCGACAACGTAGTGGGTTTGAAGACAAAACGAGCCGTGTGTGTAAGCTAAGGAAAAGCCTTTATGACTTATAACAAGCTTCCAGATGTTGGAATATAAAATTTTCGAATTTTTTCCGCTCGTTTCAACTTAAATTTACATTGATGACGGTCTGATTACGGGAAAGGAAGTAGACATCAATAAACTCCTAGATTACCTGAAAAAGGGATTTGAAGTCAAGGTTAACGAGGCACGTTGCTTCTGGGGTTTGGAGATTGACCGGCAGGCAGATGGATCGATTTTTCTCCAGCAGTCTACTTATGCTGAAATTCAAGATGAATGATGCCAATCCTGTAACTACACCAGCTGATGGTATTATTTACAAGGACCTAGCAAATTAAAACAGAGTGGTGCAAGATTTTTCGTACAGAGAGGCTGTTGGCAGCCTCATGTATTTAGCGATTGGAAGCAGGTCCGACATCTCCTATGCACTTGGGGTTGTTAGTCGGCATTTATTGATGATACGCAGTATCGTAAATGCAGTAAGCATATTGAAGTCAGGTTCCATTTCTTTCAAGAGAAGTTCGCTGAAGGTATTTTTGATCTTCACTACGTTCCGACTGAAGATTAGCTGGCAGTTATTTTTACTAAGCCCTTGCCAAGGAATAGGTTTGAACTATTAGGACAAAAAAATTGGTATATCTAAATCTAATAATTCTAAAACTGAATAATTTTTTCCTTTTGAACTAGAGATTTTAACAAAAATATTAAATATTAGTGAAAGTGGGAGTATTAAGAGTAATTCAGCAATCTGGCTCAATGCAAGCAAATTATAACGCTCTTATTAATAACATAAGAAATATTGTATCATCATTAGATAATAAGCCGTATGCGATTGTTTTTGATGATTTTAATCTATTAAATATTAAATGAAAGTTTTCCGACAATGATAATTATATTATGTTTTAAATGATATTGAAATTAAGGTAACTGATTCTATGTCCTGTCTAAAATTTCGCCAGACTAGTTTAATTAGTAATTCGTTGAGAAGTTGCGGAAATCTTATTTTTCTTGATAATGAATTGGAAGTGAATGAAGCTAAATTCCTTTCCTTTCTATTTTTCATTAGAAATTTCAATTGATTTGTCTATTTTAAATTCACTTATGTCCGATAATTATTCTGACTTAGTTTAATACGATTTTAACAAAGCAAGTTAGAGAGATATTGAAGGTCTGTTTGTATTCTTACTTACTTACTTAGGTGGCGCTACATTTCGGGGTGAACCTGGGCCTCAACAAACAAGCCCCGCGCACTCGCATCAAGTCGGTTAAGGTCCCCTTCTACTTGTGCGCGCCACATAAGGCGTGGTCTTCCTCTACTGCGTTGTCCCTCCGGGTTTGATTTAAAGACTCTACGGGCCGGAGCATTGGTGTCCATTCGCTCTACATGTCCTAGTCATCTTGAACGACTGATGCGATCTGGATCTTTTCATCCGCTTTAGACAGAGTCCATACTTCAGCGCCATAAAGCATGACTGGGATGATCAGGGTCTTATAAAAAGTCTCCCTAGTTCTTCGTGATAGGGCTCTGCTACTCAATTGCCTTCTTAGCCCAAAGAAACAGCGATTGGCAAGAGTTATTCTTCGTCTTATTTCTGCTGAGGTGTTGTTTTCCGAGGTAATAGCAGAACCGAGGTAGATAAAGTCCCTTACTACCTCAAAGTTGTAGCTGTCGATTGTGACGTTCTGTCCAATTCGTCGATGTTGTGTGTCCCTTCTCGTTGACAGCATATACTTTGTTTTGCATTTTGGCAGCTTCCGTTTCAATACTAGTGAATGCTCCAGTGACATCCCGCTGAGTTCTTCCAATTATGTAGATGTCATTTATGGACTTTTAAAAGATTGTGCCTCTGGTGTTGGCTTTTGAGTTTCGCACAATTCTTTCAAGTACGATGTTGAAAAAATCACATGACAGCGCGTCACCTTGTCTAAATCCTTTTTTGACATCAAAGGTCTCGGTGAGATCGTTACCGACCTTGATGGAGGAGCGAGAATTCTCCATCGTCATTCTGCACAATCTGACGAGTTTGGCAGGGATGCCAAAACTAAACATGGCTCTGTATAGTTCGTCTCTATAAATGATGTCATATGCTGCCTTAAAGTCGATAAAAAGATGGTGGACTTGGACTTCTTGGTTTTTTCTTCTATTTGTGTTCTATGGACTGCAGTAATATTTTTAACTGTTCTTTAGAAGCGTCTTATAATATGTTTAGAATAAGGTATTTTCAAGTTTTTTCCTCGTAAGCGAGTAAGGCGCAATAATAAACACGTCTGTTTCAACTAAAACCTGTGCCTTCTGTGACTTTGAAATACGTTAAATTAATTGCAAAAAAGAAGTAGCTTTATTATACCTCGTCGTCACCATTATCGTTAGTTAAGAAAGAAGTACGAGATTTTTAAAAAAAAAAGTAAGTATGGATAGTCGGTTGAATACGCCATGTGATCTCAACATGTTGACACTAGGTGATCGTATTACTGATCTTGGATTCATGCAATTTACTAAAGATGAAATGCTTTCTGAGTTTGCATCGCGTGTATTATTTTCCAGCGATATTTTTTAAGAAATGTATGCATCTCGTATGCGTCTCGTAAACTTTTTTAGCACGTTGTTAACTATGGTGGTGGTTTTCAGATTGTTGAAAATATTCACTAATCACACAAATTTGCCTATTGCTAAGCTTCAACTCGTTCCAAAAATATTTGAAGCAATATTCAAGCAATATTGAAGCTGTGGATTTCTGTAAATCAACATGGCTCTATAAGTGGCAGATCAACTACTACAAACTTAGTTATTGTTACAAACAACTGTTTACTTGAAATGGAGAAACATATTCACGTTGACATTATCTACACGTACTTTTCAAGGCATATGATAGGGTTCAACATAATGTATTGATAAAAAAATTAAAATTACTTGGTTTACATTCCAATGTGCTAAAATGGATTAGAAGCTACTTGGTAAACCGTAAACAATATGTTAAAATAGGTTCCGTTCTTTCAAAGGACATTATTCATCTGTCGGGTATTGAGGTAGCCATTTAGGTCCGTTTTTTTCCTTACTTCCTTTTTTCATAAATTACCTACCATCGTTTGTCTCTGGTTTAAATTGTTTAATTTATGCAGATGATCTTAAATTATTTAAATCTATGAATTCGATTTCTGATGCTACAGGAAGATACATATAAACAATATTTTAAGTTGATGCTCAATTCATTTCTTGCATTTTAATATTGAAAAGTGCTCAGTTATAGCTTATTGCAGTTGACTTACAGGTATACAATATTTCACTCCATCCTTAAAAGAGTCAATCACATGAAAGATTTAAGAAACCGACTCCTAACTTGGTAAAGCGTCCCACTCGACCTCGCTATGCAATAAAGTTGCCTGGACAAGCATCCACTCGAAGGTACACTCGCGAAAATAATACCTGCGCAAACTGTAATAATTAGAAACAACTATCGACTGGATGCAAAGAAGCAATTACTGCGGCTGTTAGGACCGGAAGATTAATGAAGGATATCGCTCAGGAGTTTGGTGTTGCAATATCAACAATTTCGCGCATTGTGTCCCGATATCGGGAACAAGGGGACATCGAATAAAATTTGTAGAGGGCGTCCTCGCAAAACAACTCCCCGATAAGATCATGAGATCATTTTTTTGCTCGGTACTGTAAGTCAGTCGGTCACAGGTCATAGCTTCAAAATTATTAGATTTTCAAATGATAGGCACGCTATTCAGTCCGAGAACTTGGTAGATAAGAAATAAAGTGAACGACTGGGTCATGCAAACTTGCACCTATATCTAAAAGTCTTGTGTGTATTTGATGTAAAAAACGAAATGAATATATGTATATGTTCATATGTATGTACACACATGTTTACATAACTTGGCTATAAGTAACGCAGTATTCTAAGCAGTTTGGCCAAAAACGTGGTATGTCATCCTGCAAGTATAAAGTATGAAAACGAAGCAACTGAGCCGTATTTTTGAGAAAATCGTGCTTTTGTTAAGGTGGCTAAAACCAAAATGCCTCTTTAGGTAGTTTTGAGCGAAAACATCGTGTGTCATGATATAGAAATTTATAAAATAGCCTCTACTAATAGGGGAGCATCCAGCTCCGAAAATTCGACAGCATCCTAGTTAATTAAATATTTTATTATTTCAATGCCTTTTTATTTTCATATGCACATTGCTTTGTAGAAAATATACATATATTATTAATCATCTATCCTGGTAAAGCACTGCTAGAACTACTTTAATTTTGTTATTTTTCATTGGCTTCGCCCAAAAATTCATTTCCCATGGAGTCCAATGAACATGCGAAATCCCAAAGCGAGTCCCCGAAAATGTTACTATATTCTCTCTCTCTCTCTCTCTTTTAAGCAATGGAAAATGACATTCAATTCATACAAATTCTGTAGCATGTGCGCATCAATCAAACCCTGTATCGAACGGAAAGAGTATTTTCATAATAACAGCTATATTGCACAGTGTTTCCTAAATCCTAATTTAGTTGTGATACATATGTACCTTGTTTTTCTAAAAATGGCTTTGTTACGTTTCAGTTTCGACAACAGATGTAATAGCATCTCTTTATAACATTTCGCAATATACCACTGCTCCACTGCCATTTGGATATATTTTGTTAATAATAATGGTAATTTTTTTCCAGAATTCTTCTGATACCTTATTTTTTTTCTGGTCAGATATTTTTTCTCAAAGCTTAGCGGCAACACTGCTGTGTGAATGCGGAGAGAGTCAAGTACAATGCATACAGTCGTTCACAGACCTTCATTGACGAAAGACGTGTTTCGACTTCTTTCTGTTAAATAGTGCGTGTATTCTTATACGAAAAAAGTTAGTGCGTTAACAAGAGCCGAGTTGGCAAAGTGGAAGTGGTAGTGGATTACCATCCGAACAGACGCTGGTTCAATTACAGCAAAAGTACAAGTACTTTTTTTAATTAAAGCAAAGCACAGTACAAAAATACAAAAGGTAAACAAAAGCAACACGCGATGGACGAGAGGCAAAGGTCCGCACTCCCAGTAACGGGAGATGCGGACAAACAAACATCAGCCGATTCAAATACGGCATCGACGTCAGGCTACTCAATGGCAGTGGCCAACGAAGGGACAACCAAGAGGAGGAGGAAGGTAAAGCCTATGACTAACTTGGTCAAGCGCCCCACTCGATCAACTTCGAAAGATAAGCTGCCTATCGAAGTATCGGGGGGGGGCGAATTCAACAACAACACAAACACAGCTGGACACAACTGACGATGATGACACCTTCTCATACGTCTCCGACGGTGGAGAAGGAAGATATACGGGCGATAACAACGCCTTTGCCCGATTAGCCGCCTCTGAGTCAGAGGACGAGGAAGATGTTCTAGATAACCTCAACAGCAGCATCATAAAGCTGCAGCAAAAGGTGCTCCTAATAAGGGCGAAGCAAATGGCCAGAAGGGAGAAGGAGCGGAACTCGAGCGCTAGCATCAACAACAACAAGGCGAAGAAGGGAATCAAAACAACCCACAAAAACAAAATCAAAAGCCACAAAAGCAGCAGGAAAAACAAGCACAGCAGGAAAAGCAGCAGCAGCCGAAACAACACCAGCAGAACCAACACCAGCCACAACAGAAACAGCTGCAACAGCAACAAAAGGTGCAGAAAATACAACAGCAGCAACCGAAACAACAGCAGCAGCAGCAGCAGCAGCAGATACAACCGCAACATGAGAAGACAACAAAACAGAGGGTGCCTCCAATAAACACCTACAAATTGGAACTGAAGGACACCATTGAGCTATGTAAGTCGGCCATAGGCAATAATTTCTATATTAATAGACTTAGTGCAGATAGGCATGATATCCACTGCGATACAGTGGATAATTACCATATAATTAAAGATTTATTACGGGACTCGATGACGGAGTTCTTTTCCTTTACCCCGAAAGGGAAAAAGTTGCAAACGATGCTCCTTAAGGGAATCGGAAGTTACCGTTCTTCCTAGTTCAGATGTCACCCAATAGCAAACTTGATGGTCTAAGAGGCATTAAAGTCCTCGACTATCAAGTTGTGAGGTGGGAAAAAGTAAGAAGGAGCGAACGCATTCTGCCAGAGGTTTGGACACGCCGCGTCGAACTGCGCCATGCAGCCCCGATGCGTAAAGTGCAGTAAAGACCACAAGGCAGAGGAATGCCCCTTAGGGAAGGATAGGGCTGTAGACAAGGAGCAACTTTCGTGTGCTCTATGCGGGAACACGGGGCACACCGCTAACTATCGGGGTTGCCCTAAGTTCCAGTTCATAAAAAAAGTAAATCTGGCTCGACAGCAGAAGATCGAGGTGAAACGTCCACCTGGTCGCGCTTTAATTTCACAAGCCGTCACACCCCAATTGACCTACGCCCAAATGGCGTCGGGTCAGGTCAAGACGCAAAAGCAACTGCCAAAGGCTGCTCCAAAGGCGTCAGTGCCTAAAGCACCTGAGGCACAAGCTGACTTGATAGCTATCTTGCTCTCAATTCAAGGGCAGATGGGCCAGCTACAACGTCAGATACAAGAGCAGGCGACGCGGGTGGACCAAATCTACGCGCTTCTGCCGGGCCTAGCGCACCTCCAGTCGTAATGGGTACCACGGCGGAGATTCCCTTAAAGATCCTTGCGGTGAATGTGAATTCACTGATAAGGATAGAACGTAGAAACTCACTTTTTAAGTTGTTAGACGATAAAAATCCTGATTTGCTTCTGATTAGCGAAACTAAGCTAACTTAGAGACATAAATTAAGGAACAATAAATATAATATAATAAGAAGAGACCGGCCCAACTCCACCCAAGGAGGTGGTGTCGCGATCTTCGTACGTAAAGAGCTACGTTACAAGACAGTGTACAGTGGTGAAGTGCGAAGGTTCCAGGTGCTGGAAGCGTGCATCGTGTGCATCCCTCTCCATAGTGGAAAGAAGATGTACGTGGTCTCGGTCTATGCACCTGAAGCTACTCAACCTTCCTTATTTATATCAGAACTCGAATCACTTTTTCGAATCCTAAGGCTAGAGTCGGATGAGAACTATTATGTCATGGCCGGAGATTTCAACGCGAAGCATGGGGATTGGGGAAATAATACGCCAAATCCTAGAGGGAACCTACTACTCAATTGGTGGGGTCAGCACAATGTCGAATTTAGACTCGATGTGAAAGCATCGGACATTCCGTCCTTTCCCAGAGGCGGCTCTTATCTGGATCTCATGCTGTTCGACGTACGGCTACAACTGACCGACACGGATCGACAGACTATGAACTGTTTACACACTTTTGTGTACGACAGTGACCATTGCCGAAATAACTATTCCCAACGAGATTGCGGAACTGGAAGAGTTTGTTCAAACGCACACCTACAACTACAGTAGGACGCGCTGGACACGCTTCTCCCGAGTACTGACTAGAGCACTCTCCTCGAACTCGCTCTACCCACCGTCCAATAGGAACCTGTCAAACGAGGAGATTGACAGATATCTGAAACGATTGGACGAGACAATCAAACAAACGATGGACAGTACGATACCTCGGTATCAACATACTGACAACACCGACATATTCCGCAACGCGACAATCGACGCACTACACCGACAGAAAAGTAGACTCCTATCAAGATTAAAAACTTTGTACAGGCAGTTTGCTGACAGACACAACTCAGAGGTTAGGACACTGAAGTCGTTGATCAAAAATCTCCAAAAATTGATCAAAGAGAATTATAGAATGACGGTTAATGCGCATTGGAACTGCATGTTCCCGCAGATCAATAAGGTATTTCGGAGAAATAACATCAACGACCTTCCGTGTCTTAAGTTACCCCGAACAACGAACAACGAACGAGTACTAATAGCAGCAGGCATAGACCCAGATAAAGAAGCGGTAGACATATACACCACCCTGTTCAACAATGCGCTGAATAATGCACATTATCCGGCGCATTGGAAGACAGCAGTGGTGCAGCCCATTCCCAAAAGGGGAAAAGATACATCCAATCCGGCAAATCTCCGGTCGATAAGTCTCCTTCCGAACATCAGCAAGGTATTCGAAAAAGTTATTCATAGAGCCCTGAATAAGTGGGTTGAGGACAAAAATATAATTCCGGACAATCAATTCGGTTTTAAGGCGGGGCATGATACCCTACATGCCGCGTCTAAACTGGTGTCGGACGTCCAATGGAATAAAAGTAAGAATCAATGCACGGGTGCTTGCCTGGTTGACTTGGAAAAAGCCTTCGATACCGTATGGTTGGAGGGGCTCTTCTACAAGTTGAGCAGGCTGGGTATCAGCAAACCACTACTGTACATCATATGTAATATGCTCACCAGCAGACAGTTCGTTGTGAAAAATGGCAACGTGACTTCTGCTGGTACATTTCAAATTAAAAACGGTCTGCAACAGGGTGCGGTTAATTCGCCTATCCTGTTCAACATTTACACAAGTGATTTGATAGGTTCTCTTCACCATGCTATTGCGTACGCAGACGACTTGATTGCGTACAGGTCAGGTCCTAAGGTCGAGGTCATTGCAACTCTCTTGCAATGTGACTTCGACAATATTCAGCGATATTGCGATGACTGGAAGTTAAAGATCAACTTCCAGAAATCGGAAACCATCCTGTTCAGAACGCCGTTATCTGGGGCCTCAAGAACACCAGAAAGAATTGGCGAAAGTTCTATATCGTGGGACCAAACGGACGCCCATTGGCGAGTAGAAGTGTAGTCAGGTACCTTGGGATCTGGCTAGACCAGTATCTATATTTTAACAAACATATAGATGCTGCTTTGGCCAGAGCCCGAGCTGCTTTTGCCCTTACAAAGAGACTGTTTTATAGCAGCCAACTCGATGCGAGGGTGAAGGTAATCTGCTACACGGCCCTCATACGACCAATGCTCACCTATGGCTGTCCGGTGTGGTTCAACGTGGGAGCAAGCTTGATGGAAAGGATTCGGGTGTTTGAGAGGGCTTGTGTTCGGGCTTGCCTTCATTTATACAGAACACCAGAGTCCGAGTACAAAAAATTCTACTCCAATGAGGTCCTCTATAACAGGGCGAATCTGATCAGAGTGGACAATTTCCTGATGAAGTTGATTCGCGGTCATATTGCAAGAGCAAAGAACTCGACCAATAGCCTGATATTTGGGGCATACTACCCCAACGACATGTACCACGAAAATGTGCGCCTCAACGGCTTTATCCCCCCAGAGGCGTTTCTCTATTTTGACAGACAAGGTCTGATACAGGATAGAACGGGTACTCCGATTATCTTCCACGTCGCCAGAAAAGCTGTGGATAGGCGACTTAACTACGAGCGAGGCGTAGCACAGAGTACTGAGGATCGTCTCCGATTCAGTAGGTCGGTTTCGGGGCGTGATCGTAAAGATGTAGAAAGACAGCACCAGAAATTTTGGTGGCTTAACGAAGTGAGAACTCCCTCGTCGAACTCGCTTATTTCTGGCTAGCCCTTTCAGGGTAAGCTGGCCACTTTATTTATTTTTGTATACATAGCCTGGCCGGCATACATAGTTTTTAAGGTAGTCGTAGGTGTCCTAATTATAAGGTAGTTATAGAGCACAGCACACGGCTTATTAAAAAAAAAAAAAAAAAAACAGCAGTCGACTAAAAAAAAAAAAAAAAACGTACTTGTATTACGTTTCAAGTAGGTTAAATAGATTAAGATTTATTTTACGGTAGTTTAAGGTAGTTTAAGTTTTATATAAAGAACAAAAAAAAGTTCAGATACAAAGTTTTTAACAAAACACAATTTTCTTTGTCAGAATCAAATTAAAGTAAAATTTAGTTAATAAATAAAATATGAATAAATTACTAATCATGTAGCTAGGTTACGTCGAAAGACATAGGTTAAGAATTAAGTTTAACTTAGAGCGCCCGCACAGGGCCAGTAAGTTAGTCATAACATAGTTAAGTTAGTTAAGCTAGTTTTAAGCACTTTTGTCTAGCTTTAAGTTTTCTTTTCCTGAAGTAATTAATAAAAATGCGTTAAAAAAAAAAAAAAAAAAGAAAAGTACAATGCATACATATTCTACGGCTTACTATACTGTACATGTACTTGCGTTAATGCATATGGATGGACTTATTTTTAAACGACTATTTTACCTATGTTATCAATCTGATCTCAAACCATAAAATAGGACCATATCTGTGGGGAATAGGTTTTAAAAGGAAGGGTACATAATTTTAAAAACTCGGTTCAGGAGGAAGAAGTAGGGATGAAATTCATTTTTCCGTATTAATAATATGAAATGAAAAAGTGTTTTTGTTACGTTCGCTGTAAGTAAATTAACAGTTTAGGTAATTTTGACCAAAAACATGGTATGCCATCTTATAGGATTTTGTAACAGTAGCCCAAATATGAAAATGAAATAATAACCACCAGAAAGTTTTCGAGAAAATCGTACTTTTATGAAGTTGGGTATAATAAATTATCTTTCAAAACAGTTTCAACCAAAAACGTTATATGCCATCTCTAAGAGACTAGAAATAATACAAAATTTTATCGAAATCGTTGCAGTCGTTTTCGAAAAAATCCATTTTTATTGAAAAGTAAAAGTACTTTTAATTTTGAGGTTAGAATGAAAACTCCAATTTTGCCTCTAGGGATTATCCCACAGAAGTTTGATTTAAATCCGTCTACCCGTTTAGGTTGTAGGCTCTTGCACAGACAGACAGACCGACAGACGGCATTGGCTCACTTTTTTCGACTTCTCTATCATAGTTATGTCAAGTTTGATCAAAATCTCGAGTTTGAAATTTTTCACGAATACAATACTTGTCCTATATTACATATAGGTGCAAGTAAAAAATTCATTGAGGGATTCGACAACAGAGATCTTCTCCTTCACAATAAAAGGGGGAAAACTGAATACTGTGCTTTTGAAGGTGTTGAACCGTTCACCGAGCTGAGAAGAATCGGAAGTTACCGTTCTTTCTTGTACAGTTCTCACCCAGCAGCAAACTGGATGGTCTAAGAGGCATTAAAGTCCTCGACTACCAGGTTGTGAGGTGAGATATACTAAAAAGGAGCCAAATCATTTTGCAATACGCTCGCTACCAGGGGTTCGGGCACGCCGCGTCGAACTGCGACATGCAACCTCGATGCGCAAAGTGCAGTAGCGACCACAAGGCAGAAGAATGCCCCTTAGGTAAAGATAAGGCTGTAGACAAGGAGCAACTCTAGTGTGCTCTATGCGGAAACGCGCATATTTTATTAAAAAATATAAATCTGATTCGACAGCAGAACATCGAGGTGAAACTCCACCTGGACCCGCTCTAATTTACCAAGCCGTCAAATTCCAATTGATGCCCAAATGGCGTCGGGTCAGGGCAAAACGTAAAAGCAACTGTCAAAGGCTGCTCCAAAGGCATCAGTGCCTAAAGCACCTGAGGCGCAAGCTGACTTGCTTTCAAGTAAAGGGCAGATTGGCCAGCTTCAACTTTAGATACAAGAGCGGGCGACGCGGATGAACCAAATGTACATGCCTCTGCCGGACCTAGCGCACCTTTAGTCGTAATAGGTACCACGGCGAAGACGCCCTTACACATCCTTGCGGTGAATGTGATTTCAGTGGTAAGGATAGACCGTAGAAGCTCTTTTTTTAAGTTGTTGGACGACAAAAATCTTGATTTGGTTTCAATTAGCGAAACTAAGCTTACTCAGAGACATAAATTAAGGAACAGTCAATATAATATTATAAGAAGGGCTTCGTTACAAGATAATGGTTAGTGGTGAAATGCGAAGGTTCCAGGTGCTGGAAGCTTGCATCGTGTGCATCCCTCTTCATAGTGGAAAGAAGATATACGTCGTCTCGGTCTATGCACCTGAAGCTACTCAACCCTCTTTATTTATATCAGAACTTTGAATTTCGATGCCTAAGGCTGGAATCGGAGGAGAAGTTTTATCTCATGGCGAAAGATTTGAACGCGAAGCATGGGGATTGGGAAAATAATACACCAAACTCTTGAGGGAACCAACAGCTTAATTGGTGAGGTCAGCACAATGTAGAGTTTATACTCGCATCGGATATTCCATTCTTTCCCAGAGGCGGCTTTTATCTGGATCCTATGCTGCACACTTTTGTGTATGACGATTGCGGACTTAGTGCCGAAAGTTTGTTCAAAAGCACACCTACAACTTCAGTAGGACATGCTGGACACGCTTTTCCCAAGTACTAACGAGAGCGCTCTCCTCGAACTCACTCTATCCATTGTCCAATAGAAATCTGTCAAACAAGGAGATTGACAGATATCTGAAACAATTGGACGAGACAGTTAAATGAACAGTGTATAGTACGACACCTAGGTATCAACATACTGACAACGCCGACATATTCTACAACCCGATAATGGACAGAAAAGTAGACCTATGGCTGTCCGGTGTGGTTCAACGTGGGAGCAAGCTTGATGGAAAGGATTCGGGTGTTTGAGAGGGCTTGTGTTCGGGCTTGCCTTCATTTATACAGAACACCAGAGTCCGAGTACAAAAAATTCTACTCCAATGAGGTCCTCTATAACAGGGCGAATCTGATCAGAGTGGACAATTTCCTGATGAAGTTGATTCGCGGTCATATTGCAAGAGCAAAGAACTCGACCAATAGCCTGATATTTGGGGCATACTACCCCAACGACATGTACCACGAAAATGTGCGCCTCAACGGCTTTATCCCCCCAGAGGCGTTTCTCTATTTTGACAGACAAGGTCTGATACAGGATAGAACGGGTACTCCGATTATCTTCCACGTCGCCAGAAAAGCTGTGGATAGGCGACTTAACTACGAGCGAGGCGTAGCACAGAGTACTGAGGATCGTCTCCGATTCAGTAGGTCGGTTTCGGGGCGTGATCGTAAAGATGTAGAAAGACAGCACCAGAAATTTTGGTGGCTTAACGAAGTGAGAACTCCCTCGTCGAACTCGCTTATTTCTGGCTAGCCCTTTCAGGGTAAGCTGGCCACTTTATTTATTTTTGTATACATAGCCTGGCCGGCATACATAGTTTTTAAGGTAGTCGTAGGTGTCCTAATTATAAGGTAGTTATAGAGCACAGCACACGGCTTATTAAAAAAAAAAAAAAAAAAACAGCAGTCGACTAAAAAAAAAAAAAAAAACGTACTTGTATTACGTTTCAAGTAGGTTAAATAGATTAAGATTTATTTTACGGTAGTTTAAGGTAGTTTAAGTTTTATATAAAGAACAAAAAAAAGTTCAGATACAAAGTTTTTAACAAAACACAATTTTCTTTGTCAGAATCAAATTAAAGTAAAATTTAGTTAATAAATAAAATATGAATAAATTACTAATCATGTAGCTAGGTTACGTCGAAAGACATAGGTTAAGAATTAAGTTTAACTTAGAGCGCCCGCACAGGGCCAGTAAGTTAGTCATAACATAGTTAAGTTAGTTAAGCTAGTTTTAAGCACTTTTGTCTAGCTTTAAGTTTTCTTTTCCTGAAGTAATTAATAAAAATGCGTTAAAAAAAAAAAAAAAAAGAAAAGTACAATGCATACATATTCTACGGCTTACTATACTGTACATGTACTTGCGTTAATGCATATGGATGGACTTATTTTTAAACGACTATTTTACCTATGTTATCAATCTGATCTCAAACCATAAAATAGGACCATATCTGTGGGGAATAGGTTTTAAAAGGAAGGGTACATAATTTTAAAAACTCGGTTCAGGAGGAAGAAGTAGGGATGAAATTCATTTTTCCGTATTAATAATATGAAATGAAAAAGTGTTTTTGTTACGTTCGCTGTAAGTAAATTAACAGTTTAGGTAATTTTGACCAAAAACATGGTATGCCATCTTATAGGATTTTGTAACAGTAGCCCAAATATGAAAATGAAATAATAACCACCAGAAAGTTTTCGAGAAAATCGTACTTTTATGAAGTTGGGTATAATAAATTATCTTTCAAAACAGTTTCAACCAAAAACGTTATATGCCATCTCTAAGAGACTAGAAATAATACAAAATTTTATCGAAATCGTTGCAGTCGTTTTCGAAAAAATCCATTTTTATTGAAAAGTAAAAGTACTTTTAATTTTGAGGTTAGAATGAAAACTCCAATTTTGCCTCTAGGGATTATCCCACAGAAGTTTGATTTAAATCCGTCTACCCGTTTAGGTTGTAGGCTCTTGCACAGACAGACAGACCGACAGACGGCATTGGCTCACTTTTTTCGACTTCTCTATCATAGTTATGTCAAGTTTGATCAAAATCTCGAGTTTGAAATTTTTCACGAATACAATACTTGTCCTATATTACATATAGGTGCAAGTAAAAAATTCATTGAGGGATTCGACAACAGAGATCTTCTCCTTCACAATAAAAGGGGGAAAACTGAATACTGTGCTTTTGAAGGTGTTGAACCGTTCACCGAGCTGAGAAGAATCGGAAGTTACCGTTCTTTCTTGTACAGTTCTCACCCAGCAGCAAACTGGATGGTCTAAGAGGCATTAAAGTCCTCGACTACCAGGTTGTGAGGTGAGATATACTAAAAAGGAGCCAAATCATTTTGCAATACGCTCGCTACCAGGGGTTCGGGCACGCCGCGTCGAACTGCGACATGCAACCTCGATGCGCAAAGTGCAGTAGCGACCACAAGGCAGAAGAATGCCCCTTAGGTAAAGATAAGGCTGTAGACAAGGAGCAACTCTAGTGTGCTCTATGCGGAAACGCGCATATTTTATTAAAAAATATAAATCTGATTCGACAGCAGAACATCGAGGTGAAACTCCACCTGGACCCGCTCTAATTTACCAAGCCGTCAAATTCCAATTGATGCCCAAATGGCGTCGGGTCAGGGCAAAACGTAAAAGCAACTGTCAAAGGCTGCTCCAAAGGCATCAGTGCCTAAAGCACCTGAGGCGCAAGCTGACTTGCTTTCAAGTAAAGGGCAGATTGGCCAGCTTCAACTTTAGATACAAGAGCGGGCGACGCGGATGAACCAAATGTACATGCCTCTGCCGGACCTAGCGCACCTTTAGTCGTAATAGGTACCACGGCGAAGACGCCCTTACACATCCTTGCGGTGAATGTGATTTCAGTGGTAAGGATAGACCGTAGAAGCTCTTTTTTTAAGTTGTTGGACGACAAAAATCTTGATTTGGTTTCAATTAGCGAAACTAAGCTTACTCAGAGACATAAATTAAGGAACAGTCAATATAATATTATAAGAAGGGCTTCGTTACAAGATAATGGTTAGTGGTGAAATGCGAAGGTTCCAGGTGCTGGAAGCTTGCATCGTGTGCATCCCTCTTCATAGTGGAAAGAAGATATACGTCGTCTCGGTCTATGCACCTGAAGCTACTCAACCCTCTTTATTTATATCAGAACTTTGAATTTCGATGCCTAAGGCTGGAATCGGAGGAGAAGTTTTATCTCATGGCGAAAGATTTGAACGCGAAGCATGGGGATTGGGAAAATAATACACCAAACTCTTGAGGGAACCAACAGCTTAATTGGTGAGGTCAGCACAATGTAGAGTTTATACTCGCATCGGATATTCCATTCTTTCCCAGAGGCGGCTTTTATCTGGATCCTATGCTGCACACTTTTGTGTATGACGATTGCGGACTTAGTGCCGAAAGTTTGTTCAAAAGCACACCTACAACTTCAGTAGGACATGCTGGACACGCTTTTCCCAAGTACTAACGAGAGCGCTCTCCTCGAACTCACTCTATCCATTGTCCAATAGAAATCTGTCAAACAAGGAGATTGACAGATATCTGAAACAATTGGACGAGACAGTTAAATGAACAGTGTATAGTACGACACCTAGGTATCAACATACTGACAACGCCGACATATTCTACAACCCGATAATGGACAGAAAAGTAGACCTATGGCTGTCCGGTGTGGTTCAACGTGGGAGCAAGCTTGATGGAAAGGATTCGGGTGTTTGAGAGGGCTTGTGTTCGGGCTTGCCTTCATTTATACAGAACACCAGAGTCCGAGTACAAAAAATTCTACTCCAATGAGGTCCTCTATAACAGGGCGAATCTGATCAGAGTGGACAATTTCCTGATGAAGTTGATTCGCGGTCATATTGCAAGAGCAAAGAACTCGACCAATAGCCTGATATTTGGGGCATACTACCCCAACGACATGTACCACGAAAATGTGCGCCTCAACGGCTTTATCCCCCCAGAGGCGTTTCTCTATTTTGACAGACAAGGTCTGATACAGGATAGAACGGGTACTCCGATTATCTTCCACGTCGCCAGAAAAGCTGTGGATAGGCGACTTAACTACGAGCGAGGCGTAGCACAGAGTACTGAGGATCGTCTCCGATTCAGTAGGTCGGTTTCGGGGCGTGATCGTAAAGATGTAGAAAGACAGCACCAGAAATTTTGGTGGCTTAACGAAGTGAGAACTCCCTCGTCGAACTCGCTTATTTCTGGCTAGCCCTTTCAGGGTAAGCTGGCCACTTTATTTATTTTTGTATACATAGCCTGGCCGGCATACATAGTTTTTAAGGTAGTCGTAGGTGTCCTAATTATAAGGTAGTTATAGAGCACAGCACACGGCTTATTAAAAAAAAAAAAAAAAAAACAGCAGTCGACTAAAAAAAAAAAAAAAAACGTACTTGTATTACGTTTCAAGTAGGTTAAATAGATTAAGATTTATTTTACGGTAGTTTAAGGTAGTTTAAGTTTTATATAAAGAACAAAAAAAAGTTCAGATACAAAGTTTTTAACAAAACACAATTTTCTTTGTCAGAATCAAATTAAAGTAAAATTTAGTTAATAAATAAAATATGAATAAATTACTAATCATGTAGCTAGGTTACGTCGAAAGACATAGGTTAAGAATTAAGTTTAACTTAGAGCGCCCGCACAGGGCCAGTAAGTTAGTCATAACATAGTTAAGTTAGTTAAGCTAGTTTTAAGCACTTTTGTCTAGCTTTAAGTTTTCTTTTCCTGAAGTAATTAATAAAAATGCGTTAAAAAAAAAAAAAAAAAAGAAAAGTACAATGCATACATATTCTACGGCTTACTATACTGTACATGTACTTGCGTTAATGCATATGGATGGACTTATTTTTAAACGACTATTTTACCTATGTTATCAATCTGATCTCAAACCATAAAATAGGACCATATCTGTGGGGAATAGGTTTTAAAAGGAAGGGTACATAATTTTAAAAACTCGGTTCAGGAGGAAGAAGTAGGGATGAAATTCATTTTTCCGTATTAATAATATGAAATGAAAAAGTGTTTTTGTTACGTTCGCTGTAAGTAAATTAACAGTTTAGGTAATTTTGACCAAAAACATGGTATGCCATCTTATAGGATTTTGTAACAGTAGCCCAAATATGAAAATGAAATAATAACCACCAGAAAGTTTTCGAGAAAATCGTACTTTTATGAAGTTGGGTATAATAAATTATCTTTCAAAACAGTTTCAACCAAAAACGTTATATGCCATCTCTAAGAGACTAGAAATAATACAAAATTTTATCGAAATCGTTGCAGTCGTTTTCGAAAAAATCCATTTTTATTGAAAAGTAAAAGTACTTTTAATTTTGAGGTTAGAATGAAAACTCCAATTTTGCCTCTAGGGATTATCCCACAGAAGTTTGATTTAAATCCGTCTACCCGTTTAGGTTGTAGGCTCTTGCACAGACAGACAGACCGACAGACGGCATTGGCTCACTTTTTTCGACTTCTCTATCATAGTTATGTCAAGTTTGATCAAAATCTCGAGTTTGAAATTTTTCACGAATACAATACTTGTCCTATATTACATATAGGTGCAAGTAAAAAATTCATTGAGGGATTCGACAACAGAGATCTTCTCCTTCACAATAAAAGGGGGAAAACTGAATACTGTGCTTTTGAAGGTGTTGAACCGTTCACCGAGCTGAGAAGAATCGGAAGTTACCGTTCTTTCTTGTACAGTTCTCACCCAGCAGCAAACTGGATGGTCTAAGAGGCATTAAAGTCCTCGACTACCAGGTTGTGAGGTGAGATATACTAAAAAGGAGCCAAATCATTTTGCAATACGCTCGCTACCAGGGGTTCGGGCACGCCGCGTCGAACTGCGACATGCAACCTCGATGCGCAAAGTGCAGTAGCGACCACAAGGCAGAAGAATGCCCCTTAGGTAAAGATAAGGCTGTAGACAAGGAGCAACTCTAGTGTGCTCTATGCGGAAACGCGCATATTTTATTAAAAAATATAAATCTGATTCGACAGCAGAACATCGAGGTGAAACTCCACCTGGACCCGCTCTAATTTACCAAGCCGTCAAATTCCAATTGATGCCCAAATGGCGTCGGGTCAGGGCAAAACGTAAAAGCAACTGTCAAAGGCTGCTCCAAAGGCATCAGTGCCTAAAGCACCTGAGGCGCAAGCTGACTTGCTTTCAAGTAAAGGGCAGATTGGCCAGCTTCAACTTTAGATACAAGAGCGGGCGACGCGGATGAACCAAATGTACATGCCTCTGCCGGACCTAGCGCACCTTTAGTCGTAATAGGTACCACGGCGAAGACGCCCTTACACATCCTTGCGGTGAATGTGATTTCAGTGGTAAGGATAGACCGTAGAAGCTCTTTTTTTAAGTTGTTGGACGACAAAAATCTTGATTTGGTTTCAATTAGCGAAACTAAGCTTACTCAGAGACATAAATTAAGGAACAGTCAATATAATATTATAAGAAGGGCTTCGTTACAAGATAATGGTTAGTGGTGAAATGCGAAGGTTCCAGGTGCTGGAAGCTTGCATCGTGTGCATCCCTCTTCATAGTGGAAAGAAGATATACGTCGTCTCGGTCTATGCACCTGAAGCTACTCAACCCTCTTTATTTATATCAGAACTTTGAATTTCGATGCCTAAGGCTGGAATCGGAGGAGAAGTTTTATCTCATGGCGAAAGATTTGAACGCGAAGCATGGGGATTGGGAAAATAATACACCAAACTCTTGAGGGAACCAACAGCTTAATTGGTGAGGTCAGCACAATGTAGAGTTTATACTCGCATCGGATATTCCATTCTTTCCCAGAGGCGGCTTTTATCTGGATCCTATGCTGCACACTTTTGTGTATGACGATTGCGGACTTAGTGCCGAAAGTTTGTTCAAAAGCACACCTACAACTTCAGTAGGACATGCTGGACACGCTTTTCCCAAGTACTAACGAGAGCGCTCTCCTCGAACTCACTCTATCCATTGTCCAATAGAAATCTGTCAAACAAGGAGATTGACAGATATCTGAAACAATTGGACGAGACAGTTAAATGAACAGTGTATAGTACGACACCTAGGTATCAACATACTGACAACGCCGACATATTCTACAACCCGATAATGGACAGAAAAGTAGACTCCTGTCAAGATTAAAACAAAATTTGCTGAGAAACACAACTCAGAGGTTAGGACACTGAAGTCGTTAATCAAAAATCTCCAAAAATTTATCAAAGAGAACTATAAGATTTCGGCCATAAAAGCCAATAATCCAAGCATGTTTCCGCAGATCAATAAGGTTTTTCGGAGAAATAACCGCAATGACCTGCCGTGTCTTAAGTTACTCCGAATGACGTACAATGAACAAGGACTAATATCCGGCAAATAAAAAAAAATTAAATACTTGGCGCTACAGGTCGATGGGACCCAGGGCCTAGCTTTCTCACAACCATTCGTGTTGTGTGTGTTATATTCTTTACACGAATGGAAGGGGCCTACTGTTTAATGCCATATCCGAAGGGCAGTTTGTATTTGAGCTTTTTCTGGACAACTGTACTCTCGGATGTTTGTCAGACGCTCACGAGAGGTGGGGCCGTGAAAAACTTTTTAGGTGTTCTCCGACTGGGATTCGATCTCGAACCCCTTGCTCAATAGTCCAACGCACTAATCACTAAGCCACGGCGCGCGGCGAATATCCGGTCGATAAGTCGCCTTCGGAACAGCAAGGTATTCGAAAAAGTCATTCAAAGAGCCCTGAATAAGTGGGTGAAGGACAAACATATAATTCCGGATAACCAATTTGGTTTCTTGATACCCTATTTGCCGCGTCTAAACTGGTGTCGGATATACAGTGGAATAAAAGCAAGAATCAATGCAACGGTGCCTGGCTGGTTGACTTGGAGAAGGCCTTCGATACCGTATGGTTAGAGGGGCTTTTTTACAAGTTGAGCAGGCTGGGTATCAGAAAACCACTACTGTACATTATTCGTTCATTATTGCAAACGCAAGGAACTAGACCAATAACCTCATCTTTGAGGCTTACTACCCAAATTATGGGTATCACGAGAGAGTGCGCCTTAACGACTTTATCCCCCCAGAGGCGTTTCTCTATTTCGACAAACAGGATCTGGTTCAGAAAAGAACGGGTACGCAGTTAATATACCATGTCGCCAGAAAATGGTCAACTACAACCGAGGCGACCCAACATAATACTGAGGAACTTCTACGATTCCGGTTAGAGTGCTACTGATGTAGAACGGCAGCACCAGGTGTTTTTGTGTTTTTGTGAACAAGAGGGATCTCCCTCGTTGATCCCTCTTAATTCTAGTTAGCCCTTGTAGGGCAAGCTGACTGTTCATTTATTTTTTGTATATACACATATACATATATGTATATATTGTTTGATTGTCCTAATTAAAAGGTAGTGTAAGGTAGAATGACACACCATTCGGCTCGTAAAAAAAAACACCAGCACTCGGTTTAAAAAAAAATAATAACAATAAAAAAAAATAAAGTGCACGGCTATAATGCTATAAGTGGACAAATTTAACAGGTTTGAGGTCCAAGTCTTGTTTTTCCCAGTAAAGTAGGCGTTGCATTCCGCGTTTCGATGGAATAATAGTCATAACGCTGTAGGAGTTTACTCAACGTTTTGTTTATATAAAACCGCCCTTAAAAAGTGGACGTGGCCAGATAGGGCGTTTGAGTGAATTATAGAAAATTTAAAGGCATATTACTTTGCTTAAATAATTTTTTCTCAATTTCTAGTAAAAATTTTGAAAAAAAATAAGTTTTATAAGAGTGGGCTTGACAATTCAAAAATTTGGTACGCCATAATTTTGCACTTGTCTTATAACGTAGGAATATTAATTTTTAGCCCAATCGCCGAACAAATACCAGCTGATTTTCAATATTACCGTTATTCGAATTTTTCGTGAAAACGTAGTACGTCACCTCATAGCATATGCCCAAACTAACCCACATATTAAATTTTATCAAAATCGTTCGAGCCGTATTCGAGAAAATCCAGTTTAACTAAAATCGGCCTTAAGTAAACTACCCTTAATTTTGAGGTTAGAATGAAAATTCCAATTTCGCCTCTAGGGAATATCCCATAGACCCTATATATGAGGTTTGAAGCAAATCCGTACAGCCGTTTAGGCTGCAGTCGCATATACAGACAGACAGACAGACAGACAGACGGAATTGCCGGACATACTTTTTTGGACTTCTCCATCATAGTAATGTCAAGTTTGATTAAAATCTCTGCAATCTTTTCAAGATTGCAATACTTGCCCCATAGATAGGTGCAAGTAAAAATTAAATCTTTAATCAACTAAAAAATCTTATCTTGTCACAACTAATATGAAAACCTGAACAGAATCATGCATGTAAAACATGAAATAAAAATCGATAGTTTAGATGAAAAAGCTACAAAATCAGTTCTAAGCATTTGCGAAGAGTTCCAAGATCTATTACACATTGAAGGAAAAACACTGACGATTAAGAAGTAAACGACAACGGTAATAGCCCCGTTTATATAAAAAAAAAACTATATATTGCTAAGCGCGCATTCGCAGGATATAAAGGATCATGTTTCTTTTTTAATTTAAGAAATTATGTAAAAAATTCGAATAACGGTAATATTGAAAATCAGCTGTTTCTCGGGTATTTATTCGGCGATTGAGCTTAAAATTAATCTTTCTAGGTTATAAGACAGATGCAAAATAATGGCATCCCAAATTTTGGAATTGCCTCGCTAATTTTTATAAAACTAATGGGCCTTGAAATTTTCTATAATTAACTCAAGAACCCTACGTTTTAAAGAAGTTTTTTTTTAAAAACAAAACATTGTGTAAGCTCCTTTAATGTTATGATTATTATTCCATCGAAACGCGGAATGCCACGCCTACTTTACTCGGAAGAGCAAGATTTGGACTTCAATCCTTATAGCATTACGGTGCAAGTACGTACGACCAAGTCGTGCACTTTATTTAATACGTTTTTATAAAAGAAAAACATTGTTTAAGGAGACGTCTACTTTACTGGGAAGAGCAAAACTTGGATTTTAATCCAGATAAACTTGTACACTTATAGCAATATGGTACAAGTACGTACGACCCTGTCGTGCAATTAATATAATACAGTTCATCTCGATTATTTTCTATTACAAACTATGTATCAAACTCAACTCTATCATTCGCTTAGGATAGAGTATAATAATTAATCGAATTCCTTAATTAAGATTCTAAATCAAGGAATAATAATTGTTTTCAACTAAATTATACCCTATAATTACAGAATGCTACATAGTACTTACCATTTTGAATCTTCGGTAGAACTGTTGAATTAAAGCACGTCGTTGAGTTTTTACTGGACATTTTAAAATATTTTTATACAGGCTGATTAGAACCTTCTGTTTCAATCCGCCAAATCTCATGTCAAGAATTATACAATCTTCCTGGAATTCTGGCACACTGCTGCACAAGCATTCATCTGTTCCATGAAAGAATCGTCCGATAGTGAATAATTTAATGAATTTTCCGTCATTTAACTGCACGATATTAATCCACTGATGAAACATTGAGACCACAGCCATCATATTTCCATTCATTGAAACTCCATGGTTATGTGAAAGATTAATAAAATCATATGAGTACTCCATAGTGTCCCAAACAGTGCCATCACTTAACTTCACCATATAAAACCGATACCAATTTAAATCATACTCGAATTGCATACGATTTATTGGGTGAAGTGCATAATATGAGGGGAGATTCTCTTCTTGGACGGGCATATAACTGGACAGAATGACAAAAATTCCATCATCTGTAAAAATACTGAATTCTCTGTACAAAGGCCGCAAGAACGAAGTTAGCGGAATAGACCAATTTAGTTGAAATAATCGATTAAAAATATTTTGGCGAATTTCTTTGGCAAGTCCTTTAGTACTATCAGGCGGGACATATTCATTCTTCCATTTATATAAAAGTTCGCAAGCATTTGCACTTCCTAAGAACTTATAATTTTCAAAAGATTGCTGATCTTTTGAAAAACAAATTAAATATTTGCCATCAGGGCTGAATTTTCTAATGAAATTAGGTGGCTTATCAACATTCGAGATCGTAAGATTAGGGGTAATACATTTAAAAAATTCTACGCTAAAATTTTTTGATGACCGACGGTGAATGTAATAGCGCCGATCCACTCCATTTTCACGGTCTACCAGAAGATGAATTACGTTTTGCGATTTATCCCTGTTGAAAAAAAAAGATTGTAAATACATGTACTTATTGTCTTTTCTGGGAACAATGTAATATATACATATATATAGACAAAATTATACTGTAATTCAAAATTATAATATATTTTATGATCAAAGTTAATTTTATGATCAAATGATTCATAAGAAGTAGAATCGTATTTAAATCGGAAAAATAATTTTTAAAACTAACAAATAAAATTAATTCATGGAAAAATAATCGAATCAATTAATGAAACGAAAAATGTATTAGCAAACGTTTTAAAAGAGAGTGTTAACGATACAAGAGAGTGCGTGAAAGAAGCTATAAAGTGCACGACTGGGCTGTTCGATAAGTCAGTGACATTGGTGCAAAATGACGCTCGGATTGTATAGAGCATTTTTTTCCTAAAATCTTTGTTTCTTTCTCGGCATACACAAAAAAAATTAAATAGATTTGTCAAACACTAAGCTTTTTACAGTGATCGAAAGAACTTTGCTTTGTGAGATTTGGCCAAAACGGAAAAAAGTGAGTTTCGAGTTCTAATAAAGCATCACTTTTTGAGAGGTAAAACCATAAAAGAGACTGAAGACAGACTTAACAAATATTATGAAGACTCCGCTCTCTCGTTTGGAATGGTACACAAGTGGTTCACTGAATTTCGTTGCGGTCGTACGAGCACAAAATATGCTGAGCGCCCAGGACGTCCAAATAACGTCACAACCGAAGCAATGGTCAACGAAATCCATGATATTCATATTTTGATCACCGGGTCAAGGTTCGTGAGATAGCTGAGATTGCAGCTATTTCGAATGATACCTTTATTCGAATCTTGCATGACTATTTGGACAAGAAAAAATGGTCGGCAAGATGCCGCACGTGCCGCATTTGCTGACAGTGGACCAAAGCAGATTCGGGTGAAGATTTCAAAACAGAATTTGGAACTCTTCAAGCGCAATTCAAGTGAATTTTTGCGACGTTACGTAACGGTTGATAAATCCTGAATTGAGAAATGAAGATCCAATCAAAAAAGTGGACATCTGCAGGCGAACGTGCTCCAAAAACGGTTCCGTCGACCGGAAAAGTCATGGTAACGCTTTTCTGGGCCTCACACGGCGTAATCTTCATTGATCATTTGCAAAACGGAAAAACTATCACCGGACAGTACTATGCCAATTTAGTAAACAAATTTAATTCCTAATTTATAAAAAGAAGGCACAATTTGAAGAAGAAAAAAGTGCTGTTTCATCACGATCATGCACCAGCCAATTCGTCCGCAATAGCAACGGCGATATGGGTTCAATTGCGATACGAATTGCTTCTTTATCCCCCAGATTTTCATCGAATGAAGAATTTATCGATGCAAAATATGCATATTTTCGAGAGTTTGATAAATCGTTCTTTTTGGAAGGGTTAAAAAAGTTGGAATATCGTTGGGAAAATTGTATCGCGCTGAAATGAGACTACGTTGAGAAATAAATCCAACTTTGAGAAAAAAGACAAGTATTTCATTTTAAAGTCACTGACTTATCGAACAACCCTCGTATACCTATATGTAAAAGTCTTGTATGTATTTGAGGTAAAAAATTAAAAGAATATACATATATGTACATATGTTTGTATATACATGAACATACATACAAAGGTATACACATACCCCCCGTTCATATCGAAGGTAGAACTCCAAGCAATCTTCGTCTCATTGAGGAGTAAGGAGGGAATCGACGGAATTCCGATCATTGTGCTCAGACACCTCCCTCTAGAAGCGGTAGACATTTTTTTTCCTTTGGACCCTAGCCCATATGGCTGATACTGCGACCTAAAAGATATATTGTATCTTCGGGTGTAGTTTTACTCTAAGAGACGTTCCACCTCCCTAATGAAGGAAAGCACGTCCTTAGTTGCAGAGGTTCTAATATCTGCCGGCGAGCATGTTACCTTGCGGAAGATGCGCCACCTCAGCCAATGCAGAGCTGGACATTCACAGAGAATGTGCTCAGATGATTCGTCATCTTCTGAGCAGAACCTGCATTCTATGTCTGGGCATAGATTGAGTTTGTTGAGGTGATATCTCAGGCCGCAATGACCTGTTAGAAAGCTCACCAGCTTCCTAATGTTTTCTTTGTCTAAACTTAGAATTTTCTTATAGGAATATGGCTTGATTAACCTCTTGGATTGTCGTAACCCCGGGACATTTTCCCAGTGGGTTAGACGAAGTTTATGCTCCCATGCGTTAATCAGCGCTGTGGCATTAGCCCAGTTGACGCCACAGTAAGGTTCAGGTCCAATGAACGCAGATCCTGAGCCAGCCCTGGCTAGTTCATCTGCAGTCCCCTGATGATATATGGAATAAAAGCAAGAATCAATGCACGGGTGCTTGCCTGGTTGACTTGGAGAAAGCCTTCGATACCGTATGGTTGGAGGTGCTCTTCTACAAGTTGAGCAGGCTTGGTATCAGCAAACCTCTACTGTACAACATATGTAATATGCTCACCAGTAGACAGTTCGTTGTGAAAAATGGCAACGTGACTTCTGCTGGTACATTTCAAATTAAAAACGGTCTGCAACAGGGTGCGGTTAATTCGCCTATCCTGTTCAACATTTACACAAGTGATTTGATAGGCTCTCTTCACCATGCTATTGCGTACGCAGACGACTTGATTGCGTACAGGTCAGGTCCTAAGGTCGAGGTTATTGCAACTCTCTTGCAATGTGACTTCGACAATATCCAGCGATATTGCGATGACTGGAAGTTAAAGATCAACTTCCAGAAATCGGAAACCATCCTGTTCAGAACGCCGTTATCTGGGGCCTCAAGGGACACCAGAAAGAATTGGCGAAAGTTCTCTGTCGTGGGACCAAACGGACGACTATTGGCGAGTAGAAGTGTAGTCAGGTACCTTGGGATCTGGCTAGACCGGTATCTATATTTTAACAAACATATGGATGCTGCTTTGGCCAGAGCCCGAGCTACTTTTGCATTCACAAAGAGACTGTTTTATAGCAGCCAACTCGATGTGAAGGTAATCTGCTACACGGCCTTCATACGGCCAATGCTCACCTATGGCTGTCCGGTGTGGTTTAACGTGGGAGCAAGCTTGATGGAAAGGATTCGGGTGTTTGAGAGGGCTTGTCTTAATTTATACAGAACACCAGAGTCCGAGTACAAAAAATTCTAGTCCAATGAGGTCCTCTATAACAGGGCGAATCTGATCACAGTGGACAATTTCCTGGTGAAGTTGATTCGCGGTCATATTGCAAGAGCAATGAACTCAACCAATAGCCTGATCTTTGGAGCTTACTACCCCAATGATAGGTACCACGAGAGAGTGGGATATTCGATAGACAAGGTCTAGTCCAAGAAAGAACGGGTACGCCGTTAATCTACCACGTCGCCAGAAAAGCTGTGGACAGGGGACTCAACTACGACCGAGGCGTAGCACAGAGTACTGAGGATTGTCTCCGATTCTGTAGGTCGGTATCGGGGCGAGATGTTAATGATGTAAAACGGCAGCACCAAAATTTTGGTGGCTTTACGAAGAGGGAACTCCCTCGTTGATCCCTCTTAATCCTGGCCGGCTTACATAGTTTTAAGGTAGTCGTAGGTGTATGTTGTGATTGGTGTGGTTGTCCTAAATATAAGGCAGTGAGTAGGGAAAACACAGCACTCGGCTTATGTAAATATTTAAAAAAAAAAAAATAGCAGCAGTCGGTTAAAAAAAATAATAATAAAAAAAATACAAAAAAAAAAAGACGTATTTAATTACGTTCTTAGAATAAGTAGTTTAAGATTTATTGAAAGGTAGACCTAAGTTTTATATAAAAAAACAAAAAAAAAAAAAAGGACATATACAAGGTTTTTAAAAAAAACAAACATTTTTTTTGTTTAAATAAGAATCAAATAAATAAATAAATAAAATAATAAACAAATAATTGTTTAGCTAGGTTACGTCGAAAGACATAGATTAAGAATTAAGTTTAGCTTAGAGAGCCCGCATAGGACCAGTTAGTTAGTCATAACATAGTTAAGTTAGTTAAGCTAGTTTTAAGCACTTTTGTCTAGCTAATAAGATTATCTAAATTAAAAAATAAAAATGGATTTAAAAAAAAAAAAGATATACTCATGTAATTTGTAAAGCAGCGTTCTAAGCAGTTTGGTCAGAAACGTGGTATATTATCTTGCAAGTTTTGACAAAGCATGAACATTAAGCAGCATCGTGAGGCGCATTTTCGAGAAAATCGTGTTTTTGTTAAGTTGGTATTTAGGTAGCTTTGCGTGAAAATATCATAAGTCATCTTATAAGAATATATAAAATAGTCTCCACTAATAGGGGAACTTCCAGTGCCGAAAATTCGACAAGAGCCTAGTTAATTAAATATTTTATTATTTCAATTCCTTTTTTATCATATGCACTTTGTTTTGTAGTGTAATACCTTTGAGAAAATATACATATATTATTAATCATCTATCCTGGTAAAGCGCTGCTAGATCTCCTTCAATTATGTCACTTTTCATTGGTTTCCCTTTGGAGTCCAATGTATATGCGAAATCCTAAACCAAGTCCCTCCAAATGACACCATATTCTCGCTATCTCTTTTAACCAATGGAAAATGACATTCAACTAAAACAAATCCAGTAACATGTGCACACCAATCAAACCCTGTATCGCGCGGAAAAAGAACATTTTCATGACAACAGGTATATTGCGCAGTGTTGCTAAGTTTGAAGGGGTGCACATGCTGGTTTTGTTGTTGTTGTTTCGACATCTGATGCTAATGAGATGTGTGATTTCTTTTAATACGCAAAGCGAACAATTCCATTGAATGTATGAATACTGTGTTGCGTATGTATGCATTTTTCTTTATGTTTGTTGCGGAAAACGCCAAATGGTTTTTTGATTGAATGTAACAGATCACAATACATCATAATTTTCTAATGACGCCCTCCGAAAGAAGTCATTAAAGTAAAGGACATAATTAAAAGGAGCAAGAAATGCACTTCCTCAAGAGCTAGCAAAACTGCTAATTACTTTGGGAAAACCATACAAAACCTCTCCTTCAACGATATTTTAAGAATTAAATTGGAAATTGGAAGAAAAAATTTATCCGTGTCGACCTACAGCGGTCCTTACACGGTCATTCGATTGACATCATGCATTGTGTTAGTGTGGATTGACGCTACCCCTTACACAATTCAATCGATTGACGTGAAATTTTTAGTTTTTGTGAGTTTTCGTGGTGTACGTACATATGTGCGATGAGTGAAACGGACGATTGTATTGCATACATTCATCGTCCTTTAATTTCCCGCTAGACATGTTTTCTTTTCCGCGACACAAAACACAATGAAGTAATTACGTCAATCCAACCCTTACACACATCAATCAGGATGACTTTCATCATGCAATATCAAACTTGCTTTGATTTTCTTCAATCAGACTTCACCAAATGTGTGTGACTCATACAAATACATTTTCACAAACACATGTTAGTGATTGATGTCAATCGAATGACCGTGTAAGTCTGTCAAAATGGCTTTCATGCCCATGAAGCATATTTTCGTGTGTAGCCACAGCGTTCATGGGAATGACGTTCATTCCCATAATAATGTAGCCATGCACTTACTGCTTAATAAGGGCCATAAGGGGCGTTCGATTATACAAACGTTTTCGTCCGTCACTCCGTATGTCAATGTCATTAAGACGGATATTACCTTGAAAATTTAATTTATTGTTGTTATTGCATACTGTAATTTTTTACGTCATTTGTTCTCTTACAAAGTCTAATCTTTTTCTTGTTTTATGTATATATGTAATTTATTAACTCCTTGGTAAATGAGTTGTATTGTTCTATTATTAATTGTTACGGTATCGTTGCCATAATTTATGTTTGCTTTGTATCTCCAAAAGATGTCGATCCCGATGATTCCATCATAGGAGCAATGAAATTGGCACTCGAGGAATTCTGTAATGTCTTCGGTATTACCAAATTCTGGAAATAGTGGGACTGTTACAATATTGAAAATGGTCAGTGTGTTACAATTACGGGGGCTTGAGATGTCCTGTGTCGCCCTATATCAATTATGAAATCTTGTTTGAATTATTATAAGGGGAAATTTTCCTTTGAGGCAAGCGGATGAAAATTTGTTCCTCCACTTTGTGTGTCTAACTGGTGATGGCTAACGAATTTATCGTACTTGGACTTGGCGGACATATTCATTTAAGCATTAATTGGCTCTGGTACAGGGAACCTTAGAAACTTGGTTGGAGTAACCTGGTGTTAGGAGTGTTACCTACATTGTAGGTAAAGTGTGTAAACTTTTAGGTTTCTAGAGTTTTCGTTTTGGTTGTTATAATTATTATTGTCATGAGCGCGATTCTTAAAATGATCGTTATTGTTGTGATAGTTTTTTCTACTCCGTTCGTTTTGGTTAGAATATTTATAATGAGAGGAGTCATTGTTTTGGGGTTTACTGGAATGTACACATATCCTGATTCGTGTGGAATGTTAATTGGTGCTTCCAGACTGTTTGGGTTCCTGCAATAGATCAAGGAACGCATGTGTTCTGGGAGTTTATTTCGGAAAATAATTAGTGCAGTAGTTTTTTGTTGGATGTTGGCTTCGATACCTTCATCGCGGCCGTTCGACATTTGTGTTTGTTTTACATAAAGTCTTCTTAAGATCGCTTTAATGTGACTATAGATGTCAACTACATACGTTTTAGATTTGAATTGCGCAGAACGCACGTTAAATAACTCCTCTGGTTTTTAGATTTCAAGATATCTGAGAATATGCTTTCCCCATAGTGACATAACAGACCACCCTAATTATGAACTCCTAGAAAGAGTTCATTTATTCTAATCAGCAGTTCTGGTAAACAGATCCCAACTGCCCACATAATTATTTTTATTTCGCTTAAGTCCAATCGGACCACACATGCTTTTGCAGATTAATCACTTTTATCGGCACTCGGACCACAAAGCAACTTGTGTAAACACAAGCGTCTTTCGCATTATGCAAAGTAATCATATCTGTCCTCTTTTCGTTCTTTATCTACCGAGGTATAATTTAAGAAAGAAGATGTATAGTTTTAGTTGAGAGTTGGGAGTCAACTCGTGAAGAAGCAAGAATAAATACTTTTAATTCTATTTAACTTTTGTTTTATTTTAATAAAGAATCTAATAAAGATTTTATTGGCGCAGTCGGTAGGATACCAATCGTTGGTATCCGAGAAAAGCGAACTTAAGTTCTAATAGTGAATTAAATAATTAAACAAAAATTTTATATATACATATAAAAATATGTATACGAATAAATAAATAAAAGTATAAATATACTAAACGAAGTGAATTAAATAAGTAAACAAAAAAAATATATATACGAATAAATAAATAAAAGTGTAAATATACTAAACGAAGTGAATTAAATAAGTAAACAAAAAAAATATATATTCGAATAAATAAATAAAAGTATAAATATACTAAACGAAGTGAATTAAATAACTAAACAAAAAAAATATACATACAAATAAATAAATAAATAAAAGTATAAATATACTAAACGAAGTGAATTAAATAACTAAAAAAAAAAAAAAAAATAACATAAGTGAAAATGGAATTAAAAAAGGAGATCATAATAAAAACAATTAAGTCAGTAAGACCCTTCGATGGAAAAAGAGAAGATCTTGCTCAATATATCCGGAGCATAGAATCTGTCTCGGTGTACTTAAACGAATTCGAGGAAGATGAGCAACGTTTATTTTTGATGAAGATCATCAACACTATCCACGGTGAGGCGACAAATATTGTGAGGCAAATGTCGATCAACACATGGGGTGAGCTAAAAACGGCACTTATACAGGAATACGGTGAGAAGACTAGACTTATTATTTCAAAATATCTCCATTAAAAACAATGTCATAGAATTTTACAAACAAATTAACGAGCACTTATGTAGAGTAAAGGATGGAATAAATTTTAGTAACGAATTAGAGCCTCTTAAAATTCTCTACACGAACGAATGTGAAAGAAGGGCATACGAGACTTTTCGGAATGGTTTACCACCACATTCTCAAGCACTTATCCTTTCTCGCGATATATCAAAAATTGAAATAGCGTTTGCATTATTACTGGAGCATAATTTAGTAACATATAGTAATCAGAATAATAGGCCCCAATACAACAATAATGTCCAAAATCAAAACTCGTTCAGGCACAATTTTAATAGGCCCCAATACTACAATAATGTCCAAAATCAAAACACGTTCAGGCACAATTTTAATAGGCCCCAATACAGCAATAATGTTCAGAATCAAAACTCATTCAGGCATAATTTTAATAGGCCCCAATACAACAATAATGCCCAGAACCACAACTCCTTCAGGCAAAATTATAACCCAAGCCACAGTGCCCCTATAAAAAGACCTAGGGAGAATGACAGCAATCAATCAAGAATAAGAAAATATGGCGTTACAAAGCCGATGGAAGTCGTTGACGAAAAATTTTAATCAACCAGCCTCGGGAAATTACCGCAACATTAAATTAAAAATACAAAATAAAATATATAAAGCATTAATAGATACCGGATCTACTTTAAGCTTTGTAAACCCTAAAACATTAAAAACACCTGTATTAGAAACTCAAAGCAGAACCATTAGAACTATGACAGGATTCACTAAAGTTTATAAAATACAGTTAATCGATGCAGTAGATAATATTCAAGGAAAGTTAAAGTTATTTGTTCACAAATTTAGTAGTTACTACAATATTCTATTAGGAAACGACGTTCTAAATGCCTTAAGTGCTAATATCAATTACAAAAATAAGGAACTAATATTAAATGATAAAAAATATACCCTTTATTGTAAAAACGAAACAAAAGAAGAAAATTACAATCAAGTTTTTGATAAACAAAATATAGAAATACAGGAGAAATAAAATAATGAATTTAGATTAAACCATTTAAATAAGGAAGAGAAAATTGAGATAAAAAAGACGCTTAGCGAATTTCGTGAAATTTGTTTTCGTGAAGGTAAAAATTTGACGTTCACGAGCCAAGTTAAACATGAAATTAAAACAAAACATGAGGATCCCATATATACAAAACTATATCGGTATCCATACGCCCATACTGATAAAGTAGCAAGACAAATAAAAGAAATGTTAGAGCAGAATATTATACAGTCTTCACAGTCACCATACTCAGCACCAATTTGGATTGTTCCAAGAAAAATGGATGCTAGTGGCAAAAAGAAATGGAGGATTGTCATTGATTACCGAAAACTTAACAATGTAATGGTTGATGACAAATACCCTATCCCTAATATGGAGTCTATTCTTGACAAATTGGGAAAGTGAAACTATTTCACAACGATCGACCTTGCTAAAGGTTTCCATCAGATTGAGATAGACAAAAACAGTATTCCAAAGACAGCATTCTCTACTGCCGACGGGCATTATGAGTTTAAAAGAATGCCTTTTGGTCTGAAAAATGCGCCAGCCACATTCCAGAGGCTAATGAATGGCGTATTGGCTGATTATGTGAATAAATTATGCTTGGTATATCTTGACGACATAATTATTTATTCGACATCCCTACAAGAACACATCGACTCAATTAGAAAAATATTCCAAAGATTAAGGGAAGCAAATCTTAAAATTCATTTAGACAAATGTGAATTCTTGAGAAAAGAAACAGAATTCTTAGGTCACGTAATTACTACTGAGGGAATAAAAGCTAATCCTAACAAAATCAAAGCTATTACTGACTATCCATTACCAAAAACCAAAAAGGAAATTAAACAATTTTTAGATATGGCAGGATTCTATAGAAAATTTATTAAGGATTTTTCTAAAATTGCTAAACCATTAACAAAACAAAAGGGTGATGTTAAAACGGTAAATCCTCAATCCGATGAACATAAAACAGCCTTTGAGCAATTAAAACCGTTAATCAGTTCTGACCCAATTCTAAAACATCCGGATTTTGAGAAATCATTTGTCCTAACAACGGACGCCAGTAACTTTGCAATAGGAGCGGTGCTTAGCCAAAGCCATCACCCCATTTGCTATGCAAGTAGGACACTCAACGCACATGAACTGAACTATTCGACCACTGAAAAGGAATTATTGGCAGTAGTCTGGGCGACAAAATATTATCGACCATATTTATATGGCAAACAATTCCAAATATTATGCGACCACAGACCCTTACAATGGTTACACAATTTAAAAGAGCCTAACGCAAAATTACAGAGATGGAAAATAAGGCTCAATGAGTTTGACTTCGATATCAAATATTTACCAGGGAAGGAAAATGTCGCTGATGCACTATCACGAATTAACATAGAGGAAAATTATAATAATGAGGAAAATAATGAAGGAGATGTAAGATCAGATGTAGCCACGATACATTCAGTATTAGAAGACAATACATCACATATAGGGATTTCAGAAAGATCATTAAATACCTTTAAGCGTCAAGTTATATTTAAAGAAAACGAAAGAGCAGGTATACGTATTACTAAAATACACAATAAGACAAGATACGAATTGAAAACAGTAAAATTCAATGATAACTATTTTAAGGAAATGATTAAAAGATTTATATTAGGCAAATACGTTTGTGGGATTTATTTTGAAAATGATGAAGGATTTAACCACTTTCAGCAAATATTCTCATCAATTATTCTACCTTCTAGTAACGTTAAAGTATTAAGAACAAACAAAATAGTAGAAGACATCGAGAACTATGAAAAATTCAAAGAAGTTATGTATAAAATACACTTGAATGGAATTCATGCAGGTATAAATAAAGTTATTAAAATTTTTGAAGAAAAATATTATTTTGTAATAATTACGCTAGACTTGCTCAACAAATAATAAATGAGTGCGAAATGTGCAACACTTGCAAATTCGAGCATCAGTCCTTTTAAGTTAACCCCACCTGTCACCAAAAGAAGGCAAAAATTGGTTGTAGATATTTGGGTCTGGGGACAACAGAGTTATTTAACATGTATTGATCTGTATTCTAAGTACGCAATGGCGGAATTTATACCTTCACGTACATGACTGGAATCAAAAAGGGCTTTGTTAAAAATATTTAATACAATGGGTGTTCCAGAAACAATAAAAATGGATAAAGATCCATGTTTAATAAATGAGTTGATGCAAAAGTGGTTGAAAGATTTAAATATAAATTTAGAAATCACCACTGGAAAGACAGGAATCGCAGACATTGAGAGGTTCCATGCAAGTTTAAATGAAAAATTAAGATTAATAAATACAGGATCAGATAAAGAATTAAAATTAATAGCAATTGAACAGGTCATATTCACATATAATCATACGCTAATACATTCTTCAACCAATAGCCGACCTTTTGAAATATTCTTTGAAAATAATGAACCAAATAGTAATCCGCAACATATTAAGGAGAAAAGAGTAGGAAATATTAATAAAACAAGAAAAGACCATAAAGTAGACTTAAAGTACATGAAAAACAAAAGAACTTTAAAATCAGATAATCCATTCATTAGAATAAAACATCCAGTCAGACAAGAAGGAGAGCACATAACAGTTAGAGTAGACAAACAGGGCAGAACAAGAAGGAAATTTAAATATGATTTCCAAAAAATTAAGAAAACTAACAATCAAAACGCTGCCTCTTCTAGGGACTCGAACATTGAAACCTTACAAATCCACCAAAGTAAACCATCCACTTCATCATAATGTTATACAATATAGTATAGCTATTATTTTGGCAATCACGGCCACCGCAACAAGTCAAGTCGTCCAGGTTCAAAAATTAATATATAAGGGATATATAATAATGCAAACAGGAGATCAAGCTATGATTCAAGATTATAACGAACTAACTTATACAATTAACAAAACTGATATAATAACTACATTTAATATTCTTAAAGAGACATTAACAGGCAAGGAGTATTTAAAGACAAAACTAATAATAAAACACATGATTGCAATTGAATCAGAAGTTAAAATATTTGAACCAATTAACAATAGAAATAAGAGAGGTTTAATTAACATAATTGGAAAAGGATTTAAATATCTATTTGGCACATTAGACGAGGAAGACCAAATAAGAATTAATAATCGACTAGAAAATATGGAAAACAATGCTCTGACAAATGAAGATAGTGATTTACTAACAAAACATATTAATGCAGAAATAGAAATGTTAAATAATCTTAACAAAATAACAAATGCTCTCACAGATAAAATGACAAAATTTAGCGCTATCGATTCCTTTTTTTCATTTAGTTTCTGAGTTCCATGATCATATAAAAGAAATACAACTTTCTATAACTCTAGCCAAAATTGGCATCTTTACTCCAAAATTATTTGATATATAACTACAAATCAACTAGAATTCGTAAAACTATCTCTATGGCAAAAAGACGACCTACTCATTTTTATTTTATCTTTATTTTATCTTATCTACTATATTTAAAATTCTACCTATACCCAATGATCAATATGAAGAATTGGATTTTGATTATATATACGATGAATTTACGAAAGATAATAACAATAATTTAATGAGAGTTCAAAATGGTAAATTGTTCCCAATTCATGATAATTGTATTTCGAATATAATGAACAATAATAACATAAAATGTACTTTTAGAGTGAATACATTGGAGGAAATTGTAAGAATAAATGAGAATACTGTCGTAGTTAAAAATATAAAATAGCAAGAGTTAATAAATAATTGTGGTATTGTTAAAATAAGTATTGACGGTAACAATTTGATAAAAATTGAAAATTGTAAGATTCAAATTAATAACAAAAGTATTCAAGCCACTTGGAATGTAAAAGAAAATATTATTGTACCAGAAATTGATAAAACAATAAATAAAATTGTATTAGATAATATCACTTTGCAGGAATTGCATTTGAATCATAAGAAATTATTTAAACAAACCTCTGCTGGAGGAATTATGTTGTTAACTATAGTTATATGTTCTATAGTAAGTACCTACCTCATTATTGTAAAGATAAAGAATCATAAAAATATTAAAACTACAAAAAGTCACGAGGACGTTCCTTTACCTAAAGTGGAGAGGAGTGACATAACAGACCACCCTAATTATGAACTCCTAGAAAGAGTTCATTTATTCTAATCAGCAGTTCTGGTAAACAGATCCCAACTGCCCACATAATTATTTTTATTTCGCTTATGTCCAATCGGACCACACATGCTTTTGCAGATTAATCACTTTTATCGGCACTCGGACCACAAAGCAACTTGTGTAAACACAAGCGTCTTTCGCATTATGCAAAGTAATCATATCTGTCCTCTTTTCGTTCTTTATCTACCGAGGTATAATTTAAGAAAGAAGATGTATAGTTTTAGTTGAGAGTTGGGAGTCAACTCGTGAAGAAGCAAGAATAAATACTTTTAATTCTATTTAACTTTTGTTTTATTTTAAAAAAGAATCTAATAAAGATTTTATTCCATATATAACATATCGGTTCATGAGAGGATGTCGGTCAAATTGACGAAGTATTGTAGCTCGTTATGGTATTTTTGGTAGTTTTGAGAAGTACTTTATTGGGTCAATATTCAACGTTAACGTATCTGACGGTGCTGGATTTTCTTTACTAAAAAAATTATTAATTATGTTGGACTAGATTGTCCTTGCACATCTTTAACTTGCTCTTCTAAAGACATAAGGCTTTTACCAATATCAAACAATTACATATAAAAAAACATAATAAATTGAAAAATACAAAAAAAATAATTTTTTAAATTGTATTCCAGACCTTGTATATACCATTGGAAAACCTTTTCCCCACAGATACTCCCTATTTTATAGCTTAAGGCCAGATTGATAACAATGGTACAATATCTTTTCAAAGATAAGTCAAAACATGTACATTTACGGAAGTACACGCACACTATAGTGAACCAAAAAATATGAACGTATTGTACTTGACATCTTCATTACTTGGAACCACTGTAGAACACAGCTGTTGTTATGGAAAGGTTTTTTTATTACTTACGATACAGGTTTTGCTTGTTGCGCAAGTTAAGTTTTTCTTTCCCTCACAATGAAATCAAAAATAAAACAACACAACAAACTCAACTTTACACTTTATTCTTTCAACTCGATCAATCAATAAATCCTCTATATCCATTTACATTATTATATATTCTTCAAATCCGTATTGTCAACAACATGATCGGATATTTGTTCTTGGCATTGACCGACAACTGTGTCACACCAAAACTGCCAAGCAAGCGTTTTTGCTTTTGTTTTGATTTGGTATGCACTTGGAAGGTCAACGACAAGCTGCTGGTCATCGCATTTAGGGTTTTGCGAATGTATGTATGTAACTCCTCCTCGGTTTAAGTCAGAAGTCTCCGGCTTCATATTATTGACAATACTGATTCTATCTTTCTTAGTTTTCCAAGATACAAAAAAGAATATAGCTATGGCCATAATTATTATGATTATTACAAAACCTACATTGGGCGCCGTGGCTCAGTGGTTCGTGCGTTGGACTATGGAGCAAGGGGTTCGAGATCGAATCCCAGTCGGGGAACACCTAAAAGTTTTTCACGGCCCCACCTCTCGCGAGCGTCTGACAAACATCCGAGAGTACAACTGTCCTGAGAAAGCTTCTCAAATAACAGTAGGCCCCTTTCGTTCGTGTAAAGAATATAACACGCACAATACGAATGGTTGTAAGAAACTAGGCCCTGGGTCCCATCGCCCTGTAGCGCCAAGTATTTATTTATTTATTTACATTAGCACCGTACATTATATTTGTATGGCACTGTAGTTCTTTGATCTCTTCTAAATTTTTTACATTGCTCATAACAATTTCATCAAAACTGATAGGTTTTACAAATATTTTTGTTATATTATTTGATGGATAATAATATTTATCGGATATGGTAATTTTTATATTATAAAATTTGTTCTGCTTTATTTCTAGTGTACAATTATTGAAATTTATTAAATAGTTCCCTGTTAAATTTATTATTCTTCTATCGCAATTTTGTATTAAAGTGTCGTTATACATATTAATTAATAAAACAGATTCATCATCTAATTCTTGTATACTGGTTACATTATAATATATTAGTGAACATGTTTTCTGTACAATGGAATTTGTACTACGTTCTAAGTCCTTTAACATAGCTTTTTCATTGTATTTATATATTTTATTTTAACTATTACTTCCTCTGCCCCATCAATTTGTAAGCCATTTGGATTTGTAATAGGTTTAATCAATTGTATTTCTATGACTAAATAATTCACAGGTATTTTAATTGCAAATATTGAACAATTATCTTTATAACCCATTACTTCAGCTTATAAGAGTCTTAACTTATGAAAATCTACTTTGTAGGAGTATAACTCTTGCATCATGTTGTTTTTGGTTGCCATAATGTTATCGAGTATTTGATTCACTTTATTTTCCAAATATCTTAGTTTGGTCTCTTGATCCAAAAATAAAACTTTGTAATTTAATTCCTTATCTATGCTGTTTTCAAAGTTGTAAGATTCTAAAATTTTATTCCTATCATTCTCTATCAGTGTTTTTAAGTCATATAATGTCTTGTTGTAATGATCGTTTATTATAATTTGTTTAATAAGAGTTTCTATAGCCTTGCGATATCCATGACCTGTAAATGTTCCGTTATTTCTTGGCGATCGTTATCATCCATTATTCCGAATAGCCAGCTTTGAATGGTGCCTACAAAATTAAATAGGCCGTGCTTTTGTCCATTTGCTTTACTTATATTTCTTAGTTTACTTCTTACTAAATTAATTTTCGAGTATAGTGACATTGAGTCTTTAAATTTCAAATGTGCTATGTTGAACTACTTATAACTGGTCTAGAATTTTCATCATTTCATCATTTATTATATATATATTATATATAGTAGTATCGTGATCGTGTCATTCGCTATTTCTACTTCCTTAACCATAGTTTCACATACCCGTTCTCTTCTCGTATTGGATATACTTGCAAAAGCCCTCGGACTGTGACTATCTTCATCATTAGAAGTATTATTACGAGCTGAAAATTTAGGAGGTCTTTTAATATTACATGCATGAACATTCTTTAATGGAAATTTCCTAAAATATGGTTCATTTTTATGCCTTACTCTTTTATCATTTTTAATATATCCAACATTTCTGTGTTCGAAATAGTCTTTTCTATCCCTATTGATTCTTTGTATATTTTTGTTTTTTTTTTCTTTCTCATCCTTTCTTCTAATGCTACTGTATCTGGAATATTACTAGCTTGTCTTGGAGTCATTTCAATTGTCGAGTGGTACCTGTCATTATAATTTTCTATAGATCTCTGTATCTTTTGTTCTACTGAAATATCATCTTCTATTGCCTGAATTTTTTCTATTAATGTGGAATGCAGTCGTTCGACATCCGCATTCCCAGGACATATTGGGTTTTATCTAATGTATTTCTATTCTTTTTTCCTGTAAATATCGTATAACCTGTTGCGATTTAAACTCATTATCCATGATAATCTGCCTTGTGTATCAAATGTTGCAAGATAGCCTTCTAGAACACTGATCTTTTTATCCCAGTTTCTATCATTATTAATTAGATATGCAACGGCAAATTTTGTTAGTTTATCGATAATGGTAACAACGCTTTGTTTTTTGTAATGAAATATATCAACATGTATAATTTCGTTTTTGTGATTTGGTATTTCGGTTAAGCTAAATAATGGTTTAATTGGATTTCTGTCGTACTTTATTCCCTGACATTTTCCGCAATTATTAATAATAAGTTGTATCTGTTCCTGCAGTTTTGTGTAGTGAGTCCTTTTTGTGATACAGTGATATTTGTTTGTGCTCTTTTTGTTAATTTCCAAAATTTAATTTTTGGATTGCCTGAGAAAAATTCGATTATACATTACTGCACTTTGTTATATTATTTATCCTCTTCTTCTAAATATATCCCTATTTTAATTCTTCTTTAATTGTTATTTCTTCGCTTTGTGGATTTATCTGAATGATTTTTCTTTTATGCACTTTTTCTATCTCCCTAGTTGGACTATAATTTAGAATTATCTGAGTTTTGTATTTATTTACTATCTCTTCTTTTATTCGTATATGGTTTTGTAATTCTTCCTCTACTGAATGTATTGTGTCAGACAGGTCCACATTGGATTCACTGCTGTTCCCTTCATTTATTTGCGAACTATTTTCTAATCTACTAAGGAAATCAGCCACTTTATTGTCTTTACCCTTAAGATATTCAATATTAAAATTATATTCTTGCAATCTTAGGACCCACCTTTCGTTTCTTTGTGAGAATTCCTTCCCTTTATATTTATTTCGAATTTAAATATTTAATCGGTGCATGATCCGTGTTTATTATAAACTTTCTACAATATAAATATGGCCTAAGATAATTTACCGAATAAACTATAGCCAAGAATCCCTTATCTGTTACACTGTTTTTCTCGTGGTTGTGCAACGTTCTTGAAACATAGCATATCGGATGACGATTTTGTGATTGTAACCGTAAATTGTCTTTCATAATTCGGAAATCGGAATATGGGATGAGATAACAACAATAATTTGAGTTTTTCAAAAGCTTCGATAAATTGCGGATCATTGATATTAATGCAGGTATGCTTTTTAAATATTTTATCAAAGGGTGTGCTACTTTGTTTGGCATAGTTGCGAATAAACTTCCAGTAAAACCCTGTCATTCATAAAAAACTTTTTAGCTGTTTCTCTGTTTTAGGTAATTCAATACGCCTTATCTCTTTTATTTTATCCGGATTGGGTTTCACCCCCTTTGTTTCCCTTTTCATAAAACTGCATTTGTCAGGTAGTATCTTCAAGTTATGTTCCGTTAATATTTTAAAAATTATTGCTAATGACTTCAAGTGTTCTTTTACACCACACATATAACGTTTATGTAGTCTCTCAATATTTCATTAATCAGACGTTGTAAATTGCCGCAGCATTCTTTAAACCGAATGGCATCTGTAAAAATTTATACAGTCCTGATGGCGTAATAAATGCCGTCTTTTCAATGTCCTTCTCGGCTAACAAAATTTGATAGTATCCTTTCGCCATGTCTATTGACGAAAAAAACTGAACTTTACCCAACTTGTCCAATATACTATCTATATTGGGAAGTGGGTACTTATCATCAACTGTCACTTGATTTAGTCTCCTGTAATCTACTATGCGAAACTTTTGTACACTTGAATTATCTTGTTTTTTTGGTATTACTATTATTGGCGAACTATACCTACTTTTACTTTTCTTGATTATTCTCTGAGCTTCCATTTCTTTCATCTGTTTTCTTACTTCTGCTTCATGTTGCTTCATGTATCTGTACAATCTGGAATTTATCTGCTCATTTGTCGTTGTTTTTATTTCGTAAACAATACTTTTAGTATTTGTAAGTATATACCCTTCTTTGTAGAACAATCTATTGTATTTGTATAATAATTTCTTTAACCCTCGTTCTTCTTCTTCCTTTAGATGATCTAGCCCTATATTTCCAGGTTCACTCAATTCTAACGCATTAACCTCGTTTTGAACAATTTTATACAAAAATGGTAGCCTTATATAATTGTTAAGTAATATTTTTTTGATTTTTGATATCTATAATTTGTACGTTTTTATCTATTCAGTCCATTCCTAGCAAAAAGTCGTATTCTTTTTCTAATTCAATTTTTACCGTTTATTCTAGCATTTCCTGGTTGACCGAATTCAGCTGGACAGATTTCACATATTCCATACCTTTTTTAACCTGCCCTTCTATTGTGGTTAGTCCTATTTGCCCTCCTATTCTTTCATACATATTATTTGTTACTCTTGAATTTAACAGACTAACAGTAGATCCTGTATATATTTTTCATGGCAATATATTTTTTTTTCACTAAACGTAAGAACAATGAAAATTTTATTTTTCTCCGAGGCTGAAAACTCAATTTCAGATAACTTATTAACTTCGTTCCTACTTGCGGCGTCAACGTCCATTTGTTGTGATGTGTCATTGCTAATGTTCCCATAGTTCCCATAGACTATCGACTTCCATAGTTTTTATTAAAAGTAGCCCTGGCTTGTCTCGAAGTATTATTAAAATTAGCCCGAGTTTATCTCGAAACATTATTAAAATTAAGTTTATAATGGTGATCATTATTTTGATTATTTCTTTGTGGCTGAAAATTATTTGGTATTTTTGATACGATTTGTTTCTTAACAATATGAGTCGATCATATAAGTCAGATCAGCCTCATTACCGGACAGTGCGTCCAGAGAATGTGCATAAAAACGTGCAAACGTGATCTCTTGGTGCGTGGAATCGGCTCCAAGACCAACGTGCGGCTAACAGGAACGGTAGAAGTGGAAATTATATCTGGAGTAGATACAACATTTGCGCTGAGCTGCGAAATGTGCGTGATTCCCAGAATATATTCATGCCTTCCTGGGAGAAGTTTACCGCAGGAGCGTATAGTAAATTCAAGCGACCTGACCTTGGCAGATCCAACGTTCCACAAACCTGGCAGAGTAGAGGTGTTACTTGGAGCGCAAGTATGGGCAGATGTCATTAAAAATGATTAAATGAGAAAAAATATGATTGCGGACTTACAGCGCAGGACACGCATCTGGGCTGGATAGTATTTGGGCAGCCGCAGCCATCCCAAGAGCAAGGGATCAGAGCAATGGTTGCAGCAACGGTGTCACCGGAAACTCAACTTAGTGAGCAGTTGAGGCGGTTTTGGGAAATTGAAGAGCTGAGCGGAGCAGCCACAGTATCGCCGGACGATCAATGGATCGAAGATAACTTCAAGAGCACACATTATCGAGACTCGTCCGGACGATACGTGATAACCATCCCTATAAATCCACGGGCACAGAGCTTGGGCAGCACGAGAGCAGCAGCCTTGAAGAGATTTCTCCAACTTGAGAGAAAATTAAGTGCGGACCCGGAGCTGAAGGAAGAATACGTAAACTTCATGCGAGAATATCGGGAGCTGGGGCACATGAAACGGGTTGCAAGCGAAAGGGCACACATACCATATACCACATCATTGCGTGACGAAAAAATTCCGCGTTGTTTTTGACGATCATCACTCGTTTCCGCTACTTCAAGGTTGCAGTAACTGCCGACGTCAAGAAAATGTTTCAAGTGCGGGTCGATCCAGAGTAGTGGGATCTCCAGACAATATTCTGGCGAGAGAGCCCAAACGACCAGCTGCACGAATACTGGCTAACCGTGCTGACATATGGCATGACATCCACAGTTACAACGCAGTGAGAGCAATGCACCAATGCGCTTACGACAACAAGGACACACATCCGTTGGCATATGAGGCGATAACAAACAACTTTTACATGGATGACATGTTAACCGGACAAGATAATGAAGTGCGAGCACTAGCCTTGACCAAGTACACAGGCCGACATAATTCATCGTACGACACACTGAAATGCTACTGTTCGGTATCTATGCAGTTCACTCAAAAAAGGACTAAGATTTAAGAATCAGAACAAAAAACAAAGATTATTTATGTATTAGATTAAGTTGAAATTCTTTTATATTTTCTTAAAAATTTAACAAAAAGGAATAATTCATATAATTGAAACGACAAAATTCATCGTACGGTAAGTTTTCGACTGTAGTATCTTAATGAAATCGGGCTGTCAGTATCTTGTTGGGCCTCCACCTGATTTAAGAACAGCTTGTAGTCGACGTGGCATAGAAAAAATCAGGTTTTGGGTGAAATCCTCGGGTACACGATCCCATTCTATTTGGAGAGCTTCCTTAAGTGTTTGTTTTGATGTAATTTTGTGTTTATGGAGCTGTTTTTCCAAGTAATCCCATAAATGTTCTATAGGGTTTAAGTCCGGACTCTGTGGGGGAGAATTTAATTGCCTTGGAGCATAGTACAATAACCATTCCTTCACTTTTCGAGCGGTGTGTTTGGGGTCGTTATCTTGCTGAAATATCCAGCCGGGACCCAAAGCTAATTGATCTACTGATGGACGTAGATTGGCTTTTAGTATGTCGAGATACATGTGCTGGTCCATGTTCCCTTCAATAAAAACCAGCTTTCCCACGCCGGACCAAGCCATGCTCCCCCAAACAATAACACTACCGCCACCGTGCTTCACTGTTCTTCGAAGATTTTGAACGTCCATTTCAGTACCGCTCTTTCGCCAAACTTTTGACGGACCGTCGTGACCAAAAATGTTGTATTTGCTCTCATCGGTGAACACAACTTTCTTCCAAAAAGACAGATCAGCGTCTTTGTGTAGAGAGGCAAAGTCTTTGCGTTTTTTTTTATTCGCGTCACTTATAGATGGCTTCTTTCTTGGTGTTCTTGCAAAATATCCATGCCTGTTCAGAGTCCTTTCAATTGTACGCGTGCTGACGTCTATGCTGCATGTATCCTCGACTATTTGTTTGATGGTAGGGCAATTCGTTTTTGGGTTTTTCCGAATAGTGTTCAGAATGACCCTTTCATCCCTTTCATTCAATTTACGTGGACGACCACTTCTTTGAACGTATTCAACACTTCCTGTTTTTTTATACGTTTCTAGGATATGCTGTACAGTTGATTTACTTTTCCCCACTGTGCGTGCAATTTCTGCCAGGGATTTGGCTTCTTTGATGAACAAATTAACTACCACTTGGCGAAAATCTTGGGTCGTTTCTTTTCTCCGTTGTTGAACTGACATTATAATTTTTTTTTGGAAAGGTGTACACTCACTAATCACTTAATACAGAATGACATGATTTTTGCTAAAATTATAGTTGCAAATAGAAAAACTAACGGTATCAATCATCGTACGATGAATTGTGTCGTTTGGTCTGCAACATATTTTATTGCTTTTATGAATAACATGAGTAAAAGAGATGGAATGAGAGAGAGGGTTTGGTTAATAAAAACAGCATTAGCCATAATAATTAAAAAAAATAATAACAGTTAATCTTATCCATATAAATCGAATGTATTACAACTTTGTCTATCGTACGATGAATTTTGTCGGCCTGTGTAGATAGTCTCATCACTGCGCACGGGTGGTTTCGAGCTGAGCAAATGTATGTCGTCAAACGAGCAGGTGTCATTAGAGCTGGGAGGAGCAAGGCCAAGCGGAAAAGAGCTATCTTTAGCAGAAGAAAATGCCACTTCAATATTGGGTCTGGTTTGGGATTCATCAACGGATGACATCATGTTTATGGTACGCCTAGACGAGGCGCACCTGCCCTTGACCAAGCGAGCGGTCATCAGCACAATTGCGAAGCTATACGATCCATGTGGGTATCTTGCCCCGGTGATCATAACGGCGAAGATCTTCATACAGGACTTGTGGCGTTCCGGGGCGCTGTGGGACGAGCGGATACCCGCTGGCATGGCACCCGCATGGACACAGTTCTATGAGCAGTTATCCATCTTAGCATCAGTGCGAGTTCCGAGAAAAAGAGCAAGTTGCAACTCCACGGATTCGCGGACGCATCTACAAGAGCATTTGCTGCAGTCATCTACCTGCGAGGGTGCGACGAAGTGCGTTCTATTGGCGTCAAAAACCAGGGTAGCACCACTCAAGACGGTTTCGGTGCCAAGGTTGGAGCTGTGTGCAGCCGCACTATTATCCAAACTAATGGTAAAGGTAATCAAGGCGTGCAGACTTCAGGATGTGGAGAGAACTTACTGGAACAACTCCATGGCAGTACTACATTGGATTAGCAAACTACCATTCGAATTAAAGACCTTCGTTGCCAACCGAGTCAGTTCCATCCAGGAGTTAACTGGTGATCATCCTTGAAACCACGTTGCATCAGCCGACAATCCAACCGACTTGGGATCAAGGGGAGTAGCAGCAGCGCAGATGATGAAGCTGAGCCTATGGTGGGAAGGACCGCATTGGCTTAAAGGTTCAGAGCATTATTTAGCTACTTAAATTATATACAATTGACTCTTGATAATCACTAAAAGTTGCACACACGGTAATGTCGCTAACGATTACTTTAACTTTATTACATGATTCATGAATTGAACTTACTTTTAAAAGAGCTGATTTCTTTCATAATCAGGCTCTGGTCCTTCGTTGCTTTGTAGTGGAGTTTTAGCTTCTGCTTGCAATTCTCCCAGGTCAATGGTGGCGATGTCTCCAGGTAGGTCTCTGCTGGTCCGATGATTTTTTCATTGTAGATCACGGTGTAAACGTCAGTCCTTTGGTTTTCTTCGTGTTCTCCTAAGGCTCTCTCTACTGATGATATGAAGCCTGGTAAAGTTCCAGGACTCCTCTCAAAGACAGGAAGATACCGCAGTTCCTTTTCGAGTCTGCTTCGTAATGACGTTGGTTGATTTTGCCGATTTAAAATTTCGGTTAGTATGGCTAAACATTGTTCATTTATTGGTACAGCCATTTTTCTATTCTCATCGAAATTTCGGTTTCTTTGAATCGTTCTCTCCAGAATGTCCAGAATGCTTATATGTACTGTATTTGTTTCCACTAAATGTTGGGTTAGGTTACTTCGTTTCACACTTTGTTGTTTTTGTTTTTTTTTTTTCACTTTATAATGCAAGTAGCGGTTATCTAGAGTTTGCTTTAAGTGCTTTCGCACTTTGCTTTAATTTTACTTTAGTTTGGGGGTAGTTCGTTTCCCGAAAAACTAATTCTTCCGAAAAGAATCCTACCGACTGCACCAGTTAAGTTTTTCTCTCCCTCACAATGAAATCAAAAATAAAACAACACAACAAACTTAACTTTACACTTTATTCTTTCAACTCGTTCAATCAATAAATCCTCTATATCCATTTATGTACATTATTATATATTCTTCAAATCCGCATTGTCAACAACATGACCGGATATTTATTTTTACCATTGACCGACAACTGTGTCCCACCAAAACTACCAAGCAAGCGGTTTTGCTTTTGGTTTGATTTGGTATGCACTTGAAAGGTCAACGACAAGTTGCTGGTCATCGCATTTAGGGTTTTGCGAATGTATGTATGTAACTCGCACGTGCTACTGGATTTGTTTGAATATCATTTTTCATGGGTTAAAAGACAGAGAGCGAGAGAGAGAGAAAAGCAATGAATTTATGGGTGAAACTAACGAAAAATGACAAAGTAACGATGTTGTTTAATTTTCAAGAGCTTTATCAAATTCTGCAATATGACGTTTTTGGTCAATCTGCTAAGAAGGATGCTTTACTTATAGTCAACTAATATGCATACGTACGTAGATATTAAAATATGTATATAGTAGTGTGCAAAATATAAGCAACCGTTTTCATTTCAATGCCTTAGGTCAAATTTCTTCATATATTTTTTCAGAAATTAAAAACAACACCCTCATTGGGTTTTACATTTGAATCTGTGCTTTTAGCTTTTAGTTTTTAGCTTTTTTATTTGTTATTTGTTTTCCAAATGTTACAAATACAACGTCATTGAAGAAAACTTGTGTAAATGCCTGTGCAAAATATAAGCAACTTCTTCCTTTACTCAAAGAATACAAAAATTATCGGGACTTTTCTGGAAACATCGCATGCTAAATACAGTAAATAAGAAACAGCAAATGTTTTCAATTTATTTGTTGCAGACAACCGTATAAAAACATCGCCTTGCTCCAATGGCTCGTATTTAATATCTTAAAACTAAAAATTATCGAAAATTTTAAAAGTGGGGAATCACAAATTTCTTTGTCAAAGACATATGATATTAATAAATCAACTATTTTTCGGTTAATAAAAATAAATAAATAAATACTTGGCGCAACAGGTCGATGGGACCCAGGGCCTAGGTTCTCACAACCATTCGTATTGTGCGTTTACTGTTTAATGCCGTGTTCGAAGGGCAATTTGTGATTTGAGAAGGACAGTAGTACTCTAGGATGTTTGTCAGACGCTTGCGAGAGGTGGGGCTGTGAAAACCTTGTAGGTGTTCCGACTGGGATTCGAACCCTGAACCCCTAGCTCCATAGTCCAACGCACTAACCACTGAGCCACGGCGCCCACCATTAATTAGTATGTGTTATATTTAGGTTTTCTTTCAAACGCTTTTTATTTCTCCAATAATTTTTCCAATCTCTTAACCATCGCGGAGTATTTAACTTTAGTCTTCAACGTTTTGAGGATGTCAAAGATCTCGGGTTTATATTTGACAGTAAATTAAGTGTTTCCTTTCATTATGATGTTAGGTTTTCTTAAACGTAATTGTAAAGACTTCGAGATGTATGTATGTATTTAGCCATTAAGCTATTTACTACTCATTAGTCAGATCATATTAAGAATTTGCATCCATCATTTGAGATTTACCACATGTTATTCACGAGCTTCGTTTGGAAAGAGTTTGCTGTTCGCAAATTAAACAGGTTTGATGAATTGGTTTCTTCAATAAATATTTATGCTTCTCACTTCGTCCGAGAAATTTATTACTTGCACCTATACCTATAGAGCAAGTATTGCTTTCGTGAAAAAAATCGAACTCGAGATTTTAATCAAACTTGACATTACTATGAAGGAGAAGTCCAAAAAAGTAGGTCTGTCTGTCTGTCTGTATATGCGACTGCAGTCTAAACGGCTGAAGCGATTTGCTTCAAACTCCATATCTATGGTATGGGGGATCATCCCTAGAGGCGAAATTAGAATTTTCATTCTAACCTCAAAATTATGGGTTGTTTACTTAAGGCCGATTTCAGTTAAAATGGATTTTCTCGAAAACGGCTCTAACGATTTCGATAAAATTTGATATGTGGATTAGTTTGAGCATGTGCTATGAGGTGGCATACCACGTTGTTTATGAAAAATTCGAATAACGGTAATATTGAAAATCAGCTGTTTCTCGGGTATTTGTTCGGCGATTGGGCTAAAAATTGATATTTGTAGGTTATAAGACTAGTGTAAAAAAATCGCGAACCAATTTTTGGGATTGGCACGCCCACTTTTTCAGGGTGTTAGTATAAAAACAAAGTCTTATGAAAACTACTACAATGTTAGGACTATTATACCATCGAAACGCGGAATTCCACGCCTACTTTACATGGAAGAGCAAGACTTAGACCTTAATCCTGATGAAATTTTACACTTATAGCATTACGGTGCAAGTACGTACGACCCAGTCGTGCACTTTATTTCTATTAGGCAAAGAACCAATTTTTTGTGTTTCGAAGATTCTACGAGAAAATACATACATAAATAATAAAAACATAAATAAATGAAACATAAATTCAACTTGGACGATGAAAGTCAAGACTCCCGTCCACCCGACCAGAGTGAAGTGATGATAGCAATATCCAAACTCAAGTCCAACAAGGCTGCTGGACCGGACGGCCTACCGGCCGAGCTATTTAAGGCAACGGGAAATGACATGGTATAGAGCATACACCAACTCTTTTCTAAGATCTGGTTGGAGGAAAGTATGCCTAATGAATGGAACCTCAGCATCGTTTGCCCGATCCACAAAAAAGGAAATCCCCTCAATTGCTCCAACTATAGAGGCATTAGTCTCCTTAACATCGCATACAAGATCCTGTCGGCCGTTCTGTGTGAACGTCTGAAACAATTTGTCAACGAGCTGATTGGCCCCTATCAGTGCGGTTTTAGACCAGGAAAGTCCACAACCGATCAAATATTCACACTACGGCAGATCCTGGAGAAAACCCAAGAAGTCCAAATCGATACTCACCATCTTTTTATCGATTTCAAGGCCGCATATGACAGCATTTATAGAGACGAGCTATACAGAGCCATGTCTAGCTTCGGCATCCCTGCCAAACTCGTTCGCTTGTGCAGGATGACGATGGAGAATGCTCGCTGCTCCGTCAAGGTCGGTAACAATCTCACCGAGACCTTTGATATCAAAAAAGGATTTAGACAAGGTGACGCGCTGTCATGTAAATTCTTTAATATCATACTTGAAAGAATTGTGCGAAACTCACAAGTCAACACTCACTCTTGTCAATCGCTGTTTCTTTGGCCTAAGAAGGCAATTGAGTAGTAAGGCCTTGTCAAGAAGCACCAAGGAAACTCTTTATAGGCCCCTTATCATCCCAGTCCTGCTCTATGGCGCAGAAGCATGGATGAAGATATCCTTGGTTAACCAAGATGGATGAAGATATCCTTGGTCGTTTCGAACGCAAAATCCTTCGAAAGATTTTCGGTCCCGTTTGCGTTGACGGGCTATGGAGAATGAGATTTAACAGCGAACTCTACGAGCTGTACAGCGACATCGACCTAGTCAGAAAAGTATGCATTAGCCGTCTAAGATGGCTAGGACATGTAGAGCGGATGGACATCAACGCTCCGGCCCGAAGAGTCTTCGAATCCATCCCGGAGGGACAACGCAGTAGAGGAAGACCTCGCCTTAGGTGGCGTGCACAAGTGGAAGAGAACCTCAACCAACTTGGAGTGCGTAACTGGAGGCAGTTAGCCAAAGACCGCCCTAACTGGAGAGGCTTGTTGGTTGAGGCCCAGGTCCACCCCGGACTGTAGCGCCACCTAAGAAGAAGAAGAATTCAATAACAAGAGCTACTGAGACTCTTGATGCGTGTCTGGGGCAACGCACCAGATAAGTGACAAGTGTATAGTCAGTTTCCATCTTGTCACCACGTCTTCAGACATAAGCAGCACCGACCGTTCTAATATCAAATACACAATAAGACACAAGTGTTGGACCGTGGATTTGGTTACAGACGGAATTTAAGATGCACCAACAATCGAATGAATGCTTATCATGTACATGAACAATGGCTGCAGGAATTATATGGTAGTAATTCGACAGGAAATAAAAGAATTACTTTTGGCGACTACCGATGAACAAAGCGAGAGTGGTGATTGTTTTCCTATCAGAGGATTTGATGATTATGAAACTGTATTTTTCGATGAAGTTACAGGAGGTTCGATATTTACCAAAGAGGGTTGTGGGTGAACAAGAGTATGGTCACGTGAATTCCAAGTTCTGCAACGATAATTAGACCGCTATTTCCCGGTTGTAAACAATTAAAACACAGGAAATGCTGTTTAGCTAATTTGAGACGTGTGTTTACATCTAACGATAAGAAGAGTGCACATTTGCTTAAAGTGTGATCAAAATTGGACTTCGGGCAGTTTGCTATAGATTTTGTAAAGTGTGATTGGAATACCTTGGGGTTTGAGATAGATTTGAACGAACGATAGAATGTCAAGTCTCCAATATATCACAACGAAGCTGTAAGAATTGTACTTACTCAGAAACCGTTCAGTCATCTCTAGATCCTACCTCTTCTGTCGATATTAGCCAGGTATAATGATATAGTTTCTGCAGCACAAGGCAGATAAGCCATGATTCTCGACTGGTAAGCCATTCAAGCCTCAAATGATTTCGTGTGCACCGTCGGTGATTTTCCTTCGTGTGGTAATGCTAATAACAACGACATGACTGAATGTGCGATTGAATTATTAGATTACAGCAGTCGTATCGCTTTTCTAATCGATCCCACGGACCTAAATAATTGGCGTTCAATACCGATATGTGACGAATTAAGTTTGCTGCTTAACCGCGTAAATACGAATAGAGATACCGATTAGAAGAAAGAAATGGATCCCTAAAAGATGGTCACTCTTATATTTCCGGAAAAAGGACGTATTTCTACATTTGGCAAAGAGATCGAAGACGATTGAGACTTACTTAAATATTCGAGAAAGGAGGCTTGCTGATTACCCAACTTATCAACGACTAACTGGCAGATGGTTTTTCTTTATTTTTTCTATCCCGAATAACTCTAGATAGGGTTGACTGAACCACGAAATACTTCGCCTCATATTCCGCGAATTTTGATTATGTATCTGTAAAATCCGCATTCGCAAAAGTCCAATTTTAGGCTTTGGAAAAAACCAAATTCCGTGCATGCTTCCTCGAATTTTTGGAAGCATATTTCGAGAAGTTCGAAAGAAACACGATCGTCTATACTCTTTGCGGTATTGATTTTTATATCAAAAAATCAATTTGATGTATGGCGAACAAAGTCATTATTGACCACAGACCACAAAGATCTTGCATCAACTGCTCAAAGGAACTCAGCACCACATGTCTTAAGAATTGATTATTTAATAATTCAAATAATACAACCACGATTAAAACTCACGCATCAAGAAAAAAATATCATGTGCATAATATAATACTTAAACAGATATCAACCGCCTCAACAGTGAGCGTGGCTAAAACTGATGTGTAGATGACTTCTAGAGAATTGGAATATCTAAATACTTTTTGTGTTAATTAAATCTATTGCATACAAAATACTGATGTTAAAGAGGGCGGATTTAAAATATGTTTACACTTGTAATGCTTCTATTTTGATTGGAAATAGGGTAGGCACTGATTGGCGTAAGCTTGACGACGTCCAGTGTTGTAACTGTTACTACATATCAATTATGCTTATTTTACCTCCAAGTGATAGCCATCGGGTACTGGTGGATGTCCATCCGAACTCGATTTGCTGAACTCATAAGCGCCACTTAACTCGGGCTAATTCGACATCTCGCAGCCCAGTGCGGTACAGATTTCGAAAAATAAATCAGGTTTTTCATTATAGCTATAGAAGCTTTAACGGCAGTTGAAGAATGGGCGAAACGAGTTGACCTTGAAGTGAATGAGGACAAAACCAACTATCTGTTGTCAACAAACAAAGAAGCAACGGTGCACCGACTGGGACAAAACGTTACTGTTGACAGCAGTAACTTCGAGGTAATTAACCTTTATCCCACATTTCCTTCTTATTTTATTTTTTCTACCTCTTTTCTTATTGATGACTCTCGGGAATTTTCCCCAGAGGAGACCGAAGCCAAAAGATTATTATATCTCCCATCCCAATCTATCGCTCTCGAACCTAAAGGGCTTCCGTATTCTTTCGTGCCAAAACGAATACGCCTTGCATTAGCTGACAGAAGAAATAAAGATAAAGTGCACGACTGGGTCGTACGTACTTGCACCGTAATGCTATAAGTGTATAATTTTATCAGGATTAAAGTCTAAGTCTTGCTCTTCCCAGTAAAGTAGGCGTGGCATTCCGCGTTTCGATGGAATAATAGTCATAACATTGTAGAAGTTTACTCAATGTTTTGTTTTTATAAAAATGCCCATAAAAAGTGGGCGTGGCCAGATAAGGTGTTTGAGTGAATTATAGAGAATTTTAAGGCATATTACTTTGCTTAAATAATTTTTTCTCAATTTCTAGTAAAAATTTTTCAAAAAAAAAGTTTTATAAAAGTGGGCGTGGCATTGCAAAATTTGGTATGCCATTATTTTGCACTTGTCTTATAACCTACAAATAATAATTTTTAGCCCAATCGAAGAACAAATACAATAATTCAAATTTCGCCTCTAGGGAATATCCCACAGACCCTATATATGAAGTTTGAAGTAAATCCGTTCAGCCGTTTAGGCTGTAGTCGAATATACAGACAGACAGACAGACAGACAGACAGACTGACAGACAGACAGACTGACAGACTGACAGACAGACAGACAGACAGACGGAATTGCCGGACCTACTTTTTTGGACTTCTCCATCATAGTAATGTCAAGTTTGATTAAAATCTCGAGTTCGATTTTTTTCACGATTGCAATACTTGCCCTATAGGTATAGGTGCAAGTAAAAATAAAAACGCCATGAAAACACATATCAGTTGACAGTGCCTCAAAAGAAAGACCTGCCAGTCAGACTTAAATCCAGGATTCATATACCGGGCCCACCGTAAAATGCCTTCGGAGTTCGGACGGACGATTGGAAAGTTCTGTCGATTGAAAAGCCTTCCGAGACGGGTTAAGATGCGGTTATCATGCTCAACAGAGAGACAATCATGCAACTACCATTGACAGGATTCAAGGTAAGTGTCGGACTCAATACGGTCAAGGTCAGGCCGTACTCCTAAAGATCGGGATAGCACCTACGCCAGCTAACTGTTCTGATGAAAAACTTAATCCAAATTAACTTTTATCAAAGCAAGCTGGCCAGGACTAACCTCGCATCCTTTTTGCCGCAAGAAAACGTAGATATAGCCCTAATCCAAAAACCATGGATTTGCAATAATAGAATCTGCGAGTTAAACTGCAAGGACAATTATTTCTTCTATAAAAACGGCCCAACTTGAATCCTAGAAAAAAGAAATATTAACCTCTTCCTTATCCCTCTCCGCAGCAACGATGGCCAGACGACCAGCAGATTTTAAGGGGGCCAATAACAAGCACTCATAATCTCATCGGTATACCTGCCATACGACAGCCCTACGCCGCCCCCTACCGAATACTTAGTTGACTTGGTCACGGACATGGCAGCAAAAGGATGGGACCTGCTAATCGGCTGCGATGCGAATTCCCACCAAATTCAATGAGATAGCACCAACACTAACACTAGAGGTGAGTCACTACTCGAATTCGTCATTCGTCATTTCGTCCAATCTGTATGTAGTAAATTGGGGATCAGAACCCACCTTTGTTACTTGATCACGGGAGATCACAGATATTACCCTAACATCTAATTTACACTTCATAGACGTTACTAACTGCAAAGTCTCGGACACCATCTCCTTTTCCGACTGGTTCAATTCATCATTAAAGCCACGACCCTCCTCCCCAAGTCTTACCTTAATCTCAAGAGGACAAACTGGGTGGCATTCAATGGTGCTATGACCAGTTCGATAACGCCAAACACAAGACTTAGAAATTTCTATCAAAGGTCCAAACAGTTCCGGGATTCCTCCGAAAACAACACCTGGACTGAATCCTGTTTAGATACTCTGAAGATCTCATCCATAAGCACTTCCCCGGTTGCTCTTACAGCTATCCACAACCCACCGAAAGGGTCAATAATTCAACGACATCAATCAAACCACAATTAGCCGAACAGATAATTGATGACAGGAAAGTAGCCTGGGCCATTGACACCTTCAAGTCGAATCTGACGGAATAATTCCTATGATGCTGCAAAGCTCAAAGGCTTATTCCGTTCCGTGGCTCACACAAATCTTCGTTGGCTATTTGTGCCGCACATATGTTCCCCAATCATGGAGGTCAAGGTCATCTTCATCCCCAAAGCGGAAACTCCTCATGGAAAGGTCTTATCTTCTACGCTATGGAATTTAGTCATTAATGAAATCCTTTTCAGATTGGACCATAGTGAGGTCATGGTTGTCGCTTATGCACATACTACAAACATCGTTGAACGCCCTGAATAGATGGGCCACATAATGAGGTCTCAGCGTCAACGCTCCGAAAAGCAAACTGGTCCTATTTACAGCTAAGAGAAGTATACCCGATTTCGAGCGACCAAGTCTAAATGAAATACCACTCCAAATATCAGGTGCATACTAGATCACAAGCTGAATTGAAAGGACAATATAATAGAACGCACGAAGGTCTCGATATTTGTTATGCTTGCAGCAGAATTTTCGGAAAAAACGGCGTTACAAATCTGCCACTGCCATGGCCAGACCAATTCTTACTTACGGATACCTGGTCTGGTGGCCTGCCGCCGCAAAAGCCACAAACCTTACACTGACGTGTACAGGGACTACTAGCGGAATCAGGACTACTCTCACTGCTGCCCTTGAAACCATCCGCGGGCTATGCTAACTGGATATTTTCAGAAAAGAAATAGCGGCAAAAAGGGCCCTTCGCTTACGACAAACCGGGATGTGGAGAGGCTACCATATCGGTCATAGAACCATCGCCAGGTGGTCTCACGTGAGCGCTTCGACTAGATCCCCTCTCACTCAGATTTTCACCTTATCCTTGACTCCAAATGTCCCTCTAGAGGTACGGGGTGGACATGGTGGGGTCATTAACCCTGCCTGTATAACCACGTTCACGGATGGGTCAAAGACGGATGAAGGCACAGGCTCAGGAATTTTCTCAGAGGAATCACAGATTGCCCGGTCCATAAAACTCCCCAAAGACGCGACTTATCCACGCAGGAGCTTATCCACTCTGGAAAACAATAGAAGAAGAACTCAAATCCCTAAGCTTTGCGGATAGCATTACGCTATGTTGGGTGCCGGGACATATAGGCTTTCGTGGAAACAAGAGGACCGCCTTAGAATCAAGTGAAATCCCGACGGAACGCCCATTAGCCTCCTTTACTCCAGGATCTCTACGGACTTTCACATGACCAACGCTGGGTGGAGCGCACTCTCCTCCTGCCTGAATTGCATTCTTCACTAAACTAAAAATCGAAAATAAAAGGATAATACCAATTAACCTCCTCTAATAAGTGTTTTTACTTATATATAGTGATAGTTTTAGAAAACGATAGCGATATTTCGTGTGCAACTGAAACACATTTAACAGCATATATTCATGCATCTTAAATAAAACTGAAAAACTATAAAACAGTACAATGTCATAGTATTTCTAGTCACACTGGTGGTGCTTTTTTATGTCAAGCCGGAATGGCAGGTTTAAGTTATTTGTTCAAATTCTCCTGTATAAGTTTTTTGTTAATTTTTTAGAAATAAAATGGAAGACTTATGTTTAACAGTTCCATCGGGTTAGGGGCTAAAATGAAAGTGAAATATGCAATGAACAAAACTAATAATATAACTACCCCGGGTGGTACGCCAGGTAAACTGGTAAATCCACCACCTTCGGAGGTCGGTTCCATTAATGGTAAAAATACCACCATCCCAACCAATAAAACTCCAACTCAGTGTTGGAAGCAAATTACAAAAAAAAACTGTGAAGAACGAGACAATTTTAAGCAACTTAGTGAAAAATTGACAAGTCATAAATTAAAGCTTAAGTTACAGCTGCTTAAAGAACAGGTCAATAACAACAAAAATGAACAGATAACAAAAACTATCATGTATTCTACTGATGAAGAAGGACTACACAGAGAGGCAAAACCATCCTTTAGTAGAACAAAAAGGAACAAAAAAAGGAAATTGAGCATGTCTCCGGAGATTTCACCACTAAAAGTAAACCAGAAAAGCCCAGGAAAGATCAAAAATAAAGCAATCAAACCACCCAAGCCAATAAAACCAATTGTAGTGCTTTGATCACGAAGTACGAAGGCTTATTAAATATACTAGAGGAAAATAACTTAAAAGCTAATACAACTCTTCTAAATAGTAAAGATGGACGGACGAACACGGCTTATTTATTTTCTCTATTGATACTGATCGCGACTATATATTATAAAGGGTCTATCTCGATTATTTTTCTATGTATCAAACTTTATATACACTTAGGATAGGGTCGAGTCGATTTATAGTCGAGTCGAGTTGAGTTAGAAATAGCAGGAGAATATTGTGATGTACATAAGTTAAGAAAAGAGTATAAGAAAAACAATTTACAAAGCAATAATAGGGTGATGTGACAAAGTTGGTAAAGTGATACGCGGATTAGTGAACAGGGCGATTTTATCAAAAAACCTGTTTTGATATAATTTTGGATTAAACATCCACAAACGTTAAAACGAAAAATGGCAGTACGATCACGCCTTTTACAAGGACTAAATAGAAAAGAGGATAAGGTATCTCTCCCTGTGGTACACCATCTTATTGGACGTCGCCGTACTTGTCGAAATGAGAATATGTCAAAAACCAAATCGTTAGAGCTTTTTTTTCTCAAATAGATATTTTATCAAAATGGCGATAAATAAAATGCCGTTGTTAATAATTTTGGTACACACGCGGTATATCTGATTGTGATTGCACAAATTAACGCAAATGACAAATTTAATCAAAAGCGTTAGAATCGTTTTCATTAATATCAGGAAACAAAATAAATTTCAATCTTGTCTCTATCAATCATCACACAGACGGCATGAGTAATGTTCAAATTTATCCAAATCTCATATTCAATACTTATCCTATATTATAGATGCAGGTAAACGAGTAGTTTTTGAGTACGATAAGAAATAAAGTTTCTACAATTAGTGCAATAAACATTTTGAATGTAATGTTTAAAACTCTCTTAGAGTACTTCTCTTACTTCTGTTATTAAACTTACAACTTATCCAAAATAGAGTACTGCAATTAAATCTAGAATTAAATATTTTATTGTTTTATTGTATTTATGTACGTCAAATATGTTGCAAATTTAATGTCAAGCAAGGAATTATTCTTGATGTTTGGTGTTTTGTATTCAAAATTATATATGCCATGTTGCACAAGAACAAAATATCATATCATTTACTCGTAACATATCAAAAATGAAGGTCAATTACAACCAATTTAGTTTACCTCCGTACCTAAAAAACGCAACCCAAAACACAATATTATTAAAAGATATTTTAAAGAGAAACTATGAACTTTGTCCGATATGTATAATTATTCATAAATGTAAAATAGCTGTTGAATTTAAATTTATATTAGAAGTTAAATATAATTTTGTCAAATGGACTTAAATAGACGATTATTCACTAAAAAACTAAAAACACTAACTCAAGAAATGACTTATTCACAAAGAAGAATCCAATATCATCCAGATGTCCTGTGTTAAAATTTCAGGAGGATGAAATTTCATATCCGGGCTTTTGAGAAATAAAAGTAGTACAAATGTATTAATTTTGTAACATTAGGAAATAATCGAGATAGATCCTTTGAAGTATGTACATATATTCGTGATCAGTATCAAAGCAAATATATACAAAAACTACAGTCCTTGTGGATGATCACCTAACTTCCCTATTCCGTACCCGATATAAAGTGGGCGTGCAATATTGCATTTTTTTTCCAAACGGAAGCAATATCTGTGAATGTTTGTTGATGCTTCATGCGAAACACTACATAATTATCTACATTGCCCTCGTGTGGGGACCAAAAGATTATTATATTTCCCATCCCAATCTATCGCTCTCGAACCTAAAGGGCTTCCGTATTCTTTCGTGCCAAAACGTTAAAGAAAATAAAAACGCCATGAAAACACATATCAGTTGACAGTGCCTCAAAAGAAAGACCTTCCAGTCAGACTTAAATCCAGGATTCATATACCGGGCCCACCGTAAAATGCCTTCGGAGTTCGGACAGACGATTGGAAAGTTCTGTCGATTGAAAAGCCTTCCGAGACGGGTTAAGATGCGGTTATCATGCTCAATAGAGAGACAATCATGCAACTACCATTGACAGGATTCAAGGTAAGTGTCGGACTCAATACGGTCAAGGTCAGGCCGTACTCCTAAAGATCGGGATAGCACCTACGCCAGCTAACTGTTCTGATGAAAAACTTAATCCAAATTAACTTTTATCAAAGCAAGCTGGCCAGGACTAACCTCGCATCCTTTTTGCCGCAAGAAAACGTAGATATAGCCCTAATCCAAAAACCATGGATTTGCAATAATAGAATCTGCGAGTTAAACTGCAAGGACAATTATTTCTTCTATAAAAACGGCCCAACTTGAATCCTAGAAAAAAGAAATATTAACCTCTTCCTTATCCCTCTCCGCAGCAACGATGGCCAGACGACCAGCAGATTTTAAGGGGGCCAATAACAAGCACTCATAATCTCATCGGTATACCTGCCATACGACAGCCCTACGCCGCCCCCTACCGAATACTTAGTTGACTTGGTCACGGACATGGCAGCAAAAGGATGGGACCTGCTAATCGGCTGCGATGCGAATTCCCACCAAATTCAATGAGATAGCACCAACACTAACACTAGAGGTGAGTCACTACTCGAATTCGTCATTCGTCATTTCGTCCAATCTGTATGTAGTAAATTGGGGATCAGAACCCACCTTTGTTACTTGATCACGGGAGATCACAGATATTACCCTAACATCTAATTTACACTTCATAGACGTTACTAACTGCAAAGTCTCGGACACCATCTCCTTTTCCGACTGGTTCAATTCATCATTAAAGCCACGACCCTCCTCCCCAAGTCTTACCTTAATCTCAAGAGGACAAACTGGGTGGCATTCAATGGTGCTATGACCAGTTCGATAACGCCAAACACAAGACTTAGAAATTTCTATCAAAGGTCCAAACAGTTCCGGGATTCCTCCGAAAACAACACCTGGACTGAATCCTGTTTAGATACTCTGAAGATCTCATCCATAAGCACTTCCCCGGTTGCTCTTACAGCTATCCACAACCCACCGAAAGGGTCAATAATTCAACGACATCAATCAAACCACAATTAGCCGAACAGATAATTGATGACAGGAAAGTAGCCTGGGCCATTGACACCTTCAAGTCGAATCTGACGGAATAATTCCTATGATGCTGCAAAGCTCAAAGGCTTATTCCGTTCCGTGGCTCACACAAATCTTCGTTGGCTATTTGTGCCGCACATATGTTCCCCAATCATGGAGGTCAAGGTCATCTTCATCCCCAAAGCGGAAACTCCTCATGGAAAGGTCTTATCTTCTACGCTATGGAATTTAGTCATTAATGAAATCCTTTTCAGATTGGACCATAGTGAGGTCATGGTTGTCGCTTATGCACATACTACAAACATCGTTGAACGCCCTGAATAGATGGGCCACATAATGAGGTCTCAGCGTCAACGCTCCGAAAAGCAAACTGGTCCTATTTACAGCTAAGAGAAGTATACCCGATTTCGAGCGACCAAGTCTAAATGAAATACCACTCCAAATATCAGGTGCATACTAGATCACAAGCTGAATTGAAAGGACAATATAATAGAACGCACGAAGGTCTCGATATTTGTTATGCTTGCAGCAGAATTTTCGGAAAAAACGGCGTTACAAATCTGCCACTGCCATGGCCAGACCAATTCTTACTTACGGATACCTGGTCTGGTGGCCTGCCGCCGCAAAAGCCACAAACCTTACACTGACGTGTACAGGGACTACTAGCGGAATCAGGACTACTCTCACTGCTGCCCTTGAAACCATCCGCGGGCTATGCTAACTGGATATTTTCAGAAAAGAAATAGCGGCAAAAAGGGCCTTTCGCTTACGACAAACCGGGATGTGGAGAGGCTACCATATCGGTCATAGAACCATCGCCAGGTGGTCTCACGTGAGCGCTTCGACTAGATCCCCTCTCACTCAGATTTTCACCTTATCCTTGACTCCAAATGTCCCTCTAGAGGTACGGGGTGGACATGGTGGGGTCATTAACCCTGCCTGTATAACCACGTTCACGGATGGGTCAAAGACGGATGAAGGCACAGGCTCAGGAATTTTCTCAGAGGAATCACAGATTGCCCGGTCCATAAAACTCCCCAAAGACGCGACTTATCCACGCAGGAGCTTATCCACTCTGGAAAACAATAGAAGAAGAACTCAAATCCCTAAGCTTTGCGGATAGCATTACGCTATGTTGGGTGCCGGGACATATAGGCTTTCGTGGAAACAAGAGGACCGCCTTAGAATCAAGTGAAATCCCGACGGAACGCCCATTAGCCTCCTTTACTCCAGGATCTCTACGGACTTTCACATGACCAACGCTAGGTGGAGCCTGAATTGCATTCTTCACTAAACTAAAAATCGAAAATAAAAGGATAATACCAATTAACCTCCTCTAATAAGTGTTTTTACTTATATATAGTGATAGTTTTAGAAAACGATAGCGATATTTCGTGTGCAACTGAAACACATTTAACAGCATATATTCAGGCATCTTAAATAAAACTGAAAAACTATAAAACAGTACAATGTCATAGTATTTCTAGTCACACTGGTGGTGCTTTTTTATGTCAAGCCGGAATGGCAGGTTTAAGTTATTTGTTCAAATTCTCCTGTATAAGTTTTTTGTTAATTTTTTAGAAATAAAATGGAAGACTTATGTTTAACAGTTCCATCGGGTTAGGGGCTAAAATGAAAGTGAAATATGCAATGAACAAAACTAATAATATAACTACCCCGGGTGGTACGCCAGGTAAACTGGTAAATCCACCACTTTCGGAGGTCGGTTCCATTAATGGTAAAAATACCACCACCATAAAACTCCAACTCAGTGTTGGAAGCAAATTACAAAAAAAAACTGTGAAGAACGAGACAATTTTAAGCAACTTAGTGAAAAATTGACAAGTCATAAATTAAAGCTTAAGTTACAGCTGCTTAAAGAACAGGTCAATAACAACAAAAATGAACAGATAACAAAAACTATCATGTATTCTACTGATGAAGAAGGACTACACAGAGAGGCAAAACCATCCTTTAGTAGAACAAAAAGGAACAAAAAAAGGAAATTGAGCATGTCTCCGGAGATTTCACCACTAAAAGTAAACCAGAAAAGCCCAGGAAAGATCAAAAATAAAGCAATCAAACCACCCAAGCCAATAAAGCCAATTGTAGTGCTTTGATCACGAAGTACGAAGGCTTATTAAATATACTAGAGGAAAATAACTTAAAAGCTAATACAACTCTTCTAAATAGTAATGATGGACGGACGAACACGGCTTATTTATTTTCTCTATTGATACTGATCGCGACTATATATTATAAAGGGTCTATCTCGATTATTTTTCTATGTATCAAACTTTATATACACTTAGGATAGGGTCGAGTCGATTTATAGTCGAGTCGAGTTGAGTTAGAAATAGCAGGAGAATATTGTGATGTACATAAGTTAAGAAAAGAGTATAAGAAAAACAATTTACAAAACAATAATAGGGTGATGTGACAAAGTTGGTAAAGTGATACGCGGATTAGTGAACAGGGCGATTTTATCAAAAAACCTGTTTTGATATAATTTTGGATTAAACATCCACAAACGTTAAAACGAAAAATGGCAGTACGATCACGCCTTTTACAAGGACTAAATAGAAAAGAGGATAAGGTATCTCTCTCTGTGGTACGCCATCTTATTGGACGTCGCCGTACTTGTCGAAATGAGAATATGTCAAAAACCAAATCGTTAGAGCTTTTTTTTCTCAAATAGATATTTTATCAAAATGGCGATAAATAAAATGCCGTTGTTAACAATTTTGGTACACACGCGGTATATCTGATTGTGATTGCACAAATTAACGCAAATGACAAATTTAATCAAAAGCGTTAGAATCGTTTTCATTAATATCAGGAAACAAAATAAATTTCAATCTTGTCTCTATCAATCATCACACAGACGGCATGAGTAATGTTCAAATTTATCCAAATCTCATATTCAATACTTATCCTATATTATAGATGCAGGTAAACGAGTAGTTTTTGAGTACGATAAGAAATAAAGTTTCTACAATTAGTGCAATAAACATTTTGAATGTAATGTTTAAAACTCTCTTAGAGTACTTCTCTTACTTCTGTTATTAAACTTACAACTTATCCAAAATAGAGTACTGCAATTAAATTTAGAATTAAATATTTTATTGTTTTATTGTATTTATGTACGTCAAATATGTTGCAAATTTAATGTCAAGCAAGGAATTATTGTTGATGATTGGTGTTTTGTATTCAAAATTATATATGCCATGTTGCACAAGAACAAAATATCATATCATTTACTCGTAACATATCAAAAATGAAGGTCAATTACAACCAATTTAGTTTACCTCCGTACCTAAAAAACGCAACCCAAAACACAATATTATTAAAAGATATTTTAAAGAGAAACTATGAACTTTGTCCGATATGTATAATTATTCATAAATGTAAAATAGCTGTTGAATTTAAATTTATATTAGAAGTTAAATATAATTTTGTCAAATGGACTTAAATAGACGATTATTCACTAAAAAACTAAAAACACTAACTCAAGAAATGACTTATTCACAAAGAAGAATCCAATATCATCCAGATGTCCTGTGTTAAAATTTCAGGAGGATGAAATTTCATATCCGGGCTTTTTGTAACATTAGGAAATAATCGAGATAGATCCTTTGAAGTATGTACATATATTCGTGATCAGTATCAAAGCAAATATATACAAAAACTACAGTCCTTGTGGATGATCACCTAACTTCCCTATTCCGTACCCGATATGAAGTGGGCGTGCAATATTGCATTTTTTTTCCAAACGGAAGCAATATCTGTGAATGTTTGTTGATGCTTCATGCGAAACACTACATAATTATCTACATTGCCCTCGTGTGGGGGCTCAGTACAATCAATGACTCTCGGGAATTTTCCCCAGAGGAGACCGAAGCCAAAAGATTATTATATCTCCCATCCTAATCTATCGCTCTCGAACCTAAAGGGCTTCCGTATTCTTTCGTGCCAAAACGAATACGCCTTGCATTAGCTGGCAGAAGAAATAAAGAAAATAAAAACGCCATGAAAACACATATCAGTTGACAGTGCCTCAAAAGAAAGACCTGCCAGTCAGACTTAAATCCAGGATTCATATACCGGGCCCACCGTAAAATGCCTTCGGAGTTCGGACGGACGATTGGAAAGTTCTGTCGATTGAAAAGCCTTCCGAGACGGGTTAAGATGCGGTTATCATGCTCAATAGAGAGACAATCATGCAACTACCATTGACAGGATTCAAGGTAAGTGTCGGACTCTATACGGTCAAGGTCAGGCCGTACTCCTAAAGATCGGGATAGCACCTACGCCAGCTAACTGTTCTGATGAAAAACTTAATTCAAATTAACTTTTATCAAAGCAAGCTGGCCAGGACTAACCTCGCATCCTTTTTGCCGCAAGAAAACGTAGATATAGCCCTAATCCAAAAACCATGGATTTGCAATAATAGAATCTGCGAGTTAAACTGCAAGGACAATTATTTCTTCTATAAAAACGGCCCAACTTGAATCCTAGAAAAAATAAAGTGCACGACTGGGTCGTACGTACTTGCACCGTAATGCTATAAGTGTATAATTTTATCAGCATTAAAGTCCAAGTCTTGCTCTTCCCAGTAAAGTAGGCGTGGCATTCCGCGTTTCGATGGAATAATAGTCATAACATTGTAGGAGTTTACTCAATGTTTTGTTTTTATAAAAATGCCCATAAAAAGTGGGCGTTGCCAGATAGGGTGTTTGAGTGAATTATAGATAATTTTAAGGCCTATTACTTTGCTTAAATAATTTTTTCTCAATTTCTAGTAAAAATTTTGAAAAAAAAAAGTTTTATAAAAGTGGGCGTGGCATTGCAAAATTTGGTATGCCATTATTTTGCACTTGTCTTATAACCTACAAATAATAATTTTTAGGCCAATCGCTGCACAAATACCCGAGAAACAGCTGGTTTTCAATATTACCGTTATTCGAATTTTTCGTGAAAAACGTGGTATGCCACCTCATAGCATATGCCCAAACTAACCCACACATCAAATTTTATCGAAATCGTTAGAGCCGTTTTCGAGAAAATCCATTTTAACTGAAATCGGCCTTAAGTAAACTACCCTTAATTTTGAGGTTAGAATGAAAATTCAAATTTCGCCTCTAGGGAATATCATACAGACCCTATATATGAAGTTTGATGTAAATCCGTTCAGCCGTTTAGGCTGTAGTCGAATATACAGACAGACAGACAGACAGACAGACTGACAGACAGACAGACTGACAGACAGACAGACAGACAGACAGACAGACGGAATTGCCGGACCTACTTTTTTGGACTTCTCCATCATAGTAATGTCAAGTTTGATTAAAATCTCGAGTTCGATTTTTTTCACGATTGCAATACTTGCCCTATAGGTATAGGTGCAAGTAATAAATATTAACCTCTTCCTTATCCCTCTCCGCAGCAACGATGGCCAGACGACCAGCAGATTTTAGAGGGCCAATAACAAGCACTCATAATCTCATCGGTACCCCCCCTACCGAATCCTTAGTTGACTTGGTCACGGACATGGCAAAAAAGGATGGGACCTGCTAATCGGCTGCGATGCGAATTCCCACCAAATTCAATGAGATAGCACCAACACTAGAGGTGAGTCACTACTCGAATTCGTCATTTCGTCCAATCTGTATGTAGTAAATTGGGGATCAGAACCCACCTTTGTTACTTGATCACGGGAGATCACAGATATTACCCACGACCCTCCTCCCCAAGTCTTACCTTAATCTCAAGAGGACAAACTGGGTGGCCTTCAATGGTGCTATGACCAGTTCGATAACGCCAAACACAAGACTTAGAAAGTTCTATCAAAGGTCCAAACAGTTCCGGGATTCCTCCGAAAACAACACCTGGACTGAATCCTGTTTAGATACTCTGAAGATCTCATCCATAAGCACTTCCCCGGTTGCTCTTACAGCTATCCACAACCCACCGAAAGGGTCAACAATTCAACGACACCAATCAAACCACAATTAGCCGAACAGATAATTGATGACAGGAAAGTAGCCTGGGCCATTGACACCTTCAAGTCGAATCTGACGGACTAATTCCTATGATGCTGCAAAGCTCAAAGGCTTATTCCGTTCCGTGGCTCACACAAATCTTCGTTGGCTATTTGTGCCGCACATATGTTCCCCAATCATGGAGGTCAAGGTCATCTTCATCCCCAAAGCGAGTAAACTCAGCCACCACAGCCACAGCGAATGACCGATCTTTTCTTCTTAAGACCCTCGAATGAGTATTAGACATGCACATTCGCTCCAAACTAATTCTAAAAAATCACCTGTTTAGCATGCCTACATGAAGGGCGGCTCAGCAGCGACAGTGCTACGAGTTCCAGTGATTGAAAAGTCACTTCACCAAAGAAAATTTACCCTAGCGCTGGACATAGAAAGCGCCTTTAAAAATGTAAACCTGACAGCGATCAGAGCAGCACTAAATCATACGAAGGTGAACCCTATGCTATCAAACTGCATAGAGGCTATGCTCAATTCTCGCAACAACAGAACCGAGTTGGGCGGTATCCAAGCACAGACTGTGGCCTCGCGGGGAACTCCTCATGGAAAGGTCTTATCTTCTACGCTATGGAATTTAGTCATTAATGAAATCCTTTTCAGATTGGACCATAGTGAGGTCATGGTTGTCACTTATGCACATACTACAAACATCGTTGAACGCCCTGAATAGATGGGCCACATGATGCGGTCTCAGCGTCAACGCTCCGAAAAGCAAACTGGTCCTATTTACAGCTAAGAGAAATATACCCGATTTCGAGCGACCAAGTCTAAATGAAATACCACTCCAAATATTAGGTGCATACTAGATCACAAGCTGAATTGAAAGGACAATATAATAGAACGCACGAAGGTCTCGATATTTGTTATGCTTGCAGCAGAATTTTCGGAAAAAACGGCGTTACAAATCTGCCACTGCCATGGCCAGACCAATTCTTACTTACGGATACCTGGTCTGGTGGCCTGCCGCCGCAAAAGCCACAAACCTTACACTGACGTGTACAGGGACTACTAGCGGAATCAGGACTACTCTCACTGCTGCCCTTGAAACCATCCGCGGGCTATGCTAACTGGATATTTTCAGAAAAGAAATAGCGGCAAAAAGGGCCTTTCGCTTACGACAAACCGGGATGTGGAGAGGCTACCATATCGGTCATAGAACCATCGCCAGGTGGTCTCACGTGAGCGCTTCGACTAGATCCCCTCTCAATCAGATTTTCACCTTATCCTTGACTCCAAATGTCCCTCTAGAGGTACGGGGTGGACATGGTGGGGTCATTAACCCTGCCTGTATAACCACGTTCACGGATGGGTCAAAGACGGATGAAGGCACAGGCTCAGGAATTTTCTCAGAGGAATCACAGATTGCCCGGTTCATAAAACTCCCCAAAGACGCGACTTATCCACGCAGGAGCTTATCCACTCTGGAAAACAATAGAAGAAGAACTCAAATCCCTAAGCTTTGTGGATAGCATTACGCTATGTTGGGTGCCGGGACATATAGGCTTTCGTGGAAACAAGAGGACCGCCTTAGAATCAAGTGAAATCCCGACGGAACGCCCATTAGCCTCCTGTACTCCAGGATCTCTACGGACTTTCACATGACCAACGCTAGGTGGAGCGCACTCTCCTCCTGCCTGAATTGCATTCTTCACTAAACTAAAAATCGAAAATAAAAGGATAATACCAATTAACCTCCTCTAATAAGTGTTTTTACTTATATATAGTGATAGTTTTAGAAAACGATAGCGATATTTCGTGTGCAACTGAAACACATTTAACAGCATATATTCATGCATCTTAAATAAAACTGAAAAACTATAAAACAGTACAATGTCATAGTATTTCTAGTCACACTGGTGGTGCTTTTTTATGTCAAGCCGGAATGGCAGGTTTAAGTTATTTGTTCAAATTCTCCTGTATAAGTTTTTTGTTAATTTTTTAGAAATAAAATGGAAGACTTATGTTTAACAGTTCCATCGGGTTAGGGGCTAAAATGAAAGTGAAATATGCAATGAACAAAACTAATAATATAACTACCCCGGGTGGTACGCCAGGTAAACTGGTAAATCCACCACCTTCGGAGGTCGGTTCCATTAATGGTAAAAATACCACCATCCCAACCAATAAAACTCCAACTCAGTGTTGGAAGCAAATTACAAACAAAAACTGTGAAGAAAGAGACAATTTTAAGCAACTTAGTAGAAAATTGACAAGTCATAAATTAAATATTAAGTTACAGCTGCTTAAAGAACAGGTCAATAACAACAAAAATGAACAGATAACAAAAACTATCATGTATTCTACTGATGAAGAAGAACTACACAGAGAGGCAAAACCATCCTTTAGTAGAACAAAAAGGAACAAAAAAAAGGAGATTGAGCATGTCTCCGGAGATTTCACCACTAAAAGTAAACCAGAAAAGCCCAGGAAAGATAAAAAATAAAGCAATCAAACCACCCAAGCCAATAAAGCCAATTGTAGTGCTTTGATCACGAAGTACGAAGGCTTATTAAATATACTAGAGGAAAATAACTTAAAAGCTAATACAACTCTTCTAAATAGTAATGATGGACGGACGAACACGGCTTATTTATTTTCTCTATTGATACTGATCGCGACTATATATTATAAAGGGTCTATCTCGATTATTTTTCTATGTATCAAACTTTATATACACTTAGGATAGGGTCGAGTCGATTTATAGTCGAGTCGAGTTGAGTTAGAAATAGCAGGAGAATATTGTGATGTACATAAGTTAAGAAAAGAGTATAAGAAAAACAATTTACAAAACAATAATAGGGTGATGTGACAAAGTTGGTAAAGTGATACGCGGATTAGTGAACAGGGCGATTTTATCAAAAAACCTGTTTTGATATAATTTTGGATTAAACATCCACAAACGTTAAAACGAAAAATGGCAGTACGATCACGCCTTTTACAAGGACTAAATAGAAAAGAGGATAAGGTATCTCTCTCTGTGGTACGCCATCTTATTGGACGTCGCCGTACTTGTCGAAATGAGAATATGTCAAAAACCAAATCGTTAGAGCTTTTTTTTCTCAAATAGATATTTTATCAAAATGGCGATAAATAAAATGCCGTTGTTAACAATTTTGGTACACACGCGGTATATCTGATTGTGATTGCACAAATTAACGCAAATGACAAATTTAATCAAAAGCGTTAGAATCGTTTTCATTAATATCAGGAAACAAAATAAATTTCAATCTTGTCTCTATCAATCATCACACAGACGGCATGAGTAATGTTCAAATTTATCCAAATCTCATATTCAATACTTATCCTATATTATAGATGCAGGTAAACGAGTAGTTTTTGAGTACGATAAGAAATAAAGTTTCTACAATTAGTGCAATAAACATTTTGAATGTAATGTTTAAAACTCTCTTAGAGTACTTCTCTTACTTCTGTTATTAAACTTACAACTTATCCAAAATAGAGTACTGCAATTAAATTTAGAATTAAATATTTTATTGTTTTATTGTATTTATGTACGTCAAATATGTTGCAAATTTAATGTCAAGCAAGGAATTATTGTTGATGATTGGTGTTTTGTATTCAAAATTATATATGCCATGTTGCACAAGAACAAAATATCATATCATTTACTCGTAACATATCAAAAATGAAGGTCAATTACAACCAATTTAGTTTACCTCCGTACCTAAAAAACGCAACCCAAAACACAATATTATTAAAAGATATTTTAAAGAGAAACTATGAACTTTGTCCGATATGTATAATTATTCATAAATGTAAAATAGCTGTTGAATTTAAATTTATATTAGAAGTTAAATATAATTTTGTCAAATGGACTTAAATAGACGATTATTCACTAAAAAACTAAAAACACTAACTCAAGAAATGACTTATTCACAAAGAAGAATCCAATATCATCCAGATGTCCTGTGTTAAAATTTCAGGAGGATGAAATTTCATATCCGGGCTTTTGAGAAATAAAAGTAGTACAAATGTATTAATTTTGTAACATTAGGAAATAATCGAGATAGATCCTTTGAAGTATGTACATATATTCGTGATCAGTATCAAAGCAAATATATACAAAAACTACAGTCCTTGTGGATGATCACCTAACTTCCCTATTCCGTACCCGATATAAAGTGGGCGTGCAATATTGCATTTTTTTTCCAAACGGAAGCAATATCTGTGAATGTTTGTTGATGCTTCATGCGAAACACTACATAATTATCTACATTGCCCTCGTGTGGGGACCAAAAGATTATTATATTTCCCATCCCAATCTATCGCTCTCGAACCTAAAGGGCTTCCGTATTCTTTCGTGCCAAAACGTTAAAGAAAATAAAAACGCCATGAAAACACATATCAGTTGACAGTGCCTCAAAAGAAAGACCTTCCAGTCAGACTTAAATCCAGGATTCATATACCGGGCCCACCGTAAAATGCCTTCGGAGTTCGGACAGACGATTGGAAAGTTCTGTCGATTGAAAAGCCTTCCGAGACGGGTTAAGATGCGGTTATCATGCTCAATAGAGAGACAATCATGCAACTACCATTGACAGGATTCAAGGTAAGTGTCGGACTCAATACGGTCAAGGTCAGGCCGTACTCCTAAAGATCGGGATAGCACCTACGCCAGCTAACTGTTCTGATGAAAAACTTAATTCAAATTAACTTTTATCAAAGCAAGCTGGCCAGGACTAACCTCGCATCCTTTTTGCCGCAAGAAAACGTAGATATAGCCCTAACCCTAATCCTAATCTGGTCTGGTGCACCCAAGACCGTTCTGCACATTCTAGACAGGGTCCAAAATAGCGCGTTAAAACTTATAGGTGATAGAGACATTGTACGCTCCATAGCGCCTCTAGAACATCGGAGAAATGTAGCATGTCTCTCCCTGTTTTATCGCTTTTTCCATAAAAAATGCTCCAGTGAAATAGCCAGTTGCATTCCTCCCCTTCAAAATTTCACCCGCAATACGCGTCACGCTAAGAATGCACATCAGTTCACCCTCAAGCCCAATTTCGGACGTACTGTCAAATACAGAGATTCGTTTATAAGCCGAACGACACGTATGTGGAATGATCTCCCATGCTCTGTATTTCCTCATCACTTCAACCTCGAAACATTCAAAGCCAATGTGCACCGGTACCTCCTCTGTTCCTCTCTCCCCTTTTCCCAACGCCCGCGCCCTGAATCAGTATAAGGGTATTCATATCCCCTTTGGCGCGCGCAATTTATAAAAAAAAAAAAAAAAAATCCAAAAACCATGGATTTGCAATAATAGAATCTGCGTGTTAAACTGCAAGGACAATTATTTCTTCTATAAAAAGGGCCCAACTTGAATCCTAGAAAAAAGAAATATTAACCTCTTCCTTATCCCTCTCCGCAGCAACGATGGCCAGATGACCAGCAGATTTTAGAGGGCCAATAACAAGCACTCATAATCTCATCGGTATACCTGCCATACGACAGCCCTACGCCGCCCCCTACCGAATCCTTAGTTGACTTGGTCACGGACATGGCAGCAAAAGGATGGGACCTGCTAATCGGCTGCGATGCGAATTCCCACCAAATTCAATGAGATAGCACCAACACTAACACTAGAGGTGAGTCACTACTCGAATTCGTCATTCGTCATTTCGTCCAATCTGTATGTAGTAAATTGGGGATCAGAACCCACCTTTGTTACTTGATCATGGGAGATCACAGATATTACAATAACATCTAACTTACACTTCATAGACGTTACTTACTGCAAAGTAGTCTCGGACACCATCTCCTTTTCCGACTGGTTCAATTCATTATTAAAGCCACGACCCTCCTCCCCAAGTCTTACCTTAATCTCAAGAGGACAAACTGGGTGGCCTTCAATGGTGCTATGACCAGTTCGATAACGCCAAACACAAGACTTAGAAAGTTCTATCAAAGGTCCAAACAGTTCCGGGATTCCTCCGAAAACAACACCTGGACTGAATCCTGTTTAGATACTCTGAAGATCTCATCCATAAGCACTTCCCCGGTTGCTCTTACAGCTATCCACAACCCACCGAAAGGGTCAACAATTCAACGACACCAATCAAACCACAATTAGCCGAACAGATAATTGATGACAGGAAAGTAGCCTGGGCCATTGACACCTTCAAGTCGAATCTGACGGAATAATTCCTATGATGCTGCAAAGCTCAAAGGCTTATTCCGTTCCGTGGCTCACACAAATCTTCGTTGGCTATTTGTGCCGCACATATGTTCCCCAATCATGGAGGTCAAGGTCATCTTCATCCCCAAAGCGAGTAAACCCAGCCACCACAGCCACAGCGAATGACCGATCAGTCTTAAATCTTTTCTTCTTAAGACCCTCGAATGAGTATTAGACATGCACATTCGCTCCAAACTAATTCTAAAAAATGTCTCACCTGTTTAGCATGCCTACATGAAGGGCGGCTCAGCAGCGACAGTGCTACGAGTTCCAGTGATTGAAAAGTCACTTCACCAAAGAAAATTTAACCTAGCGCTAGACATAGAAAGCGCCTTTAAAAATGTAAACCTGACAGCGATCAGAGCAGCACTAAATCATACGAAGGTGAACCCTATGCTATCAAACTGGATAGAGGCTATGCTCAATTCTCGCAACAACAGAACCGAGTTGGGCGGTATCCAAGCACAGACTGTGGCCTCGCGGGGAACTCCTCATGGAAAGGTCTTATCTTCTACGCTATGGAATTTAGTCATTAATGAAATCCTTTTCAGATTGGACCATAGTGAGGTCATGGTTGTCGCTTATGCACATACTACAAACATCGTTGAACGCCCTGAATAGATGGGCCACATGATGCGGTCTCAGCGTCAACGCTCCGAAAAGCAAACTGGTCCTATTTACAGCTAAGAGAAATATACCCGATTTCGAGCGACCAAGTCTAAATGAAATACCACTCCAAATATCAGGTGCATACTAGATCACAAGCTGTATTGAAAGGACAATATAATAGAACGCACGAAGGTCTCGATATTTGTTATGCTTGCAGCAGAATTTTCGGAAAAAACGGGGTTACAAATCTGCCACTGCCATGGCCAGACCAATTCTTACTTGCGGATACCTGGTCTGGTGGCCTGCCGCCGCAAAAGCCACAAACCTTACACTGACGTGTACAGGGACTACTAGCGGAATCAGGACTACTCTCACTGCTGCCCTTGAAACCATCCGCGGGCTATGCTAACTGGATATTTTCAGAAAAGAAATAGCGGCAAAAAGGGCCCTTCGCTTACGACAAACCGGGATGTGGAGAGGCTACCATATCGGTCATAGAACCATCGCCAGGTGGTCTCACGTGAGCGCTTCGACTAGATCCCCTCTCACTCAGATTTCACCTTATCCTTGACTTCAAATGTCCCTCTAGAGGTACGGGGTGGACATGGTGGGGTCATTAACCCTGCCTGTATAACCACGTTCACGGATGGGTCAAAGACGGATGAAGGCACAGGCTCAGGAATTTTCTCAGAGGAATCACAGATTGCCCGGTCCATAAAACTCCCCAAAGACGCGACTTATCCACGCAGGAGCTTATCCACTCTGGAAAACAATAGAAGAAGAACTCAAATCCCTAAGCTTTGCGGATAGCATTACGCTGTGTTGGGTGAAGGGACATATAGGCTTTCGTGGGAACAAGAGGACCGCCTTAAAATCAAGTGAAATCCCGACGGAACGCCCATTAGCCTCCTTTACTCCAGGATCTCTACGGACTTTCACATGACCAACGCTAGGTGGAGCCTGAATTGCATTCTTCACTAAACTAAAAATCGAAAATAAAAGGATAATACCAATTAACCTCCTCTAATAAGTGTTTTTACTTATATATAGTGATAGTTTTAGAAAACGATAGCGATATTTCGTGTGCAACTGAAACACATTTAACAGCATATATTCAGGCATCTTAAATAAAACTGAAAAACTATAAAACAGTACAATGTCATAGTATTTCTAGTCACACTGGTGGTGCTTTTTTATGTCAAGCCGGAATGGCAGGTTTAAGTTATTTGTTCAAATTCTCCTGTATAAGTTTTTTGTTAATTTTTTAGAAATAAAATGGAAGACTTATGTTTAACAGTTCCATCGGGTTAGGGGCTAAAATGAAAGTGAAATATGCAATGAACAAAACTAATAATATAACTACCCCGGGTGGTACGCCAGGTAAACTGGTAAATCCACCACTTTCGGAGGTCGGTTCCATTAATGGTAAAAATACCACCACCATAAAACTCCAACTCAGTGTTGGAAGCAAATTACAAAAAAAAACTGTGAAGAACGAGACAATTTTAAGCAACTTAGTGAAAAATTGACAAGTCATAAATTAAAGCTTAAGTTACAGCTGCTTAAAGAACAGGTCAATAACAACAAAAATGAACAGATAACAAAAACTATCATGTATTCTACTGATGAAGAAGGACTACACAGAGAGGCAAAACCATCCTTTAGTAGAACAAAAAGGAACAAAAAAAGGAAATTGAGCATGTCTCCGGAGATTTCACCACTAAAAGTAAACCAGAAAAGCCCAGGAAAGATCAAAAATAAAGCAATCAAACCACCCAAGCCAATAAAGCCAATTGTAGTGCTTTGATCACGAAGTACGAAGGCTTATTAAATATACTAGAGGAAAATAACTTAAAAGCTAATACAACTCTTCTAAATAGTAATGATGGACGGACGAACACGGCTTATTTATTTTCTCTATTGATACTGATCGCGACTATATATTATAAAGGGTCTATCTCGATTATTTTTCTATGTATCAAACTTTATATACACTTAGGATAGGGTCGAGTCGATTTATAGTCGAGTCGAGTTGAGTTAGAAATAGCAGGAGAATATTGTGATGTACATAAGTTAAGAAAAGAGTATAAGAAAAACAATTTACAAAACAATAATAGGGTGATGTGACAAAGTTGGTAAAGTGATACGCGGATTAGTGAACAGGGCGATTTTATCAAAAAACCTGTTTTGATATAATTTTAGATTAAACATCCACAAACGTTAAAACGAAAAATGGCAGTACGATCACGCCTTTTACAAGGACTAAATAGAAAAGAGGATAAGGTATCTCTCTCTGTGGTACGCCATCTTATTGGACGTCGCCGTACTTGTCGAAATGAGAATATGTCAAAAACCAAATCGTTAGAGCTTTTTTTTCTCAAATAGATATTTTATCAAAATGGCGATAAATAAAATGCCGTTGTTAACAATTTTGGTACACACGCGGTATATCTGATTGTGATTGCACAAATTAACGCAAATGACAAATTTAATCAAAAGCGTTAGAATCGTTTTCATTAATATCAGGAAACAAAATAAATTTCAATCTTGTCTCTATCAATCATCACACAGACGGCATGAGTAATGTTCAAATTTATCCAAATCTCATATTCAATACTTATCCTATATTATAGATGCAGGTAAACGAGTAGTTTTTGAGTACGATAAGAAATAAAGTTTCTACAATTAGTGCAATAAACATTTTGAATGTAATGTTTAAAACTCTCTTAGAGTACTTCTCTTACTTCTGTTATTAAACTTACAACTTATCCAAAATAGAGTACTGCAATTAAATTTAGAATTAAATATTTTATTGTTTTATTGTATTTATGTACGTCAAATATGTTGCAAATTTAATGTCAAGCAAGGAATTATTGTTGATGATTGGTGTTTTGTATTCAAAATTATATATGCCATGTTGCACAAGAACAAAATATCATATCATTTACTCGTAACATATCAAAAATGAAGGTCAATTACAACCAATTTAGTTTACCTCCGTACCTAAAAAACGCAACCCAAAACACAATATTATTAAAAGATATTTTAAAGAGAAACTATGAACTTTGTCCGATATGTATAATTATTCATAAATGTAAAATAGCTGTTGAATTTAAATTTATATTAGAAGTTAAATATAATTTTGTCAAATGGACTTAAATAGACGATTATTCACTAAAAAACTAAAAACACTAACTCAAGAAATGACTTATTCACAAAGAAGAATCCAATATCATCCAGATGTCCTGTGTTAAAATTTCAGGAGGATGAAATTTCATATCCGGGCTTTTGAGAAATAAAAGTAGTACAAATGTATTAATTTTGTAACATTAGGAAATAATCGAGATAGATCCTTTGAAGTATGTACATATATTCGTGATCAGTATCAAAGCAAATATATACAAAAACTACAGTCCTTGTGGATGATCACCTAACTTCCCTATTCCGTACCCGATATGAAGTGGGCGTGCAATATTGCATTTTTTTTCCAAACGGAAGCAATATCTGTGAATGTTTGTTGATGCTTCATGCGAAACACTACATAATTATCTACATTGCCCTCGTGTGGGGGCTCAGTACAATCAATGACTCTCGGGAATTTTCCCAGAGGAGACCGAAGCCAAAAGATAATTATAGGCGTTTTTCTTTTTTAGTTCGGAGCAGAGCTCTGAACAGAGCATGAACACACTGAGCGCGCTCTGTTCAGAGTGTGCTCCGAACGCTCTGAATTATTTAAGAAACACGATTGAGCACATAACACCAAAACAATGAAAAATTAATGCTTTTTGACTTCCAAACACAGAAATAATAACTAGACACAAATAAAATTTCAATTTCTTCTAATATTTATTAAACAACAAGACATTGGGCGCGATTTCAATTTTGTTTTTTAATTTTTTTTTCTCCTATCAAACGTCAAAATCATTGTGCTCTGTTTTTGCTCTAGGTGCTCTATCAATTTATATCGAGCACATAGAGCGCGCTCTGAGCACCCTCTGTGCGAAAAAAGGAACACGAGTAGAGTGCTCTGAGCACTCGGAGCTGAAAAAGAAACACCAACATTTTTTTTGACAACTCAGGCTCTGCTCCGAACTAAAAAAGAAAAACGCCTTATATCTCCCATCCCAATCTATCGCTCTCGAACCTAAAGGGCTTCCGTATTCTTTCGTGCCAAAACGAATACGCCTTGCATTAGCTGACAGAAGAAATAAAGAAAATAAAATTGCCATGAAAACACTTAACAGTTGACAGTGCCTCAACAGAAAGACCTGCCAGTCAGACTTAAATCCAGGATTCATATACCGGGCCCACCGTAAAATGCCTTCGGAGTTCGGACGGACGGTTGGAAAGTTCTGTCGATTGAAAAGCCTTCCGAGACGGGTTAAGATGCGGTTGTCATGCTCAATAGAGAGACAATCATGCAACTACCATTGACAGGATGCAAGGTAAGTGTCGGACTCAATACGGTCAAGGTCAGGCCGTACTCCTAAAGATCGGGATAGCACGTACGCCAGCTAACTGTTCTGATGAAAAACTTAATTCAAATTAACTTTTATCAAAGCAAGCTGGCCAGGACTAACCTCGCATCCTTTTTGCCCTAACATCTAGGAAATATCTAGGAAAAGCTTATACTACGGATTACCTCACTCTGTTCCTAGACTTCCACAGGCTTACTAGTTCGTTCCCAAGCAGGGAAGAATGGAAGGATGGTCAGCCTGCCAACACACGTGCCATCTCTATCTTTACAGATGGATCTAAGATGGATGTAGGCGTAGGGTCTGGCATTTTTTCTGAACCGCTGGGGATATCTAAATCAGTCCGCCTCCCGAACTATACAAGTGTTTTCCAAGCGGAGGTCTTAGCAGTAACAATAGCTGCCCGTGAGACTGCGATGAAGGCAATACGACCGGAAGGTATCACCTTTTTCATCGACAGCCAGGCGGCAATAAGAGCGAGGCTTGTGAAGTGCTGTCGTGAACCTCAAGATTCTTGGAACACAGCACAAGGTTGCCCTCTGCTGGGTCCCTGCACAAGAGGGTATTCCAGGTAATGAGAAGGTAGACAAATTAGCAAGAAGAGGCTCTGAATCTACATCGCAACAGGTAGACACCTCGGTGTTCATCCCACCTTGCACATTGAAGCAAAATGGCATAGATTAGGGCCAGTAGAGAGGCCAATAGTAGATGGACCTCTCTGGACACCTGTATGATCACTAGAAGCCTATGGCCTTTCTTTGACAAGAATAGGACCGAATCATGCAAAAGGACAGGAAATCCCTTTCATCAAATCCACAGGATGGTTTGGTGATTCACAAGATACAAATCAGTACTAGGGTTTACCAATGGGCAAGGGACTTTTCCCCTATGGGTATCCCAATGTACAGACCCATTGACTTGATTGTGGCGATGTGATAATTTATTCTAGTCGTATACCCACATACCTAACCTAACCTAGCCTATCAATTAAGATATAATTATGAAAATTAATGAAATAAATAGATTATCAATGACTTGTGCAATTAAAATATACAATGTTGTGGTTAAACCACATTTTGAATATTGTTCAACAATTCTATTTTAAGGTCCAAACCAAATGTTAGATAGACTCCAAAAATTTCAAAAGAGGTATAAGGTGTACTTTAATGTGCAATAGATTCTGGTGTGAACGCTTTATGTAAGATGCCTTACTATGGCTTACCATTAATCAGAAAACATACATATGCTACCCTATAAAGTATTATACAGTCCTTAATCTAAATTTAAGAACTCTTCTTCGATATTTTTTGACAGTCTGTCACTAAGACTTCAATCTAAATTGAACGTGTGTTAACCTTTTTCTAATAAAGTAATCTTAAAATAATATTGTAATCCTTAATTGTTTTGACTTGAATTTATATTGGTTAATAGTTCAGAAGTGGGATATATTTTTTTTTTTTACATTTGTTTTTTTTTTAATTTTCGCAAAAATTGCTGACTAAATTCACGATTTGCTGTATTCCACCAAGATGCTCAATGAAGAATAACAAATGGATAACAGGAACAAAATCAATCCTTTCATGCCAGAAGTGGACGCAAACAGTCGATAATCTACGAGATATTTATCAAGTCACGGGCCAAATGACCCTGCTGATTACTTCATCAAAACTCCAAGGGGCAGCAAAAGGTTGGTTTACGAGTCAGCAATTTCATATCACGAATTGGATACAAATTAAGGAAGTACTTTTAAAACCATTCCCTTCTTACACGGATGAGTCTGATGTTCATATGAGACTCCTGAAACGGTGAAAACAGGTACATGAAAGTTTCGAACAGTATTTCTACGAGATGTTATCCATAGCTAGTTACGCAACATTTAGTAGTCAATCTATTTTAAAATACATTATTAATGGGGTAGATAATAACGATTTAAAACGAACATTGTCACTTCACCATTTTGCTGAGCCAGAGAAACTACTTGAACACTTCAAGTGGTACGAAGAAATGCAAGAATTCACTACGGATCGTCATCAACCAAAGCAACGAGAGAATGTGACACCACAACAAACTAAATATCAACATCAATTTTCAATGGCTGAACGACAACAGCAACCGAATGATAAGAAAAAATGTTTTAACTGTAATGAGTTTGGGCACTTCTCACGAGAATGTCCGAAGCCTCAACGAAAACCTAGTTGCGGAATATGCCAAAAACGGGTCACTCTAAGGAGGACTGCTATCAAAGCGAAAACCGTCGACAAGTGTCAATAATTACCTCAAATACCTACCACAAGCCAACTATCATCAATGGTATGATTTATACAACTGCATTTGTTGATACAGAAAGCGATGCCAGTCTGATTAAGTCTTCTCTGGCCGACGAATTAAACGCTCAATTAGACCCACATAGCGTAACACTCCATGGTTTTGGAAACGGACTTTACAGAACTCTTGGACGCGTGAATTTAAAGGTCGATGAGGTAGTTGCTTCTGTTTTCCTATGTGTGGTGGACGATGAGGCATTAAACGAACCACTGTTAGTCGGAAGAGACTTCTTAGATCAAGACCACGTTGTGCTTATGAAAATCCATGTTGAGTTAAAACTCTCTGATACACACCCTACTGGTATTTAACAATCTAGCGACGACCACGCCAACAACGATGAAACGACTAAGAAAAACAACATGTCACGAAACGATAACGTATTATTTGGCAAAGACGAAAATGCTGTTACGAACGTAGAGTTAAATAATTTGCAACAATACAATAACACAGACATTGTACCGCAACTGATTTCATACAGCGATATTGAATGTGGACATCTCTCGACCGATGAGACGGGAGAGCTTATTAAATTGCTTAGTAAATATCGACATTGTTTTGCTACGAACATCTCAGAACTGGGTCGTGCTTCATCGGTTGAAATGCAAATCGAATTGACAACAAGTAAACCAATAGCGTGTCGTCCACATAGAGTGGCATATTCTCAACGTGCAACTATGCAACGAATTGTTCAAGACCTGTTGGATAATGACAAAATACGGGCATCAGGTTCTCCTTTCGTGTCTCCGGCTCTACTCGTGAAGAAAAAGGGTGGTGAGGATCGAATGGTAATTGATTATCGCCTTCTGAATGATCGTTATCTACTGCCCATTATTGAGGATCTCTTGCAACAATTAAAAGGTAGTGCATTTTTCATTGGTTTAGATTTAGCATCCGAGTACTACCAAATCCCTGTCGCTAAGGACTCGCGGAAGTACACGGCGTTTGTCACTCCTGATGGCGAGTATGAGTTCCGGTCGATTGATAATATACATGGGTGACATTCTTATCACATGCAAGGATTTTTCGGAAGGTATGACGAATAGCAAAAAAACATAATCACGAGGATTGCACGTTGGTGGTTGCGACTGATGGAATACGATTTCGAGATCGAGTACCGGCGCACAGTGGGTAAGAATTGTCGATTTGGTGGTCAAAAATCTGCAACTTTCAAACTAATTGAGATTTTTTGATAATTCTTTTTAATTTAAAATGTCATTTGAGTATGCATTGTTACACAATTTTTCATTTTCAAAATATGTTTTATTTTTATATTAAAAACAATTTAAATATATAAAGAGAAAACAAAATTATAAAAAAAAGCAACCATTTGTTATTCAACAACTTTTTGAATATCTTCAGGCCATTTATCTTCAATTTCACTTTTCTGTTGTAATTTCCTTAATGATATACTTTTGTACATAATATGTTTTAAGAATTGTCAATGTTTACTTATCGTAGTTTCAAGACTTTTGTGTGTTCAATTTGAAACCGCTATTAATTAAATTTAAGATATTTCTAAAATATTTATACATTATTTTTTCTACATACTAATTCCACTTTAATATTTAGTATTTACGCACTCGTTTGAAAATTCTCAAAAACTCGTCTTGGCATGTTTCCATCATTAGTATTTCCGAAGCCTTGTTTTGGTGTATCAACAAGTAATCCCATTTTTCCCCAAAATCTGTCTGAATTCTTTTTTTTTCGTTCTGTTTCGTTTCTTTTAGTTACGCGGTTTTAGCTTCTTCAAAATTAATAACTTTTTCATATGCTAAGTTTAAGAGAAAATCCATCAAACGAATTCTTGCGTGCAAAGGTGATACGGAACTCAGCATTACTTTCAACTTCAACAATGTCACTCTTATTTAATTCTTTTATGGTTTTGCTACATAAGACGCACCTCATGCTTGATGTCGTACCGGATGCAAGCTGAGTCACTTTACCACCGATACTGTGCTTAACAAATGACAATAGCTTCTAGTAACTTTAAATCATTTTTGTCGTCACTAACATTATGTCGCTAAGTGTAAGGAAATAAATGATAACGAAGTGAAGAGAAGATACGTTCTTTTGTTAGTGCAGAGAAAATACAAAATGCAAGCACACTTGTTAGCTGTACTACATCAGGTTACATGTGTAGTCGAAGGTAAATATTGGAAAGAAAAAAGTCACCACATAAACTGTTTTTTCTCTATAACTCCTAATAATGGACGTACCCGGATGCAGTTTTTTGAATTTTGCAAGATAACGTATTCTATTTTCATTTCATAATAAAATTAAGGTTGTGAAATGGTGTGAATTTTTTTCTCGCTCTGATGGAACTTGTGAAATTGAGTTAGAGTTCAATTGGCTTTAGAATTTCCAACGGTACTAATCCCTTTGATTTTTTTTTTTTACGCATAATAACAGAAAAATACGTAGACGAAGTGAGTATAATAAGTGAAATAACTATACAGAACATTTTTTTCGAAAATCATGAACTTAAACTTATGCACTTCGTTGCATCATAGATCCATTTTTAATTTTTCCTAACTTTGAATTTTTATTACTCTTCACCTGAACATTTTTAGACAAAAAAAAGTTCATATTTCTTACTTGTGACTATTTCTGTATTGACTAAAAAACTAAACTCAGGTATTTTTGAAACAATAAAAAAAATTGATTTATGACAATTTTTGCCCACAGTGCGGTGTGGGAAAACTATTCAGCATGTAGACGCACTAAGTCGATCTCCGCATGATGAACCAAAACAGAGTAATGTTGTTAGCTTGGACGTGTTTGCCGTTAAAATTAAAAATAAGATTGGCTGGTGACTGTTCAGATTCAGGATCCCAAATTACATTGTATTTTAGAGGAGATTTCATCAAGTTTCGGGAGTCCAGTCAGAATTGTTACTGACAGGGGAACGGCTTTTAGCTCAAAAGAGTTCGGGAAGTATTGTTCTGCCAACAACATCAAACATATTATGACCGCAGAGCGAACTCCGAGAGCCAATGGCCACATCGAACGGTGTAATCGGACTTTATTGCATGCATTGTCCACTATGGCGGACGATAACAATAATTGGGATACTCATCTAAGGGCTATACAGTGGGGAAGGAATTCATGCATGAACGAATCTACAAAACAAACACCGCATAACTTACTGTTTGGATTTCAGCCTCGAGATCCGCTCGGGAACAAGGTTTTGCTTGCGTTACATGAAGATACTCAAGAAGAACAGCGATTGGATTTGGAGGTGGTAAGTCAGGAGGCGGAGGCGGCTATCACCAAATCATAAGAGAAGCAGAAACAACGATATGACATGCATCACTAATCTCCATGCGTGTACAAGGAAGGTAATTTAGTTTTAATTGAGCGACCATCGATATCAACCGGAAAATCACGTAAATTAGACCCAGAATATAAAGGTCCCTACATGGTGTTGAATCATAACAAGTATGTCATAGATAGGGCTGTAACAAACCGTATGTATTCGTTACTTTGTACCGGGTATTTCATTTCATACCAAGTACCCAAACGTTACTCCCCAAACAATATAGTTACTCGCATCATTTCGTTACTTTTCCACAAGTACCATATCCAAAGCATATACCTACTCATACCAAAAAAAAGCATCCACACAAATGATTTCGCATCCAAGAAGTATAATAATTGCACTATGAGTATGTCCATGCGTGCCAGACACGTTGCAAGTAAAATCAAACTGGTTTTATTTTTAGTGTCGTTGACTCGGTTGTTGGTGGGACGGTTATGTGTGAAGGAACTTGTGTGATGATACCGGTGTTCGCCGAGTGTGCCGCTGTATGCGTTCGCACAAGAGCTGTTGCAAACCGTATGTATTCGATACGAATATTTCATTTCATACCAAATACCCAAAAGTTACTTCCCTGCAAGTTAGTTACTCGCATCATTTCGTTACTTTTGCAGAAATATCCGCACACAAATGATTTCGCATGGAAGAAATAACGTTTGTGTTATCTTTTTTTGGGTATGTTAAAGGGTAAATAATAGAACGGTGGCGTAAGTTGATTCATTTTAACAGAAATAACGTAATTGATACGCTTATAACAAAAATAACTAAAGTAACGAGTAACGATATATTTGTAACGGGTACTCGAACCTGAAGTAACCGATACATACGGGTATTCATTTTGTCTCTACTTTTACAGCACTAGTCATTCCAGGTGCTCAGAGGACACAGAGAAAATTTAAATCGGTCTATGCATCAGACAACATGAAAACTTGGTGTCACAACTTGGATGATGAAAGTTACTGATATCATCGATGATACCGAGATCGAGGACGACTCTTAAATTCAGGAAGGCTGAGCTGTTACCCTTTAAAGTGTTATCCAGTCCTTAATCTAAATTTAAGAACTCTTCTTCGATATTTTTTGACAGTCTGTCACTAAGACTTCAATCTAAATTGAACGTGTGTTAACCTTTTTCTAATAAAGTAATCTTAAAATAATATTGTAATCCTTAATTGTTTTGACTTGAATTTATATTGGTTAATACACTCCCATGCACTTGAATAGGGACAAGATTCTTCAAGCATTTTATTCTGTTTTTCTCTTTCTCTTCAGTGACTATCGGCATTTGTTTTCAGCTTTTTTTAGTACATAGTAATTGACAACTTTTAGGAACAAAAGGAAATTCAAACAAATTTACCGTTATGTGTTATCGTAGTTTTGCTTTGACTATACAAAAAATGAGTGTTTTTCTTGCAGCACTTAAATAGGGACAAGGGCAATTGCTTAGTGTGGATTAACTCATCGAAGCTAAAAGTAATTTTTTGTTATCTCCGGTGAATTTTAAACTTTTTTAAAACAAATGGGTAGGGGTAAAGTTTTGACAGCAGAAGAAAAAGGCAAAATTCTTGCCTATAAAGAGTGTAATCTTACCTACAGGGCTATTGCCAAAAAAATTGGAAGAAGCAAGTCGGTGGTTTGTAACTTTCTTAAAAATAAATCAAACTATGGAAATAACATGAAAGGACGGACCAAAAAAGCGACCACATCTACTGAAGACAGACGGGTTGTCAGAGAAGCCTCAAATTCTCACTGTTCTGCATCACAAATTCGATCAAATTTGGGAATCACTACGAGTGTTGACACGGTTAGGCGAGTATTACGAAGAGCTCAACATCTGAAACGATTGAAATTGAAAAAAAAACCCCCACTTACCCCGGCTCGTAAGGAGGCTCGCCAGCATTTTGCTCGTAATTGTATGACATGGAATAGCGAGTGGCATCGCATCGTTTTTTCGGACGAAAAGCGATTTGATTTAGATGGCCCTGATGGTTACAATTACTATTTTCATGACATACGCAAAGAAAAACACTATTTGTCTCGTCACCATAGCCGTGAGGGCGGTGTAATGGTGTGGGGTGCGATCTCTTATTATGGCCAATGTGAATTGCAGTTTCTATCATCAAGAATGAATGCGAATCATTATAAGGGTGTGCTGGAGAGCGCTTTCCCTTACTACAACAACATTTTTGGACCCGTGTCATGGACTTTCCAACACGATAACGCCCCAATTCATACTGCACGCGTGGTAAAAGAGTGGATTCATAACCAAAATGTGCCTGTACTGCAGTGGCCACCATATTCGCCTGATCTTAATATAATTGAGAATGTGTGGGGATGGTTGTCGCGGAAAGTTTACGAGTCCGGTAGACAATTTTCAGACATCAACTCCTTAAAAGAAGCCATCAATGAAGCCTGGTGCGACATTTCTTTGAGCTACCTTACATCTCTTTATGATTCCCTTCCCAAGCGCGTTTATGAAATCATTTCTAACAAAGGCGGGTATACACATTATTAACTAAGCTTTAAAGAATATAGATAAATGAAGTTAAACTAAGTTCTTGCAATATTTTGTTAATTATCCTTATTTTCAGTTGCTGTCCCTATTCAAGTGCAGCAAGAAAAATGTAGATTTTTTTTTTAACTCTTTCAAAATCATTTGTGTAAAAATAACGGGAAAAGTTAGAAGTCTAAATTTGTTTTCTTTAATAAAAAATTGAATTCCAAATATTAAAAAAATAAATTCCCGTACATATGTTTTACTCTTTTATTGGAATACTGCCAAAGTTAAGCAGAATATTTTGTCCCTATTCAAGTGCATGGGAGTGTACATCCATGAATTTACTTCTATTTAAATTTTAAATTAAAAACAATATGGCGCCTAATTGTTTAACTAGACAAATAGTTCATGTTGCTGACGTACAACCTTAGAATGAATAGAAACGATTTCAGTCTTCATTTTTGCACGGCAAATAGATTTCAAAATATTTTTTTTTATATAGGTTTGAAACAAATATACAGATAAGAATGTATTTAAATTTAAATAAAGCAGATTGGCCGTGGTATGTCATCTTGCAAGGTTTGATAAAGCTGATGAAAATCAAGCAACGTCGTGAGGGGCGTTTTTGAAAAAATTGTGTTATTAAGTTTTAATACCTAGTTTAAATAATAAGTTTTTTTTTTTAAATAGTCTATACTAGTAGAGGAGCATCCAGTAGCGGAAATTCAACCTCATCTTAGTTAATCAAATATGGTGTTTAATAAAAAAAAATTTTTTAATGGTTTTTTTTGCATATGCTCATTGTTTCGTAATACCTGTAAGAAAATATAAATTATATATTTACATATGTATACATGTATATATTATTGTCTTTTTCATTGGTTTCAACCATAAATTCATTCCCTCTGGACTCCAAAGAAAGTGCGAAAACCCAAAGCAAATCCCTAAAAATGTAACAATATAGTCTTTCTCTCAATGTCTTTTAACTAATCGAAAATGACATTCGAACAAATCCATTAGCACGTGCGCACCAATCGAAACCTGTTTCGGTCCGATATCTCGTAATACGATTAAGTTGCCCACATCCAATTAATTGTGGCCTCGTATAAAAAGCCCCCCCTATAAGGAAAAAAATGTTTCCATGACAACAGTGTAGCCAAGTAATAGAGACGTGGAAAAAATTATTATTATTATAGTTCTTATATAGGATCATTCATTTTTCGGTTTCGAAAGTAAAGCTACATTTTTTATGAAAATTTTAATTCTTATAAAGTTTGAACTTTGCCATTAAGTGTGAAAAACAATATAATTCAAATGTCCGCCTCGGGAAGATTCGCAGCATGCGATTCTTTTGAGGTAATTTTAAACCACTTTTTCGCACATTTCGGGCGGTATCTCGGCCATAATTTGAGTAATGTTGGTTTTTTAAGCGTCTAGAGTTCGGGGATCGCATGGTCAATTGACGTCGCCAAAACTTAAAATTACGCGACCAGGAAACCTTATCACGCAATAAAGCCCATAATTGGTCGTGTTGTGTGACTTGTTGCCCCGCCTTTTTGGAACCACATATCGTCCAAGTCATGATCATCAATAGCCGGTTAAAACAAATCGGTTATCATTTGACCATATCCCTCCAAATTGACTGTAACCATCTACCCATTGGCATCTTCGAAGAAATACGGACCAATTTCACCTCTCGACACCAAACAGTCATGTCTGGATTCAACGCCACCAAGTGATCGAAGACTTGTGGGTTTTCTGAGACCCATATGTGGGAATCTTGTTCGTTTACATACCCACCGAGTGAAAAATGTGCTTCATCACTGAAGAAAATGTTGTTCGAAAAATCGGTGTTTATTGTCTGTTGTTCCAACACCCAAGAAGCATATCTACGCCATATGCCATAGTGAGATGTTCGACACGTTCAACTGCTGCGAACGTCGGAAATCGATCAATTTGGATCATCAGAAACACGTGCACTTACAGCATCAATATTTTCGACTGAGTGTGCATAACGGTGATGCACAGGCCTTACGACATCAGTAACGCTTCCACTCTCTTCAAATTACTTCACAATTTTACCGATTGCTTCCATAGTCGGTCGATTATTACGATCATAATCATCGCGTAATGCGCGAAAAGTTGAATCACCACTTTTGTAGTAAATTTTTATAATTTTAACACGTTCTTCAATTGTTAAGCGATCTATTATCGTAAATGGCAAACATTCAACTAATGGCAAAATTCATGACAAATAATAGCCGAGTTTGGCAGGTATCAAATGTCAGCGCTTCCAACTGGAAACCACGAAATGAATGACCCTGTACTTCGTTTTCTTAAAAATAGCTATGTTGATCCTTTCAGTTTCTACAACCGATGCCACAAAAAAGCCTCTGCATAACATTTTTCAAGTTTTTGATGCAGCAACATAGTTTCACTGCCATTGGGATATATTTTGTTAGTAATAATGGTAATTTTACTTAGAATTCATATTCTGATACTTTTGATACGTTTTTTCTTTCTGGTGGGATATTTTTCCTCAAACCTTGGCAGCAATACTGCTGTATGATTTTGCAAGAAGTTAAGTAGAATACATATGTATGTATGTATATACATATGTACATATTACTTGGTTCACTATACTGTGCGTGCACTTCCGTAAAGGCGTATGTATTGACTTATCTTTGTTATCAATCTGGTCATAAACTATAAAATAAGGAGCATTTCTGGCTATGCAATGGTATATTATTTTAGTAGTAGAAGTAGAAGAAGAAGAACAAAATTCATGTTCGCGTATTAATAGTAAATCGGCTCCTACCCTCCTTGGTAGTACATACCGTTACATATTTTGACCAAAACGTGGTACGCCATCGTCTGGCATAACAATACTAGCTCAAATATAATATTTGAACTATGTATGTACATATGTATATCATAGGAGCCGTTTTCTCGCAATTTGATTTTTCGACAAATTAGCTCTAAATAAACCGTTGTTGCCAATTTTGGAAAGCCGCACGAAACATTACACATATTAAATTTTATCGTTTTCGAGAAAATCCATTTTTATTGAGATCGGCCTTAAGTAACCTCTTTATTTTGAGGTTAGAATGAAAATTCCGATTTCGTTTCCGAATTCCCCTCTAGGGACTATCACACGGACCCTATATATGAAGTTTGATCTAAATCCATCCACTCGTTTAGGCTGTAGCCTCGTGCACAGACAGACAAACGGCATTGGCAGACCCAATTTTTGTGAACTTCTCCATCATAGTAATGTCAAGTTTGATGAAAATCTCGAGTTCCAAATTTTCCACGAATACAATATTTGCCCTATAGGTATAGGTGCAAGTAAAAATTGTTAGTTGACAAAAAAATGCCATGCTCCCACGCCATAACGGCTACGTAATAGAGACGATAGGGTATCACACGATCCGTTCCAGAAGGATTGTAGGATTTTATATGTTTGCTATAGACACTAATTATATATATAATAATATACTTATTTACTTTATAGGTTCTATCTCGATTACATATTTCTCTATCTTACACACTATGTATCAACGTTATTATATCAGGTACGTTTATTGTGCATCGTATTTTAGAATCCCAAATATGAAATTTCATCCTCCTAGCTCAAACAGATGGGTAAAAATTACTTCTTTTTAAGACAGATAACACATAACCTACCCCACATCACAAACAAATAACTAGTTATTAAACCCCAATACAACCCTAATATAACTCATAAAAGCATGTGAAAAACTAGGCTAACTTTTTTACAATGTATAATGTAAAAGGGCGCCGTGGCTCTGTGGTTACTGCGTTGGACTATGGGGCAAGGGGTTCAAGGTTCGAATCCCAGTAGGCGAACTTCTAAAAGTCTCGCGAGCGTCTGACAGACAACTGTCCTGAAAAAGCTTCTCAAATAACAAATTGCCCTTCGCACACGGCATTAAACAGTAGGCCTCTTCTATTCGTGTAAAGAAAGCTAGGCCTTGGGTCCCATCGACCTGTTGCGCCAAGTATTTATTTATTTTTAATGTAAAAGTATAAAAACGGCAAGAAACTGAAAATAGGTCGGAGTCAACCTTGCTAAGTCATTTCGAACAGTTCTTGTATTTCTATTCATTTTGATATTCACTTTGATTTTTAAATCTAATTACAACACCAATAATAATAATCCCACCAGTATACGTGTTTGGATCATCTTAAATTAACCATTAAGAATTACTCTGTGCCAATACTTGATTAATGTATAGAGTAACTGTACAATACACACGTATTGCAGATACTCACTGCACTTTAGAATTTTTATTTATTGCCGTGTAAGTAAATTTATGTTTCTCACAGGTAATTTAATCTAGCATAAGCATTTTTTGTATTGTATCTAATCTTATTGTGAATTAATCACGTTTTGTTATATAGTATGACATATCCAATATAACTTAAGAATATAATATAACTTAAGTATTAATGTAATAATGTACAAATGTACAAATTATCTGAATAATAAAACCAGATTAATTTCAAACGTCAATGAACTTAGTCTCTTCTTGAATAGCTAGCCCGAGCCCCCACCAAAGGTAAGGTGACTATTCAAAGCCAATTTTTGGCACAACAGACTCGAAAAAATCGAAAGCGTACAGCGACATCGAACTGGTCAGAAAAGTATGCGTCGCTCGTCCAAGATGACTAGGACAAGCATACGAGAAAAATAAAGTGCACGACTGGGCCGTACAAACTTGCACCTATGTCCCAAATTCTTGTGTGTATTTGAGGTAAACATAAATAAACAGATATATACATAAGTAGGTAAGCATATGTAAGTTGACTATAAGTAAACCATCGTTCTAAGCAGATTGGCCAAAAGCGTCATATATCATCTGTAGGATTTTATAAAGCTCTTGAAAATTAAGCATCGTCGTTACTTTTCCTTCAATTTCACTCATAAATCCATTGCCTTTGAACTCCGGTGAATATGCGAAAACCCAAAGTCAGTCCCTAAAAATGTAACAATATTTTCTTTCTCTCTCTCTGTCTTTTAACCAATGAAAATGAATTTCAGACAAATCCAGTAGCACGTGCGCACCAATCAAAACCTGTATCGTAAGGAAAAAACGTTTCCATGACAACAGCTGTGTTCTAGGAAAATCTTTTGCAATGGTATATAATTTTGAAAATCGGTTCAGTAGGAAGAAGTAGGGATAAAATTCATGTTTGGCTAATAATGATATGAAAATCGTGTTTTTATTAAGCTGGTTGTAAGGAAAGTGGACTTTTAGGCAGTTTTAACCAAAAACGTGGTATGCCATCTTATAGGGTTTAAAAAGGCGTATTCTAATATAAAATTTAATAAAAATCGTTGGAGCCGTTTTCGAATAAATTGGCTCCAACTGCTCGATTTCGCGAAAAATACCGTTATACTAACTTCTGGCCAAAAATGTGATACTGTTCCTGATAGGATTTGAGACGTTTAATCTTATGTGAAAATTTTAATAAAATCGTTGAAGGCGTTTTCAAGCAAATCGACTTTTAGTCACCTTGGTCCTAAGTACCGTTGTATCATACTTAGATCAAAACGTGGTACGCCATCATGTTGCATTACTTCGTACTAGTCCGAATATCAAATTTGAATTAAATCATTGTAGCCGTTTTCCTACAAATCGACTTTTTGTCAAATTGGCTATAAGTAAAGTACCATTGTTGCCAATTTTGGTAAGCAGCACGATACATCATCTGATTGCAATTGACTAGACTAATTGAAATATGAAGTTTAATCAAAATCGTTAGAGCCGTTTTCGAGAAAATCCCTTTTAACTGAAATCGGCCTTAAGTAAACTACCCTTAATTTTGAGGTTAGAATGAAAATTCCGATTTCGCCTCTAGGGATTATAACACAGATCCTATATATGAAGTTTGATCTAAATCCATCCACTCGTTTAGGCTGTAGCCTCGTGCACAGACAGACAGACAGTCAGACAGTCAGACAGTCAGACAGACAGACAGACAGACCGACAGACGGCATTGGCGGACCTACTTTTTTGGACTTCTCCATTATAGTAATGTCAAGTTTGATTAAAATCTCTAGTTCCAAATTTTGCTCGAATACAATACTTGCCCTGTGCAAGTAAAAGAAGATCCTCTTAAAGTGCGAAACTGAAGGTAGTTATCCAAAGACCGCGATAATTGAAGAGATCTGTTGGTTTAGGCTTAGATCCACCCGGACTCTAGCGCCACCTAAGTAAGTAATAACTTAAATTTTGTAGATATTAATAACCTTCAATCTTTAAACAAACATATTTCATCTTCAAATTGATAAGTATTTCTACTGCAGTACACTGTACACTTACTGTATACACCCTCACTTAATTAATCGCACAAAGCTAAGGAGAATAATGTCACCTTGTTTTAAAGAGACAAGTAGTTGATTTCATTTCATTTAGTTGATTTGAAACTTGTTAAACTTTATTCCCCTTATTTCTATTGACAGGATAAAAACTTTTTTCTTTTATGACTTTTTGTAATAGAGGAGAGATCTAATTTAGTTTAGTTCTTTATTTCTGATTAAGAATTTTCAGAATAATGGATGTGATTGTGCACATTTAGCGGCTTTACAATTTATATCTCAAGTCACAAAAATATAACTTTAGCAATTTACTTAGACATGGTTATAACAAATCAGAAGTAATCAAAAATGCGATATGCGTATATTCCAAGTTAAGCTTAAGGAAATAATATTTAAATAACACATACCTCTGAAGTTTTAAATGCTGATTGACACGATCCATTTTAAAGAAATTGAAAATTGTTATTATTAAGTATTTTACAAATACATCTAATTATTCTTTTGAAATCCAATTTTATTCTTGTTTATATTAAATGTGAAGTGAAATAAGTCAATTAGTAATAAGTAATTCCAATAGCTGTCACTGTCAGTCAGCATTGCCAGGTTAAAACGTTGGTACATTAAAGTAACCAGATATAAAATACTTAGTAGCCCAAATTTGCCCAAATTAAGAATATTTAAAAATAATTTAATCGAATATTTTAAAATTGACAAATAGTATTTCTTTAAGATTATTTACCTTGTATAAGCTTGTTTCAACCAAGAGTCTTTCAACATTTGTCTTATTTATCCACTGTTTGCATTTGCATTAGTCCAAATTACGAAATTAAGAAGATCGACGAGTTTGGAGTAGACGAAAAAAAATTTAAAACAAAATTATCATATGAGCATAATAAAAATTACGAAGTTGGTGTATTTAAAATTAAAAACATTTTTAAATCGCTGCATACCCTATTGCAATACTCAGTTCTCCTACGATCGCTTCGGTTGTTTGATATTGGTTAAACGAATTGGTTTTAAACGACAGAATTTATTTTATAAACCGTTTTATACCAAATCATACCGGTATTTTAAATTCGCCACATAGAGATAATTGCGTTAGACACTATAAAGTATACATATACATAAATTTGTAACAGTATCGATAGCACAAATAATCTATTATTTTCGATTTCTTACAAAGCAGTGAGGATATGAAAAACGGGTGACAGTGAGAGGTCTTCAAAATGTTTACATATGTACTGCTTCCCCTTCTTAAAAGCCCAGATATAAAATTTCATCCTCCTAGCCAAAAATTTAAGTCCCAAAAACTGGTGACTTACGGACAGACACCTCTCCTCGATCCCTACCTTGCCGTGGTGGAGGGGCTTACTCTACTTCCCTTTAACTTACGGTCTCATCAAGTGAGGAAACGTCATCCTGTCTGCGTTCAGCAGGATGTTTTCCCAGGAATGATACGACCGTGAGGGGACCTAGAAACCAAAAGGTGATCACCCAAGGTAAGGTTCGACGCACCGAGACCTGCATGACTGGGGGGGAGCTCAGTCGCTAGCGCAAACTACCTGGGGCCCTTCAGTTTTAATAAAATTCCCCTTACCTGCATACAGGGGGTGAGTGCAGGTGGACCTCTTCTTCTTCTTCTGAATTGGGCTCCAAGCGGTCTAGGAACTGCAAGCTGAGAGTAAGGAGATTAGGGACAAAGAGGTGGGACGAACTCACGGAGCTGGAAAGGAAAAGACTTCATAATGCAAGGGCCTACTTGCAGGAGTTGTCATCATCAGATGGTGAGCCTACTGCTAACACTCTGGTGGTGACAACACCTGTAACGGACCAGCGCATTGATGGACTGATGGGACTACCGAAGTCCGCGACTAGCCATCGCCAGTCAGGACAGGGGATCGTCTCATTATCCGGTCACAGGGAGTCTTCCACTACTGCAGGTACTATGCCAACATCAGAGCCACCTTCAGTCTCAACGTTGACTGGAATAACCCCTCCGTTGAGGAAGGAGGCGCTCCTGGTAGTAGAGGCAGATAATCTGAACCACTCCAACGCGACGAGACACTGCTACTCGCAAGGAAGTGGGTCGGCTGATTCTGCTTCACGGAGTGATGTTAGTCCTGCCGGTATTGGAAATTCTATAGCCTTGAGTTTCGCCACGATAGTAACTGCAGGTGTGCTTGGTCTGGGGATAGCCCCACCAAGCACAGAGACTAGCCCTCCTAAAGTGGAACGAAAAGACGAAAAGAGGACAACTCTGCGTAACCGGCGGAAAAATGCCATTCGCCTAATCAAACGGCTGAAGCAGCGTGACCCCAAGTCCTACACGGACAAGGAACGCGAGGCTCTGGATAGAGTGCGCATCACGCTGAAAGGCAAAGGGTCCAAAAAAGACACTAGGTCGACGAACGCTGAGAAGAGATAAAGGGCCAGCAGTGCAGAAGGCGGGAAGCCTCTTGCTCCCCACTTCCAGCCTTGGAACGACGACTAGGTACGGCAAGAGGACAAGGCAGGAATCCAACCGTGGTAAGGAAGGAATGCCATTTGCATTCCGCCTTAATCGCGGTCGATTACAGGCCTCGCGCGATCGGACGGGGCAACGGTTCACAGCCTAAACCCAAACCGACCGCGTATGGTTCTACTGCCACAGAGGACGCACCTAGCGCAAGGAACTCCAAGGAAGCGTTCAAAGGTCTATTCGTTAAGAGGGCGGAAAGCCTCTTGCCATCCACATCTACTGAAGCCACTAGAGGCCGCCCAAAAGAGGTAGGAACGATGACTCGATATCGCCACCGGTAGGGGCGACTCCCAACCTTCACGTGCCGATTGTAGATTTCAATAGCCCCGAAAAGAGATTAACAAAGGACCAATGGAGGCTGATGGAGCTGCGGATCTTAGAGGGTGTTAATGACTCCATTGTCAATAACAAGGGATCCTCCTCCCTCTTCGAGCAGCTCACCATCTTCAAGGGGTTCAACCTATTAAGGTGTGACAACGAGTTCACCCTTAGCTGGCTCAAATCCTTCGTGTCTAGTACGCAGGCTCCATGGGCAAACGCCGACATTCGATTAGTCGAAAAGAAGGACCTGCTTGAGTACACTAGACCGAAGGGGCGTATTTTGATCCCTGGCCCTCACATACCCAGGGAAAGGATTGAGAGAAATCTCCGACTCCTCAATCCTGAGCTTTATAGCGAAAACTGGGAAGTCGCAGAAATGGGCGAGCATTCAGAGCATGAAACGGAGATAGTGGTTCTTCTTAACCACAAATCCATGCCTATGCTCCGAAGGTACAACAACAAGGTGCGTACCGGAATCACTCGCTGCAAAGTCCGTCCCTTCTTCGATGGCGCAGTGAGACGGAACAAGGATGCTGGTGCTAAGGTAAGACAATGATGAAGATTGTGCAAATTAACCTCCACCATAGCATTGCAGCTAGCGCTAACTTCATCTATTTCTTAGGTACCAACAACATAGATGTTGCCTTAGTGCAAGAGCCATGGATCTCCCGTGGCAAGATCAACGGGCTCGGGCATAAAGACTTTGCCACGTATAGCGCGACTCCATGTAGCGCAGATAGTAAGAATCGAACCTGTGTAGTAGCCAGGAGACATAGTAACACATTTCCTTCTGTCTAACTATAGTGACATGGACCACACGGTGATAAGGCTGGAGCGAAGGGGGCCTTCCCCTTCTCATTAACACGCGAACTAGTACAGAGGGCAAGAGACGAAGGATGGGACCTACTCTTGGGATGGGACGCTAACTCGCACCATGTGCAATGGGGCAGTAGTGATACTAACCACCACGCTGAGTCCTTATTTGAGTTTATTATAGAAAATAACCTAATAGTAGCTAATAGGGGTAGTGAACCTACCTTCGTAGTTAGGAATAGGCAAAAAGTAATAGATATAGCCCTAGCAAGTAATTCCAGTTCTCTCTTAATTGAAAACTGGAAAGTTCTGGAGGTGAAATCATTCTCTGATCACAAGATTATTGAATATGTCCTGCGGTCCTCTTGTGACTCTTATAAACCGTATAGGAATCCCAGGAGAACCAACTTGGACGTCGTCAAAAAAATAGTGAGTAAGAGTCGACGACGCCTTCAAGAATGTAACTTGCAGTGTCCTTCCGACATAGATAATAAAGCCGTGGAAGTCGCCAATGTCTTCAAAGAGGCTTTTAATATAGCTTGTCGGGTGACCAAAGGGAAGTGCAAGAAATCGCCTCCATGGTGAAATAAAGAACTGGCAGACATCAGGAGGGCTACTAGGAGTCTCCTCAGTGCTGCCAAAAGAACAAACTCAGATGCAGACTGGGGTCGATATAAAGACATTCAGAGAAGGTCCAAAAGCGAGATGCAAAAAGCAAAGCGTCGGTCTTGGCAGAGCTTCTGTAATGACATAAACGGAACTACAGAATCTGCGAGACTTAGGAAGATCCTCTCAAGACAATCTGTGGCTATTGGATCACTTAAGGATCCCGACTGTAATTGGACGGAATCTTGTTCTGAGTCACTTAAATTGCTTATTAGCAATCCCACTCCCTGGGAGTGCAACCGAATCTGTCGATAGCTCAGTAAGAAATACAAACACTGAATATGAGTCATCAGCTGACTTGATGTCAGAGGAGAGAATTGAGTGGGCAATAGGTTCATTCTTACCTTATAAATCACCAGGGCTGGACGGAATCATAATGATCACTCTTTAGAGCACCTCAAGTACTTTTATTCCGGTACCCAGAGAACACAGACATATCCCTAGAACATGGAGAGAAGTCAAGATGGTGTTCATACCCAAAGCTGGAAAGCCAAGCCACACCACCGCCAAAGATTTCAGGCCCATTAGCCTAACCTCCTTCATTCTGAAAACCTACGAGAGGTTAGCCGATATCTACATTCGCAGCAGACTACGTCCCGAGGTCATGTCCACAGCCCAACACGCTTATACCAAAGGAAAAAGTGTGGAAACGGTGCTACACTGCGTAGTCGGCTCTATCGAGAATTCCTTAAAAGACAAGGAACTCATTCTCACCGCATTCTTGGACATTGAAGGTGCTTTTAATAGTGTCAAAACGGATGCGGTTCGTAGAACCCTGTTAAATCTCAACATTCACGATTCACTCACCAACTGGATTGTTGCAATTCTTGAGGAAAGACACATTGCAGAACACGAGGGTACAAAGATGGAAGCATTTGCCTCCAGAGGTATCCCTCAAGGCGGAGTAATCTCCCCGCTATTATGGGTCATTGTACTAAATGAGGTGCTGCTACAACTCAGGTACAGTGGTGTTAAGGCCATTGCATATGCGGATGACATAGTACTGCTAGCCACAGGTAGATTTTTACCTACCCTTAGCGAAATATTGGAGAACGCGCTTAAGATCCTAGTCACCTGGGCTGAGAAATGTGGACTAGCGGTCAATCCCTATAAGACCGCGCTGGTATTATTCACCAACAGAAGGAAAATTCCTGAGTTCACATTACCGTCCATTGGGGGTACTCCCCTTAAAATCTCGGATAGCGCAAGATACCTAGGACTCGTCCTTGATAAAAAAATGAACTGGAGAGCTAATATCAATGAAAGAATTAAGAAAGCAACTATAGCCTTCTATACTTGTAGTAGAATATTTGGAAAGAACTGGGGTCCAAAACCTGAAATTATTCTATGGATGTATACGGCTATAGTAAGATCTATTCTGACGTATGGTTGTCTTGTATGGTGGCCGTTCTATCTCTATCTATACAGATGGATCTAAGATGGATGTAGGGGTAGGGTCTGGCATTTTTCCTGAACCGCTGGGGATATCTAGATCAGTCCGCCTCCATAACAGTATTTTCCAAGCGGAGGTCCTGGCAGTGACAAAAGCAGCCCGTGAGACTGCGATGAAGGCAATACGACCGGAAGGTATCACCTTTTTCATCGACAGCCAGGCGGCAATAAAAGCGAGGCTTGTGAAGTGCTGTCGTGAAGAACTCAAGGTTCTTGGAACACAGCACAAGGTTACCCTCTGCTGGGTCCGTGGATACGAAGGTATTCAAGGTAATGAGAAGGCAGACGAATTGGCAAGAAGAGGCTGTGAACCTACATCGCAACAGGTAGACACCTCGGTGTTCATCCCGCCTTGCACATTGAAGCAAAAGGCATGGATTTTGGCCAGAAGTGAGGCCAAAAGTAGATGGACCTGTGTGATCACCAGAAGAATAGGACCGACCGAATTATGGTTAAGGATAGGAAGTCCCTTTCTGTCCATATAGGAATTATCATGAGGCATAACTCTCTTCGTTACCACATGAGAAACCTAAGACTCACGGATGAAGATTTATGTCGGGGATGTGACGACGAGGAAGCTAATGAGGATACAACCCACTTTCTCTGTCACTGCCCTGGCCTTATCCACCTTAGATTCAAATTTCTAGGGCCAAATTTTTAGGTTCATCAAATCCACAGGATGGTTTGGTGATTCACAATTTGTACGAGGGTTTACCAATGGGCAAGGGACTTTTTCCCCTATGGGTATCACAATGGGTCTGTAATGACCTGAGTGTGGCGATGGGCTATTTTATTCTAGTCGCAAAAAATTTTGTGATCGGATTGAGTCAATCCTATTTCAATCCAATCTGCGTTTACATGGCACTCAACCCGAATTTAATCCGGTTTCAATCCATCATACGTAGTAAATTTTTATTTTTGAATTAGACCGAGTTTCAAATACATCTGTTGAAATAGTCACAAAATATTGCAAAAAAACCCCAAAAAAAGAAAACATTTTACAAGATATATTATCACAACATAAAGCGAACACTGACAGGGATACAAAGAAGTATAACGCAGGATGATTAAAAATGAAATTGAAGATGTAGAAATGTGGCTGTTGTGCGCTTTGCTTTTAGGTACTGTTTCATTTCATTTTACTTTGCAATAATTACTTTATTTTATTAAAAATAACTCGATTACAATTTTTTTTGGCTCTTTCGGGTTATCGAACGCCGCCAATCCTTTTACAGCCACCAAGGGAGTGGCCATCTTCTTCCTTTTTGTTTCCGGGACCTTGTTGCTGCCATCACTCACATGCCATTTCAACAGTAGATGGCGTTCCATACATATAAGAGATCATGGGATGTGTTACCGATGCGGTATTACATCACAACTTCATTTAATTTTATTTTATTTTGGGAATTTTGGTGTTTATATTTTCTTTTAACTTGTTTTTTTATAATACTTTGTGTTTCTTTTTATTGCGCTGCCAATAACATAATGACGATCCCTTTTAAAACTCGATAGTTTCATACACCGTGGTTGCATTTTGCCAACGGCTCTGTTTTAACTATGTTTTTGCATAGTTTACGATCAGCGCTATTTTTTGATATACAAGTATCACTATCAGTTATTATTTTGTTCGGCTTACCTAAAAATTGGATTCTCTCTTTAATTGCGTTCAAAATTGCTATCCAATTTGAATGTCAATATGAATTATATCGTTAAAGTGTTGTGGTGTTTCGGAAATTTTCAAAAGGATTTTGAGGGGTCTCCGATCGTGTTTCGCAATGTTAATGATGTCCGAATTGTTAACAAATTTCTGTATTTCGATTTAAAAATTCGGATAATAGAACTTTTATTTTAGTTTCAAAAACATCTCATCAATCTCTCTATGGTTTTTACTACTGTGCCCACTTTTAAGTAGAGAAATCATTTCATTTTTGTCCACTACATCTTTAAGTTTGCAATTCGCTTTTAATAGTTTTAGTTTCCTATTCATCGAAAAATACTTTACGTACAAGTTTTGAAATTTCGTATAACAATGGGAGATAAATGCAATATATACAAATAAGGCCTTTGTCCATTAGGAGTCATGTCATAACGTTTAAGAAACTGCTGTCATCTGTTGCCTGAATAAAGTTTTTAATCTTTTTATGTATTATTTTTGTAAAAACTTTTTCTTTTTGACCATAGGATACATATGTATAACTGATTTTTGTGTAGATTAATGGGTTTTTCAGTCAAATATATGTGACTTGATTCGTCTTTGCAAGCATTATGGATCGTAGCACCGGTTGAATTAACTTCATTGTTATCACTTCTGGCCAGTGTATTTGCAAAAATAACTTCATCGTTATTGTCGCAGATATTAGCGTCCTCATTGGTAAAGATATTTTTTAAACAAGCTTCCTTCTTTCGTTTAAACGACTTTTTACCCTCGGAACCTTGCTTGATATATCTACTAAGTCCGTCAGCAACACAGTTCTCATTCCCTTTCAAATATTCAATATGCAAATCGCACTAATTGAGCGCTATTTTCCATCTTTGCAGCTTCAAATTCAGGTAAACAAATGCCAATTTGCTGAACTCTCTACAAGTTTTCTGGGTCATGTTATTGTAAATAATGGTATTAAACAGGAACCTAAAAAAGTTCAAGCAATTGCTGGAATGAAACTTCCTGTTACAGTTAAAGGCATTAAACAGTTCCTAGGGATTACCGGATACTATCACAAGTTCATCCGAGACTACGCGAAGATTGCCTATCCGGTGTTTCGGATAATTTGTTGACTTCCTTGGAGTGTATTTCCGGATACCTATATAGCTTACTGTAAATTGGGATCCCATTTTTGGTATTAATTAGGTGTCTGATATTGGTAGTAAAAGTTAGCATATCACCCTCTTTGTAAAAAATAGACTTGTACGACAAAAGTAATTTTCTCGGTTTCGTAGTAGACGAGCTAGTCAAATGTTTGCCGAAAATTGTATCAGTGAATTTATTATCAAAGACTTCATTGTTATACATATATACCTGGAAGCTCATTACTCAGACAACTTCTAGCATAATCTTCTTCTTCTTTACTTAAATAAAAATTAATTACTACATTGTCAAGGACCAGAAAACGGTTTTATAATCGATAATAGGATTAAGATTACAAAGGATGTTGTTTCTTATCAGTCCATGAAAAAAGTAATGACATTGATATTCCAAAAATTCAATGAAATAATTTTCTTTTTTAAATCCTTTAAAAAGAGATATTCTGTAGGTACAATATGTTCGATGTTATACATCCACGAAAAACTCTAAGTGTGTGGTTCTTGGGTCATACTCTCCACTGTGGTTACACAAATTAGGGTTTATGATGCTACATTCAGCTCCACACTCAATAATAAATCTAAGGGACTTTATTGGCTGTTGCGAAAATTTAGATGTACATTTAAATTATTTTCGTTCAGGCCTATATCCATAGGTTCACTTGGTCTATACCTATTCAATTGTCGAAACTGCGAACTAGGATTGCAATTATTTCGATGCTGTTGTTCGTTATGAGTGTAGTTACGGTCTTGTCTTTGTGGTCTGGTCGGTTCACATTGGTTCACCTACTGGGATTGTAGCTGTTTGGACGTTAGTGTTCGTTTCGCGTATTGTTATTGTTTTGTCTGTTTGGACGTTGGTGTTCGTTTAGTGTATAGTTATTGTTTTGTCTTTGTGGTCCGGCGTGAGAGAGATTCTGATGTACAAAATATTGGTGATGGTTATTATGGTATTTATTCTTGTTGTCATTTAATGTTTGTGGATTTCTACTATAAATTATAGTTTTTGTAGGTTCTGGGAGATTGCTTGTAAATGCGTCCAATGCTATTCTATTATTGGTTAAAATTAAATCTTTACCTATCTTGTTATTGCCTAATAGAAACGCATTATTTATCCTGCTCAAGACTTGATTTATGTTGTTATAATACTCCTCATAGTTGTTTCTACTCTAGCAGTTCTAATTTTGTCCAGGAAAGTATTAGTCGAAAGCTTTTCACCGAAATTTGTCTTTAAAATTTCTCTTATTTTTGCTCGAGAAATACCTTTCCACTGAGGCACAGACCTCTTTAGTAGTGGTCGAATCGACCGAATATAGGCGTATAAACTTTGTGAAAGCATCAATGACGACCAAGATATGCTTTCGCTTGGATGTTAGGGCTGGCAACGGTCCAAATTGGTCCAAGTGAACAGTGTCAGAGGGGATAGGTTTTTTAGGAATACTGTACATATTATGATCATTAGATCGAGCAGGTGCGGAGTACATAATACATTTAATACAATTTTTTATAAAATTATCAATTTTGTTTTGCATACCAGGAAACCAATAATTCTTTCGCACCTGATTAAAGCATATGCCAATTCCTAAATGCCCTATTTTCTCATGAATCATCCTAATAACATTCTCTTCCATTTCACTTGGCACATACAACAGTAAGCTATTTGGTTCTGCCTTCCGAAAAATAAGTCCATTTTGCAATACGTAACGAATCTAGTGTTCTAACTAAGTTTCGAAGATCCCGGATCTTTAAATCTCTATTCTGTGCTACTTGTATATGGAAGTCTACTTCATCTCCACTGATAGCGGAGACAGCATGACACCGACTCAACGCATCAACATGTCCCATTGCCGAACCACTTCGGTGTTGAACTGTGTAATTATAATTTTCGAGCTCCAAGGCCCATCTCGCAATTCTAGAATTTACTTGTTTCTTACTTAAGGTGAGCGTTAATGAATTGCAGTCGGTAACAATTTTAAAAGGTATGCCCTCCAAATATACCCTTAAATGCCTTAGGGAGTATATAATGGCCAAAGTTTCCAGCTCGAATTTTTGGTATTTGGCAGCTGTTGTGGTTGTAGAAAAGTAGGCGACTGGATGAAATTTTCCATCGTCCTGACGCTGCATGAGAGCTGAACCAAAGCCCAAACTACTCGCGTCGCAGTGTAATTCAGTTTCTTTCTTTGGGTTATAAATTGCCAAGATAGGAACGCTTACTAACCTATTTCGTAGTTCATTAAAGGCTTGTACACATTCATCGGTGAATTCGTATCTAACCTCTTTGCGCAATAGTTCCAGTAATGGTTTGGCTATTTTCGAAAATGATGGGACAAAACGGCGGGAATATGAAAATAAACCGATATACGTACGGAGCTCTTTTTGGTTTTTCGGCATAGGGTACTCCTTTATGGATCTAATGTGAGCATTGGTTGGTCAAATACCAGAAGCATTTATCAAATAACCTAGATATTCGATTTCGCTGTACCCGAACTTACACTTACTTAATTTGGCTCAAGGCCCCTTTCATAAAGTCGGCGGAATACTTCATTAATTATCTCCAAATGAGATTCGAAGTCAGACGTAGCAATGGAAATATCATCTAAGTATATAATTATCTTCCCAGCCTCGATCAGATCCTGAAATATCTCATGAACAAATCGGTGGAAACAGCATCTTTAAGTACTCATACTGGCCATCTGGTGTTACAAAAGATGTACATTGTATTGAGTTTTCATTCATGGGAAACTGGTTAAAACCATCTTTCAGGTCAATCAAAGAGAACCATCGTTTACCTTCCATATACTCGATACAATCTTCTATCAAGGGAAGGGGAAAATTGTCCCTAATTGTTTTTTACTTGCACCTATACCTATAGGGCAAGTATTGTATTCGTGCAAAATTTGGAACTCGAGATTTTAATCAAACTTGACATTACTATAATGGAGAAGTCCAAAAAAGTAGGTCCGCCAATGCCGTCTGTCTGTCTGTCAGTCTGTCAGTCTGTCTGTCTGTCTGTATATTCGACTACAGCCTAAACGGCTGGACGGATTTACTTCAAACTTCATATATAGGGTCTGTGGGATATTCCCTAGAGGCGAAATTTGAATTTTCATTCTAACCTCAAAATTAAGGGTAGTTTACTTAAGGCCGATTTCAGTTAAAACGGATTTTCTCGAAAACGGCTCTAACGATTTCGATAAAATTTGATGTGTGGGTTAGTTTGGGTATATGCTATGAGGTGGCATACCACGTTTTTCACGAAAAATTCGAATAACGGTAATATTGAAAATCAGCTGTTTCTCGGGTATTTGTGCGGCGATTGGGCTAAAAATTATTATTTGTAGATCATACGACAAGTGCAAAATAATGGCATACCAAATTTTGAAATGCCACGCCCAATTTTAGAAAACTTATTTTTTTTCAAAATTTTTACTAGAAATTGAGAAAAAATTATTTTAATTTTTATGAAAACAAAACATTGAGTAAACTCCTACAATGTTATGACTATTATTCCATCGAAACGCGGAATGCCACGCCTACTTTACTGGGAAGAGCAAGACTTGGACTTTAATCCTGATAAAATTATACACTTATAGCATTACGGTGCAAGTACGTACGACCCAGTCGTGCACTTTATTTATTCAACGCGCGGTAATCTATACATAAATGCAGCTCACCACTCTTTTTCTTCGTTAGTACGACTGCTGAGGCATATGGGGATTTACTGTGGCGGATTACCTTCCTATCTAACAAATCCTGAATTTTCTTTCTTACACCCGATCGCTCAAACACTGACAGTGGCCGTGGGGAACAACAAAACGGAGTATCGTCGGTAAGCCGAATTTTCATTTTGTAATTATGAGGCCTGCGTTCGGTATTAGTTGGATACAAATATGCACGGGTAATGATTATTTTGTTTCAAATGGATGTTGAATTTTTATAAGAAATTACGTTCCAAGATCAGCGGCACTGACATAAAAAAATCTGGAACAACCAGAACTGGTATTCTATTAACTTTGTATAGAAACCTAATGTAGCAAAATATCATACCGTATGACTGAATTCTAGCCTGTCCGACCCCCGAATACTTTGTTGATCTTGGAACGCCGGATATACTTATAGTACTTGGAACAGCAGAACGTCGGATGAGACTAATGGCGCTGCCAGTGTTAAACAAAGAAAAAACATTCATGTATTTAGCATATCTGACCCCATCATCAGAAAAGGCAACACTTACCATCTGCATGGCGCTTATTGTACCAGGCACTTCATCTCCGTCATCTGACTCGGCCAGCATCTAAGTGACAGCGGCAACAATCCTCTGATGTTTCCGCTGGGCTTTTGGGCAGCTGTGATAAAAATGTCCAAATTCCCCGCAGTTTAAGCATGAGTTAGTCGGACTCGGTGGTTTGGGGCAACTGCTTTTGTAGTGCCCCATCTGGCTGCAGTTGTAACATCTGACATCGGAAAGGTTTGTCAGTTTGACAGCAGTCTGCAACTTCGATTTGGCAACGGTGGTGCTTTTTGCAGCATTTGGTTTCGGCTGCGACATCCCGACTGACCGCTTTTGCTCACAGCGGTCCAATTGTGCCAGCAAATCGGCGAATGGCTTGCAGTCGTTCAGGATCGTAATGTTGGCGCTTTCATCGTTAAACCCTTCAATAATGAAGGTCAACAGTTCTTTCTCCGGGACATCAATTTTTGAGACTATTGACTTCATATTTGACGGTAGATATCGCGATAATCTGTCGGCCAAACGTTTGGATTAGGGCTGCCTTCAGCTCCTGGTAGTTGACGACACCTAATGTAGTTAAGAATTCTTTTGCCGTTTGCCTTAGCCAACCTACGTACCCCCAAGCACATCTCGTCAGGTGTAAAGAAACGTGTCGCCGTGTATTGTTCATATTCATATTGAACCACTTTCGGATGTCGTAGTGGTTTCTTCCAGTGAAAGGGTTAAGCGCGTTCTCAAGCTGGTTATAGTTTACAGGTTGACGAATATGATCGGCTGATGCGTGTGAATTCTGCTGCATTGCGTGTATTTGCCATACGAACTTAAACAAAACTTTAGGTCTGTGTTTAAAACCCAAGTAAAATGGGATTTCGCAAGAAGACAGCAAAACCGAGTTACGCAGTGCTATAACTGCCAAATGTATGGACATGGCGAGAAAAACTGTCACATCAAGACCCATTGCGCTATTTGTTCTGACTGCCACAAAACTAGTGAATGCACTTCCAAAACCATTAAGTGCGCCAACTGCAACGGAACACATAAATCTATTGATGTTACTTGTGTTAGTCGCCAAAGTTTTCTTGAAATGAGGGAAAAGCTTTCGGCCAAAAACAAAACTCTATGTGTGAAACAAGCACACCCAATTTACGAAGCCAACATCATGGATTTTCCCTCACACCCACACCATCGTAATGCCGCAGTTAATGCTGAAGCTTCAAGCTTCAAGCAGCCGCAACACATCAGATGTATGGACTAAACCTACCAACAAGAAAGGCGTGAAAAGAAATGAAGAGCTTTTTTCTTTGGAGGAGATAAACGCACTCACTGCAGAAATGATCACTTTGCTGGGAAATTGTACAACAAAGGCGGATCAATTTAATACCATCACTCAACTTGCAATTAAGTATCTATATAAATCTAAGAAATGAATTTAGGTAGCTTAAACATAATATGTTGGAATGCTAGAAGCATTCGAGGTAAACAAATTCAATTTTACTCTTTCCTTAGAACTTATAATATTGACTTAACATTAGTATCAGAAACTTGGTTGAATTCAACCGACTGTTTATCAAGTTCTGTATACAAATGCTATCGTTTGGACAGGGAAGAGAGAAGTGGTGGCGGTGTTGCCGTGGTAATAAAGCGTACGATACGACATAAATTACTACCTATCACAAGTACGAAACTAGTTGAAACAATTGGTGTTGAAGTTCCCTTTGTTAATGGGCTTTCATTGAAAATTTTTAGTGCTTATTTTCCGGGCGGGTCAACCTCACCCCAAAAACGTGCGGATCTCCACAACGATTTACTAAAGCTTATTAACACTAATGATTTATTTCTAATCGGTGGAGATTTTAACTGCAGACATAGGCGCTGGGGTTGTCTTAGGGCTAATGCGTGGGGTAACATCCTTGCAAATTTAAACTCAAGACATCCATTTGAAATACTCTACCCATCCAATTCTTCTTACATCCCATCAAGTAGGAACAGGAATCCCTCAACTTTAGATTTATTTTTAACTAACATACCTGATCTTTTTGCCGAGCCTATATTCCTTAATGAACTTAGTTCCGACCATCTGCCAGTAAAGTGTAGTGTACTTCTTTCTCCAGTGCCCTGCACTAACCACTTTTTTGATTTCGAAAACGCTAGCTAGAAGTTATTCAGAAGACTAATGCGGGCAAAGCTGGGAAGCACACTGGACCAAAATACAAGTCAAGCTCAATTTGGTAAAAATATAAACACTTTCACCACTGCCATCATTGACAGCGTTGATCAGTCAGTTCCAAAAAAAAATGGTTTCTAGACATAGATCATGTATCCTTCCGCACTTCATTCTTGACATAATTTAGTTAAGAAACACTTGTAGATCCAGATGGAAACGTACGAGGAACGACTTATATCTCACCGAATATAAGAAAATGAATGTTTTAGTAAAATATGCAATCACAAATTTTAGAAACCTATCATGGAATAATAGACTCCAAGGGTTAAAGAAAGGTAGTAAACCATTCTGGAATATCGTTAAGATAATTAAAAAAAACACACTTACTTTCCCCCACTCAAGGTTGGGAACTCTGTGTTCCATTCTTGCTTGGATAAAGCTAATGCCTTAGCAAATAATTTCGTAAATACTCATGTTACCCCAGCCATGCACATAACATCCTCCGTTGAGCAATCAGTTACCTTCATTAGGTCACACCCACTGGTAAATAATGAAAATCTTATACCCTTAGGAGAACTAAGAGATATTATACACAATTTAAAAACCAGAAAGTCATCTGGTTTTGATGGGATTAAAAATGTGTTTCTTAAGAATCTTCCAGATTCTTCTCTTAAATATTTGGTAAATATTTTCAATGGTTGTCTTACTCTGGGATACTTTAAAAAAAACTGGAAAGCTGCCAAGATAATTCCAATTTTGAAACGTGGCAAAACTGCAAATTTGCCCTGTAGTTACAGGCCAATAAGTTTACTGAGCTCTCTTAGTAAGTGTCTGGAGAGAATTATCAAAAAAGAATTATATCTTTCGTTGACGATAACGGAATACTACTCAAAGAGCAATTTGGATTTAGGGCTTTGCATAGCACTACTCACCAAGTAGATCGTATAACAAAATACATCAAAAGTAATCTTGCTGGAGGCAAAAGTACTGGTATGATAATTTTGGACGTAGAAAAAGCGTTCGATACCGTTTGGCATGATGGTTTGGTACACAAGCTTTTGAGTTTTAACTTTCCACTATATCTTATCAAAATTATACAATCATTTCTCTCTTGTCGAAGTTTTAGTGTGTCCGTAAATCAAACCCTTGCAGATACTAAACTGATTAATGCAGGAGTCCCGCAAGGATCAGGCCTTGGACCAGTCTTATTTAATATATATGTATACCTCTGATTTTCCCAATTTGATGAACTGTAATATTGCTTTATTTGCTGATGATATTTGTATCTATTCGTCAGATGTAATTGGTTCCAACATTGAAAGTAATTTGCAATCTGCCTTAATTACTGTTCTATCATACTATCAGAATTGGAACATTAATATTAATGCTTCTAAGAATCAAGCTATCTTTTTCACGAGTAAAAGAAAAGCTTGTTTACTTCCAAGCAACCGGCTTCAACTAAACGGTGTTCCAATTGAGTGGAAATCTAGTGGAAAGTATCTTGGAATGTAATTAGATGAACATTTAACCTTCAAGTTTCACATACAAGAAGTTATAAACAAAATTAAGGTTACGATCAAGATTCTCTACCCATTCATTTGCAGAAATTCAAAACTGAGCAAAGATAACAAGATATTGATTTTCAAGGCTATCTTCCAAGCGATCATGTTCTATGGGTCTCCTGTCTGGGGTATATGCGCAAAAAGTCATTTTCGTAGGCTCCAAATAACACAAAATAAATTATTAAAAATGATCCTAAATCTTCCTTGGTTTTTCTCGACAGAGGAATTACATAATTTAGCTGGTATTGAAATGGTTTCAACTAGAATTCAGAAACTTCATAGCAAACACATCTTATCTTGTTTGTCTTCATGCAATTTATTTCTGTTTTACCTACAAACTATTTATCTTCTTAACTTAAATTTCTGTTTCATATTTATCTGATTAATTTTCAAACATATCTATAAATTCATCTATTTTACTATTTATATATATTGTTATCATTTTGTTTACTGTTTTGTTATTGAATTTACTTATTTATTATATGTTGTACATTTATTTACTTAGTTATTTATTATATTCATATATTCATCTATTAATTTATTTATTTGTTTATTTATTTATTTACTAATTTATTTATTTATTCATTCTTTTGTTATTTATTTATTTATTTATTTATTTAATTCTTTATTTATTAACTTACTTATTTTTATTTATTTATGTATTTATTTGTTACATTCATATATTTACTTATTTATTTTAACATGTATAGATATTTATATTTATTATCTTTTGCACAAGTACATAGCACTTTAAATCAAGCATTAACATCACTTCTCTTTTCCCTCCAACGAAATAAGGTATTTTATTTGCTAAGAAGGTTTTTAGTGGCTTTTCCTTCAAACTAATAGTATTTATTATTTAAGAAATTGTACAAATATTCTAGATGTAAGGTAATGTAAGCCAAATCTCTGTAAAACTAAGATTGTATTTTGTAATTATATAATTTCTGCCACAATAAATATCTAATATAATACCATTATCGATCGTGCACAGTTGATATTTTAGTTTGTGGCTGGTTATACCCCACACCTGAGATGTAATAATTACTTTATTTCATTAAAAATAACTCGATTACAATTTTTTTGGCTCTTTCGGGTTATCGAACGCCGCCAATCCTTTTACAGCCACCAAGGAAGTGGCCATCTTCTTCCTTTTTGTTTCCTGGACCTTGTTGCCGCCATCACTCACATGCCATTTCAACAGTAGATGGCGTCCCATACATATAAGAGATCATGGGATGTATTACCGATGCGATATTACATCACAACTTCATTTAATTTTATTTTATTTTGGGAATTTTGGTGTTTATATTTTCTTTTATCCCTTTTAAAACTCGATAGTTTCATACACCGTGGTTGAATTTTGCCAACGGCTCTGTTTTAACTATGTTTTTGCATAGTTTACGATCAGCGCTATTGTTTGATATACAAGTATCATTCTCTTTAATTGCGTTCAAAATTGCTATCCAATTTGAATGTCAATATGAATTATATCGTTAGAGTGTTGTGGTGTTTCGGAAATTTTCAAAAGGATTTTGAGAGGTCTCCGATCGTGTTTTGCAATGTTACAGATGTCCGAATTGTTAACAAATTTCTGTATTTCGATTAAAAAATTCGGATAATAAAACTTTTATTTTAGTTCCAAAAACATCTCATCAATCTCTCTATGGTTTTTACTATTGTGCTCACTTTCAATTAGAGAAATCATTTCATTTTTGTCCACTACATCTTTAAGTTTGCAATTCGCTTTTAATAGTTTTAGTTTCCTATTCATCGAAAAATACTTTACGTACAAGTTTTGAAATTTCGTATAACAATGGGAGATAAATGCAATATATACAAATAAGACCTTTGTCCATTAGGAGTCATGTCATAACGTTTAAGAAACTGCTGTTATCTGTTGCCTGAATAAAGTTTTTAACCTTTTTATGTATTATTTTTGTAAAAACTTTTTCTTTTTGACCATAGGATAGATATGTATAACTGATTTTTGTGTAGATTAATGGGTTATTCAGTCAAATATATGTGACTTGATTCGTCTTCTGGCCAGTGTATTTGCAAAAATAACTTCGTCGTTATAGTCGCAGATATTAGCGTCCTCATTGGTAAAGATATTTTTTAAACAAGCTTCCTTCTTTCGTTTAAACGACTTTTTACCCTCGGAACCTTGCTCGATATATCTACTAAGTCCGTCAGCAACACAGTTCTCCTTCCCTTTCAAATATTCAATATGCAAATCGCACTAATTGAGCGCTATTTTCCATCTTTGCAGCTTCAAATTCAGGTAAACAAATGCCAATTTGCTGAACTCTCTACAAGTTTTCTGGGTCATGTTATTGTAAATAATGGTATTAAACAGGAACCTAAAAAAGTTCAAGCAATTGCTGGAATGAAACTTCCTGTTACAGTTAAAGGCATTAAACAGTTCCTAGGGATTACCGGATACTATCACAAGTTCATCCGAGACTACGCGAAGATTGCCTATCCGGTGTTTCGGATAATTTGTTGACTTCCTTGGAGTGTATTTCCGGATACCTATATAGCTTACTGTAAATTCGGATCCCATTTTTGGTATTAATTCGGTGTCTGATATTGGTAGTAAAAGTTAGCATATCATCCTCTTTGTAAATAATAGACTTGTACGACAAAAGTAATTTTCTCGGTTTCGTAGTAGACGAGCTAGTCAAATGTTTGCCGAAAATTGTATCAGTGAATTTATTATCAAAGACTTCATTGTTATACATATATACCTGGAAGCTCATTACTCAGACAACTTCTAGCATAATCTTCTTCTTCCTTACTTAAATAAAAATTAATTACTACATTGTCAAGGACCAGAAAACGGTTTTATAATCGATAATAGGATTAAGATTACAAAGGATGTTGTTTCTTATCAGTCCATGAAAAAAGTAATGACATTGATATTCCAAAAATTCAATGAAATAATTTTCTTTTTTAAATCCTTTAAAAAGAGATATTCTGTAGGTACAATATGTTCGATGTTATACATCCACGAAAAACTCTAAGTGTGTGGTTCTTGGGTCATACTCTCCACTGTGGTTACACAAATTAGGGTTTATGATGCTACATTCAGCTCCACACTCAATAATAAATCTAAGGGACTTTATTGGCTGTTGCGAAAATTTAGATATACATTTAAATTATTTTCGTTCAGGCCTATATCCATAGGTTCACTTGGTCTATACCTATTCAATTGTCGAAACTGCGAACTAGGATTGCAATTATTTCGATGCTGTTGTTCGTTTATTTCGATTGTGGTCTGGTCGGTTCACATTGGCGGTACCTACTGGGTTGTCGGGACTGACCACTAGGATTGTAGCTGTTTGGACGTTAGTGTTCGTTTCGCGTATAGTTATTGTTTTGTCTGTTTGGACGTTGCTGTTCGTTTAGCGTATAGTTATGGTTTTGTCTTTGTGGTCCGGCATGAGGGAGATTCTGATGTACAAAATATTGGCGATGGATATTTTGGTATTTATTCTTGTTGTCATTTAATGTTTGTGGATTTCTACTATAGATTATAGTTTTTGTAGGTTCTGGGAGATTGCTTTTAAATGCGTCCAATGCTATGCTTGAAGGACATCCATCTTAATTTATGTTAATTAACGTTACCGCTGAGATGCAGAATGTTCGTTTGCTGCCAGGTTGTTTTTCCAAAAAAAAAACAGAAACTTCGGTTGATAAGGCAAGATCACATACGCTTGCTAACAGCTTTCGTGAGCGCCAAAATTTCCAGAAACGTTGGATAATGGATCACCAATTTGATAAGCGGGAACCACTTGTAACACGTTTATTTTAACTAGCACCTACATACCTATACGGCAAGTATTGCAATCGTGAAAAAAATCGAACTCGAGATTTTAATCAAACTTGACATTACTATGATGGAGAAGTCCAAAAAAGTAGGTTCGGCAATTCCGTCTGTCAGTCTGTCTGTCTGTCTGTATATTCGACTACAGCCTAAACGGCTGGACGGATTTACTTCAAACTTCATATAGGGATATTCCCTAGAGGCGAAATTTGAATTTTCATTCTAATCTCAAAATTAAGGGTAGTTTACTTAAGGCCGATTTCAGTTAAAATGGATTTTCTCGAAAACGGCTATAACGATTTCGATAAAATTTGATGTGTTGGTTAGTTTGGGCATATGCTATGAGGTGGCATACCACGTTTTCCACTAAAAATTCGAATAACGGTAATATTGAAAATCAGCTGTTTCTCGGGTATTTGTTCAGCGATTGGGCTAAAAATTATTATTTTTGTAGATTATAAGACAAGTGCAAAATAATGGATTTTGAAAAAAAATTTGGAATTGCTACGCCCACTTTTAGAAAACTTATTTTTTTTAAAAATTTTTACTAGAAATTGATAAAATTGTTCACTTAAAGTATTACGGTGCAAGTACGTACGATCCAGTCGTGCACTTTATTTTATTTAAAGTTTATTTCGCTTTGCGATATACTACTACGCTACTTGGCATTGATTACGACTAACTATAATCTAACTAACAAACTAATTCTCCAGCTTTGTTTTTGCTTGAAGACGAACCTGGAGGTTGAGGTCGGGCCCGAGGTAGGCGGGCGTACTTGCACACTTGATGTTTGCTGAGCAAACAACATGTGCTGAGAGAACCAGCTCAGTGGGAGTATATATGTATCAGGGCCATTAGACGGTAACGATTTGTTACAATACGTTATATTTCTTAAGGCTATTGTTGTGGAACTTCTTACATTCTCCGTTTATTTATGAATTTATATTGAATTTATATTGTCTGTTTCGACCATTTTATCTCAAATTTGAAAGACTGAAATGTTTTCCTAAATTATGTACTTTTTCATTGCTATTTATTACATCACTCATTATTTCATATGGTTTATAACTGGTGTCTACATGTGGTGTTATGTTATATGCAAATGTATAATATGGTACGTAAATATTTTATTCAAAATCTTCAGTGAAATTTCAAAGAAATTCATTCAACACGCTATGATTCCTTTCTAATGACTCTATCCTTTGATGATGATATGGAGTTGAATAAATTGTATTGATTTTAACATTGCGCATAAGCTCATCAGTAGCTCACTTTTGAATTCAGTTCCGTTGTCCGACTAGAGTATTTTGATTTGGCGATTGTATTTGCGTCCTTACTTTCGACAGTGTGTGCAATAACATATTTATTTAATTCACATAGCATCGGTAGTACATATCTGTAGTCGTTTGATATTCTAAGTGTGTCTATTTGTAATGTTTCGAAACTAGTGCTCGGTGTGTGCTTTATGACAATTTTCTCTCTTAAGTACATACATACATAAATGTCTTGTCTGTTTGTTTTTAGGATATATTTCACAAGCGTTTACAAATTTCTTAACTATTTCTCTCATATTTCTCCACACGTATCTTTGTTTGAGTTTTTTTATTAGTCAATTTATAAATTCTTACATGCCAGACAAAAGTACCTAAAGCTTAACTGTTAGCTTAACTAACTTAACTATTATTACTTACTTACTGGCCCTACTGGCGGGCGCTCTAAGCTTAATTTAATTCTTAATCTATGTAACCTAACTAAATAATTAATTGTTTATTATTGTTTTTATTACTTAACTTATTTCTATTTTAACGAAGAAAATTGGTTTTTGTGAAAAACTTTGTGTACAAACTTTTTGTTTTTTCTTGCTTTTATATAAAACTTAATTCTACATTAAAATAAATCTTAATCTACTTAACCTACCTATGCTAAAAACGTAATTGAATACGTTCTTTTATTTTTTATTTTTGTTTTTTTTTAGCCGGATGCTGCTAAAAGCCGAGTACTGTGTTTTTTCTACTCACTACCTTATACATATTTAGGACAATCACACCTACAACATACACTACGGCTACCTTAAAACTATGTAAGCCGGCCAGGCTAAATATAAAAAATAAATAAAATGGCCAACTTGCCCTACAAGCGCTAGCCAGAATTAAGGGATCGACGAGGGAGTTCCCCCTCGACCTACTGAATCGGAGACGATCCTCAGCTATCTGTGCTACGCCTCGGTCGTAGTTGAATCGCCTATCCACAGCTTTTCTGCCGACGTGGTAGATTAACGGCGTACCTATTCTTTCGTGAACTAGACCTTGTCTATCTAAATAGAGGAACGCCTCCGATGGGACAAAGCCGTCTTTCGTGATACCTGGGGTAGTAAGCTCCAAAGATCAGGCTATTGTTCGAGTTCATTGCTCTTGCAATATGACCGCGAATCAACTTCACCAGAAAATGTCCACTCTGATTAGATTCGCAATGTTGTAAAGGACCTTATTGGAGTAGCATTTTTTGTACTCGGACTCTGGTGTTCTGTATAAATGAAGGCAAGCCCGAAGACAAGCCCTCTCAAATACCCGAATCCTTTCCATCAATCTTGCTCCCACGTTGAACCACACCGGACAGACATAGGTCAGCATTGGCCGTATGAAGGCCGTGTAGCACATTACCTTCACCCTCGCATTGAGTTGGATGCTATAAAACAGTCTCTTTGTGAGGGCAAAAGCAGCTCGGGCTCTAGGCACAGCATCGTCTACATGTTCGTTAAAATATAGATACTGGTCTAGTCAGATTCCAAGGTACCTGACTACACTTCTACTCGCCAATGGGCGCCCGTTAGGTCCCACGATAGAGAACTTTTGCCAATTCTTTCTGGTGTCCCTTGAGTTCCCAGATGACGGCGTTCTGAACAGGATGGTTTCCGATTTCTGGAAATTGATCTTTAACTTCCAGTCATCACAATATCGCCTTATATTGTCGAAGTTAGATTGTAAGAGAGTTGCAATGACCTCAACCTTAGGACCTGACTTGTACGCAATGAAGTCGTCTGCGTACGCAATAGCATGGCGAAGAGTACCTATCAAATCACTTGTGTAAATGTTAACCGGGATAGGCGAACTAAACGCACCCTGTTGCAGACCGTTTTTAATTTGAAACGTACCAGCAGAAGTCACGTTGCCATTTTTCACAAGGAACTGTCTACTGGTGAGCATATTACATATGATGTACAGTAGTAGTTTGCTGATACCCAGCCTACTCAACTTATAGATGAGTCTCTCCAACCATACGGTATCGAAGGCTTTCTCCAAGTCAACCAAGCAGGCACCCGTGCATTGATTCTTGCTTTTACTCCGACACCAGTTTAGACGCGGCATGTAGGGTATCATGCCCCGCCTTAAGACCGAATCGGTTGTCCGGAATTATATGTTTGTCCTCAATCCACTTATTCAGGGCTTTATTAATGACTCATTCGAATACCTAGCTGATGTTCGTTCGGAAGGAGATTTATCGACCGAAGATTTGGGATTTTGGTGTTCTCAAATCGCCATTCCTGCATATCATGGTTCGGGTGAACGCTATCATTCACCTTGACAGAAGAAAGTCTACTTTTCTATAGGTGTAGTGCGTCGATTGTCGCGTTTCGGAATATGTCGGCGTTGTCAGTATGTTGATACCGAGGTATCGTACTGTCCATCGTTCGTTTGATTGTCTCGTCCAATTGATTCATATATCTGTCAATCTCCTCGTTTGGCAGATTCCTATTGGACGGTGGGTAGAGCGTATTCGAGGAGAGTGCTCTAGTCAGTCCTCGGGAGAAGCGTGTTCAGCACCAGTTCCGCAATCTCGTTGAGAATCGTTATTTCGGCACTAATGGTCACTGTCGTACACAAAAGTGTGTAAACAGTTCATAGTGTGTCGGTTCATGTCGGTCAGTTGTAGCCTTACGTCGAACAGCATGAGATCCGGATAAAAGTCGCCTCAGTGAAAGGACGGAATATCCGATGCTTTCACATTGAGTCTAAACTCGACATTGTGCTGACCCCACCAATTGAGTAGTAGGTTCCCTCTAGGATTTGGCGTATTATTTCCCCAATCCCCATGCTCCGTGTTTAAATCTCTGGAGAGGGATCTATGGACAGGGATGCACACAATGCACACTTCCAGCACCTGAAACCTTCGCACTTCACCACTGTACACTATCTTGTAATGTAGCTCTTTACGTACGAAGATCGGTACACCACCTCCTTGGGTGGAGTCAGGCCGGTCTCTTCATATTATATTATATTTATTGTTCCTTAATTTATGTCTCTGAGTTAGCTTAGTTTCGCTAATCTGCGCTGTAAAGGTTGTTGTTTCTGATGTTGCTGCTTTTGCTGTGTCGACTACTGTTTTTGTTTTGGCTGCTGCGCCTTCTGCTGCTGTTGCTTTGGCAACTGCTGTTTTATCGGCTGCTGTTGTTTCGATTGTTTTTTGTTGTTGTTGCTGATTGAGTTTTTCCAGATGTTGTGCTTGTTTTTGTTGTTGTTTTTTTGCAGCTGCTGAGGCCTTGATTTGTATGACCTTCTGCTGCAACAGTTGAATGCTGCTGCACAGGTTCTCCAGCGGCTTGTCCTCTAATTCGGAGGTCTCTAATTTACCATAGGTGTTATTATTACCCATGTAACTTCCTTCCCCGAAATCGGAGACCTATTCTCTTCATCGTCTATGGTTTTAAGCTGCCTTGCTGATAAAGTTGACGGCCCCCTTTGCTTCTGCAGGCAGCTTTACTGCAGAGCGTGATAGCGAGGGACACTTTAACAGATGAGATGTAGGCTTCAGTTTCCTCCTCCTCTTCACCGTTCCTTCGGTGGCGACGACAACTGAGTAGCTGGACGTAGATACCGTATTTTCGTCGGCAGATGTTTGTTTGTCCTCACTTCCCGCTACTGGGAGTGCGGGCCGTTGACTCTCGTCCATCGAGTGATACTGGTTGTGGTTTTTATAACTTTCCACTGTTTTTATTTATTTTTTATTAAATATAGAAAAGTACTTCTTTTTTTGCCACTGTCCGATATTGAACCAGCGTTGGTCTAATCACTGATCACTGTGACTTGCACTACACCATTTAGGCTACCACTGAAAATAGCCGAAACACATCTCTCCACGATGATGGTCTGTGAACGACTGTGTTTGAGTTTTATTGTCGTTTTTTGGATGCCTGAATGTCCTCCATTCGGTATGTTGTGAGATTCGTTTATAATGTTTAATTTTTCTTCATGCTTTACTATCTGTTTAGGGGGTTTATAAATTTTCGTATACATATATATATTCATTGGCGAGTGTCCTTCATTTCGTTGCAACGTATTACATATTTCTTTCAATTCACTTAGCGCTACTTCTTTTACGGGAACCCTTTTTAATTCTAGTGCAAGCTTCTCCACAGTGGTAACGTGTTTCACTAGATTGTCGCTCCTTCCTACAATAACTGCATTTTTTTCATTTCAGTAATACTATTATTAATTGTATCACCACTCGTTAGTTCAAATCTAAATTTGTTCATATTCCACACATCAGTTATGGACGTACAATCCCACATGTTAAGGTGATCAGTTTTCTGCTGAGATGTACAGATCACGTTTTTATTATTATCTTCACTGGCAATCTTTTGTGCCATACCCCTTGTTATTGCCATAATCTGCTATTTGGAGTCAACATCATTGTGGCTATTATTAATATTTTCTACCATGTCACTATCAATTTAAGTACTTCCTCGAATACCTAAGACAATCCATTTGAAAAGCTCACTCGCAACCTACAGTTCATTACTACAAAGTTCGAGTCGTTCCACATATGTACATCACTCTTCTCAAGTTCACATGTGTTCGTCAGAATCGGCAGCGTTAACAGACCACTGAACCAGTCCTAGAAAGTAAAATCACAAACTTCAAGATCAATTTCAAAGGAACTCCGACCGAAGTATCAATTCGCATTTATTTTATAAATAAACTGAAATTGTTGTGAATCACATAATTGTTTTTGCGAAGTTTCTTCCACAACTAGATTAATATTCGTTTCATCTACGCAACAAACTATTCCACTTATGCTTGGGTACTGTCAATTCAATTAAATAGTAGTTTATCATATTTTCCTACCACGTAATACCACAGTATTAAATATAGGTGCCCTACCGTTACTTATAGTGTAGACACAAAACCTGGTAGTGCGATAGACTAGGCGACGTATGTATGTCATATAGCTATGTAGGTAGATTGTAGCAATTTTCATGAAAATATAAGGAAAACGCAGTTCCCCATATGGCCGATGGGGGCGCTGAACGCAGGTTCTAGTACGTGTTGCAGGTGCGTGTACATGGTAATAAGTCTCATAAATAGAGGGAACAAATATATATGTACTCTAGGTGGTCGGATGAATTCAGTACATGCTAAAGTAACAAGTAACAAGTTTGGAGAAGAAATATGCCGAGGCACACACGATGTTTTGTGTTCCCCTCGCGTTCGAGACCTCTACCAGTAGGGCCACCAAGTCTCTAGTCATAAATTCTGGAATAAAAAAAAAGTTAATATTTTTGCTGATCAAGCAGCCCGCCCTTGGCACTGACCCCCCGCATTTGTAAATTAACTTGCTTGTCGTACTTCTTAGACCTCTAATATGTCCGCTGATAACCCAAGGTTCTTGGATAAGGCCAAGGGTTATATCTTCATCGGTGAACCGCTTGCTAAGGGTAGCGGACGCGCGCGAGAATACATATAGCACGCACAACACGAATGGTTGTGAGAAGCTAGGCCCTGGGTCCCATCGACCTGTGGCGCCAAGGTCACTATTTTCTATTTTTTAGAGGATGTAGCTTGTCTGAGTATTTGAGCTTTTTAGGGCCTTTTCCCTAAGCCGGATTTGGACGACCCAATGGTCTGTTCCTGACCGACTCTTCTTTTTTACAGTAAGCGTGTCCACTGGAGCCGCTTATTGGACGGGTTAAACCAATTACAGTGCCGGTCGTACGAGAAAGATCCGTACCACCTCTACGGTAGTGATGCACGGGTCTAGCAATCGATTTATTGGTTCTGTTGCATGCCCAATGGCCCTGCTGGTCGAAGGAGTTGGTCGTGAGACCTACTTGTTCGGCAGTATTCCGAAACCGCTGTTAGCAGAGGTTGTTGCGGAATCGCCGGGACTAACATGCCCAATGGCGCTGTTGGTCGAAGAAGTAGGTTGGGGATCCTGTATGTTGGACACGTTTCCGCAGTCAGATGAGGGTCTGAGTTCCACCTTATCGGAGGTTCCGGCACGCTGATATCTTGTCGGTGCTCCTCAAGATCAGCTTAACCTGGCCGAAGCGGTAACTGATTTTGCCTTTGCAGGAATTGATCCTTCTCATGGAGGCGTCGTCGACAGCCATCGCGAGGTAAAGGAGTGCACCATTCCTTTCCCTCTTGGTGACTTTCTATGAAATTGCCTGCAAGTCGGCATTTTGTGTAGTTATAGTCCATAGAATCTTTTCTCAGGACAGCTCTAGACTTTGTAGAAAGAACCCTTGGAAAATATACGGTTTCGGGAAAGATCCTTCCTCCACAAGTGTCGCGTTCAGTCTACTTTTGACTCTTATCCTCTCGAAATTTGAGCGCATCCACTCTGAGCAAATAAAAACTAGCCACCCCGATGTATTATGAGTGGGTTGAGTGGACAAGTCGGTCGGGACAACACCTAACCTGATGGTACTGGCCACTTGCCTTTAAGTGGAAGTATCAAGTGCAGGTCCTGCCTTGACCTTCTTGGCAACCGATTCTATTGGTGTCTGATCCTCGGATCTTACACGTTTGGCTTCGCGGTGAGAAGTGGTGGCAACCCTTGAGTAAGCGAGAGCGGTGCCATGTAATAAAGTTTAATGCAAAAAGGCCCAAAACGTAATTTTGGACCTTATTGCACTTTCAAAAATGCAATGAAGTCCAAAATTTGTTTTGGACTTTATTCATACAATCTAATTTGCCTCAAGCCACGAATTAGTTCGTATTGGAAATATTCTTTAACTTAACCATTTTCCCAATGGATATAATTAACTAGATCTTAGTCACACATTAATGACTATTCTCAAAAACAACTTCATCAAAATCCGCTTTCTACGGCATAATTGTTTGCTCTCTGAAACTCTCTGCTGGGGAAAATTATAGGAACCCGGGGAATTTTAGGAATAATAGTGATCGAGGTAGCAGACCTTCAGGGAACGTTAGAAATAATAATTACTATCAGAACGAACCAAGACCATCAGGGAGCGGCAGACAAAATCTGTTTCTAAGGCCACAACCCATGGATACAAACAATGTACAGACTGAACAAAATCCTGTCAGACAGGAAATCAATTCAGTAGAGTCACCGGTTTTTCTGAATGGAGCCTCGGACAACTAATGACAATAGCCACTAATCTTCAAAATCAACGACACTACATTTTAATAGACACAGGTAGTGCTATGGCTATCGTAAATACAAATAAACTTGACATGACATCGTTCGAAGTTTTAGATACTCGACGAGTTGAAATAAAAATATTAATAGTACAATAACGCAGAGTACGAACATACTTCAATTTCCCGTGCCGACGGAATGCTGTAATAACAATACGTTCATTAAAGCCTACGCCCAGATCCTAGAAAATAAGAACTATACCATACTTCTAGGTATGAGCAAGGAAAGATACCTCTGAAAAATACGACCATTCTAAAGATAGAAAGTGGACAAGAGTTGTCGTGCAACAGTCTAGAAGAAGTTAATCCTGACTTCGGCAGCCTCAATCGAGAAGAACAATCAGCTTAACCCACACCTCGATGATAAAACACGAAATTTATCTTAAAGAAGATAGACCAATACATTCAAAGTTGTATAGGTTACCAAAAAACACGAAGATGAAGTTGCTAAGCAGATTGTAGAAATGGAGCAACAGGGTATAATCAGGAAGAGTATGAGTAGATACGCTTCCCCGATCGTGGTTGTTGCAAAGAAACCAGATAAAGATGGTCAGTTGCTGTATCGCATTTGTGTCGATTATAGAGCGTTAATTGATATCACTGAAGATGATCGTTTTTCTTTACCAAATATCTCTTTGATAAGTTAGAAAAAGCAATTTATTTCTCAACTTTGGATTTAGCAAATGCGACGTATGTATGTGATATAGCTATGTAGGTAGATTGTAGCAATTTTCATGAAAATATAAGGAAAACACAGTTCCCCATATGACCGATGGGGGCGCTGAACGCAGGTCATAGATTGTATCCCGCTAGATGGCACTAACAGACGGTTCTAGTACGTGTTGCAGGTGCGTGTACATGGTAATAAGTCTCATAAATAGAGGGAACAAATATATCCGGTAGTTATATGTACTCTAGGTGGTCGGATGAACTCAGTACATGCAATTACCTAAAGTAACAAGTAACAAGTTTGGAGAAGAAATTTGCCGAGGCACACACGATGTTTTGTGTTCCCATTGCGTTCGAAACCTCTACCAGTAGGGCCACCTAGTCTTTAGTCATAAATTGTGGAATAAGAAGAAAGTTAATATTTTTGCTGATAAAGCAGCCCGCCCTTGGCACTGACCAACCGCATTTGTAAATTAACTTGCTTGTCGTACTTCTTAGACCTCTAATATGTCCGCTGATAACCCAAGGTTCTTGGATAAGGCCAAGGGTTATATCTTCATCGGTGAACCGCTTGCTAAGGGTAGCGGACGCGCGCGAGAATACATATAGCACGCACAACACGAATGGTTGTGAGAAGCTAGGCCCTGGGTCCCATCGACCTGTAGCGCCAAGGTCACTATTTTTTATTTTTTAGAGGATCTAGCTTGTCTGAGTATTTGGGCTTTTTTAGGGCCTTTTCCCTAAGCCGGATTTGGACGACCCAATGGTCTGTTTCTGACTGACTCTTCTTTTTTACAGTAAGCGTGTCCACTGGCGCCGCATATTGGACGGGATGAACCAGTCACAGTGCCGGTCGTACGAGACAGATTAGTACCACCTCTACGGTAGTGATGCACGGGTCTAGCAATCGATTTATTGGTTCTGTTGCATGCCCAATGGCCCTGCTGGTCGAAGGAGTTGGTCGTGAGACCTACTTGTTCGGCAGTATTCCGGAACCGCTGTTAGCAGAGGTTGTTGCGGAATCGCCGGGACTAACATGCCCAATGGCGCTGTTGGTCGAAGAAGTAGGTTGGGGATCCTGTATGTTGGACACGTTTCCCAGGCAGGTGAGGGCCTGAGTTCCACCTTATCGGAGGTTCCGGAACGCTGATATCTTGTCGGTGCTCCTCAAGATCAGCTTAACCTGGCCGAAGCGGTAACTGATTTTGCCTTTGCAGGAATTGATCCTTCTCATGGAGGCGTCGTCGACAGCCATCGCGAGGTAAAGGAGTGCACCATTCCTTTCCCTCTTGGTGACTTTCTATGAAATTGCCTGCAAGTTGGCATTTTGTGTAGTTATAGTAGCCAGAATCTTTTTTGAGGACAGCTCTAGACTTTGTGGAAAGTACCCTCGGAAAATATACGATTTCGAGAAAGATCCTTCCTCCACAAGTGTCGCGTTCAGTCTACTTTTGACTCTTATCCTCTCGAAATTCGAGCGCAACCACCCAGCAGTCGCAGTGTCTGAGCAAATAAAAACTAGCCACCCCGATGTATTATGAGAGCCAGAATAATGCGGCCATACGTCGCTATTGCTCACTTCAATTAAGGTGTACATAACCGCCTCTTGAAAAAGTGCCATTTGCTCAATTGAGAGGGGTTGAGTGGACAAGTCGGTCGGGACAACACCTAACCTGATGGTACTGGCCACTTGACTATAAGTGGAAGTATCAAGTGCAGGTCCTGCCTTGACCTTCTTGGCAACCGATTCTATTGGTGTCTGATCCTCGGATCTTACACGTTTGGCTTCGCGGTGAGAAGTGGTGGCAACCCTTGAGTAAGCGAGAGCGGTGCCATGTAATAAAGTTTAATGCAAAAACTTTCAAAAATGCAATAAAGTCCAAAATTCGTTTTGGACTTTTATTCATTCATACAATCTAATCCATTGGATTTGCCTCAAGCCACGAATTAGTTCGTATTGGAAATATTCTTTAACTTCACCATTTTCCCAATTAATGTAATTAACTAGATCTCAGTCACACATTAATGACTATTCTCAAGAACAACTTCATCAAAATCCGCTTTCAACGGCATAATTGTTTACTCTCTGAGCAAATTCTTACCATACTGGGGGAAATTATAGGAACCCGGGGAATTTTAGGAATAATAGTGATCGAGGTAGCCACTAATCTTCAAAATCAACGACACTACAATTTAATAGACACAGGTAGTGCTATGACTATCGTAAATACAAATAAACTTGACATGACATCGTTCCAAGTTTTAGATACTCGACGAGTTGAAATAAAAATTATTAATAGTACAATAACGCAGAGTACGAACATACTTCAATTTCCCATGCGGACGGAATGCTATAGTAACAATACGTTCATTAAAGCTTACGCCCAGAGCCTAGAAAATAAAACACGAAATTTATCTTAAAGAAGATAGACCAATACATTCAAAGTTGTATAGGTTACCAAAAAACACGAAGATGAAGTTGCTAAGCAGATTGTAGAAATGAAGCAACAGGGTATAATCAGGAAGAGTATGAGTAGATACGCTTCCCCGATCGTGGTTGTTGCAAAGAAACCAGATAAAGATGGTCAGTTGCTGTATCGCATTTGTGTCGATTATAGAGCGTTAAATGATATCACTGAAGATGATCGTTTTTCTTTACCAAATATCTCTTTGATAAGTTAGAAAAAGCAATTTATTTCTCAACTTTGGATTTAGCAAAAGGGTATCATCAAATATTAATGCATCCAAATGATATAGCAAAAACTGCATTTATAACTCCACAAGGATTATACGAATATGTTCGTATGCCTTTTGGGCTTAAAAACGCACCAGCTACCTTTCAACGCTCAAAGAACCACATATTACGGGAATATATAAATAAAACCGGCGTTGTCTATTTAGACGAGATTTTGATATTCTCTAAAAGAACATATGAAAAATCTTAGAGACATTTTTGTAATTCTGAAAAAGCATAATTTGAAATTGCAAGTTGGTAAATGTTCATTTCTTAAAAACGAAACACATCTAATTCTAAAATTCCCAGAATTGGAAAAACCATTCTGTTAAGAACACCAAAAACTGCCACGGCAACATAGGCAGCAACAGCATCGACGGTGGAAATTTCCATCATCGTGCATAGCGCACACGCACTCACCAACGGTCGAGTGCTGGGCAACGGGAAAGTGCAAGCGCAGCTGGCAAAGATATACACAGCTGCGCAACAGCACAATAGTGGCACTCTTTGTGCAGACTCCAGATGGTGCGGTTGTGCAAACATACAGTCCACAGAGCGAGCAATACAGAAATTATTATTTATCATAATAATTTAAACAATTACAGAGCTATTGAACCCATTCCATCTATACACCGATGCAAGTAACTTCGCAATCGGAGCTGTCCTCACACAGGCAAAACAGCCGGTTTGTTATATTTCAAGGACTCTTAACGAGCATGAAGGAAAGTATTCAGTGACTGATAAAGAATTTCTAGCCACTGTGTGGAGTGTATCTAAATTAAGAGTGTATTAAATTAAGGGGGAATAAGTTCAAGATCATTACCGACCATCTTCCTACAAAATATCTAAATAAAAAAATAGAATGGTGCCGAATTCTCTCAGCGCAACCAAAGGTGGTTACTTAAATTGCAGGAGTTCGACTATGAGATCGAATATCTCAAGGGGCAAGAGAATATAGTTGCCGATTTTCTAAGTAGAAATGAAGAAGCAAGCTTGGAAGTTAACCAAATGTTAGACAACGAAACATATATTTAGGAAGGGAGGAACAACTTGATCACATTCCTATCAAAGAAGGTATAGTCAATATATACAAACAACAAATCATCATAAATTACGATAAGGAACCGAAAATCGAAACACTTCATGGTAAGAGAATTTTGTATATTAAAGCCTCAGATCCTATAGGAATAATAACGGACCAACTTAAAGAAATAGATCAAGGAACAATTGGCATTTATTCTGAAGTAACAGAGCCGGATTATAATAAAGCCCAGCAAATAATTATAAATCTATATGCCGGAATCAGGAGAGTAAAATGTGTGAAACTGACACGGAGAGTAAGCGATCTTAGAACAGAGGATGAAGCCAGAAAACAGATATCCCTTTATCAAATTAGAGAAAGTCAATACTCAGGGATTATGGAATCTTATAACACACTGAAAAAATAAATTTATTATCCTAAACTTACTCGAGTAATTACACAGATAATAAATAATCGTGATATCTGCCAGAAAGTTAAATATGAGAGGAAACCGATACAAGAAAAATTCAAGTTAACAGAGACTCCTAACCAACCTAATGAAATAATTCATATAGATATCTACCATTTCCACAAACACATATTCCTAACGATGATTGATAAATTAACAAAGACTTGAAAGTAAAAACCACATTCACAAAACAGACTTTATCACTGAACATTTAACTAGAGTAGGATCACAAAAAAAATTATCACAGATAATACTTGCATAGTACCATAGCCGAGATTTTACTTACCATGAACCAGGAAGAATCTGTAAATGCAAAGATGTTTAGAACTTTTCAGATTTATTACCAAAGGTATCATACTACGATAGGCAGGTCACCTGAGCAAGTCCAACATACATATATAGGAGCAGTAGTGAAGAGATTTGAAAATAGGAAAACAAATGATATAAACAAAAGGAATCAAGACAGGGAAGATTATACAGAGACCAGTTAAGTAGGTTATATCAAAAATTACAAACATGTAAGGCATAAGAATGAGCTTAATTTTAGATTGAAAAAGCTAGATAGGGTACATACAATAAATATTAAACGACCAAGACAATTTGCAGATTCTCCCACTGATGTTAATCTTCCTAACGATGACAACCAACCTAGTACAAGCGGCACTGGTAATAACACCAATCGAGAGTAACAGCGGATTCACGATGATAAATATGGGGGAGGGGGAGATTATCAACCATATATATATATTTTCGTATACATATATATATTCATTGGCGAGTGTCCTTCATTTCGTTGCAACGTATTACATATTTCTTTCAATTCACTTAGCGCTACTTCTTTTACGGGAACCCTTTTTAATTCTAGTGCAAGCTTCTCCACAGTGGTAACGTGGTTCACTAGATTGTCGCTCCTTCCTACAATAACTACATTTTTTTCATTTCAGTAATACTATTATTAATTTTATCACCACTCGTTAGTTCAAATCTAATTTTTTTCATATTCCACACATCAGTTATGGACGTACAATACTACATGTAAAGGTGATCAGTTTTCTGCTGAGATGTACAGATCACGTTTTTATTATTATCTTCACTGGCAATCTTTTGTGCCATACCCCTTGTTATTGCCATAATCTGCTATTTGGAGTCAACATCATTGTGGCTATTATTAATATTTTCTACCATGTCACTATCAATTTAAGTACTTCCTCGAATACCTAAGACAATCCATTTGAAAAGCTCAATCGCAACCTACAGTTCATTACTACAAAGTTCGAGTCGTTCCACATATGTACATCACTCTTCTCAAGTTCACATGTGTTCGTCAGCATCGGCAGCGTTAACAGACCACTGGACCAGTCCTAGAAAGTAAAATAACAAACTTCAAGATCAATTTCAAAGGAACTCCGACCGAAGTATCAATTCGCATTTATTTTATAAATAAACTGAAATTGTTGTGAATCACATAATTTGTTTTGCTTGTGGAAGATACACAATTAGATTAATATTCGTTTCATCTACGGAACAAACTATTCCACTTACAAAATGTATACATTGGAGTCTGACACACAGATGCTTGGGTACTGTCAATTAAATAGTAGTTTATCATATTTTCCTACCACGTAATACCATAGTATTAAATATAGGTGCCCTACTGTTACTTATAGTGTAGACACACACCTGGTAGTGCGATAGACTAGGCGACGTATGTACATATGTCATATAGCTATTTAGGTAGATTGTAGCAATTTTCATGAAAATATAAGGAAATCGCAGTTCCCCATATGACCGATGGGGGCGCTGAACGCAGGTCATAGATTGTATCCCGCTAGATGGCACTAGCAGACGGTTCTAGTACGTGTTGCAGTTGCGTGTACATGGTAATAAGTCTCATAAATAGAGGGAACAAATATATATGTACTCTAGGTGGTCGGATGAACTCAGTACATGCAATTACCTACAGTAACAAGTTTGGAGGAGAAATATGCCGAGGCACACACGATGTTTTGTGTTCCCCTTGCGTTCGATACCTCTACCAGTAGGGTCATCAAGTCTCTAGTCATAAATTCTGGAATAAAAAGAAAGTTTTTTTTTATTTTTTTTTAAAATTAGGACCCTAGCCCATATGGCTGATACTGCGACCTAAAAGATCTATTGTATCTTAGGGTGTATTTTTACTCTAAGAGACGTCCCACCTCCCTGATGAAGGAAAGCACGTCCTTAGTTGCAGAGGTTTTAATATCTGCCGGCGAGCATGTTACCTTGCGGAAGATGCGCCACCTCAACCAATGCAGAGCTGGACATTCACAGAGAATGTGCTCGGATGATTCGTCATCTTCTGAGCAGAACCTGCATTCTATGTCTGGGCATAGATTGAGTTTGTTGAGGTGATATCTCAGGCCGCAATGACCTGTTAGAAAGCTGACCAGCTTCCTAATATTTTCTTTGTCTAAGTTTAGAATTTCCTTATAGGAATATGGCTTGATTAACCTCTTGGATTGTCGTAACCCTGGGACATTTTCCCAGTGGGTTAGGCGAAGATTATGCTCCCATGCGTTAATCAGCGCTGTGGCATAAGCCCAATTGACGCCACAGTAAGGTTCAGGTCCAATGAACGCAGATCCTGAGCCAGCCCTAGCTAGTTCATCTGCAGATTCGTTGCCTGCAATCCCCTGATGACCTGGAACCCATCCGAGTACCACACTATTGTGTCTAGCAAGAGATTGTAGTGCATCGTAACAGCATTTAACCGTTAAGGAGTCCATTACGTTGGACGACAGAGCTTTGAGAGCTGCCTGGCTATCTGAGAAGATGTAAATTTTTGCGCCCTTGATTCTCTTACTAAGGTTTATTCTGGCGCAGATCTCAATGGCATGGAGTTCAGCCTGGAAGACCGTGGGACACGTTCCCATAGGTATTGTGACTTTGGTATTGGGTCCAAAGACACCAGCACCCACTCCGGAGTCCATCTTTGATCCATCTGTGAACCATATCAGACCTCTAGGGTCCAGTGTAGGAACACCATTAGACCAGTCTGCACGGTCTAATATATTAACCTCAAATAACCTACCGAAACAGTATTCACTGACCATAACGTCGGGTACAGTGCAGAGCATGTCTCTTTGTGGGATTGAGTCAAGAATTTTCAGGTGTCCCACGTGGTCACCTGCCTTAAACTTGTATTCTAGTTGCAACTTGATAGCGCATCTAGCAGCCGTCTTCCTAATAAAGATTTGTAGAGGCGTGAGCCCAACGATGGCTTCTATAGCTGCCGTAGGGCAGGTACGCATGGCACCTGAGATACCGAGACAGGCTATTCTTTGTAGCTTCTGAAGCTTTGCAGCCGTTGTCCGTTCAAGTACTTTTGGCCACCATACGATGGCTGCGTACGTGATAATGGGCCTCACTATCATTGTGTATATCCAATGAATCATTTTAGGATTGAGACCCCAAGTTCTACCATAGAGGCGTCTACAGGCCCACATGGCCCTGGTGGCGCGTTCTATGGCGGACTTGATATGAGTATTCCAGTTGAGTCTTTTATCAAGGGTGACTCCGAGATATTTGACTTCACTGGAGCACACTAATGTGGTGCCTTTTATGGTGATAGGTCCCAGATTGACCAATCTTTTGTGAGTAAAAGGCACTAGAATGGTTTTGCTAGGGTTAATGGAAAGACCCTCGCTATTACACCATTCTAAAACGTGTAGTAAAGCACCCTGCATGACGCTAGAAACCGTCAAACCGTGTTTACCACTAACAATGATCGCCAGGTCATCTGCATAACCAATGGCGATGTAGCCTGATCTATAAAGATCTGCTAGGAGTCTGTCGATAACTAGTGACCACAGAAGTGGAGAAAGGACGCCCCCCTGGGGGCAACCTTTAACTGCGTTCACAGATACAGACACTTCTCCGGAGGAGGAAGTAATAATCCGACTTTCGAGCATGGCTCTAACCCATTGGTTGGTCGAATCTTCGATACCTTTGCTACTTATAGCCCTTGCTATTGAATCGTAGCCAGTGTTATCGAAAGCACCCTCAATATCCAGGAATGCACATAGGGCTATGTCCTTGGAACGTAAAGTTCCTTCTATCTTCTTGACAAGATAGTGAAGAGCGCCTTCGGTTGATTTACCTTTTCTATATGCAAATTGGCTTGAGTGTAGAGGGATGGACAAATCTAGTCGGCCTCTAATGTGAACATCAATGAGTCTCTCCATAGTTTTGAGAACAAAGGATGTTAGACTAATGGGTCTGTATGATTTAGGCAGCTCACTAGGTCTATTGCCTGGTTTAGGTATGAAGATTACATTCACCTGCCTCCAGGTAAACGGAATGTAACTCCAGTTATAGCTGGCTCTAAATAAAGCAATAATGGCCGGCAAGATGAGATCGATTGCCTTTTGCAGGAGAGCTGGAAAGATCCCATCACCACCGGGGGCTTTGAATGGTTTGAAAGAGCCTACGGCCCATCTTACCTTATCCGGACTGAATATTTTGCCAGATAAACTGTTCACTCTACTGGCGATACAGACCCTATGGTCAGATGCGTTCGAGTGTGTGCGGAATGCACAGGTGGTCGAACCAGGGAAGTGAACCTGAAGTAGGGTTCTAAGTGTATCCATTTGGTCCGACGTGTAGGTACCATCAGTCTTTTTGAGTAAACCTACACTATTTGCGTGATCCTTTACAAGTGCTTTATGGATGCGTGCCGCTACTGGCATGTCAGTTATGTTTTCACAGCATTTTCTCCATGTAGCGCGTTTGGATCGTCTTAATTCTGAATTGTATTCAGTGAGAGCGAATCTATATTCGTCCCAACTCTTCGTACGTTTTGCAACGTTGAAAAGTCTTCTAACCTTTTTCCTAATCTTAGCAAGTTGGTCATTCCACCAGGGAACCTTACGTCTACACACACTGGTTTTGGGGACGCAACTGCTATGATAGGAGGTAAGCAACACATTGTTTAATTGATAAGCTGCTTCATCTAGGTCCCACGTGGACGCAATAGATGGGATTAGCGTATCTAATTTTGAGAGGACAAGTCCTCGATACAGATTCCAGTCCGTGGATTTGGGATCGTATCTAGAAGAGTCATGTGTCAGTCTACCCGGAATGTCGAACCTGATGTGCAAGTGGTCGGACAACGAGGCTTCATCTGACACATGCCAGTTTACTACTGAGTTTGAAATAAATGGACTAGCGAGTGTGAGATCAAGTACCTCTTCGCGAATCGCATTTATGAAGGTTGGTTTAGAGCCCTTATTTACAATGTCTACACGATTACTAATAAGATATTCTAAAAGACACTCACCCCTTCTATTGATGCCACTACTGCCCCAGATCTTGTGATGCGCATTGGCATCGCAACCTATGATGTAGTGTAGGTTGCGTTTCTGGCAGTGTTGTATTAGTTCCTGGACCTCTGTGGGCGGAATATTGTCGTCGTCGCCGGGGAAATATGCCGAGGCACACACGATGTTCTGTGTTCCCCTCTCGGTCGGAACCTCTACCAGTAGGGCCACCAGGTCTCTAGTCAAAAATTCTGGAATAGAGAGAAAGTTAATAAATTTGCTTATCAAGCAGGCCGCCCTTGGCACTGACTCCCCGCATTTGTAAATTAACTTACTTGTCGTACTCCATAGACCTCTAATGTGTCCGCTGATAACCCAAGGTTCTTGGATAAGGCCAAGGGTTATATTTTCATCGGCGAACCGCTTGCTAAGGGTAGCGGACGCGCCCTTAGCGTGATGCAGGTTCGCCTGTAACACCTTAATGGTGCTCATTTAGTCCTCCTTGGAGGATCTAGCTTGTCTGAGTAGTTGGGCTTTTTTAGGGCCTTTTCCTCTGCGACAAGCAGCCAGATTTGGACGACCCAGTGGTCTGTTCCTGACCGACTCTTCTTCATGGCAGTAAGCGTGCCCACTGGCGCCGCTTGCTGGACGAGTTGAACCGGCTACGGTGCCGGTCGTTTGGGATATGTAGCTAGTGCCACCTCTACGGTAGCGATCCACAGATCTAGCTACTGTTCTGTTACCAGAACGGAAGGGACCAGCATGCCCTATGGCCCTGCTGGTTGAAGGAGTTGGTCGTGGAACCTGCTTAGTGGGCTGATTTCCGAAACCGCTATGAGCACCATGCCCAGTGGCGCTGGTGGTCGAAAGGGCAGATGTTGTTGCCGGGTTAGCTATGGTTGTTTTGGAATCGCCGGGACTAACATGCCCAGTGGCGCTGTTAGACGAGGGAGCAGGTTGGGGATCCTGTCTGTCGGACACATTTCCGCAGTCAGGTGAAGGTCCAATTACCTCCTTATCGGAGGTACCGCAGCCAGACGCTGTTATCTTATCGGTGCTCCTTAAGATCAGCTTAACCTGGCCGAAGCGGTAACTAATTTTGCCTTTACAGGTGTTTAGCCTATTCATGGAAGAGTCGTCAATAGCCATCACGAGGTGAAGGAGTGCACCATCCTTTTCCCTCTTGATAACCTTCCATGAATTGGCCTGCAGTCCAGCATTTTGGGCAGTTATAGTCGCCAAAATCTTTTCTGAGGACAGCTCCAGACTTTGTGGAAAGAACCCTCGAACAATGTGTGGTTTAGGGAAAAAACCTTCCTCCACAAGTGTCACGTTCAGTCCACTTTTGGCTCTGATCCTCTCGAAATTCGAGCGCATCCACTCAGCAGTCGCAGTGTCTGAGCATATGAACACTAGCCACCCCGATCTGTGATGTGAACCAGAAAAATGCGGCCATACGCCGCTATTGCTCATCTCGATCGAGGTGTCTATAACCGCCTCTTGAAACAGTGCCATTTGCTCAGTTGTGAGGGGTTGAGTGGACAAGTCAGTCGGGACAACACCTAACCTGATGGTACTGGCCACTTGACTGTAAGTGGGAGTTACAGGTGTAGGTCCTGCCTTGACTTTCTTGGCGACCGATTCTATTGGTGTCTGATCCTCCGATCTGACACGTTTAGTTTCGCGGTGATTAGGGGTGGCAATCTTTGAGTATGCGAGAGCGCTCTCTCTACTCTTGCCAGTACTAAGCGCATGCTTAAACCGCCTTCTTTCTTTAGAGGTCAGTTTGAAAAATCCATCCTTTTGTTGTGGGATCTGTAGGTCACCAAGCATCTTCCCAATGGAGGAGCAACCGGATTTCTCCGTGATGATACTACAGGCATCAACAATGGTGGACGCGTCAGAATCAGATGTGGCAGATTCCACATCCCCGGTTCTGACCGCAGCGGAAGGTTTCAAAGGGGCCCATGTGGCAACGCCTTCTAAACGTTCAGGGGTGTTCGGCTGCTCGACAGCAGACCGAGAAGTAGAGGCCAAGGTAGCGTTGGCCGTCGAGTGCTCAGTAGCGCCTCGGGATACAGAGGGTTGCTCAACAGCAGAACCCAAGGTTGATGCGATCTGAGATGCATCCTTCTCATTGTTTGTATTAATATTTAAAGGTATTTTGGACCCACGAGTGTCCGGGAAGGGAGGTCGCCCATGGCGGAGCCCGGTATGCCACAGGAAGGCTGACTTAAAACCGAAGGGCGCCAGGTATTCGGAGTTCGCATACTAGCGACTAAGCACCCTCTTAGCCATGCATCCATCGGCGTATGCTGGTCCACCTTGGATTAGGGATTTGATAATGGGGTTTTCTCCCCATCGTCGCTCACTTTAGCCGGCCTTATGATAATTCCACAAAACCATCAAACTGATCAGCCAGAGAGGCACAAAGCCAGTAGCAGGTTGATCTGATTGTGGGTAGTTTCCTTAACATAGGAGCCGTTGCCCGGCGGCCGCCACGAGGAGGCAGTGAGTCTTCTTGAAGCGTTGCCGATAAGGATCGTCTAAAGACTTTACCCTATCGGTTCACACCTGGCCACTTAAAAAAAAAAGAAAAAAAGAAAGTTAATATTTTTGCTGATCAAGCAGCCCGCCCTTGGCACTGACCCCCCGCATTTGTAAATTAACTTGCTTGTCGTACTTCTTGGATAAGGCCAAGGCCAAGGGTTATATCTTCATCGGTGAACCGCTTGCTAAGGGTAGCGGACGCGCGCGAGAATACATATAGCACGCACAACACGAATGGTTGTGAGAAGCTAGGCCCTGGGTCCCATCGACCTGTAGCTCCAAGGTCACTATTTTTTATTTTTTAGAGGATCTAGCTTGTCTGAGTATTTGGGCTTTTTCAGGGCCTTTTCCCTAAGCCGGATTTGGACGACCCAATGGTCTGTTCCTGACCGACTCTTCTTTTTTACAGTAAGCGTGTCCACTGGAGCCGCTTATTGGACGGGTTGAACCAGTTACAGTGCCAGTCGTACGAGACCGATTAGTACCACATCTACGGTAGTGATGCACGGATCTAGCAATCGATTTATTGGTTCTGTTGCATGCCCAATGGCCCTGCTGGTCGAAGGAGTTGGTCGTGAGACCTACTTGTTCGGCAGTATTCCGGAACCGCTGTTAGCAGAGGTTGTTGCGGAATCGCCGGGACTAACATGCCCAATGGCGCTGTTGGTCGAAGAAGTAGGTTGGGGATCCTGTATGTTGGACACGTTTCCGCAGTCAGGTGAGGGTCTGAGTTCCGCCTTATCGGAGGTTCCGGAACGCTGATATCTTGTCGGTGCTCCTCAAGATCAGCTTAACCTGGCCGAAGCGGTAACTGATTTTGCCTTTGCAGGAATTGATCCTTCTCATGGAGGCGTCGTCGACAGCCATCGCGAGGTAAAGGAGTGCACCATTCCTTTCCCTCTTGGTGACTTTCCATGAAATTGCCTGCAAGTCGGCATTTTGTGTAGTTATAGTCCATAGAATCTTTTCTGAGGACAGCTTTAGACTTTGTGGAAAGAACCCTCGGAAAATATACGGTTTCGGGAAAGATCCTTCCTCCACAAGTGTCGCGTTCAGTCTACTTTTGACTCTTATCCTCTCGAAATTCGAGCGCATCCACTCAGCAGTCGCAGTGTCTGAGCAAATAAAAACTAGCCATCCCGATGTATTACGAGTGGGTTGAGTGGACAAGTCGGTCGGGACAACACCTAACCTGATGGTACTGGCCACTTGCCTATAAGTGGAAGTATCAAGTGCAGGTCCTGCCTCGACCTTCTTGGCAACCGATTCTATTGGTGTCTGATCCTCGGATCTTACACGTTTGGCTTCGCGGTGAGTAGTGGTGGCAACCCTTGAGTAAGCGAGAGCGGTGCCATGTAATAAAGTTTAATGCAAAAACTTTCAAAAATGCAATAAAGTCCAAAATTCGTTTTGGACTTTATTCATACAATCTAATCCATTGGATTTGCTTCAAGCCACGAATTAGTTCGTATTGGAAATATTCTTTAACTTCACCATTTTCCCAATGGATGTAATTAACTAGATCTCAGTCACACATTAATGACTATTCTCCAGAACAACTTCATCAAAATCCGCTCTCAACGGCATAATTAATAGATAGATAGATAAATAATTTTATTTCATATAGTATTACAAGTCTATTTCAAGTACAATTCGTTAAACTGATCTTTCACAAGTTTACTTATATGAAAAGTTGAGACATTTTTTTTTTTTTTTTTATAAATTGCGCGCGCCAAAGGGGATATGAATACCCTTATACTGATTCAGGGCGCGGGCGTTGGGAAAAGGGGAGAGAGGAACAGAGGAGGTACCGGTGCACGTTGGCTTTGAATGTTTCAAGGTTGAAGTGATGAGGAAATACAGAGCATGGGAGATCATTCCACATACGTGTCGTTCGGCTTATAAACGAATCTCTGTATTTGACAGTACGTCCGAAATTGGGCTTGAGGGTGAACTGATGTGCATTCTTAGCGTGACGCGTATTGCGGGTGAAATTTTGAAGGGGAGGAATGCAACTGGCTATTTCACTGGAGCATTTTTTATGGAAAAAGCGATAAAACAGGGAGAGACATGCTACATTTCTCCGAAGTTCTAGAGGCGCTATGGAGCGTACAATGTCTCTATCACCTATAAGTTTTAACGCGCTATTTTGGACCCTGTCTAGAATGTGCAGAACGGTCTTGGGTGCACCAGACCAGATATGGGCGTTATATTCCAGTTTTGGGCGGATAAATGCCTTATAAATTGAGGCCAGATCAGATGGGGTGAAGTATTTCTTGCACCGCTTAAGGAATCCTAGACACTTTGCAGCATTTTTGGCGACCTCGAATATGTGATCGTTCCATCGAAGATGGTTATTAATACACATACCGAGAGTGGCAAGTCTTTCGGTTTCCGCGATGTAAGTACCATTCATGGATAATGGTTGGGGGTTTTGGTTTCGCTTGAGAGATAGAAGACAGCATTGCGTTTTGGAAGCATTAAATTCCACTCTGTTGGTTGAACCCCATTTGATAATGCTGTCGAGATCGGAATTAAATGAGTTTAGCGACAGCGTATCGTTCCTCTTCTACGGCCGAAGAGCAGGGACGTGAGTTAGGGAACGAATATGAAAAACTGAGGGTACTATCATCAGCGAAGGAATGGATTGGATTAGAGGTTGCAGACAAGAGATCATTTATAAAAATGAGAAAAAGAGTCGGAGACAAAACTGAGCCCAAACAAAACTACACAATTTGTATTGAACGCCCCGAAAGGTAATTTCTAATCCATTGAAGAAGAGTTTCATCGATGCCAAATGCACGCATTTTAGACAAAAGAGCTTGGTGCCAAACTCTGTCAAATGCCTTTGAAATATCGAGTGCAACCATCTTTGTTTCGCCAAAGTGATGGAGAGAATGGTTCCACTTCTCGGTGAGATATGCCATCAAATCACCAGTGGACCTGTTGCTACGAAAACCATACTGCCGGTCATTAATGAGTTTTCGTGATTCAAGATATTTCATAAGCTGACGATTTATCAGCGTTTCCATGACCTTGGAAAGAAGGGACGTAAGTGTAATGGGTCGGTAATTGGTCGGAGAGGAAGAATCGCTTTTTTTAGGGATAGGCTGGACAAATGCTGTTTTCCATCTTCTCGGGAAGAGCCCAAAAGAGTAGGACAGACAGAAAAGCTTACGCAGAGGTTTTGCCAGCGAGGAAGAACACCTCTTCAGAACTATAGGGTTGATACCGTCTGGGCCAGCGGATTTGTGTATGTTAATACCTTTGAGAACTCCTGCAACTGTGCGAGTGCGAAAGTGTATTTGTCCCATGGAAGATTCGACGCTCTCAAGCACAGGGACAGACAAAGCACTATCTTGCAGCGTGGAATTAGCTGCAAACTGTGCAGCAAGAAGATTAGCTTTGTCTAAGGAGCTGACAGCTGGAATGTCATTGTAAATGAGCGTTGGGATGGCAGATGAGGCAGAATTTTTAATGTTTTTTACGAATGAACAACAATTTTTACTACCTTTGGGACACTGTAGAATTTTTTGCCTCAATTTTTGGTCGTATAGGTATTTTGCACTTTGAATATGGGCATTGAAGTCTTTTCTGGCTTGTTTAAACTTCTTTCGGTTTTCCTCAGATTTGTTGGCTTTATAATACCGAAAACTTACTTCTTTCAACCTGATTGCCTCTTTACAGCTCAAGTCGAACCATGTGTTTATCTTAGGTTTAATGCTGTTTATTCTGTTAGGAATAAAGTCATTCATACCTAAGAGAATCGTGTCGGTAATCATATCAGCGGCGGCATCCACGTCATTATCGAGGAAGCATAGCGACCAGTTAAAACTCCTGAAGAAGCTATTAAGGCCGTCCCAGTTGGCTTGCTCGTATTGCCATACTTTTCTTCTGGGAGTTTGTTCTTTAACTGCGTGGTCGGAGTACGAGAATTTAGCTGATATGATGTTATGGTCAGACCGGCCTAGGGGCGCTAGTACATCAATAGTGTATTTATCAGGGTGCGAAGTAAGAAACAAGTCAAGGGTGTTGGCTGAGTGACTTGCAATGTCAGGTATACGTGTCGGCTCATTTACAAGCTGGGTCAAGTTGTTTACCTCAGCGAAAAGTTCAAAATACCTTCCTTCGGGTGTCGTCTGGCCAGAGTGCCGAAGCCAATCCGAATTGTGTATATTGAAATCGCCAGCAATAACGATTTCAGTATAAGGATACAGGGAGACAATTCGAGTGATGGAATCTGACAGCGCATCAAACTCGTTAAAAGTTGAGTTGCTGTCAGCACTAGGGCTTCTATAGATAAAGCAGTAGTGAATAATTTGAGTAGTGAACTATAGCCATTTAAAATTGAATTCCGGATTGGAACAGTGGCCATACTGTGTTGGAATTTGGTAAGCAATATCACTACGATTAAAAATGGCGAGGCCGCGGTGGGGAAAGAATAATGGCACTAAACTATATCCAGGCAGTTGCAAATCAGAAGATTCTTCTACTACCTGTGTTTCGCTAAGTGCCAAAACAGCTGGTTTATGGGATTGGGTGTGGGCGTACACATCGAAGAAATTCGTTCGAAGCCCACGTATGTTGGAAATATCCACCCTAAATTCCCTCATCACTAAAACATAAAAACACAAAAACAACTCTGACGAAACTAAGCGAAGCCGCGAAGTGTAGATCCTAATAATAGTTTTCCACAGCAAACTGTCGCAGGTGTTATGCTCAAACGACAGTCAGCTGTTGTCCGCTATACAGATAAACACTCACGGCCCGCTATGCATCATATGTTACGCCCTCTCAATCAACGCAACTGTGATAATGTATAGTACATGCGACAGTTGCGTTAATTGGAAAGCACAACAGCGAGTGAGTGGGGAGGGAGAGATGGATGACCCGGCACTGTTTTTGTTTTTGTTTTTGTTTTTTTTTGCACTACACTGCACTGATATTTGTTAGGCGCGCGCGATCGTAGTCTGTTGTTTTTTTTTTTTATTTTGTTTGATCTATTGGTTTTTTTTTTTTTTTTTTGGAATCTATTGTTTTTTGATGTGTTGTTTTTCTGTTTATTTGTTTGTTTGTAAATTAGTGTGAGACAGGCTGCGGGTGGAAGAAGCGCGTGCACCCACGTCGACAGGCAACACGGTACTCATTCTGTATTTTACTAACATAAGTAGTGAAAATAGTTTTGAATGCCACTTCAAACAGTTATTGAAATTTAAAATAAAGTTTATGAGGGGGTTTCCATAAACTACAAAGGTAATTCTTAGTAAAAAAATCAATTTACAAAGAAGAAAGATGGAGATAAAAAACTCAGTTAAATTCAAATTGTTTACTCTCTGAGCAAATTCTTACCATGCTATGGGAAATTATAGGAATAATAGTGATCGAGGTAGCCAATTATCTTCAAAATCAACGACACTACAATTTAATAGACACAGGTAGTGCTATGACTATCGTAAATACAAATAAACTTGATATGACATCGTTCCAAGTTTTATATACTCGACGAGTTGTAATAAAAAATATTAATAGTACAATAATGCAGAGTACGAACATAATTCAATTTCCCAAGCCGACGGAATGCTATAGTAACAATACGTTCATTAAAGCTTACGCCCAGAGCCTAGAAAATAAGAACTATACCATACTTCTAGGTATAAGCAAGGAAAGATACCTCTGAAAAATAAGACCATTCTAAAGATAGAGAGTGGAAACGAGTTGTCGTGCAACAGTCTAGAAGAAGGTAATCCTGACTTTGGCAGCCTCAATCGAGAAGAACAATCAGCTTAACCCACACCTCGATGATAAAACACGAAATTTATCTTAAAGAAGATAGACCAATACATTCAAAGTTGTATAGGTTACCAAAAAACACGAAGATGAAGTTGCTAAGCAGATTGTAGAAATGGAGCAACAGGGTATAATCAGGAAGAGTATGAGTAGATACGCTTCCCCGATCGTGGTTGTTACAAAGAAACCAGATAAAGATGGTCAGTTTCTGTATCGCATTTGTGTCGATTATAGAGTGTTAAATGATATCACTGAAGATGATCGTTTTTCTTTACCAAATATCTCTTTGATAAGTTAGAAAAGCAATTTATTTCTCAACTTTGGATTTAGCAAAAGGGTATCATGAAATATTGATGCATCCAAATGATATAGCAAAACTGCATTTATAACTCCACAAGGATTATACGAATATGTTCGTATGCCTTTTGGTCTTAAAAACGTACCAGCTACCTTTCAACGCTCAATGAACCACATATTACGGGAATATATAAATAAAACCTGCGTTGTCTATTTAGACGAGATTTTGATATTCTCTAAGAGAACATACATATGAAAAATCTTAGAGACATTTTTGTAATTCTGAAAAAGCATAATTTGAAATTGCAAGTTGGTAAATGTTCATTTCTTAAAAACGAAACACATCTAATTCTAAAATTCCCAGAATTGGAAAAACCATTCTGTTAAGAACACCAAAAACTGCCACGGCAACATAGGCAGCAACAGCATCGACGGTGGAAATTTCCATCATCGTGCATAGCGCACACGCACTCACCAACGGTCGAGTGCTGGGCAACGGGAAAGTGCAAGCGCAGCTGGCAAAGATATACACAGCTGCGCAACAGCACAATAGTAGCACTCTTAGCGCAGACATGAGAGCGTGCGGTCGTGCAAACATACAGTCCACAGAGCGAGCAATACAAATTATTATTTATCATAATAATTCAAATAATTATAGAGCTATCGAACATTTGGTCCAATCGAGCTAAATAATAATTAGCGAAAATAAAAATAAATAAATAAAAATTAATTTTTTTTAAATTTTTTTCTAAATTCAGTAATTTAGTTCAGTTACTCGAGCATTTTATTTATTTTTTTTTAATTTTTATTTTATTGTTTTTTTTGTGTGCATATAGAGCTAATTGCTCGATTCTTTTGTGCGTTCGTAGCTATTTTCGAAGGGTCGACCTGAATTGCTACGGACATACGGTGCTACGGCAGAGCTAAGATAAAGAAAAAAAAATAAAGGCAACGAACGATGGGTGATATAGCTATACCGCTGTGGGGATTTCTTGGCGATGTCGATTCAGGGCAGGAACGACAAGGTACGGAGCTGGAAACTGTGTGCTAATTGCCTGAGGAGCGGGCACCCGTCACATGCATGTCCCTCCGGAGCTTGTCGCAGGTGCAACAAAAAACACAACAGCGAGCTTTGTCAGGAGCAATCAACCGCCGCATCCAGCCTAGCGGTGGTAGTCCCAAAGGAGCAAGGATTGCCAGTCATGTTACAAGCCGGCAACAGCCCGGACCAATAATAATCAGAGCCACACGATCCACCATCAACAGAGCCGAAGACTGACCCTCGCGCCACACCTTCCCAACGCGCGAACAACGTGCAGAGCAAACGACACAGCTACAAAGATAGAGCATCGGAGTACAAAAGTCGTAAGCGCACTATTTGCAAACGCTCTCGTCAAAATCAGAGCTGGAGAGGGACCTGCCATGGAGCAAGAGCGCTGCTGGACAGCGCAAGCCAGACCAGTCTCATCACCATCACCGGACAGTGCGTCCAGAGCATGTGCATAAAAACGCGCAAACGTGACCTCTTGGTGCGCGGAATCACCTCCAAGGCCAACGTGCGGCTAGCAGGAACGGCAGAAGTGGACATTATATCTGGAGCAGATCCAACATTTGCGCTGAGCTGCGAAATGTGCGTGATTCCCAGAATATCTTCATGCCTTCCTGGGAAAATTTTACCGCTAGTGCGTAGCGCCGACGTCAAAACGAGCACTCGACATTGGCGCGACCAGTGCAAATATTGTGCATCCTTCCCAAGCAAGATCCTCCGACAATAATTGAAGATTAACCTTCAATTAAGGGGGGGGGGGGGAATGTTAAGAACACCAAAAACTGCCACGGCAACATAGGCAGCAACAGCATCGACGGTGGAAATTTCCATCATCGTGCATAGCGCACACGCACTCACCAACGGTCGAGTGCTGGGCAACGGGAAAGTGCAAGCGCAGCTGGCAAAGATATACACAGCTGCGCAACAGCACAATAGTGGCACTCTTTGTGCAGACTCCAGATGGTGCGGTTGTGCAAACATACAGACCACAGAGCGAGCAATACAGAAATTATTATTTATCATAATAATTTAAACAATTACAGAGCTATTGAACCCATTCCATCTATACACCGATGCAAGTAACTTCGCAATCGGAGCTGTCCTCACACAGGCAAAACAGCCGGTTTGTTATATTTCAAGGACTCTTAACGAGCATGAAGGAAAGTATTCAGTGACTGATAAAGAATTTCTAGCCACTGTGTGGAGTGTATCTAAATTAAGAGTGTATTAAATTAAGGGGGAATAAGTTCAAGATCATTACCGACCATCTTCCTATAAAATATCTAAATAAAAAAATAGAATGGTGCCGAATTCTCTCAGCGCAACCAAAGGTGGTTACTTAAATTGCAGGAGTTCGACTATGAGATCGAATATCTCAATATATCAGAATATCAGAATTGGAAAAACCATTCTGTTAAGAACACCAAAAACTGCCACGGCAACATAGGCAGCAACAGCATCGACGGTGGAAATTTCCATCATCGTGCATAGCGCACACGCACTCACCAACGGTCGAGTGCTGGGCAACGGGAAAGTGCAAGCGCAGCTGGCAAAGATATACACAGCTGCGCAACAGCACAATAGTAGCACTCTTAGCGCAGACATGAGAGCGTGCGGTCGTGCAAACATACAGTCCACAGAGCGAGCAATACAAATTATTATTTATCATAATAATTCAAATAATTATAGAGCTATCGAACATTTGGTCCAATCGAGCTAAATAATAATTAGCGAAAATAAAAATAAATAAATAAAAATTAATTTTTTTTAAATTTTTTTTTAAATTCAGTAATTTAGTTCAGTTACTCGAGCATTTTATTTATTTTTTTTTAATTTTTATTTTATTGTTTTTTTTGTGTGCATATAGAGCTAATTGCTCGATTCTTTTGTGCGTTCGTAGCTATTTTCGAAGGGTCGACCTGAATTGCTACGGACATACGGTGCTACGGCAGAGCTAAGATAAAGAAAAAAAAATAAAGGCAACGAACGATGGGTGATATAGCTATACCGCTGTGGGGATTTCTTGGCGATGTCGATTCAGGGCAGGAACGACAAGGTACGGAGCTGGAAACTGTGTGCTAATTGCCTGAGGAGCGGGCACCCGTCACATGCATGTCCCTCCGGAGCTTGTCGCAGGTGCAACAAAAAACACAACAGCGAGCTTTGTCAGGAGCAATCAACCGCCGCATCCAGCCTAGCGGTGGTAGTCCCAAAGGAGCAAGGATTGCCAGTCATGTTACAAGCCGGCAACAGCCCGGACCAATAATAATCAGAGCCACACGATCCACCATCAACAGAGCCGAAGACTGACCCTCGCGCCACACCTTCCCAACGCGCGAACAACGTGCAGAGCAAACGACACAGCTACAAAGATAGAGCATCGGAGTACAAAAGTCGTAAGCGCACTATTTGCAAACGCTCTCGTCAAAATCAGAGCTGGAGAGGGACCTGCCATGGAGCAAGAGCGCTGCTGGACAGCGCAAGCCAGACCAGTCTCATCACCATCACCGGACAGTGCGTCCAGAGCATGTGCATAAAAACGCGCAAACGTGACCTCTTGGTGCGCGGAATCACCTCCAAGGCCAACGTGCGGCTAGCAGGAACGGCAGAAGTGGACATTATATCTGGAGCAGATCCAACATTTGCGCTGAGCTGCGAAATGTGCGTGATTCCCAGAATATCTTCATGCCTTCCTGGGAAAATTTTACCGCTAGTGCGTAGCGCCGACGTCAAAACGAGCACTCGACATTGGCGCGACCAGTGCAAATATTGTGCATCCTTCCCAAGCAAGATCCTCCGACAATAATTGAAGATTAACCTTCAATTAAGGGGGGGGGGGGGAATGTTAAGAACACCAAAAACTGCCACGGCAACATAGGCAGCAACAGCATCGACGGTGGAAATTTCCATCATCGTGCATAGCGCACACGCACTCACCAACGGTCGAGTGCTGGGCAACGGGAAAGTGCAAGCGCAGCTGGCAAAGATATACACAGCTGCGCAACAGCACAATAGTGGCACTCTTTGTGCAGACTCCAGATGGTGCGGTTGTGCAAACATACAGACCACAGAGCGAGCAATACAGAAATTATTATTTATCATAATAATTTAAACAATTACAGAGCTATTGAACCCATTCCATCTATACACCGATGCAAGTAACTTCGCAATCGGAGCTGTCCTCACACAGGCAAAACAGCCGGTTTGTTATATTTCAAGGACTCTTAACGAGCATGAAGGAAAGTATTCAGTGACTGATAAAGAATTTCTAGCCACTGTGTGGAGTGTATCTAAATTAAGAGTGTATTAAATTAAGGGGGAATAAGTTCAAGATCATTACCGACCATCTTCCTATAAAATATCTAAATAAAAAAATAGAATGGTGCCGAATTCTCTCAGCGCAACCAAAGGTGGTTACTTAAATTGCAGGAGTTCGACTATGAGATCGAATATCTCAAGGGGCAAGAGAATATAGTTGCCGATTTTCTAAGTAGAAATGAAGAAGCAAGCTTGGAAGTTAACCAAATGTTAGACAACGAAACATATATTTAGGAAGGGAGGAACAACTTGATCACATTAATATCAAAGAAGGTATAGTCAATATATACAAACAACAAATCATCATAAATTACGATAAGGAACCGAAAATCGAAACACTTCATGGTAAGAGAATTTTGTATATTAAAGCCTCAGATCCTATAGGAATAATAACGGACCAACTTAAAGAAATAGATCAAGGAACAATTGGCATTTATTCTGAAGTAACAGAGCCGGATTATAATAAAGTCCAGCAAATAATTATAAATCTATATGCCGGAATCAGGAGAGTAAAATGTGTGAAACTGACACGGAGAGTAAGCGATCTTAGAACAGAGGATGAAGCCAGAAAACAGATATCCCTTTATCAAATTAGAGAAAGTCAATACTCAGGGATTATGGAATCCTATAACACACTGAAAAAATAAATTTATTATCCTAACCTTACTCGAGTAACTACACAGATAATAAATAATCGCGATATCTGCCAGAAAGTTAAATATGAGAGGAAACCGATACAAGAAAAATTCAAGTTGACAGAGACTCCTAACCAACCTAATGAAATAATTCATATAGATATCTACCATTTCCACAAACACATATTCCTAACGATGATTGATAAATTAACAAAGACTTGAAAGTAAAAACCACATTCACAAAACAGACTTTATCACTGAACATTTAACTAGAGTAGGATCACAAAAAAAAATTATCACAGATAATACTTGCATAGTACCATAGCCGAGATTTTACTTACCATGAACCAGGAAGAATCTGTAAATGCAAAGATGTTTAGAGCTTTTCAGATTTATTACCACCTGAGCAAGTCCAACATACATATATAGGAGCAGTAGTGAAGAGATTTGAAAATAGGACAACAAATGATATAAACAAAAGGAATCAAGACAGGCAAGATTATGCAGAGACCAGTTAAGTAGGTTATATCAAAAATTACAAACATGTAAGGCATAAGAATGAGCTTAATTTTAGATTGAAAAAGCTAGATAGGGTACATACAATAAATATTAAACGACCAAGACAATTTGCAAATTCTCCCACTGATGTTAATCTTCCTAACGATGACAACCAACCTAGTACAAGCGGCACTGGTAATAACACAAATCGAGAGTAACAGCGGATGCACGATGATAAATATGGGGGAGGGGGAGATTATCAACCATATATATATGTTTTCGTATACATATGTATATATATTCATTGGCGAGTGTCCTTCATTTCGTTGCAACGTATTACATATTTCTTTCAATTCATTTAGCGCTACTTCTTTTACGGGAACCCTTTTTAATTCTAATGCAAGCTTCTCCACAGTGGTAACGTGGTTCACTAGATTGTCGCTCCTTCCTACAATAACTACATTTTATTCATTTCAGTAATACTATTATTAATTTTATCACCACTCGTTAGTTCAAATCTAAGTTTTTTCATATTCCCCACATCAGTTATGGATCCCACATTTAAAGGTGATCAGTTTTCTGCTGAGATGTACAGATCACGTTTTTATTATTATCTTCACTGGCAATCTTTTGTGCCATACCCCTTGTTATTGCCATAATCTGCTATTTGGAGTCAACATCATTGTGGCTATTATTAATATTTTCTACCATGTCACTATCAATTTAAGTACTTCCTCGAATACCTAAGACAATCCATTTGAAAAGCTCAATCGCAACCTACAAAGTTCGAGTGGTTCCACATATGTACATCACTCTTCTCAAGTTCACATGTGTAGACACAAACCTGGTTGTGCGATAAGCTAGGCGACGTATGTATGTCATATAGCTATTTCGGTAGATTGTAGCAATTTTCATGAAAATATAAGGAAAACGCAGTTCCCCATATGACCGATGGGGGCGCTGACCGCAGGTCATAGATTGTATCCCGCTAGATGGCACTAGCAGACGGTTCCAGTTCGTGTTGCAGGTGCGTGTACATGGTAATAAGTCTCATAAATAGAGGGAACAAATATATATGTACTCTAGGTGGTCGGATGAACTCAGTACATGCAATTACCTAAAGTAACAAGTAACAAGTTTGGAGAAGAAATATGCCGAGGCACACACGATGTTTTGTGTTCCCCTTGCGTTCGAAACCTCTACCAGTAGGGCCACCAAGTCTCTAGTCATAAATTCTGGAATAAAAAGAAAGTTAATATTTTTGCTGATCAAGCAGACCGCCCTTGGCACTGACCCCCCGCATTTGTAAATTAACTTGCTTGTCGTACTTTTTAGACCTCTAATATGTCCGCTGATAACCCAAGGTTCTTGGATAAGGCCAAGGGTTATATCTTCATCGGTGAACCGCTTGCTAAGGGTAGCGCGCGAGAATACATATAGCACGCACAACACGAATGGTTGTGAGAAGCTAGGCCCTGGGTCCCATCGACCTTTAGCGCCAAGGTCGCTATTTTTTATTTTTTAGAGGATCTAGCTTGTCTGAGTACTTGGGCTTTTTTAGGGCCTTTTCCCTAAGCCGGACTTGGGCAACCCAATGGTCTGTTCCTGACCGACTCTTCTTTTTTACAGTAAGCGTGTCCACTGGCGCCGCTTATTGGACGGGTTGAACCAGTTACAGTGCCGGTCGTACGAGACAGATTCGTACCACCTCTACGGTAGTGATGCACGGATCTAGCAATCGATTATTAATTCTGTTGCATGCCCAATGGCCCTGCTGGTCGAAGGAGTTGGTCGTGAGACCTACTTGTTCGGCAGTATTCCGGAGCCGCTGTTAGCAGAGGTTGTTGCGGAATCGCCGGGACTAACATGCCCATTGGTCGAAGAAGTAGGTTGGGGATCCTGTATGTTGGACACCTTTCCGCAGTCAGGTGAGGGTCTGAGTTCCACCTTATCGGAGGTTCCGGAACGCTGATATCTTATCGGTGCTCCTAAAGATCAGCTTAACCTGGCCGAAGCGGTAACCGATTTTGCCTTTGCAGGAATTGATCCTTCTCATGGAGGCGTCGTCGACGGCCATCGCGAGGTAAAGGAGTGCACCATTACTTTCCTTCTTGGTGACATTTTGTGCATTTTGTGTAGTTATAGTCGCCAGAATCTTTTCTCAGGACAGCTCTAGACTTTGTAGAAAGAACCCTCGGAAAATATACGGTTTCGGGAAAGATCCTTCCTCCACAAGTGTCGCGTTCAGTCTACTTTTGACTCTTATCCTCTCGAAATTCGAGCGCATCCACTTAGCAGTCGCAGTGTCTGAGCAAATAAAACAAACCAGTTTTATTATTATTATTTATGAGTGGGTTGAGTGGACAAGTCGGTCGGGACAACACCTAACCTGATGGTACTGGCCACTTGCCTATAAGTGGAAGTATCAAGTGCAGGTCCTGCCTTGACCTTCTTGGCAACCGATTCTATTGGTGTCTGATCCTCGGATCTTACACGTTTGGCTTCGCGGTGAGAAGTGGTGGCAACTCTTGAGTAAGCGAGAGCGGTGCCATGTAATAAAGTTTAATGCAAAAAGGCCCAAAACGTGATTTTGGACCTTATTGCACTTTCAAAAATGCAATAAAGTCCAAAATTCGTTTGTCTAAAATTCGTTTTGGACTTTATTCATACAATCTAATCAATTGGATTTGACTCAAGCCACGAATTAGTTCGTATGGGAAATATTCTTTAACTTCACCATTTTCCCAATGGATGTAATTAACTAGATCTCAGTCACACATTAATGACTATTCGCAAGAACAACTTCATCAAAATCCGCTTTCAACGGCATAATTGTTTGCTCTCTGAGCAAATTCTTACCATGCTGGGGGAAATTATAATAACCCGGGGAATTTTATTAATAATAGTGATCGAGGTAGCCACTAATCTTCAAAATCAACGACACTACAATTTAATAGACACAGGTAGTGCTATGACTATCGTAAATACAAATAAACTTGACATGACATCGTTCCAAGTTTTAGATACTCGATGAGTTGTAATAAAAATCGATGATAAAACACGAAATTTATCTTAAAGAAGATAGACCAATACATTCAAAGTTGTATAGGTTACCAAAAAAACACGAAGATGAAGTTGCTAAGCAGATTGTAGAAATGGAGCAACAGGGTATAATCAGGAAGAGTATGAGTAGATACGCTTCCCCGATCGTGGTTGTTGCAAAGAAACCAGATAAAGATGGTCAGTTGCTGTATCGCATTTGTGTCGATTATAGAGCGTTAAATGATATCACTGAAGATGATCGTTTTTCTTTACCAAATATCTCTTTGATAAGTTAGAAAAGCAGTTTGTTTCTCAACTTTGGATTTAGCAAAAGGGTATCATCAAATATTAATGCATCCAAATGATATAGCAAAAACTGCATTTATAACTCCACAAGGATTATACGAATATGTTCGTATGCCTTTTGGGCTTAAAAACGCACCAGCTACCTTTCAACGCTCAATGAACCACATATTACGGGAATATATAAATAAAACCGGCGTTGTCTATTTAGACGAGATTTTGATATTCTCTAAAAGAACATATGAAAAATCTTAGAGACATTTTTGTAATTCTGAAAAAGCATAATTTGAAATTGCAAGTTGGTAAATGTTCATTTCTTAAAAACGAAACCCAGTTTTTAGGGAACGTTCTGACCGAAGAGGGCATAATGCCAAACCCTGACAAAGTAGGTACAATAAAAAATCTTTCACTCCCTCAAACGGAGAAACAACTTAGAAGTTTTTTAGGAACTTCGGGATATTACAGAAAATTCATACAAGATTATGCAAAAATAGCATATCCAATGACAAGGTACCTTAAAAAACACTAAGATAAACGTTAATGACCTCGAATATGTAAATGCCTTTAAAACACTCAAACTTAACTTGATAACACATCCAATTCTAAAATTCCCAGAATTGGAAATTTTAGCTGTCCTCACACAGGCAAAACAGCCGGTTTGTTATATTTCAAGGACTCTTAACGAGCATGAAGGAAAGTATTCAGTGACTGATAAAGAATTTCTAGCCACTGTGTGGAGTGTATCTAAATTAAGAGTGTATTATATTGAGGGGGAATAAGTTCAAGATCATTACCGACCATCTTCCTATAAAATATCTAAATAAAAAATAGAATGGTGCCGATTTCTCTCAGCGCAACCAAAGGTGGTTACTTAAATTGCAGGAGTTCGACTATGAGATCGAATATCTCAAGGGGCAAGAGAATAAAGTTGCCGATTTTCTAAGTAGAATTGAAGAAGCAAGCTTGGAAGTTAGCCAAATGTCAGACAACGAAACAATATATTTAGGAAGGGAGGAACAACTTGATCACATTCCTATTAAAGAAGGTATAGTCAATATATACAAACAACAAATCATAATAAATTACGATAAGGAACCGAAAATCGAAACACTTCATGGTAAGAGAATTTTGTATATTAAAGCCTCAGATCCTATAGGAATAATAACGGACCAATTTAAAGAAATAGATCAAGGAACAATTGGCATTTATTCTGAAGTAACAGAGCCGGATTATAATAAAGTCCAGTAAATAATTATAAATCTATATGCCGGAAACAGGAGAGTAAAATGTGTAGAAAACAGATATCCCTCTATCTAATTAGAGAAAGTCAATACTCAGGGATTATGGAATCTTATAACACACTGAAAAATAAATTTATTATCCTAAACTTACTCGAATAATTACACAGATAATAAATAATTCCAATATCTGCCAGAAAGTTAAATATGAGAGGAAACCGATACAAGAAAAATTCAAGTTAACAGAGACTCCTAACCAACCTAATGAAATATGTAATTCATATAGATATCTACCATTTCCACAAACACATATTCCTAACGATGATTGATAAATTTACAAAGAAAGGGTATGTGTACAGACTTGAAAGTAAAAACCACATTCACAAAGCAGACTTTATCACTGAACATTTAACTAGAGTAGGCTCGCCAAAAAAAATTATCACAGATAACGAGTGTATATTAGAGATTACTTTAGAGAACGAAATATTGACGTACATTATACTAATTGAAATGCACATACAGGTTACGCTGACATAGAACACTTGCATAGTACCATAGCCGAGATTTTACTTACCATGAACCAGGAAGAATCAGTAAATGCAAAGATGTTTAGAGCTTTTCAGATTTATTACCAAAGGTATCATACTACGATAGGCAGGTCACCTGAGCAAGTCCAACATACGAGTATAGAAGCAGTAGTAAAGAGACTTGGAAATAGGAAAACAAATGATATAAACAAAAGGAATCAAGACAGGGAAGATTATACAGAGACCAGTTAAGTAGGTTATATCAAAAATTACGAACATGTAAGGCATAAGAATGAGCTTAATTTTAGATTGAAAAAGCTAGATAGGGTACATACAATAAATATAATTTCCTAACGATGACAACCAACCTAGTACAAGCGGCACTGGTAATAACACCAATCGAGAGTAACAGCGGATGCACGATGATAAATATGGGGGAGGGGGAGATTATCAACCATATATATATATTTTCGAATACATATATATATTCATTGGCGAGTGTCCTTCATTTCGTTGCAACGTATTACATATTTCTTTCAATTCACTTAGCGCTACTTCTTTTACGGGAACCCTTTTTAATTCTAGTGCAAGCTTCTCCACAGTGGTAACGTGTTTCACTAGATTGTCGCTCCTTCCTACAATAACTACATTTTATTCATTTCAGTAATACTATTATTAATTTTATCACCACTCGTTAGTTCAAATCTAAATTTTTTCATATTCCGCACATCAGTTATGGATCCCACATTTAAAGGTTATCAGTTTTCTGCTGAGATGTACAGATCACGTTTTTATTATTATCTTCACTGGCAATCTTTTGTGCTATACCCCTTGTTATTGCCATAATCTGCTATTTGGAGTCAACATCATTGTGGCTATTATTAATATTTTCTACCATGTCACTATCAATTTAAGTACTTCCTCGAATACCTAAGACATTCCATTTGAAAAGCTCAATCGCAACCTACAGTTCATTACTACAAAGTTCGAGTCGTTCCACATATGTACATCATCAAAATCCGCTTTCAACGGCATAATTGTTTACTCTCTGAGCAAATTTTTACCATGCTGGGGGAAATTATAGGAACCCGGGGAATTTTAGGAATAATTGTGATCGAGGTAGCCACTAATCTTCAAAATCAACGACACTACAATTTAATAGACACATGTAGTGCTATGACTATCGTAAATACAAATAAACTTGACATGACATCGTTCCAAGTTTTAGATACTCGACGAGTTGTAATAAAAATTATTAATAGTACAATAACGCAGAGTACGAACATAATTCAATTTCCCATGCCGACGGAATGCTACAGTAACAATACGTTCATTAAAGCTTACGCCCAGAGCCTAGAAAATAAGAACTATACCATACTTCTAGGTATGAGCAAGGAAAGTTACCTCTGAAAAATAAGACCATTCTAAAGATAGAGAGTGGAAAAGAGTTGTCGTGCAACAGTCTAGAAGAAGGTAATCCTGACTTTGGCAGCCTCAATCGAGAAGAACAATCAGCTTAACCCACACCTCGATGATAAAACACGAAATTTATCTTAAAGAAGATAGACCAATACATTCAAAGTTGTATAGGTTACCAAAAAAACACGAAGATGAAGTTGCTAAGCAGATTGTAGAAATGGAGCAACAGGGTATAATCAGGAAGAGTATGAGTAGATACGCTTCCCCGATCGTGGTTGTTGCAAAGAAACCAGATAAAGATGGTCAGTTGCTGTATCGCATTTGTGTCGATTATAGAGCGTTAAATGATATCACTGAAGATGATCGTTTTTCTTTACCAAATATCTCTTTGATAAGTTAGAAAAGCAGTTTGTTTCTCAACTTTGGATTTAGCAAAAGGGTATCATCAAATATTAATGCATCCAAATGATATAGCAAAAACTGCATTTATAACTCCACAAGGATTATACGAATATGTTCGTATGCCTTTTGGGCTTAAAAACGCACCCGCTACCTTTCAACGCTCAATGAACCACATATTACGGGAATATATAAATAAAACCGGCGTTGTCTATTTAGACGAGATTTTGATATTCTCTAAAAGAACATATGAAAAATCTTAGAGACATTTTTGTAATTCTGAAAAAGCATAATTTGAAATTGCAAGTTGGTAAATGTTCATTTCTTAAAAACGAAACCCAGCTTTTAGGGAACGTTCTGACCGAAGAGGGCATAATGCCAAACCCTGACAAAGTAGGTACAATAAAAAATCTTTCACTCCCTCAAACGGAGAAACAACTTAGAAGTTTTTTAGGAACTTCGGGATATTACAGAAAATTCATACAAGATTATGCAAAAATAGCATATCCAATGACAAGGTACCTTAAAAAACACTAAGATAAACGTTAATGACCTCGAATATGTAAATGCCTTTAAAACACTCAAACTTAACTTGATAACACATCCAATTCTAAAATTCCCAGAATTGGAAATTTTAGCTGTCCTCACACAGGCAAAACAGCCGGTTTGTTATATTTCAAAGACTCTTAACGAGCATGAAGGAAAGTATTCAGTGACTGATAAAGAATTTCTAGCCACTGTGTGGAGTGTATCTAAATTAAGAGTGTATTATATTGAGGGGGAATAAGTTCAAGATCATTACCGACCATCTTCCTATAAAATATCTAAATAAAAAATAGAATGGTGCCGATTTCTCTCAGCGCAACCAAAGGTGGTTACTTAAATTGCAGGAGTTCGACTATGAGATCGAATATCTCAAGGGGCAAGAGAATAAAGTTGCCGATTTTCTAAGTAGAATTGAAGAAGCAAGCTTGGAAGTTAGCCAAATGTCAGACAACGAAACAATATATTAAGGAAGGGAGGAACAACTTGATCACATTCCTTTTAAAGAAGGTATAGTCAATATATACAAACAACAAATCATAATAAATTACGATAAGGAACCGAAAATCGAAACACTTCATGGTAAGAGAATTTTGTATATTAAAGCCTCAGATCCTATAGGAATAATAACGGACCAATTTAAAGAAATAGATCAAGGAACAATTGGCATTTATTCTGAAGTAACAGAGCCGGATTATAATAAAGTCCAGTAAATAATTATAAATCTATATGCCGGAAACAGGAGAGTAAAATGTGTAGAAAACAGATATCCCTCTATCAAATTAGAGAAAGTCAATACTCAGGGATTATGGAATCTTATAACACACTGAAAAAATAAATTTATTATCCTAAACTTACTCGAATAATTACACAGATAATAAATAATTGCGATATCTGCCAGAAAGTTAAATATGAGAGGAAACCGATACAAGAAAAATTCAAGTTAACAGAGACTCCTAACCAACCTAATGAAATAATTCATATAGATATCTACCATTTCCACAAACACATATTCCTAACGATGATTGATAAATTTACAAAGAAAGGGTATGTGTACAGACTTGAAAGTAAAAACCACATTCACAAAGCAGACTTTATCACTGAACATTTAACTAGAGTAGGCTCGCCAAAAAAAATTATCACAGATAACGAGTGTATATTTGAGATTACTTTAGAGAACGAAATATTGACGTACATTATACTAATTGAAATGCACATACAGGTTACGCTGACATAGAACACTTGCATAGTACCATAGCCGAGATTTTACTTACCATGAACCAGGAAGAATCAGTAAATGCAAAGATGTTTAGAGCTTTTCAGATTTATTACCAAAGGTATCATACTACGATAGGCAGGTCACCTGAGCAAGTCCAACATACGAGTATAGAAGCAGTAGTAAAGAGACTTGGAAATAGGAAAACAAATGATATAAACAAAAGGAATCAAGACAGGGAAGATTATACAGAGACCAGTTAAGTAGGTTATATCAAAAATTACGAACATGTAAGGCATAAGAATGAGCTTAATTTTAGATTGAAAAAGCTAGATAGGGTACATACAATAAATATAATCTTCCTAACGATGACAACCAACCTAGTACAAGCGGCACTGGTAATAACACCAATCGAGAGTAACAGCGGATGCACGATGATAAATATGGGGGAGGGGGAGATTATCAACCATATATATATATTTTCGTATACATATATATATTCATTGGCGAGTGTCCTTCATTTCGTTGCAACGTATTACATATTTCTTTCAATTCACTTAGCGCTACTTCTTTTACGGGAACCCTTTTTAATTCTAGTGCAAGCTTCTCCACAGTGGTAACGTGTTTCACTAGATTGTCGCTCCTTCCTACAATAACTACATTTTATTCATTTCAGTAATACTATTATTAATTTTATCACCACTCGTTAGTTCAAATCTAAATTTTTTCATATTCCGCACATCAGTTATGGATCCCACATTTAAAGGTTATCAGTTTTCTGCTGAGATGTACAGATCACGTTTTTATTATTATCTTCACTGGCAATCTTTTGTGCCATACCCCTTGTTATTGCCATAATCTGCTATTTGGAGTCAACATCATTGTGGCTATTATTAATATTTTCTACCATGTCACTATCAATTTAAGTACTTCCTCGAATACCTAAGACATTCCATTTGAAAAGCTCAATCGCAACCTACAGTTCATTACTACAAAGTTCGAGTCGTTCCACATATGTACATCACTCTTCTCAAGTTCACATGTGTTCGTCAGAATCGGCAGCGTTAACAGACCACTGGACCAGTCCTAGAAAGTAAAATCACAAACTTCAAGATCAATTTCAAAGGAACTCCGACCGAAGTATCAGTTCGCATTTATTTTATAAATAAACTGAAATTGTTGTGAATCACATAATTTTTTTTGCGAAGTTTCTTCCACAATTAGATTAATATTCGTTTCTATATCTACGGAACAAACTATTCCACTTACAAAATGTATACATTGGAGTCTGACATACAGATGCTTGGGTACTGTCAATTAAATAGTAGTTTATCATACTTTCCTACCACGTAATACTACAATTTTCATGAAAATATAAGGAAAACGCAGTTCCCCATATGACCGATGGGGGCGCTGAACGCAGGTCATAGATTGTATCCCGCTAGATGGCACCAGCAGACGGTACGTGTTGCAGGTGCGTGTACATGGTAATAAGTCTCATAAATAGAGGGATCAAATATATATGTACTCTAGGTGGTCGGATGAACTCAGTACATGCAATTACCTAAAGTAACAAGTAACAAGTTTGGAGAAGATATATGCCGAGGCACACACGATGTTTTGTGTTCCCCTTGCGTTCGATACCTCTACCAGTAGGGCCACCAAGTCTCTAGTCATAAATTCTGGAATAAAAAGAAAGTTAATATTTTTGCTGATCAAGCAGCCCGCCCTTGGCACTGACCCCCCGCATTTGTAAATTAACTTGCTTGTCGTACTTCTTAGACCTCTAATATGTCCGCTGATAACCCAAGGTTCTTGGATAAGGCCAAGGGTTATATCTTCATCGGTGAACCGCTTGCTAAGGGTAGCGGACGCGCGCGAGAATACATATAGCACGCACAACACGAATGGTTGTGAGAAGCTAGGCCCTGGGTCCCATCGACCTGTAGCTCCAAGGTCACTATTTTTTATTTTTTAGAGGATCTAGCTTGTCTGAGTATTTGGGCTTTTTTAGGGCCTTTTCCCTAAGCCGGATTTGGACGACCCAATGGTCTGTTCCTGACCGACTCTTCTTTTTTACAGTAAGCGTGTCCACTGGAGCCGCTTATTGGACGGGTTGAACCAGTTACAGTGCCAGTCGTACGAGACCGATTAGTACCACCTCTACGGTAGTGATGCACGGATCTAGCAATCGATTTATTGGTTCTGTTGCATGCCCAATGGCCCTGCTGGTCGAAGGAGTTGGTCGTGAGACCTACTTGTTCGGCACTATTCCGGAACCACTGTTAGTAGAGGTTGTTGCGGAATCGCCGGGACTAGCATGCCCAATGGCGCTGTTGGTCGAATAAGTAGGTTGGGGATCCTGTATGTTCGACACGTTTCCGCAGTCAGGTGAGGGTCTGAGTTCCACCTTATCGGAGGTTCCGGAACGCTGATATCTTGTCGGTGCTAGTCAAGATCAGCTTAACCTGGCCGAAGCGGTAATTGATTTTGCCTTTGCAGGAATTGATCCTTCTCATGGAGGCGTCGTCGACAGCCATCACGAAGTAAAGGAGTGCACCATTCCTTTCCCTCTTGGTGACTTTCCATGAAATTGCCTGCAAGTCGGCATTTTGTGTAGTTATAGTCGCCAGAATCTTTTCTGAGGACAGCTCTAGACTTTGTGGAAATAACCCTCGGAAAATATACGGTTTCGGGAAAGATCCTTCCTCCACAAGTGTCGCCTTCAGTCTACTTTTGACTCTTATCCTCTCGAAATTCGAGCGCATCCACTCAGCAGTCGCAGTGTCTGAGCAAATAAAAACTAGCCATCCCGATGTATTACGAGTGGGTTGAGTGGACAAGTCGGTCGGGACAACACCTAACCTGATGGTACTGGCCACTTGCCTATAAGTGGAAGTATCAAGTGCAGGTCCTGCCTTGACCTTCTTAGCAACCGATTCTATTGGTGTCTGATCCTCGGACCTTACACGTTTGGCTTCGCGGTGAGATGTGGTGGCAACCCTTGAGTAAGCGAGAGCGGTGCCATGTAATAAAGTTTAATGCAAAAACTTTCAAAAATGCAATAAAGTCCAAAATTCGTTTTGGACTTTATTCATACAATCTAATCCATTGGATTTGCCTCAAGCCACGAATTAGTTCGTATTCGAAATATTCTTTAACTTCACCATTTTCCCAATGGATGTAATTAACTAGATCTCAGTCACACATTAATGACTATTCGCAAGAACAACTTCATCAAAATCCGCTTTCAATGGCATAATTGTTTGCTCTCTGAGCAAATTCTTACCATGCTGGGGGAAATTATAGGAACCCGGGGAATTTTAGGAATAATAGTGATCGAGGTAGCCACTAATCTTCAAAATCAACGACACTACATTTTAATAGACACATGTAGTGCTATGACTATCGTAAATACAAATAAACTTGACATGACATCGTACCGAGTTTTAGATACTCGACGAGTTGAAATAAAAATTATTAATAGTACAATAACGCAGAGTACGAACATAATTCAATTTCCCGTGCCGACGAAATGCTATAGTAACAATGCGTTCATTAAAGCTTACGCCCAGAGCCTAGAAAATAAGAACTATACCATACTTCTAGGTATGAGCAAGGAAAGATGCCTCTGAAAAATAAGACCATTCTAAAGATAGAGAGTGGACAAGAGTTGTCGTGCAACAGTCTAGAAGAAGTTAATCCTGACTTCGGCAGCCTCAATCGAGAAGAACAATCAGCTTAACCCACACCTCGATGATAAAACACGAAATTTATCTTAAAGAAGATAGACCAATACATTCAAAGTTGTATAGGTTACCAAAAAAACACGAAGATGAAGTTGCTAAGCAGATTGTAGAAATGGAGCAACAGGGTATAATCAGGAAGAGTATGAGTAGATACGCTTCCCCGATCGTGGTTGTTGCAAAGAAACCAGATAAAGATGGTCAGTTGCTGTATCGCATTTGTGTCGATTATAGAGCGTTAAATGATATCACTGAAGATGATCGTTTTTCTTTACCAAATATCTCTTTGATAAGTTAGAAAAAGCAATTTATTTCTCAACTTTGGATTTAGCAAAAGGGTATCATCAAATATTAATGCATCCAAATGATATAGCAAAAACTGCATTTATAACTCCACAAGGATTATACGAATATGTTCGTATGCCTTTTGGGCTTAAAAACGCACCAGCTACCTTTCAACGCTCAATGAACCACATATTACGGGAATATATAAATAAAACCGGCGTTGTCTATTTAGACGAGATTTTGATATTCTCTAAAAGAACATATGAAAAATCTTAGAGACATTTTTGTAATTCTGAAAAAGCATAATTTGAAATTGCAAGTTGGTAAATGTTCATTTCTTAAAAACGAAACCCAGTTTTTAGGGCACGTTCTGACCGAAGAGGGCATAATGCCAAACCCTGACAAAGTAGGTACAATAAAAAATCTTTCACTCCCTCAAACGGAGAAACAACTTAGAAGTTTTTTAGGAACTTCGGGATATTACAGAAAATTCATACAAGATTATGCAAAAATAGCATATCCAATGACAAGGTACCTTAAAAAACACTAAGATAAACGTTAATGACCTCGAATATGTAAATGCCTTTAAAACACTCAAACTTAACTTGATAACACATCCAATTCTAAAATTCCCAGAATTGGAAATTTTCGCTGTCCTCACACAGGCAAAACAGCCGGTTTGTTATATTTCAAGGACTCTTAATGAGCATGAAGGAAAGTATTCAGTGACTGATAAAGAATTTCTAGCCACTGTGTGGAGTGTATCTAAATTAAGACTGTATTATATTGAGGGGGAATAAGTTCAAGATCATTACCGACCATCTTCCTATAAAATATCTAAATAAAAAATAGAATGGTGCCGATTTCTCTCAGCGCAACCAAAGGTGGTTACTTAAATTGCAGGAGTTCGACTATGAGATCGAATATATCAAGGGGCAAGAGAATAAAGTTGCCGATTTTCTAAGTAGAATTGAAGAAGCAAGCTTGGAAGTTAGCCAAATGTCAGACAACGAAACAATATATTTAGGAAGGGAGGAACAACTTGATCACATTCCTATTAAAGAAGGTATAGTCAATATACACAAACAACAAATCATAATAAATTACGATAAGGAACCGAAAATCGAAACACTTCATGGTAAGAGAATTTTGTATATTAAAGCCTCAGATCCTATAGGAATAATAACGGACCAATTTAAAGAAATAGATCAAGGAACAATTGGCATTTATTCTGAAGTAACAGAGCCGGATTATAATAAAGTCCAGTAAATAATTATAAATCTATATGCCGGAAACAGGAGAGAATCACAAACTTCAAGATCAATTTCAAAGGAACTCCGCCCGAAGTATCAATCCGCATTTATTTTATAAATAAACTGAAATTGTCACATAATTTTTTTTGCGAAGTTTCTTCCACAATTAGATTAATATTCGTTTCATCTACGGAACAAACTATTCCACTTACAAAATGTATACATTGGAGTCTGACACAAAGATGCTTGGGTACTGTCAATTCAATTAAATAGTAGTTTATCATATTTTCCTACCACGTAATACTACAGTATTAAATATAGGTGCCCTACCGTTACTTATAGTGTAGACACAAAACCTGGTAGTGCGATAGACTAGGCGACGTATGTATGTCATATACATAGCTATGTAGGTAGATTGTAGCAATTTTTATGAAAATATAAGGAAATCGCAGTTCCCCATATGACCGATGGGGGCGCTGAACGCAGGTCATAGATTATATCCCGCTAGATGGCACTAGCGGACGGTTCTAGTACGTGTTGCAGATGCGTGTACATGGTAATAAGTCTCATAAATAGAGGGAACAAATATATCCGGTAGTTATATGTACTCTAGGTGGTCGGATGAACTCAGTACATGCAATTACCTAAAGTAACAAGTAACAAGTTTGGAGAAGAAATATGCCGAGGCACACACGATGTTTTGTGTTCCCCTTGCGTTCGAAACCTCTACCAGTAGGGCCACCAAGTCTCTAGTCATAAATTCTGGAATAAAAAGAAAGTTAATATTTTTGCTGATCAAGTAGCCCGCCCTTGGCACTGACCCCCCGCATTTGTAAATTAACTTGCTTGTCGTACTTCTTAGACCTTAATATGTCCGCTGATAACCCAAGGTTCTTGGATAAGGCCATGGTTGTGAGAAGCTAGGCCCTGGGTCCCATCGACCTTTAGCGCCAAGGTCGCTATTTTGTATTTTTTAGAGGATCTAGCTTGTCTGAGTATTTGGTTTTTTTAAGGGCCTTTTCCCTAAGCCGGATTTGGACGACCCAATGGTCTGTTCCTGACCGACTCTTCTTTTTTACAGTAAGCGTGGCCACTGGCGCCGCTTATTGGACGGGTTGAACCAGTTACAGTGCCGGTCGTACGAGACAGATTCGTACCACCTCTACGGTAGTGATGCACGGGTCTAGCAATCGATTTATTGGTTCTGATCTATGCCCAATGGCCCTGCTGGTCGAAGGAGTTGGTCGTGAGACCTACTTGTTCGGCAGTATTCCGGAACCGCTGTTAGCAGAGGTTGTTGCGGAATCGCCGGGACTAGCATGCCCAATGGCGCTGTTGGTCGAATAAGTAGGTTGGGGATCCTGTATGTTCGACACGTTTCCGCAGTCAGGTGAGGGTCTGAGTTCCACCTTATCGGAGGTTCCGGAACGCTGATATCTTGTCGGTGCTAGTCAAGATCAGCTTAACCTGGCCGAAGCGGTAATTGATTTTGCCTTTGCAGGAATTGATCCTTCTCATGGAGGCGTCGTCGACAGCCATCGCGAAGTAAAGGAGTGCACCATTCCTTTCCCTCTTGGTGACTTTCCATGAAATTGCCTGCAAGTCGGCATTTTGTGTAGTTATAGTCGCCAGAATCTTTTCTGAGGACAGCTCTAGACTTTGTGGAAATAACCCTCGGAAAATATACGGTTTCGGGAAAGATCCTTCCTCCACAAGTGTCGCCTTCAGTCTACTTTTGACTCTTATCCTCTCGAAATTCGAGCGCATCCACTCAGCAGTCGCAGTGTCTGAGCAAATAAAAACTAGGTACCCCGATGTATTATGAGAGCCAGAAAAATGCGGCCATACGTCGCGATTGCTCACTTCAATTGAGGTGTACATAACCGCCTCTTGAAAATGTGCCATTTGCTCAATTGAGAGGGGTTGAGTGGACAAGTCGGTCGGGACAACACCTAACCTAATGGTACTGGCCACTTGATTAAAATCGAAGTATCAAGTGCAGGTCCTGCCTTGACCTTCTTGGCAACCGATTCTATTAATGTCAGATCCTCGGATCTTACACGTTTGGATTCGCGGTGAGAAGTGGTGGCTACTCTTGAGTAAGCGAGAGCGGTGCCATGCAATAAAGTCCAAAATTCGTTTTCGACTTTATTCATATGATCTTTTTTTTTTTTTTTTTGGTTGCGCCAACGGATGTGTAATCTTCTAAAGATACCAGTAACCCGGGCTACTGGCATGCACGATTCGCAAACCTGAATACTCGATGCCAGGAATACGCCTACGTACTAACCCACACCCTACACACTTCAACCACTCTCCCCGCGGAACTACCGTCAAGTATTACTTCGCGGGGCTGGTTAGCTCTTTATGCTCTTCTTGACCTGTTCGACGTTTCTGGTTCTGAGGGGGCTTCCATTTGGGTTTGGTTGCTCTCCCTGAACCTTTCCAGCCGCCGAAGTTCCTTTATGATCACCGCTGCTGTTTGTTTCACAGTATTCCATACTGCGTTCGATGTCAGCATATGGTTTACGATGTTCTCCGGAGTTGGTATTTCTCCAATTATTTCCTCAAGACCTCTGCGTTCCAAGCGAAAATGTGGGCACTGAAAGAGCACATGCTCTGCATCCTCTCTGGCCTCTCCACAGTTTGAGCAGTTTGGAGATTCATCAAGCCCAAACCTGTTTAGCTAAGCTCTGAAGCAGCCGTGTCCGGTTAAGAACTGGGTGAGATAAAAATCCACTTCTCCGTGATGCCGGTCCATCCATTTATCTATATCAGGTATAAGTCGATGGGTCCATCTTCCCTTCGTTGACTGATTCCATCTTTCCTGCCATGTTCTCATGCTTCGCTGTCTTTCTGCCAGAACCCCAGCAAGGGGTTCCTGGATTTTGGCGTCATAGGTCCTCTGTAGCTCAATAGCCAAGATATCCGCTGGTAGCATTCCCGCAATAACACATATAGCGTCGTCGGATACCGTCCGAAAAGCGCAACACACTCTCAGCGCGCACAGTCTATTGACGGAATTAACTCTTCTTGAGTGGGACTTAATTCTCACTGCCTTTGCCCATATTGGTGTCACATACATTATTATTGACTGCGCCACTCTTGACAAAATTAGTCTCCTTGGTTGTCTGGGTCCTCCAAGGTTTGTCATAATTTTGGATAAGGCAGTACACACCCGAGCAGCTTTGTCGCACGTTATTTCAAGGTGTTCCTTGTAAGCTAGCCTAGCGTCGATCATCACACCTAGGTATCTGATCACCGGTTTTGACGTTATATTTTGGTTGCCTACCCTGATGGTGATTGCTTCTCTTTTCTTGCGGCTGCTTACTAGTACTGCTTCCGTTTTATGTTCAGCGAGTTCTAAACCGACTGCTGCCATCCACCGTCTCACTTTTCGGATACATTCGTTTCCAATGTCCTCTATTTCTTCCAGGTGTTTTGCTGTCACTACGATTGCGATGTCATCGGCAAAGCCTATGATTTTTGCCTCGTTGGGGATTTCAAGCCTCAGCACCTTATCATACATAAGGTTCCACAAGATAGGACCTAGTACCGATCCTTTTGGTACTCCGCCAGATATGTGGTACTGTTTTACCCCATCGTCGGTATCGTAAAACAGGTACCGTTTCTCGAAATAATTTAATATTATTTTGATGAGGAACCCTGGCACCATTATTTCTCAAAGTGAGCACAAAATATGTCCCCAATTTGCAGAATTGAACGCATTTTTGACGTCTAGTGTTATTACAGCACCGTATTTCTTTGCGCCTCCTCTCCATCTTCTGCCCTGGATAGCATCTTCCAAGATTGTGGTTACCCTCCGTATAGCATCGATTGTAGAACGGGCTTGTCTAAATTCATACTGTTCGTTTGAAAGTCCCCCGGCTTCATGTATTGCCACCTCCAGTCGTTTGCATATAATTTTTTCTAATATTTTACCCATTGTGTCTAACAGGCATATAGGACGGTATGACGAGGGCTCATCTGGCGGCTTTTTCCCTTTGGGCAGCAGCACCAGACGTTGTTTCTTCCACTGATCTGGAAAGACCCCTTCGGTTAGACACTTATTATACATTTCCAGAAATGGTTCCGTATTTGTTTTTATGGCTAACTTAAGGGCCTTGTTGGGTATCCCATCCAATCCAGGTGACTTATTGTCATCGAACCGCTTGCACACTTCCAAAAGTTCCGTTTGCGTGACGGTTGTGATTTCATGTAAATCCTGGGGTGCTGCTATACTCTCTGCAGTTCTCTGCGGTGAAAATAAGCCCGACACTATTTTTTGCATTAGCAAAGGGCATGAGGGCGAGGGTGCCCTAGTGGTGCCCTTGAGTTTTGCCATGACTGCCTTATAGGCTGTACCCCAGGGATTTACATCTGCTTGCTGACAGAGTTCTTTAAAGTTGTCACTTTTGCTTCTCCGGATTGCTAATTTCAGGTCTCTACGCCTATCTTTGTATTGCACCTGTAGGTTCTGGTGGGAGGGCAAACCTCTGGATCGCAGGAATAGTCTTCCCGCTTTATGGCACTTGCTGCGTAGCTCTGCTATCTCTTGGTTCCACCAATATACTGGTGGCCGGCGATTTGTTGACGTTTTCCGGATCATAGATGCATCGCATGCTCTCATTACTTGTTTCGTAATCTCAGCTGCCATAGCATTTGCTGTTCCTGGTCTTATTGTAGATTCTCTAAAGGTGAAAGTAAAAGAATCTTCGTCTAGTGTGCCTATTTTCCACCCCATTCGTTGTGCCTCCTTTAACGGGAGTTCCCGGTTGGATCTTTTCTGGTCTATTTCAAACAGGATGGCCAGGTGGTCGCTGTGGGTGTTCTGTTTACTTACTCTCCACTTGGCGCATCTCGCTAGGGAACTATTTACGAAGGTTATGTCAACTACGGAACCTACGTCATTTCTGCTAAAGGTATTCTCGCTTCCCGTATTGAGCAGCATGACATCTAGTGACGATACCGCTTCGAGTAGTGCCTCACCTCTTCTATTGGTTCGAGTGCTGCCCCAATCAGTGGCCCATGCGTTGAAATCCCCAGCCATGATGATTGGGCTACGGCCTCTAGCATCATCCACGAGGCTATCCAACATACGCTGGAATTCTTCAAGAGTGCTGTTTGGGGATGCGTAACAACTATAGATGTTAACACCCTTTACCTTGGCTCGAACGAACCCGGATTGGGGTGTCATCATTTTTTCTTCGAAGGCGTAGTCTCCACAGGTCCAAATAGCAGCTCTTTTTGAGTAATCAGCTACCCAGACTTTTTCGTCGAGATTCTTGTACTGTTCGGATAGTATGGCGACATCTATTTTTGACTCACGAATGGCTTGTGTTAGGAGGTCCTGTGCCACTTCGCAGTGATTTAAATTTAATTGCAGCACTTTCATATTCTTCTTGCGGTTTTTTTTGCTTCCTGATATACAGGACATACTGCGCTTCCTGCCGCGTGTTTGAAGTTGGTGCTCCCCTTTTCTTCGCAGAGCACGCACCTTGCATCATTGGTGCAGTTCTTAGAAACATGGCCTTTCTGTCCACACTTGACGCAATCCTCACTTCTGTCCACCGTATTTGGACACGCCTTTGCTAGATGCCCGAAGTTAAGGCACCTAAAGCATCGCAGCGGTACCACTTTCTCTCGTATTCTGCATATCGTCCATCCGATTTTGACTCTCCCAACCTCCAGAACTTTTTTGGCAGCGTTTATCGGGAGGCTAATGACTGCAGTTTGTGTTCCTGCATAAGCTTTCCTCATGGATTTGATGGATGAGGCCTGCATGCCTCGTACTTCCTCGAATTGCTCGGCCAGGGCTTGACAGATCTCTTCTTTGGTAGTGACATCATCTAGGTCTTTGCACTCAATCAGTACCTCGTGCGTTAGGGTCCTTACTTCCGCCATTTCCCCGAGAACTTGCCCTACTTTGCTTTGGTGCGCAGAGGTTTATCCAGCTGCTGCTTTCTTGAGCTCAAGCAGTAACTCTCCCTTGGCCGTCTTCCTTATGTGAATTACGTCCGATCCCAGACCATTTAACTCAGGGTTGGTCTTCACTTTTCGGAGTATATCGCAATAGGATGTTTCTCCGGTTTTTTTAATCACCAATGCGTCCGGCTTGACATGTATCTTGCCTGGACCTTTTTTTACCACTTTTTTCCACTCGGCTTTGTTGTGATCTTGATTCGCGGTTTTTTCGTCTGCATCTCGGCCTCGCGGTTTTGCCGTCTTTCCTGGTTTTTTTTGGAGCGCTTTTTCTTTCTTCTCACTTTGGCACTTCTGGACGTTTTGTTGCACTGACATTGCTGTTTTTTTCATGACTATCTCAGCGTATGTCAATGTCGAGGGTTCTTCATTGCTCGGAGATCTAGTCCTTTTCCGCTTGGGTTCTGGTAGTTGCTTCAACGGATGAGAAGGCGCCGATTTGCTCATATCTGATGACTCATTGGTTTGTGTAGCTTTAGACGCTCTATTCTTTATCACGTTGTCTTTCTGGGAATTTGCTATGCAGTTGTAGTGTCTGCGTATAGCGCTAGTCAGCTTTCTGATTTCGTGGTGCACGTTTGTTTTCCCTTTCTATCAACGTATTGATGTTCTTTCCCAGGGATTGCATGGCTTCACGTTTTTCTCTTTCCTCACTGTTTTCTCTTCGCCTTTCTTCCTTGTTCATACGATCTAATCCATTGGATTTGCCTCAAGCCACGAATTAGTTCGTATTGGAAATATTCTTTAACTTCACCATTTTCCCAATGGATGTAATTAACTAGATCTCAGTCACACATCAATGACTATTCGCAAGAACAACTTCATCAAATTCCGTTGTTTGCTCTCTAAGCAAATTCTTACCATGCTGGGGGATATTATAGGAACCCGGGGAATTTTAGAAATAATAGTCATCGAGGTAGCCATTAATCTTCAAAATCAACGACAACAACATACTTCTAGGTATGAGCAAGGAAAGATGCCTCTGAAAAATAAGACCATTCTAAAGATAGAGAGTGGACAAGAGTTGTCGTGCAAGAGTCTAGAAGAAGTTAATCCTGACTTCGGCAGCCTCAATCGAGAAGAACAATCAGCTTAACCCACACCTCGATGATAAAACACGAAATTTATCTTAAAGAAGGTAGACCAATACATTCAAAGTTGTATAGGTTACCAAAAAAACACGAAGATGAAGTTGCTAAGCATATTGTAGAAATGGAGCAACAGGGTATAATCCGGAAGAGTATGAGTAGATACGCTTCCCCGATCGTGGTTGTTCCAAAGAAACCAGATAAAGATGGTCAGTTGCTGTTAAATGCTATCACTGAAGATGATCGTTTTTCTTTACCAAATATCTCTTTGATAAGTTAGGAAAAGCAATTTATTTCTCAACTTTGGATTTAGCAAAAGGGTATCATCAAATATTAATGCATCCAAATGATATAGCAAAACTGCATTTATAACTCCACAAGGATTATACGAATATGTTCGTATGCCTTTTGGGCTTAAAAACGTACCAGCTACCTTTCAACGCTCAATGAACCACATATTATGGGAATATATATAAATAAAACCTGCGTTGTCTATTTAGACGAGATTTTGATATTCTCTAAAAGAACATATGAAAAATCTTAGAGACATTTTTGTAATCTTAAAAGGCATAATTTGAAATTGCAAGTTGGTAAATGTTCATTTCTTAAAAACGAAACCCAGTTTTTAGGGCACGTTCTGACCGAAGAGGGCATAATGCCAAACCCCGACAAAGTAGGTACAATAAAAAATCTTTCACTCCCTCAAACGGAGAAACAACTTAGAAGTTTTTTAGGAACTTCGGGATATTACAGAAAATTCATACAAGATAATGCAAAAATAGCATATCCAATGACAAGGTACCTTAAAAAAAACACTAAGATAAACGTTAATGACCCCGAATATGTAAATGCGTTTGAGCCACTAAAACTTAACTTGATAACACATCCAATTCTAAAATTCCCAGAATTGGAAAAACTATTCCATCTATACACCGATGCAAGTAACTTCGCAATCGGAGCTGTCCTCACACAGGCAAAACAGCCGGTTTGTTATATTTCAAGGACTCTTAACGAGCATGAAGGAAAGTATTCAGTGACTGATAATGAATTTCTAGCCACTGTGTGGAGTGTATCTAAATTAAGAGTGTATTAAATTGAGGGGGAATAAGTTCAAGATCATTACCGACCATCTTCCTATAAAATATCTAAATAAAAAATAGAATGGTGCCGAATTCTCTCAGCGCAACCAAAGGTGGTTACTTAAATGGCAGGAGTTCGACTATGAGATTGAATATCTCAAGGGGCACGAGAATAAAGTTGTCGATTTTCTAAGTAGAATTGAAAAAGCAAGCTTGGAAGTTAACCAAATGTCAGACAACGAAACAATATATTTAGGAAGGGAGGAACAACTTGATCACATTCCTATCAAAGAAGGTATAGTCAATATATACAAACAACAAATCTTCATAAATTACGATAAGGAACCGAAAATCGAAACACTTCATGGTAAGAGAATTTTGTATATTAAAGCCTCAGATCCTATAGGAATAATAACGGACCAACTTAAAGAAATAGATCAAGGATTCATTCTGAAGTAACAGAGCCGGATTATAATAAAGTCCAGCAAATAATTATAAATCTATATGCCGGAAACAGGAGAGTTAAATGTGTGAAACTGACACGGAGAGTAAGCGATCTTAGAACAGAGGATGAAGCCAGAAAACAGATATCCCTTTATCAAATTAGAGAAAGTCAATACTCAGGGATTATGGAATCTTATAACACACTGAAAAAATAAATTTATTATCCTAAACTTACTCGATAATAAATAATCGCGATATCTGCCAGAAAGTTAAATATGAGACCAACCAAATGAAATAATTCATATAGATATCTACCATTTCCACAAACACATATTCCTAACGATGATTGATAAATTAACAAAGAAAGGGTATGTGTACAGACTTGAAAGTAAAAACCACATTCACAAAACAGACTTTATCACTGAACATTTAACTAGAGTAGGCTCACAAACAAAATATCACAGATAACGAGTTATTATTATATTAGAGATTACTTTAGAGAATGAAATATTGACGTACATTATACTAATTGAAATGCACATACAGGTTACGCTGACATAGAACACTTGCATAGTACCATAGCCGAGATTTTACTTACCATGAACCAGGAAGAATCAGTAAATGCAAAGATGTTTAGAGCTTTTCAGATTTATTACCAAAGGTATCATACTACGATAGGCAGGTCACCTGAGCAAGTCCAACATATGAGTATAGAAACAGTAGTAAAGAGACTTGAAAATAGGAAAACAAATGATATAAACAAAAGGAATCAAGGCAGGGAAGATTATACAGAGACCAGTTAAGTAGGTTATATCAAAAATTACAAACATGTAAGGCATAAGAATGAGCTTAATTTTGGATTGAAAAAGCTAGATAGGGTACATACAATAAATATTAAACGACCAAGACAATTTGCAGATTCTCCCACTGATGTTAATCTTCCTAACGATGACAACCAACCTAGTACAAGCGGCACTGGTAATAACACCAATCGAGAGTAACAGCGGATTCACGATGATAAATATGGGGGAGGGGGAGATTATCAACCATATATATATATTTTCGTATACATATATATATTCATTGGCGAGTGACCTTCATTTCGTTGCACAGTGGTAACGTGGTTCACTAGATTGTCGCTCCTTCCTACAATAACTACATTTTTTTCATTTCAGTAATACTATTATTAATTTTATCACCACTCGTTAGTTCAAATCTAATTTTTTTCATATTCCACACATCAGTTATGGACGTACAATACTACATGTAAAGGTGATCAGTTTTCTGCTGAAATGTACAGATCACGTTTTTATTATTATCTTCACTGGCAATCTTTTGTGCCATACCCCTTGTTATTGCCATAATCTGCTATTTGGAGTCAACATTATTGTGGCTATTATTAATATTTTCTACCATGTCACTATCAATTTAAGATGCACGGTACTTCCTCGAATACCTAAGACAATCCATTTGAAAAGCTCAATCGCAACCTACAGTTCATTACTACAAAGTTCGAGTCGTTCCACATATGTACATCACTCTTCTCAAGTTCACATGTGTTCGTCAGAATCGGCAGCGTTAACAGACCACTGGACCAGTCCTAGAAAGTAAAATCACAAACTTCAAGTTCAATTTCAAAGGAACTCCGACCGAAGTATCAATTCGCATTTATTTTATAAATAAACTGAAATTGTTGTGAATCACATAATTTTTTTGCGAAGTTTCTTCCATAATTAGATTAATATTCGTTTCATCTACGGAACAAACTATTCCACTTACAAAATGTATACATTGGAGTCTGACACACAGATGCTTGGGTACTGTCAATTAAATAGTAGTTTATCATATTTTCCTACCACGTAATACTACAGTATTAAATATAGGTGCCCTACCGTTACTTATAGTGTGGACACAAAACCTGGTAGTGCGATAGACTAGGCGACGTATGTATGTCATATAGCTATGTAGGTAGATTGTAGCAATTTTCATGAAAATATAAGGGAAACGCAGTTCCCCATATGACCGATGGGGGCGCTGAACGCCGGTCATAGATTATATCCCGCTAGATGGCACTAGCAGACGGTACTAGTACGTGTTGCAGATGCGTGTACATGGTAATAAGTCTCATAAATAGAAGGAACAAATATATCCGGTAGTTATATGTACTCTAGGTGGTCGGATGAACTCAGTACATGCAATTACCTAAAGTAACAAGTAACAAGATTGGAGAAGAAATATGCCGAGGCACACACGATGTTTTGTGTTCCCCTTGCGTTCGAAACCTCTACCGATAGGGCCACCAAATCTCTAGTCATAAATTCTGGAATAAAAAGGAAAGTAATATTTTTGCTGATCAAGCAGCCCGCCCTTGGCACTGACCCCCCGCATTTGTAAATTAACTTGCTTGTCGTACTTCTTAGACCTCTAATATGTCCGCTGATAACCCAAGGTTCTTGGATAAGGCCAAGGGTTATATCTTCATCGGTGAACCGCTTGCTAAGGGTAGCGGACGCGCGCGAGAATACATATAGCACGCACAACACGAATGGTTGTGAGAAGCTAGGCCCTGGGTCCCATCGACCTGTAGCGCCAAGGTCACTATTTTGAATTTTTTAGAGGATCTAGCTTGTCTGAGTATTTGGTTTTTTTCAGGGCCTTTTCCCTAAGCCGTATTTGGACGACCCAATGGTCTGCTCCTGACCGACTCTTCTTTTTTACAGTAAGCGTGGCCACTGGCGCCGCTTATTGGACGGGTTGAACCAGTTACAGTGCCGGTCGTACGAGACAAATTCGTACCACCTCTACGGTAGTGATGCACGGATCTAGCAATCGATTTATTGGTTCTGATCTATGCCCAATGGCCCTGCTGGTCGAAGGAGTTGGTCGTGAGACCTACTTGTTCGGCAGTATTCCGGAACCACTGTTAGCAGAGGTTGTTGCGGAATCGCCGGGACTAACATGCCCAATGGCGCTGTTGGTCGAATAAGTAGGTTGCGGATCCTGTATGTTGGACACGTTTCCGCAGTCAGGTGAGGGTCTGAGTTCCACCTTATCGGAGGTTCCGGAACGCTGATATCTTGTCGGTGCTCCTCAACATCAGCTTAACCTGGCCGAAGCGGTAACTGATTTTGCCTTTGCAGGAATTGATCCTTCTCATGGAGGCGTCGTCGACAGCCATCGCGAGGTAAAGGAGTGCACTATTCCTTTCCCTCTTGGTGACTTTCCATGAAATTGCCTGCAAGTCGGCATTTTGTGTAGTTATAGTCGCCAGAATCTTTTCTGAGGACAGCTCTAGACTTTGTGGAAATAACCCTCGGAAAATATACGGTTTCGGGAAAGATCCTTCCTCCACAAGTGTCGCGTTCAGTCTACTTTTGACTCTTATCCTCTCGAAATTCGAACGCATCCACTCAGCAGTCGCAGTGTCTGAGCAAATAAAAACTAGCCACCCCGATTTATTATTAGTGGGTTGAGTGGACAAGTCGGTCGGGACAACACCTAACCTGATGGTACTGGCCACTTGCCTATAAGTGGAACTATCAAGTGCAGGTCCTGCCTTGACCTTCTTGGCAACCGATTCTATTGGTGTCTGATCCTCGGATCTTACACGTTTGGCTTCGCGGTTGGAAGTGGTTTCAACCCTTGAGTAAGCGAGAGCGGTGCCATGTAATAAAGTTTAATGCAAAAACTTTCAAAAATGCAATAAAGTCCAAAATTCGTTTTGGACTTTATTCATACAATCTAATCCATTGGATTTGCCTCAAGCCACGAATTAGTTCGTATTCGAAATATTCTTTAACTTCACCATTTTCCCAATGGATGTAATTAACTAGATCTCAGTCACACATTAATGACTAATCCCAAGAACAACTTCATCAAAATCCGCTTTCAATGGCATAATTGTTTGCTCTCTGAGCAAATTCTTACCATGCTGGGGGAAATTATAGGAACCCGGGGAATTTTAGGAATAATAGTGATCGAGGTAGCCACTAATCTTCAAAATCAACGACACTACATTTTAATAGACACATGTAGTGCTATGACTATCGTAAATACAAATAAACTTGACATGACATCGTACCGAGTTTTAGATACTCGACGAGTTGAAATAAAAATTATTAATAGTACAATAACGCAGAGTACGAACATAATTCAATTTCCCGTGCCGACGGAATGCTATAGTAACAATGCGTTCATTAAAGCTTACGCCCAGAGCCTAGAAAATAAGAACTATACCATACTTCTAGGTATGAGCAAGGAAAGATGCCTCTGAAAAATAAGACCATTCTAAAGATAGAGAGTGGACAAGAGTTGTCGTGCAATAGTCTAGAAGAAGTTAATCCTGACTTCGGCAGCCTCAATCGAGAAGAACAATCAGCTTAACCCACACCTCGATGATAAAACACTAAATTTATCTTAAAGAAGATAGACCAATACATTCAAAGTTGTATAGGTTACCAAAAAACACGAAGATGAAGTTGCTAAGCATATTGTAGAAAAGGAGTAACAGGGTATAATCCGGAAGAGTATGAGTAGATACGCTTCCCCGAACGTGGTTGTTGCAAAGAAACCAGATAAAGATGGTCAGTTGCTGTATCGCATTTGTGTCGATTATAGAGCGTTAATTGATATCACTGAAGATGATCGTTTTTCTTTACCAAATATCTCTTTGATAAGTTAGAAAAAGCAATTTATTTCTCAACTTTGGATTTAGCAAATGCGACGTATGTATGTGATATAGCTATGTAGGTAGATTGTAGCAATTTTCATGAAAATATAAGGAAAACACAGTTCCCCATATGACCGATGGGGGCGCTGAACGCAGGTCATAGATTGTATCCCGCTAGATGGCACTAACAGACGGTTCTAGTACGTGTTGCAGGTGCGTGTACATGGTAATAAGTCTCATAAATAGAGGGAACAAATATATCCGGTAGTTATATGTACTCTAGGTGGTCGGATGAACTCAGTACATGCAATTACCTAAAGTAACAAGTAACAAGTTTGGAGAAGAAATATGCCGAGGCACACACGATGTTTTGTGTTCCCCTTGCGTTCGAAACCTCTACCGATAGGGCCACCAAATCTCTAGTCATAAATTCTGGAATAAAAAGGAAAGTAATATTTTTGCTGATCAAGCAGCCCGCCCTTGGCACTGACCCCCCGCATTTGTAAATTAACTTGCTTGTCGTACTTCTTAGACCTCTAATATGTCCGCTGATAACCCAAGGTTCTTGGATAAGGCCAAGGGTTATATCTTCATCGGTGAACCGCTTGCTAAGGGTAGCGGACGCGCGCGAGAATACATATAGCACGCACAACACGAATGGTTGTGAGAAGCTAGGCCCTGGGTCCCATCGACCTGTAGCGCCAAGGTCACTATTTTGAATTTTTTAGAGGATCTAGCTTGTCTGAGTATTTGGTTTTTTTCAGGGCCTTTTCCCTAAGCCGTATTTGGACGACCCAATGGTCTGCTCCTGACCGACTCTTCTTTTTTACAGTAAGCGTGGCCACTGGCGCCGCTTATTGGACGGGTTGAACCAGTTACAGTGCCGGTCGTACGAGACAAATTCGTACCACCTCTACGGTAGTGATGCACGGATCTAGCAATCGATTTATTGGTTCTGATCTATGCCCAATGGCCCTGCTGGTCGAAGGAGTTGGTCGTGAGACCTACTTGTTCGGCAGTATTCCGGAACCACTGTTAGCAGAGGTTGTTGCGGAATCGCCGGGACTAACATGCCCAATGGCGCTGTTGGTCGAATAAGTAGGTTGCGGATCCTGTATGTTGGACACGTTTCCGCAGTCAGGTGAGGGTCTGAGTTCCACCTTATCGGAGGTTCCGGAACGCTGATATCTTGTCGGTGCTCCTCAACATCAGCTTAACCTGGCCGAAGCGGTAACTGATTTTGCCTTTGCAGGAATTGATCCTTCTCATGGAGGCGTCGTCGACAGCCATCGCGAGGTAAAGGAGTGCACTATTCCTTTCCCTCTTGGTGACTTTCCATGAAATTGCCTGCAAGTCGGCATTTTGTGTAGTTATAGTCGCCAGAATCTTTTCTGAGGACAGCTCTAGACTTTGTGGAAATAACCCTCGGAAAATATACGGTTTCGGGAAAGATCCTTCCTCCACAAGTGTCGCGTTCAGTCTACTTTTGACTCTTATCCTCTCGAAATTCGAACGCATCCACTCAGCAGTCGCAGTGTCTGAGCAAATAAAAACTAGCCACCCCGATTTATTATTAGTGGGTTGAGTGGACAAGTCGGTCGGGACAACACCTAACCTGATGGTACTGGCCACTTGCCTATAAGTGGAACTATCAAGTGCAGGTCCTGCCTTGACCTTCTTGGCAACCGATTCTATTGGTGTCTGATCCTCGGATCTTACACGTTTGGCTTCGCGGTTGGAAGTGGTTTCAACCCTTGAGTAAGCGAGAGCGGTGCCATGTAATAAAGTTTAATGCAAAAACTTTCAAAAATGCAATAAAGTCCAAAATTCGTTTTGGACTTTATTCATACAATCTAATCCATTGGATTTGCCTCAAGCCACGAATTAGTTCGTATTGGAAATATTCTTTAACTTCACCATTTTCCCAATGGATGTAATTAACTAGATCTCAGTCACACATCAATGACTATTCGCAAGAACAACTTCATCAAATTCCGTTGTTTGCTCTCTAAGCAAATTCTTACCATGCTGGGGGATATTATAGGAACCCGGGGAATTTTAGAAATAATAGTCATCGAGGTAGCCATTAATCTTCAAAATCAACGACAACAACATACTTCTAGGTATGAGCAAGGAAAGATGCCTCTGAAAAATAAGACCATTCTAAAGATAGAGAGTGGACAAGAGTTGTCGTGCAAGAGTCTAGAAGAAGTTAATCCTGACTTCGGCAGCCTCAATCGAGAAGAACAATCAGCTTAACCCACACCTCGATGATAAAACACGAAATTTATCTTAAAGAAGGTAGACCAATACATTCAAAGTTGTATAGGTTACCAAAAAAACACGAAGATGAAGTTGCTAAGCATATTGTAGAAATGGAGCAACAGGGTATAATCCGGAAGAGTATGAGTAGATACGCTTCCCCGATCGTGGTTGTTCCAAAGAAACCAGATAAAGATGGTCAGTTGCTGTTAAATGCTATCACTGAAGATGATCGTTTTTCTTTACCAAATATCTCTTTGATAAGTTAGGAAAAGCAATTTATTTCTCAACTTTGGATTTAGCAAAAGGGTATCATCAAATATTAATGCATCCAAATGATATAGCAAAACTGCATTTATAACTCCACAAGGATTATACGAATATGTTCGTATGGCTTTTGGGCTTAAAAACGTACCAGCTACCTTTCAACGCTCAATTTTTTTTTTTTTTTGGTTGGTGAGAATCTTTAAAAGACACTATGAGACACCGTGTACTCATAGTAGTGTCAGATTTTTACTGACTAAACACACCCTTCCCTTTTATTATTTTTGTTTACTACAACTAAGTTTCCTTAACAAGTAGTTTAAGCTTCAATAATATTCGCGTGAGGCAGGTAGATTTTCAGCAAAATCACCTGCTAATGCCGTCATTATATGCGGTTGCTTCTTATTGCGCTAGATCGAACGGTTTCGTTCTTTGAAGTCGGCGCATAAGGTTTCTCACGTCCAATATTTGGAGTATAGCATGGTTACAGTGACTATGAAGGCGAAGATGGAGCTTCCTAGCGAAGTTTGTTATTTCGTCGTTCACAGTTGCGATCCCTAAGTCTCTTTGTATATCATTGTTTCTAGTATACCAGGGAGCATTCACGATTCGTCTTATCACTTTATTTTGGAATGATTGAATAAATTCTCTATTGCTTGCTTTAGTACAACCCCAGAGTTGTATGCCGTATGTCCATATAGGCTTAAGCACTTGCTTGTATATAAGCAGTTTGTTATGTACACTTAGCTTGGAATATCTTCCAAGGAGCCAATACATTTCTCTAAAACGATTTTCAAGCTCATCGCGTTTTTTTTTAACGTGCGTTTTCCACTTGAGCTTCGCATCTAGTGTCATCCCTAGATATTTAGCTTCATTTGCATGTGGTATTTGTACAGAGTTAATAAAAACGGGTAGATTGTTTATTTTCTTGTATGTAAAGTTCACATGCGTCGATTTAGTCTCGTTAAGAACAATGCGCCATTGTTTTGTCCAGTCACAGATTTTATTCAAAGCTTGTTGGAGTTTATCAGTTGCTGACTCAATTGAACTATCCGTTGCTAAAATTGCCGTATCGTCCGTGAATGTAGCTACTACGGTGCCTTCAGTTTGGGGTATGTCTCGAGTATACAGCAAAAATAAAATTGGACCAAGGAACTCCGGCTGCTATTTCCTTGAACTCGGAGTATTCAGTTCCGTGTTTAACACGAAATAGTCTATTTTCAAGGTAGGATTCTAAGATCTTATTTAGGTGTTCCGGCAGGACCTGTCTTAGTTTGTATTTCAGGCCATCGTGCCAAACCTTGTCAAAGGCCTGGGAGACGTCAAGAAAAGCGTTAGAGCAAATCTTTCGTCCTTCTAGGGCTTTTTCAATTTCATCGGTTATTCTGTAAACCTGGTCGATTGTGGAATGCTTGATTCTAAACCCGAATTGATGATCAGTTATAAGTCGTCTTTCTTCAATAACTGGTTGTATGCGTTTTAATAGGAGCCTTTCAAATACCTTCGATATTATTGGAAGGAGCGAAATGGGCCTGTACGATATTTTGTCATTAGGAGATTTTCCCGGTTTCGGAACCATTATCACTTCTGCTACCTTCCACGCATCTGGAACGTGTGGCAATCTAAGCGAAGCGTTTATTAAATGCAGCAGTTTCATTAGTGCTTTTTGTGGTAATTGCTTAAGGATTTGTCCGGTTATTAAATCAAAACCTGGGGCTTTGTTATTTTTCAGTTGTTTTATTTCTTTGTAAAGTTCGGTTAGTGACACTCTTTTTATTCTAAAGCTGTCAGATGTCATTGTCATACTTCTGTGATCCTCTATTAATATTTGACCATCAAATGGTTTAAACGTTTCCTCCAGATGTTTGGCAAAAAGGTCGGCCTTTTCTTTGTCATCTTTTGCCCACTCGCCATTGTCTTTTCTGATTGGTGCTGATTGCATTTCTGGTTTTTTTACGCTTTTTATAGCTTTCCAGAGTGAATAGTTTGTACTCTTTTCGGCTGTTAAGCCTTCAAGATAAACAGTGGTCTCGCTATTTTTTAACTCTTGAATCTCTTTTTTAAGTTTATTACTTAAGTAATTTGAGTATGTCTTATGTTGGGGGGCACGGGTTTGTTGCCATACTTTATGTGCTCTTCTCTTTTCACGAATGAGCTCTTTTATATCGGGCGGATAATTAACTTCGCTGCGTTTGACTACTCTTCTCCTTAATGGAGTATTTTTCCATGCGGCATACTGAATAGATTCAATAAATTTATCGAGTTCGTCTTCTATTTCGAGTGCTGTTTTTAGTGACACGTTTAAGATAATATTTTCTTCGCAATCATTTTTAAAGCCGTTCCAGTTGGTTTTGTTGTTAGTTAATCTAGGCACGCCTTCTACTTTCATTAGTTGGTCACTTATTGTTAAGATTACCGGTGAGTGATCTGAGGAGAGATCAAAACTTTCCTCTACTTTTGCAAAACTTGGAGATACTCCCTTTGTTATGAAGAAGTCTATCAGGTCAGGTGTTTTTGCAGCATCGGAGGGCCAATATGTCGGTTGCCCTGTCGAATAGAAGTCAACCCCGCATTGCATACCAACTTCGTATAGGAGTCTACCTTTTGGCGAGTTATATCTTGAACCCCAAAAGGTGTGTTTTGCATTAAAGTCACCACCAATAATGAAATTCGTTCCAAACGAGTTGAAGAGATCTACAAAGTCGTTACTTTTAATTGTGCATCGTGGGGGACAATAAATCGACGCGATGTTGTAGTATGAGTTCTTGTTTTTAACACGAACTGAAGTTGCTTGCATAATGTCAAGTTCAATCGTTGTATTCATGGAGTGCTTAATGCAGTCTTTGATGAATAGGGAGGATCCGCCTCTGGCTCTCCCAGAAGGATGATAAGCGTGATACGCACGAAATCCTCTTATTTTTACCTCAGATTCTTTTGTCAAATGAGTTTTAGATATCAAGCATATGTCAATATTGTCGTTTCGCAGGAATACCTCTAGTTCGGTGATTTTTTGTTGAAGGCCGTTTGCGTTCCATGTTAAAATTTTTAATAACCGTTTCATGATCATGTGGGAGTTCTTTTTGTTCGTGGTTTAAACTCAAGCTTGCTCAATTTGTCAAATATGGTCTTGTTAATCTTGGTTTGCTCCTCAAGTTTTGCGAGAATAATAGAGAAGACTTGCGGGATTGGGTCTACCGTAACACTAGGCGGTTTGTTTGCTTGTGATACGGCTTGAGCATATGATTGCACTCTTGGAGATTTTGACTTTTCATTATTTTTTGTTAGAGGAACTTTGGTTTGGTCTCCTTTCGTCTTAGTTTTAGTGGGTTTAATTTCGTTCGTAACTTTTTCCTTAATAGTTACTCGTCTTTCTTTAATCAGCTGTGCGTTTTTGACTAAAGTATTCTTGAATGTATCGCGTCGTTTTTGGAGCTCCTTAGCTACTTCACAACCTCTATAGTTTGCTGGGTGGTTACCTTTGCAGTTTATGCACGTCGCCGGGGCTTGCCTATTAAGGTCACATCTTTCTGATAGGTGGTTACCAGCACATTTTAAGCATGTTGGGTCTTTTTGGCAATATGCTTGGGTGTGATTGAAACCTTGGCAGCGTTTGCACTGTGGTATCGATCTTGTGTTCGTACGCATTGGTTCAATTTTAACTACGATATTTAAAATTGTTTTAATGTTGTAAATAACGTCTACATTTTCACTCCTATCGAAAGTGAGCATAAAGAGCGGGAGTCCATGCTTGGCCAAAATTTCTTGTCCTTGTTCCGTTTTCTGCTTTGTTTTTTTTAGTATATTAACTGCGTCGATAATTTTCAAACCTTTCGCTTTAAGATCTGTTATAACGTCGTCTTTAGTGCACGAAGGGTGGAGACCCCTTGCTATGACACGTAGTGGTCTTTCTGAATTATTTTCATAAGTGTACCATTGGATCTTTTCCGCGTTTAACTTCTTGGATATGGCTCGGTAGCCTTCGGGGTCAGCTATGTTAATTTTCCAAGCATTGTTTCGGAATAACGTGACCTTAAACTCCGACGTCACAGTTCCTTTGAGAAGGCGATGTAGTTCATTGTACTCCGTAATCCCGACTACGTTTATTGCAGGCGGAGGACGTAATTTATCCTGAGCTTGTTTCTTCTTCGGCTCGTTTTCGTTGTTTTGTTTCCGTGGCTCGATTTCGGGTGAAGAACCGGCTCTTCGCTTTTTACTGGGTCTTTTCTTTTCTACCCAATTTGTTTCGCGTGCTAGCTCTTCTTCATCCGTGTGATAATTGGGACTAGCTGCATGAGACAGAGTAACTTCGCGTTCTTTGTGCGAAAGAGAATTCTTTAGAGCCTGGTTTTCTTCTTTTAGTGAATCTATTTCTCTCTTGAGTTCTTGGTAGAGAAGATCCATTTTGTTAAGCTTAATACGGAGTTCATTGTTTTCCTCCTCAAAGCTTTTACAAATCGCTGAGTCCCTTTTTCCTTGCGCTTGCACATCCGGCGGACTTCTTTTTCCGGAGACGGTCGGTCTTGATGGTGGAGACCGATTTACCCTTGAATTTTTCACGAAGGGATTTATTAAATGCAATAATTGGCTCTCCCCAGAATCCGTAGAGCCTACCTCCGAAGAGGGTGGATTTTTCAGTGAACCTGGACTGCCACCTGGGGAACTATATCTATTTGTTTTACTCATTGCATATTATGTATACATCTTATCCCTGGTATACGAAGGGTGGATTTTAGTCGCCTCTTACGACAGGCATGCCTACCTCGGGTATATTCTGCCCCCTACCCGAAGGGGTAGTCAACGCTCAATGAACCACATATTACGGGAATATATAAATAAAACCTGCGTTGTCTATTTAGACGAGATTTTGATATTCTCTAAAAGAACATATGAAAAATCTTAGAGACATTTTTGTAATCTTAAAAAGCATAATTTGAAATTGCAAGTTGGTAAATGTTCATTTCTTAAAAACGAAACCCAGTTTTTAGGGCACGTTCTGACCGAAGAGGGCATAATGCCAAACCCTGACAAAGTAGGTACAATAAAAAATCTTTCACTCCCTCAAACGGAGAAACAACTTAGAAGTTTTTTAGGAACTTCGGGATATTACAGAAAATTCATACAAGATAATGCAAAAATAGCATATCCAATGACAAGGTACCTTAAAAAACACTAAGATAAACGTTAATGACCTCGAATATGTAAATGCCTTTAAAACACTCAAACTTAACTTGATAACACATCCAATTCTAAAATTCCCAGAATTGGAAATTTTAGCTGTCCTCACACAGGCAAAACAGCCGGTTTGTTATATTTCAAGGACTCTTAACGAGCATGAAGGAAAGTATTCAGTGACTGATAATGAATTTCTAGCCACTGTGTGGAGTGTATCTAAATTAAGAGTGTATTAAATTGAGGGGGAATAAGTTCAAGATCATTACCGACCATCTTCCTATAAAATATCTAAATAAAAAATAGAATGGTGCCGAATTCTCTCAGCGCAACCAAAGGTGGTTACTTAAATGGCAGGAGTTCGACTATGAGATTGAATATCTCAAGGGGCACGAGAATAAAGTTGTCGATTTTCTAAGTAGAATTGAAAAAGCAAGCTTGGAAGTTAACCAAATGTCAGACAACGAAACAATATATTTAGGAAGGGAGGAACAACTTGATCACATTCCTATCAAAGAAGGTATAGTCAATATATACAAACAACAAATCTTCATAAATTACGATAAGGAACCGAAAATCGAAACACTTCATGGTAAGAGAATTTTGTATATTAAAGCCTCAGATCCTATAGGAATAATAACGGACCAACTTAAAGAAATAGATCAAGGATTCATTCTGAAGTAACAGAGCCGGATTATAATAAAGTCCAGCAAATAATTATAAATCTATATGCCGGAAACAGGAGAGTTAAATGTGTGAAACTGACACGGAGAGTAAGCGATCTTAGAACAGAGGATGAAGCCAGAAAACAGATATCCCTTTATCAAATTAGAGAAAGTCAATACTCAGGGATTATGGAATCTTATAACACACTGAAAAAATAAATTTATTATCCTATACTTACTCGATAATAAATAATCGCGATATCTGCCGGAAAGTTAAATATGAGAGGAAACTGATACAAGAAAAATTCAAGTTAACAGAAATTCCTAACCAACCAAATGAAATAATTCATATAGATATCTACCATTTCCACAAACACATATTCTTAACGATGATTGATAAATTAACAAAAAAAGGGTATGTGTACAGACTTGAAAGTAAAAACCACATTCACAAAACAGACTTTATCACTGAACATTTAACTAGAGTAGGCTCACAAACAAAATATCACAGATAAGGAGTGTATATTAGAGATTACTTTAGAGAATGAAATACTGACGTACATTATACTAATTGAAATGCACATACAGGTTACGCTGACATAGAACACTTGCATAGTACCATAGCCGAGATTTTACTTACCATGAACCAGGAAGAATCAGTAAATGCAAAGATGTTTAGAGCTTTTCAGATTTATTACCAAAGGTATCATACTACGATAGGCAGGTCACCTGAGCAAGTCCAACATATGAGTATAGAAACAGTAGTAAAGAGACTTGAAAATAGGAAAACAAATGATATAAACAAAAGGAATCAAGGCAGGGAAGATTATACAGAGACCAGTTAAGTAGGTTATATCAAAAATTACAAACATGTAAGGCATAAGAATGAGCTTAATTTTAGATTGAAAAAGCTAGATAGGGTACATACAATAAATATAATCTTCCTAACGATGACAACCAACCTAGTACAAGCGGCACTGGTAATAACACCAATCGAGAGTAACAGCGGATGCACGATGATAAATATGGGGGAGGGGGAGATTATCAACCATATATATATATTTTCGTATACATATATATATTCATTGGCGAGTGTCCTTCATTTCGTTGCAACGTATTACATATTTCTTTCAATTCACTTAGCGCTACTTCTTTTACGGGAACTCTTTTAATTCTAATGCAAGCTTCTCCACAGTGGTAACGTGGTTCACTAGATTGTCGCTCCTTCCTACAATAACTACATTTTTTTAATTTCAGTAATACTATTATTAATTTTATCACCACTCGTTAGTTCAAATCTAATTTTTTTCATATTCCACACATCAGTTATGGACGTACAATCCTACATGTAAAGGTGATCAGTTTTCTGCTGAGATGTACAGATCACGTTTTTATTATTATCTTCACTGGCAATCTTTTGTGCCATACCCCTTGTTATTGCCATAATCTGCTATTTGGAGTTAACATTATTGTGGCTATTATTAATATTTTCTACCATGTCACTATCAATTAAAGATGCACGGTACTTCCTCGAATACCTAAGACAATCCATTTGAAAAGCTCAATCGCAACCTACAGTTCATTACTACAAAGTTCGAGTCGTTCCACATATGTACATCACTCTTCTCAAGTTCACATGTGTTCGTCAGAATCGGCAGCGTTAACAGACCACTGGACCAGTCCTAGAAAGTAAAATCACAAACTTCAAGTTCAATTTCAAAGGAACTCCGACCGAAGTATCAATTCGCATTTATTTTATAAATAAACTGAAATTGTTGTGAATCACATAATTTGTTTTGCTTGTGGAAGATACACAATTAGATTAATATTCGTTTCATCTACGGAACAAACTATTCCACTTACAAAATGTATACATTGGAGTCTGACACACAGATGCTTGGGTACTGTCAATTAAATAGTAGTTTATCATATTTTCCTACCACGTAATACTACAGTATTAAATATAGGTGCCCTACCGTTACTTATAGTGTGGACACAAAACCTGGTAGTGCGATAGACTAGGCGACGTATGTATGTCATATAGCTATGTAGGTAGATTGTAGCAATTTTCATGAAAATATAAGGAAAACGCAGTTCCCCATATGACCGATGGGGGCGCTGAACGCAGGTCATAGATTATATCCCGCTAGATGGCACTAGCAGACGGTTCTAGTACGTGTTGCAGATGCGTGTACATGGTAATAAGTCTCATAAATAGAGGGAACAAATATATCCGGTAGTTATATGTACTCTAGGTGGTCGGATGAACTCAGTACATGCAATTACCTAAAGTAACAAGTAACAAGATTGGAGAAGAAATATGCCGAGGCACACACGATGTTTTGTGTTCCCCTTGCGTTCGAAACCTCTACCGATAGGGCCACCAAATCTCTAGTCATAAATTCTGGAATAAAAAGGAAAGTAATATTTTTGCTGATCAAGTAGCCCGCCCTTGGCACTGACCCCCCGCATTTGTAAATTAACTTGCTTGTCGTACTTCTTAGACCTCTAATATGTCCGCTGATAACACAAGGTTCTTGGATAAGGCCAAGGGTTATATCTTCATCGGCGAACCGCTTGCTAAGGGTAGCGGACGCGCGCGAGAATACATATAGCACGCACAACACGAATGGTTGTGAGAAGCTAGGCCCTGGGTCCCATCGACCTTTAGCGCCAAGGTCGCTATTTTTTATTTTTTAGAGGATCTAGCTTGTCTGAGTATTTGGTTTTTTTCAGGGCCTTTTCCCTAAGCCGGATTTGGACGACCCAATGGTCTGTTCCTGACCTACTCTTCTTTTTTACAGTAAGCGTGTCCACTGGCGCCGCTTATTGGACGGGTTGAACCAGTTACAGTGCCGGTCGTACGACACAGATTCATACCACCTCTACGGTAGTGATGCACGGATCTAGCAATCGATTTATTGGTTCTGTTGCATGCCCAATGGCCCTGCTGGTCGAAGGAGTTGGTCGTGAGACCTACTTGTTCGGCACTATTCCGGAACCACTGTTAGCAGAGGTTGTTGCGGAATCGCCGGAACTAACATGCCCAATGGCGCTGTTGGTCGAAGAAGTAGGTTGGGGATCCTGTATGTTGGACACGTTTCCGCAGTCAGGTGAGGGTCTGAGTTCCACCTTATCGGAGGTTCCGGAACGCTGATATCTTGTCGGTGCTCCTCAAGATCAGCTTAACCTGGCCGAAGCGGTAACTGATTTTGCCTTTGCAGGAATTGATCCTTCTCATGGAGGCGTCGTCGACAGCCATCGCGAAGTAAAGGAGTGCACCATTCCTTTCCCTCTTGGTGACTTTCCATGAAATTGCCTGCAAGTCGGCATTTTGTGTAGTTATAGTCGCCAGAATCTTTTCTGAAGACAGCTCTAGACTTTGTGGAAAGAACCCTCGGAAAATATACGGTTTCGGGAAAGATCCTTCCTCCACAAGTGTCGCGTTCAGTCTACTTTTGACTCTTATCCTCTCGAAATTCGAGCGCATCCACTCAGCAGTCGCAGTGTCTATAAAAACAAATAAGAACTAGCCACTCCGATGTATTATGAAATGTATAAAATGCGGCTATACGTCGCTATTGCTCACTTTAATTGAGGTGTACATAACCGCCTCTTGAAAAAGTGCCATTTGCTCAATTGAGAGGGGTTGAGTGAACAAGTCGGTCGGGACAACACCTAACTTGATGGTACTGGCCACTTGACTATAAGTGGAAATATCAAGTGCAGGTCCTGCCTTGACCTTCTTGGCAACCGATTCTATTGATGTCTGATCCTCGGATCTTACACGTTTGGCTTCGCGGTGAGAAGTGGTGGCAACCCTTGAGTAAGCGAGAGTGGTGCCATGTAATAAAGTTTAATGCAAAAAGGCCCAAAACGTAGTTTTGGACCTTATTGCACTTTCACAAATGCAATAAAGTCCAAAATTCGTTTTGGACTTTATTCATACGATCTAATCCATTGGATTTGCCTCAAGCCACGAATTAGTTCGTATTCGAAATATTCTTTAACTTCACCATTTTCCCAATGGATGTAATTAACTAGATCCTTAAATGACCTTAGTGACTATTCGCAAGTACAACTTCATCAAAATCCGCTTTCAATGGCATAATTGTTTGCTCTCTGAGCAAATTCTTACCATGCTGGGGGAAATTATAGGAACCCGATGAATTTTAGGAATAATAGTGATCGAGGTAGCCACTAATCTTCAAAATCAACGACACTACATTTTAATAGACACATGTAGTGCTATGACTATCGTAAATACAAATAAACTTGACATGACATCGTACCGAGTTTTAGATACTCGACGAGTTGAAATAAAAATTATTAATAGTACAATAACGCAGAGTACGAACATAATTCAATTTCCCGTGCCGACGGAATGCTATAGTAACAATGCGTTCATTAAAGCTTACGCCCAGAGCCTAGAAAATAAGAACTATACCATACTTCTAGGTATGAGCAAGGAAAGATACCTCTGAAAAATAAGACCATTCTAAAGATAGAGAGTTAACAAGAGTTGTCGTGCAACAGTCTAGAAGAAGTTAATCCTGACTTCGGCAGCCTCAATCGAGAAGAACAATCAGCTTAACCCACACCTCGATGATAAAACACGAAATTTATCTTAAAGAAGATAGACCAATACATTCAAAGTTGTATAGGTTACCAAAAAACACGAAGATGAAGTTGCTAAAAACACTGAAGATGATCGTTTTTCTTTACCAAATATCTCTTTGATAAGTTAGGAAAAGCAATTTATTTCTCAACTTTGGATTTAGCAAAAGGGTATCATGAAATATTAATGCATCCAAATGATATAGCAAAACTGCATTTATAACTCCACAAGGATTATGCGAATATGTTCGTATGCCTTTTGGTCTTAAAAACGTACCAGCTACCTTTCAACGCTCAATGAACCACATATTACGGGAATATATAAATAAAACCTGCGTTGTCTGTTTAGACGAGATTTTGATATTCTCTAAAAGAACATATGAAAAATCTTAGAGACGTTTTTGTAATTCTGAAAAAGCATAATTTGAAATTGCAAGTTGGTAAATGTTCATTTCTTAAAAACGAAACCCAGTTTTTAGGGCACGTTCTGACCGAAGAGGGCATAATGCCAAACCCTGACAAAGTAGGTACAATAAAAAATCTTTCACTCCCTCAAACGGAGAAACAACTTAGAAGTTTTTTAGGAACTTCGGGTGTTACAGAAAATTCATACAAGATAATGCAAAAATAGCATATCCAATGACAAGGTACCTTAAAAAACACTAAGATAAACGCCAATGACCCCGAATATGTAAATGCGTTTGAGACACTAAAACTTAACTTGATAACACATCCAATTCTAAAATTCCCAGAATTGGAAAAACTATTCCATCTATACACCGATGCAAGTAACTTCGCAATCGGAGCTGTCCTCACACAGGCAAAACAGCCGGTTTGTTATATTTCAAGGACTCTTAACGAGCATGAAGGAAAGTATTCAGTGACTGATAAAGAATTTCTAGCCACTGTGTGGAGTGTATCTAAATTAAGAGTGTATTAAATTAAGAGGGAATAAGTTCAATTTCATTACCAACCTTCTTCCTATAAAATATCTAAATAGAAAATAGAATGATGCCGAATTCTCTCAGCGCAACCAAAGGTGGTTACTTAAATTGCAGGAGTTCGACTATGAGATCGAATATCTCAAGGGGCAAGAGAATAAAGTTAACCAAATGTCAGACAACGAAACAATATATTTAGGAAGGGAGGAACAACTTGATCACATTCCTATCAAAGAAGGTGTAGTCAATATATACAAACAACAAATCATCATAAATTACGATAAGGAACCGAAAATCGAAAAAGAGAATTTTGTATATTAAATTTATTCTGAAGTAACAGAGCCGGATTATAATAAAGTCCAGCAAATAATTATAAATCTATATGCCGGAAACAGGAGAGTTAAATGTGTGAAACTGATACGGAGAGTAAGCGATCTTAGAACAGAGGATGAAGCCAGAAAACAGATATCCCTTTATCAAATTAGAGAAAGTCAATACTCAGGGATTATGGAATCTTATAACACACTGAAAAAATAAATTTATTATCCTAAACTTACTCGAGTAATTACACAGATAATAAATAATTGCGATATCTGCCAGAAAGCTAAATATGAGAGGAAACCGATACAAGAAAAATTCAAGTTAACAGAGACTCCTAACCAACCTAATGAAATAATTCATATAGATATCTACCATTTCCACAAACACATATTCTTAACGATGATTGATAAATTAACAAAAAAAGGGTATGTGTACAGACTTGAAAGTAAAAACCACATTCACAAAACAGACTTTATCACTGAACATTTAACTAGAGTAGGCTCACAAACAAAATATCACAGATAACGAGTGTATATTAGAGATTACTTTAGAGAATGAAATATTGACGTACATTATACTAATTCAAATGCACATACAGGTTACGCTGACATAGAACACTTGCATAGTACCATAGCCGAGATTTTACTTACCATGAACCAGGAAGAATCAGTAAATGCAAGGATGTTTAGAGCTTTTCAGATTTATAACAAAAGATATCATACTACGACAGGCAGGTCACCTGAGCAAGTCCAACATACGAATATAGAAGCAGTAGTAAAGAGACTTGAAAATAGGAAAACAAATGATATAAACAAAAGGAATTAAGACAGGGAAGATTATACAGAGACCAGTTAAGTAGGTTATATCAAAAATTACAAACATGTAAGGCATAAAAATGAGCTTAATTTTAGATTGAAAAAGCTAGATAGGGTACATACAATAAATATTAAACGACCAAGACAATTTGCAGATTCTCCCACTGATGTTAATCTTCCTAACGATGACCTAGTATAAGTGGCACTGGTAATAACACCAATCGAGAGTAACAGCGGATTCACGATGATAAATATGGGAAAGGGGGAGATGTCAGAAGAACGGAAAAAATTAAAGTCAAAATTAAAAAATAATAAATTAATAACTGAAAAGCAAGGTGGAAACGTAACAGATATTCCATATCATAATAATTTTCAGGAGAAAATGTTCTTTAAGGATGAATGAGTTAAGTATTGGTCATAAAACCATGTTTTGTATATGTTCATAAACCATACTTGCATTACATTAAATTACATTAAATTACATTAAATTTTTCCATACCGTAAATAATTATCATCAGTTTTATGTTGACCCATAAAAGTGACGACGACCGAATAACGTAAACAAGAAAGTAAACCAATGTATTTGTTTAACATATTGTGAAATAGATTAAATAAATGAAACCAATGCATTCGGCTGACCTCTTGAGAAATGTAAATGTATCCAAGTCAGTGGGAATTATGTTGTAATATTTCTGGATATTGAACCTTTCTTCTAGCATTCAATAAGCTCTAAGTTTCAGTTTGTGTTCAGACACCAAACCAAATAATACGGTGAAGCCCTGTTAATACAGCGACCGTTTAGAAAAATAAACCGTTTTAAATAATTTATTTCGCGTACGTTTTGGTAAGGAAATGGTTACTTACGCGGGCGGCCGGATAAGGACCATTTCAAATGTTAGGAATAGCGACTCAGCTGTGAAAGAAACGGAAACACATATAGGAGATAGGGACGTTAGGCCATAAATAGGGAAAATAGCAAAAGAAATGGGGAACCAGACGCAGCTGATAGGGTTAGTTTAGGGGAGATGTTAGGAAGAAACTAGCTTAAGCCATTTAAAAGGCAAGTAGGACATACAATCTCAGGCGGACAGATGTCCAGTATTTCCCGAATGAGATTCCGCGAAGCTGGGTCCTTTTTTTTATTCATTAAATGGTCTCCCCTTGGACTTATATCCCTAGGTATAAAAACGGAAAAGAGCCAGGCACATAGCACGTAAAAGATCCCAAGCCATGCAACGGTGACCAAGAACTGGAAGGAGAATTCAGTCGCTCTCAAACATGGAAAAGTGGTAAGAGGAACTTGCCGATTACGACGTAGGTAGTGGTGTGCCCCCTCCTTTAGTATTTGTTAACCTTTGTTGTATCGTCTGACTAGGTTAATCCATTTTTGAATATTCGTTGTCTTACTTCGGCATTTATAACTAAATACCAGCTCCTTTCTTTTAGAAGGTAAGGGTAGGGTTTGTTGCATTCAACAAACGCACAAAAGTCCACTCCATTATACCAATTCTTCACTCATCCACTAACTTTTATCTTTTTATCCATTGTGCTCTGATAGCTATGGGTAACTGAGCGCTCCTGGGTTGGCTTCGAACTATGAGGTCACTCTTTCTTATATGGTCGAAGAGGATGACAAAGCAGGTATCCCGCGGCCAGGCGGACGAGTATTTTTGAATATTCGTTGTCTTACTTCGGCATTTATAACTAAATACCAGCTCCTTTCTTTTAGAAGGTAAGGATAGGGTTTGTTGCATTCAACAAACGCACAAAAGTCCACTCCATTATACCAATTCTTCACTCATCCACTAACTTTTGTCTTTTTATCCATTGTGCTCTGATAGCTATGGGTAACTGAGCGCTCCTGGGTTGGCTTCAAACTCCGAGGTCACTCTTTCTCATATGGTCGAAGAGGATGACAAAGCAGGTATCCCGCGGCCAGGCGGACGAGTAGATAGGACGAGAGGGGTAGACCACCAGGAAACTCATCCTGACCATAGATTGAGTCTCACTAAGTCAACTTCAAAGAGCTTCTGAAAAGGTCTTGATGTTTTGACTGGCTGGTCCATTGGGGGTCTCAATACAACATTCGAACTTTTCGTTCTTTTGCATGTTTCATAGGCTAGTATGTAACTCCTCACGTCTTTAACCAAAGTCGCCCAAAACAAATGCCGACCCAGCAACTCCACTTCCTGCAGAGGCTTATACCATGGAGCATTCACGATTGCTCGTAGAGCTTTGAAACCATATTGCTTGGTTTCGTACACCCCCAAAGTTGTATTCCATATGTCAAAGACGGTTTTAGCACTTGCTTATACAGAAGCAGTTTGTTATATACGCTTAGCTTCGAGTATCTTCCGAGTAACCAATGCATTTCTCTTAGTCTGATTTCTAGCTCGTCGCGCTTTTGTTTTAACATGTGACTTCCACTTAAGTTGTGCGTCTAGGGTCATTCCTAGATATTTTGCCTCGTTTACGTATGGTATTTGTACCGAGTTAATGGAAATAGGTAAATGGTTTACCTTTTTGTACGTAAAATTGACATGCGTTGACTTGTTCTCGTTAAGGACGATTCGCCATACTTTGTTTAGAGCCCGATGTAGTTTACCCGTTGATGATTCGACTGACTCGTCCGTTGCGAGGATAGCCGTATCATCTGCGAACGTTGCTACGACGGTCGCTTCATCTTGTGGCATATCTCTTGTGTAGAGCAGGAATGGCATTGGACCGAGTACGCTTCCTTGCGGAACGCCGGCGTGGATTTCCTTCAATTCTGAGTATTCGGTACCGTGTCTAACACGAAAGAGCCTGTTTTCAAGGTAAGATCCCGGTATTCTATACAATTTTTTTCGATCGGATTAGCCTTAGCTTATACCTTAGACCTTCGTGCCATACCTTGTCGAAGTCGTGCGATACGTCGAGAAAAGCGCTAGAACATATCTTTTTCGTTTCTAGAGCTTCTTCGATTTCATTCGTTATACGATACACCTGATCGATTGGAATGTTTGACCCGAAAGCCGAACTGATGATCCGGGATCAAGTGTCTTTTTTCAATTACTGGTTGTGATCGTTTAATCAGAAGTTTCTCGAAGACCTTAGAAGCTATCGGCAAAGCGAAATGGGCCTATATGATTTCATATCGTTTGCACATTTTCCCGGTTTCTGAACCATAATGACTTCGGCGACTTTCCATTACCTTGGAACATATTAAAGTCTCAAAGAAGCGTTTATAATGTAAAGCAGCTTAACTAATGCCTTTATTGGTAGCTCCTTCAAAATTTCGCCAGTGATTAAATCAAATCCTGCAGCCTTCTTATTTTTCAACCTTCCTATTGTCATTCGAAGTTCGGACAGAGATACGGTTTTTACTTTAAAGTTGTCGGGTGCCGTGTTAACATTCGGGTCTTCGATCAATGGTTGTCCATCGAACGGGTTGAACGTTTCTTCTAAATGCTCGGCAAATAATTCCGCTTTCTTCTTTTCCATTCGCCGTTAACTTTCCTTATTGGTGGCGAGTGCATTACTGGTTTTCTTACGGACTTCAAAGCTTTCCATAGTGAATAGTTTGAGCTCTTTTCAGCAGTCAAGCCCTCGAAGTAAGTACAAGTCTCGCGATTTCTTAAATCCTGTTTAGATAAGTTGTATCTGGGGGTGCGCGGGAATGTTGCCATCTCTTGCGCGCTCTCCTCTTTTCTCGTATGAGGTCTTCAATTTCCGGCTGGAATTTAACTTTATTGTTCTGTGTTACTGTCTTCCGGACAGGAGTGTTTTTCCACGCTGCACTCTGAATGACTTCCATAAGTTTGTCAATTTCGTCTTCTATTTCGGTCGGTGTCTTTAGCGGCACATTTAAAGCAACATTTTCCGTGCAGTCTTTTCTAAAGGCGTCCCAGTTAGTTTTGTTACTAGATAACCTGGGCGGTCCTTCTTTCGTATCTAGGTTTCCACCTATTTTTAGAGTGCTGCTGAGTGATCTGAGCATAGATCTTTCATTCTTCGACTTCCGTCAGATCTTTAGCTAGCCCTTTCGCGATAGAGAAGTCGACGAGGTCAGGGACTTTATTTTTGTCAGTTGGTCAATACGTTGGCTTTCCCGTCGAAACAAACTTCACACCACGCTTCATACTGACTTCGTACAGTAGCCTGCCTTTCGTTGAATTACATCTTGAACCCCAGAAGGTGTGTTTCGCGTTAAAGTCACCACCGATGATAAAATTAGGCCCGAGTGATTCAAAGAGGCGAACGAGGTCGTCGTCTACTAGCCTATATCCCGGAGGAAAGTAACTAGATCCAATGTGGCAGTCAAAGTGGTATATTTTTACGGAGACTGAACTTATTTGCATAGAGTCGAATTCTATTTTCATGTTTTCATGCAGTCTTTGATGTAAAGAGAAGACCCACCTCTGTATCCTTTTATTTTGGGTCCAAGTTCCTTTTTAGGGGGGTTTCTGATATCAGGCATATATCAAACCGTTTTTCCGTAGAAATACTTCTAGCTCGTCGATTTTTTTCAGAAGGCCATTTGCGTTCCATGTCAGTATCTTGAGCAACTGTTTCATATTCATGTTTTGTCGTTTGTCTTGTGAGGTTTGGTCTTGATTGCTCAATTTGTCAAATATGACTTGATTTGTCTTAGTTTGCTCTTCAAGTTTTCCAGTATCACGGATAATAGTTGGCAGTTGTTCTGGAATTCTGTTCATGTGATGCGACTTGCGCGTACGATCTCGCGCCAACCAGAGGCGGTTTCTCTATTGTACTTTGATCAGTGCCACTTTCTTTGGCAAATTTTATATTGTCCTTTATCGGTATCTTTTTGACTGGCTTAACAATCTTAGGCTTATCGTTTTTGGGATACTTTAGGATAGTATTCGGGTGTACCGGTTTCTTGACAGTAGACAGTAGTAGTTTGGAGTTCTTTGGCGACTTCACAACCTCGATAATTCGCTGGGTGGTTTCTCTTGCAATTGACGCAAACCGCTGGGACCCATTTATTTTCTTTGCACTCTCCCGAGAGATGTGTACCGGGACATTTTACGCACCGTGGTTCTTTCTGGCAGTATGCCTGCGTATGGTTAAAACCTTGGCATCGTTTGCACTGACGTATCGTTCTCTTGTCTTTACGCATGGGCTCGATTTTAACGTTTATATTTAAGATTGTTTTAATTTTAAAAATGTCGTCCACATTCTCGGTTTTTTCAAAGGTAAGCATAAAGAGTGGGAGACCGCGTTTGACTACGGTATCTTTGTCTCTTTCTGTAAGTTGCTTTTCCTTCTTACGAATATTCACAGCGTCAAGAATTTTGAGCCCTTGGGTTTGCACGTCTTCCATAATGTCTTCTTTTGAGCATGTCGGGTGGAGTCCCCTAAAAATGGTTTTTCATACTTATTTTCATATGTGTACCATTGGATATTTCCGGCGTTTAATTTTTAAGACAGTGCTCGGTAGGAATTGACGTCATCTACGTTAATTTTCCACTCGTTGTTTCGGCGCGAGGTTATATTATGCTTTATTCTCAGCGTATTTACAAGAAGATTACGAAGTTTTCCGTAATCTGCTATCCCGACGATATTTATTGCGGGTGGTGGGCGAGGTTTCGCTTGGATTTTTGCCTGCTTTAATATATCGGGGTTAACACACTTTTGTGAGACTTCGGGTGAAGTAACGGCCTTACGCTTTTTGCTAGGCCTTTTTTAGAGCCCGGATTGGTTTCGCGGGCAAGTTCTTCCGCGTCCGTAAAATATTGAATTGATGGACGGTTTAGCGTTGTCTCGGAATCTTTCGGTACACGAGAGTTCTTGAGTTTCTCGTTTTCTTTTCGCAGAGAAGAAACTTTCTCTTTCAGCTCTTGGAAGAGTCGCTCCATTTCACTAATTTTAGCTCGTAGCTGGGTGTAGGATAACCTTATCTATTAAACAGCGCATTGTTTGGGGGTATTACACAGTCTGAATGGTATTACCCTATATTGGAGAAGGGAACTATTTAGAACTGTAAAGGGGTCTTTTCGCTTGAGCTCTTTTCAAAAGGGATTTGCCAAAATGCATCGTTCAAATCTACACAAGAAATTAACTCAGAACGCGGCAGGCCATTAATGAGCGGAAGCGGATAGGCATCTTTTACGGTGATTGCATTCACTTTCCAGAAATCTATGCATAATCTATCCTTTCCTGGTTTCTGAATGATAACAACCGAAGAACTCCAGTAACTGTTGGATTCTTCAATGACAAGAAGCGCGATTCTAGCATACTAGAGCTTCATTTGCCTTACTATGTCTTCAACTATATATGGCTCAAGAACAACTTCGGATATCAATTTCCGTGGAGGAACGTTTCGACTGTAATGCTGTACTTTCTGTATGAAATATTGGTGTCTGTGACATGCTTTCTGTTCCATGCTATTGAGCGCATCGAAAGAAGTAAAAATTCATAACTCAACTCAGGAAGAAACAAAGTGCAATGAGACTTTAATGAAAAAAGGACAAATCTGGGTGCTTGGATCTCGAAGGCTTCACTCCGCAGGACTATTATAAATTAGTGAACATGTACCAGGACCACGACCCTTTGCAAGTACGCCTCTACTTCGATGATCATTAAACAGAACTATCACATAGGACAAAAGTGCAGAACTTGAAGCAAGCTATTTAGACAAAACTTGTGAAAGGTATGACCGCAGAGGGTTTTTTCTGTATCTGATGCTGGAGTGAAAGGGTCCTGACATATAACGCAAAATACCTCCTTCTGATCCTCAGGGAATAGTCTAATGGTGTTTTGACAGTGGACCCTAAGGGTCTGATATGGTTCACAGACGGATCAAAGATGGATTCTGGACTCAATACCTATGGGAATGTGTCAAACGGTTTTCCTGGCTGAACTCCATGCCATCGAGATCTGCTCCAGGTTAAACCTTGGTAAGGGTATCAAGGGCGTTAAAATTTATATCTTTTCAGATAGCCAGGCAGCTCTTAGAGCGCTATTGTCCAACTTAGTGGACTCCATAGCAGTTACGATGAACTACAATCTCTTGCTAGACATAAAAGTGTGGTACTCGGATGGGTTCCAGGTCATCAGGGAATTGCAGGCATATGAACTAGCCAGGGCTGGCTGAGGATCTGCGTTCATTGGACCTGAACCGTACTGTTGTGTCAACTGGGCTGCTGCCACAGCGCTGATGAACGCATGAGAGCATAAACTTCGTCTGGATCTGCATGGTGATTGATCGGAAAACTACTGACTGCCCAAGACATGGATTGGGCCAGTAGCGCAACAATCAAGTTCATAATGTAGTGCCTTCTTTACCTCCTCGTTGTGGACCCCGGGCAACTGCAGGTATAAAGCATGTATAAAGCTTTAAAGGCTAAAATTGCAAGGGCGAGACTACCTAGGGTCTTATGCCTAGACTAGGTAACCTGGGCCAGCAATCCGCGTTACCGAAAATATCAACCTATAGAAACTGACATAATGTCTCGGATAAGGACTGATAACACGTTGACGACCTTTGGCTATTGTACCCGGACTAAGATTGGTTTCTGGAACATGAAGACTTGACTCTCAGAACGCCAGAATCCTTCAGTTGGAACATGAGTTCTTGCGAGATAGGCTGGACATATTGGGAGTAAGTGGGACAAGATGGTTAGATGCGGGCGAGTACCAATCCCCAAAGGGTAACACTGTATTACTCTACTCCGGAAGACCATCCAGAAGCCCCCGTGGATATGGAGTTGGACTGCTGTTAACATAGTGCACAGTGCAAAACAACTACTGGTTTACGCCAAAGCATAGCGCGCTGTGCAAAACTACTGTTGGCTTATGCCAAAGCACAACGACTGCTGCTTTACGCAAAAGCATAGTGCACAGTGCAAAACGGCTGTTGGTTTACCCAAAAGCATAGTGCACAGTGCAAAACTACTGTTGATTTACGCCAAGGCATAGTGCACAGTGCACAACAACTGCTGGTTTACGCAAAAGCATAGTGCACAGTGTAAAACGGCTGTTGGTTTACCCAAAAGCATAGTGTACAGTGCAAAACGGATGTTGGTTTACGCCAAAGTATAGTGCTCAGTGCAAAACGCCTGTTGGTTTACGCCAAGGCATAGTGCACAGTGCAAAACAACTGCTGGTTTACGCAAAAGCATAGTGCACAGTGTAAAACGACTGCTAGTTTATGCCAAAGCATAGTGCAAAGTGCTAAATGACTGTTGGTTTACGCAAAAGCATAGTGCACAGTGCAAAACAACTGCTGGTTTACGCAAAAGCATAGTGCACAGTGCAAAACGACTGTTGGTTTACGCAAATGCATAGCGCACAAGGTAAAACGACTGTTGATTTACGCCAAAGCATAGTGCACAGTGCAAAATGACTGCTGGTTTACTGAAAAACATAGTGCACAGTGCAAAACAACTGCTGGTTTACTCAAAAGCATAGTTCAAAGAGCTAAATGACTGTTGGTTTACGCCAAAGCATAGCGCACAGTGCAAACCGACAGCTGGTTTACGCCAAAGCATAGCGCACAGTGCAAAACTACTGTTGGTTTACGCCAAAGCACAGTGCACAGTGCAAAACGACTGCTGGTTTATGCCACAGCATAGTGCACAGTGCACAACGACAGCTGGTTTACGCCAAAGCATAGCGCACAGTGTAAAACAACTGTTGGTTTTCGCCAAAGCATAGCGCATAGTGCAAAACGACAGTTGGTTTACGCCAAAGCATAGCGCACAGTGCAAAACAACTGCTGGTTTACGCAAAAGCATAGTGCACAGTGCAAAACGACTGTTGGTTTACGCAAATGCATAGCGCACAAGGTAAAACGACTGTTGATTTACGCCAAAGCATAGTGCACAGTGCAAAATGACTGCTGGTTTACTGAAAAACATAGTGCACAGTGCAAAACAACTGCTGGTTTACTCAAAAGCATAGTTCAAAGAGCTAAATGACTGTTGGTTTACGCCAAAGCATAGCGCACAGTGCAAACCGACAGCTGGTTTACGCCAAAGCATAGCGCACAGTGCAAAACTACTGTTGGTTTACGCCAAAGCACAGTGCACAGTGCAAAACGACTGCTGGTTTATGCCACAGCATAGTGCACAGTGCACAACGACAGCTGGTTTACGCAAAAGCATAGCGCACAGTGCACAGCGACTGCTGATTTACTCAAAAGCATAGTGCACAGTGCACAACGACTGCTGGTTTACTCAAAAGCATAGTGCACAGTGCAAAACGACTGTTGATTTACGCCAAAGCAAAGCGCGCAGTGCAAAACGACTGCTGGTTTACGCAAAAGCATCGCTCACAGTGCACAACGACTATTGGATTACTCAAAAGCATAGTGCACAGTGCAAAACGACTTCTGGTTTACTCAAATGCATAGCGCACAGTGCAAAAGGACTGCTGGTTTACGCAAATGCATAGTACACAGTGCAAAACGGCTGTTGGTTTACGCCACAGCATAGCGCACAGTGCAAAAAGACAGTTGGTTTACGCCAAAGCATAGCGCACAGTATAAAACGACTGCTGGTTAACGCAAAAGTATAGTGCACAGTGCAAAGCGGCTGTTGGTTTACGCCACAGCATAGTGCACAGTGCACAACGACTGCTGGTTTACGCAAAAGCATAGCGCACAGTGCACAACGACTGCTGGTTTACTCAAAAGCATAGTGCACAGTGCACAACGACTGCTGGTTTACTCAAAAGCATAGTGCACAGTGCAAAACGACTGTCGATTTACGCCAAAGCAAAGCGCGCAGTGCAAAACGACTGCTGGTTTACGCAAAAGCATCGCTCACAGTGCACAACGACTGCTGGATTACTCAAAAGCATAGTGCACAGTGCAAAACGACTTCTGGTTTACTCAAAAGCATAGTGCACAGTGCACAACGACTGCTGGTTTACTCAAAAGCATAGTGCAGAGTGAACAACGACTGCTGGCTTACTCAAATGCATAGCGCACAGTGCAAAAGGACTGCTGGTTTACGCAAATGCATAGTACACAGTGCAAAACGGCTGTTGGTTTACGCCACAGCATAGCGCACAGTGCAAAAAGACTGTTGGTTTACGCCAAAGCATAGCGCACAGTATAAAACGACTGCTGGTTAACGCAAAAGTATAGTGCACAGTGCAAAGCGGCTGTTGGTTTACGCCACAGCATAGTGCACAGTGCACAACGACTGCTGGTTTACGCAAAAGCATAGCGCACAGTGCACAACGACTGCTGGTTTACTCAAAAGCATAGTGCACAGTGCACAACGACTGCTGGTTTACGCCAAAGCATAGCGCACAGTGCAAAAAGACTGTTGGTTTACGCCAAAGCATAGTGCAAAGTGCAAAACGACTGTTGGTTTATCCATCAGCCTAGTGCACAGTGCACAACGACAGCTGGTTTACGCAAAAGCATAGTGCACAGTACAAAACAACTGTTGGTTTACTCCAAAGCATAGTGCACAGTGCACAACGACTGCTGGTTTGCTCAAAAGCATAGTGCACAGTGCACAACGACTGCTGGCTTACTCAAAACCATAGTGCACAGTGCAAAACGATTGATAGTTTACGCCAAAGCATAGCGCACAGTGCAAAACGACTGTTGGTTTACGCCAAAGCATAGCGCGCAGTGCAAAACTACAGTTAGATTACGCCAAACCATAGTGCACAGTGCACAACGTCTGCTGGTTTACTCAAAAGCATAGTGCAGAGTGCACAACGACTGCTGGCTTACTCAAATGCATAGTGCACAGTGCAAAACGACTGTTGGTTTACGCCAAGGCATAGTACACAGTGCAAAACGGCTGTTGGTTTACGCCACAGCATAGGGCACAATGCAAAACGACTTTTGTTTTATGCCACAGCATAGTGCACAGTGCACAACGACTGTTGGTTTACGCCAAGGCATAGTACACAGTGCAAAACGGCTGTTGGTTTACGCCACAGCATAGGGCACAATGCAAAACGACTTTTGTTTTATGCCACAGCATAGTGCACAGTGCACAACGACAGCTGGTTTACGCAAAAGTATAGCGCACAGTGCACAATGACTGCTGGTTTACTCAAAAGTATAGTGCACAGTGCACAACGACTGCTGGTTTACTCAAAAGCATAGTGCACAGTGTAAAACGACTGTTGGTTTACGCCAAAGCAAAGCGCGCAATGCAAAACTATTGTGCGTTTACGCCAAAGCATAGTGCACAGTGTAAAACGACTGCTGGTTTACGAAAGAGCATAGTGCACAGTGCAAAACGACTGTTGGTATACGCCAAAGCATAGCGCGCAGTGCAAAACTATTGTTGGTTTACGCCAAAGCATAGTGCTCAGTGCAAAACGACTGCTGGTTTACGCAAATGCATAGTACACAGTGCAAAACGGCTGTTGGTTACACCCACAGCATAGCGCACAATGCAAAACGACTGTTGGTTTACGCCAAAGCATAGCGCACAGTGCAAAACGATTGTTGGTTTACGCCAAAGCATAGCGCACAGTGCAAAACGACTTCTGGTTTACTCAAAAGCATAGTCAACAGTGCAAAACGACTGCTGGTTTACTCAAAAGCATAGTGCTCAGTGCAGAACGACTGCTGGCTTACTCAAAGGCATAGTGCAGAGTGCACAACGACTGCTGGCTTACTCAAAAGCATAGTGCACAGTGCAAAACGAATGCTGGTTTACGCAAATGAATAGTGCACAGTGCAAAACGACTGTTGATTTACGCCAAAGCAAAGCGCGCAATGCAAAACTATTGTACACTTTCGCCAAAGCATAGCGCGCAGTGCAAAACTATTGTTGGTTCACGCCAAAGCATAGTGCTCAGTGCAAAACGACTGCTGGTTTACGCAAATGCATAGTACACAGTACAAAACGGCTGTTGGCTAAAGCCACAGCATAGCGCACAGTGCAAAACGACTGTTGGTTTACGCCAAAGCATAGCGCACAGTGCAAAACGACTTCTGGTTTACTCAAAAGCGTAGTCAACAGTGCAAAACGACTGCTGGTTTACTCAAAAGCATAGCGCACAGTGCAAAACGACTTGTGGTATACTCAAAAGCATAGTGCACAGTGCAAAACGACTGTTGGCTTACGCCAAAGCATAGCGCGCAGTGCAAAACTACTGTTGGTTTACGCCGAAGCATAGTGCACAGTGCACAACGACTGCTGGTTTCCTCAAAAGCATAGTGAACAGTGCAAAACGACTGTTGGTTTACGCCAAAGCATAGCGCGCAGTGCAAAACTACTGTTGGTTTATGCCAAAGCATAGTGCACAGTGCACAACGACGGCTGGTTTACGCAAAAGCATAGTGCGCAGTACAGAACGGCTGTTGGTTTACGCCAAAGCATAGTGCACAGTGCACAACGACTGCTGGTTTACTCAAAAGCATAGTGCAGAGTGCACAACGACTGCTGGCTTACTCAAAAGCATAGTGCACAGTGCAAAACGATTGTTAGTTTACGTCAAAGCATAGCGCACAGTGTAAAACGACTGCTGGTTTACGAAAGAGCATAGTGCACAGTGCAAAACGACTGTTGGTTTACGCCAAAGCATAGTGCACAGTGCACAACGACTGCTGGTTTACTCAAAAGCATAGTGCAGAGTGCACAACGACTGCTGGCTTACTCAAAAGCATAGTGCACAGTGCAAAACGATTGTTAGTTTACGTCAAAGCATAGCGCACAGTGTAAAACGACTGCTGGTTTACGAAAGAGCATAGTGCGCAGTACAGAACGGCTGTTGGTTTACGCCAAAGCATAGTGCACAGTGCACAACGACTGCTGGTTTACTCAAAAGCATAGTGCAGAGTGCACAACGACTGCTGGCTTACTCAAAAGCATAGTGCACAGTGCAAAACGATTGTTAGTTTACGTCAAAGCATAGCGCACAGTGTAAAACGACTGCTGGTTTACGAAAGAGCATAGTGCACAGTGCAAAACGACTGTTGGTTTACGCCAAAGCATAGCGCGCAGTGCAAAACTATTGTTGGTTTACGCCAAAGCATAGTGCTCAGTGCAAAACGACTGCTGGTTTACGCAAATGCATAGTACACAGTGCAAAACGGCTGTTGGTTACAGCCACAGCATAGCGCACAATGCAAAACGACTGTTGGTTTACGCCAAAGCATAGCGCACAGTGTAATACGACTGCTGGTTTACTCAAAAGCATAGTGCAGAGTGCACAACGACTGCTGGCTTACTCAAAAGCATAGTGCACAGTGCAAAACGATTGTTAGTTTACGCCAAAGCATAGTGCTCAGTGCAAAACGACTTCTGGTTTACTCAAAAGCATAGTCAACAGTGCAAAACGACTGCTGGTTTACGCAAATGCATAGTACACAGTGCAAAACGGCTGTTGGTTTACGCAACAGCATAGCGCACAATGCAAAACGACTTTTGTTTTATGCCACAGCATAGTGCACAGTGCACAACGACAGCTGGTTTACGCAAAAGCATAGCGCACAGTGCACAATGACTGCTGGTTTACTCAAAAGTATAGTGCACAGTGCACAACGACTGCTGGTTTACTCAAAAGCATAGTGAACAGTGCAAAACGACTGCTGGTTTACGCCAAAGCATAGCGCGCAGTGCAAAACTACTGTTGGTTTAGGCCAAAGCATAGTGCACAGTGCACAACGACTGCTGGTTTACGCAAAAGCATAGCGCGCAGCACAAAACGGCTGCTGGTTTACGCAAATGCATAGTACACAGTGCAAAACGGCTGTTGGTTTACGCAACAGCATAGCGCACAATGCAAAACGACTTTTGTTTTATGCCACAGCATAGTGCACAGTGCACAACGACAGCTGGTTTACGCAAAAGCATAGCGCACAGTGCACAATGACTGCTGGTTTACTCAAAAGTATAGTGCACAGTGCACAACGACTGCTGGTTTACTCAAAAGCATAGTGCACAGTGCAAATCGACTGTCGATTTACGCCAAAGCAAAGCGCGCAATGCAAAACCATTGTACGTTTACGCCAAAGCATAGTGCACAGTGTAAAACGACTGCTGGTTTACGAAAGAGCATAGTGCACAGTGCAAAACGACTGTTGGTTTACGCCAAAGCATAGCGCGCAGTGCAAAACTATTGTTGGTTTACGCCAAAGCATAGTGCTCAGTGCAAAACGACTGCTGGTTTACGCAAATGCATAGTACACAGTGCTAAACGGCTGTTGGTTACAGCCACAGCATAGCGCACAATGCAAAACGACTGTTGGTTTACGCCAAAGCATAGCGCACAGTGCAAAACGATTGTTGGTTTACGCCAAGGCATAGCGCACAGTGCAAAACGACTGCTGGTTTACGCAAATGCATAGTGCACAGTGCAAAACGACAGCTGGTTTACTCAAAAGTATAGTGCACAGTACACAACGACTGCTGGTTTACTCAAAAGCATAGTGAACAGTGCAAAACGACTGCTGGTTTACTCAAAAGCATAGTGCTCAGTGCAAAACGACTGCTGGTTTACGCAAATGCATAGTACACAGTGCAAAACGGCTGTTGGTTACAGCCACAGCATAGCGCACAATGCAAAACGACTGTTGGTTTACGCCAAAGCATAGCGCACAGTGCAAAACGATTTTTGGTTTACGCCAAAGCATAGCGCACAGTGCAAAACGACTTCTGGTTTACTCAAAAGCATAGTCAACAGTGCAAAACGACTGCTGGTTTACGCAAATGCATAGTACACAGTGCTAAACGGCTGATGGTTACAGCCACAGCATAGCGCACAATGCAAAACGACTGTTGGTTTACGCCAAAGCATAGCGCACAGTGCAAAACGATTGTTGGTTTACGCCAAGGCATAGCGCACAGTGCAAAACGACTGCTGGTTTACGCAAATGCAAAGTGCACAGTGCACAACGACAGCTGGTTTACTCAAAAGTATAGTGCACAGTACACAACGCCTGCTGGTTTACTCAAAAGCATAGTGCACAGTGCAAAACGACTGTTGGTTTACGCCAAAGCATAGCGCGCAGTGCAAAACTATTGTTGGTTTACGCCAAAGCATAGTGCTCAGTGCAAAACGACTGCTGGTTTACGCAAATGCATAGTACACAGTGCTAAACGGCTGTTGGTTACAGCCACAGCATAGCGCACAATGCAAAACGACTGTTGGTTTACGCCAAAGCATAGCGCACAGTGCAAAACGATTGTTGGTTTACGCCAAGGCATAGCGCACAGTGCAAAACGACTGCTGGTTTACGCAAATGCATAGTGCACAGTGCAAAACGACTGTTGATTTACGCCAAAGCAAAGCGCGCAGTGCAAAACTATTGTACGTTTACGCCAAAGCATAGTGCACAGTGTAAAACGACTGCTGGTTTACGAAAGAGCATAGTGCACAGTGCAAAACGACTGTTGGTTTACGCCAAAGCATAGCGCGCAGTGCAAAACTATTGTTGGTTTACGCCAAAGCATAGTGCTCAGTGCAAAACGACTGCTGGTTTACTCAAAAGCATAGTGCTCAGTGCAAAACGACTGCTGGTTTACGCAAATGCATAGTACACAGTGCAAAACGGCTGTTGGTTACAGCCACAGCATAGCGCACAATGCAAAACGACTGTTGGTTTACGCCAAAGCATAGCGCACAGTGCAAAACGATTGTTGGTTTACGCCAAGGCATAGCGCACAGTGCAAAACGACTGCTGGTTTACGCAAATGCATAGTGCACAGTGCACAACGACAGCTGGTTTACGCAAAAGCATAGCGCACAGTGCACAATGACTGCTGGTTTACTCAAAAGTATAGTGCACAGTACACAACGACTGCTGGTTTACTCAAATGCATAGTGAACAGTGCAAAACGACTGTTGGTTTACGCCAAAGCATAGCGCGCAGTGCAAAACTACTGTTGGTTTATGCCAAAGCATAGTGCACAGTGCACAACGACTGCTGGTTTACGCAAAAGCATAGTGCGCAGTACAAAACGACTGTTGGTTTACGCCAAAGCATAGTGCACAGTGCACAACGGCTGCTGGTTTACTCAAAAGCATAGTGCACAGTACACAACGACTGCTGGTTTACTCAAAAGCTAGTGCACAGTGCACAACGACTGCTGGTTTACTCAAAAGCATAGTGCAGATTGCACAACGTTTGCTGGCTTACTCAAAAGCATAGTGCACAGTGCAAAACGATTGTTAGTTTACGAGAAAGCATAACGCACAGTGTAAAACGACTGCTGGTTTACGAAAGAGCATAATGCACAGTGCAAAACGACTGTTGGTTTACGCCAAAGCATAGCGCGCAGTGCAAAACTATTGTTGGTTTACGCCAAAGCATAGTGCTCAGTGCAAAACGACTGCTGGTTTACGCAAATGCATAGTACACAGTGGAAAACGGCTGTTGGTTACAGCCGCAGCATAGCGCACAATGCAAAACGACTGTTGGTTTACGCCAAAGCATAGCGCACAGTGTAAAACGACTGCTGGTTTACGAAAGAGCATAGTGCACAGTGCAAGACTGTTGGTTTACGCCAAAGCATAGCGCACAGTGTAATACGACTGCTGGTTTACGAAAGAGCATAGTGCACAGTGCAAAACGACTGTTGGTTTACGCCAAACCATAGCGCGCAGTGCAAAACTATTGTTGGTTTACGCCAAAGCATAGTGCTCAGTGCAAAACGACTGCTGCTTTACTCAAAAGCATAGTGCTCAGTGCAAAACGACTGCTGGTTTACGCAAATGCATAGTACACAGTGCAAAACGGCTGTTGGTTACAGACACAGCATAGCGCACAATGCAAAACGACTGTTGTTTTACGCCAAAGCATAGCGCACAGTGCAAAACGATTGTTGGTTTACGCCAAAGCATAGTGCTCAGTGCAAAACGACTTCTGGTTTACTCAAAAGCATAGTCAACAGTGCAAAAAGACTGCTGGTTTACGCAAATGCATAGTACACAGTGCAAAACGGCTGTTGGTTTACGCAACAGCATAGCGCACAATGCAAAACGACTTTTGTTTTATGCCACAGCATAGTGCACAGTGCACAACGACAGCTGGTTTACGCAAAAGCATAGCGCACAGTGCACAATGACTCCTGGTTTACTCAAAAGTATAGTGCACAGTGCACAACGACTGCTGGTTTACTCAAAAGCATAGTGAACAGTGCAAAACGACTGTTGGTCTACGCCAAAGCATAGCGCGCAGTGCAAAACTACTGTTGGTTTATGCCAAAGCATAGTGCACAGTGCACAACGACTGCTGGTTTACGCAAAAGCATAGTGCGCAGTACAAAACGGCTGCTGGTTTACGCCAAAGCATAGTGCACAGTGCACAACGACTGCTGGTTTACTCAAAAGCATACTGCACAGTGCACAACGACTGCTGGTTTACTCAAAAGCATAGTGCACAGTGCACGACGACTGCTGGTTTACTCAAAAGCATAGTGCAGAGTGCACAACGACTGCTGGCTTACTCAAAAGCATACTGTACAGTGCAAAACGATTGTTAGTTTACACCAAAGCATAGTGCACAGTGTAAAACGACTGCTGGTTTATGAAAGAGCATAGTGCACAGTGCAAAACGACTGTTGGTTTACGCCAAAGCATAGCGCGCAGTGTAAAACTATTGTTGGTTTACCCCAAAGCATAGTGCTCAGTGCAAAACGACTGCTGGTTTACGCAAATGCATAGTACACAGTGCAAAACGGCTGTTGGTTACAGCCACAGCATAGCGCACAATGCAAAACGACTGTTGGTTTACGCCAAAGCATAGCGCACAGTGTAAAACGACTGCTGGTTTACGAAAGAGCATAGTGCACAGTGCAAAAGGACTGTTGGTTTACGCCAAAGCATAGCGCACAGTGTAATACGACTGCTGGTTTACGAAAGTGCATAGTGCACAGTGCAAAACGACTGTTGGTTTACGCCAAAGCATAGCGCGCAGTGCAAAACTATTGTTGGTTTACGCCAAAGCATACTGCTCAGTGCAAAACGACTGCTGGTTTACTCAAAAGCATAGTGCTCAGTGCAAAACGACTCCTGGTTTACGCAAATGCATAGTACACAGTGCAAAACGGCTGTTGGTTACAGCCACAGCATAGCGCACAATGCAAAACGACTGTTGGTTTACGCCAAAGCATAGCGCACAGTGCAAAACGATTGTTGGTTTACGCCAAAGCATAGCGCACAGTGCAAAACGACTTCTGGTTTACTCAAAAGCATAGTCAACAGTGCAAAACGACTGCTGGTTTACGCAAATGCATAGTACACAGTGCAGAACGGCTGTTGGTTTACGCAACAGCATAGCGCACAATGCAAAACGACTTTTGTTTTATGCCACAGCACAACGACAGCTGGTTTACGCAAAAGCATAGCGCACAGTGCACAATGACTGCTGGTTTACTCAAAAGTATAGTGCACAGTGCACAACGACTGCTGGTTTACTCAAAAGCATAGTGCACAGTGTAAAACGACTGTTGGTTTACGCCAAAGCATAGCGCGCAGTGCAAAACTATTGTTGGTTTACGCCAAAGCATAGTGCTCAGTGCAAAACGACTGCTGGTTTACGCAAATGCATAGTACACAGTGCTAAACGGCTGTTGGTTACAGCCACAGCATAGCGCACAATGCAAAACGATTGTTGGTTTACGCCAAAGCATAGCGCACAGTGCAAAACGATTGTTGGTTTACGCCAAGGCATAGCGCACAGTGCAAAACGACTGCTGGTTTACGCCAAAGCATAGCGCGCAGTGCAAAACTATTGTTGGTTTACGCCAAGGCATAGCGCACAGTGCAAAACGACTGCTGGTTTACGCAAATGCATAGTACACAATGCTAAACGGCTGTTGGTTACAGCCACAGCATAGCGCACAGTGCAAAACGATTGTTGGTTTACGCCAAGGCATAGCGCATAGTGCAAAACGACTGCTGGTTTACGCAAATGCATAGTGCACAGTGCACAACGACAGCTGGTTTACGCAAAAGCATAGCGCACAGTGCACAATGACTGCTGGTTTACTCAAAAGTATAGTGCACAGTACACAACGACTGCTGGTTTACTCAAAAGCATAGTCAACAGTGCAAAACGACTGCTGGTTTACTCAAAAGCATAGTGCAGAGTGCACAACGACTGCTGGCTTACTCAAAAGAATAGTGCACAGTGCAAAACGACTGCTGGTTTACGCAAATGCATAGTGCACAGTGCAAAACGACTGTTGATTTACGCCAAAGCAAAGCGCGCAGTGCAAAACTATTGTACGTTTACTCCAAAGCATAGTGCACAGTGTAAAACGACTGCTGGTTTACGAAAGAGCATAGTGCACGGTGCAAAACGACTGTTGGTTTACGCCAAAGCATAGCGTGCAGTGCAAAACTATTGTTGGTTTACGCCAAAGCATAGTGCTCAGTGCAAAACGACTGCTGGTTTACTCAAAAGCATAGTGCTCAGTGCAAAACGACTGCTGGTTTACGCAAATGCATAGTACACAGTGCAAAACGGCTGTTGGTTACAGCCACAGCATAGCGCACAATGCAAAACGACTGTTGGTTTACGCCAAAGCATAGCGCACAGTGCAAAACGATTGTTGGTTTACGCCAAGGCATAGCGCACAATGCAAAACGACTGTTGGTTTACGCCAAAGCATAGCGCACAGTGCAAAACGATTGTTGGTTTACGCCAAAGCATAGCGCACAGTGCAAAACGACTTCTGGTTTACTCAAAAGCATAGTCAACAGTGCAAAACGACTGCTGGTTTACGCAAAATGCATAGTACACAGTGCAAAACGGCTGTTGGTTTACGCAACAGCATAGCGCACAATGCAAAACGACTTTTGTTTTATGCCACAGCACAACGACAGCTGGTTTACGCAAAAGCATAGCGCACAGTGCACAATGACTGCTGGTTTACTCAAAAGTATAGTGCACAGTGCACAACGACTGCTGGTTTACTCAAAAGCATAGTGCACAGTGCAAATCGACTGTCGATTTACGCCAAAGCAAAGCGCGCAATGCAAAACCATTATACGTTTACGCCAAAGCTTAGTGCACAGTGTAAAACGACTGTTGGTTTACGCCAAAGCATAGCGCGCAGTGCAAAACTATTGTTGGTTTACGCCAAAGCATAGTGCTCAGTGCAAAACGACTGCTGGTTTACGCAAATGCATAGTACACAGTGCTAAACGGCTGTTGGTTACAGCCACAGCATAGCGCACAATGCAAAACGACTGTTGCTTTACGACAAAGCATAGCGCACAGTGCAAAACGATTGTTGGTTTACGCCAAGGCATAGCGCACAGTGCAAAACGACTGCTGGTTTACGCCAAAGCATAGCGCACAGTGCAAAACGATTGTTGGTTTACGCCAAAGCATAGCGCACAGTGCAAAACGACTTCTGGTTTACTCAAAAGCATAGTCAACAGTGCAAAACGACTGCTGGTTTACTCAAAAGCATAGTGCTCAGTGCACAACGACTGCTGGTTTACTCAAAAGCATAGTGCAGAGTGCACAACGACTGCTGGCTTACTCAAAAGCATAGTGCACAGTGCAAAACGACTGCTGGTTTACGCAAATGCATAGTGCACAGTGCAAAACGACTGTTGATTTACGCCAAAGCAAAGCGCGCAGTGCAAAACTATTGTACGTTTACGCCAAAGCATAGTGGACAGTGTAAAACGACTGCTGGTTTACGAAAGAGCATAGTGCACAGTGCAAAACGACTGTTGGTTTACGCCAAAGCATAGCGCGCAGTGCAAAACTATTGTTGGTTTACGCCAAAGCATTGTGCTCAGTGCAAAACGACTGCTGGTTTACGCAAATGCATAGTACACAGTGCAAAACGGCTGTTGGTTACAGCCACAGCATAGCGCACAATGCAAAACGACTGTTGGTTTACGCCAAAGCATAGCGCACAGTGCAAAACGATTGTTGGTTTACGCCAAAGCATAGCGCACAGTGCAAAACGATTTCTGGTTTACTCAAAAGCATAGTCAACAGTGCAAAACGACTGCTGGTTTACTCAAAAGCATAGTGCTCAGTGCACAACGACTGCTGGTTTACTCAAAAGCATAGTGCAGAGTGCACAACGACTGCTGGCTTACTCAAAAGCATAGTGCACAGTGCAAAACGACTGCTGGTTTACGCAAATGCATAGTGCACAGTGCAAAACGACTGTTGATTTACGCCAAAGCAAAGCGCGCAGTGCAAAAGTATTGTACGTTTACGCCAAAGCATAGCGCACAGTGTAATACGACTGCTGGTTTACGAAAGAGCATACTGCACAGTGCAAAATGACTGTTGGTTTACGCCAAAGCATAGCGCGCAGTGCAAAACTATTGTTGGTTTACGCCAAAGCATAGTGCTCAGTGCAAAACGACTGCTGGTTTACGCAAATGCATAGTCCACAGTGCAAAACGGCTGTTGGTTAAAGCCACAGCATAGCGCACAGTGCAAAACGACTGTTGGTTTACGCCAAAGCATAGCGCACAGTGCAAAACGACTTCTGGTTTACTCAAAAGTATAGTGCACAGTACACAACGACTGCTGGTTTACTCAAAAGCATAGTGAACAGTGCAAAACGACTGTTGGTTTACGCCAAAGCATAGTGCTCAGTGCAAAACGACTGCTAGTTTACGCAAATGCATAGTGCACAGTGCACAACGACAGCTGGTTTACGCAAAAGCATAGCGCACAGTGCACAATGACTGCTGGTTTACTCAAAAGTATAGTGCGCAGTACACAACGACTGCTGGCTTACTCAAAAGCATAGTGAACAGTGCAAAACGACTGTTGGTTTACGCCAAAGCATAGCGCGCAGTGCAAAACTACTGTTGGTTTATGCCAAAGCATAGCGCACAGTGCACAACGACTGCTGGTTTACGCAAAAGCATAGTGCGCAGTACAAAACGGCTGTTGGTTTACGCCAAAGCATAGTGCACAGTGCACAACGACTGCTGGTTTACTCAAAAGCATAGTGCACAGTGCACAACGACTGCTGGTTTACTCAAAAGCATAGTGCAGAGTGCACAACGACTGCTGGCTTACTCAAAAGCATACTGCACAGTGCAAAACGACTGTTGATTTACGCCAAAGCATAGCGCGCAGTGCAAAACTATTGTTGGTTTAGGCCAGAGCATAGTGCTCAGTGCAAAACGACTGCTGGTTTACGCAAATGCATAGTACACAGTGCAAAACGGCTGTTGGTTACAGCCACAGCATAGCGCACAATGCAAAACGACTGTTGGTTTACGCCAAAGCATAGCGCACAGTGTAAAACGACTGCTGGTTTACGAAAGAGCATAGTGCACAGTGCAAAACGACTGTTGGTTTACGCCAAAGCATAGCGCACAGTGTAATACGACTGCTGTTTTACGAAAGAGCATAGTGCACAGTGCAAAACGACTGTTGGTTTACGCCAAAGCATAGAGCGCAGTGCAAAACTATTGTTGGTTTACGCCAAAGCATAGAGCTCAGTGCAAAACGACTGCTGGTTTACTCAAAAGCATAGTGCTCAGTGCAAAACGGCTGCTGGTTTACGCAAATGCATAGTACACAGTGCAAAACGGCTGTTGGTTTACGCCAAAGCATAGAGCTCAGTGCAAAACGACTGCTGGTTTACTCAAAAGCATAGTGCTCAGTGCAAAACGGCTGCTGGTTTACGCAAATGCATAGTACACAATGCAAAACGACTGTTGGTTTACGCCAAAGCATAGCGCACAGTGCAAAACGATTGTTGGTTTACGCCAAAGCATAGCGTACAGTGCAAAACGACTTCTGGTTTACTCAAAAGCATAGTCAACAGTGCAAAACGACTGCTGGTTTACGCAAATGCATAGTACACAGTGCAAAACGGCTGTTGGTTTGCGCAACAGCATAGCGCACAATGCAAAACGACTTTTGTTTTATGCCACAGCATAGTGCACAGTGCACAACGACAGCTGGTTTACGCAAAAGCATAGCGCACAGTGCACAATGACTGCTGGTTTACTCAAAAGTACAGTGCACAGTGCACAACGACTGCTGGTTTACTCAAAAGCATAGTGCACAGTGCAAAGCGACTGTCGATTTACGCCAAAGCAAAGCGCGCAATGCAAAACTATTGTACGTTTACGCCAAAGCATAGTGCACAGTGTAAAACGACTGCTGGTTTACGAAAGAGCATAGTGCACAGTGCAAAACGACTGTTGGTTTACGCCAAAGCATAGCGCGCAGTGCAAAACTATTGTTGGTTTACGCCAAAGCATTGTGCTCAGTGCAAAACGACTGCTGGCTTACGCAAATGCATAGTACACAGTGCAAAACGTCTGTTGGTTACAGCCACAGCATAGCGCACAATGCAAAACGACTGTTGGTTTACGCCAAAGCATAGCGCACAGTGCAAACGATTGTTGGTTTACGCCAAAGCATAGCGCACAGTGCAAAACGACTTCTGGTTTACTCAAAAGCATAGTCAACAGTGCAAAACGACTGCTGGTTTACTCAAAAGCATAGTGCTCAGTGCAGAACGACTGCTGGCTTACTCAAAGGCATAGTGCAGAGTGCACAACGACTGCTGGCTTACTCCAAAGCATAGTGCACAGTGTAAAACGACTGCTGGTTTACGAAAGAGCATAGTGCACGGTGCAAAACGACTGTTGGTTTACGCCAAAGCATAGCGTGCAGTGCAAAACTATTGTTGGTTTACGCCAAAGCATAGTGCTCAGTGCAAAACGACTGCTGGTTTACTCAAAAGCATAGTGCTCAGTGCAAAACGACTGCTGGTTTACGCAAATGCATAGTACACAGTGCAAAACGGCTGTTGGTTACAGCCACAGCATAGCGCACAATGCAAAACGACTGTTGGTTTACGCCAAAGCATAGCGCACAGTGCAAAACGATTGTTGGTTTACGCCAAGGCATAGCGCACAATGCAAAACGACTGTTGGTTTACGCCAAAGCATAGCGCACAGTGCAAAACGATTGTTGGTTTACGCCAAAGCATAGCGCACAGTGCAAAACGACTTCTGGTTTACTCAAAAGCATAGTCAACAGTGCAAAACGACTGCTGGTTTACGCAAAATGCATAGTACACAGTGCAAAACGGCTGTTGGTTTACGCAACAGCATAGCGCACAATGCAAAACGACTTTTGTTTTATGCCACAGCACAACGACAGCTGGTTTACGCAAAAGCATAGCGCACAGTGCACAATGACTGCTGGTTTACTCAAAAGTATAGTGCACAGTGCACAACGACTGCTGGTTTACTCAAAAGCATAGTGCACAGTGCAAATCGACTGTCGATTTACGCCAAAGCAAAGCGCGCAATGCAAAACCATTATACGTTTACGCCAAAGCTTAGTGCACAGTGTAAAACGACTGTTGGTTTACGCCAAAGCATAGCGCGCAGTGCAAAACTATTGTTGGTTTACGCCAAAGCATAGTGCTCAGTGCAAAACGACTGCTGGTTTACGCAAATGCATAGTACACAGTGCTAAACGGCTGTTGGTTACAGCCACAGCATAGCGCACAATGCAAAACGACTGTTGCTTTACGACAAAGCATAGCGCACAGTGCAAAACGATTGTTGGTTTACGCCAAGGCATAGCGCACAGTGCAAAACGACTGCTGGTTTACGCCAAAGCATAGCGCACAGTGCAAAACGATTGTTGGTTTACGCCAAAGCATAGCGCACAGTGCAAAACGACTTCTGGTTTACTCAAAAGCATAGTCAACAGTGCAAAACGACTGCTGGTTTACTCAAAAGCATAGTGCTCAGTGCACAACGACTGCTGGTTTACTCAAAAGCATAGTGCAGAGTGCACAACGACTGCTGGCTTACTCAAAAGCATAGTGCACAGTGCAAAACGACTGCTGGTTTACGCAAATGCATAGTGCACAGTGCAAAACGACTGTTGATTTACGCCAAAGCAAAGCGCGCAGTGCAAAACTATTGTACGTTTACGCCAAAGCATAGTGGACAGTGTAAAACGACTGCTGGTTTACGAAAGAGCATAGTGCACAGTGCAAAACGACTGTTGGTTTACGCCAAAGCATAGCGCGCAGTGCAAAACTATTGTTGGTTTACGCCAAAGCATTGTGCTCAGTGCAAAACGACTGCTGGTTTACGCAAATGCATAGTACACAGTGCAAAACGGCTGTTGGTTACAGCCACAGCATAGCGCACAATGCAAAACGACTGTTGGTTTACGCCAAAGCATAGCGCACAGTGCAAAACGATTGTTGGTTTACGCCAAAGCATAGCGCACAGTGCAAAACGATTTCTGGTTTACTCAAAAGCATAGTCAACAGTGCAAAACGACTGCTGGTTTACTCAAAAGCATAGTGCTCAGTGCACAACGACTGCTGGTTTACTCAAAAGCATAGTGCAGAGTGCACAACGACTGCTGGCTTACTCAAAAGCATAGTGCACAGTGCAAAACGACTGCTGGTTTACGCAAATGCATAGTGCACAGTGCAAAACGACTGTTGATTTACGCCAAAGCAAAGCGCGCAGTGCAAAAGTATTGTACGTTTACGCCAAAGCATAGCGCACAGTGTAATACGACTGCTGGTTTACGAAAGAGCATACTGCACAGTGCAAAATGACTGTTGGTTTACGCCAAAGCATAGCGCGCAGTGCAAAACTATTGTTGGTTTACGCCAAAGCATAGTGCTCAGTGCAAAACGACTGCTGGTTTACGCAAATGCATAGTCCACAGTGCAAAACGGCTGTTGGTTAAAGCCACAGCATAGCGCACAGTGCAAAACGACTGTTGGTTTACGCCAAAGCATAGCGCACAGTGCAAAACGACTTCTGGTTTACTCAAAAGTATAGTGCACAGTACACAACGACTGCTGGTTTACTCAAAAGCATAGTGAACAGTGCAAAACGACTGTTGGTTTACGCCAAAGCATAGTGCTCAGTGCAAAACGACTGCTAGTTTACGCAAATGCATAGTGCACAGTGCACAACGACAGCTGGTTTACGCAAAAGCATAGCGCACAGTGCACAATGACTGCTGGTTTACTCAAAAGTATAGTGCGCAGTACACAACGACTGCTGGCTTACTCAAAAGCATAGTGAACAGTGCAAAACGACTGTTGGTTTACGCCAAAGCATAGCGCGCAGTGCAAAACTACTGTTGGTTTATGCCAAAGCATAGCGCACAGTGCACAACGACTGCTGGTTTACGCAAAAGCATAGTGCGCAGTACAAAACGGCTGTTGGTTTACGCCAAAGCATAGTGCACAGTGCACAACGACTGCTGGTTTACTCAAAAGCATAGTGCACAGTGCACAACGACTGCTGGTTTACTCAAAAGCATAGTGCAGAGTGCACAACGACTGCTGGCTTACTCAAAAGCATACTGCACAGTGCAAAACGACTGTTGATTTACGCCAAAGCATAGCGCGCAGTGCAAAACTATTGTTGGTTTAGGCCAGAGCATAGTGCTCAGTGCAAAACGACTGCTGGTTTACGCAAATGCATAGTACACAGTGCAAAACGGCTGTTGGTTACAGCCACAGCATAGCGCACAATGCAAAACGACTGTTGGTTTACGCCAAAGCATAGCGCACAGTGTAAAACGACTGCTGGTTTACGAAAGAGCATAGTGCACAGTGCAAAACGACTGTTGGTTTACGCCAAAGCATAGCGCACAGTGTAATACGACTGCTGTTTTACGAAAGAGCATAGTGCACAGTGCAAAACGACTGTTGGTTTACGCCAAAGCATAGAGCGCAGTGCAAAACTATTGTTGGTTTACGCCAAAGCATAGAGCTCAGTGCAAAACGACTGCTGGTTTACTCAAAAGCATAGTGCTCAGTGCAAAACGGCTGCTGGTTTACGCAAATGCATAGTACACAGTGCAAAACGGCTGTTGGTTTACGCCAAAGCATAGAGCTCAGTGCAAAACGACTGCTGGTTTACTCAAAAGCATAGTGCTCAGTGCAAAACGGCTGCTGGTTTACGCAAATGCATAGTACACAATGCAAAACGACTGTTGGTTTACGCCAAAGCATAGCGCACAGTGCAAAACGATTGTTGGTTTACGCCAAAGCATAGCGTACAGTGCAAAACGACTTCTGGTTTACTCAAAAGCATAGTCAACAGTGCAAAACGACTGCTGGTTTACGCAAATGCATAGTACACAGTGCAAAACGGCTGTTGGTTTGCGCAACAGCATAGCGCACAATGCAAAACGACTTTTGTTTTATGCCACAGCATAGTGCACAGTGCACAACGACAGCTGGTTTACGCAAAAACATAGCGCACAGTGCACAATGACTGCTGGTTTACTCAAAAGTACAGTGCACAGTGCACAACGACTGCTGGTTTACTCAAAAGCATAGTGCACAGTGCAAAGCGACTGTCGATTTACGCCAAAGCAAAGCGCGCAATGCAAAACTATTGTACGTTTACGCCAAAGCATAGTGCACAGTGTAAAACGACTGCTGGTTTACGAAAGAGCATAGTGCACAGTGCAAAACGACTGTTGGTTTACGCCAAAGCATAGCGCGCAGTGCAAAACTATTGTTGGTTTACGCCAAAGCATTGTGCTCAGTGCAAAACGACTGCTGGCTTACGCAAATGCATAGTACACAGTGCAAAACGTCTGTTGGTTACAGCCACAGCATAGCGCACAATGCAAAACGACTGTTGGTTTACGCCAAAGCATAGCGCACAGTGCAAAACGATTGTTGGTTTACGCCAAAGCATAGCGCACAGTGCAAAACGACTTCTGGTTTACTCAAAAGCATAGTCAACAGTGCAAAACGACTGCTGGTTTACTCAAAAGCATAGTGCTCAGTGCACAACGACTGCTGGTTTACTCAAAAGCATAGTGCAGAGTGCACAACGACTGCTGGCTTACTCAAAAGCATAGTGCACAGTGCAAAACGACTGCTGGTTTACGCAAATGCATAGTGCACAGTGCAAAACGACTGTTGATTTACGCCAAAGCAAAGCGCGCAGTGCAAAACTATTGTACGTTTACGCCAAAGCATAGCGCGCAGTGCAAAACTATTGTTGGTTACAGCCACAGCATAGCGCACAATGCAAAACGACTGTTGGTTTACGCCAAAGCATAGCGCACAGTGCAAAACGATTGTTGGTTTACGCCAAAGCATAGCGCACAGTGCAAAACGACTTCTGGTTTACTCAAAAGCATAGTCAACAGTGCAAAACGACTGCTGGTTTACTCAAAAGCATAGTGCTCAGTGCACAACGACTGCTGGTTTACTCAAAAGCATAGTGCAGAGTGCACAACGACTGCTGGCTTACTCAAAAGCATAGTGCACAGTGCAAAACGACTGCTGGTTTACGCAGATGCATAGTGCACAGTGCAAAACGATTGTTGGTTTACGCCAAAGCATAGCGCACAGTGCAAAACGACTTCTGGTTTACTCAAAAGCATAGTCAACAGTGCAAAACGACTGCTGGTTTACTCAAAAGCATAGTGCACAGTGCACAATGACAGCTGGTTTCCGCAATAGCATAGCGCACAGTGCACATTGACTGCTGGTTTACTCAAAAGTATAGTGCACAGTGCACAACGACTGCTGGTTTACTCAAAAGCATAGTGCACAGTGCAAATCGACTGTTGATTTACGCCAAAGCAAAGCGCGCAATGCAAAACTATTGTACGTTTACGCCAAAGCATAGTGCACAGTGTAAAACGACTGCTGGTTTACGAAAGAGCATAGTGCACAGTGCAAAACGACTGTTGGTTTACGCCAAAGCATAGCGCGCAGTGCAAAACTATTGTTGGTTTACGCCAAAGCATTGTGCTCAGTGCAAAACGACTTCTGGTTTACTCAAAAGCATAGTCAACAGTGCAAAACGACTGCTGGTTTACTCAAAAGCATAGTGCTCAGTGCACAACGACTGCTGGTTTACTCAAAAGCATAGTGCAGAGTGCACAACGACTGCTGGTTTACTCAAAAGCATAGTGCAGAGTGCACAACGACTGCTGGCTTACTCAAAAGCATAGTGCACAGTGCAAAACGACTGCTGGTTTACGCAGATGCATAGTGCACAGTGCAAAACGATTGTTGGTTTACGCCAAAGCATAGCGCACAGTGCAAAACGACTTCTGGTTTACTCAAAAGCATAGTCAACAGTGCAAAACGACTGCTGGTTTACTCAAAAGCATAGTGCACAGTGCACAATGACAGCTGGTTTCCGCAATAGCATAGCGCACAGTGCACAATGACTGCTGGTTTACTCAAAAGTATAGTGCACAGTGCACAACGACTGCTGGTTTACTCAAAAGCATAGTGCACAGTGCAAATCGACTGTTGATTTACGCCAAAGCAAAGCGCGCAATGCAAAACTATTGTACGTTTACGCCAAAGCATAGTGCACAGTGTAAAACGACTGCTGGTTTACGAAAGAGCATAGTGCACAGTGCAAAACGACTGTTGGTTTACGCCAAAGCATAGCGCGCAGTGCAAAACTATTGTTGGTTTACGCCAAAGCATTGTGCTCAGTGCAAAACGACTGCTGGTTTACGCAAATGCATAGTACACAGTGCAAAACGGCTGTTGGTTACAGCCACAGCATAGCGCACAATGCAAAACGACTGTTGGTTTACGCCAAAGCATAGCGCACAGTGCAAAACGATTGTTGGTTTACGCCAAAGCATAGCGCACAGTGGAAAACGACTTCTGGTTTACTCAAAAGCATAGTCAACAGTGCAAAACAACTGCTGGTTTACTCAAAAGCATAGTGCTCAGTGCACAACGACTGCTGGTTTACTCAAAAGCATAGTGCAGAGTGCAAAACGACTGCTGGTTTACGCCAAAGCATAGCGCGCAGTGCAAAACTATTGTTGGTTTACGCCAAAGCATTGTGCTCAGTGCAAAACGACTGCTGGCTTACGCAAATGCATAGTACACAGTGCAAAACGTCTGTTGGTTACAGCCACAGCATAGCGCACAATGCAAAACGACTGTTGGTTTACGCCAAAGCATAGCGCACAGTGCAAAACGATTGTTGGTTTACGCCAAAGCATAGCGCACAGTGCAAAACGACTTCTGGTTTACTCAAAAGCATAGTCAACAGTGCAAAACGACTGCTGGTTTACTCAAAAGCATAGTGCTCAGTGCACAACGACTGCTGGTTTACTCAAAAGCATAGTGCAGAGTGCACAACGACTGCTGGCTTACTCAAAAGCATAGTGCACAGTGCAAAACGACTGCTGGTTTACGCAAATGCATAGTGCACAGTGCAAAACGACTGTTGATTTACGCCAAAGCAAAGCGCGCAGTGCAAAACTATTGTACGTTTACGCCAAAGCATAGCGCGCAGTGCAAAACTATTGTTGGTTACAGCCACAGCATAGCGCACAATGCAAAACGACTGTTGGTTTACGCCAAAGCATAGCGCACAGTGCAAAACGATTGTTGGTTTACGCCAAAGCATAGCGCACAGTGCAAAACGACTTCTGGTTTACTCAAAAGCATAGTCAACAGTGCAAAACGACTGCTGGTTTACTCAAAAGCATAGTGCTCAGTGCACAACGACTGCTGGTTTACTCAAAAGCATAGTGCAGAGTGCACAACGACTGCTGGCTTACTCAAAAGCATAGTGCACAGTGCAAAACGACTGCTGGTTTACGCAGATGCATAGTGCACAGTGCAAAACGATTGTTGGTTTACGCCAAAGCATAGCGCACAGTGCAAAACGACTTCTGGTTTACTCAAAAGCATAGTCAACAGTGCAAAACGACTGCTGGTTTACTCAAAAGCATAGTGCACAGTGCACAACGACAGCTGGTTTCCGCAATAGCATAGCGCACAGTGCACAATGACTGCTGGTTTACTCAAAAGTATAGTGCACAGTGCACAACGACTGCTGGTTTACTCAAAAGCATAGTGCACAGTGCAAATCGACTGTTGATTTACGCCAAAGCAAAGCGCGCAATGCAAAACTATTGTACGTTTACGCCAAAGCATAGTGCACAGTGTAAAACGACTGCTGGTTTACGAAAGAGCATAGTGCACAGTGCAAAACGACTGTTGGTTTACGCCAAAGCATAGCGCGCAGTGCAAAACTATTGTTGGTTTACGCCAAAGCATTGTGCTCAGTGCAAAACGACTGCTGGCTTACGCAAATGCATAGTACACAGTGCAAAACGTCTGTTGGTTACAGCCACAGCATAGCGCACAATGCAAAACGACTGTTGGTTTACGCCAAAGCATAGCGCACAGTGCAAACGATTGTTGGTTTACGCCAAAGCATAGCGCACAGTGCAAAACGACTTCTGGTTTACTCAAAAGCATAGTCAACAGTGCAAAACGACTGCTGGTTTACTCAAAAGCATAGTGCTCAGTGCAGAACGACTGCTGGCTTACTCAAAGGCATAGTGCAGAGTGCACAACGACTGCTGGCTTACTCCAAAGCATAGTGCACAGTGTAAAACGACTGCTGGTTTACGAAAGAGCATAGTGCACGGTGCAAAACGACTGTTGGTTTACGCCAAAGCATAGCGTGCAGTGCAAAACTATTGTTGGTTTACGCCAAAGCATAGTGCTCAGTGCAAAACGACTGCTGGTTTACTCAAAAGCATAGTGCTCAGTGCAAAACGACTGCTGGTTTACGCAAATGCATAGTACACAGTGCAAAACGGCTGTTGGTTACAGCCACAGCATAGCGCACAATGCAAAACGACTGTTGGTTTACGCCAAAGCATAGCGCACAGTGCAAAACGATTGTTGGTTTACGCCAAGGCATAGCGCACAATGCAAAACGACTGTTGGTTTACGCCAAAGCATAGCGCACAGTGCAAAACGATTGTTGGTTTACGCCAAAGCATAGCGCACAGTGCAAAACGACTTCTGGTTTACTCAAAAGCATAGTCAACAGTGCAAAACGACTGCTGGTTTACGCAAAATGCATAGTACACAGTGCAAAACGGCTGTTGGTTTACGCAACAGCATAGCGCACAATGCAAAACGACTTTTGTTTTATGCCACAGCACAACGACAGCTGGTTTACGCAAAAGCATAGCGCACAGTGCACAATGACTGCTGGTTTACTCAAAAGTATAGTGCACAGTGCACAACGACTGCTGGTTTACTCAAAAGCATAGTGCACAGTGCAAATCGACTGTCGATTTACGCCAAAGCAAAGCGCGCAATGCAAAACCATTATACGTTTACGCCAAAGCTTAGTGCACAGTGTAAAACGACTGTTGGTTTACGCCAAAGCATAGCGCGCAGTGCAAAACTATTGTTGGTTTACGCCAAAGCATAGTGCTCAGTGCAAAACGACTGCTGGTTTACGCAAATGCATAGTACACAGTGCTAAACGGCTGTTGGTTACAGCCACAGCATAGCGCACAATGCAAAACGACTGTTGCTTTACGACAAAGCATAGCGCACAGTGCAAAACGATTGTTGGTTTACGCCAAGGCATAGCGCACAGTGCAAAACGACTGCTGGTTTACGCCAAAGCATAGCGCACAGTGCAAAACGATTGTTGGTTTACGCCAAAGCATAGCGCACAGTGCAAAACGACTTCTGGTTTACTCAAAAGCATAGTCAACAGTGCAAAACGACTGCTGGTTTACTCAAAAGCATAGTGCTCAGTGCACAACGACTGCTGGTTTACTCAAAAGCATAGTGCAGAGTGCACAACGACTGCTGGCTTACTCAAAAGCATAGTGCACAGTGCAAAACGACTGCTGGTTTACGCAAATGCATAGTGCACAGTGCAAAACGACTGTTGATTTACGCCAAAGCAAAGCGCGCAGTGCAAAACTATTGTACGTTTACGCCAAAGCATAGTGGACAGTGTAAAACGACTGCTGGTTTACGAAAGAGCATAGTGCACAGTGCAAAACGACTGTTGGTTTACGCCAAAGCATAGCGCGCAGTGCAAAACTATTGTTGGTTTACGCCAAAGCATTGTGCTCAGTGCAAAACGACTGCTGGTTTACGCAAATGCATAGTACACAGTGCAAAACGGCTGTTGGTTACAGCCACAGCATAGCGCACAATGCAAAACGACTGTTGGTTTACGCCAAAGCATAGCGCACAGTGCAAAACGATTGTTGGTTTACGCCAAAGCATAGCGCACAGTGCAAAACGATTTCTGGTTTACTCAAAAGCATAGTCAACAGTGCAAAACGACTGCTGGTTTACTCAAAAGCATAGTGCTCAGTGCACAACGACTGCTGGTTTACTCAAAAGCATAGTGCAGAGTGCACAACGACTGCTGGCTTACTCAAAAGCATAGTGCACAGTGCAAAACGACTGCTGGTTTACGCAAATGCATAGTGCACAGTGCAAAACGACTGTTGATTTACGCCAAAGCAAAGCGCGCAGTGCAAAAGTATTGTACGTTTACGCCAAAGCATAGCGCACAGTGTAATACGACTGCTGGTTTACGAAAGAGCATACTGCACAGTGCAAAATGACTGTTGGTTTACGCCAAAGCATAGCGCGCAGTGCAAAACTATTGTTGGTTTACGCCAAAGCATAGTGCTCAGTGCAAAACGACTGCTGGTTTACGCAAATGCATAGTCCACAGTGCAAAACGGCTGTTGGTTAAAGCCACAGCATAGCGCACAGTGCAAAACGACTGTTGGTTTACGCCAAAGCATAGCGCACAGTGCAAAACGACTTCTGGTTTACTCAAAAGTATAGTGCACAGTACACAACGACTGCTGGTTTACTCAAAAGCATAGTGAACAGTGCAAAACGACTGTTGGTTTACGCCAAAGCATAGTGCTCAGTGCAAAACGACTGCTAGTTTACGCAAATGCATAGTGCACAGTGCACAACGACAGCTGGTTTACGCAAAAGCATAGCGCACAGTGCACAATGACTGCTGGTTTACTCAAAAGTATAGTGCGCAGTACACAACGACTGCTGGCTTACTCAAAAGCATAGTGAACAGTGCAAAACGACTGTTGGTTTACGCCAAAGCATAGCGCGCAGTGCAAAACTACTGTTGGTTTATGCCAAAGCATAGCGCACAGTGCACAACGACTGCTGGTTTACGCAAAAGCATAGTGCGCAGTACAAAACGGCTGTTGGTTTACGCCAAAGCATAGTGCACAGTGCACAACGACTGCTGGTTTACTCAAAAGCATAGTGCACAGTGCACAACGACTGCTGGTTTACTCAAAAGCATAGTGCAGAGTGCACAACGACTGCTGGCTTACTCAAAAGCATACTGCACAGTGCAAAACGACTGTTGATTTACGCCAAAGCATAGCGCGCAGTGCAAAACTATTGTTGGTTTAGGCCAGAGCATAGTGCTCAGTGCAAAACGACTGCTGGTTTACGCAAATGCATAGTACACAGTGCAAAACGGCTGTTGGTTACAGCCACAGCATAGCGCACAATGCAAAACGACTGTTGGTTTACGCCAAAGCATAGCGCACAGTGTAAAACGACTGCTGGTTTACGAAAGAGCATAGTGCACAGTGCAAAACGACTGTTGGTTTACGCCAAAGCATAGCGCACAGTGTAATACGACTGCTGTTTTACGAAAGAGCATAGTGCACAGTGCAAAACGACTGTTGGTTTACGCCAAAGCATAGAGCGCAGTGCAAAACTATTGTTGGTTTACGCCAAAGCATAGAGCTCAGTGCAAAACGACTGCTGGTTTACTCAAAAGCATAGTGCTCAGTGCAAAACGGCTGCTGGTTTACGCAAATGCATAGTACACAGTGCAAAACGGCTGTTGGTTTACGCCAAAGCATAGAGCTCAGTGCAAAACGACTGCTGGTTTACTCAAAAGCATAGTGCTCAGTGCAAAACGGCTGCTGGTTTACGCAAATGCATAGTACACAATGCAAAACGACTGTTGGTTTACGCCAAAGCATAGCGCACAGTGCAAAACGATTGTTGGTTTACGCCAAAGCATAGCGTACAGTGCAAAACGACTTCTGGTTTACTCAAAAGCATAGTCAACAGTGCAAAACGACTGCTGGTTTACGCAAATGCATAGTACACAGTGCAAAACGGCTGTTGGTTTGCGCAACAGCATAGCGCACAATGCAAAACGACTTTTGTTTTATGCCACAGCATAGTGCACAGTGCACAACGACAGCTGGTTTACGCAAAAACATAGCGCACAGTGCACAATGACTGCTGGTTTACTCAAAAGTACAGTGCACAGTGCACAACGACTGCTGGTTTACTCAAAAGCATAGTGCACAGTGCAAAGCGACTGTCGATTTACGCCAAAGCAAAGCGCGCAATGCAAAACTATTGTACGTTTACGCCAAAGCATAGTGCACAGTGTAAAACGACTGCTGGTTTACGAAAGAGCATAGTGCACAGTGCAAAACGACTGTTGGTTTACGCCAAAGCATAGCGCGCAGTGCAAAACTATTGTTGGTTTACGCCAAAGCATTGTGCTCAGTGCAAAACGACTGCTGGCTTACGCAAATGCATAGTACACAGTGCAAAACGTCTGTTGGTTACAGCCACAGCATAGCGCACAATGCAAAACGACTGTTGGTTTACGCCAAAGCATAGCGCACAGTGCAAAACGATTGTTGGTTTACGCCAAAGCATAGCGCACAGTGCAAAACGACTTCTGGTTTACTCAAAAGCATAGTCAACAGTGCAAAACGACTGCTGGTTTACTCAAAAGCATAGTGCTCAGTGCACAACGACTGCTGGTTTACTCAAAAGCATAGTGCAGAGTGCACAACGACTGCTGGCTTACTCAAAAGCATAGTGCACAGTGCAAAACGACTGCTGGTTTACGCAAATGCATAGTGCACAGTGCAAAACGACTGTTGATTTACGCCAAAGCAAAGCGCGCAGTGCAAAACTATTGTACGTTTACGCCAAAGCATAGCGCGCAGTGCAAAACTATTGTTGGTTACAGCCACAGCATAGCGCACAATGCAAAACGACTGTTGGTTTACGCCAAAGCATAGCGCACAGTGCAAAACGATTGTTGGTTTACGCCAAAGCATAGCGCACAGTGCAAAACGACTTCTGGTTTACTCAAAAGCATAGTCAACAGTGCAAAACGACTGCTGGTTTACTCAAAAGCATAGTGCTCAGTGCACAACGACTGCTGGTTTACTCAAAAGCATAGTGCAGAGTGCACAACGACTGCTGGCTTACTCAAAAGCATAGTGCACAGTGCAAAACGACTGCTGGTTTACGCAGATGCATAGTGCACAGTGCAAAACGATTGTTGGTTTACGCCAAAGCATAGCGCACAGTGCAAAACGACTTCTGGTTTACTCAAAAGCATAGTCAACAGTGCAAAACGACTGCTGGTTTACTCAAAAGCATAGTGCACAGTGCACAATGACAGCTGGTTTCCGCAATAGCATAGCGCACAGTGCACATTGACTGCTGGTTTACTCAAAAGTATAGTGCACAGTGCACAACGACTGCTGGTTTACTCAAAAGCATAGTGCACAGTGCAAATCGACTGTTGATTTACGCCAAAGCAAAGCGCGCAATGCAAAACTATTGTACGTTTACGCCAAAGCATAGTGCACAGTGTAAAACGACTGCTGGTTTACGAAAGAGCATAGTGCACAGTGCAAAACGACTGTTGGTTTACGCCAAAGCATAGCGCGCAGTGCAAAACTATTGTTGGTTTACGCCAAAGCATTGTGCTCAGTGCAAAACGACTTCTGGTTTACTCAAAAGCATAGTCAACAGTGCAAAACGACTGCTGGTTTACTCAAAAGCATAGTGCTCAGTGCACAACGACTGCTGGTTTACTCAAAAGCATAGTGCAGAGTGCACAACGACTGCTGGTTTACTCAAAAGCATAGTGCAGAGTGCACAACGACTGCTGGCTTACTCAAAAGCATAGTGCACAGTGCAAAACGACTGCTGGTTTACGCAGATGCATAGTGCACAGTGCAAAACGATTGTTGGTTTACGCCAAAGCATAGCGCACAGTGCAAAACGACTTCTGGTTTACTCAAAAGCATAGTCAACAGTGCAAAACGACTGCTGGTTTACTCAAAAGCATAGTGCACAGTGCACAATGACAGCTGGTTTCCGCAATAGCATAGCGCACAGTGCACAATGACTGCTGGTTTACTCAAAAGTATAGTGCACAGTGCACAACGACTGCTGGTTTACTCAAAAGCATAGTGCACAGTGCAAATCGACTGTTGATTTACGCCAAAGCAAAGCGCGCAATGCAAAACTATTGTACGTTTACGCCAAAGCATAGTGCACAGTGTAAAACGACTGCTGGTTTACGAAAGAGCATAGTGCACAGTGCAAAACGACTGTTGGTTTACGCCAAAGCATAGCGCGCAGTGCAAAACTATTGTTGGTTTACGCCAAAGCATTGTGCTCAGTGCAAAACGACTGCTGGTTTACGCAAATGCATAGTACACAGTGCAAAACGGCTGTTGGTTACAGCCACAGCATAGCGCACAATGCAAAACGACTGTTGGTTTACGCCAAAGCATAGCGCACAGTGCAAAACGATTGTTGGTTTACGCCAAAGCATAGCGCACAGTGGAAAACGACTTCTGGTTTACTCAAAAGCATAGTCAACAGTGCAAAACAACTGCTGGTTTACTCAAAAGCATAGTGCTCAGTGCACAACGACTGCTGGTTTACTCAAAAGCATAGTGCAGAGTGCAAAACGACTGCTGGTTTACGCCAAAGCATAGCGCGCAGTGCAAAACTATTGTTGGTTTACGCCAAAGCATTGTGCTCAGTGCAAAACGACTGCTGGCTTACGCAAATGCATAGTACACAGTGCAAAACGTCTGTTGGTTACAGCCACAGCATAGCGCACAATGCAAAACGACTGTTGGTTTACGCCAAAGCATAGCGCACAGTGCAAAACGATTGTTGGTTTACGCCAAAGCATAGCGCACAGTGCAAAACGACTTCTGGTTTACTCAAAAGCATAGTCAACAGTGCAAAACGACTGCTGGTTTACTCAAAAGCATAGTGCTCAGTGCACAACGACTGCTGGTTTACTCAAAAGCATAGTGCAGAGTGCACAACGACTGCTGGCTTACTCAAAAGCATAGTGCACAGTGCAAAACGACTGCTGGTTTACGCAAATGCATAGTGCACAGTGCAAAACGACTGTTGATTTACGCCAAAGCAAAGCGCGCAGTGCAAAACTATTGTACGTTTACGCCAAAGCATAGCGCGCAGTGCAAAACTATTGTTGGTTACAGCCACAGCATAGCGCACAATGCAAAACGACTGTTGGTTTACGCCAAAGCATAGCGCACAGTGCAAAACGATTGTTGGTTTACGCCAAAGCATAGCGCACAGTGCAAAACGACTTCTGGTTTACTCAAAAGCATAGTCAACAGTGCAAAACGACTGCTGGTTTACTCAAAAGCATAGTGCTCAGTGCACAACGACTGCTGGTTTACTCAAAAGCATAGTGCAGAGTGCACAACGACTGCTGGCTTACTCAAAAGCATAGTGCACAGTGCAAAACGACTGCTGGTTTACGCAGATGCATAGTGCACAGTGCAAAACGATTGTTGGTTTACGCCAAAGCATAGCGCACAGTGCAAAACGACTTCTGGTTTACTCAAAAGCATAGTCAACAGTGCAAAACGACTGCTGGTTTACTCAAAAGCATAGTGCACAGTGCACAACGACAGCTGGTTTCCGCAATAGCATAGCGCACAGTGCACAATGACTGCTGGTTTACTCAAAAGTATAGTGCACAGTGCACAACGACTGCTGGTTTACTCAAAAGCATAGTGCACAGTGCAAATCGACTGTTGATTTACGCCAAAGCAAAGCGCGCAATGCAAAACTATTGTACGTTTACGCCAAAGCATAGTGCACAGTGTAAAACGACTGCTGGTTTACGAAAGAGCATAGTGCACAGTGCAAAACGACTGTTGGTTTACGCCAAAGCATAGCGCGCAGTGCAAAACTATTGTTGGTTTACGCCAAAGCATTGTGCTCAGTGCAAAACGACTGCTGGCTTACGCAAATGCATAGTACACAGTGCAAAACGTCTGTTGGTTACAGCCACAGCATAGCGCACAATGCAAAACGACTGTTGGTTTACGCCAAAGCATAGCGCACAGTGCAAAACGATTGTTGGTTTACGCCAAAGCATAGCGCACAGTGCAAAACGACTTCTGGTTTACTCAAAAGCATAGTCAACAGTGCAAAACGACTGCTGGTTTACTCAAAAGCATAGTGCTCAGTGCACAACGACTGCTGGTTTACTCAAAAGCATAGTGCAGAGTGCACAACGACTGCTGGCTTACTCAAAAGCATAGTGCACAGTGCAAAACGACTGCTGGTTTACGCAAATGCATAGTGCACAGTGCAAAACGACTGTTGATTTACGCCAAAGCAAAGCGCGCAGTGCAAAACTATTGTACGTTTACGCCAAAGCATAGCGCGCAGTGCAAAACTATTGTTGGTTACAGCCACAGCATAGCGCACAATGCAAAACGACTGTTGGTTTACGCCAAAGCATAGCGCACAGTGCAAAACGATTGTTGGTTTACGCCAAAGCATAGCGCACAGTGCAAAACGACTTCTGGTTTACTCAAAAGCATAGTCAACAGTGCAAAACGACTGCTGGTTTACTCAAAAGCATAGTGCTCAGTGCACAACGACTGCTGGTTTACTCAAAAGCATAGTGCAGAGTGCACAACGACTGCTGGCTTACTCAAAAGCATAGTGCACAGTGCAAAACGACTGCTGGTTTACGCAGATGCATAGTGCACAGTGCAAAACGATTGTTGGTTTACGCCAAAGCATAGCGCACAGTGCAAAACGACTTCTGGTTTACTCAAAAGCATAGTCAACAGTGCAAAACGACTGCTGGTTTACTCAAAAGCATAGTGCACAGTGCACAACGACAGCTGGTTTCCGCAATAGCATAGCGCACAGTGCACAATGACTGCTGGTTTACTCAAAAGTATAGTGCACAGTGCACAACGACTGCTGGTTTACTCAAAAGCATAGTGCACAGTGCAAATCGACTGTTGATTTACGCCAAAGCAAAGCGCGCAATGCAAAACTATTGTACGTTTACGCCAAAGCATAGTGCACAGTGTAAAACGACTGCTGGTTTACGAAAGAGCATAGTGCACAGTGCAAAACGACTGTTGGTTTACGCCAAAGCATAGCGCGCAGTGCAAAACTATTGTTGGTTTACGCCAAAGCATTGTGCTCAGTGCAAAACGACTGCTGGTTTACGCAAATGCATAGTACACAGTGCAAAACGGCTGTTGGTTACAGCCACAGCATAGCGCACAATGCAAAACGACTGTTGGTTTACGCCAAAGCATAGCGCACAGTGCAAAACGATTGTTGGTTTACGCCAAAGCATAGCGCACAGTGGAAAACGACTTCTGGTTTACTCAAAAGCATAGTCAACAGTGCAAAACAACTGCTGGTTTACTCAAAAGCATAGTGCTCAGTGCACAACGACTGCTGGTTTACTCAAAAGCATAGTGCAGAGTGCACAACGACTGCTGGCTTACTCAAAAGCATAGTGCACAGTGCAAAACGACTGCTGGTTTACGCAAATGCATAGTGCACAGTGCAAAACGACTGTTGATGTACGTCAAAGCAAAGCGCGCAGTGCAAAACTATTGTACGTTTCCGCCAAAGCATAGTGCACAGTGTAATACGACTGCTGGTTTACGAAAGAGCATACTGCACAGTGCAAAACGACTGTTGGTTTACGCCAAAGCATAGCGCGCAGTGCAAAACTATTGTTGGTTTACGCCAAAGCATAGTGCTCAGTGCAAAACGACTGCTGGTTTACGCAAATGCATAGTACACAGTGCAAAACGGCTGTTGGTTAAAGCCACAGCATAGCGCACAGTGCAAAGCGACTGTTGGTTTACGCCAAAGCATAGCGCACAGTGCAAAACGACTTCTGGTTTACTCAAAAGTATAGTGCACAGTACACAACGACTGCTGGTTTACTCAAAAGCATAGTGAACAGTGCAAAACGACTGTTGGTTTACGCCAAAGCATAGTGCTCAGTGCAAAACGACTGCTGGTTTACGCAAATGCGTAGTGCACAGTGCACAACGACAGCTGGATTACGCAAAAGCATAGCGCACAGTGCACAATGACTGCTGGTTTACTCAAAAGTATAGTGCACAGTACACAACGACTGCTGGTTTACTCAAAAGCATAGTGAACAGTGCAAAACGACTGCTGGTTTACGCAAAAGCATAGTGCGCAGTACAAAACGGCTGTTGGTTTACGCCAAAGCATAGCGCGCAGTGCAAAACTACTGTTGGTTTATGCCAAAGCATAGTGCACAGTGCACAACGACTGCTGGTTTACGCAAAAGCATAGTGCGCAGTACAAAACGGCTGTTGGTTTACGCCAAAGCATAGTGCACAGTGCACAACGACTGCTGGTTTACTCAAAAGCATAGTGCACAGTGCACAACGACTGCTGGTTTACTCAAAAGCATAGTGCACAGTGCACAACGACTGCTGGTTTACTCAAAAGCATAGTGCAGAGTGCACAACGACTGCTGGCTTACTCAAAAGCATACTGCACAGTGCAAAACGATTGTTAGTTTACGCCAAAGCATAGCGCACAGTGTAAAACGACTGCTGGTTTACGAAAGAGCATAGTGCACAGTGCAAAACGACTGTTGGTTTACGCCAAAGCATAGCGCGCAGTGCAAAACTATTGTTGGTTTACGCCAAAGCATAGTGCTCAGTGCAAAACGACTGCTGGTTTACGCAAATGCATAGTACACAGTGCAAAACGGCTGTTGGTTACTGCCACAGCATAGCGCACAATGCAAAAAGACTGTTGGTTTACGCCAAAGCATAGCGCACAGTATAAAACGACTGCTGGTTTACGAAAGAGCATAGTGCACAGTGCAAAACGACTGTTGGTTTACGCCAAAGCATAGCGCGCAGTGCAAAACTATTGTTGGTTTACGCCAAAGCATAGTGCTCAGTGCAAAACGACTGCTGGTTTACGCAAATGCATAGTACACAGTGCAAAACGGCTGTTGGTTAAAGCCACAGCATAGCGCACAGTGCAAAGCGACTGTTGGTTTACGCCAAAGCATAGCGCACAGTGCAAAACGACTTCTGGTTTACTCAAAAGTATAGTGCACAGTACACAACGACTGCTGGTTTACTCAAAAGCATAGTGAACAGTGCAAAACGACTGTTGGTTTACGCCAAAGCATAGTGCACAGTGCACAACGACTGCTGGTTTACTCAAAAGCATAGTGCACAGTGCAAATCGACTGTTGATTTACGCCAAAGCAAAGCGCGCAATGCAAAACTATTGTACGTTTACGCCAAAGCATAGTGCACAGTGTAAAACGACTGCTGGTTTACGAAAGAGCATAGTGCACAGTGCAAAACGACTGTTGGTTTACGCCAAAGCATAGCGCGCAGTGCAAAACTATTGTTGGTTTACGCCAAAGCATTGTGCTCAGTGCAAAACGACTGCTGGTTTACGCAAATGCATAGTACACAGTGCAAAACGGCTGTTGGTTACAGCCACAGCATAGCGCACAATGCAAAACGACTGTTGGTTTACGCCAAAGCATAGCGCACAGTGCAAAACGATTGTTGGTTTACGGCAAAGCATAGCGCACAGTGCAAAACGACTTCTGGTTTACTCAAAAGCATAGTCAACAGTGCAAAAACACTGCTGGTTTACTCAAAAGCATAGTGCTCAGTGCACAACGACTGCTGGCTTACTCAAAAGCATAGTGCACAGTGCAAAACGACTGCTGGTTTACGCAAATGCATAGTGCACAGTGCAAAACGACTGTTGATGTACGCCAAAGCAAAGCGCGCAGTGCAAAACCATTGTACGTTTACGCCAAAGCATAGTGCACAGTGTAATACGACTGCTGGTTTACGAAAGAGCATACTGCACAGTGCAAAACTACTGTTGGTTTACGCCAAAGCATAGCGCGCAGTGCAAAACTATTGTTGGTTTACGCCAAAGCATAGTGCTCAGTGCAAAACGACTGCTGGTTTACGCAAATGCATAGTACACAGTGCAAAACGGCTGTTGGTTAAAGCCACAGCATAGCGCACAGTGCAAAGCGACTGTTGGTTTACGCCAAAGCATAGCGCACAGTGCAAAACGACTTCTGGTTTACTCAAAAGTATAGTGCACAGTACACAACGACTGCTGGTTTACTCAAAAGCATAGTGAACAGTGCAAAACGACTGTTGGTTTACGCCAAAGCATAGTGCTCAGTGCAAAACGACTGCTGGTTTACGCAAAAGCATAGCGCACAGTGCACAATGACTGCTGGTTTACGCAAAAGCATAGTGCACAGTGTAAAACGACTGCTGGTTTACTCAAAAGCATAGTGAACAGTGCAAAACGACTGCTGGTTTACGCAAAAGCATAGTGCGCAGTACAAAACGGCTGTTGGTTTACGCCAAAGCATAGCGCGCAGTGCAAAACTACTGTTGGTTTATGCCAAAGCATAGTGCACAGTGCACAACGACTGCTGGTTTACGCAAAAGCATAGTGCGCAGTACAAAACGGCTGTTGGTTTACGCCAAAGCATAGTGCACAGTGCACAACGACTGCTGGTTTACTCAAAAGCATAGTGCACAGTGCACAACGACTGCTGGTTTACTCAAAAGCATAGTGCACAGTGCACAACGACTGCTGGTTTACTCAAAAGCATAGTGCAGAGTGCACAACGACTGCTGGCTTACTCAAAAGCATACTGCACAGTGCAAAACGATTGTTAGTTTACGCCAAAGCATAGCGCACAGTGTAAAACGACTGCTGGTTTACGCAAATGCATAGTACACAGTGCAAAACGGCTGTTGGTTACAGCCACAGCATAGCGCACAATGCAAAACGACTGTTGGTTTACGCCAAAGCATAGCGCACAGTGCAAAACGATTGTTGGTTTACGCCAAAGCATAGCGCACAGTGGAAAACGACTTCTGGTTTACTCAAAAGCATAGTCAACAGTGCAAAACAACTGCTGGTTTACTCAAAAGCATAGTGCTCAGTGCACAACGACTGCTGGTTTACTCAAAAGCATAGTGCACAGTGCACAACGACTGCTGGTTTACTCAAAAGCATAGTGCACAGTGCACAACGACTGCTGGTTTACTCAAAAGCATAGTGCAGAGTGCACAACGACTGCTGGCTTACTCAAAAGCATACTGCACAGTGCAAAACGATTGTTAGTTTACGCCAAAGCATAGCGCACAGTGTAAAACGACTGCTGGTTTACGCAAATGCATAGTACACAGTGCAAAACGACTGCTGGTTTACGCAAATGCATAGTACACAGTGCAAAACGGCTGTTGGTTACAGCCACAGCATAGCGCACAATGCAAAACGACTGTTGGTTTACGCCAAAGCATAGTGCACAGTGCACAACGACTGCTGGTTTACTCAAAAGCATAGTGCACAGTGCACAACGACTGCTGGTTTACTCAAAAGCATAGTGCACAGTGCACAACGACTGCTGGTTTACTCAAAAGCATAGTGCAGAGTGCACAACGACTGCTGGCTTACTCAAAAGCATACTGCACAGTGCAAAACGATTGTTAGTTTACGCCAAAGCATAGCGCACAGTGTAAAACGACTGCTGGTTTACGCAAATGCATAGTACACAGTGCAAAACGGCTGTTGGTTACAGCCACAGCATAGCGCACAATGCAAAACGACTGTTGGTTTACGCCAAAGCATAGCGCACAGTGCAAAACGATTGTTAGTTTACGCCAAAGCATAGCGCACAGTGTAAAACGACTGCTGGTTTACGAAAGAGCATAGTGCACAGTGCAAAACGACTGTTGGTTTACGCCAAAGCATAGCGCGCAGTGCAAAACTATTGTTGGTTTACGCCAAAGCATAGTGCTCAGTGCAAAACGACTGCTGGTTTACGCAAATGCATAGTGCACCGTGCAAAACGACTGTTGGTTTACGCCAAAGCATAGCGCGCAGTGCAAAACTATTGTTGGTTTACGCCAAAGCATAGTGCTCAGTGCAAAACGACTGCTGGTTTACGCAAATGCATAGTACACAGTGCAAAACGGCTGTTGGTTACAGCCACAGCATAGCGCACAATGCAAAACGACTGTTGGTTTACGCCAAAGCATAGCGCACAGTGCAAAACGATTGTTGGTTTACGCCAAAGCATAGCGCACAGTGGAAAACGACTTCTGGTTTACTCAAAAGCATAGTCAACAGTGCAAAACAACTGCTGGTTTACTCAAAAGCATAGTGCTCAGTGCACAACGACTGCTGGTTTACTCAAAAGCATAGTGCAGAGTGCACAACGACTGCTGGCTTACTCAAAATCATAGTGCACAGTGCAAAACGACTGCTGGTTTACGCAAATGCATAGTGCACAGTGCAAAACGACTGTTGATGTACGCCAAAGCAAAGCGCGCAGTGCAAAACTATTGTACGTTTCCGCCAAAGCATAGTGCACAGTGTAATACGACTGCTGGTTTACGAAAGAGCATACTGCACAGTGCAAAACGACTGTTGGTTTACGCCAAAGCATAGCGCGCAGTGCAAAACTATTGTTGGTTTACGCCAAAGCATAGTGCTCAGTGCAAAACGACTGCTGGTTTACGCAAATGCATAGTACACAGTGCAAAACGGCTGTTGGTTAAAGCCACAGCATAGCGCACAGTGCAAAGCGACTGTTGGTTTACGCCAAAGCATAGCGCACAGTGCAAAACGACTTCTGGTTTACTCAAAAGTATAGTGCACAGTACACAACGACTGCTGGTTTACTCAAAAGCATAGTGAACAGTGCAAAACGACTGTTGGTTTACGCCAAAGCATAGTGCTCAGTGCAAAACGACTGCTGGTTTACGCAAAAGCATAGCGCACAGTACAAAACGGCTGTTGGTTTACGCCAAAGCATAGCGCGCAGTGCAAAACTACTGTTGGTTTATGCCAAAGCATAGTGCACAGTGCACAACGACTGCTGGTTTACGCAAAAGCATAGTGCGCAGTACAAAACGGCTGTTGGTTTACGCCAAAGCATAGTGCACAGTGCACAACGACTGCTGGTTTACTCAAAAGCATAGTGCACAGTGCACAACGACTGCTGGTTTACTCAAAAGCATAGTGCACAGTGTAAAACGACTGCTGGTTTACTCAAAAGCATAGTGAACAGTGCAAAACGACTGCTGGTTTACGCAAAAGCATAGTGCGCAGTACAAAACGGCTATTGGTTTACGCCAAAGCATAGCGCGCAGTGCAAAACTACTGTTGGTTTATGCCAAAGCATAGTGCACAGTGCACAACGACTGCTGGTTTACGCAAAAGCATAGTGCGCAGTACAAAACGGCTGTTGGTTTACGCCAAAGCATAGTGCACAGTGCACAACGACTGCTGGTTTACTCAAAAGCATAGTGCACAGTGCACAACGACTGCTGGTTTACTCAAAAGCATAGTGCACAGTGCACAACGACTGCTGGTTTACTCAAAAGCATAGTGCAGAGTGCACAACGACTGCTGGCTTACTCAAAAGCATACTGCACAGTGCAAAACGATTGTTAGTTTACGCCAAAGCATAGCGCACAGTGTAAAACGACTGCTGGTTTACGAAAGAGCATAGTGCACCGTGCAAAACGACTGTTGGTTTACGCCAAAGCATAGCGCGCAGTGCAAAACTATTGTTGGTTTACGCCAAAGCATAGTGCTCAGTGCAAAACGACTTCTGGTTTACGCAAATGCATAGTACACAGTGCAAAACGGCTGTTGGTTACAGCCACAGCATAGCGCACAATGCAAAACGACTGTTGGTTTACGCCAAAGCATAGCGCACAGTGCAAAACGATTGTTGGTTTACGCCAAAGCATAGCGCACAGTGGAAAACGACTTCTGGTTTACTCAAAAGCATAGTCAACAGTGCAAAACAACTGCTGGTTTACTCAAAAGCATAGTGCTCAGTGCACAACGACTGCTGGTTTACTCAAAAGCATAGTGCAGAGTGCACAACGACTGCTGGCTTACTCAAAAGCATAGTGCACAGTGCAAAACGACTGCTGGTTTACGGAAATGCATAGTGCACAGTGCAAAACGACTGTTGATGTACGCCAAAGCAAAGCGCGCAGTGCAAAACTATTGTACGTTTCCGCCAAAGCATAGTGCACAGTGTAATACGACTGCTGGTTTACGAAAGAGCATACTGCACAGTGCAAAACGACTGTTGGTTTACGCCAAAGCATAGCGCGCAGTGCAAAACTATTGTTGGTTTACGCCAAAGCATAGTGCTCAGTGCAAAACGACTGCTGGTTTACGCAAATGCATAGTACACAGTGCAAAACGGCTGTTGGTTAAAGCCACAGCATAGCGCACAGTGCAAAGCGACTGTTGGTTTACGCCAAAGCATAGCGCACAGTGCAAAACGACTTCTGGTTTACTCAAAAGTATAGTGCACAGTACACAACGACTGCTGGTTTACTCAAAAGCATAGTGAACAGTGCAAAACGACTGTTGGTTTACGCCAAAGCATAGTGCTCAGTGCAAAACGACTGCTGGTTTACGCAAATGCGTAGTGCACAGTGCACAACGACAGCTGGATTACGCAAAATCATAGCGCACAGTGCACAATGACTGCTGGTTTACTCAAAAGTATAGTGCACAGTACACAACGACTGCTGGTTTACTCAAAAGCATAGTGAACAGTGCAAAACGACTGCTGGTTTACGCAAAAGCATAGTGCGCAGTACAAAACGGCTGTTGGTTTACGCCAAAGCATAGCGCGCAGTGCAAAACTACTGTTGGTTTATGCCAAAGCATAGTGCACAGTGCACAACGACTGCTGGTTTACGCAAAAGCATAGTGCGCAGTACAAAACGGCTGTTGGTTTACGCCAAAGCATAGTGCACAGTGCACAACGACTGCTGGTTTACTCAAAAGCATAGTGCACAGTGCACAACGACTGCTGGTTTACTCAAAAGCATAGTGCACAGTGCACAACGACTGCTGGTTTACTCAAAAGCATAGTGCAGAGTGCACAACGACTGCTGGCTTACTCAAAAGCATACTGCACAGTGCAAAACGATTGTTAGTTTACGCCAAAGCATAGCGCACAGTGTAAAACGACTGCTGGTTTACGAAAGAGCATAGTGCACAGTGCAAAACGACTGTTGGTTTACGCCAAAGCATAGCGCGTAGTGCAAAACTATTGTTGGTTTACGCCAAAGCATAGTGCTCAGTGCAAAACGACTGCTGGTTTACGCAAATGCATAGTACACAGTGCAAAACGGCTGTTGGTTACTGCCACAGCATAGCGCACAATGCCAAACGACTGTTGGTTTACGCCAAAGCATAGCGCACAGTGTAAAACGACTGCTGGTTTACGAAAGAGCATAGTGCACAGTGCAAAACGACTGTTGGTTTACGCCAAAGCATAGCGCGCAGTGCAAAACTATTGTTGGTTTACGCCAAAGCATAGTGCTCAGTGCAAAACGACTGCTGGTTTACGCAAATGCATAGTACACAGTGCAAAACGGCTGTTGGTTAAAGCCACAGCATAGCGCACAGTGCAAAGCGACTGTTGGTTTACGCCAAAGCATAGCGCACAGTGCAAAACGACTTCTGGTTTACTCAAAAGTATAGTGCACAGTACACAACGACTGCTGGTTTACTCAAAAGCATAGTGAACAGTGCAAAACGACTGTTGGTTTACGCCAAAGCATAGTGCACAGTGCACAACGACTGCTGGTTTACTCAAAAGCATAGTGCACAGTGCAAATCGACTGTTGATTTACGCCAAAGCATAGCGCGCAATGCAAAACTATTGTACGTTTACGCCAAAGCATAGTGCACAGTGTAAAACGACTGCTGGTTTACGAAAGAGCATAGTGCACAGTGCAAAACGACTGTTGGTTTACGCCAAAGCATAGCGCGCAGTGCAAAACTATTGTTGGTTTACGCCAAAGCATTGTGCTCAGTGCAAAACGACTGCTGGTTTACGCAAATGCATAGTACATAGTGCAAAACGGCTGTTGGTTACAGCCACAGCATAGCGCACAATGCAAAACGACTGTTGGTTTACGCCAAAGCATAGCGCACAGTGCAAAACGATTGTTGGTTTACGCCAAAGCATAGCGCACAGTGCAAAACGACTTCTGGTTTACTCAAAAGCATAGTCAACAGTGCAAAACAACTGCTGGTTTACTCAAAAGCATAGTGCTCAGTGCACAACGACTGCTGGCTTACTCAAAAGCATAGTGCACAGTGCAAAACGACTGTTGATGTACGCCAAAGCAAAGCGCGCAGTGCAAAACCATTGTACGTTTACGCCAAAGCATAGTGCACAGTGTAATACGACTGCTGGTTTACGAAAGAGCATACTGCACAGTGCAAAACTACTGTTGGTTTACGCCAAAGCATAGCGCGCAGTGCAAAACTATTGTTGGTTTACGCCAAAGCATAGTGCTCAGTGCAAAACGACTGCTGGTTTACGCAAATGCATAGTACACAGTGCAAAACGGCTGTTGGTTAAAGCCACAGCATAGCGCACAGTGCAAAGCGACTGTTGGTTTACGCCAAAGCATAGCGCACAGTGCAAAACGACTTCTGGTTTACTCAAAAGTATAGTGCACAGTACACAACGACTGCTGGTTTACTCAAAAGCATAGTGAACAGTGCAAAACGACTGTTGGTTTACGCCAAAGCATAGTGCTCAGTGCAAAACGACTGCTGGTTTACGCAATTGCATAGTGCACAGTGCACAACGACAGCTGGATTACGCAAAAGCATAGCGCACAGTGCACAATGACTGCTGGTTTACTCAAAAGTATAGTGCACAGTACACAACGACTGCTGGTTTACTCAAAAGCATAGTGAACAGTGCAAAACGACTGCTGGTTTACGCAAAAGCATAGTGCGCAGTACAAAACGGCTGTTGGTTTACGCCAAAGCATAGCGCGCAGTGCAAAACTACTGTTGGTTTATGCCAAAGCATAGTGCACAGTGCACAACGACTGCTGGTTTACGCAAAAGCATAGTGCGCAGTACAAAACGGCTGTTGGTTTACGCCAAAGCATAGTGCACAGTGCACAACGACTGCTGGTTTACTCAAAAGCATAGTGCACAGTGCACAACGACTGCTGGTTTACTCAAAAGCATAGTGCACAGTGCACAACGACTGCTGGTTTACTCAAAAGCATAGTGCAGAGTGCACAACGACTGCTGGCTTACTCAAAAGCATACTGCACAGTGCAAAACGATTGTTAGTTTACGCCAAAGCATAGCGCACAGTGTAAAACGACTGCTGGTTTACGAAAGAGCATAGTGCACCGTGCAAAATGACTGTTGGTTTACGCCAAAGCATAGCGCGCAGTGCAAAACTATTGTTGGTTTACGCCAAAGCATAGTGCTCAGTGCAAAACGACTGCTGGTTTACGCAAATGCATAGTACACAGTGCAAAACGGCTGTTGGTTACAGCCACAGCATAGCGCACAATGCAAAACGACTGTTGGTTTACGCCAAAGCATAGCGCACAGTGTAAAACGACTGCTGGTTTACGAAAGAGCATAGTGCACAGTGCAAAACGACTGTTGGTTTACGCCAAAGCATAGCGCGCAGTGCAAAACTATTGTTGGCTTACGCCAAAGCATAGTGCTCAGTGCAAAACGACTGCTGGTTTACGCAAATGCATAGTACACAGTGCAAAACGGCTGTTGGTTAAAGCCACAGCATAGCGCACAGTGCAAAGCGACTGTTGGTTTACGCCAAAGCATAGCGCACAGTGCAAAACGACTTCTGGTTTACTCAAAAGTAAAATGCACAGTACGCAACGACTGCTGGTTTACTCAAAAGCATAGTGAACAGTGCAAAACGACTGTTGGTTTACGCCAAAGCATAGTGCTCAGTGCAAAACGACTGCTGGTTTACGCAAATGCATAGTACACAGTGCAAAACGGCTGTTGGTTACAGCCACAGCATAGCGCACAATGCAAAACGACTGTTGGCTTACGCCAAAGCATAGCGCACAGTGCAAAACGATTGTTGGTTTACGCGAAAGCATAGCGTACAGTGCAAAACGACTTCTGGTTTACTCAAAAGCATAGTCAGCAGTGCAAAACGACTGCTTGTTTACGCAAATGCATAGTACACAGTGCAAAACGGCTGTTGGTTTACGCAACAGCATAGCGCACAATGCAAAACGACTTTTGTTTTATGCCACAGCATAGTGCACAGTGCACAACGACAGCTGGTTTACGCAAAAGCATAGCGCACAGTGCACAATGACTGCTGGTTTGCTCAAAAGTATAGTGCACAGTGCACAACGACTGCTGGTTTACTCAAAAGCATAGTGCACAGTGCAAATCGACTGTCGATTTACGCCAAAGCAAAGCGCGCAATGCAAAACCATTGTACGTTTACGCCAAAGCATAGTGCACAGTGTAAAACGACTGCTGGTTTACGAAAAAGCATAGTGCACAGTGCAAAACGACTGTTGGTTTACTCCAAAGCATAGCGCGCAGTGCAAAACTATTGTTGGTTTACGCCAAAGCATAGTGCTCAGTGCAAAACGACTGCTGGTTTACGCAAATGCATAGTACACAGTGCTAAACGGCTGTTGGTTACAGCCCCAGCATAGCGCACAATGCAAAACGACTGTTGGTTTACGCCAAAGCATAGCGCACAGTGCAAAACGATTGTTGGTTTACGCCAAAGCATAGCGCACAGTGCAAAACGACTTCTGGTTTACTCAAAAGCATAGTCAACAGTGCAAAACGACTGCTGGTTTACTCAAAAGCATAGTCAACAGTGCAAAACCACTGCTGGTTTACGCAAATGCATAGTGCACAGTGCACAACGACAGCTGGTTTACGCAAAAGCATAGCGCACAGTGCACAATGACTGCTGGTTTACTCAAAAGTATAGTGCACAGTACACAACGACTGCTGGTTTACTCAAAAGCATAGTGAACAGTGCAAAACGGCTGTTGGTTTACGCCAAAGCATAGCGCGCAGTGCAAAACTACTGTTGGTTTATGCCAAAGCATAGTGCACAGTGCACAACGACTGCTGGTTTACGCAAAAGCATAGTGCGCAGTGCAAAACGGCTGTTGGTTTACGCCAAAGCATAGTGCACAGTGCACAACGACTGCTGGTTTACTCAAAAGCATAGTGCACAGTGCACAACGACTGCTGGTTTACTCAAAAGCTAGTGCACAGTGCACAACGACTGCTGGCTTACTCAAAAGCATTGTGCACACTGCAAAACGATTGTTAGTTTACGCCAAAGCATAGTGCTCAGTGCAAAACGAATTCTGGTTTACGAAAGAGCATAATGCACAGTGCAAAACGACTGTTGGTTTACGCCAAAGCATAGCGCGCAGTGCAAAAGTATTGTTGGTTTACGCCAAAGCATAGTGCTCAGTGCAAAACGACTGCTGGTTTACGCATATGCATAGTACACAGTGCAAAACGGCTGTTGGTTACAGCCACAGCATAGCGCATAATGCAAAACGACTGTTGGTTTACGCCAAAGCATAGCGCACAGTGTAAAACGACTGCTGGTTTACGAAAGAGCATAGTGCACAGTGCAAGACTGTTGGTTTACGCCAAAGCATAGCGCACAGTGTAATACGACTGCTGGTTTACGAAAGAGCATAGTGCACAGTGCAAAACGACTGTTGGTTTACGCCAAACCATAGCGCGCAGTGCAAAACTATTGTTGGTTTACGCCAAAGCATAGTGCTCAGTGCAAAATGACTGCTGGTTTACTCAAAAGCATAGTGCTCAGTGCAAAACGACTGCTGGTTTACGCAAATGCATAGTACACAGTGCAAAACGGCTGTTGGTTACAGCCACAGCATAGCGCACAATGCAAAACGACTGTTGGTTTACGCCAAAGCATAGCGCACAGTGCAAAACGACTTCTGGTTTACTCAAAAGCATAGTCAACAGTGCAAAACGACTGCTGGTTTACGCAAATGCATAGTACACAGTGCAAAACGGCTGTTGGTTTACGCAAATGCATAGTACGCAGTGCAAAACGGCTGTTGGTTACAGCCACAGCATAGCGCACAATGCAAAACGACTGTTGGTTTACGCCAAAGCATAGCGCACAGTGCAAAACGATTGTTGGTTTACGCCAAAGCATAGCGTACAGTGCAAAACGATTTCTGGTTTACTCAAAAGCATAGTCAACAGTGCAAAACGACTGCTGGTTTACGCAAATGCATAGTACACAGTGCAAAACGGCTGTTGGTTTGCGCAACAGCATAGCGCACAATGCAAAACGACTTTTGTTTTATGCCACAGCATAGTGCACAGTGCACAACGACAGCTGGTTTACGCAAAAGCATAGCGCACAGTGCACAATGACTGCTGGTTTACTCAAAAGTACAGTGCACAGTGCACAACGACTGCTGGTTTACTCAAAAGCATAGTGCACAGTGCAAAGCGACTGTCGATTTACGCCAAAGCAAAGCGCGCAATGCAAAACTATTGTACGTTTACGCCAAAGCATAGTGCACAGTGTAAAACGACTGCTGGTTTACGAAAGAGCATAGTGCACAGTGCAAAACGACTGTTGGTTTACGCCAAAGCATAGCGCGCAGTGCAAAACTATTGTTGGTTTACGCCAAAGCATTGTGCTCAGTGCAAAACGACTGCTGGTTTACGCAAATGCATAGTACGCAGTGCAAAACGGCTGTTGGTTACAGCCACAGCATAGCGCACAATGCAAAACGACTGTTGGTTTACGCCAAAGCATAGCGCACAGTGCAAAACGATTGTTGGTTTACGCCAAAGCATAGCGCACAGTGCAAAACGACTTCTGGTTTACTCAAAAGCATAGTCAACAGTGCAAAACGACTGCTGGTTTACTCAAAAGCATAGTGCACAGTGCACAACGACAGCTGGTTTCCGCAAAAGCATAGCGCACAGTGCACAATGACTGCTGGTTTACTCAAAAGTATAGTGCACAGTGCACAACGACTGCTGGTTTACTCAAAAGCATAGTGCACAGTGCAAAACGACTGTTGATTTACGCCAAAGCATAGCGCACAGTGCAAAACGATTGTTGGTTTACGCCAAAGCATAGCGCACAGTGCAAAACTATTGTTGGTTACAGCCACAGCATAGCGCACAATGCAAAACGACTGTTGGTTTACGCCAAAGCATAGCGCGCAGTGCAAAACTATTGTTGGTTACAGCCACAGCATAGCGCACAATGCAAAACGACTGTTGGTTTACGCCAAAGCATAGCGCACAGTGCAAATCGATTGTTGGTTTACGCCAAAGCATAGCGCACAGTGCAAAACGACTTCTGGTTTACTCAAAATCATAGTCAACAGTGCAAAACGACTGCTGGTTTACTCAAAAGCATAGTGCTCAGTGCACAACGACTGCTGGTTTACTCAAAAGCATAGTGCAGAGTGCACAACGACTGCTGGCTTACTCAAAAGCATAGTGCACAGTGCAAAACGACTGCTGGTTTACGCAGATGCATAGTGCACAGTGCAAAACGATTGTTGGTTTACGCCAAAGCATAGCGCACAGTGCAAAACGACTTCTGGTTTACTCAAAAGCATAGTCAACAGTGCAAAACGACTGCTGGTTTACTCAAAAGCATAGTGCACAGTGCAAAACGACTGCTGGTTTACGCAGATGCATAGTGCACAGTGCAAAACGATTGTTGGTTTACGCCAAAGCATAGCGCACAGTGCAAAACGACTTCTGGTTTACTCAAAAGCATAGTCAACAGTGCAAAACGACTTCTGGTTTACTCAAAAGCATAGTCAACAGTGCAAAACGACTGCTGGTTTACTGAAAAGTATAGTGCACAGTACACAACGACTGCTGGTTTACTCAAAAGCATAGTGAACAGTGCAAAACGGCTGTTGGTTTACGCCAAAGCATAGTGCACAGTGCACAACGACTGCTGGTTTACTCAAAAGCATAGTGCACAGTGCACAACGACTGCTGGTTTACTCAAAAGCATAGTGCACAGTGCACAACGACTGCTGGTTTACGCAAAAGCATAGTGCGCAGTGCAAAACGGCTGTTGGTTTACGCCAAAGCATAGTGCACAGTGCACAACGACTGCTGGTTTACTCAAAAGCATAGTGCACAGTGCACAACGACTGCTGGTTTACTCAAAAGCTAGTGCACAGTGCACAACGACTGCTGGTTTACTCAAAAGCATAGTGCAGAGTGCACAACGACTGCTGGCTTACTCAAAAGCATAGTGCACACTGCAAAACGATTGTTAGTTTACGCCAAAGCATAGTGCTCAGTGCAAAACGACTTCTGGTTTACGAAAGAGCATAATGCACAGTGCAAAACGACTGTTGGTTTACGCCAAAGCATAGCGCGCAGTGCAAAACTATTGTTGGTTTACGCCAAAGCATAGTGCTCAGTGCAAAACGACTGCTGGTTTACGCATATGCATAGTACACAGTGCAAAACGGCTGTTGGTTACAGCCACAGCATAGCGCACAATGCAAAACGACTGTTGGTTTACGCCAAAGCATAGCGCACAGTGTAAAACGACTGCTGGTTTACGAAAGAGCATAGTGCACAGTGCAAGACTGTTGGTTTACGCCAAAGCATAGCGCACAGTGTAATACGACTGTTGGTTTACGCCAAACCATAGCGCGCAGTGCAAAACTATTGTTGGTTTACGCCAAAGCATAGTGCTCAGTGCAAAACGACTGCTGGTTTACTCAAAAGCATAGTGCTCAGTGCAAAACGACTGCTGGTTTACGCAAATGCATAGTACACAGTGCAAAACGGCTGTTGGTTACAGCCACAGCATAGCGCACAATGCAAAACGACTGTTGGTTTACGCCAAAGCATAGCGCACAGTGCAAAACGACTTCTGGTTTACTCAAAAGCATAGTCAACAGTGCAAAACGACTGCTGGTTTACGCAAATGCATAGTACACAGTGCAAAACGGCTGTTGGTTTACGCAAATGCATAGTACACAGTGCAAAACGGCTGTTGGTTACAGCCACAGCATAGCGCACAATGCAAAACGACTGTTGGTTTACGCCAAAGCATAGCGCACAGTGCAAAACGATTGTTGGTTTACGCCAAAGCATAGCGTACAGTGCAAAACGACTTCTGGTTTACTCAAAAGCATAGTCAACAGTGCAAAACGACTGCTGGTTTACGCAAATGCATAGTACACAGTGCAAAACGGCTGTTGGTTTGCGCAACAGCATAGCGCACAATGCAAAACGACTTTTGTTTTATGCCACAGCATAGTGCACAGTGCACAACGACAGCTGGTTTACGCAAAAGCATAGCGCACAGTGCACAATGACTGCTGGTTTACTCAAAAGTACAGTGCACAGTGCACAACGACTGCTGGTTTACTCAAAAGCATAGTGCACAGTGCAAAGCGACTGTCGATTTACGCCAAAGCAAAGCGCGCAATGCAAAACTATTGTACGTTTACGCCAAAGCATAGTGCACAGTGTAAAACGACTGCTGGTTTACGAAAGAGTATAGTGCACAGTGCAAAACGACTGTTGGTTTACGCCAAAGCATAGCGCGCAGTGCAAAACTATTGTTGGTTTACGCCAAAGCATTGTGCTCAGTGCAAAACGACTGCTGGTTTACGCAAATGCATAGTACGCAGTGCAAAACGGCTGTTGGTTACAGCCACAGCATAGCGCACAATGCAAAACGACTGTTGGTTTACGCCAAAGCATAGCGCACAGTGCAAAACGATTGTTGGTTTACGCCAAAGCATAGCGCACAGTGCAAAACGACTTCTGGTTTACTCAAAAGCATAGTCAACAGTGCAAAACGACTGCTGGTTTACTCAAAAGCATAGTGCACAGTGCACAACGACAGCTGGTTTCCGCAAAAGCATAGCGCACAGTGCACAATGACTGCTGGTTTACTCAAAAGTATAGTGCACAGTGCACAACGACTGCTGGTTTACTCAAAAGCATAGTGCACAGTGCAAAACGACTGTTGATTTACGCCAAAGCATAGCGCACAGTGCAAAACGATTGTTGGTTTACGCCAAAGCATAGCGCACAGTGCAAAACTATTGTTGGTTACAGCCACAGCATAGCGCACAATGCAAAACGACTGTTGGTTTACGCCAAAGCATAGCGCGCAGTGCAAAACTATTGTTGGTTACAGCCACAGCATAGCGCACAATGCAAAACGACTGTTGGTTTACGCCAAAGCATAGCGCACAGTGCAAAACGATTGTTGGTTTACGCCAAAGCATAGCGCACAGTGCAAAACGACTTCTGGTTTACTCAAAAGCATAGTCAACAGTGCAAAACGACTGCTGGTTTACTCAAAAGCATAGTGCTCAGTGCACAACGACTGCTGGTTTACTCAAAAGCATAGTGCAGAGTGCACAACGACTGCTGGCTTACTCAAAAGCATAGTGCACAGTGCAAAACGACTGCTGGTTTACGCAGATGCATAGTGCACAGTGCAAAACGATTGTTGGTTTACGCCAAAGCATAGCGCACAGTGCAAAACGACTTCTGGTTTACTCAAAAGCATAGTCAACAGTGCAAAACGACTTCTGGTTTACTCAAAAGTATAGTCAACAGTGCAAAACGACTGCTTGTTTACGCAAATGCATAGTACACAGTGCAAAACGGCTGTTGGTTTACGCAACAGCATAGCGCACAATGCAAAACGACTTTTGTTTTATGCCACAGCATAGTGCACAGTGCACAACGACAGCTGGTTTACGCAAAAGCATTGCGCACAGTGCACAATGACTGCTGGTTTGCTCAAAAGTATAGTGCACAGTGCACAACGACTGCTGGTTTACTCAAAAGCATAGTGCAGAGTGCACAACGACTGCTGGCTTACTCTAAAGCATAGTGCACACTGCAAAACGATTGTTAGTTTACGCCAAAGCATAGTGCTCAGTGCAAAACGACTTCTGGTTTACGAAAGAGCATAATGCACAGTGCAAAACGACTGTTGGTTTACGCCAAAGCATAGCGCGCAGTGCAAAACTATTGTCGGTTTACGCCAAAGCATAGTGCTCAGTGCAAAACGACTGCTGGTTTACGCAAATGCATAGTACACAGTGCTAAACGGCTGTTGGTTACAGCCCCAGCATAGCGCACAATGCAAAACGACTGTCGATTTACGCCAAAGCAAAGCGCGCAATGCAAAACCATTGTACGTTTACGCCAAAGCATAGTGCACAGTGTAAAACGACTGCTGGTTTACGAAAGAGCATAGTGCACAGTGCAAAACGACTGTTGGTTTACTCCAAAGCATAGCGCGCAGTGCAAAACTATTGTTGGTTTACGCCAAAGCATAGTGCTCAGTGCAAAACGACTGCTGGTTTACGCAAATGCATAGTACATAGTGCTAAACGGCTGTTGGTTACAGCCCCAGCATAGCGCACAATGCAAAACGACTGTTGGTTTACGCCAAAGCATAGCGCACAGTGCAAAACGATTGTTGGTTTACGCCAAAGCATAGCGCACAGTGCAAAACGACTTCTGGTTTACTCAAAAGCATAGTCAACAGTGCAAAACGACTGCTGGTTTACTCAAAAGCATAGTCAACAGTGCAAAACCACTGCTGGTTTACGCAAATGCATAGTGCACAGTGCACAACGACAGCTGGTTTACGCAAAAGCATAGCGCACAGTGCACAATGACTGCTGGTTTACTCAAAAGTATAGTGCACAGTACACAACGACTGCTGGTTTACTCAAAAGCATAGTGAACAGTGCAAAACGGCTGTTGGTTTACGCCAAAGCATAGCGCGCAGTGCAAAACTACTGTTGGTTTATGCCAAAGCATAGTGCACAGTGCACAACGACTGCTGGTTTACGCAAAAGCATAGTGCGCAGTGCAAAACGGCTGTTGGTTTACGCCAAAGCATAGTGCACAGTGCACAACGACTGCTGGTTTACTCAAAAGCATAGTGCACAGTGCACAACGACTGCTGGTTTACTCAAAAGCTAGTGCACAGTGCACAACGACTGCTGGTTTACTCAAAAGCATAGTGCAGAGTGCACAACGACTGCTGGCTTACTCAAAAGCATAGTGCACACTGCAAAACGATTGTTAGTTTACGCCAAAGCATAGTGCTCAGTGCAAAACGACTTCTGGTTTACGAAAGAGCATAATGCACAGTGCAAAACGACTGTTGGTTTACGCCAAAGCATAGCGCGCAGTGCAAAACTATTGTTGGTTTACGCCAAAGCATAGTGCTCAGTGCAAAACGACTGCTGGTTTACGCATACGCATAGTACACAGTGCAAAACGGCTGTTGGTTACAGCCACAGCATAGCGCACAATGCAAAACGACTGTTGGTTTACGCCAAAGCATAGCGCACAGTGTAAAACGACTGCTGGTTTACGAAAAAGCATAGTGCACAGTGCAAGACTGTTGGTTTACGCCAAAGCATAGCGCAGAGTGTAATACGACTGCTGGTTTACGAAAGAGCATAGTGCACAGTGCAAAACGACTGTTGGTTTACGCCAAACCATAGCGCGCAGTGCAAAACTATTGTTGGTTTACGCCAAAGCATAGTGCTCAGTGCAAAACGACTGCTGGTTTACTCAAAAGCATAGTGCTCAGTGCAAAACGACTGCTGGTTTACGCAAATGCATAGTACACAGTGCAAAACGGCTGTTGGTTACAGCCACAGCATAGCGCACAATGCAAAACGACTGTTGGTTTACGCCAAAGCATAGCGCACAGTGCAAAACGACTTCTGGTTTACTCAAAAGCATAGTCAACAGTGCAAAACGACTGCTGGTTTACGCAAATGCATAGTACACAGTGCAAAACGGCTGTTGGTTTACGCAAATGCATAGTACACAGTGCAAAACGGCTGTTGGTTACAGCCACAGCATAGCGCACAGTGCACAATGACTGCTGGTTTACTCAAAAGTATAGTGCACAGTACACAACGACTGCTGGTTTACTCAAAAGCATAGTGAACAGTGCAAAACGGCTGTTGGTTTACGCCAAAGCATAGCGCGCAGTGCAAAACTACTGTTGGTTTATGCCAAAGCATAGTGCACAGTGCACAACGACTGCTGGTTTACGCAAAAGCATAGTGCGCAGTGCAAAACGGCTGTTGGTTTACGCCAAAGCATAGTGCACAGTGCACAACGACTGCTGGTTTACTCAAAAGCATAGTGCACAGTGCACAACGACTGCTGGTTTACTCAAAAGCTAGTGCACAGTGCACAACGACTGCTGGTTTACTCAAAAGCATAGTGCAGAGTGCACAACGACTGCTGGCTTACTCAAAAGCATAGTGCACACTGCAAAACGATTGTTAGTTTACGCCAAAGCATAGTGCTCAGTGCAAAACGACTTCTGGTTTACGAAAGAGCATAATGCACAGTGCAAAACGACTGTTGGTTTAAGCCAAAGCATAGCGCGCAGTGCAAAACTATTGTTGGTTTACGCCAAAGCATAGTGCTCAGTGCAAAACGACTGCTGGTTTACGCATACGCATAGTACACAGTGCAAAACGGCTGTTGGTTACAGCCACAGCATAGCGCACAATGCAAAACGACTGTTGGTTTACGCCAAAGCATAGCGCACAGTGTAAAACGACTGCTGGTTTACGAAAAAGCATAGTGCACAGTGCAAGACTGTTGGTTTACGCCAAAGCATAGCGCACAGTGTAATACGACTGCTGGTTTACGAAAGAGCATAGTGCACAGTGCAAAACGACTGTTGGTTTACGCCAAACCATAGCGCGCAGTGCAAAACTATTGTTGGTTTACGCCAAAGCATAGTGCTCAGTGCAAAACGACTGCTGGTTTACTCAAAAGCATAGTGCTCAGTGCAAAACAACTGCTGTTTTACGCAAATGCATAGTACACAGTGCAAAACGGCTGTTGGTTACAGCCACAGCATAGCGCACAATGCAAAACGACTGTTGGTTTACGCCAAAGCATAGCGCACAGTGCAAAACGACTTCTGGTTTACTCAAAAGCATAGTCAACAGTGCAAAACGACTGCTGGTTTACGCAAATGCATAGTACACAGTGCAAAACGACTGCTGGTTTACGCAAATGCATAGTACACAGTGCAAAACGGCTGTTGGTTACAGCCACAGCATAGCGCACAATGCAAAACGACTGTTGGTTTACGCCAAAGCATAGCGCACAGTGCAAAACGACTTCTGGTTTACTCAAAAGCATAGTCAACAGTGCACAACGACTGCTGGTTTACGCAAAAGCATAGTGCGCAGTGCAAAACGGCTGTTGGTTTACGCCAAAGCATAGTGCACAGTGCACAACGACTGCTGGTTTACTCAAAAGCATAGTGCACAGTGCACAACGACTGCTGGTTTACTCAAAAGCTAGTGCACAGTGCACAACGACTGCTGGTTTACTCAAAAGCATAGTGCAGAGTGCACAACGACTGCTGGCTTACTCAAAAGCATAGTGCACACTGCAAAACGATTGTTAGTTTACGCCAAAGCATAGTGCTCAGTGCAAAACGACTTCTGGTTTACGAAAGAGCATAATGCACAGTGCAAAACGACTGTTGGTTTACGCCAAAGCATAGCGCGCAGTGCAAAACTATTGTTGGTTTACGCCAAAGCATAGTGCTCAGTGCAAAACGACTGCTGGTTTACTCAAAAGCATAGTCCACAGTGCAAAACGACTGCTGGTTTACGCAAATGCATAGTACACAGTGCAAAACGGCTGTTGGTTTACGCAAATGCATAGTACACAGTGCAAAACGGCTGTTGGTTACAGCCACAGCATAGCGCACAATGCAAAACGACTGTTGGTTTACGCCAAAGCATAGCGCACAGTGCAAAACGATTGTTGGTTTACGCCAAAGCATAGTCAACAGTGCAAAACGACTGCTGGTTTACGCAAATGCATAGTACACAGTGCAAAACGACTGCTGGTTTACGCAAATGCATAGTACACAGTGCAAAACGGCTGTTGGTTTGCGCAACAGCATAGCGCACAATGCAAAACGACTTTTGTTTTATGCCACAGCATAGTGCACAGTGCACAACGACAGCTGGTTTACGCAAAAGCATAGCGCACAGTGCACAATGACTGCTGGTTTACTCAAAAGTACAGTGCACAGTGCACAACGACTGCTGGTTTACTCAAAAGCATAGTGCACAGTGCAAAGCGACTGTCGATTTACGCCAAAGCAAAGTGCGCAATGCAAAACTATTGTACGTTTACGCCAAAGCATAGTGCACAGTGCACAATGACTGCTGGTTTACGAAAGAGCATAGTGCACAGTGCAAAACGACTGTTGGTTTACGCCAAAGCATAGCGCGCAGTGCAAAACTATTGTTGGTTTACGCCAAAGCATTGTGCTCAGTGCAAAACGACTGCTGGTTTACGCAAATGCATAGTACGCAGTGCAAAACGGCTGTTGGTTACAGCCACAGCATAGCGCACAATGCAAAACGACTGTTGGTTTACGCCAAAGCATAGCGCACAGTGCAAAAGGATTGTTGGTTTACGCCAAAGCATAGCGCACAGTGCAAAACGACTTCTGGTTTACTCAAAAGCATAGTCAACAGTGCAAAACGACTGCTGGTTTACTCAAAAGCATAGTGCACAGTGCACAACGACAGCTGGTTTCCGCAAAAGCATAGCGCACAGTGCACAATGACTGCTGGTTTACTCAAAAGTATAGTGCACAGTGCACAACGACTGCTGGTTTACTCAAAAGCATAGTGCACAGTGCAAAACGACTGTTGATTTACGCCAAAGCATAGCGCACAGTGCAAAACGATTGTTGGTTTACGCCAAAGCATAGCGCACAGTGCAAAACTATTGTTGGTTACAGCCACAGCATAGCGCACAATGCAAAACGACTGTTGGTTTACGCCAAAGCATAGCGCGCAGTGCAAAACTATTGTTGGTTACAGCCACAGCATAGCGCACAATGCAAAACGACTGTTGGTTTACGCCAAAGCATAGCGCACAGTGCAAAACGATTGTTGGTTTACGCCAAAGCATAGCGCACAGTGCAAAACGACTTCTGGTTTACTCAAAAGCATAGTCAACAGTGCAAAACGACTGCTGGTTTACTCAAAAGCATAGTGCTCAGTGCACAACGACTGCTGGTTTACTCAAAAGCATAGTGCAGAGTGCACAACGACTGCTGGCTTACTCAAAAGCATAGTGCACAGTGCAAAACGACTGCTGGTTTACGCAGATGCATAGTGCACAGTGCAAAACGATTGTTGGTTTACGCCAAAGCATAGCGCACAGTGCAAAACGACTTCTGGTTTACTCAAAAGCATAGTCAACAGTGCAAAACGACTGCTGGTTTACTCAAAAGCATAGTGCACAGTGCACAACGACAGCTGGTTTACTCAAAAGTATAGTGCACAGTGCACAACGACTGCTGGTTTACTCAAAAGCATAGTGCACAGTGCAAATCGACTGTTGATTTAATCCAAAGCAAAGCGGGCAATGCAAAACTATTGTACGTTTACGCCAAAGCATAGTGCGCAGTGTAAAACGACTGCTGGTTTACGAAAGAGCATAGTGCACAGTGCAAAACGACTGTTGGTTTACGCCAAAGCATAGCGCGCAGTGCAAAACTATTGTTGGTTTACGCCAAAGCATTGTGCTCAGTGCAAAACGACTGCTGGTTTACGCAAATGCATAGTACACAGTGCAAAACGGCTGTTGGTTACAGCCACAGCATAGCGCACAATGCAAAACGACTGTTGGTTTACGCCAAAGCATAGCGCACAGTGCAAAACGACTTCTGGTTTACTCAAAAGCATAGTCAACAGTGCAAAACGACTGCTGGTTTACGCAAATGCATAGTACACAGTGCAAAACGGCTGTTGGTTTACGCAAATGCATAGTACACAGTGCAAAACGGCTGTTGGTTACAGCCACAGCATAGCGCACAATGCAAAACGACTGTTGGTTTACGCCAAAGCATAGCGCACAGTGCAAAACGATTGTTGGTTTACGCCAAAGCATAGCGTACAGTGCAAAACGACTTCTGGTTTACTCAAAAGCATAGCCAACAGTGCAAAACGACTGCTGGTTTACGCAAATGCATAGTACACAGTGCAAAACGGCTGTTGGTTTGCGCAACAGCATAGCGGACAATGCAAAACGACTTTTGTTTTATGCCACAGCATAGTGCACAGTGCACAACGACAGCTGGTTTACGCAAAAGCATAGCGCACAGTGCACAATGACTGCTGGTTTACTCAAAAGTACAGTGCACAACGACTGCTGGTTTACTCAAATGCATAGTGCACAGTGCAAAGCGACTGTCGATTTACGCCAAAGCAAAGCGCGCAATGCAAAACTATTGTACGTTTACGCCAAAGCATAGTGCACAGTGTAAAACGACTGCTGGTTTACGAAAGAGCATAGTGCACAGTGCAAAACGACTGTTGGTTTACGCCAAAGCATAGCGCGCAGTGCAAAACTATTGTTGGTTTACGCCAAAGCATTGTGCTCAGTGCAAAACGACTGCTGGTTTACGCAAATGCATAGTACACAGTGCAAAACGGCTGTTGGTTACAGCCACAGCATAGCGCACAATGCAAAACGATTGTTGGTTTACGCCAAAGCATAGCGCACAGTGCAAAACGACTTCTGGTTTACTCAAAAGCATAGTCAACAGTGCAAAACGACTGCTGGTTTACTCAAAAGCATAGTGCTCAGTGCACAACGACTGCTGGTTTACTCAAAAGCATAGTGCAGAGTGCACAACGACTGCTGGCTTACTCAAAAGCATAGTGCACAGTGCAAAACGACTGCTGGTTTACGCAAATGCATAGTGCACAGTGCAAAACGACTGTTGATGTACGCCAAAGCAAAGCGCGCAGTGCAAAACTATTGTACGTTTACGCCAAAGCATAGCGCACAGTGTAATACGACTGCTGGTTTACGAAAGAGCATACTGCACAGTGCAAAACGACTGTTGGTTTACGCCAAAGCATAGCGCGCAGTGCAAAACTATTGTTGGTTTACGCCAAAGCATAGTGCTCAGTGCAAAACGACTGCTAGTTTACGCAAATGCATAGTACACAGTGCAAAACTATTGTACGTTTACGCCAAAGCATAGCGCGCAGTGCAAAACTATTGTTGGTTACAGCCACAGCATAGCGCACAATGCAAAACGATTGTTGGTTTACGCCAAAGCATAGCGCACAGTGCAAAACGATTGTTGGTTTACGCCAAAGCATAGCGCACAGTGCAAAACCACTTCTGGTTTACTCAAAAGCATAGTCAACAGTGCAAAACGACTGCTGGTTTACTCAAAAGCATAGTGCTCAGTGCACAACGACTGCTGGTTTACTCAAAAGCATAGTGCAGAGTGCACAACGACTGCTGGCTTACTCAAAAGCATAGTGCACAGTACAAAACGATTGCTGGTTTACGCCAAAGCATAGAGCACAGTGCAAAACGATTGTTGGTTTACGCCAAAGCATAGAGCACAGTGCAAAACGACTTCTGGTTTACTCAAAAGCATAGTCAACATTGCAAAACGACTGCTGGTTTACTCAAAAGCATAGTGCACAGTGCACAACGACAGCTGGTTTACGCAAAAGCATAGTGCACAGTGCACAATGACTGCTGGTTTACTCAAAAGTATAGTGCACAGTGCACAACGACTGCTGGTTTACTCAAAAGCATAGTGCACAGTGCAAATCGACTGTTGATTTACGCCAAAGCAAAGCGCGCAATGCAAAACTATTGTACGTTTACGCCAAAGCATAGTGCACAGTGTAAAACGACTGCTGGTTTACGAAAGAGCATAGTGCACAGTGCAAAACGACTGTTGGTTTACGCCAAAGCATAGCGCGCAGTGCAAAACTATTGTTGGTTTACGCCAAAGCATTGTGCTCAGTGCAAAACGACTGCTGGTTTACGCAAATGCATAGTACACAGTGCAAAACGCCTGTTGGTTACAGCCACAGCATAGCGCACAATGCAAAACGACTGTTGGTTTACGCCAAAGCATAGCGCACAGTGCAAAACGATTGTTGGTTTACGCCAAAGCATAGCGCACAGTGCAAAACGACTTCTGGTTTACTCAAAAGCATAGTCAACAGTGCAAAACAACTGCTGGTTTACTCAAAAGCATAGTGCTCAGTGCACAACGACTGCTGGTTTACTCAAAAGCATAGTGCAGAGTGCACAACGACTGCTGGCTTACTCAAAAGCATAGTGCACAGTGCAAAACGACTGCTGGTTTACGCAAATGCATAGTGCACAGTGCAAAACGACTGTTGATGTACGCCAAAGCAAAGCGCGCAGTGCAAAACTATTGTACGTTTACGCCAAAGCATAGCGCACAGTGTAATACGACTGCTGGTTTACGAAAGAGCATACTGCACAGTGCAAAACGACTGTTGGTTTACGCCAAAGCATAGCGCGCAGTGCAAAACTATTGTTGGTTTACGCCAAAGCATAGTGCTCAGTGCAAAACGACTGCTGGTTTACGAAAATGCATAGTACACAGTGCAAAACGGCTGTTGGTTAAAGCCACAGCATAGCGCACAGTGCAAAGCGACTGTTGGTTTACGCCAAAGCATAGCGCACAGTGCAAAACGACTTCTGGTTTACTCAAAAGTATAGTGCACAGTACACAGCGACTGCTGGTTTACTCAAAAGCATAGTGAACAGTGCAAAACGACTGTTGGTTTACGCCAAAGCATAGTGCTCAGTGCAAAACGACTGCTGGTTTACGCAAATGCATAGTGCACAGTGCACAACGACAGCTGGATTACGCAAAAGCATAGCGCACAGTGCACAATGACTGCTGGTTTACTCAAAAGTATAGTGCACAGTACACAACGACTGCTGGTTTACTCAAAAGCATAGTGAACAGAGCAAAACGACTGTTGGTTTACGCCAAAGCATAGCGCGCAGTGCAAAACTACTGTTGGTTTATGCCAAAGCATAGTGCACAGTGCACAACGACTGCTGGTTTACGCAAAAGCATAGTGCGCAGTACAAAACGGCTGTTGGTTTACGCCAAAGCATAGTGCACAGTGCACAACGACTGCTGGTTTACTCAAAAGCATAGTGCACAGTGCACAACGACTGCTGGTTTACTCAAAAGCATAGTGCACAGTGCACAACGACTGCTGGTTTACTCAAAAGCATAGTGCAGAGTGCACAACGACTGCTGGCTTACTCAAAAGCATACTGCACAGTGCACAACGACTGCTGGTTTACTCAAAAGCATAGTGCACAGTGCAAAACGACTGTTGGTTTACGCCAAAGCATAGCGCGCAGTGCAAAACTATTGTTGGTTTACGCCAAAGCATAGGGCTCAGTGCAAAACGACTGCTGGTTTACGCAAATGCATAGTACACAGTGCAAAACGGCTGTTGGTTACAGCCACAGCATAGCGCACAATACAAAACGGCTGTTGGTTTACGCCAAAGCATAGCGCACAGTGCACAACGACTGCTGGTTTACTCAAAAGCATAGTGCACAGTGCACAACGATTGCTGGTTTACTCAAAAGCATAGTGCACAGTGCACAACGACTGCTGGTTTACTCAAAAGCATAGTGCACAGTGCACAACGACTGCTGGTTTACTCAAAAGCATAGTGCACATTGCACAACGACTGCTGGTTTACTCAAAAGCATAGTGCACAGTGCAAAACGACTGTTGGTTTACGCCAAAGCATAGCGCGCAGTGCAAAACTATTGTTGGTTTACGCCAAAGCATAGGGCTCAGTGCAAAACGACTGCTGGTTTACGCAAATGCATAGTACACAGTGCAAAACGGCTGTTGGTTACAGCCACAGCATAGCGCACAATGCAAAACGACTGTTGGTTTACGCCAAAGCATAGCGCACAGTGTAAAACGACTGCTGGTTTACGAAAGAGCATAGTGCACAGTGCAAAACGACTGTTGGTTTACGCCAAAGCATAGCGCGCAGTGCAAAACTATTGTTGGCTTACGCCAAAGCATAGTGCTCAGTGCAAAACGACTGCTGGTTTACGCAAATGCATAGTACACAGTGCAAAACGGCTGTTGGTTAAAGCCACAGCATAGCGCACAGTGCAAAGCGACTGTTGGTTTACGCCAAAGCATAGCGCACAGTGCAAAACGACTTCTGGTTTACTCAAAAGTAAAATGCACAGTACGCAACGACTGCTGGTTTACTCAAAAGCATAGTGAACAGTGCAAAACGACTGTTGGTTTACGCCAAAGCATAGTGCTCAGTGCAAAACGACTGCTGGTTTACGCAAATGCATAGTACACAGTGCAAAACGGTTGTTGGTTACAGCCACAGCATAGCGCACAATGCAAAACGACTGTTGGTTTACGCCAATGCATAGCGCACAGTGCAAAACGATTGTTGGTTTACGCCAAAGCATAGCGTACAGTGCAAAACGACTTCTGGTTTACTCAAAAGCATAGTCAACAGTGCAAAACGACTGCTGGTTTACGCAAATGCATAGTACACAGTGCAAAACGGCTGTTGGTTTACGAAACAGCATAGCGCACAATGCAAAACGACTTTTGTTTTATGCCACAGCATAGTGCACAGTGCACAACGACAGCTGGTTTACGCAAAAGCATAGCGCACAGTGCACAATGACTGCTGGTTTGCTCAAAAGTATAGTGCACAGTGCACAACGACTGCTGGTTTACTCAAAAGCATAGTGCACAGTGCAAAGCGACTGTCGATTTACGCCAAAGCAAAGCGCGCAATGCAAAACTATTGTACGTTTACGCCAAAGCATAGTGCACAGTGTAAAACGACTGCTGGTTTACGCAAATGCATAGTACACAGTGCAAAACGGCTGTTGGTTACAGCCACAGCATAGCGCACAATGCAAAACGATTGTTGGTTTACGCCAAAGCATAGCGCACAGTGCAAAACGACTTCTGGTTTACTCAAAAGCATAGTCAACAGTGCAAAACGACTGCTGGTTTACTCAAAAGCATAGTGCTCAGTGCACAACGACTGCTGGTTTACTCAAAAGCATAGTGCAGAGTGCACAACGACTGCTGGCTTACTCAAAAGCATAGTGCACAGTGCAAAACGACTGCTGGTTTACGCAAATGCATAGTGAACAGAGCAAAACGACTGTTGGTTTACGCCAAAGCATAGCGCGCAGTGCAAAACTACTGTTGGTTTATGCCAAAGCATAGTGCACAGTGCACAACGACTGCTGGTTTACGCAAAAGCATAGTGCGCAGTACAAAACGGCTGTTGGTTTACGCCAAAGCATAGTGCACAGTGCACAACGACTGCTGGTTTACTCAAAAGCATAGTGCACAGTGCACAACGACTGCTGGTTTACTCAAAAGCATAGTGCAGAGTGCACAACGACTGCTGGCTTACTCAAAAGCATACTGCACAGTGCAAAACGATTGTTAGTTTACGCCAAAGCATAGCGCACAGTGTAAAACGACTGCTGGTTTACGAAAGAGCATAGTGCACAGTGCAAAACGACTGTTGGTTTACGCCAAAGCATAGCGCGCAGTGCAAAACTATTGTTGGCTTACGCCAAAGCATAGTGCTCAGTGCAAAACGACTGCTGGTTTACGCAAATGCATAGTACACAGTGCAAAACGGCTGTTGGTTAAAGCCACAGCATAGCGCACAGTGCAAAGCGACTGTTGGTTTACGCCAAAGCATAGCGCACAGTGCAAAACGACTTCTGGTTTACTCAAAAGTAAAATGCACAGTACGCAACGACTGCTGGTTTACTCAAAAGCATAGTGAACAGTGCAAAACGACTGTTGGTTTACGCCAAAGCATAGTGCTCAGTGCAAAACGACTGCTGGTTTACGCAAATGCATAGTACACAGTGCAAAACGGTTGTTGGTTACAGCCACAGCATAGCGCACAATGCAAAACGACTGTTGGTTTACGCCAAAGCATAGCGCACAGTGCAAAACGATTGTTGGTTTACGCCAAAGCATAGCGTACAGTGCAAAACGACTTCTGGTTTACTCAAAAGCATAGTCAACAGTGCAAAACGACTGCTGGTTTACGCAAAAGCATAGTGCGCAGTACAAAACGGCTGTTGGTTTACGCCAAAGCATAGTGCACAGTGCACAACGACTGCTGGTTTACTCAAAAGCATAGTGCACAGTGCACAACGACTGCTGGTTTACGCCAAAGCATAGCGCGCAGTGCAAAACTATTGTTGGTTTACGCCAAAGCATTGTGCTCAGTGCAAAACGACTGCTGGTTTACGCAAATGCATAGTACACAGTGCAAAACTATTGTACGTTTACGCCAAAGCATAGCGCGCAGTGCAAAACTATTGTTGGTTACAGCCACAGCATAGCGCACAATGCAAAACGATTGTTGGTTTACGCCAAAGCATAGCGCACAGTGCAAAACGATTGTTGGTTTACGCCAAAGCATAGCGCACAGTGCAAAACGACTTCTGGTTTACTCAAAAGCATAGTCAACAGTGCAAAACGACTGCTGGTTTACTCAAAAGAATATTGCTCAGTGCACAACGACTGCTGGTTTACTCAAAAGCATAGTGCAGAGTGCACAACGACTGCTGGCTTACTCAAAAGCATAGTGCACAGTGCAAAACGACTGCTGGTTTACGCAGATGCATAGTGCACAGTGCAAAACGATTGTTGGTTTACGCCAAAGCATAGCGCACAGTGCAAAACGACTTCTGGTTTACTCAAAAGCATAGTCAACAGTGCAAAACGACTGCTGGTTTACTCAAAAGCATAGTGCACAGTGCACAACGACAGCTGGTTTACGCAAAAGCATAGCGCACAGTGCACAATGACTGCTGGTTTACTCAAAAGTATAGTGCACAGTGCACAACGACTGCTGGTTTACTCAAAAGCATAGTGCACAGTGCAAATCGACTGTTGATTTACGCCAAAGCAAAGCGCGCAATGCAAAACTATTGTACGTTTACGCCAAAGCATAGTGCACAGTGTAAAACGACTGCTGGTTTACGAAAGAGCATAGTGCACAGTGCAAAACGACTGTTGGTTTACGCCAAAGCATAGCGCGCAGTGCAAAACAATTGTTGGTTTACGCCAAAGCATTGTGCTCAGTGCAAAACGACTGCTGGTTTACGCAAATGCATAGTACACAGTGCAAAACGCCTGTTGGTTACAGCCACAGCATAGCGCACAATGCAAAACGACTGTTGGTTTACGCCAAAGCATAGCGCACAGTGCAAAACGATTGTTGGTTTACGCCAAAGCATAGCGCACAGTGCAAAACGACTTCTGGTTTACTCAAAAGCATAGTCAACAGTGCAAAACAACTGCTGGTTTACTCAAAAGCATAGTGCTCAGTGCACAACGACTGCTGGTTTACTCAAAAGCATAGTGCAGAGTGCACAACGACTGCTGGCTTACTCAAAAGCATAGTGCACAGTGCAAAACGACTGCTGGTTTACGCAAATGCATAGTGCACAGTGCAAAACGACTGTTGATGTACGCCAAAGCAAAGCGCGCAGTGCAAAACTATTGTACGTTTACGCCAAAGCATAGCGCACAGTGTAATACGACTGCTGGTTTACGAAAGAGCATACTGCACAGTGCAAAACGACTGTTGGTTTACGCCAAAGCATAGCGCGCAGTGCAAAACTATTGTTGGTTTACGCCAAAGCATAGTGCTCAGTGCAAAACGACTGCTGGTTTACGCAAATGCATAGTACACAGTGCAAAACGGCTGTTGGTTAAAGCCACAGCATAGCGCACAGTGCAAAGCGACTGTTGGTTTACGCCAAAGCATAGCGCACAGTGCAAAACGACTTCTGGTTTACTCAAAAGTATAGTGCACAGTACACAGCGACTGCTGGTTTACTCAAAAGCATAGTGAACAGTGCAAAACGACTGTTGGTTTACGCCAAAGCATAGTGCTCAGTGCAAAACGACTGCTGGTTTACGCAAATGCATAGTGCACAGTGCACAACGACAGCTGGATTACGCAAAAGCATAGCGCACAGTGCACAATGACTGCTGGTTTACTCAAAAGTATAGTGCACAGTACACAACGACTGCTGGTTTACTCAAAAGCATAGTGAACAGAGCAAAACGACTGTTGGTTTACGCCAAAGCATAGCGCGCAGTGCAAAACGACTGTTGGTTTACGCCAAAGCATAGTGCACAGTGCACAACGACTGCTGGTTTACTCAAAAGCATAGTGCACAGTGCACAACGACTGCTGGTTTACTCAAAAGCATAGTGCACAGTGCACAACGACTGCTGGTTTACTCAAAAGCATAGTGCAGAGTGCACAACGACTGCTGGCTTACTCAAAAGCATACTGCACAGTGCAAAACGATTGTTAGTTTACGCCAAAGCATAGCGCACAGTGTAAAACGACTGCTGGTTTACGAAAGAGCATAGTGCACAGTGCAAAACGACTGTTGGTTTACGCCAAAGCATAGCGCACAGTGCAAAACTATTGTTGGTTTACGCCAAAGCATAGTGCTCAGTGCAAAACGACTGCTGGTTTACGCAAATGCATAGTACACAGTGCAAAACGGCTGTTGGTTACAGCCACAGCATAGCGCACAATGCAAAACGACTGTTGGTTTACGCCAAAGCATAGCGCACAGTGTAAAACGACTGCTGGTTTACGAAAGAGCATAGTGCACAGTGCAAAACGACTGTTGGTTTACGCCAAAGCATAGCGCGCAGTGCAAAACTATTGTTGGCTTACGCCAAAGCATAGTGCTCAGTGCAAAACGACTGCTGGTTTACGCAAATGCATAGTACACAGTGCAAAACGGCTGTTGGTTAAAGCCACAGCATAGCGCACAGTGCAAAGCGACTGTTGGTTTACGCCAAAGCATAGCGCACAGTGCAAAACGACTTCTGGTTTACTCAAAAGTAAAATGCACAGTACGCAACGACTGCTGGTTTACTCAAAAGCATAGTGAACAGTGCAAAACGACTGTTGGTTTACGCCAAAGCATAGTGCTCAGAGCAAAACGACTGCTGGTTTACGCAAATGCATAGTACACAGTGCAAAACGGTTGTTGGTTACAGCCACAGCATAGCGCACAATGCAAAACGACTGTTGGTTTACGCCAATGCATAGCGCACAGTGCAAAACGATTGTTGGTTTACGCCAAAGCATAGCGTACAGTGCAAAACGACTTCTGGTTTACTCAAAAGCATAGTCAACAGTGCAAAACGACTGCTGGTTTACGCAAATGCATAGTACACAGTGCAAAACGGCTGTTGGTTTACGCAACAGCATAGCGCACAATGCAAAACGACTTTTGTTTTATGCCACAGCATAGTGCACAGTGCACAACGACAGCTGGTTTACGCAAAAGCATAGCGCACAGTGCACAATGACTGCTGGTTTGCTCAAAAGTATAGTGCACAGTGCACAACGACTGCTGGTTTACTCAAAAGCATAGTGCACAGTGCAAATCGACTGTCGATTTACGCCAAAGCAAAGCGCGCAATGCAACACCATTGTACGTTTACGCCAAAGCATAGTGCACAGTGTAAAACGACTGCTGGTTTACGAAAGAGCATAGTGCACAGTGCAAAACGACTGTTGGTTTACGCCGAAGCATAGCGCGCAGTGCAAAACTATTGTTGGTTTACGCCAAAGCATAGTGCTCAGTGCAAAACGACTGCTGGTTTAGGCAAATGCATAGTACACAGTGCTAAACGGCTGTTGGTTACAGCCCCAGCATAGCGCACAATGCAAAACGACTGTTGGTTTACGCCAAAGCATAGCGCACAGTGCAAAACGATTGTTGGTTTACGCCAAAGCATAGCGCACAGTGCAAAACGACTTCTGGTTTACTCAAAAGCATAGTCAACAGTGCAAAACGACTGCTGGTTTACTCAAAAGCATAGTCAACAGTGCAAAACCACTGCTGGTTTACGCAAATGCATAGTGCACAGTGCACAACGACAGCTGGTTTACGCAAAAGCATAGCGCACAGTGCACAATGACTGCTGGTTTACTCAAAAGTATAGTGCACAGTACACAACGATTGCTGGTTTACTCAAAAGCATAGTGAACAGTGCAAAACGACTGTTGGTTTACGCCAAAGCATAGTGCACAGTGCACAACGACTGCTGGTTTACTCAAAAGCATAGTGCACAGTGCACAACGACTGCTGGTTTACTCAAAAGCTAGTGCACAGTGCACAACGACTGCTGGTTTATTCAAAAGCATAGTGCAGAGTGCACAACGACTGCTGGCTTACTCAAAAGCATAGTGCACACTGCAAAACGATTGTTAGTTTACGCCAAAGCATAGTGCTCAGTGCAAAACGACTGCTGGTTTACGAAAGAGCATAATGCACAGTGCAAAACGACTGTTGGTTTACGCCAAAGCATAGCGCGCAGTGCAAAACTATTGTTGGTTTACGCCAAGGCATAGTGCTCAGTGCAAAACGACTGCTGGTTTACGCATATGCATAGTACACAGTGCAAAACGGTTGTTGGTTACAGCCACAGCATAGCGCACAATGCAAAACGACTGTTGGTTTACGCCAAAGCATAGCGTACAGTGCAAAACCATTGTTGGTTTACGCCAAAGCATAGCGCACAGTGCAAAACTATTGTTGGTTTACGCCAAAGCATAGTGCTCAGTGCAAAACGACTGCTGGTTTACGCAAATGCATAGTACACAGTGCTAAACGGCTGTTGGTTACAGCCCCAGCATAGCGCACAATGCAAAACTACTGTTGGTTTATGTCAAAGCATAGTGCACAGTGCACAACGACTGCTGGTTTACGCAAAAGCATAGTGCGCAGTGCAAAACGGCTGTTGGTTTACGCCAAAGCATAGTGCACAGTGCACAACGACTACTGGTTTACTCAAAAGCATAGTGCACAGTGCACAACGACTGCTGGTTTACTCAAAAGCTAGTACACAGTGCACAACGACTGCTGGTTTACTCAAAAGCATAGTGCAGAGTGCACAACGACTGCTGGCTTACTTAAAAGCATAGTGCACACTGCAAAACGATTGTTAGTTTACGCCAAAGCATAGTGCTCAGTGCAAAACGACTGCTGGTTTACGAAAGAGCATAATGCACAGTGCAAAACGACTGTTGGTTTACGCCAAAGCATAGCGCGCAGTGCAAAACTATTGTTGGTTTACGCCAAAGCATAGTGCTCAGTGCAAAACGACTGCTGGTTTACGCAAATGCATAGTACACAGTGCTAAACGGCTGTTGGTTACAGCCCCAGCATAGCGCACAATGCAAAACTACTGTTGGTTTATGCCAAAGCATAGTGCACAGTGCACAACGACTGCTGGTTTACGCAAAAGCATAGTGCGCAGTGCAAAACGGCTGTTGGTTTACGCCAAAGCATAGTGCACAATGCACAACGACTACTGGTTTACTCAAAAGCATAGTGCACAGTGCACAACGACTGCTGGTTTACGCAAAAGCTAGTGCACAGTGCACAACGACTGCTGGTTTACTCAAAAGCATAGTGCAGAGTGCACAACGACTGCTGGCTTACTCAAAAGCATAGTGCACACTGCAAAACGATTGTTAGTTTACGCCAAAGCATAGTGCTCAGTGCAAAACGACTGCTGGTTTACGAAAGAGCATAATGCACAGTGCAAAACGACTGTTGGTTTACACCAAAGCATAGCGCGCAGTGCAAAACTATTGTTGCTTTACGCCAAAGCATAGTGCTCAGTGCAAAACGACTGCTGGTTTACGCATAGGCATAGTACACAGTGCAAAACGGCTGTTGGTTACAGCCACAGCATAGCGCACAATGCAAAACGACTGTTGGTTTACGCCAAAGCATAGCGCACAGTGCAAAACGATTGTTGGTTTACGCCAAAGCATAGCGCACAGTGCAAAACGACTTCTGGTTTACTCAAAAGCATAGTGCACAGTGCACAACGACTGCTGGCTTACTCAAAAGCATAGTGCACAGTGCAAAACGACTGCTGGTTTACGTAAATGCATAGTGCACAGTGCAAAACGACTGTTGATTTACGCCAAAGCAAAGCGCGCAGTGCAAAACTATTGTACGTTTACGCCAAAGCATAGCGCACAGTGTAATACGACTGCTGGTTTACGAAAGAGCATACTGCACAGTGCAAAACGACTGTTGATTTACGCCAAAGCAAAGCGCGCAGTGCAAAACTATTGTACGTTTACGCCAAAGCATAGCGCACAGTGTAATACGACTGCTGGTTTACGAAAGAGCATAGTACACAGTGCAAAACGGCTGTTGGTTAAAGCCACAGCATAGCGCACAGTGCAAAACGACTGTTGGTTTACGCCAAAGCATAGCGCACAGTGCAAAACGACTTCTGGTTTACTCAAAAGCATAGTGCTGGCTTACTCAAAAGCATAGTGCACAGTGCAAAACGACTGCTGGTTTACGTAAATGCATAATGCACAGTGCAAAACGACTGTTGATTTACGCCAAAGCAAAGCGCGCAGTGCAAAACTATTGTACGTTTACGCCAAAGCATAGCGCACAGTGCACAACGACTGCTGGTTTACGCAAAAGCATAGTGCGCAGTACAAAACGGCTATTGGTTTACGCCAAAGCATAGTGCACAGTGCACAACGACTGCTGGTTTACTCAAAAGCATAGCGTACAGTGCAAAACGACTGTTGGTTTATGATAAAGCACAGTGCACAGTGCACAATGACTGTTGGTTTACTCAAAACCATAGTGCACAGTGCTTAATGACTGTTGGTTTATGCCAAAGCATAGTGCACAAGGCAAAAACGACTTCTGGTTTACGCAAAAGCATAGTGCACAGTGCAAAACGACTTCTGGTTTACGCAAAAGCATAGTGCACAGTGCAAAACGACTGCTGGTTCACTCAAAACCATAGTGCACAGTGCACAATGACTGTTGGTTTACGCAAAAGCATAGTGCACAGTGTAAAACGACTGCTGGTTTACGCAAAAGCATAGTGCACAGTGCAAAACGACTGCTGGTTTACGCAAAAGCATAGCGCACAGTGCAAAACAACTGTTGGTTTATGATAAAGCACAGTGCACAGTGCAAAACGACTGTTGGTTTACTCAAAAACATAGTGCACAGTGCACAATGACTGTTGGTTTACTCAAAACCATAGTGCACAGTGCACAATGACTGCTGGTTTATGCCAAAGCATAGTGCACAGTGCAAAAACGACTTCTGGTTTACGCAAAAGCATAGTGCACAGTGCAAAACGACTTCTGGTTTACGCAAAAGCATAGTGCACAGTGCAAAACGACTTCTGGTTTACGCAAAACCATAGTGCACAGTGCACAATGACTGTTGGTTTACGCAAAAGCATAGTGCACAGTGTAAAACGACTGCTGGTTTACGCAAAAGCATAGTGCACAGTCCAAAACGACTGCTGGTTTACGCAAAAGCATAGCGCACAGTGCAAAACGACTGTTGGTTTATGATAAAGCACAGTGCACAGTGCAAAACGACTGTTGGTTTACTCAAAAACATAGTGCACAGTGCACAATGACTGTTGGTTTACTCAAAACCATAGTGCACAGTGCACAATGACTGCTGGTTTATGCCAAAGCATAGTGTACAGTGCAAAAACGACTTCTGGTTTACGCAAAGGCATAGTGCACACTGCAAAACGACTGCTGGTTTACGCAAAAGCATAGTGCACAGTGCAAAACGACTGCTGGTTTACTCAAAACCATAGTGCACAGTGCACAATGACTGTTGGTTTACGCAAAAGCATAGTGCACAGTGTAAAACGACTGCTGGTTTACGCAAAAGCATAGCGCACAGAGTAAAACGACTGCTGGTTTTTGCCAAAGCATAGCGTACAGTGCAAAATGACTGTTGGTTTATGATAAAGCACAGTGCACAGTGCAAAACAACTGTTGGTTTACTCAAAACCATAGTGCACAGTGCACAATGACTGTTGGTTTACGCAAAAGCATAGTGCACAGTGTAAAATGACTGCTGGTTTACGCAAAATCAGAGTGCATAGTGCAAAACGACTGTTGGTTTACGCAAAAGCATAGTGCACAGTGTAAAACGACAGCTGGTTTACGCAAAAGCATAGTGCACAGTGTAAAACGATTGCTGGTTTACGCAAAAGCATAGCGCACAGTGCAAAACGACTGCTGGTTTACTCAAAACCATAGTGCACAGTGCAGAATGACTGCTGGCTTTTGCCAAAGCATAGCGTACAGTGCAAAACGACTGTTGGTTTATGCCAAAGCACAGTGCACAGTGCAAAACGACTGTTGGTTTACTCAAAACCATAGTGCACAGTGCACAATGACTGTTGGTTTACGCAAAAGCATAGTGCACAGTGTAAAACAACTGCTGGTTTATGCCAAAGCATAGCGCACAGTGCAAAATGACTGCTGGTTTACGCAAAAGCACAGTGCACAGTGCAAAACGACTGCTGGTTTATGCCAAAGCATAGCGCTCAGTGCAAAATGACTGCTGGTTTACGCAAAAGCACAGTGCACAGTGCAAAACGACTGTTGGTTTACCCAAAAGCATAGTGCACAGTGTAAAACGAGTGCTGGTTTACGCAAAAGCATAGCGCACAATGCAAAACGACTGCTGGTTTACTCAAAACCATAGTGCACAGTGCAAAACGACTGTTGATTTACGCCAAAGCAAAGCGCGCAGTGCAAAACTATTGTACGTTTACGCCAAAGCATAGCGCACAGTGTAATACGACTGCTGGTTTACGAAAGAGCATACTGCACAGTGCAAAACGACTGTTGGTTTACGCCAAAGCCTAGCGCGCAGTGCAAAACTACTGTTGGTTTACGCCAAAGCATAGCGCGCAGTGCAAAACTACTGTTGGTGTATGCCAAAGCATAGTGCACAGTGCACAACGACTGCTGGTTTACGCAAAAGCATAGTGCGCAGTACAAAACGGCTATTGGTTTACGCCAAAGCATAGTGCACAGTGCACAACGACTGCTGGTTTACTCAAAAGCATAGCGTACAGTGCAAAACGACTGTTGGTTTATGATAAAGCACAGTGCACAGTGCACAATGACTGTTGGTTTACTCAAAACCATAGTGCACAGTGCTTAATGACTGTTGGTTTATGCCAAAGCATAGTGCACAGTGCAAAAACGACTTCTGGTTTACGCAAAAGCATAGTGCACAGTGCAAAACGACTTCTGGTTTACGCAAAAGCATAGTGCACAGTGCAAAACGACTGCTGGTTCACTCAAAACCATAGTGCACAGTGCACAATGACTGTTGGTTTACGCAAAAGCATAGTGCACAGTGTAAAACGACTGCTGGTTTACGCAAAAGCATAGTGCACAGTGCAAAACGACTGCTGGTTTACGCAAAAGCATAGCGCACAATGCAAAACTACTGTTGGTTTATGTCAAAGCATAGTGCACAGTGCACAACGACTGCTGGTTTACGCAAAAGCATAGTGCGCAGTGCAAAACGGCTGTTGGTTTACGCCAAAGCATAGTGCACAGTGCACAACGACTACTGGTTTACTCAAAAGCATAGTGCACAGTGCACAACGACTGCTGGTTTACTCAAAAGCTAGTGCACAGTGCACAACGACTGCTGGTTTACTCAAAAGCATAGTGCACAGTGCACAACGATTGCTGGTTTACGCAAAAGCATAGCGCACAGTGCAAAACGACTGCTGGTTTACTCAAAACCATAGTGCACAGTGCAGAATGACTGCTGGCTTTTGCCAAAGCATAGCGTACAGTGCAAAACGACTGTTGGTTTATGCCAAAGCACAGTGCACAGTGCAAAACGACTGTTGGTTTACTCAAAACCATAGTGCACAGTGCACAATGACTGTTGGTTTACGCAAAAGCATAGTGCACAGTGTAAAACAACTGCTGGTTTATGCCAAAGCATAGCGCACAGTGCAAAATGACTGCTGGTTTACGCAAAAGCACAGTGCACAGTGCAAAACGACTGCTGGTTTATGCCAAAGCATAGCGCTCAGTGCAAAATGACTGCTGGTTTACGCAAAAGCACAGTGCACAGTGCAAAACGACTGTTGGTTTACCCAAAAGCATAGCGCACAGTGTAAAACGAGTGCTGGTTTACGCAAAAGCATAGCGCACAATGCAAAACGACTGCTGGTTTACTCAAAACCATAGTGCACAGTGCAAAACGACTGTTGATTTACGCCAAAGCAAAGCGCGCAGTGCAAAACTATTGTACGTTTACGCCAAAGCATAGCGCACAGTGTAATACGACTGCTGGTTTACGAAAGAGCATACTGCACAGTGCAAAACGACTGTTGGTTTACGCCAAAGCATAGCGCGCAGTGCAAAACTACTGTTGGTTTACGCCAAAGCATAGCGCGCAGTGCAAAACTACTGTTGGTGTATGCCAAAGCATAGTGCACAGTGCACAACGACTGCTGGTTTACGCAAAAGCATACTGCGCAGTACAAAACGGCTATTGGTTTACGAAAAGCATAGTGCACAGTGCACAACGACTGCTGGTTTACTCAAAAGCATAGCGTACAGTGCAAAACGACTGTTGGTTTATGATAAAGCACAGTGCACAGTGCACAATGACTGTTGGTTTACTCAAAACCATAGTGCACAGTGCTTAATGACTGTTGGTTTATGCCAAAGCATAGTGCACAGTGCAAAAACGACTTCTGGTTTACGCAAAAGCATAGTGCACAGTGCAAAACGACTTCTGGTTTACGCAAAAGCATAGTGCACAGTGCAAAACGACTGCTGGTTCACTCAAAACCATAGTGCACAGTGCACAATGACTGTTGGTTTACGCAAAAGCATAGTGCACAGTGTAAAACGACTGCTGGTTTACGCAAAAGCATAGTGCACAGTGCAAAACGACTGCTGGTTTACGCAAAAGCATAGCGCACAATGCAAAACTACTGTTGGTTTATGTCAAAGCATAGTGCACAGTGCACAACGACTGCTGGTTTACGCAAAAGCATAGTGCGCAGTGCAAAACGGCTGTTGGTTTACGCCAAAGCATAGTGCACAGTGCACAACGACTACTGGTTTACTCAAAAGCATAGTGCACAGTGCACAACGACTGCTGGTTTACTCAAAAGCTAGTGCACAGTGCAAAAACGACTTCTGGTTTACGCAAAAGCATAGTGCACAGTGCAAAATGACTGCTGGTTCACTCAAAACCATAGTGCACAGTGCACAATGACTGTTGGTTTACGCAAAAGCATAGTGCACAGTGTAAAACGACTGCTGGTTTACGCAAAAGCATAGTGCACAGTGCAAAACGACTGCTGGTTTACGCAAAAGCATAGCGCACAATGCAAAACTACTGTTGGTTTTTGTCAAAGCATAGTGCACAGTGCACAACGACTGCTGGTTTACTCAAAAGCATAGTGCACACTGCAAAACGATTGTTAGTTTACGCCAAAGCATAGTGCTCAGTGCAAAACGACTGCTGGTTTACGAAAGAGCATAATGCACAGTGCAAAACGACTGTTGGTTTACGCCAAAGCATAGCGCGCAGTGCAAAACTATTGTTGGTTTACGCCAAAGCATAGTGCTCAGTGCAAAACGATTGCTGGTTTACGCAAATGCATAGTACACAGTGCTAAACGGCTGTTGGTTACAGCCCCAGCATAGCGCACAATGCAAAACTACTGTTGGTTTATGCCAAAGCATAGTGCACAGTGCACAACGACTGCTGGTTTACGCAAAAGCATAGTGCGCAGTGCAAAACGGCTGTTGGTTTACGCCAAAGCATAGTGCACAGTGCACAACGACTACTGGTTTACTCAAAAGCATAGTGCACAGTGCACAACGACTGCTGGTTTACTCAAAAGCTAGTGCACAGTGCACAACGACTGCTGGTTTACTCAAAAGCATAGTGCAGAGTGCACAACGACTGCTGGCTTACTCAAAAGCATAGTGCACAGTGCAAAACGATTGTTAGTTTACGCCAAAGCATAGTGCTCAGTGCAAAACGACTGCTGGTTTACGAAAGAGCATAATGCACAGTGCAAAACGACTGTTGGTTTACGCCAAAGCATAGCGCGCAGTGCAAAACTATTGTTGGTTTACGCCAAAGCATAGTGCTCAGTGCAAAACGACTGCTGGTTTACGCATATGCATAGTACACAGTGCAAAACGGCTGTTGGTTTATGCCAAAGCATAGTGCACAGTGCACAACGACTGCTGGTTTACGCAAAAGCATAGTGCGCAGTGCAAAACGGCTGTTGGTTTACGCCAAAGCATAGTGCACAGTGCACAACGACTACTGGTTTACTCAAAAGCATAGTGCACAGTGCACAACGACTGCTGGTTTACTCAAAAGCTAGTGCACAGTGCACAACGACTGCTGGTTTACTCAAAAGCATAGTGCAGAGTGCACAACGACTGCTGGCTTACTCAAAAGCATAGTGCACAGTGCAAAACGATTGTTAGTTTACGCCAAAGCATAGTGCTCAGTGCAAAACGACTGCTGGTTTACGAAAGAGCATAATGCACAGTGCAAAACGACTGTTGGTTTACGCCAAAGCATAGCGCGCAGTGCAAAACTATTGTTGGTTTACGCCAAAGCATAGTGCTCAGTGCAAAACGACTGCTGGTTTACGCATATGCATAGTACACAGTGCAAAACGGCTGTCGGTTACAGCCACAGCATAGCGCACAATGCAAAACGACTGTTGGTTTACGCCAAAGCATAGCGCACAGTGCAAAACGATTGTTGGTTTACGCCAAAGCATAGCGCACAGTGCAAAACGACTTCTGGTTTACTCAAAAGCATAGTGCACAGTGCACAACGACTGCTGGCTTACTCAAAAGCATAGTGCACAGTGCAAAACGACTGCTGGTTTACGTAAATGCATAGTGCACAGTGCAAAACGACTGTTGATTTACGCCAAAGCAAAGCGCGCAGTGCAAAACTATTGTACGTTTACGCCAAAGCATAGCGCACAGTGTAATACGACTGCTGGTTTACGAAAGAGCTTACTGCACAGTGCAAAACGACTGTTGATTTACGCCAAAGCAAAGCGCGCAGTGCAAAACTATTGTACGTTTACGCCAAAGCATAGCGCACAGTGTAATACGACTGCTGGTTTACGAAAGAGCATAGTACACAGTGCAAAACGGCTGTTGGTTAAAGCCACAGCATAGCGCACAGTGCAAAACGACTGTTGGTTTACGCCAAAGCATAGCGCACAGTGCAAAACGACTTCTGGTTTACTCAAAAGCATAGTGCTGGCTTACTCAAAAGCATAGTGCACAGTGCAAAACGACTGCTGGTTTACGTAAATGCATAATGCACAGTGCAAAACGACTGTTGATTTACGCCAAAGCAAAGCGCGCAGTGCAAAACTATTGTACGTTTACGCCAAAGCATAGCGCACAGTGCACAACGACTGCTGGTTTACGCAAAAGCATAGTGCGCAGTACAAAACGGCTATTGGTTTACGCCAAAGCATAGTGCACAGTGCACAACGACTGCTGGTTTACTCAAAAGCATAGCGTACAGTGCAAAACGACTGTTGGTTTATGATAAAGCACAGTGCACAGTGCACAATGACTGTTGGTTTACTCAAAACCATAGTGCACAGTGCTTAATGACTGTTGGTTTATGCCAAAGCATAGTGCACAGTGTAAAAACGACTTCTGGTTTACGCAAAAGCATAGTGCACAGTGCAAAACGACTTCTGGTTTACGCAAAAGCATAGTGCACAGTGCAAAACGACTGCTGGTTCACTCAAAACCATAGTGCACAGTGCACAATGACTGTTGGTTTACGCAAAAGCATAGTGCACAGTGTAAAACGACTGCTGGTTTACGCAAAAGCATAGTGCACAGTGCAAAACGACTGCTGGTTTACGCAAAAGCATAGCGCACAGTGCAAAACAACTGTTGGTTTATGATAAAGCACAGTGCACAGTGCAAAACGACTGTTGGTTTACTCAAAAACATAGTGCACAGTGCACAATGACTGTTGGTTTACTCAAAACCATAGTGCACAGTGCACAATGACTGCTGGTTTATGCCAAAGCATAGTGTACAGTGCAAAAACGACTTCTGGTTTACGCAAAGGCATAGTGCACACTGCAAAACGACTGCTGGTTTACTCAAAACCATAGTGCACAGTGCACAATGACTGTTGGTTTACGCAAAAGCATAGTGCACAGTGTAAAACGACTGCTGGTTTACGCAAAAGCATAGTGCAGAGTGTAAAACGACTGCTGGTTTACGCAAAAGCATAGCGCACAGAGTAAAACGACTGCTGGTTTTTGCCAAAGCATAGCGTACAGTGCAAAACGACTGTTGGTTTATGATAAAGCACAGTGCACAGTGCAAAACAACTGTTGGTTTACTCAAAACCATAGTGCACAGTGCACAATGACTGTTGGTTTACGCAAAAGCATAGTGCACAGTGTAAAACGACTGCTGGTTTACGCAAAAGCATAGCGCACAGAGTAAAACGACTGCTGGTTTTTGCCAAAGCATAGCGTACAGTGCAAAACGACTGTTGGTTTATGATAAAGCACAGTGCACAGTGCAAAACAACTGTTGGTTTACTCAAAACGATAGTGCACAGTGCACAATGACTGTTGGTTTACGCAAAAGCATAGTGCACAGTGTAAAATGACTGCTGGTTTACGCAAAATCAGAGTGCATAGTGCAAAACGACTGTTGGTTTACGCAAAAGCATAGTGCACAGTGTAAAACGACAGCTGGTTTACGCAAAAGCATAGTGCACAGTGTAAAACGATTGCTGGTTTACGCAAAAGCATAGCGCACAGTGCAAAATGACTGCTGGCTTTTGCCAAAGCATAGCGTACAGTGCAAAACGACTGTTGGTTTATGCCAAAGCACAGTGCACAGTGCAAAACGACTGTTGGTTTACTCAAAACCATAGTGCACAGTGCACAATGACTGTTGGTTTACGCAAAAGCATAGTGCACAGTGTAAAACAACTGCTGGTTTATGCCAAAGCATAGCGCACAGTGCAAAATGACTGCTGGTTTACGCAAAAGCACAGTGCACAGTGCAAAACGACTGCTGGTTTATGCCAAAGCATAGCGCTCAGTGCAAAATGACTGCTGGTTTACGCAAAAGCACAGTGCACAGTGCAAAACGACTGTTGGTTTACCGAAAAGCATAGCGCACAGTGTAATACGACTGCTGGTTTACGAAAGAGCATACTGCACAGTGCAAAACGACTGTTGGTTTACGCCAAAGCATAGCGCGCAGTGCAAAACTACTGTTGGTTTACGCCAAAGCATAGCGCGCAGTGCAAAACTACTGTTGGTGTATGCCAAAGCATAGTGCACAGTGCACAACGACTGCTGGTTTACGCAAAAGCATAGTGCGCAGTACAAAACGGCTATTGGTTTACGCCAAAGCATAGTGCACAGTGCACAACGACTGCTGGTTTACTCAAAAGCATAGCGTACAGTGCAAAACGACTGTTGGTTTATGATAAAGCACAGTGCACAGTGCACAATGACTGTTGGTTTACTCAAAACCATAGTGCACAGTGCTTAATGACTGTTGGTTCATGCCAAAGCATAGTGCACAGTGCAAAAACGACTTCTGGTTTACGCAAAAGCATAGTGCACAGTGCAAAACGACTTCTGGTTTACGCAAAAGCATAGTGCACAGTGCAAAACGACTGCTGGTTCACTCAAAACCATAGTGCACAGTGCACAATGACTGTTGGTTTACGCAAAAGCATAGTGCACAGTGTAAAACGACTGCTGGTTTACGCAAAAGCATAGTGCACAGTGCAAAACGACTGCTGGTTTACGCAAAAGCATAGCGCACAGTGCAAAACAACTGTTGGTTTATGATAAAGCACAGTGCACAGTGCAAAACGACTGTTGGTTTACTCAAAAACATAGTGCACAGTGCACAATGACTGTTGGTTTACTCAAAACCATAGTGCACAGTGCACAATGACTGCTGGTTTATGCCAAAGCATAGTGCACAGTGCAAAAACGACTTCTGGTTTACGCAAAAGCATAGTGCACAGTGCAAAACGACTTCTGGTTTACGCAAAAGCATAGTGCACAGTGCAAAACGACTTCTGGTTTACGCAAAACCATAGTGCACAGTGCACAATGACTGTTGGTTTACGCAAAAGCATAGTGCACAGTGTAAAACGACTGCTGGTTTACGCAAAAGCATAGTGCACAGTCCAAAACGACTGCTGGTTTACGCAAAAGCATAGCGCACAGTGCAAAACGACTGTTGGTTTATGATAAAGCACAGTGCACAGTGCAAAACGACTGTTGGTTTACTCAAAAACATAGTGCACAGTGCACAATGACTGTTGGCTTACTCAAAACCATAGTGCACAGTGCACAATGACTGCTGGTTTATGCCAAAGCATAGTGCATAGTGCAAAAACGACTTCTGGTTTACGCAAAGGCATAGTGCACACTGCAAAACGACTGCTGGTTTACGCAAAAGCATAGTGCACAGTGCAAAACGACTGCTGGTTTACTCAAAACCATAGTGCACAGTGCACAATGACTGTTGGTTTACGCAAAAGCATAGTGCACAGTGTAAAACGACTGCTGGTTTACGCAAAAGCATAGCGCACAGAGTAAAACGACTGCTGGTTTTTGCCAAAGCATAGCGTACAGTGCAAAACGACTGTTGGTTTATGATAAAGCACAGTGCACAGTGCAAAACAACTGTTGGTTTACTCAAAACCATAGTGCACAGTGCACAATAACTGTTGGTTTACGCAAAAGCATAGTGCACAGTGTAAAATGACTGCTGGTTTACGCAAAATCAGAGTGCATAGTGCAAAACGACTGTTGGTTTACGCAAAAGCATAGTGCACAGTGTAAAACGACAGCTGGTTTACGCAAAAGCATAGTGCACAGTGTAAAACGATTGCTGGTTTACGCAAAAGCATAGCGCACAGTGCAAAACGACTGCTGGTTTACTCAAAACCATAGTGCACAGTGCAGAATGACTGCTGGCTTTTGCCAAAGCATAGCGTACAGTGCAAAACGCCTGTTGGTTTATGCCAAAGCACAGTGCACAGTGCAAAACGACTGTTGGTTTACTCAAAACCATAGTGCACAGTGCACAATGACTGTTGGTTTACGCAAAAGCATAGTGCACAGTGTAAAACAACTGCTGGTTTATGCCAAAGCATAGCGCACAGAGTAAAACGACTGCTGGTTTTTGCCAAAGCATAGCGTACAGTGCAAAACGACTGTTGGTTTATGATAAAGCACAGTGCACAGTGCAAAACAACTGTTGGTTTACTCAAAACCATAGTGCACAGTGCACAATAACTGTTGGTTTACGCAAAAGCATAGTGCACAGTGTAAAATGACTGCTGGTTTACGCAAAATCAGAGTGCATAGTGCAAAACGACTGTTGGTTTACGCAAAAGCATAGTGCACAGTGTAAAACGACAGCTGGTTTTTGCCAAAGCATAGCGTACAGTGCAAAACGACTGTTGGTTTATGCCAAAGCACAGTGCACAGTGCAAAACAACTGTTGGTTCACTCAAAACCATAGTGCACAGTGCACAATGACTGTTGGTTTACGCAAAAGCATAGTGCACAGTGTAAAACGACTGCTGGTTTATGCCAAAGCATAGTGCACAGTGCAAAAACGACTTCTGGTTTACGCAAAGCATAGTGCACAGTGCAAAACGACTGCTGGTTTACGCAAAAGCATAGTGCACAGTGCAAAACGACTGCTGGTTTACTCAAAACCATAGTGCACAGTGCACAATGACTGTTGGTTTACGCAAAAGCATAGTGCACAGTGTAAAACGACTGCTGGTTTACGCAAAAGCATAGCGCACAGAGTAAAACGACTGCTGGTTTTTGCCAAAGCATAGCGTACAGTGCAAAACGACTGTTGGTTTATGATAAAGCAGAGTGCACAGTGCAAAACAACTGTTGGTTTACTCAAAACCATAGTGCACAGTGCACAATGACTGTTGGTTTACGCAAAAGCATAGTGCACAGTGTAAAATGACTGCTGGTTTACGCAAAATCAGAGTGCATAGTGCAAAACGACTGTTGGTTTACGCAAAAGCATAGTGCACAGTGTAAAACGACTGCTGGTTTACGCAAAAGCATAGCGCACAGTGCAAAACGACTGCTGGTTTACTCAAAACCATAGTGCACAGTGCAGAATGACTGCTGGCTTTTGCCAAAGCATAGCGTACAGTGCAAAACGACTATTGGTTTATGCCAAAGCACAGTGCACAGTGCAAAACGACTGTTGGTTTACTCAAAACCATAGTGCACAGTGCACAATGACTGTTGGTTTACGCAAAAGCATAGCGAACAGTGTAAAACAACTGCTGGTTTATGCCAAAGCATAGCGCACAGTGCAAAATGACTGCTGGTTTACGCAAAAGCACAGTGCACAGTGCAAAACGACTGCTGGTTTACGCAAAAGCATAGTGCACAGTGTAAAACGACTGCTGGTTTATGCCAAAGCATAGCGCACAGTGCAAAATGACTGCTGGTTTACGCAAAAGCACAGTGCACAGTGCAAAACGACTGTTGGTTTACCCAAAAGCATAGTGCACAGTGTAAAACGACTGCTGGTTTATGCCAAAGCATAGCGCACAGTGCAAAATGATTGCTGGTGTACGCAAAAGCACAGTGCACAGTGTAAAACGACTGCTGGTTTACGCAAAAGCATAGCGTACAGTGCAAAGCGACTGTTGGTTTACTCAAAACCATAGTGCACAGTGCACAATGACTGTTGGTTTTCTCAAAACCATAGTGCACAGTGCACAATGACTGCTGGTTTATGCCAAAGCATAGTGCACAATGTAAAACGACTGCTGGTTTATGCCAAAGCATAGCGCACAGTGCCAAACGGCTGTTGGTTTACGCCAAAGCATAGTGCACAATGTAAAACGACTGCTGGTTTACGCAAAAGCACAGTGCACAGTGCAAAACGACTGCTGGTTAACGCAAGAGCATAGTGCACAGTGTAAAACGACTGCTGGTTTACGCAAAAGCATAGCGCACAGTGTAAAACGACTGCTGGTTTATGCCAAAGCATAGCGCACAGTGCACAATGACTGCTGGTTTTTGCCAAAGCATAGCGTACAGTGCAATACGACTGTTGGTTTATGCCAAAGCACAGTGCACAGTGCAAAACGACTGTTGGTTTACTCAAAACCATAGTGCACAGTGCACAATGACTGTTGGTTTACGCAAAAGCATAGTGGACAGTGTAAAACGACTGATGGTTTATGCCAAAGCATAGCGCACAGTGCAAAATGACTGCTGGTTTACGCAAAAGCACAGTGCACATTGCACAATGACTGCTGGTTTTTGCCAAAGCATAGCGTACAGTGCAAAACGACTGTTGGTTTACTCAAAACCATAGTGCACAGTGCACAATGACTGTTGGTTTACTCAAAACCATAGTGCACAGTGCACAATTACTGTTGGTTTACTCAAAACCATAGTGCACAGTGCACAATGACTGCTGGTTTACTCAAAACCATAGTGCACAGTGCACAATGACTGTTGGTTTACGCAAAAGCATAGTGGACAGTGTAAAACGGCTGTTGGTTTATGCCAAAACATAGCGCACAGTGCAAAATGACTGCTGGTTTACTCAAAACCATAGTGCACAGTGCACAATGACTGCTGGTTTTTGCCAAAGCATAGCGTACAGTGCAAAACGACTGTTGGTTTATGATAAAGCACAGTGCACAGTGCAAAACGACTGTTGGTTTACTCAAAACCATAGTGCACAGTGCACAATGACTGTTGGTTTACTCAAAACCATAGTGCACAGTGCACAGTTACTGTTGGTTTACTCAAAACCATAGTGCACAGTGCACAATGACTGCTGGTTTATGCCAAAGCATAGTGCACAGTGCAAAAACGACTTCTGGTTTACGCAAAAGCATAGTGCACAGTGCAAAACGACTGCTGGTTTACTCAAAACCATAGTGCACAGTGCACAATGACTGTTGGTTTACGCAAAAGCATAGTGCACAGTGTAAAACGACTGTTGGTTTACTCAAAACCATAGTGCACAGTGCACAATGACTGTTGGTTTATGCCAAAGCACAGTGCACAGTGCAAAACGACTGTTGGTTTACTCAAAACCATAGTGCACAGTGCACAATGACTGTTGGTTTACGCAAAAGCATAGTGGACAGTGTAAAACGACTGCTGGTTTATGCCAAAGCATAGCGCACAGTGCAAAATGACTGCTGGTTTACTCAAAAGCATAGTGCACAGTGCACAATGACTGCTGGTTTTTGCCAAAGCATAGCGTACAGTGCAAAACGACTGTTGGTTTATGATAAAGCACAGTGCACAGTGCAAAACGACTGTTGGTTTACTCAAAACCATAGTGCACAGTGCACAATGACTGTTGGTTTACTCAAAACCATAGTGCACAGTGCACAATTACTGTTGGTTTACTCAAAACCATAGTGCACAGTGCACAATGACTGCTGGTTTATGCCAAAGCATAGTGCACAGTGCAAAAACGACTTCTGGTTTACGCAAAAGCATAGTGCACAGTGCAAAATGACTGCTGGTTTACTCAAAACAATAGTGCACAGTGCACAATGACTGTTGGTTTACGCAAAAGCATAGTGCACAGTGTAAAACGACTGCTGGTTTACGCAAAAGCATAGTGCACAGTGCACAATGACTGCTGGTTTTTGCCAAAGCATAGCGTACAGTGCAAAACGACTGTTGGTTTATGCCAAAGCACAGTGGACAGTGCAAAACGACTGTTGGTTTACTCAAAACCATAGTGCACAGTGCACAATGACTGTTGGCTTACGCAAAAGCATAGTGCACAGTGTAAAATGACTGCTGGTTTACGCAAAAGCACAGTGCACAGTGCAAAACGACTGTTGGTTTACGCAAAAGCATAGTGCACAGTGTAAAACGACTGCTGGTTTACGCAAAATCATAGTGCACAGTGTAAAACGACTGCTGGTTTACGCAAAAGCATAGCGCACAGTGCAAAACGACTGCTGGTTTACTCAAAACCATAGTGCACAGTGCACAATGACTGCTGGCTTTTGCCAAAGCATAGCGTACAGTGCAAATCAACTGTTGGTTTATGCCAAAGCACAGTGCACAGTGCAAAACGACTGTTGGTTTACTCAAAACCATAGTGCACAGTGCACAATGACTGTTGGTTTACGCAAAAGCATAGTGCACAGTGTAAAACGACTGCTGGTTTATGCCAAAGCATAGCGCACAGTGCAAAATGACTGCTGGTTTACGCAAAAGTACAGTGCACAGTGCAAAACGACTGCTGGTTTACGCAAAAGCATAGTGCACAGTGTAAAACGACTGCTGTTTTATGCCAAAGCATAGCGCACAGTGCAAAATGACTGCTGGTTTACGCAAAAGCACAGTGCACAGTGCAAAACGACTGCTGGTTTACCCAAAAGCATAGTGCACAGTGTAAAACGACTGCTGGTTTATGCCAAAGCATAGCGCACAGTGCAAAATGACTGCTGGTTTACGCAAAAGCACAGTGCGTAATGCAAAACGACTGCTGGTTTACTCAAAACCATAGTGCACAGTGCACAATGACTGCTGGTTTTTGCCAAAGCATAGCGTACAGTGCAAAACGACTGTTGGTTTATGCCAAAGCACAGTGCACAGTGCAAAACAACTGTTGGTTTACTCAAAACCATAGTGCACAGTGCACAATGACTGTTGGTTTACGCAAAAGCATAGTGCACAGTGTAAAACGACTGCTGGTTTATGCCAAAGCATAGCGCACAGTGCAAAATGACTGCTGGTTTACGCAAAAGCATAGTGCACATTGCAAAACGACTGCTGGTTTACTCAAAACTATAGTGCATAGTGCACAATGACTGTTGGTTTACGCAAAAGCATAGTGCACAGTGTAAAACGACTGCTGGTTTTTGACAAAGCATAGCGCACAGTGCAAAATGACTGCTGGTTTACGCAAAAGCACAGTGCACAGTGCAAAACGACTGTTGATTTACGCAAAAGCATAGTGCACAGTGCAAAACGACTACTGGTTTACGCAAAAGCATAGTGCACAGTGCAAAACGACTGCTGGTTTACTCAAAACCATAGTGCACAGTGCACAATGACTGTTGGTTTACGCAAAAGCATAGTGCACAGTGTAAAACGACTGCTGGTTTTTGCCAAAGCATAGCGCACAGTGCCAAACGGCTGTTGGTTTACGCCAAAGCATAGTGCAGAATGTAAAACGACTGCTGGTTTACGCAAAAGCACAGCGCACAGTGTAAAACGACTGCTGGTTTATGCCAAAGCATAGCGCACAGTGCAAAATGACTGCTGGTTTACGCAAAAGCATAGTGCACAGTGCAAAACGACTGCTGGTTTACTCAAAAACATAGTGCACAGTGCACAATGACTGTTGGTTTACGCAAAAGCATAGTGCACAGTGTAAAACGACTGCTGGTTTTTGCCAAAGCATAGCGCACAGTGCCAAACGGCTGTTGGTTTACGCCAAAGCATAGTGCAGAATGTAAAACGACTGCTGGTTTACGCAAAAGCACAGCGCACAGTGTAAAACGACTGCTGGTTTATGCCAAAGCATAGCGCACAGTGCCAAACGGCTGTTGGTTTACGCCAAAGCATAGTGCAGAATGTAAAACGACTGCTGGTTTACGCAAAAGCACACCGCACAGTGTAAAACGACTGCTGGTTTATGCCAAAGCATAGCGCACAGTGCAAAATGACTGCTGGTTTACGCAAAAGCATAGTGCACCGTGCAAAACGACTGCTGGTTTACTCAAAACCATAGTGCACAGTGCACAATGACTGTTGGTTTACGCAAAAGCATAGTGCACAGTGTAAAAAGACTGCTGGTTTTTGCCAAAGCATAGCGCACAGTGCCAAACGGCTGTTGGTTTACGCCAAAGCATAGTGCAGAATGTAAAACGACTGCTGGTTTACGCAAAAGCACAGCGCACAGTGTAAAACGACTGCTGGTTTATGCCAAAGCATAGCGCACAGTGCCAAACGGCTGTTGGTTTTCGCCAAAGCATAGTGCACAGTGCACAACGACTGCTGGTTTACTCAAAAGCATAGTGCACAGTGCACAACGACTGCTGGTTTACTCAAAAGCTAGTGCACAGTGCACAATGACTGCTGGTTTACGCAAAAGCACAGTGCACAGTGCAAAACGACTGCTGGTTTACGCAAAAGCATAGTGCACAGTGTAAAACGACTGCTGTTTTATGCCAAAGCATAACGCACAGTGCAAAATGACTGCTGGTTTACGCAAAAGCATAGTGCACATTGCAAAACGACTGCTGGTTTACTCAAAACTATAGTGCATAGTGCACAATGACTGTTGGTTTACGCAAAAGCATAGTGCACAGTGTAAAACGACTGCTGGTTTTTGCAAAGCATAGCGCACAGTGCCAAACGGCTGTTGGTTTACGCCAAAGCATAGAGCAGAATGTAAAACGACTGCTGGTTTACGCAAAAGCACAGCGCACAGTGTAAAACGACTGCTGGTTTTTGCCAAAGCATAGCGTACAGTGCAAAACTACTGTTGGTTTATGATAAAGCACAGTGCACAGTGCAAAACGACTGTTGGTTTACTCAAAACCATAGTGCACAGTGCACAATGACTGTTGGTTTACTCAAAACTATAGTGCACAGTGCACAATGACTGCTGGTTTATGCCAAAGCATAGTGCACAGTGCAAAAACGACTTCTGGTTTACGCAAAAGCATAGTGCACAGTGCAAAACGACTGCTGGTTTACTCAAAACCATAGTGCACAGTGCACAATGACTGTTGGTTTACGCAAAAGCATAGTGCACAGTGTAAAACGACTGCTGGTTTTTGCCAAAGCATAGCGCACAGTGCCAAACGGCTGTTGGTTTACGCCAAAGCATAGTGCAGAATGTAAAACGACTGCTGGTTTACGCAAAAGCACAGCGCACAGTGTAAAACGACTGCTGGTTTATGCCAAAGCATAGCGCACAGTGCAAAATGACTGATGGTTTACGCAAAAGCATAGTGCGCAGTGCAAAACGGCTGTTGGTTTACGCCAAAGCATAGTGCACAGTGCACAACGACTGCTGGTTTACTCAAAAGCATAGTGCACAGTGCACAACGACTGCTGGTTTACTCAAAAGCTAGTGCACAGTGCACAATGACTGCTGGTTTACGCAAAAGCACAGTGCACAGTGCAAAACGACTGCTGGTTTACGCAAAAGCATAGTGCACAGTGTAAAACGACTGCTGTTTTATGCCAAAGCATAACGCACAGTGCAAAATGACTGCTGGTTTACGCAAAAGCATAGTGCACATTGCAAAACGACTGCTGGTTTACTCAAAACTATAGTGCATAGTGCACAATGACTGTTGGTTTACGCAAAAGCATAGTGCACAGTGTAAAACGACTGCTGGTTTTTGCCAAAGCATAGCGCACAGTGCCAAACGGCTGTTGGTTTACGCCAAAGCATAGAGCAGAATGTAAAACGACTGCTGGTTTACGCAAAAGCACAGCGCACAGTGTAAAACGACTGCTGGTTTTTGCCAAAGCATAGCGTACAGTGCAAAACTACTGTTGGTTTATGATAAAGCACAGTGCACAGTGCAAAACGACTGTTGGTTTACTCAAAACCATAGTGCACAGTGCACAATGACTGTTGGTTTACTCAAAACTATAGTGCACAGTGCACAATGACTGCTGGTTTATGCCAAAGCATAGTGCACAGTGCAAAAACGACTTCTGGTTTACGCAAAAGCATAGTGCACAGTGCAAAACGACTGCTGGTTTACGCAAAAGCATAGTGCACAGTGCAAAACGACTGCTGATTTACTCAAAACCATAGTGCACAGTGCACAATGACTGTTGGTTTACGCAAAAGCATAGTGCACAGTGTAAAACGACTGCTGGTTTACGCAAAAGCACAGCGCACAGAGTAAAACGACTGCTGGTTTTTGCCAAAGCATAGCGTACAGTGCAAAACGACTGTTGGTTTATGATAAAGCACAGTGCACAGTGCAAAACGACTGTTGGTTTACTCAAAACCATAGTGCACAGTGCACAATGACTGTTGGTTTACGCAAAAGCATAGTGCACAGTGTAAAACGACTGCTGGTTTACGCAAAAGCATAGTGCACAGTGTAAAACGACTGCTGGTTTACGCAAAAGCATAGCGCACAGAGTAAAACGACTGCTGGTTTTTGCCAAAGCATAGCGTACAGTGCAAAACGACTGCTGGTTTATGATAAAGCACAGTGCACAGTGCAAAACGACTGTTGGTTTACTCAAAACCATAGTGCACAGTGCACAATGACTGTTGGTTTACGCAAAATCACAGTGCACAGTGCAAAACGACTGTTGGTTTACGCAAAAGCTTAGTGCACAGTGTAAAACGACTGCTGGCTTACGCAAAAGCATAGTGCTCAGTGTAAAACGACTGGTGGTTTACGCAAAAGCATAGCGCACAGTGCAAAACGACTGCTGGTTTACTCAAAACCATAGTGCACAGTGCACAATGACTGCTGGTTTTTGCCAAAGCATAGCGTACAGTGCAAAACGACTGTTGGTTTATGCCAAAGCACAGTGCACAGTGCAAAACGACTGTTGGTTTACGCAAAAGTACAGTGCACAGTGCAAAACGACTGCTGGTTTACTCAAAACCATAGTGCACAGTGCACAATGACTGCTGGTTTTTGCCAAAGCATAGCGAACAGTGCAAAACGACTGTTGGTTTATGATAAAGCACAGTGCACAGTGCAAAACGACTGTTGGTTTACTCAAAACAGTGCACAATGACTGCTGGTTTATGCCAAAGCATAGTGCACAGTGCAAAAACGACTTCTGGTTTACGCAAAAGCATAGTGCACAGTGCAAAACGACTGCTGGTTTACGCAAAAGCATAGTGCACAGTGCAAAACGACTGCTGGTTTACTCAAAACCATAGTGCACAGTGCACAATGACTGTTGGTTTACGCAAAACCATAGTGCACAGTGTAAAACGACTGCTGGTTTACGCAAAAGCGTAGTGCACAGTGCACAATGACTGCTGGTTTTTGCCAAAGAATAGTGCACAGTGTAAAACGACTGCTGGTTTATGCCAAAGCATAGCGCACAGTGCCAAACGGCTGTTGGTTTACGCCAAAGCATAGTGCACAATGTAAAACGACTGCTGGTTTACGCAAAAGCATAGCGCACAGTGTAAAACGACTGCTGGTTTTTGCCAAAGCATAGCGTACAGTGCAAAACGACTGTTGGTTTATGATAAAGCACAGTGCACAGTGCAAAACGACTGTTGGTTTACTCAAAACCATAGTGCACAGTGCACAATGATTGTTGGTTTTCTCAAAACCATAGTGCACAGTGCACAATGACTGCTGGTTTATGCCAAAGCATAGTGCACAGTGTAAAACGACTGCTGGTTTATGCCAAAGCATAGCGCACAGTGCCAAACGGCTGTTGGTTTACGCCAAAGCATAGTGCACAATGTAAAACGACCGCTGGTTTACGCAAAAGCATAGCGCACAGTGTAAAACGACTGCTGGTTTTTGCCAAAGCATAGCGTACAGTGCAAAACGACTGTTGGTTTATGATAAAGCACAGTGCACAGTGCAAAACGACTGTTGGTTTACTCAAAACCATAGTGCACAGTGCACAATGACTGTTGGTTTACTCAAAACCATAGTGCACAGTGCACAATGACTGTTGGTTTACTCAAAACCATAGTGCACAGTGCACAATGACTGTTGGTTTACGCAAAAGCATAGTGCACAGTGTAAAACGACTGCTGGTTTACGCAAAAGCATAGTGCACATTGCAAAACGACTGCTGGTTTACTCAAAACCATAGTGCACAGTGCACAATGACTGTTGGTTTACGCAAAAGCACAGTGCACAGTGCAAAACGACTGCTGGTTTACTCAAAACCATAGTGCACAGTGCACAATGACTGCTGGTTTTTGCCAAAGCACAGTGCACAGTGCAAAACGACTGCTGGTTTACTCAAAACCATAGTGCACAGTGCACAATGACTGTTGGTTTACGCAAAAGCATAGTGCACAGTGTAAAACGACTGCTGGTTTACGCAAAAGCATAGTGCACAGTGCAAAACGACTGCTGGTTTACTCAAAACCATAGTGCACAGTGCAAAACGACTGTTGGTTTACTCAAAACCATAGTGCACAGTGCACAATGACTGCTGGTTTTCTCAAAACCATAGTGCACAGTGCACTATGATTGCTGGTTTATGCCAAAGCATAGTGCACAGTGTAAAACGACTGCTGGTTTATGCCAAAGCATAGCGCACAGTGCCAAACGGCTGTTGGTTTACTCAAAACCATAGTGCACAGTGCAAAACGGCTGTTGGTTTTCTCAAAACCATAGTGCACAGTGCACAATGACTGCTGGTTTATGCCAAAGCATAGTGCACAGTGTAAAACGACTGCTGGTTTATGCCAAAGCATAGCGCACAGTGTAAAACGACTGCCGGTTTATGCCAAAGCATAGCGCACAGTGCAAAATGACTGCTGGTTTACGCAAAAGCACAGTGCACAGTGCAAAACGACTGTTGGTTATCTCAAAACCATAGTGCACAGTGCACAATGACTGCTGGTTTATGCCAAAGCACAGTGCGCAATGCAAAACGACTGCTGGTTTACTCAAAACCATAGTGCACAGTGCACAATGACTGTTGGTTTTCTCAAAACCATAGTGCACAGTGCACAATGACTGCTGGTTTATGTCAAAGCATAGTGCACAGTGTAAAACGACTACTGGTTTATGCCAAAGCATAGCGCACAGTGCAAAACGACTGCTGGTTTACTCAAAACCATAGTGCACAGTGCACAATGACTGTTGGTTTACGCAAAAGCACAGTGCACAGTGCAAAACGACTGTTGGTTTACTCAAAACCATAGTGCACAGTGCAAAACGACTGTTGGTTTACTCAAAACCATAGTGCACAGTGCACAACGACTGTTGGTTTTCTCAAAACCATAGTGCACAGTGCACAATGACTGCTGGTTTATGCCAAAGCATAGTGCGCAGTGTAAAACGACTGCTGGTTTATGCCAAAGCATAGCGCACAGTGCCAAACGGCTGTTGGTTTACGCCAAAGCATAGTGCACAATGTAAAACGACTGCTGGTTTACGCAAAAGCATAGCGCACAGTGTAAATCGACTGCTGGTTTATGCCAAAGCACAGTGCACAGTGCAAAACGACTGTTGGTTTACTCAAAACCATAGTGCACAGTGCACAATGACTGTTGGTTTACGCAAAAGCATAGCGCACAGTGTAAAACGACTGCTGGTTTTTGCCAAAGCATAGCGTACAGTGCAAAACGACTGTTGGTTTATGATAAAGCACAGTGCACAGTGCAAAACGACTGTTGGTTTACTCAAAACCATAGTGCACAGTGCACAACGACTGTTGGTTTTCTCAAAACCATAGTGCACAGTGCACAACTACTGTTGGTTTTCTCAAAACCATAGTGCACAGTGCACAATGACTGCTGGTTTATGCCAAAGCATAGTGCACAGTGTAAAACGACTGCTGGTTTATGCCAAAGCATAGCGCACAGTGCCAAACGACTGTTGGTTTATGATAAAGCACAGTGCACAGTGCAAAACGACTGTTGGTTTACTCAAAACCATAGTGCACAGTGCACAACGACTGTTGGTTTACTCAAAACCATAGTGCACAGTGCACAATGACTGTTGGTTTTCTCAAAACCATAGTGCACAGTGCACAATGACTGCTGGTTTATGTCAAAGCATAGTGCACAGTGTAAAACGACTACTGGTTTATGCCAAAGCATAGCGCACAGTGCAAAACGACTGCTGGTTTACTCAAAACCATAGTGCACAGTGCACAATGACTGTTGGTTTTCTCAAAACCATAGTGCACAGTGCACAATGACTGTTGGTTTACGCAAAAGCACAGTGCACAGTGCAAAACGACTGTTGGTTTACTCAAAACCATAGTGCACAGTGCAAAACGACTGTTGGTTTACTCAAAACCATAGTGCACAGTGCACAACGACTGTTGGTTTTCTCAAAACCATAGTGCACAGTGCACAATGACTGCTGGTTTATGCCAAAGCATAGTGCGCAGTGTAAAACGACTGCTGGTTTATGCCAAAGCATAGCGCACAGTGCCAAACGGCTGTTGGTTTACGCCAAAGCATAGTGCACAATGTAAAACGACTGCTGGTTTACGCAAAAGCATAGCGCACAGTGTAAAACGACTGCTGGTTTATGCCAAAGCACAGTGCACAGTGCAAAACGACTGTTGGTTTACTCAAAACCATAGTGCACAGTGCACAATGACTGTTGGTTTACGCAAAAGCATAGCGCACAGTGTAAAACGACTGCTGGTTTTTGCCAAAGCATAGCGTACAGTGCAAAACGACTGTTGGTTTATGATAAAGCACAGTGCACAGTGCAAAACGACTGTTGGTTTACTCAAAACCATAGTGCACAGTGCACAACGACTGTTGGTTTTCTCAAAACCATAGTGCACAGTGCACAACTACTGTTGGTTTTCTCAAAACCATAGTGCACAGTGCACAATGACTGCTGGTTTATGCCAAAGCATAGTGCACAGTGTAAAACGACTGCTGGTTTATGCCAAAGCATAGCGCACAGTGCCAAACGACTGTTGGTTTATGATAAAGCACAGTGCACAGTGCAAAACGACTGTTGGTTTACTCAAAACCATAGTGCACAGTGCACAACGACTGTTGGTTTACTCAAAACCATAGTGCACAGTGCACAATGACTGTTGGTTTTCTCAAAACCATAGTGCACAGTGCACAATGACTGCTGGTTTATGTCAAAGCATAGTGCACAGTGTAAAACGACTACTGGTTTATGCCAAAGCATAGCGCACAGTGCAAAACGACTGCTGGTTTACTCAAAACCATAGCGCACAGTGCACAATGACTGTTGGTTTTCTCAAAACCATAGTGCACAGTGCACAATGACTGCTGGTTTATGCCAAAGCATAGTGCACAGTGTAAAACGACTGCTGGTTTACGCAAAAGCATAGCGCACAGTGTAAAACGACTGCTGGTTTTTGCCAAAGCATAGCGTACAGTGCAAAACGACTGTTGGTTTATGCCAAAGCATAGTGCACAGTGTAAAACGACTGCTGGTTTATGCCAAAGCATAGCGCACAGTGCCAAACGGCTGTTGGTTTACGCCAAAGCATAGTGCACAATGTAAAACGACTGCTGGTTTACTCAAAACCATAGTGCACAGTGCACAATGACTGCTGGTTTATGCCAAAGCATAGTGCACAGTGCAAAACGACTGCTGGTTTACTCAAAACCATAGTGCACAGTGCACAATGACTGCTGGTTTATGTCAAAGCATAGTGCACAGTGTAAAACGACTACTGGTTTATGCCAAAGCATAGCGCACAGTGCAAAACGACTGCTGGTTTACTCAAAACCATAGTGCACAGTGCACAATGACTGTTGGTTTACGCAAAAGCACAGTGCACAGTGCAAAACGACTGTTGGTTTACTCAAAACCATAGTGCACAGTGCAAAACGACTGTTGGTTTACTCAAAACCATAGTGCACAGTGCACAACGACTGTTGGTTTTCTCAAAACCATAGTGCACAGTGCACAATGACTGCTGGTTTATGCCAAAGCATAGTGCGCAGTGTAAAACGACTGCTGGTTTATGCCAAAGCATAGCGCACAGTGCCAAACGGCTGTTGGTTTACGCCAAAGCATAGTGCACAATGTAAAACGACTGCTGGTTTACGCAAAAGCATAGCGCACAGTGTAAAACGACTGCTGGTTTATGCCAAAGCACAGTGCACAGTGCAAAACGACTGTTGGTTTACTCAAAACCATAGTGCACAGTGCACAATGACTGTTGGTTTACGCAAAAGCATAGCGCACAGTGTAAAACGACTGCTGGTTTTTGCCAAAGCATAGCGTACAGTGCAAAACGACTGTTGGTTTATGATAAAGCACAGTGCACAGTGCAAAACGACTGTTGGTTTACTCAAAACCATAGTGCACAGTGCACAACGACTGTTGGTTTTCTCAAAACCATAGTGCACAGTGCACAACTACTGTTGGTTTTCTCAAAACCATAGTGCACAGTGCACAATGACTGCTGGTTTATGCCAAAGCATAGTGCACAGTGTAAAACGACTGCTGGTTTATGCCAAAGCATAGCGCACAGTGCCAAACGACTGTTGGTTTATGATAAAGCACAGTGCACAGTGCAAAACGACTGTTGGTTTACTCAAAACCATAGTGCACAGTGCACAACGACTGTTGGTTTACTCAAAACCATAGTGCACAGTGCACAATGACTGTTGGTTTTCTCAAAACCATAGTGCACAGTGCACAATGACTGCTGGTTTATGTCAAAGCATAGTGCACAGTGTAAAACGACTACTGGTTTATGCCAAAGCATAGCGCACAGTGCAAAACGACTGCTGGTTTACTCAAAACCATAGCGCACAGTGCACAATGACTGTTGGTTTTCTCAAAACCATAGTGCACAGTGCACAATGACTGCTGGTTTATGCCAAAGCATAGTGCACAGTGTAAAACGACTGCTGGTTTACGCAAAAGCATAGCGCACAGTGTAAAACGACTGCTGGTTTTTGCCAAAGCATAGCGTACAGTGCAAAACGACGGTTGGTTTATGCCAAAGCATAGTGCACAGTGTAAAACGACTGCTGGTTTATGCCAAAGCATAGCGCACAGTGCCAAACGGCTGTTGGTTTACGCCAAAGCATAGTGCACAATGTAAAACGACTGCTGGTTTACTCAAAACCATAGTGCACAGTGCACAATGACTGCTGGTTTATGCCAAAGCATAGTGCACAGTGCAAAACGACTGCTGGTTTACTCAAAACCATAGTGCACAGTGCACAATGACTGCTGGTTTATGCCAAAGCATAGTGCACAGTGTAAAACGACTGTTGGTTTACTCAAAACCATAGTGCACAGTGCACAACGACTGTTGGTTTTCTCAAAACCATAGTGCACAGTGCACAATGACTGCTGGTTTATGCCAAAGCATAGTGCACAGTGTAAAACGACTGCTGGTTTATGCCAAAGCATAGCGCACAGTGCCAAACGGCTGTTGGTTTACGCCAAAGCATAGTGCACAATGTGAAACGACTGCTGGTTTACGCAAAAGCATAGCGCACAGTGTAAAACGACTGCTGGTTTATGCCAAAGCATAGCGCACAGTGCAAAACGACTGCTGGTTTACTCAAAACCATAGTGCACAGTGCACAATGACTGCTGGTTTATGCCAAAGCATAGTGCACAGTGTAAAACGACTGTTGGTTTACTCAAAACCATAGTGCACAGTGCACAACGACTGTTGGTTTTCTCAAAACCATAGTGCACAGTGCACAATGACTGCTGGTTTATGCCAAAGCATAGTGCACAGTGTAAAACGACTGCTGGTTTATGCCAAAGCATAGCGCACAGTGCCAAACGGCTGTTGGTTTACGCCAAAGCATAGTGCACAATGTGAAACGACTGCTGGTTTACGCAAAAGCATAGCGCACAGTGTAAAACGACTGCTGGTTTATGCCAAAGCATAGCGCACAGTGCAAAACGACTGCTGGTTTACTCAAAACCATAGTGCACAGTGCACAATGACTGCTGGTTTATGCCAAAGCATAGTGCACAGTGTAAAACGACTGTTGGTTTACTCAAAACCATAGTGAACAGTGCACAACAACTGTTGGTTTTTCAAAACCATAGTGCACAGTGCACAATGACTGCTGGTTTATGCCAAAGCATAGTGCACAGTGTAAAACGACTGCTGGTTTATGCCAAAGCATAGCGCACAGTGCCAAACGGCTGTTGGTTTACGCCAAAGCATAGTGCACAATGTAAAACGACTGCTGGTTTACGCAAAAGCATAGCGCACAGTAAAACGACTGCTGGTTTTTGCCAAAGCATAGCGTACAGTGCAAAACGACTGTTGGTTTATGCCAAAGCACAGTGCACAGTGCAAAACGACTGTTGGTTTACTCAAAACTATAGTGCACAGTGCACAATGACTGTTGGTTTACGCAAAAGCATAGTGCACAGTGTAAAACGACTGCTGGTTTACGCCAAAGCATAGCGCACAGTGCAAAATGACTGCTGGTTTACGCAAAAGCACAGTGCACAGTGCAAAACGACTGCTGGTTTACTCAAAACCATAGTGCACAGTGCACAATGACTGCTGGTTTTTGCCAAAGCATGGTGCACAGTGCAAAACGACTGCTGGTTTACTCAAAACCATAGTGCACAGTGCACAATGACTGTTGGTTTACGCAAAAGCATAGTGCACAGTGTAAAACGACTGCTGGTTTACGCAAAAGCATAGTGCACAGTGCAAAACGACTGCTGGTTTACTCAAAACCATAGTGCACAGTGCACAATGACCGTTGGTTTACGCAAAAGCTCAGTGCACAGTGCAAAACGACTGCTGGTTTACTCAAAGCCATAGTGCACAGTGCACAATGACTGTTGGTTTACGCAAAAGCATAGTGCACAGTGTAAAACGACTGCTGGTTTACGCCAAAGCATAGCGCACAGTGCAAAATGACTGCTGGTTTACGCAAAAGCACAGTGCACAGTGCAAAACGACTGCTGGTTTACTCAAAACCATAGTGCACAGTGCACAATGACTGCTGGTTTTTGCCAAAGCATGGTGCACAGTGCAAAACGACTGCTGGTTTACTCAAAACCATAGTGCACAGTGCACAATGACTGTTGGTTTACGCAAAAGCATAGTGCACAGTGTAAAACGACTGCTGGTTTACGCAAAAGCATAGTGCACAGTGCAAAACGACTGCTGGTTTACTCAAAACCATAGTGCACAGTGCACAACGACTGTTGGTTTACTCAAAACCATAGTGCACAGTGCACAATGACTGTTGGTTTTCTCAAAACCATAGTGCACAGTGCACAATGACTGCTGGTTTATGTCAAAGCATAGTGCACAGTGTAAAACGACTACTGGTTTATGCCAAAGCATAGCGCACAGTGCAAAACGACTGCTGGTTTACTCAAAACCATAGTGCACAGTGCACAATGACTGTTGGTTTTCTCAAAACCATAGTGCACAGTCCACAATGACTGTTGGTTTACGCAAAAGCACAGTGCACAGTGCAAAACGACTGTTGGTTTACTCAAAACCATAGTGCACAGTGCACAATGACTGCTGGTTTATGCCAAAGCACAGTGCGCAATGCAAAACGACTGCTGGTTTACTCAAAACCATAGTGCACAGTGCACAATGACTGTTGGTTTTCTCAAAACCATAGTGCACAGTGCACAATGACTGCTGGTTTATGTCAAAGCATAGTGCACAGTGTAAAACGACTACTGGTTTATGCCAAAGCATAGCGCACAGTGCAAAACGACTGCTGGTTTACTCAAAACCATAGTGCACAGTGCACAATGACTGTTGGTTTACGCAAAAGCACAGTGCACAGTGCAAAACGACTGTTGGTTTACTCAAAACCATAGTGCACAGTGCAAAACGACTGTTGGTTTACTCAAAACCATAGTGCACAGTGCACAACGACTGTTGGTTTTCTCAAAACCATAGTGCACAGTGCACAATGACTGCTGGTTTATGCCAAAGCATAGTGCGCAGTGTAAAACGACTGCTGGTTTATGCCAAAGCATAGCGCACAGTGCCAAACGGCTGTTGGTTTACGCCAAAGCATAGTGCACAATGTAAAACGACTGCTGGTTTACGCAAAAGCATAGCGCACAGTGTAAAACGACTGCTGGTTTATGCCAAAGCACAGTGCACAGTGCAAAACGACTGTTGGTTTACTCAAAACCATAGTGCACAGTGCACAATGACTGTTGGTTTACGCAAAAGCATAGCGCACAGTGTAAAACGACTGCTGGTTTTTGCCAAAGCATAGCGTACAGTGCAAAACGACTGTTGGTTTATGATAAAGCACAGTGCACAGTGCAAAACGACTGTTGGTTTACTCAAAACCATAGTGCACAGTGCACAACGACTGTTGGTTTTCTCAAAACCATAGTGCACAGTGCACAACTACTGTTGGTTTTCTCAAAACCATAGTGCACAGTGCACAATGACTGCTGGTTTATGCCAAAGCATAGTGCACAGTGTAAAACGACTGCTGGTTTATGCCAAAGCATAGCGCACAGTGCCAAACGACTGTTGGTTTATGATAAAGCACAGTGCACAGTGCAAAACGACTGTTGGTTTACTCAAAACCATAGTGCACAGTGCACAACGACTGTTGGTTTACTCAAAACCATAGTGCACAGTGCACAATGACTGTTGGTTTTCTCAAAACCATAGTGCACAGTGCACAATGACTGCTGGTTTATGTCAAAGCATAGTGCACAGTGTAAAACGACTACTGGTTTATGCCAAAGCATAGCGCACAGTGCAAAACGACTGCTGGTTTACTCAAAACCATAGTGCACAGTGCACAATGACTGTTGGTTTTCTCAAAACCATAGTGCACAGTGCACAATGACTGCTGGTTTATGCCAAAGCATAGTGCACAGTGTAAAACGACTGCTGGTTTACGCAAAAGCATAGCGCACAGTGTAAAACGACTGCTGGTTTTTGCCAAAGCATAGCGTACAGTGCAAAACGACTGTTGGTTTATGCCAAAGCATAGTGCACAGTGTAAAACGACTGCTGGTTTATGCCAAAGCATAGCGCACAGTGCCAAACGGCTGTTGGTTTACGCCAAAGCATAGTGCACAATGTAAAACGACTGCTGGTTTACTCAAAACCATAGTGCACAGTGCACAATGACTGCTGGTTTATGCCAAAGCATAGTGCACAGTGCAAAACGACTGCTGGTTTACTCAAAACCATAGTGCACAGTGCACAATGACTGCTGGTTTATGCCAAAGCATAGTGCACAGTGTAAAACGACTGTTGGTTTACTCAAAACCATAGTGCACAGTGCACAACGACTGTTGGTTTTCTCAAAACCATAGTGCACAGTGCACAATGACTGCTGGTTTATGCCAAAGCATAGTGCACAGTGTAAAACGACTGCTGGTTTATGCCAAAGCATAGCGCACAGTGCCAAACGGCTGTTGGTTTACGCCAAAGCATAGTGCACAATGTGAAACGACTGCTGGTTTACGCAAAAGCATAGCGCACAGTGTAAAACGACTGCTGGTTTATGCCAAAGCATAGCGCACAGTGCAAAACGACTGCTGGTTTACTCAAAACCATAGTGCACAGTGCACAATGACTGCTGGTTTATGCCAAAGCATAGTGCACAGTGTAAAACGACTGTTGGTTTACTCAAAACCATAGTGCACAGTGCACAACGACTGTTGGTTTTCTCAAAACCATAGTGCACAGTGCACAATGACTGCTGGTTTATGCCAAAGCATAGTGCACAGTGTAAAACGACTGCTGGTTTATGCCAAAGCATAGCGCACAGTGCCAAACGGCTGTTGGTTTACGCCAAAGCATAGTGCACAATGTGAAACGACTGCTGGTTTACGCAAAAGCATAGCGCACAGTGTAAAACGACTGCTGGTTTATGCCAAAGCATAGCGCACAGTGCAAAACGACTGCTGGTTTACTCAAAACCATAGTGCACAGTGCACAATGACTGCTGGTTTATGCCAAAGCATAGTGCACAGTGTAAAACGACTGTTGGTTTACTCAAAACCATAGTGCACAGTGCACAACGACTGTTGGTTTTTCAAAACCATAGTGCACAGTGCACAATGACTGCTGGTTTATGCCAAAGGATAGTGCACAGTGTAAAACGACTGCTGGTTTATGCCAAAGCATAGCGCACAGTGCCAAACGGCTGTTGGTTTACGCCAAAGCATAGTGCACAATGTAAAACGACTGCTGGTTTACGCAAAAGCATAGCGCACAGTAAAACGACTGCTGGTTTTTGCCAAAGCATAGCGTACAGTGCAAAACGACTGTTGGTTTATGCCAAAGCACAGTGCACAGTGCAAAACGACTGTTGGTTTACTCAAAACTATAGTGCACAGTGCACAATGACTGTTGGTTTACGCAAAAGCATAGTGCACAGTGTAAAACGACTGCTGGTTTACGCCAAAGCATAGCGCACAGTGCAAAATGACTGCTGGTTTACGCAAAAGCACAGTGCACAGTGCAAAACGACTGCTGGTTTACTCAAAACCATAGTGCACAGTGCACAATGACTGCTGGTTTTTGCCAAAGCATGGTGCACAGTGCAAAACGACTGCTGGTTTACTCAAAACCATAGTGCACAGTGCACAATGACTGTTGGTTTACGCAAAAGCATAGTGCACAGTGTAAAACGACTGCTGGTTTACGCAAAAGCATAGTGCACAGTGCAAAACGACTGCTGGTTTACTCAAAACCATAGTGCACAGTGCACAATGACCGTTGGTTTACGCAAAAGCTCAGTGCACAGTGCAAAACGACTGCTGGTTTACTCAAAGCCATAGTGCACAGTGCACAATGACTGTTGGTTTACGCAAAAGCATAGTGCACAGTGTAAAACGACTGCTGGTTTATGCCAAAGCATAGCGCACAGTGCAAAATGACTGCTGGTTTACGCAAAAGCACAGTGCACAGTGCAAAACGACTGCTGGTTTACGCAAAAGCACAGTGCACAGTGCAAAACGACTGTTGGTTTACGCAAAAGCTTAGTGCACAGTGTAAAACGACTGCTGGTTTTTGCCAAAGCACAGTGCACAGTGCAAAACGACTGTTGGTTTACTCAAAACCATAGTGCACAGTGCACAATGACTGTTGGTTTACGCAAAAGCATAGTGCACAGTGTAAAACGACTGCTGGTTTATGCCAAAGCATAGCGCACAGTGCAAAATGACTGCTGGTTTACGCAAAAGCACAGTGCACAGTGCAAAACGACTGCTGGTTTACGCAAAAGCACAGTGCACAGTGCAAAACGACTGCTGGTTTACGCAAAAGCATAGCGCACAGTGCAAAGCGACTGCTGGTTTACTCAAAACCATAGTGCACAGTGCACAATGACTGCTGGTTTATGCCAAAGCATAGTGCACAGTGTAAAACGACTGCTGGTTTATGCCAAAGCATAGCGCACAGTGCCAAACGGCTGTTGGTTTTTGCCAAAGCATAGCGTACAGTGCAAAACGACTGTTGGTTTATGATAAAGCACAGTGCACAGTGCAAAACGACTGTTGGTTTACTCAAAACCATAGTGCACAGTGCACAATGACTGTTGGTTTTCTCAAAACCATAGTGCACAGTGCACAATGACTGCTGGTTTATGCCAAAGCATAGTGCACAGTGTAAAACGACTGCTGGTTTATGCCAAAGCATAGCGCGCAGTGCCAAACGGCTGTTGGTTTACTCAAAACCATAGTGCACAGTGCAAAACGGCTGTTGGTTTTCTCAAAACCATAGTGCACAGTGCACAATGACTGCTGGTTTATGCCAAAGCATAGTGCACAGTGTAAAACGACTGCTGGTTTATGCCAAAGCATAGCGCACAGTGTAAAACGACTGCTGGTTTATGCCAAAGCATAGCGCACAGTGCAAAATGACTGCTGGTTTACGCAAAAGCACAGTGCACAGAGCAAAACGACTGTTGGTTATCTCAAAACCATAGTGCACAGTGCACTATGACTGCTGGTTTATGCCAAAGCACAGTGCGCAATGCAAAACGACTGCTGGTTTACTCAAAACCATAGTGCACAGTGCACAATGACCGTTGGTTTACTCAAAACCATAGTGCACAGTGCAAAACGACTGCTGGTTTACGCAAAAGCATAGTGCACAGTGTAAAACGACTGCTGGTTTACGCAAAAGCATAGCGCACAGAGTAAAACGACTGCTGGTTTTTGCCAAAGCATAGCGTACAGTGCAAAACGACTGTTGGTTTATGATAAAGCACAGTGCACAGTGCAAAACGACTGTTGGTTTACTCAAAACCATAGTGCACAGTGCACAATGACTGTTGGTTTACGCAAAAGCATAGTGCACAGTGTAAAACGACTGCTGGTTTACGCAAAAGCATAGTACACAGTGTAAAACGACTGCTGGTTTACGCAAAAGCATAGCGCACAGAGTAAAACGACTGCTGGTTTTTGCCAAAGCATAGCGTACAGTGCAAAACGACTGTTGGTTTATGATAAAGCACAGTGCACAGTGCAAAACGACTGTTGGTTTACTCAAAACCATAGTGCACAGTGCACAATTACTGTTGGTTTACGCAAAATCACAGTGCACAGTGCAAAACGACTGTTGGTTTACGCAAAAGCTTAGTGCACAGTGTAAAACGACTGCTGGTTTACGCAAAAGCATAGTTCTCAGTGTAAAACGACTGCTGGTTTACGCAAAAGCATAGCGCACAGTGCAAAACGACTGCTGGTTTACTCAAAACCATAGTGCACAGTGCACAATGACTGCTGGTTTTTGCCAAAGCATAGCGTACAGTGCAAAACGACTGTTGGTTTATGCCAAAGCACAGTGCACAGTGCAAAACGACTGTTGGTTTACGCAAAAGTACAGTGCACAGTGCAAAACGACTGCTGGTTTACTCAAAACCATAGTGCACAGTGCACAATGACTGCTGGTTTTTGCCAAAGCATAGCGTGCAGTGCAAAACGACTGTTGGTTTATGATAAAGCACAGTGCACAGTGCAAAACGACTGTTGGTTTACTCAAAACAGTGCACAATGACTGCTGGTTTATGCCAAAGCATAGTGCACAGTGCAAAAACGACTTCTGGTTTACGCAAAAGCATAGTGCACAGTGCAAAACGACTGCTGGGTTACTCAAAAGCATAGTGCACAGTGCAAAACGACTGCTGGTTTACTCAAAACCATAGTGCACAGTGCACAATGACTGTTGGTTTACGCAAAAGCATAGTGCACAGTGTAAAACGACTGCTGGTTTACGCAAAAGCAGAGTGCACAGTGCACAATGACTGCTGGTTTTTGCCAAAGAATAGTGCACAGTGTAAAACGACTGCTGGTTTATGCCAAAGCATAGCGCACAGTGCCAAACGGCTGTTGGTTTACGCCAAAGCATAGTGCACACTGTAAAACGACTGCTGGTTTACGCAAAAGCATAGTGCACAGTGCAAAACGGCTGTTGGTTTTCTCAAAACCATAGTGCACAGTGCACAATGACTGCTGGTTTATGCCAAAGCACAGTGCACAGTGCAAAACGACTGCTGGTTTACTCAAAACCATAGTGCACAGTGCACAATGACTGTTGGTTTACGCAAAAGCATAGTGCACAGTGTAAAACGACTGCTGGTTTACGCAAAAGCATAGTGCACAGTGCAAAACGGCTGTTGGTTTTCTCAAAACCATAGTGCACAGTGCACAATGACTGCTGGTTTTTGCCAAAGCACAGTGCACAGTGCAAAACGACTGCTGGTTTACTCAAAACCATAGTGCACAGTGCACAATGACTGTTGGTTTACGCAAAAGCATAGTGCACAGTGTAAAACGACTGCTGGTTTACGCAAAAGCATAGTGCACAGTGCAAAAGGACTGCTGGTTTACTCAAAACCATAGTGCACAGTGCACAATGACTGTTGGTTTACGCAAAAGCACAGTGCACAGTGCAAAACGACTGTTGGTTTACTCAAAACCATAGTGCACAGTGCACAATGACTGTTGGTTTTCTCAAAACCATAGTGCACAGTGCACTATGACTGCTGGTTTATGCCAAAGCATAGTGCACAGTGTAAAACGACTGCTGGTTTATGCCAAAGCATAGCGCACAGTGCCAAACGGCTGTTGGTTTACTCAAAACCATAGTGCACAGTGCAAAACGGCTGTTGGTTTTCTCAAAACCATAGTGCACAGTGCACAATGACTGCTGGTTTATGCCAAAGCATAGTGCACAGTGTAAAACGACTGCTGGTTTATGCCAAAGCATAGCGCACAGTGTAAAACGACTGCTGGTTTATGCCAAAGCATAGCGCACAGTGCAAAATGACTGCTGATTTACGCAAAAGCACAGTGCACAGTGCAAAACGACTGTTGGTTATCTCAAAACCATAGTGCACAGTGCACAATGACTGTTGGTTTTCTCAAAACCATAGTGCACAGTGCACAATGACTGCTGGTTTATGTCAAAGCATAGTGCACAGTGTAAAACGACTACTGGTTTATGCCAAAGCATAGCGAACAGTGCAAAACGACTGCTGGTTTACTCAAAACCATAGTGCACAGTGCACAATGACTGTTGGTTTACGCAAAAGCACAGTGCACAGTGCAAAACGACTGTTGGTTTACTCAAAACCATAGTGCACAGTGCAAAACGACTGTTGGTTTACTCAAAACCATAGTGCACAGTGCACAACGACTGTTGGTTTTCTCAAAACCATAGTGCACAGTGCACAATGACTGCTGGTTTATGCCAAAGCATAGTGCACAGTGTAAAACGACTGCTGGTTTATGCCAAAGCATAGCGCACAGTGCCAAACGGCTGTTGGTTTACGCCAAAGCATAGTGCACAATGTAAAACGACTGCTGGTTTACGCAAAAGCATAGCGCACAGTGTAAAACGACTGCTGGTTTTTGCCAAAGCATAGCGTACAGTGCAAAACGACTGTTGGTTTATGCCAAAGCACAGTGCACAGTGCAAAACGACTGTTGGTTTACTCAAAACCATAGTGCACAGTGCACAATGACTGTTGGTTTACGCAAAAGCATAGTGCACAGTGTAAAACGACTGCTGGTTTATGCCAAAGCATAGTGCACAGTGTAAAACGACTACTGGTTTATGCCAAAGCATAGCGCACAGTGCAAAACGACTGTTGGTTTACTCAAAACCATAGTGCACTATGCAAAACGACTGTTGGTTTACTCAAAACCATAGTGCACAGTGCACAATGACTGTTGGTTTTCTCAAAACCATAGTGCACAGTGCACAATGACTGCTGGTTTATGTCAAAGCATAGTGCACAGTGTAAAACGACTACTGGTTTATGCCAAAGCATAGCGCACAGTGCAAAACGACTGCTGGTTTACTCAAAACCATAGTGCACAATGCACAATGACTGTTGGTTTTCTCAAAACCATAGTGCACAGTGCACAATGACTGCTGGTTTATGTCAAAGCATAGTGCACAGTGTAAAACGACTACTGGTTTATGCCAAAGCATAGCGCACAGTGCAAAACGACTGCTGGTTTACTCAAAACCATAGTGCACAGTGCACAATGACTGCTGGTTTATGTCAAAGCATAGTGCACAGTGTAAAACGACTACTGGTTTATGCCAAAGCATAGCGCACAGTGCAAAACGACTGCTGGTTTACTCAAAACCATAGTGCACAGTGCACAATGACTGTTGGTTTTCTCAAAACCATAGTGCACAGTGCACAATGACTGCTGGTTTATGTCAAAGCATAGTGCACAGTGTAAAACGACTACTGGTTTATGCCAAAGCATAGCGCACAGTGCAAAACGACTGCTGGTTTACTCAAAACCATAGTGCACAGTGCACAATGACTGCTGGTTTATGCCAAAGCATAGCGCACAGTGTAAAACGACTGCTGGTTTTTGCCAAAGCATAGCGTACAGTGCAAAACGACTGTTGGTTTATGCCAAAGCACAGTGCACAGTGCAAAACGACTGTTGGTTTACTCAAAACCATAGTGCACAGTGCACAATGACTGTTGGTTTACGCAAAAGCATAGTGCACAGTGTAAAACGACTGCTGGTTTATGCCAAAGCATAGTGCACAGTGTAAAACGACTACTGGTTTATGCCAAAGCATAGCGCACAGTGCGAAACGACTGTTGGTTTACTCAAAACCATAGTGCACAGTGCAAAACGACTGTTGGTTTACTCAAAACCATAGTGCACAGTGCACAATGACTGTTGGTTTATGTCAAAGCATAGTGCACAGTGTAAAACGACTACTGGTTTATGCCAAAGCATAGCGCACAGTGCAAAACGACTGCTGGTTTACTCAAAACCATAGTGCGCAGTGCACAATGACCGTTGGTTTACGCAAAAGCACAGTGCACAGTGCAAAACGACTGCTGGTTTACTCAAAGCCATAGTGCACAGTGCACAATGACTGCTGGTTTTTGCCAAAGCACAGTGCACAGTGCAAAACGACTGTTGGTTTACTCAAAACCATAGTGCACAGTGCACAATGACTGTTGGTTTACGCAAAAGCATAGTGCACAGTGTAAAACGACTGCTGGTTTATGCCAAAGCATAGCGCACAGTGCAAAATGACTGCTGGTTTACGCAAAAGCACAGTGCACAGTGCAAAACGACTGCTGGTTTACGCAAAAGCATAGTGCACAGTGCAAAACGACTGCTGGTTTACGCAAAAGCATAGCGCACAGTGCAAAGCGACTGCTGGTTTACTCAAAACCATAGTGCACAGTGCACAATGACTGTTGGTTTTCTCAAAACCATAGTGCACAGTGCACAATGACTGCTGGTTTATGCCAAAGCATAGTGCACAGTGTAAAACGACTGCTGGTTTATGCCAAAGCATAGCGCACAGTGCCAAACGGCTGTTGGTTTTTGCCAAAGCATAGCGTACAGTGCAAAACGACTGTTGGTTTATGATAAAGCACAGTGCACAGTGCAAAACGACTGTTGGTTTACTCAAAACCATAGTGCACAGTGCACAATGACTGTTGGTTTTCTCAAAACCATAGTGCACAGTGCACAATGACTGCTGGTTTATGCCAAAGCATAGTGCACAGTGTAAAACGACTGCTGGTTTATGCCAAAGCATAGCGCACAGTGCCAAACGGCTGTTGGTTTACTCAAAACCATAGTGCACAGTGCAAAACGGCTGTTGGTTTTCTCAAAACCATAGTGCACAGTGCACAATGACTGCTGGTTTATGCCAAAGCATAGTGCACAGTGTAAAACGACTGCTGGTTTATGCCAAAGCATAGCGCACAGTGTAAAACGACTGCTGGTTTATGCCAAAGCATAGCGCACAGTGCAAAATGACTGCTGGTTTACGCAAAAGTACAGTGCACAGTGCAAAACGACTGTTGGTTATCTCAAAACCATAGTGCACAGTGCACAATGACTGCTGGTTTATGCCAAAGCATAGTGCGCAATGCAAAACGACTGCTGGTTTACTCAAAACCATAGTGCACAGTGCACAATGACCGTTGGTTTACTCAAAACCGTAGTGCACAGTGCACAATGACTGTTGGTTTACGCAAAAGCATAGCGCACAGTGTAAAACGACTGCTGGTTTTTGCCAAAGCATAGCGTACAGTGCAAAACGACTGTTGGTTTATGATAAAGCACAGTGCACAGTGCAAAACGACTGTTGGTTTATGATAAAGCACAGTGCACAGTGTAAAACGACTGCTGGTTTATGCCAAAGCATAGCGCACAGTGCCAAACGGCTGTTGGTTTTCTCAAAACCATAGTGCACAGTGCACAATGACTGCTGGTTTATGCCAAAGCATAGTGCACAGTGTAAAACGACTGCTGGTTTATGCCAAAGCATAGCGCACAGTGTAAAACGACTGCTGGTTTATGCCAAAGCATAGCGCACAGTGCAAAATGACTGCTGGTTTACGCAAAAGTACAGTGCACAGTGCAAAACGACTGTTGGTTATCTCAAAACCATAGTGCACAGTGCACAATGACTGCTGGTTTATGCCAAAGCACAGTGCGCAATGCAAAACGACTGCTGGTTTACTCAAAACCATAGTGCACAGTGCACAATGACTGTTGGTTTACTCAAAACCATAGTGCACAGTGCACAATGACTGTTGGTTTACTCAAAACCATAGTGCACAGTGCACAATGACTGCTGGTTTATGCCAAAGCATAGTGCACAGTGCAAAAACGACTTCTGGTTTACGCAAAAGCATAGTGCACGGTGCAAAAAGACTGCTGGTTTACGCAAAAGCATAGTGCACAGTGCAAAACGACTGCTGGTTTACTCAAAACCATAGTGCACAGTGCACAATGACTGTTGGTTTACGCAAAAGCATAGTGCACAGTGTAAAACGACTGCTGGTTTACGCAAAAGCATAGTGCACAGTGTAAAACGACTGCTGGTTTATGCCAAAGCATAGCGCACAGTGCAAAATGACTGCTGGTTTACGCAAAAGCACAGTGCATAGTGCAAAACGACTGTTGGTTTACCCAAAAGCATAGTGCACAGTGTAAAACGAGTGCTGGTTTACGCAAAAGCATAGCGCACAATGCAAAACGACTGCTGGTTTACTCAAAACCATAGTGCACAGTGCACAATGACTGCTGGTTTTTGCCAAAGCATAGCGTACAGTGCAAAACGACTGTTGGTTTATGATAAAGCACAGTGCACAGTGCGAAACGACTGTTGGTTTACTCAAAACCATAGTGCACAGTGCACAATGACTGTTGGTTTACTCAAAACCATAGTGCACAGTGCACAATGACTGTTGGCTTACTCAAAACCATAGTACACAGTGCACAATGACTGCTGGTTTATGCCAAAGCATAGTGCACAGTGCAAAAACGACTTCTGGTTTACGCAAAAGCATAGTGCACAGTGCAAAACGACTGCTGGTTTACGCAAAAGCATAGTGCATAGTGCACAGTGCAAAACGACTGCTGGTTTACTCAAAACCATAGTGCACAGTGCACAATGACTGTTGGTTTACGCAAAAGCATAGTGCACAGTGTAAAACGACTGCTGGTTTACGCAAAAGCATAGTGCACAGTGCACAATGACTGCTGGTTTTTGCCAAAGCATAGCGTACAGTGCAAAACGACTGTTGGTTTATGATAAAGCACAGTGCACAGTGCAAAATGACTGCTGGTTTACGCAAAAGCAGAGTGCACAGTGCAAAACGACTGTTGGTTTACCCAAAAGCATAGTGCACAGTGCAAAAACGACTTCTGGTTTACGCAAAAGCATAGTGCACAGTGCAAAACGACTGCTGGTTTACTCAAAACCATAGTGCACAGTGCACAATGACTGTTGGTTTACGCAAAAGCATAGTGCACAGTGTAAAACGACTGCTGGTTTACGCAAAAGCATAGCGCACAATTCAAAACGACTGCTGGTTTACTCAAAACCATAGTGCACAGTGCACAATGACTGCTGGCTTTTGCCAAAGCATAGCGTACAGTGCAAAACGACTGTTGGTTTATGATAAAGCACAGTGCACAGTGCAAAACGACTGTTGGTTTACTCAAAACCATAGTGCACAGTGCACAATGACTGTTGGTTTACTCAAAACCATAGTGCACAGTGCACAATGACTGTTGGTTTACTCAAAACCATAGTGCACAGTGCACAATGACTGTTGTTTTATGCCAAAGCACAGTGCACAGTGCAAAACGACTGTTGGTTTACTCAAAACCATAGTGCACAGTGCAAAACGACTGTTGGTTTACGCAAAAGCATAGTGCACAGTGTAAAACGACTGCTGGTTTACGCAAAAGTATAGTGCACAGTGTAAAACGACAGCTGGTTTACGCAAAAGCATAGCGCACAGTGCAAAACGACTGCTGGTTTACTCAAAACCATAGTGCACAGTGCACAATGACTGTTGGTTTACCCAAAAGCATAGTGCACAGTGTAAAACGAGTGCTGGTTTACTCAAAACCATAGTGCACAGTGCAAAACGACTGTTGGTTTACGCAAAAGCATAGTGCACAGTGTAAAACGACTGCTGGTTTACGCAAAAGTATAGTGCACAGTGTAAAACGACAGCTGGTTTACGCAAAAGCATAGCGCACAGTGCAAAACGACTGCTGGTTTACTCAAAACCATAGTGCACAGTGCACAATGACTGTTGGTTTACTCAAAACCATAGTGCACAGTGCACAATGACTGTTGGTTTACTCAAAACCATAGTGCACAGTGCACAATGACTGTTGTTTTATGCCAAAGCACAGTGCACAGTGCAAAACGACTGTTGGTTTACTCAAAACCATAGTGCACAGTGCAAAACGACTGTTGGTTTACGCAAAAGCATAGTGCACAGTGTAAAATGAATGCTGGTTTACGCAAAAGCACAGTGCACAGTGCAAAACGACTGCTGGTTTATGCCAAAGCATAGCGCACAGTGCAAAATGACTGCTGGTTTACGCAAAAGCACAGTGCACAGTGCAAAACGACTGTTGGTTTACCCAAAAGCATAGTGCACAGTGTAAAACGAGTGCTGGTTTACGCAAAAGCATAGCGCACAATGCAAAACGACTGCTGGTTTACTCAAAACCATAGTGCACAGTGTAAAACGACTGCTGGTTTATGCCAAAGCATAGCGCACAGTGCAAAATGACTGCTGGTTTACGCAAAAGCACAGTGCACAGTGCAAAAGGACTGCTGGTTTACGCAAAAGCATAGTGCACAGTGTAAAACGACTGCTGGTTTATGCCAAAGCATAGTGCACAGTGTAAAACGACTGCTGGTTTACGCAAAAGCATAGTGCACAGTGTAAAACGACAGCTGGTTTACGCAAAAGCATAGCGCACAGTGCAAAACGACTGCTGGTTTACTCAAAACCATAGTGCACAGTGCACAATGACTGTTGGTTTACCCAAAAGCATAGTGCACAGTGCAAAACGGCTGTTGGTTTACGCCAAAGCATAGTGCACAATGTAATATGACTGTTGGTTTACGCAAAAGCATAGTGCACAGTGTAAAACGACTGCTGGTTTATGCCAAAGCATAGCGCACAGTGCAAAATGACTGCTGGTTTACGCAAAAGCACAGTGCACAGTGCAAAACGACTGTTGGTTTACCCAAAAGCATAGTGCACAGTGTAAAACGAGTGCTGGTTTACGCAAAAGCATAGCGCACAATGCAAAACGACTGCTGGTTTACTCAAAACCATAGTGCACAGTGCACAATGACTGCTGGTTTTTGCCAAAGCATAGCGTACAGTGCAAAACGACTGTTGGTTTATGATAAAGCACAGTGCACAGTGCGAAACGACTGTTGGTTTACTCAAAACCATAGTGCACAGTGCACAATGACTGTTGATTTACTCAAAACCATATTGCACAGTGCACAATGACTGTTGGTTTACTCAAAACCATAGTGCACAGTGCACAATGACTGTTGGTTTACTCAAAACCATAGTGCACAGTGCAAAATGACTGCTGGTTTACGCAAAAGCACAGTGCACAGTGCAAAACGACTGCTGGTTTACGCAAAAGCATAGTGCACAGTGTAAAACGACTGCTGGTTTATGCCAAAGCATAGCGCACAGTGCAAAATGACTGCTGGTTTACGCAAAAGCACAGTGCACAGTGCAAAACGACTGTTGGTTTACCCAAAAGTATAGTGCACAGTGTAAAACGAGTGCTGGTTTACGCAAAAGCATAGCGCATAATTCAAAACGACTGCTGGTTTACTCAAAACCATAGTGCACAGTGCACAATGACTGCTGGTTTTTGCCAAAGCATAGCGTACAGTGCAAAACGACTGTTGGTTTACTCAAAACCATAGTGCACAGTGCACAATGACTGTTGGTTTACTCAAAACCATAGTGCACAGTGCACAATGACTGTTGGTTTACTCAAAACCATAGTGCACAGTGCACAATGACTGCTGGTTTATGCCAAAGCATAGTGCACAGTGCAAAAACGACTTCTGGTTTACGCAAAAGCATAGTGCACAGTGCAAAACGACTGCTGGTTTACGCAAAAGCATAGTGCACAGTGCAAAACGACTACTGGTTTACTCAAAACCATAGTGCACAGTGCACAATGACTGTTGGTTTACGCAAAAGCATAGTGCACAGTGTAAAACGACTGCTGGTTTACGCAAAAGCATAGCGCACAGTGCAAAATGACTGCTGGTTTACGCAAAAGCACAGTGCAAAACGACTGCTGGTTTACGCAAAAGAATAGTGCACAGTGTAAAACGACTGCTGGTTTATGCCAAAGCATAGCGCACAGTGCAAAATGACTGCTGGTTTACGCAAAAGCACAGTGCACAGTGCAAAACGACTGTTGGTTTACCCAAAAGCATAGTGCACAGTGTAAAACGAGTGCTGGTTTACGCAAAAGCATAGCGCACAATGCAAAACGACTGCTGGTTTACTCAAAACCATAGTGCACAGTGCACAATGACTGCTGGTTTTTGCCAAAGCATAGCGTACAGTGCAAAACGACTGTTGGTTTATGATAAAGCACAGTGCACAGTGCGAAACGACTGTTGGTTTACTCAAAACCATAGTGCACAGTGCACAATGACTGTTGGTTTACTCAAAACCATAGTGCACAGTGCACAATGACTGCTGGTTTATGCCAAAGCATAGTGCACAGTGCAAAAACGACTTCTGGTTTACGCAAAAGCATAGTGCACAGTGCAAAACGACTGCTGGTTTACGCAAAAGCTTAGTGCACAGTGCAAAACGACTGCTGGTTTACTCAAAACCATAGTGCACAGTGCACAATGACTGTTGGTTTACGCAAAAGCATAGTGCACAGTGTAAAACGACTGCTGGTTTACGCAAAAGCATAGTGCACAGTGCACAATGACTGCTGGTTTTTGCCAAAGCATAGCGTACAGTGCAAAACGACTGTTGGTTTATGATAAAGCACAGTGCACAGTGCAAAATGACTGCTGGTTTACGCAAAAGCACAGCGCACAGTGCAAAACGACTGTTGGTTTACCCAAAAGCATAGTGCACAGTGCAAAAACGACTTCTGGTTTACGCAAAAGCATAGTGCACAGTGCAAAACGACTGCTGGTTTACTCAAAACCATAGTGCACAGTGCACAATGACTGTTGGTTTACGCAAAAGCATAGTGCATAGTGCACAGTGTAAAACGACTGCTGGTTTACGCAAAAGCATAGCGCACAATTCAAAACGACTGCTGGTTTACTCAAAACCATAGTGCACAGTGCACAATGACTGCTGGTTTTTGCCAAAGCATAGCGTACAGTGCAAAACGACTGTTGGTTTATGATAAAGCACAGTGCACAGTGCACAATGACTGTTGGTTTACTCAAAACCATAGTGCACAGTGCACAATGACTGTTGGTTTACTCAAAACCATAGTGCACAGTGCAAAACGACTGTTGGTTTACGCAAAAGCATAGTGCACAGTGTAAAACGACTGCTGGTTTACGCAAAAGCATAGTGCACAGTGTAAAACGACTGCTGGTTTATGCCAAAGCATAGCGCACAGTGCAAAATGACTGTTGGTTTACTCAAAACCATAGTGCACAGTGCAAAACGACTATTGGTTTACGCAAAAGCATAGCGCACAGTGCAAAACGACTGCTGGTTTACTCAAAACCATAGTGCACAGTGCAAAACGACTATTGGTTTACGCAAAAGCATAGCGCACAGTGCAAAACGACTGCTGGTTTACTCAAAACCATAGTGCACAGTGCACAATGACTGCTGGTTTTTGCCAAAGCATAGCGCAGAGTGCAAAACGGCTGTTGGTTTACGCCAAAGCATAGTGCACAATGTAATATGACTGTTGGTTTACGCAAAAGCATAGTGCACAGTGTAAAACGACTGCTGGTTTATGCCAAAGCATAGCGCACAGTGCAAAATGACTGCTGATTTACGCAAAAGCACAGTGCACAGTGCAAAACGACTGCTGGTTTACGCAAAAGCATAGTGCACAGTGTAAAACGACTGCTGGTTTATGCCAAAGCATAGCGCACAGTGCAAAATGACTGCTGGTTTACGCAAAAGCACAGTGCACAGTGCAAAACGACTGTTGGTTTACCCAAAAGCATAGTGCACAGTGTAAAACGAGTGCTGGTTTACGCAAAAGCATAGCGCACAATGCAAAACGACTGCTGGTTTACTCAAAACCATAGTGCACAGTGCACAATGACTGCTGATTTTTGCCAAAGCATAGTGTACAGTGCAAAACGACTGTTGGTTTATGATAAAGCACAGTGCACAGTGCGAAACGACTGTTGGTTTACTCAAAACCATAGTGCACAGTGCACAATGACTGTATGTTTACTCAAAACCATAGTGCACAGTGCACAATGACTGTTGGTTTACTCAAAACCATAGTGCACAGTGCACAATGACTGCTGGTTTATGCCAAAGCATAGTGCACAGTGCAAAAACGACTTCTGGCTTACGCAAAAGCATAGTGCACAGTGCAAAACGACTGCTGGTTTACGCAAAAGCATAGTGCACAGTGCAAAACGACTGCTGGTTTACTCAAAACCATAGTGCACAGTGCACAATGACTGCTGGTTTACGCAAAAGCATAGTGCACAGTGTAAAACGACTGCTGGTTTACGCAAAAGCATAGTGCACAGTGCACAATGACTGCTGGTTTTTGCCAAAGCATAGCGTACAGTGCTAAACGACTGTTGGTTTATGATAAAGCACAGTGCACAGTGCGAAACGACTGTTGGTTTACTCAAAACCATAGTGCACAGTGCACAATGACTGTTGGTTTACTCAAAACCATAGTGCACAGTGCACAATGACTGTTGGTTTACTCAAAACCATAGTGCACAGTGCACAATGACTGTTGGTTTACTCAAAACCATAGTGCACAGTGCACAATGACTGCTGGTTTATGCCAAAGCATAGTGCACAGCGCAAAAACGACTTCTGGTTTACGCAAAAGCATAGTGCACAGTGCAAAACGACTGCTGGTTTACGCAAAAGCATAGTGCACTGTGCAAAACGACTGTTGGTTTACTCAAAACCATAGTGCACAGTGCACAATGACTGTTGGCTTACGCAAAAGCATAGTGCACAGTGTAAAATGACTGCTGGTTTACGCAAAAGCACAGTGCACAGTGCAAAACGACTGTTGGTTTACGCAAAAGCATAGTGCACAGTGTAAAACGACTGCTGGTTTACGCAAAAGCATAGTGCACAGTGTAAAACGACAGCTGGTTTACGCAAAAGCATAGCGCACAGTGCAAAACGACTGCTGGTTTACTCAAAACCATAGTGCACAGTGCAAAATGACTGCTGGTTTTTGCCAATGCATAGCGTACAGTGCAAAACGACTGTTGGTTTATGCCAAAGCACAGTGCACAGTGCAAAACGACTGTTGGTTTACTCAAAACCATAGTGCACAGTGCACAATGGCTGTTGGTTTACGCAAAAGCATAGTGCACAGTGTAAAACGACTGCTGGTTTATGCCAAAGCATAGCGCATAATGCAAAATGACTGCTGGTTTACGCAAAAGCACAGTGCACAGTGCAAAACGACTGCTGGTTTACGCAAAAGCATAGTGCACAATGTAAAACGACTGCTGGTTTATGCCAAAGCATAGCGCACAATGCAAAATGACTGCTGGTTTACGCAAAAGCACAGTGCACAGTGCAAAACGACTGTTGGTTTACCCAAAAGCATAGTGCACAGTGTAGAACGAGTGCTGGTTTACGCAAAAGCATAGCGCACAATGCAAAACGACTGCTGGTTTACTTAAAACCATAGTGCACAGTGCACAATGACTGCTGGTTTTTGCCAAAGCATAGCGTACAGTGCAAAACGACTGTTGGTTTATGCCAAAGCACAGTGCACAGTGCAAAACGACTGTTGGTTTACTCAAAACCATAGTGCATAGTGCACAATGACTGTTGGTTTACGCAAAAGCATAGTGCACAGTGTAAAACGACTGCTGGTTTTTGCCAAAGCATAGCGTACAGTGCAAAACGACTGTTGGTTTATGCCAAAGCACAGTGCACAGTGCAAAACGACTGTTGGTTTACTCAAAACCATAGTGCACAGTGCACAGCGACTGCTGGTTTATGCCAAAGCATAGTGCACAGTGTAAAACGACTGCTGGTTTATGGCAAAGCATAGCGCACAGTGCAAAACGGCTGTTGGTTTACGCCAAAGCATAGTGCACAATGTAAAACGACTGCTGGTTTACGCAAAAGCATAGCGCACAGTGTAAAACGACTGCTGGTTTATGCCAAAGCATAGCGCACAGTGCAGAATGACTGCTGGTTTATGCCAAAGCATAGTGCACAGTGTAAAACCACTGCTGGTTTATGCCAAAGCATAGCGCACACTGCAAAAAGGCTGTTGGTTTACGCCAAAGCATAGTGCACAATGTAAAAAGACTGCTGGTTTACGCAAAAGCATAGTGCACAGTGTAAAACGACTGCTGGTTTACGCAAAAGCATAGTGCACAGTGTAAAACGAGTGCTGGTTTACGCAAAAGCATAGCGCACAATGCAAAACGACTGTTGGTTTATGCCAAAGCACAGTGCACAGTGCAAACCGACTGTTGGTTTACTCAAAACCATAGTGCGCAGTGCACAGTGACTGCTGGTTTATGCCAAAGCATAGTGCACAGTGTAAAACGACTGCTGGTTTATGCCAAAGCATAGCGCACAGTGCAAAACGGCTGTTGGTTTACGCCAAAGCATAGTGCACAATGTAAAACGACTGCTGGTTTACGCAAAAGCATAGCGCACAGTGTAAAACGACTGCTGGTTTATGCCAAAGCATAGCGCACAGTGCAGAATGACTGCTGGTTTACGCAAAAGCACAGTGCACAGTGCAAAAAGACTGCTGGTTTACGCAAAAGCATAGTGCACAGTGTAAAACGACTGCTGGTTTATGCCAAAGCATAGCGCACAGTGCAAAACGGCTGTTGGTTTACGCCAAAGCATAGTGCACAATGTAAAACGACTGCTGGTTTACGCAAAAGCATAGCGCACAGTGTAAAACGACTGCTAGTTTATGCCAAAGTATAGCGCACAGTGCAACACGGCTGTTGGTTTACGCCAAAGCATAGTGCACAATGTAAAACGACTGCTGGTTTACGCAAAACCATAGCGTACAGTGCAAAACGACTGTTGGTTTATGCCAAAGCACAGTGCACAGTGCAAAGCGACTGCTGGTTTACTCAAAACCATAGTGCACAGTGCACAATGACTGTTGGTTTTCTCAAAACCATATTGCACAGTGCACAATGACTGTTGGTTTTCTCAAAACCATAGTGCACAGTGCACAATGACTGCTGGTTTATGCCAAAGCATAGTGCACAGTGTAAAACGACTGCTGGTTTATGCCAAAGCATAGCGCACAGTGCAAAACGGCTGTTGGTTTACGCCAAAGCATAGTGCACAATGTAATACGACTGCTGGTTTACGCAAAAGCATAGCGCACAGTGTAAAACGACTGCTGGTTTATGCCAAAGCATAGCGCACAGTGCACAATGACTGCTGGTTTATGCCAAAGCATAGCGCACAGTGTAAAACGACTGCTGGTTTATGCCAAAGCATAGCGCACAGTGCAAAACGGCTGTTGGTTTACGCCAAAGCATAGTGCACAATGTAAAACGACTGCTGGTTTACGCAAAAGCATAGCGCACAGTGTAAAACGACTGCTGGTTTTTGCCAAAGCATAGCGTACAGTGCAAAACGACTGTTGGTTTATGCCAAAGCACAGTGCACAGTGCAAAGCGACTGCTGGTTTACTCAAAACCATAGTGCACAGTGCACAATGACTGTTGGTTTTCTCAAAACCATAGTGCACAGTGCACAATGACTGCTGGTTTATGCCAAAGCATAGTGCACAGTGTTAAACGACTGTTGGTTTATGCCAAAGCACAGTGCACAGTGCAAAACGACTGTTGGTTTACTCAAAACCATAGTGCACAGTGCACAATGACTGTTGGTTTACGCAAAAGCATAGTGCACAGTGTAAAACGACTGCTGGTTTATGCCAAAGCATAGCGCACAGTGCAAAATTACTGCTGGTTTACGCAAAAGCACAGTGCACAGTGCAAAACGACTGCTGGTTTACGCAAAAGCATAGTGCACAGTGTAAAACGAGTGCTGGTTTACGCAAAAGCATAGCGCACAATGCAAAACGACTGCTGGTTTACTCAAAACCATAGTGCAGAGTGCACAATGACTGCTGGTTTTTGCCAAAGCATAGTGCACAGTGTAAAACGGCTGTTGGTTTATGCCAAAGCATAGCGCACAGTGCAAAACGGCTGTTGGTTTACGCCAAAGCATAGTGCACAATGTAAAACGACTGCTGGTTTACGCAAAAGCATAGCGCACAGTGTAAAACGACTGCTGGTTTATGCCAAAGCATAGCGCACAGTGCACAATGACTGCTGGTTTATGCCAAAGCATAGTGCACAGTGCACAATGACTGCTGGTTTATGCCAAAGCATAGTGCACAGTGTAAAACGGCTGTTGGTTTATGCCAAAGCACAGTGCACAGTGCAAAACGACTTTTGGTTTACTCAAAACCATAGTGCACAGTGCACAATGACTGTTGGTTTATGCAAAAGCATAGTGCACAGTGTAAAACGACTGCTGGTTTATGCCAAAGCATAGCGCACAGTGCAAAATTACTGCTGGTTTACGCAAAAGCACAGTGCACAGTGCAAAACGACTGCTGGTTTACGCAAAAGCATAGTGCACAGTGTAAAACGAGTGCTGGTTTACGCAAAAGCATAGCGCACAATGCAAAACGACTGCTGGTTTACTCAAAACCATAGTGCAGAGTGCACAATGACTGCTGGTTTTTGCCAAAGCATAGCGTACAGTGCAAAACGACTGTTGGTTTATGCCAAAGCACAGTGCACAGTGCAAAACGACTGTTGGTTTACTCAAAACCATAGTGCATAGTGCACAATGACTGTTGGTTTACGCAAAAGCATAGTGCACAGTGTAAAACAACTGCTGGTTTTTGCCAAAGCATAGCGTACAGTGCAAAACGACTGTTGGTTTATGCCAAAGCACAGTGCACAGTGCAAAACGACTGTTGGTTTACTCAAAACCATAGTGCACAGTGCACAGTGACTGCTGGTTTATGCCAAAGCATAGTGCACAGTGTAAAACGACTGCTGGTTTATGCCAAAGCATAGCGCACAGTGCGAAACGGCTGTTGGTTTACGCCAAAGCATAGTGCACAATGTAAAACGACTGCTGGTTTACGCAAAAGCATAGCGCACAGTGTAAAACGACTGCTGGTTTATGCCAAAGCATAGCGCACAGTGCAGAATGACTGCTGGTTTATGCCAAAGCATAGTGCACAGTGTAAAACGACTGCTGGTTTATGCCAAAGCATAGCGCACAGTGCAAAACGGCTGTTGGTTTACGCCAAAGCATAGTGCACAATGTAAAACGACTGCTGGTTTACGCAAAAGCATAGTGCACAGTGTAAAACGACTGCTGGTTTACGCAAAAGCATAGTGCACAGTGTAAAACGAGTGCTGGTTTACGCAAAAGCATAGCGCACAATGCAAAACGACTGCTGGTTTACTCAAAACCATAGTGCACAGTGCACAATGACTGCTGGTTTTTGCCAAAGCATAGCGTACAGTGCAAAACGACTGTTGGTTTATGCCAAAGCACAGTGCACAGTGCAAAACGACTGTTGGTTTACTCAAAACCATAGTGCACAGTGCACAGTGACTGCTGGTTTATGCCAAAGCATAGTGCACAGTGTAAAACGACTGCTGGTTTATGCCAAAGCATAGTGCACAGTGTAAAACGACTGCTGGTTTATGCCAAAGCATAGCGCACAGTGCAAAACGGCTGTTGGTTTACGCCAAAGCATAGTGCACAATGTAAAACGACTGCTGGTTTACGCAAAAACAGAGCGCACAGTGTAAAACGACTGCTGGTTTATGCCAAAGCATAGCGCACAGTGCAGAATGACTGCTGGTTTACGCAAAAGCACAGTGCACAGTGCAAAAAGACTGCTGGTTTACGCAAAAGCATAGTGCACAGTGTAAAACGACTGCTGGTTTATGCCAAAGCATAGCGCACAGTGCAAAACGGCTGTTGGTTTACGCCAAAGCATAGTGCACAATGTAAAACGACTGCTGGTTTACGCAAAAGCATAGCGCACAGTGTAAAACGACTGCTGGTTTATGCCAAAGCATAGCGCACAGTGCAAAACGGCTGTTGGTTTATGCTAAAGCACAGTGCACAGTGCAAAGCGACTGCTGGTTTACTCAAGACCATAGTGCACAGTGCACAATGACTGTTGGTTTTCTCAAAACCATAGTGCACAGTGCACAATGACTGCTGGTTTATGCCAAGGCATAGTGCACAGTGTAAAACGACTGCTGGTTTATGCCAAAGCATAGCGCACAGTGAGTGCACAATGACTGTTGGTTTTCTCAAAACCATAGTGCACAGTGCACAATGACTGCTGGTTTATGCCAAAGCATATTGCACAGTGTAAAACGACTGCTGGTTTATGCCAAAGCATAGCGCACAGTGCAAAACGGCTGTTGGTTTATGCCAAAGCATAGTGCACAATGTAAAACGACTGCTGGTTTACGCAAAAGCATAGCGCACTGTGTAAAACGACTGCTGGTTTTTGCCAAAGCATAGCGTACAGTGCAAAACGACTGTTGGTTTATGCCAAAGCACAGTGCACAGTGCAATACGACTGTTGGTTTACTCAAAACCATAGCGCACAGTGCACAATGACTGTTGGTTTTCTCAAAACCATAGTGCACAGTGCACAATGACTGCTGGTTTATGCCAAAGCATAGTGCACAGTGTAAAACGACTGCCGGTTTATGCCTAAGCATAGCGCACAGTGCAATACGGCTGTTGGTTTACGCCAAAGCATAGTGCACAGTGTAAAATGACTGCTGGTTTTCGCAAAAGCATAGCGCACAGTGTAAAACGACTGCTGGTTTATGCCAAAGCATAGTGCACAGTGTAAAACGACTGCTGGTTTAAGCAAAAGCATAGTGCACAGTGTAAAACGACTGCTGGTTTACGCAAAAGCATAGCGCACAGTGCAAAACGACTGCTGGTTTACTCAAAGCCATAGTGCACAGTGCACAATGACTGTTGGTTTTCTCAAAACCATAGTGCACAGTGCACAATGACTGCTGGTTTATGCCAAAGCATAGTGCACAGTGTAAAACGACTGCTGGTTTATGCCAAAGCATAGCGCACAGTGCAAAACGGCTGTTGGTTTACGCCAAAGAATAGTGCACAATGTAAAACGACTGCTGGTTTACGCAAAAGCATAGCGCACAGTGTAAAACGACTGCTGGTTTTTGCCAAAGCATAGCGTACAGTGCAAAACGACTGTTGGTTTATGCCAAAGCACAGTGCACAGTGCAAAACGACTGTTGGTTTACTCAAAACCATAGCGCACAGTGCACAATGACTGCTGGTTTTCTCAAAACCATAGTGCACAGTGCACAATGACTGCTGGTTTATGCCAAAGCATAGTGCACAGTGTAAAACGACTGCTGGTTTATGCCAAAGCATAGCGCACAGTGCAAAACGGCTGTTGGTTTACGCCAAAGAATAGTGCACAATGTAAAACGACTGCTGGTTTACGCAAAAGCATAGCGCACAGTGTAAAACGACTGCTGGTTTTTGCCAAAGCATAGCGTACAGTGCAAAACGACTGTTGGTTTATGCCAAAGCACAGTGCACAGTGCAAAACGACTGTTGGTTTACTCAAAACCATAGCGCACAGTGCACAATGACTGTTGGTTTTCTCAAAACCATAGTGCACAGTGCACAATGACTGCTGGTTTATGCCAAAGCATAGTGCACAGTGTAAAACGACTGCTGGTTTATGCCAAAGCATAGCGCACAGTGCAAAACGGCTGTTGGTTTACGCCAAAGAATAGTGCACAATGTAAAACGACTGCTGGTTTACGCAAAAGCATAGCGCACAGTGTAAAACGACTGCTGGTTTTTGCCAAAGCATAGCGTACAGTGCAAAACGACTGTTGGTTTATGCCAAAGCACAGTGCACAGTGCAAAACGACTGTTGGTTTACTCAAAACCATAGCGCACAGTGCAAAACGACTGTTGGTTTATGCCAAAGCACAGTGCACAGTGTAAAACGACTGCTGGTTTATGCCAAAGCATAGTGCACAGTGTAAAACGACTGCTGGTTTACGCAAAAGCATAGTGCACAGTGCAAAACGACTGCTGGTTTACTCAAAACCATAGTGCACAGTGCACAATGACTGTTGGTTTACGCAAAAGCATAGTGCACAATGTAAAACGACTGCTGCTTTACGCAAAAGCATAGCGCACAGTGTAAAACGACTGCTGGTTTATGCCAAAGCATAGCGCACAGTGCAGAATGACTGCTGGTTTACGCAAAAGCACAGTGCACAGTGCAAAACGACTGCTGGTTTACGCAAAAGCATAGTACACAGTGTAAAACGACTGCTGGTTTACGCAAAAGCATAGCGCACAGTGCAAAGCGACTGCTGGTTTACTCAAAACCATAGTGCACAGTGCACAATGACTGTTGGTTTTCTCAAAACCATAGTGCACAGTGCACAATGACTGCTGGTTTATGTCAAAGCATAGTGCACAGTGTAAAACGACTGCTGGTTTATGCCAAAGCATAGCGCACAGTGCAAAACGGCTGTTGGTTTACGCCAAAGAATAGTGCACAATGTAAAACGACTGCTGGTTTACGCAAAAGCATAGCGCACAGTGTAAAACGACTGCTGGTTTTTGCCAAAGCATAGCGTACAGTGCAAAACGACTGTTGGTTTATGCCAAAGCACAGTGCACAGTGCAAAACGACTGTTGGTTTACTCAAAACCATAGCGCACAGTGCACAATGACTGTTGGTTTTCTCAAAACCATAGTGCACAGTGCACAATGACTGCTGGTTTATGCCAAAGCATAGTGCACAGTCTAAAACGACTGCCGGTTTATGCCTAAGCATAGCGCACAGTGCAATACGGCTGTTGGTTTACGCCAAAGCATAGTGCACAGTGTAAAACGACTGCTGGTTTTCGCAAAAGCATAGTGCACAGTGCACAATGACTGCTGGTTTTTGCCAAAGCATAGCGTACAGTGCAAAACGACTTTTGGTTTATGCCAAAGCACAGTGCACAGTGCAAAACGACTGTTTTTTTACTCAAAACCATAGTGCACAGTGCACAATGACTGTTGGCTTACGCAAAAGCATAGTGCACATGTTAAAATTACTGCTGGTTTACGCAAAAGCACAGTGCACAGTGCAAAACGACTGTTGGTTTACGCAAAAGCATAGTGCACAGTGTAAAACGACTACTGGTTTACGCAAAAGCATAGTGCACAGTGTAAAACGACTGCTGGTTTATGCCAAAGCATAGCGCACAGTGCAAAATGACTGCTGGTTTACGCAAAAGCACAGTGCACAGTGCAAAACGACTGCTGGTTTACGCAAAAGCATAGTGCACAGTGTAAAACGACTGCTGGTTTATGCCAAAGCATAGTGCACAGTGTAAAACGACTGCTGGTTTACGCAAAAGCATAGTCCACAGTGCACAATGACTGCTGGTTTTTGCCAAAGCATAGCGTACAGTGCAAAACGACTGTTGGTGTATGCCAAAGCACAGTGCACAGTGCAAAACGACTCTTTTTTTACTCAAAACCATAGTGCACAGTGCACAATGACTGTTGGTTTTTGCCAAAACTTAGCGCACAGTGCAAAACGACTGTTGGTTTATGCCAAAGCACAGTGCACAGTGTAAAACAACTGCTGGTTTATGCCAAAGCATAGTGCACAGTGTAAAACGACTGCTGGTTTACGCAAAAGCATAGTGCACAGTGCACAATGACTGCTGGTTTTTGCCAAAGCATAGCGTACAGTGCAAAACGACTGTTGGTTTATGCCAAAGCACAGTGCACAGTGCAAAACGACTGTTTTTTTTACTCAAAACCATAGTGCACAGTGCACAATGACTGTTGGCTTACGCAAAAGCATAGTGCACAGTGTAAAATGACTGCTGGTTTACGCAAAAGCACAGTGCACAGTACAAAACGACTGTTGGTTTACGCAAAAGCATAGTGCACAGTGTAAAACGACTGCTGGTTTAAGCAAAAGCATAGTGCACAGTGTAAAACGACTGCTGGTGTACGCAAAAGCATAGCGCACAGTGCAAAACGACTGCTGGTTTACTCAAAGCCATAGTGCACAGTGCACAATGACTGCTGGTTTTTGCCAAAGCATAGTGCACAGTGTAAAACGACTGCTGGTTTATGCCAAAGCATAGCGCACAGTGCAAAATTACTGCTGGTTTACGCAAAAGCACATTGCACAGTGCAAAACGACTGCTGGTTTACGCAAAAGCATAGTGCACAGTGTAAAACGACTGCTGGTTTATGCCAAAGCATAGCGCACAGTGCAAAACGACTGTTGGTTTACCCAAAAGCATAGTGCACAGTGTAAAACGAGTGCTGGTTTATGCCAAAGCATAGCGCACAGTGCAAAACGGCTGTTGGTTTACGCCAAAGCATAGTGCACAATGAAAAACGACTGCTGGTTTACGCAAAAGCATAGCGCACAGTGTAAAACGACTGCTGGTTTTTGCCAAAGCATAGCGTACAGTGCAAAACGACTATTGGTTTATGCCAAAGCACAGTGCACAGTGCAAAACGACTGTTGGTTTACGCCAAAGCATAGTGCACAATGTAAAACGACTGCTGGTTTACGCAAAAGCACAGTGCACAGTGTAAAACGACTGCTGGTTTATGCCAAAGCATAGCGCACAGTGCACAATGACTGTTGGTTTTCTCAAAACCATAGTGCACAGTGCACAATGACTGCTGGTTTATGCCAAAGCATATTGCACAGTGTAAAACGACTGCTGGTTTATGCCAAAGCATAGCGCACAGTGCAAAACGGCTGTTGGTTTACGCCAAAGCATAGTGCACAATGAAAAACGACTGCTGGTTTACGCAAAAGCATAGCGCACAGTGTAAAACGACTGTTGGTGTATGCCAAAGCACAGTGCACAGTGCAAAACGACTCTTTTTTTACTCAAAACCATAGTGCACAGTGCACAATGACTGTTGGTTTTTGCCAAAACTTAGCGCACAGTGCAAAACGACTGTTGGTGTATGCCAAAGCACAGTGCACAGTGCAAAACGACTCTTTTTTTACTCAAAACCATAGTGCACAGTGCACAATGACTGTTGGTTTTTGCCAAAACTTAGCGCACAGTGCAAAACGACTGTTGGTTTATGCCAAAGCACAGTGCACAGTGTAAAACAACTGCTGGTTTATGCCAAAGCATAGTGCACAGTGTAAAACGACTGCTGGTTTACGCAAAAGCATAGTGCACAGTGCACAATGACTGCTGGTTTTTGCCAAAGCATAGCGTACAGTGCAAAACGACTGTTGGTGTATGCCAAAGCACAGTGCACAGTGCAAAACGACTCTTTTTTTACTCAAAACCATAGTGCACAGTGCACAATGACTGTTGGTTTTTGCCAAAACTTAGCGCACAGTGCAAAACGACTGTTGGTTTATGCCAAAGCACAGTGCACAGTGTAAAACAACTGCTGGTTTATGCCAAAGCATAGTGCACAGTGTAAAACGACTGCTGGTTTACGCAAAAGCATAGTGCACAGTGCACAATGACTGCTGGTTTTTGCCAAAGCATAGCGTACAGTGCAAAACGACTGTTGGTTTATGCCAAAGCACAGTGCACAGTGCAAAACGACTGTTTTTTTTACTCAAAACCATAGTGCACAGTGCACAATGACTGTTGGCTTACGCAAAAGCATAGTGCACAGTGTAAAATGACTGCTGGTTTACGCAAAAGCACAGTGCACAGTACAAAACGACTGTTGGTTTACGCAAAAGCATAGTGCACTGTGTAAAACGACTGCTGGTTTAAGCAAAAGCATAGTGCACAGTGTAAAACGACTGCTGGTGTACGCAAAAGCATAGCGCACAGTGCAAAACGACTGCTGGTTTACTCAAAGCCATAGTGCACAGTGCACAATGACTGCTGGTTTTTGCCAAAGCATAGCGCACAGTGTAAAACGACTGCTGGTTTTTGCCAAAGCATAGCGTACAGTGCAAAACGACTATTGGTTTATGCCAAAGCACAGTGCACAGTGCAAAACGACTGTTGGTTTACGCCAAAGCATAGTGCACAATGTAAAACGACTGCTGGTTTACGCAAAAGCACAGTGCACAGTGTAAAACGACTGCTGGTTTATGCCAAAGCATAGCGCACAGTGCACAATGACTGTTGGTTTTCTCAAAACCATAGTGCACAGTGCACAATGACTGCTGGTTTATGCCAAAGCATATTGCACAGTGCAAAACGACTATTGGTTTATGCCAAAGCACAGTGCACAGTGCAAAACGACTGTTGGTTTACGCCAAAGCATAGTGCACAATGTAAAACGACTGCTGGTTTACGCAAAAGCATAGAGCACAGTGTAAAACGACTGCTGGTTTTTGCCAAAGCATAGCGCACAGTGCAAAACGGCTGTTGGTTTACGACAAAGCATAGTGCACAATGTAAAACGACTGCTGGTTTACGCAAAAACAGAGCGCACAGTGTAAAACGACTGCTGGTTTATGCCAAAGCATAGCGCACAGTGTAAAACGACTGCTGGTTTATGCCAAAGCATAGCGCAAAGTGCAAAACGGCTGTTGGTTTACGACAAAGCATAGTGCACAATGTAAAACGACTGCTGGTTTACGCAAAAACAGAGCGCACAGTGTAAAACGACTGCTGGTTTATGGCAAAGCATAGCGCACAGTGCAGAATGACTGCTGGTTTACGCAAAAGCACAGTGCACAGTGCAAAAAGACTGCTGGTTTACGCAAAAGCATAGTGCACAGTGTAAAACGACTGCTGGTTTATGCCAAAGCATAGTGCACAGTGCAAAAACGACTTCTGGTTTACGCAAAGCATAGTGCACAGTGCACAATGACTGTTGGTTTTCTCAAAACCATAGTGCACAGTGCACAGTGACTGCTGGTTTATGCCAAAGCATAGTGCACAGTGTAAAACGACTGCTGGTTTATGCCAAAGCATAGCGCACAGTGCAAAACGGCTGTTGGTTTACGACAAAGCATAGTGCACAATGTAAAACGACTGCTGGTTTACGCAAAAACAGAGCGCACAGTGTAAAACGACTGCTGGTTTATGCCAAAGCATAGCGCACAGTGCAGAATGACTGCTGGTTTACGCAAAAGCACAGTGCACAGTGCAAAAAGACTGCTGGTTTACGCAAAAGCATAGTGCACAGTGTAAAACGACTGCTGGTTTATGCCAAAGCATAGCGCACAGTGCAAAACGGCTGTTGGTTTACGCCAAAGCATAGTGCACAATGTAAAACGACTGCTGGTTTACGCAAAAGCATAGCGCACAGTGTAAAACGACTGCTGGTTTATGCCAAAGCATAGCGCACAGTGCAAAACGGCTGTTGGTTTACTCCAAAGCATAGTGCACAATGTAAAACGACTGCTGGTTTACGCAAAAGCATAGCGTACAGTGCAAAACGACTGTTGGTTTATGCTAAAGCACAGTGCACAGTGCAAAGCGACTGCTGGTTTACTCAAGACCATAGTGCACAGTGCACAATGACTGTTAGTTTTCTCAAAACCATAGTGCACAGTGCACAATGACTGCTGGTTTATGCCAAGGCATAGTGCACAGTGTAAAACGACTGCTGGTTTATGCCAAAGCATAGCGCACAGTGCAAAACGGCTGTTGGTTTACGCCAAAGCATAGTGCACAATGTAAAACGACTGCTGGTTTACGCAAAAGCATAGAGCACAGTGTAAAACGACTGCTGGTTTTTGCCAAAGCATAGCGTACAGTGCAAAACGACTGTTGGTTTATGCCAAAGCACAGTGCACAGTGCAAAACGACTGTTGGTTTACTCAAAACCATAGCGCACAGTGCACAATGACTGTTGGTTTTCTCAAAACCATAGTGCACAGTACACAATGACTGCTGGTTTATGCCAAAGCATAGTGCACAGTGTAAAACGACTGCTGGTTTTCGCAAAAGCATAGCGCACAGTGTAAAACGACTGCTGGTTTTTGCCAAAACTTAGCGCACAGTGCAAAACGACTGTTGGTTTATGCCAAAGCACAGTGCACAGTGTAAAACGACTGCTGGTTTATGCCAAAGCATAGCGCACAGTGCACAATGACTGTTGGTTTTCTCAAAACCATAGTGCAAAGTGCACGATGACTGCTGGTTTATGCCAAAGCATATTGCACAGTGTAAAACGACTGCTGGTTTATGCCAAAGCATAGCGCACAGTGCAAAACGGCTGTTGGTTTACGCCAAAGCATAGAGCACAATGTAAAACGACTGCTGGTTTACGCAAAAGCATAGCGCACAGTGTAAAACGACTGCTGGTTTTTGCCAAAGCATAGCGTACAGTGCAAAACGACTGTTGGTTTATGCCAAAGCACAGTGCACAGTGCAAAACGACTGTTGGTTTACTCAAAACCATAGCGCACAGTGCACAATGACTGTTGGTTTTCTCAAAACCATAGTGCACAGTGCACAATGACTGCTGGTTTATGCCAAAGCATAGTGCGCAGTGTAAAACGACTGCCGGTTTATGCCTAAGCATAGCGCACAGTGCAATACGGCTGTTGGTTTACGCCAAAGCATAGTGCACAGTGTAAAACGACTGCTGGTTTTCGCAAAAGCATAGCGCACAGTGTAAAACGACTGCTGGTTTTTGCCAAAACTTAGCGCACAGTGCAAAACGACTGTTGGTTTATGCCAAAGCACAGTGCACAGTGTAAAGCGACTGCTGGTTTATGCCAAAGCATAGTGCACAGTGTAAAACGACTGCTGGTTTACGCAAAAGCATAGTGCACAGTGCAAAACGACTGCTGGTTTACTCAAAACCATAGTGCATAGTGCACAATGACTGTGGGTTTACGCATAAGCATAGTGCACAATGTAAAACGACTGCTGGTTTACGCAAAAGCATAGCGCACAGTGTAAAACGACTGCTGGTTTATGCCAAAGCATAGCGCACAGTGCAGAATGACTGCTGGTTTACGCAAAAGCACAGTGCACAGTGCAAAACGACTGCTGGTTAACGCAAAAGCATAGTGCACAGTGTAAAACGACTGCTGGTTTACGCAAAAGCATAACGCACAGTGTAAAACGACTGCTGGTTTTTGCCAAAACTTAGCGCACAGTGCAAAACGACTGTTGGTTTATGCCAAAGCACAGTGCACAGTGTAAAACGACTGCTGGTTTATGCCAAAGCATAGCGCACAGCGCAAAACGGCTGTTGGTTTACGCCAAAGCATAGTGCACAATGTAAAACGACTGCTGGTTTACGCAAAAGCATAGCGCACAGTGTAAAACGACTGCTGGTTTATGCCAAAGCATAGCGCACAGTGCAAAACGGCTGTTGGTTTACGCCAAAGCATAGTGCACAATATAAAACGACTGCTGGTTTACGCAAAAGCATAGCGTACAGTGCAGAATGACTGCTGGTTTACGCAAAAGCACAGTGCACAGTGCAAAACGACTGCTGGTTAACGCAAAAGCATAGTGCACAGTGTAAAACGACTGCTGGTTTACGCAAAAGCATAGTGCACAATGTAAAACGACTGCTGGTTTACGCAAAAGCATAGCGCACAGTGTAAAACGACTGCTGGTTTATGCCAAAGCATAGCGCACAGTGCAGAATGACTGCTGGTTTACGCAAAAGCACAGTGCACAGTGCAAAACGACTGCTGGTTAACGCAAAAGCATAGTGCACAGTGTAAAACGACTGCTGGTTTACGCAAAAGCATAGCGCACTGTGTAAAACGACTGCTGGTTTTTGCCAAAACTTAGCGCACAGTGCAAAACGACTGTTGGTTTATGCCAAAGCACAGTGCACAGTGTAAAACGACTGCTGGTTTTTGCCAAAACTTAGCGCACAGTGCAAAACGACTGTTGGTTTATGCCAAAGCACAGTGCACAGTGTAAAACGACTGCTGGTTTATGCCAAAGCATAGTGCACAGTGTAAAACGACTGCTGGTTTACGCAAAAGCATAGTGCACAGTGCAAAACGACTGCTGGTTTACTCAAAACCATAGTGCACAGTGCACAATGACTGTTGGTTTACGCAAAAGCATAGTGCACAATGTAAAACGACTGCTGGTTTACGCAAAAGCATAGCGCACAGTGTAAAACGACTGCTGGTTTATGCCAAAGCATAGCGCACAGTGCAGAATGACTGCTGGTTTACGCAAAAGCACAGTGCACAGTGCAAAACGACTGCTGGTTAACGCAAAAGCATAGTGCACAGTGTAAAACGACTGCTGGTTTTCGCAAAAGCATAGCGCACAGTGTAAAACGACTGCTGGTTTTTGCCAAAGCACAGTGCACAGTGCAAAACGACTGTTGGTTTATGCCAAAGCACAGTGCACAGTGTAAAACGACTGCTGGTTTATGCCAAAGCATAGTGCACAGTGTAAAACGACTGCTGGTTTAAGCAAAAGCATAGTGCACAGTGTAAAACGACTGCTGGTTTAAGCAAAAGCATAGTGCACAGTGTAAAACGACTGCTGGTTTACTCAAAGCCATAGTGCACAGTGCACAATGACTGCTGGTTTTTGCCAAAGCATAGTGCACAGTGTAAAACGACTGCTGGTTTATGCCAAAGCATAGCGCACAGTGCAAAATTACTGCTGGTTTACGCAAAAGCACATTGCACAGTGCAAAACGACTGCTGGTTTACGCAAAAGCATAGTGCACAGTGTAAAACGACTGCTGGTTTATGCCAAAGCATAGCGCACAGTGCAAAATGACTGCTGGTTTACGCAAAAGCACAGTGCACAGTGCAAAACGACTGTTGGTTTACCCAAAAGCATAGTGCACAGTGTAAAACGAGTGCTGGTTTACGCAAAAGCATAGCGCACAATGCAAAACGACTGCTGGTTTACTCAAAACCATAGTGCACAGTGCACAATGACTGCTGGTTTTTGCCAAAGCATAGCGCACAGTGCAAAACGACTGTTGGTTTACTCAAAACCATAGTGCACAGTGCACAATGACTGTTGGTTTACGCAAAAGCATAGTGCACAGTGTAAAACGACTGCTGGTTTATGCCAAAGCATAGTGCACAGTGCAAAAACGACTTCTGGTTTACGCAAAGCATAGTGCACAGTGCACAATGACTGTTGGTTTTCTCAAAACCATAGTGCACAGTGCACAATGACTGCTGGTTTATGCCAAAGCATAGTGCACAGTGTAAAACGACTGCTGGTTTTCGCAAAAGCATAGCGCACAGTGTAAAACGACTGCTGGTTTTTGCCAAAACTTAGCGCACAGTGCAAAACGACTGTTGGTTTATGCCAAAGCACAGTGCACAGTGTAAAACGACTGCTGGTTTATGCAAAAGCATAGCGCACAGTGCAAAACGGCTGTTGGTTTACGCCAAAGCATAGTGCACAATGTAAAACGACTGCTGGTTTACGCAAAAGCATAGCGCACAGTGTAAAACGACTGCTGGTTTTTGCCAAAGCATAGCGTACAGTGCAAAACGACTGTTGGTTTATGCCAAAGCACAGTGCACAGTGCAAAACGACTGTTGGTTTACTCAAAACCATAGTGCACAGTGCATAGTGACTGCTGGTTTATGCCAAAGCATAGTGCACAGTGTAAAACGACTGCTGGTTTATGCCAAAGCATAGCGCACAGTGCAAAACGGCTGTTGGTTTACGCCAAAGCATAGTGCACAATGTAAAACGACTGCTGGTTTACGCAAAAGCATAGCGTACAGTGCAAAACGACTGTTGGTTTATGCTAAAGCACAGTGCACAGTGCAAAGCGACTGCTGGTTTACTCAAGACCATAGTGCACAGTGCACAATGACTGTTGGTTTTCTCAAAACCATTGTGCACAGTGCACAATGACTGCTGGTTTATGCCAAGGCATAGTGCACAGTGTAAAACGACTGCTGGTTTATGCCAAAGCATAGCGCACAGTGCAGAATGACTGCTGGTTTACGCAAAAGCACAGTGCACAGTGCAAAAAGACTGCTGGTTTACGCAAAAGCATAGTGCACAGTGTAAAACGACTGCTGGTTTATGCCAAAGCATAGCGCACAGTGCAAAACGGCTGTTGGTTTACGCCAAAGCATAGTGCACAATGTAAAACGACTGCTGGTTTACGCAAAAGCATAGCGCACAGTGTAAAACGACTGCTGGTTTATGCCAAAGCATAGCGCACAGTGCAAAACGGCTGTTGGTTTACGCCAAAGCATAGTGCACAATGTAAAACGACTGCTGGTTTACGCAAAAGCATAGCGTACAGTGCAAAACGGCTGTTGGTTTACGCCAAAGCATAGTGCACAATGTAAAACGACTGCTGGTTTACGCAAAAGCATAGCGCACAGTGCAAAACGACTGTTGGTTTATGCTAAAGCACAGTGCACAGTGCAAAGCGACTGCTGGTTTACTCAAGACCATAGTGCACAGTGCACAATGACTGTTGGTTTTCTCAAAACCATTGTGCACAGTGCACAATGACTGCTGGTTTATGCCAAGGCATAGTGCACAGTGTAAAACGACTGCTGGTTTATGCCAAAGCATAGCGCATAGTGCAAAACGGCTGTTGGTTTACGCCAAAGCATAGTGCACAATGTAAAACGACTGCTGGTTTACGCAAAAGCATAGAGCACAGTGTAAAACGACTGCTGGTTTTTGCCAAAGCATAGCGTACAGTGCAAAACGATTGTTGGTTTACGCCAAAGCACAGTGCACAGTGCAAAACGACTGTTGGTTTACTCAAAACCATAGCGCACAGTGCACAATGACTGTTGGTTTTCTCAAAACCATAGTGCACAGTGCACAATGACTGCTGGTTTATGCCAAAGCATAGTGCACAGTGTAAAACGACTGCTGGTTTTCGCAAAAGCATAGCGCACAGTGTAAAACGACTGCTGGTTTTTGCCAAAACTTAGCGCACAGTGCAAAACGACTGTTGGTTTATGCCAAAGCACAGTGCACAGTGTAAAACGACTGCTGGTTTATGCCAAAGCATAGCGCACAGTGCACAATGACTGTTGGTTTTCTCAAAACCATAGTGCAAAGTGCACAATGACTGCTGGTTTATGCCAAAGAATATTGCACAGTGTAAAACGACTGCTGGTTTATGCCAAAGCATAGCGCACAGTGCAAAACGGCTGTTGGTTTACGCCAAAGCATAGTGCACAATGTAAAACGACTGCTGGTTTACGCAAAAGCATAGCGCACAGTGTAAAACGACTGCTGGTTTTTGCCAAAGCATAGCGTACAGTGCAAAACGACTGTTGGTTTATGCCAAAGCACAGTGCACAGTGCAAAACGACTGTTGGTTTACTCAAAACCATAGCGCACAGTGCACAATGACTGTTGGTTTTCTCAAAACCATAGTGCACAGTGCACAATGACTGCTGGTTTATGCCAAAGCATAGTGCACAGTGTAAAACGACTGCCGGTTTATGCCTAAGCATAGCGCACAGTGCAATACGGCTGTTGGTTTACGCCAAAGCATAGTGCACAGTGTAAAACGACTGCTGGTTTTCGCAAAAGCATAGCGCACAGTGTAAAACGACTGCTGGTTTTTGCCAAAACTTAGCGCACAGTGCACAATGACTGTTGGTTTATGCCAAAGCACAGTGCACAGTGTAAAACGACTGCTGGTTTATGCCAAAGCATAGTGCACAGTGTAAAACGACTGCTGGTTTACGCAAAAGCATAGTGCACAGTGCAAAACGACTGCTGGTTTACTCAAAACCATAGTGCACAGTGCACAATGACTGTTGGTTTACGCAAAAGCATAGTGCACAATGTAAAACGACTGCTGGTTTACGCAAAAGCATAGCGCACAGTGTAAAACGACTGCTGGTTTATGCCAAAGCATAGCGCACAGTGCAGAATGACTGCTGGTTTTCTCAAAACCATAGTGCACAGTGCACAATGACTGCTGGTTTATGCCAAAGCATAGTGCACAGTGTAAAACGACTGCTGGTTTATGCCAAAGCATAGCGCACAGTGCAAAACGGCTGTTGGTTTACGCCAAAGAATAGTGCACAATGTAAAACGACTGCTGGTTTACGCAAAAGCATAGCGCACAGTGTAAAACGACTGCTGGTTTTTGCCAAAGCATAGCGTACAGTGCAAAACGACTGTTGGTTTATGCCAAAGCACAGTGCACAGTGCAAAACGACTGTTGGTTTACTCAAAACCATAGCGCACAGTGCACAATGACTGTTGGTTTTCTCAAAACCATAGTGCACAGTGCACAATGACTGCTGGTTTATGCCAAAGCATAGTGCACAGTCTAAAACGACTGCCGGTTTATGCCTAAGCATAGCGCACAGTGCAATACGGCTGTTGGTTTACGCCAAAGCATAGTGCAAAGTGTAAAACGACTGCTGGTTTTCGCAAAAGCATAGTGCACAGTGCACAATGACTGCTGGTTTTTGCCAAAGCATAGCGTACAGTGCAAAACGACTGTTGGTTTATGCCAAAGCACAGTGCACAGTGCAAAACGACTGTTTTTTTACTCAAAACCATAGTGCACAGTGCACAATGACTGTTGGCTTACGCAAAAGCATAGTGCACAGTGTAAAACGACTACTGGTTTACGCAAAAGCATAGTGCACAGTGTAAAACGACTGCTGGTTTACGCAAAAGCATAGCGCACAGTGCAAAACGACTGCTGGTTTACTCAAAACCATAGTGCACAGTGCACAATGACTGCTGGTTTTTGCCAAAGCATAGTGCACAGTGTAAAACGACTGCTGGTTTATGCCAAAGCATAGCGCACAGTGCAAAATGACTGCTGGTTTACGCAAAAGCACAGTGCACAGTGCAAAACGACTGCTATTTTACGCAAAAGCATAGTGCACAGTGTAAAACGACTGCTGGTTTATGCCAAAGCATGGTGCACAGTGTAAAACGACTGCTGGTTTACGCAAAAGCATAGTCCACAGTGCACAATGACTGCTGGTTTTTGCCAAAGCATAGCGTATAGTGCAAAACGACTGTTGGTGTATGCCAAAGCACAGTGCACAGTGCAAAACGACTCTTTTTTAACTCAAAACCATAGTGCACAGTGCACAATGACTGTTGGTTTTTGCCAAAACTTAGCGCACAGTGCAAAACGACTGTTGGTTTATGCCAAAGCACAGTGCACAGTGTAAAACGACTGCTGGTTTATGCCAAAGCATAGTGCACAGTGTAAAACGACTGCTGGTTTACGCAAAAGCATAGTGCACAGTGCACAATGACTGCTGGTTTTTGCCAAAGCATAGCGTACAGTGCAAAACGACTGTTGGTTTACGCAAAAGCATAGTGCACAGTGTAAAACGACTACTGGTTTACGCAAAAGCATAGTGCACAGTGTAAAACGACTGCTGGTTTTTGCCAAAGCATAGTGCACAGTGTAAAACGACTGCTGGTTTATGCCAAAGCATAGCGCACAGTGCAAAATGACTGCTGGTTTACGCAAAAGCACAGTGCACAGTGCAAAACGACTGTTGGTTTACGCAAAAGCATAGTGCACAGTGTAAAACGACTACTGGTTTACGCAAAAGCATAGTACACAGTGTAAAACGACTGCTGGTTTACGCAAAAGCATAGCGCACAGTGCAAAACGACTGCTGGTTTACTCAAAACCATAGTGCACAGTGCACAATGACTGCTGGTTTTTGCCAAAGCATAGTGCACAGTGTAAAACGACTGCTGGTTTATGCCAAAGCATAGCGCACAGTGCAAAATGACTGCTGGTTTACGCAAAAGCACAGTGCACAGTGCAAAACGACTGCTGGTTTACGCAAAAGCATAGTGCACAGTGTAAAACGACTGCTGGTTTATGCCAAAGCATGGTGCACAGTGTAAAACGACTGCTGGTTTACGCAAAAGCATAGTCCACAGTGCACAATGACTGCTGGTTTTTGCCAAAGCATAGCGTACAGTGCAAAACGACTGTTGGTGTATGCCAAAGCACAGTGCACAGTGCAAAACGACTCTTTTTTTACTCAAAACCATAGTGCACAGTGCACAATGACTGTTGGTTTTTGCCAAAACTTAGCGCACAGTGCAAAACGACTGTCGGTTTATGCCAAAGCACAGTGCACAGTGTAAAACGACTGCTGGTTTATGCCAAAGCATAGTGCACAGTGTAAAACGACTGCTGGTTTACGCAAAAGCATAGTGCACAGTGCACAATGACTGCTGGTTTTTGCCAAAGCATAGCGTACAGTGCAAAACGACTGTTGGTTTATGCCAAAGCACAGTGCACAGTGCAAAACGACTGTTTTTTTACTCAAAACCATAGTGCACAGTGCACAATGACTGTTGGCTTACGCAAAAGCATAGTGCACAGTGTAAAATGACTGCTGGTTTACGCAAAAGCACAGTGCACAGTACAAAACGACTGTTGGTTTACGCAAAAGCATAGTGCACAGTGTAAAACGACTGCTGGTTTAAGCAAAAGCATAGTGCACAGTGTAAAACGACTGCTGGTTTACGCAAAAGCATAGCGCACAGTGCAAAACGACTGCTGGTTTACTCAAAGCCATAGTGCACAGTGCACAATGACTGCTGGTTTTTGCCAAAGCATAGTGCACAGTGTAAAACGACTGCTGGTTTACGCAAAAGCATAGTGCACAGTGCACAATGACTGCTGGTTTATGCCAAAGCATAGCGCACAGTGTAAAACGACTGCTGGTTTTTGCCAAAGCATAGCGTACAGTGCAAAACGACTGTTGGTTTATGATAAAGCACAGTGCACAGTGCAAAACGACTGTTGGTTTACTCAAAACCATAGTGCACAGTGCACAATGACTGTTGGTTTACTCAAAACCATAGTGCACAGTGCACAATGACTGTTGGTTTACTCAAAACCATAGTGCACAGTGCACAATGACTGTTGGTTTACGCAAAAGCATAGTGCACAGTGTAAAACGACTGCTGGTTTACGCAAAAGCATAGTGCACAGTGCAAAACGACTGCTGGTTTACTCAAAACCATAGTGCACAGTGCACAATGACTGTTGGTTTACGCAAAAGCACAGTGCACAGTGCAAAACGACTGTTGGTTTACTCAAAACCATAGTGCACAGTGCACAATGACTGTTGGTTTTCTCAAAACCATAGTGCACAGTGCACTATGACTGCTGGTTTATGCCAAAGCATAGTGCACAGTGTAAAACGACTGCTGGTTTATGCCAAAGCATAGCGCACAGTGCAAAACGGCTGTTGGTTTACTCAAAACCATAGTGCACAGTGCAAAACGGCTGTTGGTTTTCTCAAAACCATAGTGCACAGTGCACAATGACTGCTGGTTTATGCCAAAGCATAGTGCACAGTGTAAAACGACTGCTGGTTTATGCCAAAGCATAGCGCACAGTGCAAAATGACTGCTGGTTTACGCAAAAGCACAGTGCACAGTGCAAAACGACTGTTGGTTATCTCAAAACCATAGTGCACAGTGCACAATGACTGCTGGTTTATGCCAAAGCACAGTGCGCAATGCAAAACGACTGCTGGTTTACTCAAAACCATAGTGCACAGTGCACAATGACTGTTGGTTTTCTCAAAACCATAGTGCACAGTGCACAATGACTGCTGGTTTATGTCAAAGCATAGTGCACAGTGTAAAACGACTACTGGTTTATGCCAAAGCATAGCGCACAGTGCAAAACGACTGCTGGTTTACTCAAAACCATAGTGCACAGTGCACAATGACTGTTGGTTTACGCAAAAGCACAGTGCACAGTGCAAAACGACTGTTGGTTTACTCAAAACCATAGTGCACAGTGCAAAACGACTGTTGGTTTACTCAAAACCATAGTGCACAGTGCACAACGACTGTTGGTTTTCTCAAAACCATAGTGCACAGTGCACAATGACTGCTGGTTTATGCCAAAGCATAGTGCACAGTGTAAAACGACTGCTGGTTTATGCCAAAGCATAGCGCACAGTGCCAAACGGCTGTTGGTTTACGCCAAAGCATAGTGCACAATGTAAAACGACTGTTGGTTTACGCAAAAGCACAGTGCACAGTGCAAAACGACTGTTGGTTTACTCAAAACCATAGTGCACAGTGCAAAACGACTGTTGGTTTACTCAAAACCATAGTGCACAGTGCACAACGACTGTTGGTTTTCTCAAAACCATAGTGCACAGTGCACAATGACTGCTGTTTTATGCCAAAGCATAGTGCACAGTGTAAAACGACTGCTGGTTTATGCCAAAGCATAGCGCACAGTGCCAAACGGCTGTTGGTTTACGCCAAAGCATAGTGCACAATGTAAAACGACTGCTGGTTTACGCAAAAGCATAGCGTACAGTGCAAAACGACTGTTGGTTTATGCCAAAGCACAGTGCACAGTGCAAAACGACTGTTGGTTTACTCAAAACCATAGTGCACAGTGCACAATGACTGTTGGTTTACGCAAAAGCATAGCGCACAGTGTAAAACGACTGCTGGTTTTTGCCAAAGCATAGCGTACAGTGCAAAACGACTGTTGGTTTATGATAAAGCACAGTGCACAGTGCAAAACGACTGTTGGTTTACTCAAAACCATAGTGCACAGTGCACAACGACTGTTGGTTTTCTCAAAACCATAGTGCACAGTGCACAACGACTGTTGGTTTTCTCAAAACCATAGTGCACAGTGCACAATGACTGCTGGTTTATGCCAAAGCATAGTGCACAGTGTAAAACGACTGCTGGTTTATGCCAAAGCATAGCGCACAGTGCCAAACGGCTGTTGGTTTACGCCAAAGCATAGTGCACAATGGAAAACGACTGCTGGTTTATGCCAAAGCATAGTGCACAGTGTAAAACGACTACTGGTTTATGCCAAAGCATAGCGCACAGTGCAAAACGACTGTTGGTTTACTCAAAACCATAGTGCACAGTGCAAAACGACTGTTGGTTTACTCAAAACCATAGTGCACAGTGCACAATGACTGTTGGTTTTCTCAAAACCATAGTGCACAGTGCACAATGACTGCTGGTTTATGTCAAAGCATAGTGCACAGTGTAAAACGACTACTGTTTTATGCCAAAGCATAGCGCACAGTGCAAAACGACTGCTGGTTTACTCAAAACCATAGTGCACAGTGCACAATGACTGTTGGTTTTCTCAAAACCATAGTGCACAGTGCACAATGACTGCTGGTTTATGCCAAAGCATAGCGCACAGTGCCAAACGGCTGTTGGTTTACGCCAAAGCATAGTGCACAATGTAAAACGACTGCTGGTTTACGCAAAAGCATAGCGCACAGTGTAAAACGACTGCTGGTTTATGCCAAAGCATAGCGCACAGTGCAAAACGACTGTTGGTTTATGCCAAAGCATAGTGCACAGTGTAAAACGACTGCTGGTTTATGCCAAAGCATAGCGCACAGTGCCAAACGGCTGTTGGTTTACGCCAAAGCATAGTGCACAATGTAAAACGACTGCTGGTTTACGCAAAAGCATAGCGCACAGTGTAAAACGACTGCTGGTTTATGCCAAAGCATAGCGCACAGTGCAAAACGACTGCTGGTTTACTCAAAACCATAGTGCACAGTGCACAATGACTGCTGGTTTATGCCAAAGCATAGTGCACAGTGTAAAACGACTGTTGGTTTACTCAAAACCATAGTGCACAGTGCACAACGACTGTTGGTTTTCTCAAAACCATAGTGCACAGTGCACAATGACTGCTGGTTTATGCCAAAGCATAGTGCACAGTGTAAAACGACTGCTGGTTTATGCCAAAGCATAGCGCACAGTGCCAAACGGCTGTTGGTTTACGCCAAAGCATAGTGCACAATGTGAAACGACTGCTGGTTTACGCAAAAGCATAGCGCACAGTGTAAAACGACTGCTGGTTTATGCCAAAGCATAGCGCACAGTGCAAAACGACTGCTGGTTTACTCAAAACCATAGTGCACAGTGCACAATGACTGCTGGTTTATGCCAAAGCATAGTGCACAGTGTAAAACGACTGTTGGTTTACTCAAACCATAGTGCACAGTGCACAACGACTGTTGGTTTTTCAAAACCATAGTGCACAGTGCACAATGACTGCTGGTTTATGCCAAAGCATAGTGCACAGTGTAAAACGACTGCTGGTTTATGCCAAAGCATAGCGCACAGTGCCAAACGGCTGTTGGTTTACGCCAAAGCATAGTGCACAATGTAAAACGACTGCTGGTTTACGCAAAAGCATAGCGCACAGTGTAAAACGACTGCTGGTTTTTGCCAAAGCATAGCGTACAGTGCAAAACGACTGTTGGTTTATGCCAAAGCACAGTGCACAGTGCAAAACGACTGTTGGTTTACTCAAAACTATAGTGCACATTGCACAATGACTGTTGGTTTACGCAAAAGCATAGTGCACAGTGTAAAACGACTGCTGGTTTACGCCAAAGCATAGCGCACAGTGCAAAATGACTGCTGGTTTACGCAAAAGCACAGTGCACAGTGCAAAACGACTGCTGGTTTACTCAAAACCATAGTGCACAGTGCACAATGACTGCTGGTTTTTGCCAAAGCATGGTGCACAGTGCAAAACGACTGCTGGTTTACTCAAAACCATAGTGCACAGTGCACAATGACTGTTGGTTTACGCAAAAGCATAGTGCACAGTGTAAAACGACTGCTGGTTTACGCAAAAGCATAGTGCACAGTGCAAAACGACTGCTGGTTTACTCAAAACCATAGTGCACAGTGCACAATGACCGTTGGTTTACGCAAAAGCACAGTGCACAGTGCAAAACGACTGCTGGTTTACTCAAAGCCATAGTGCACAGTGCACAATGACTGCTGGTTTTTGCCAAAGCACAGTGCACAGTGCAAAACGACTGTTGGTTTACTCAAAACCATAGTGCACAGTGCACAATGACTGTTGGTTTACGCAAAAGCATAGTGCACAGTGTAAAACGACTGCTGGTTTATGCCAAAGCATAGCGCACAGTGCAAAATGACTGCTGGTTTACGCAAAAGCACAGTGCACAGTGCAAAACGACTGCTGGTTTACGCAAAAGCATAGTGCACAGTGCAAAACGACTGCTGGTTTACGCAAAAGCATAGCGCACAGTGCAAAGCGACTGCTGGTTTACTCAAAACCATAGTGCACAGTGCACAATGACTGTTGGTTTTCTCAAAACCATAGTGCACAGTGCACAATGACTGCTGGTTTATGCCAAATCATAGTGCACAGTGTAAAATGACTGCTGGTTTATGCCAAAGCATAGCGCACAGTGCCAAACGGCTGTTGGTTTTTGCCAAAGCATAGCGTACAGTGCAAAACGACTGTTGGTTTATGATAAAGCACAGTGCACAGTGCAAAACGACTGTTGGTTTACTCAAAACCATAGTGCACAGTGCACAATGACTGTTGGTTTTCTCAAAACCATAGTGCACAGTGCACAATGACTGCTGGTTTATGCCAAAGCATAGTGCACAGTGTAAAACGACTGCTGGTTTATGCCAAAGCATAGCGCGCAGTGCCAAACGGCTGTTGGTTTACTCAAAACCATAGTGCACAGTGCAAAACGGCTGTTGGTTTTCTCAAAACCATAGTGCACAGTGCACAATGACTGCTGGTTTATGCCAAAGCATAGTGCACAGTGTAAAACGACTGCTGGTTTATGCCAAAGCATAGCGCACAGTGTAAAACGACTGCTGGTTTATGCCAAAGCATAGCGCACAGTGCAAAATGACTGCTGGTTTACGCAAAAGCACAGTGCACAGAGCAAAACGACTGTTGGTTATCTCAAAACCATAGTGCACAGTGCACTATGACTGCTGGTTTATGCCAAAGCACAGTGCGCAATGCAAAACGACTGCTGGTTTACTCAAAACCATAGTGCACAGTGCACAATGACCGTTGGTTTACTCAAAACCATAGTGCACAGTGCACAATGACTGTTGGTTTACGCAAAAGCATAGCGCACAGTGTAAAACGACTGCTGGTTTTTGCCAAAGCATAGCGTACAGTGCAAAACGACTGTTGGTTTATGATAAAGCACAGTGCACAGTGCAAAACGACTGTTGGTTTACTCAAAACCATAGTGTACAATGCACAATGACTGTTGGTTTACGCAAAATCACAGTGCACAGTGCAAAACGACTGCTGGTTTACGCAAAAGCATAGTGCACAGTGTAAAACGACTGCTGGTTTACGCAAAAGCATAGCGCACAGAGTAAAACGACTGCTGGTTTTTGCCAAAGCATAGCGTACAGTGCAAAACGACTGTTGGTTTATGATAAAGCACAGTGCACAGTGCAAAACGACTGTTGGTTTACTCAAAACCATAGTGCACAGTGCACAATGACTGTTGGTTTACGCAAAAGCATAGTGCACAGTGTAAAACGACTGCTGGTTTACGCAAAAGCATAGTGCACAGTGTAAAACGACTGCTGGTTTACGCAAAAGCATAGCGCACAGAGTAAAACGACTGCTGGTTTTTGCCAAAGCATAGCGTACAGTGCAAAACGACTGTTGGTTTATGATAAAGCACAGTGCACAGTGCAAAACGACTGTTGGTTTACTCAAAACCATAGTGCACAGTGCACAATGACTGTTGGTTTACGCAAAATCACAGTGCACAGTGCAAAACGACTGTTGGTTTACGCAAAAGCTTAGTGCACAGTGTAAAACGACTGCTGGTTTACGCAAAAGCATAGTTCTCAGTGTAAAACGACTGCTGGTTTACGCAAAAGCATAGCGCACAGTGCAAAACGACTGCTGGTTTACTCAAAACCATAGTGCACAGTGCACAATGACTGCTGGTTTTTGCCAAAGCATAGCGTACAGTGCAAAACGACTGTTGGTTTATGCCAAAGCACAGTGCACAGTGCAAAACGACTGTTGGTTTACGCAAAAGTACAGTGCACAGTGCAAAACGACTGCTGGTTTACTCAAAACCATAGTGCACAGTGCACAATGACTGCTGGTTTTTGCCAAAGCATAGCGTGCAGTGCAAAACGACTGTTGGTTTATGATAAAGCACAGTGCACAGTGCAAAACGACTGTTGGTTTACTCAAAACAGTGCACAATGACTGCTGGTTTATGCCAAAGCATAGTGCACAGTGCAAAAACGACTTCTGGTTTACGCAAAGGCATAGTGCACAGTGCAAAACGACTGCTGGGTTACTCAAAAGCATAGTGCACAGTGCAAAACGACTGCTGGTTTACTCAAAACCATAGTGCACAGTGCACAATGACTGTTGGTTTACGCAAAAGTACAGTGCACAGTGCAAAACGACTGCTGGTTTACTCAAAACCATAGTGCACAGTGCACAATGACTGCTGGTTTTTGCCAAAGCATAGCGTGCAGTGCAAAACGACTGTTGGTTTATGATAAAGCACAGTGCACAGTGCAAAACGACTGTTGGTTTACTCAAAACAGTGCACAATGACTGCTGGTTTTTGCCAAAGAATAGTGCACAGTGTAAAACGACTGCTGGTTTATGCCAAAGCATAGCGCACAGTGCCAAACGGCTGTTGGTTTACGCCAAAGCATAGTGCACACTGTAAAACGACTGCTGGTTTACGCAAAAGCATAGCGCACAGTGTAAAACGACTGCTGGTTTTTGCCAAAGCATAGCGTACAGTGCAAAACGACTGTTGGTTTATGATAAAGCACAGTGCACAGTGCAAAACGACTGTTGGTTTACTCAAAACCATAGTGCACAGTGCACAATGACTGTTGGTTTTCTCAAAACCATAGTGCACAGTGCACAATGACTGCTGGTTTATGCCAAAGCATAGTGCACAGTGTAAAACGACTGCTGGTTTATGCCAAAGCATAGCGCACAGTGCCAAACGGCTGTTGGTTTACGCCAAAGCATAGCGCACAATGTAAAACGACTGCTGGTTTACGCAAAAGCATAGCGCACAGTGTAAAACGACTGCTGGTTTTTGCCAAAGCATAGCGTACAGTGCAAAACGACTGTTGGTTTATGATAAAGCACAGTGCACAGTGCAAAACGACTGTTGGTTTACTCAAAACCATAGTGCACAGTGCACAATGACTGTTGGTTTACACAAAACCATAGTGCACAGTGCACAATGACTGTTTGTTTACGCAAAAGCATAGTGCACAGTGTAAAACGACTGCTGGTTTACGCAAAAGCATAGTGCACAGTGCAAAACGACTGCTGGTTTACTCAAAACCATAGTGCACAGTGCACAATGACTGTTGGTTTACGCAAAAGCACAGTGCACAGTGCAAAACGACTGCTGGTTTACTCAAAACCATAGTGCACAGTGCACAATGACTGCTGGTTTTTGCCAAAGCACAGTGCACAGTGCAAAACGACTGCTGGTTTACTCAAAACCATAGTGCACAGTGCACAATGACTGTTGGTTTACGCAAAAGCATAGTGCACAGTGTAAAACGACTGCTGGTTTACGCAAAAGCATAGTGCACAGTGCAAAACGACTGCTGGTTTACTCAAAACCATAGTGCACAGTGCACAATGACTGTTGGTTTACGCAAAAGCACAGTGCACAGTGCAAAACGACTGTTGGTTTACTCAAAACCATAGTGCACAGTGCACAATGACTGTTGGTTTTCTCAAAACCATAGTGCACAGTGCACTATGACTGCTGGTTTATGCCAAAGCATAGTGCACAGTGTAAAACGACTGCTGGTTTATGCCAAAGCATAGCGCACAGTGCCAAACGGCTGTTGGTTTACTCAAAACCATAGTGCACAGTGCAAAACGGCTGTTGGTTTTCTCAAAACCATAGTGCACAGTGCACAATGACTGCTGGTTTATGCCAAAGCATAGTGCACAGTGTAAAACGACTGCTGGTTTATGCCAAAGCATAGCGCACAGTGTAAAACGACTGCTGGTTTATGCCAAAGCATAGCGCACAGTGCAAAATGACTGCTGATTTACGCAAAAGCACAGTGCACAGTGCAAAACGACTGTTGGTTATCTCAAAACCATAGTGCACAGTGCACAATGACTGTTGGTTTTCTCAAAACCATAGTGCACAGTGCACAATGACTGTTTGTTTACGCAAAAGCATAGTGCACAGTGTAAAACGACTGCTGGTTTACGCAAAAGCATAGTGCACAGTGCAAAACGACTGCTGGTTTACTCAAAACCATAGTGCACAGTGCACAATGACTGCTGGTTTTTGCCAAAGCACAGTGCACAGTGCAAAACGACTGCTGGTTTACTCAAAACCATAGTGCACAGTGCACAATGACTGTTGGTTTACGCAAAAGCATAGTGCACAGTGTAAAACGACTGCTGGTTTACGCAAAAGCATAGTGCACAGTGCAAAACGACTGCTGGTTTACTCAAAACCATAGTGCACAGTGCACAATGACTGTTGGTTTACGCAAAAGCACAGTGCACAGTGCAAAACGACTGTTGGTTTACTCAAAACCATAGTGCACAGTGCACAATGACTGTTGGTTTTCTCAAAACCATAGTGCACAGTGCACTATGACTGCTGGTTTATGCCAAAGCATAGTGCACAGTGTAAAACGACTGCTGGTTTATGCCAAAGCAGAGCGCACAGTGCCAAACGGCTGTTGGTTTACTCAAAACCATAGTGCACAGTGCAAAACGGCTGTTGGTTTTCTCAAAACCATAGTGCACAGTGCACAATGACTGCTGGTTTATGCCAAAGCATAGTGCACAGTGTAAAACGACTGCTGGTTTATGCCAAAGCATAGCGCACAGTGTAAAACGACTGCTGGTTTATGCCAAAGCATAGCGCACAGTGCAAAATGACTGCTGATTTACGCAAAAGCACAGTGCACAGTGCAAAACGACTGTTGGTTATCTCAAAACCATAGTGCACAGTGCACAATGACTGTTGGTTTTCTCAAAACCATAGTGCACAGTGCACAATGACTGCTGGTTTATGTCAAAGCATAGTGCACAGTGTAAAACGACTACTGGTTTATGCCAAAGCATAGCGAACAGTGCAAAACGACTGCTGGTTTACTCAAAACCATAGTGCACAGTGCACAATGACTGTTGGTTTACGCAAAAGCACAGTGCACAGTGCAAAACGACTGTTGGTTATCTCAAAACCATAGTGCACAGTGCACAATGACTGTTGGTTTTCTCAAAACCATAGTGCACAGTGCACAATGACTGCTGGTTTATGTCAAAGCATAGTGCACAGTGTAAAACGACTACTGGTTTATGCCAAAGCATAGCGAACAGTGCAAAACGACTGTTGGTTTACTCAAAACCATAGTGCACAGTGCAAAACGACTGTTGGTTTACTCAAAACCATAGTGCACAGTGCACAACGACTGTTGGTTTTCTCAAAACCATAGTGCACAGTGCACAATGACTGCTGGTTTATGCCAAAGCATAGTGCACAGTGTAAAACGACTGCTGGTTTATGCCAAAGCATAGCGCACAGTGCCAAACGGCTGTTGGTTTACGCCAAAGCATAGTGCACAATGTAAAACGACTGCTGGTTTACGCAAAAGCATAGCGCGCAGTGTAAAACGACTGCTGGTTTTTGCCAAAGCATAGCGTACAGTGCAAAACGACTGCTGGTTTATGCCAAAGCACAGTGCACAGTGCAAAACGACTGTTGGTTTACTCAAAACCATAGTGCACAGTGCACAATGACTGTTGGTTTACGCAAAAGCATAGTGCACAGTGTAAAACGACTGCTGGTTTATGCCAAAGCATAGTGCACAGTGTAAAACGACTACTGGTTTATGCCAAAGCATAGCGCACAGTGCAAAACGACTGTTGGTTTACTCAAAACCATAGTGCACAGTGCAAAACGACTGCTGGTTTACTCAAAACCATAGTGCACAGTGCACAATGACTGTTGGTTTTCTCAAAACCATAGTGCACAGTGCACAATGACTGCTGGTTTATGTCAAAGCATAGTGCACAGTGTAAAACGACTACTGGTTTATGCCAAAGCATAGCGCACAGTGCAAAACGACTGCTGGTTTACTCAAAACCATAGTGCACAGTGCACAATGACTGTTGGTTTTCTCAAAACCATAGTGCACAGTGCACAATGACTGCTGGTTTATGTCAAAGCATAGTGCACAGTGTAAAACGACTACTGGTTTATGCCAAAGCATAGCGCACAGTGCAAAACGACTGCTGGTTTACTCAAAACCATAGTGCACAGTGCACAATGACTGCTGGTTTATGTCAAAGCATAGTGCACAGTGTAAAACGACTACTGGTTTATGCCAAAGCATAGCGCATAGTGCAAAACGACTGCTGGTTTACTCAAAACCATAGTGCACAGTGCACAATGACTGTTGGTTTTCTCAAAACCATAGTGCACAGTGCACAATGACTGCTGGTTTATGTCAAAGCATAGTGCACAGTGTAAAACGACTACTGGTTTATGCCAAAGCATAGCGCACAGTGCAAAACGACTGCTGGTTTACTCAAAACCATAGTGCACAGTGCACAATGACTGCTATTTTATGCCAAAGCATAGCGCACAGTGTAAAACGACTGCTGGTTTTTGCCAAAGCATAGCGTACAGTGCAAAACGACTGTTGGTTTATGCCAAAGCATAGTGCACAGTGCAAAACGACTGTTGGTTTACTCAAAACCATAGTGCACAGTGCACAATGACTGTTGGTTTACGCAAAAGCATAGTGCACAGTGTAAAACGACTGCTGGTTTATGCCAAAGCATAGTGCACAGTGTAAAACGACTACTGGTTTATGCCAAAGCATAGCGCACAGTGCAAAACGACTGTTGGTTTACTCAAAACCATAGTGCACAGTGCAAAACGACTGTTGGTTTACTCAAAACCATAGTGCACAGTGCACAATGACTGTTGGTTTTCTCAAAACCATAGTGCACAGTGCACAATGACTGCTGGTTTATGTCAAAGCATAGTGCACAGTGTAAAACGACTACTGGTTTATGCCAAAGCATAGCGCACAGTGCAAAACGACTGCTGGTTTACTCAAAACCATAGTGCGCAGTGCACAATGACCGTTGGTTTACGCAAAAGCACAGTGCACAGTGCAAAACGACTGCTGGTTTACTCAAAGCCATAGTGCACAGTGCACAATGACTGCTGGTTTTTGCCAAAGCACAGTGCACAGTGCAAAACGACTGTTGGTTTACTCAAAACCATAGTGCACAGTGCACAATGACTGTTGGTTTACGCAAAAGCATAGTGCACAGTGTAAAACGACTGCTGGTTTATGCCAAAGCATAGCGCACAGTGCAAAATGACTGCTGGTTTACGCAAAAGCACAGTGCACAGTGCAAAACGACTGCTGGTTTACGCAAAAGCATAGTGCACAGTGCAAAACGACTGCTGGGTTACGCAAAAGCATAGCGCACAGTGCAAAGCGACTGCTGGTTTACTCAAAACCATAGTGCACAGTGCACAATGACTGTTGGTTTTCTCAAAACCATAGTGCACAGTGCACAATGACTGCTGGTTTATGCCAAAGCATAGTGCACAGTGTAAAACGACTGCTGGTTTATGCCAAAGCATAGCGCACAGTGCCAAACGGCTGTTGGTTTTTGCCAAAGCATAGCGTACAGTGCAAAACGACTGTTGGTTTATGATAAAGCACAGTGCACAGTGCAAAACGACTGTTGGTTTACTCAAAACCATAGTGCACAGTGCACAATGACTGTTGGTTTTCTCAAAACCATAGTGCACAGTGCACAATGACTGCTGGTTTATGCCAAAGCATAGTGCACAGTGTAAAACGACTGCTGGTTTATGCCAAAGCATAGCGCACAGTGCCAAACGGCTGTTGGTTTACTCAAAACCATAGTGCACAGTGCAAAACGGCTGTTGGTTTTCTCAAAACCATAGTGCACAGTGCACAATGACTGCTGGTTTATGCCAAAGCATAGTGCACAGTGTAAAACGACTGCTGGTTTATGCCAAAGCATAGCGCACAGTGTAAAACGACTGCTGGTTTATGCCAAAGCATAGCGCACAGTGCAAAATGACTGCTGGTTTACGCAAAAGCACAGTGCACAGTGCAAAACGACTGTTGGTTATCTCAAAACCATAGTGCACAGTGCACAATGACTGCTGGTTTATGCCAAAGCACAGTGCGCAATGCAAAACGACTGCTGGTTTACTCAAAACCATAGTGCACAGTGCACAATGACCGTTGGTTTACTCAAAACCGTAGTGCACAGTGCACAATGACTGTTGGTTTACGCAAAAGCATAGCGCACAGTGTAAAACGACTGCTGGTTTTTGCCAAAGCATAGCGTACAGTGCAAAACGACTGTTGGTTTATGATAAAGCACAGTGCACAGTGCAAAACGACTGTTGGTTTACTCAAAACCATAGTGCACAGTGCACAATGACTGTTGGTTTACTCAAAACCATAGTGCACAGTGCACAATGACTGTTGGTTTACTCAAAACTATAGTGCACAGTGCACAATGACTGCTGGTTTATGCCAAAGCATAGTGCGCAGTGCAAAAACGACTGCTGGTTTACGCAAAAGCATAGTGCACGGTGCAAAACGACTGCTGGTTTACGCAAAAGCATAGTGCACAGTGCAAAACGACTGCTGGTTTACTCAAAACCATAGTGCACAGTGCACAATGATTGTTGGTTTACGCAAAAGCATAGTGCACAGTGTAAAACGACTGCTGGTTTACGCAAAAGCATAGTGCACAGTGTAAAACGACTGCTGGTTTATGCCAAAGCATAGCGCACAGTGCAAAATGACTGCTGGTTTACGCAAAAGCACAGTGCACAGTGCAAAACGACTGTTGGTTTACCCAAAAGCATAGTGCACAGTGTAAAACGAGTGCTGGTTTACGCAAAAGCATAGCGCACAATGCAAAACGACTGCTGGTTTACTCAAAACCATAGTGCACAGTGCACAATGACTGCTGGTTTTTGCCAAAGCATAGCGTACAGTGCAAAACGACTGTTGGTTTATGATAAAGCACAGTGCACAGTGCGAAACGACTGTTGGTTTACTCAAAACCATAGTGCACAGTGCACAATGACTGTTGGTTTACTCAAAACCATAGTGCACAGTGCACAATGACTGTTGGCTTACTCAAAACCATAGTGCACAGTGCACAATGACTGCTGGTTTTTGCCAAAGCATAGCGTACAGTGCAAAACGACTGTTGGTTTATGATAAAGCACAGTGCACAGTGCAAAATGACTGCTGGTTTACGCAAAAGCACAGTGCACAGTGCAAAACGACTGTTGGTTTACCCAAAAGCATAGTGCACAGTGCAAAAACGACTTCTGGTTTACGCAAAAGCATAGTGCACAGTGCAAAACGACTGCTGGTTTACTCAAAACCATAGTGCACAGTGCACAATGACTGTTGGTTTACGCAAAAGCATAGTGCACAGTGTAAAACGACTGCTGGTTTACGCAAAAGCATAGCGCACAATTCAAAACGACTGCTGGTTTACTCAAAACCATAGTGCACAGTGCACAATGACTGCTGGTTTTTGCCAAAGCATAGCGTACAGTGCAAAACGACTGTTGGTTTATGATAAAGCACAGTGCACAGTGCAAAACGACTGTTGGTTTACTCAAAACCATAGTGCACAGTGCACAATGACTGTTGGTTTACGCAAAAGCATAGTGCACAGTGTAAAACGACTGCTGGTTTACGCAAAAGCATAGTGCACAGTGCACAATGACTGCTGGTTTTTGCCAAAGCATAGCGTACAGTGCAAAACGACTGTTGGTTTATGATAAAGCACAGTGCACAGTGCAAAATGACTGCTGGTTTACGCAAAAGCACAGTGCACAGTGCAAAACGACTGTTGGTTTACCCAAAAGCATAGTGCACAGTGCAAAAACGACTTCTGGTTTACGCAAAAGCATAGTGCACAGTGCAAAACGACTGCTGGTTTACTCAAAACCATAGTGCACAGTGCACAATGACTGTTGGTTTACGCAAAAGCATAGTGCACAGTGTAAAACGACTGCTGGTTTACGCAAAAGCATAGCGCACAATTCAAAACGACTGCTGGTTTACTCAAAACCATAGTGCACAGTGCACAATGACTGCTGGTTTTTGCCAAAGCATAGCGTACAGTGCAAAACGACTGTTGGTTTATGATAAAGCACAGTGCACAGTGCAAAACGACTGTTGGTTTACTCAAAACCATAGCGCACAGTGCACAATGACTGTTGGTTTACTCAAAACCATAGTGCACAGTGCACAATGACTGTTGTTTTATGCCAAAGCACAGTGCACAGTGCAAAACGACTGTTGGTTTACTCAAAACCATAGTGCACAGTGCAAAACGACTGTTGGTTTACGCAAAAGCATAGTGCACAGTGTAAAACGACTGCTGGTTTACGCAAAAGCATAGTGCACAGTGTAAAACGACAGCTGGTTTACGCAAAAGCATAGCGCACAGTGCAAAACGACTGCTGGTTTACTCAAAACCATAGTGCACAGTGCACAATGACTGTTGGTTTACCCAAAAGCATAGTGCACAGTGTAAAACGAGTGCTGGTTTACGCAAAAGCATAGCGCACAATGCAAAACGACTGCTGGTTTACTCAAAACCATAGTGCACAGTGTAAAACGACTGCTGGTTTATGCCAAAGCATAGCGAAAAGTGCAAAATGACTGCTGGTTTACGCAAAAGCACAGTGCACAGTGCAAAACGACTGCTGGTTTACGCAAAAGCATAGTGCACAGTGTAAAACGACTGCTGGTTTATGCCAAAGCATAGCGCACAGTGCAAAATGACTGCTGGTTTACGCAAAAGCACAGTGCACAGTGCAAAACGACTGTTGGTTTACCCAAAAGCATAGTGCACAGTGTAAAACGAGTGCTGGTTTATGCAAAAGCATAGCGCACAATGCAAAACGACTGCTGGTTTACTCAAAACCATAGTGCACAGTGTAAAACGACTGCTGGTTTATGCCAAAGCATAGCGCACAGTGCAAAATGACTGCTGGTTTACGCAAAAGCACAGTGCACAGTGCAAAAGGACTGCTGGTTTACGCAAAAGCATAGTGCACAGTGTAAAACGACTGCTGGTTTATGCCAAAGCATAGTGCACAGTGTAAAACGACTGCTGGTTTACGCAAAAGCATAGTGCACAGTGTAAAACGACAGCTGGTTTACGCAAAAGCATAGCGCACAGTGCAAAACGACTGCTGGTTTACTCAAAACCATAGTGCACAGTGCACAATGACTGTTGGTTTACCCAAAAGCATAGTGCACAGTGCAAAACGGCTGTTGGTTTACGCCAAAGCATAGTGCACAATGTAATATGACTGTTGGTTTACGCAAAAGCATAGTGCACAGTGTAAAACGACTGCTGGTTTATGCCAAAGCATAGCGCACAGTGCAAAATGACTGCTGGTTTAAGCAAAAGCACAGTGCACAGTGCAAAACGACTGCTGGTTTACGCAAAAGCATAGTGCACTGTGTAAAACGACTGCTGGTTTATGCCAAAGCATAGCGCACAGTGCAAAATGACTGCTGGTTTACGCAAAAGCACAGTGCACAGTGCAAAACGACTGTTGGTTTACCCAAAAGCATAGTGCACAGTGTAAAACGAGTGCTGGTTTACGCAAAAGCATAGCGCACAATGCAAAACGACTGCTGGTTTACTCAAAACCATAGTGCACAGTGCACAATGACTGCTGGTTTTTGCCAAAGCATAGCGTACAGTGCAAAACGACTGTTGGTTTATGATAAAGCACAGTGCACAGTGCGAAACGACTGTTGGTTTACTCAAAACCATAGTGCACAGTGCACAATGACTGTTGATTTACTCAAAACCATAGTGCACAGTGCACAATGACTGTTGGTTTACTCAAAACCATAGTGCACAGTGCACAATGACTGTTGGTTTACTCAAAACCATAGTGCACAGTGCAAAATGACTGCTGGTTTACGCAAAAGCACAGTGCACAGTGCAAAACGACTGCTGGTTTACGCAAAAGCATAGTGCACAGTGTAAAACGACTTTTTTTTTTTTTTTTTTTTGTAAGAAGGTGGAAAGCATCGAAAGCCTGAGTGTGGGACTTTAATCCACTAAAACCACCTCTGCCTCAAACCCCGGTTCCCCACGGTACCGCCGTTAGGCATTTCATCACAGGGGGGGTTTTCAGCCGTAGCTGCTTCTCTCTTAGTCTGCATGTCCGGAGGTGTAAGTGCGAATGCACGAATGTCTGTCTGTCGGTGCGTGTATAATGTACGTATGTATGTATGCATGCATCTACCATTGTGTCAGGTGTGTATGTCGGTTCATGTCGCGAGCGTTTGACTGCTTATATGCGCATTTCGTAGCTCTGGTTGTGTGTATGAGTATGTGTATGTGGATGTGGTCGGTTCGTGGCGTTCGGTTGCTTGGTAGTGTGCGTATGCGTTGATCCATGTACATATTTGCCGGGGTTTGCAGATTCTTACCGTCGGGTTGCTCTTTCTTCCAGGCGAAGCTGCTGCATTATCATTGCGATAACTTCATTTGCCGTCTCCCAGGCTTCAGACGTCGTTAGCATGAAAGTTATCAGCCCTCTTGGTGTCACCTGTCCACCTATTGCCATTTCGAGTATATCCCTGGCCGTCGAGTATCCTCGGCATTCCATCAGGATATGCTCTGCATTCTGGGTTTTCCCATCGCAATGCGGGCAATATGGGTCATCCGCATGTTTGTATTTGTAGAGGTACTCCCGGAAGCATCCATGCCCCGAGAGGAATTGCGTTAGGTAGTAGTTTACCTCTCCGTGTCCTCTACTGTTCCACTCCTCTATGTTGGGGATTAATGTGTGGGTCCATCTCCCCTTGGTGGTAGTATCCCATCTGTCTTGCCACTGTGCCTGGATGGCAGCGCCAGCTATTCTTCTTTGTTCCGGCTCGGTTCCACGTTGTTTGGCTGCCTTTTTGACTTCTAAGTCAATAGGCATTCTGCCCGATATCACGCTTATGGCTTCCGCAGACACAGTTCTAAAAGCGCAGCATACTCTTATCGAAGCGACTCGGTGCGATGCGTTCATGTATTTCATGTACGACTTGACTTCCGACGCTGATGCCCACACGGGAGACGCGTACATAAGCATCGACTTGCTCACTGTTGCTAACAGGTTTCTGATTGGCTGCCTGGGTCCTCCTACATTTGGCATTATCCTCGACAGTGCCGCTACTGCCCTGGAGGCTTTTTCACCTGCGTATCTTAGGTGCTCTTTGAAACTGAGCCTGTGGTCCAACAGCATTCCCAGGTATCTAATGTGTGGGCTCGACTCAATGGTATGCTCGCCAACCTGTATGGTGAGGTATTCTACCCTTTTTCTGCTGCTTATTAGTACTGCTTCTGTTTTGTGGTCCGCCAGTTCTAAGTTTGATGTCTGTAGCCAGGCCCTGACATCTCTGATGGCATGCCCACATTTCTCTGACGTTTCGGTAATCGTTTTTGCCACAACAACTACTGCAATATCGTCCGCGTAGCCAATGATGTGGACTCCGCTCGGCTTTGGTATTCTTAGGATCCCATCGTACATTATGTTCCACAACACTGGGCCAAGCACTGACCCTTGCGGAACTCCTCCAGTAATGTTATATTCCTTTGGCCCTTCTTCTGTGTCGTAGTGAAGGGTTCTGTCTTTGAGGTAGCTGGCGATTATTCTCCTTATATAGTTAGGTGTCTGCAGGTTGCATAAGGCTCTGCTTATACAGTTCCAGCTGACTGAGTTGAAAGCGTTTTTTATGTCGAGTGTTATGACGGCACAGTACCGCTTTGTCCCTCCTAACCATCTTCTTCCCGCGATTGCTTCACGCGCAATGTTGCACACTGCCTCTATAGCATGTATGGTGCTTCGCTTCTTTCTGAAGCCATACTGTTGGTTGGAGAGCCCGTGGTCTCCTTCAGTGTGTCTCTCGAGTCTTGCTCGTATAATTTTCTCTAGAATTTTTCCCATTGTGTCGAGCATGCACAGCGGCCTGTATGACGACGGCTGGTCAGGTGGCTTGTTACCCTTCGGTATGAGGACTAGCCGCTGTCTTTTCCACTGTAGTGGGAATTCCCCTTCCACTAAGCATGTCGTATACAATTGTGTGAAGATCTCTGGCCTTATCTTGATCGCTTTTTTAAGGACCAGGTTCGGGATTCCGTCCATTCCTGGCGTCTTGTTGATATTTAACGCTGCTGCAGCTTCTAGGATTTCCTCAGTTGTTACTGGAGGTATTATCTCCGCTTCCGCTGACGTTTCTTGATAGAGTATCGGGACCTCATCTTTCGCCGGAAATAGAGTGTTAACGATCAAGCGCATCATGTTCGGACATGTCGGTGCCGCTGCCGTAACATGTTTCAGTTTTTTCATAACTATTTGATACGCACTTCCCCATGGGTTATGCTGCAGTTCATCTCTCAGTGCCTGAAACGATTCTCGTTTGCTCTTTTTAATCAGTTTGCGGAGCTCTTTCCTTTTAGTTTGGAATTGGTCCCGTAGGACTTCGTACTCTCCTATGTCTCTGCGTCTGGCTCTCTGTTGCCGTCTACGCATTCTGAAGCAATCTGCGCGCAGATTCGAGATGTCCTCACTCCACCAATATACAGGTTTTCTGCCGTTTCCTTTCCTTTTACGTGGCATGGAAGCATTACATCCTCGGGATAGGGACCTTGTCGCTTCTTTGGCTTGTTGTTCTGCTGCGCCCGTTGGTGTATCCATAGTTTCCAGAACGTATTCAAGTATCTCATTATCTAAATTATCTGTTTTCCAGCCCAGCTTTTGTACTTTCTCCAGGTTATAGCGGTAGCGCCGCTGGGGTCGATCTTTACCCTCTGTCTCAAAAATGATGGCATAGTGGTCGCTGTGTGTATACAGGTCTGAGACATGCCATTTTATTTTTCTCGCTATTGACCTGCTGGCGAATGTTAGGTCGATGATGGAACCTGCCCTACCATTGTCAAAAGTGTTACTATTTCCCTGGTTGAGTAACACTAGGTCGAGGCTAGCAAAGGCCTCAAGGAGCGTCTCGCCTCTCTGGTTTGTCCTGGCACTGTTCCATTCTACTGCCCATGCATTGAAGTCTCCGGCTATAATCTTTGGTGACTTCTCTCGTGCTTCGGCTACAAGGCTGTCCAGCATTTGGCAGTATTCATGCATAGTCGCGCTAGGTGGGGCATAACAGCTGAAAAAGTGAATTCCCTTCACTTTGGCGTAGACGAAGTTTTGCCGCCTTCCCGGATCCTTGCGTTCGAAGGGGTAAGTGCCGCACGTCCATATCGCTGCCTTTTTGCTCTGGTCTTCTACCCATCTTCCGCTGCAGTAAGGTGTTTTGTACTGTTCGCAGATAAGAGCTACATCCGCGTTTTCTTCTCTCGCCGTTTGTGTGAGTAGATCCTGGGCGGCTTCGCAATGGTTTAGGTTAATTTGGATGCACTTCATGATCGCTTTGCCATTTCTCGGAATGCGCTTTTATAGGCTGCGCATCTAAAACTTCCAGTTGGGTGTTCATTTCCCCCTTTACATCCTGGTTCGCATATGGCACATGTTGGTTTCGCTGTGCACTTCTTCGCAATGTGTCCTTTGCCTCCACATCGTAGACATGTGCCCGTGCGGTCGTTTTCATTCTTGCAATGTCTTGCAACATGTCCATACTCGAGGCATCTGTAGCATAGTGTCGGTGCTAAGTGCTCCCGGATCCTGCAGCGTACCCATCCCACGCGCATATGTCCTGCGGCGATCATCTTAGATGCCTCATTAGGTGTAAGATTAATGAGTGCAGTTTGAGTTCCTCCCCTTGCCATTCGGAGGGATTTAACAGCATCAGTGGTTATTTCAGCTGATGCTGGGAACTGCTCTCCGATTGCCTTGCAGATGTCCTCCGGGGTTGTGACCTCGTCCAAGTCGCGACATTCGACTGTTACTAGATGACATAAGGACTTCACCTTTGCTTCACTTTGTAGTACTTTCGCCATCTCTTCTTTGAGTTGCTCGGTTTTTCCGTTATTGGCCTTGTTAAGTTCAAAGAGCAGTTCCCCTTTCGCCGTTTTCCTAATCTTGTTAACGCTCTCCCCGAGTTCTTTAAGCTCTGGCTTTGACTTCATCATTTTAAGGATGCTTGCGTAGGACGTTTCCCCTGTTTTCGATATTAGTATAGCATCGGGCCTTCCGGGTTTTTTCCTGGTCCTACCACCTTGCTTCTCTGTTTTGTCTGGCCTTTTTTCCCCTTTTCCATTTTCCTTTTCTCCTTGGGTTTTCCTCTCTGTTTTATGTTTTGCCTTCACTCGACTTTTTTGTCGTTTCGGCACTACCTTCCATTCCCGTGCTCCGGTAGGTGCGGCTTCTTCCTCCGCTTCTGCTTCTAGATTAGCTGCTGTTCGCTTTCCTTTTTTTGGTGTTGGCAGCTGGTCTTCGGCCTCTCTTTGTCGTTTCGCTTCTCCCTCCATGTTTGGTTTTAAGGCTGGAGAGGTCTGCGCGCTTTTGTTGGCCCGATCCTTGCTATTATCCTTCGTTGATGTTTTTTCCTTCACTGCTCTTCTATGCAGTACCGAGATACTTCGCACAAGATCCCTCATGGCTTGGTTGATGTGACGTTGGTACTCATTGCATCCTGCAGTTCTGCGATTTTCCGCCCTAGTTTCTCAAGGGCTTCTGAGCCGTCTTCGCTTCTTCGAGCTTCCGGTGTTCCTCCAATCGTCATTGGATTGCTAGCTACCACACGTGAGCTGGTGTCACCTTCGCTTGTTGCTGTGGTTTCCCTTGTGACTCCTGGTGGAGCCGATACCAATGGGGCCGGTTCGCTCGTCGTCTCCTTCCTTGCTGGTGACTCGCGTCCTTCCAGACTTCTCTGTGGTGCTGCCGCTTGGTCACCTGGTGACCTCGGCATTTTGGAGCTCCTTAGGAAGGTGTTCACTGCCTTCTCATTGGTGCTGTTTCTACTACCGTCGCTCCTTTTGTTTGTATTGTTTGTATTCATTTCTGGTGGGTCCCCACTCAAAGCCGCTATCAATGCTCGGATGTGTAGTCACCCTAGGATCTCATGGTTATCTATGCAAGCAGTGAGGCCATGCAAGGGTTGGCACAAGCCTTTATGAGGTCTTATGTCAGAGCCAGATCGGTGCTAAACAGGAATGTTACATCTGTACCTACACCACCAACTTAATGGTGACGAGACATTGAACGTACTTTGAGGCCTGCCATGGTTTTAACGGGACGGGGGCGCATGTGGCATTGGCCTGAAAGCCATTTCAGCAAGATTTCACTCTTGCCTACTCAGGTAGCAGAATACCACACACGTCAGCCCTCATGTCTTCAGTTCCAGATCGTTATTTCCAGTATCCATTAATTAAGACCTTACTGGGCTCGGTCTTAATGCCTTTGTCCTGATACAGTTCCATTCGTACATATATCATATTTCGTTTCCATATCATATCATATTTTGTTTTCGTTTTCGATTGGTGCCGCGTACGCGGTCCCTCGTTGGCCAGGGCTTTTCCTCCCGGCGGGGTGGGAGTTATACCGCCCCTACTCGGTCGCCAGAGCCTCGTCAGTCGCAAGCAGGGTGTACCACGTGCAGGTGAGGTTGGCAGTTTGTAAGTTGAATTACGCTTTACACCCCCAGTAAAACGACTGCTGGTTTATGCCAAAGCATAGCGCACAGTGCAAAATGACTGCTAGTTTACGCAAAAGCACAGCGCACAGTGCAAAACGACTGTTGGTTTACCCAAAAGCATAGTGCACAGTGTAAAACGAGTGCTGGTTTACGCAAAAGCATAGTGCACAGTGTAAAACGACTGCTGGTTTACGCAAAAGCATAGTGCACAGTGCACAATGACTGCTGGTTTTTGCCAAAGCATAGCGTACAGTGCAAAACGACTGTTGGTTTATGATAAAGCACAGTGCACAGTGCGAAACGACTGTTGGTTTACTCAAAACCATAGTGCACAGTGCACAATGACTGTTGGTTTACTCAAAACCATAGTGCACAGTGCAAAACGACTGTTGGTTTACGCAAAAGCATAGTGCACAGTGTAAAACGACTGCTGGTTTACGCAAAAGCATAGTGCATAGTGCACAGTGTAAAACGACTGCTGGTTTACGCAAAAGCACAGCGCACAGTGCAAAACGACTGTTGGTTTACCCAAAAGCATAGTGCACAGTGCAAAAACGACTTCTGGTTTACGCAAAAGCATAGTGCACAGTGCAAAACGACTGCTGGTTTACTCAAAACCATAGTGCACAGTGCACAATGACTGTTGGTTTACGCAAAAGCATAGTGCATAGTGCACAGTGTAAAACGACTGCTGGTTTACGCAAAAGCATAGCGCACAATTCAAACCGACTGCTGGTTTACTCAAAACCATAGTGCACAGTGCACAATGACTGCTGGTTTTTGCCAAAGCATAGCGTACAGTGCAAAACGACTGTTGGTTTATGATAAAGCACAGTGCACAGTGCGAAACGACTGTTGGTTTACTCAAAACCATAGTGCACAGTGCACAATGACTGTTGGTTTACTCAAAACCATAGTGCACAGTGCAAAACGACTGTTGGTTTACGCAAAAGCATAGTGCACAGTGTAAAACGACTGCTGGTTTACGCAAAAGCATAGTGCACAGTGTAAAACGACTGCTGGTTTATGCCAAAGCATAGCGCACAGTGCAAAATGACTGCTGGTTTACGCAAAAGCATAGTGCACAGTGTAAAACGACTGCTGGTTTATGCCAAAGCATAGCGCACAGTGCAAAATGACTGTTGGTTTACTCAAAACCATAGTGCACAGTGCACAATGACTGTTGGTTTACTCAAAACCATAGTGCACAGTGCAAAACGACTGTTGGTTTACGCAAAAGCATAGCGCACAGTGCAAAACGACTGCTGGTTTACTCAAAACCATAGTGCACAGTGCACAATGACTGCTGGTTTTTGCCAAAGCATAGCGCAGAGTGCAAAACGGCTGTTGGTTTACGCCAAAGCATAGTGCACAATGTAATATGACTGTTGGTTTACGCAAAAGCATAGTGCACAGTGTAAAACGACTGCTGGTTTATGCCAAAGCATAGCGCACAGTGCAAAATGACTGCTGGTTTACGCAAAAGCACAGTGCACAGTGCAAAACGACTGCTGGTTTACGCAAAAGCATAGTGCACAGTGTAAAACGACTGCTGGTTTATGCCAAAGCATAGCGCACAGTGCAAAATGACTGCTGGTTTACGCAAAAGCACAGTGCACAGTGCAAAACGACTGTTGGTTTACCCAAAAGCATAGTGCACAGTGTAAAACGAGTGCTGGTTTACGCAAAAGCATAGCGCACAATGCAAAACGACTGCTGGTTTACTCAAAACCATAGTGCACAGTGCACAATGACTGCTGATTTTTGCCAAAGCATAGCGTACAGTGCAAAACGACTGTTGGTTTATGATAAAGCACAGTGCACAGTGCGAAACGACTGTTGGTTTACTCAAAACCATAGTGCACAGTGCACAATGACTGTTGGTTTACTCAAAACCATAGTGCACAGTGCACAATGACTGTTGGTTTACTCAAAACCATAGTGCACAGTGCACAATGACTGTTGGTTTACTCAAAACCATAGTGCACAGTGCACAATGACTGCTGGTTTATGCCAAAGCATAGTGCACAGTGCAAAAACGACTTCTGGTTTACGCAAAAGCATAGTGCACAGTGCAAAACGACTGCTGGTTTACGCAAAAGCATAGTGCACAGTGCAAAACGACTGCTGGTTTACTCAAAACCATAGTGCACAGTGCACAATGACTGTTGGTTTACGCAAAAGCATAGTGCACAGTGTAAAACGACTGCTGGTTTACGCAAAAGCATAGTGCACAGTGCACAATGACTGCTGGTTTTTGCCAAAGCATAGCGTACAGTGCTAAACGACTGTTGGTTTATGATAAAGCACAGTGCACAGTGCGAAACGACTGTTGGTTTACTCAAAACCATAGTGCACAGTGCACAATGACTGTTGGTTTACTCAAAACCATAGTGCACAGTGCACAATGACTGTTGGTTTACTCAAAACCATAGTGCACAGTGCACAATGACTGTTGGTTTACTCAAAACCATAGTGCACAGTGCACAATGACTGCTGGTTTATGCCAAAGCATAGTGCACAGTGCAAAAACGACTTCTGGTTTACGCAAAAGCATAGTGCACAGTGCAAAACGACTGCTGGTTTACGCAAAAGCATAGTGCACTGTGCAAAACGACTGTTGGTTTACTCAAAACCATAGTGCACAGTGCACAATGACTGTTGGCTTACGCAAAAGCATAGTGCACAGTGTAAAATGACTGCTGGTTTACGCAAAAGCACAGTGCACAGTGCAAAACGACTGTTGGTTTACGCAAAAGCATAGTGCACAGTGTAAAACGACTGCTGGTTTACGCAAAAGTATAGTGCACAGTGTAAAACGACAGCTGGTTTACGCAAAAGCATAGCGCACAGTGCAAAACGACTGCTGGTTTACTCAAAACCATAGTGCACAGTGCAAAATGACTGCTGGTTTTTGCCAAAGCATAGCGTACAGTGCAAAACGACTGTTGGTTTATGCCAAAGCACAGTGCACAGTGCAAAACGACTGTTGGTTTACTCAAAACCATAGTGCACAGTGCACAATGGCTGTTGGTTTACGCAAAAGCATAGTGCACAGTGTAAAACGACTGCTGGTTTATGGCAAAGCATAGCGCACAGTGCAAAATGACTGCTGGTTTACGCAAAAGCACAGTGCACAGTGCAAAACGACTGCTGGTTTATGCCAAAGCATAGCGCACAATGCAAAATGACTGCTGGTTTACGCAAAAGCACAGTGCACAGTGCAAAACGACTGTTGGTTTACCCAAAAGCATAGTGCACAGTGTAAAACGAGTGCTGGTTTACGCAAAAGCATAGCGCACAATGCAAAACGACTGCTGGTTTACTTAAAACCATAGTGCACAGTGCACAATGACTGCTGGTTTTTGCCAAAGCATAGCGTACAGTGCAAAACGACTGTTGGTTTATGCCAAAGCACAGTGCACAGTGCAAAACGACTGTTGGTTTACTCAAAACCATAGTGCATAGTGCACAATGACTGTTGGTTTACGCAAAAGCATAGTGCACAGTGTAAAACGACTGCTGGTTTTTGCCAAAGCATAGCGTACAGTGCAAAACGACTGTTGGTTTATGCCAAAGCACAGTGCACAGTGCAAAACGACTGTTGGTTTACTCAAAACCATAGTGCACAGTGCACAGCGACTGCTGGTTTATGCCAAAGCATAGTGCACAGTGTAAAACGACTGCTGGTTTATGGCAAAGCATAGCGCACAGTGCAAAACGGCTGTTGGTTTACGCCAAAGCATAGTGCACAATGTAAAACGACTGCTGGTTTACGCAAAAGCATAGCGCACAGTGTAAAACGACTGCTGGTTTATGCCAAAGCATAGCGCACAGTGCAGAATGACTGCTGGTTTATGCCAAAGCATAGTGCACAGTGTAAAACCACTGCTGGTTTATGCCAAAGCATAGCGCACACTGCAAAACGGCTGTTGGTTTACGCCAAAGCATAGTGCACAATGTAAAAAGACTGCTGGTTTACGCAAAAGCATAGTGCACAGTGTAAAACGACTGCTGGTTTACGCAAAAGCATAGTGCACAGTGTAAAACGAGTGCTGGTTTACGCAAAAGCATAGCGCACAATGCAAAACGACTGCTGGTTTACTCAAAACCATAGTGCACAGTGCACAATGACTGCTGGTTTTTGCCAAAGCATAGCGTACAGTGCAAAACGACTGTTGGTTTATGCCAAAGCACAGTGCACAGTGCAAACCGACTGTTGGTTTACTCAAAACCATAGTGCACAGTGCACAGTGACTGCTGGTTTATGCCAAAGCATAGTGCACAGTGTAAAACGACTGCTGGTTTATGCCAAAGCATAGCGCACAGTGCAAAACGGCTGTTGGTTTACGCCAAAGCATAGTGCACAATGTAAAACGACTGCTGGTTTACGCAAAAGCATAGCGCACAGTGTAAAACGACTGCTGGTTTATGCCAAAGCATAGCGCACAGTGCAGAATGACTGCTGGTTTACGCAAAAGCACAGTGCACAGTGCAAAAAGACTGCTGGTTTACGCAAAAGCATAGTGCACAGTGTAAAACGACTGCTGGTTTATGCCAAAGCATAGCGCACAGTGCAAAACGGCTGTTGGTTTACGCCAAAGCATAGTGCACAATGTAAAACGACTGCTGGTTTACGCAAAAGCATAGCGTACAGTGTAAAACGACTGCTGGTTTATGCCAAAGTATAGCGCACAGTGCAAAACGGCTGTTGGTTTACGCCAAAGCATAGTGCACAATGTAAAACGACTGCTGGTTTACGCAAAACCATAGCGTACAGTGCAAAACGACTGTTGGTTTATGCCAAAGCACAGTGCACAGTGCAAAGCGACTGCTGGTTTACTCAAAACCATAGTGCACAGTGCACAATGACTGTTGGTTTTCTCAAAACCATATTGCACAGTGCACAATGACTGTTGGTTTTCTCAAAACCATAGTGCACAGTGCACAATGACTGCTGGTTTATGCCAAAGCATAGTGCACAGTGTAAAACGACTGCTGGTTTATGCCAAAGCATAGCGCACAGTGCAAAACGGCTGTTGGTTTACGCCAAAGCATAGTGCACAATGTAAAACGACTGCTGGTTTACGCAAAAGCATAGCGCACAGTGTAAAACGACTGCTGGTTTATGCCAAAGCATAGCGCACAGTGCACAATGACTGCTGGTTTATGCCAAAGCATAGTGCACAGTGTAAAACGACTGCTGGTTTATGCCAAAGCATAGCGCACAGTGCAAAACGGCTGTTGGTTTACGCCAAATCATAGTGCACAATGTAAAACGACTGCTGGTTTACGCAAAAGCATAGCGCACAGTGTAAAACGACTGCTGGTTTTTGCCAAAGCATAGCGTACAGTGCAAAACGACTGTTGGTTTATGCCAAAGCACAGTGCACAGTGCAAAGCGACTGCTGGTTTACTCAAAACCATAGTGCACAGTGCACAATGACTGTTGGTTTTCTCAAAACCATAGTGCACAGTGCACAATGACTGCTGGTTTATGCCAAAGCATAGTGCACAGTGTAAAACGGCTGTTGGTTTATGCCAAAGCACAGTGCACAGTGCAAAACGACTGTTGGTTTACTCAAAACCATAGTGCACAGTGCACAATGACTGTTGGTTTACGCAAAAGCATAGTGCACAGTGTAAAACGACTGCTGGTTTATGCCAAAGCATAGCGCACAGTGCAAAATTACTGCTGGTTTACGCAAAAGCACAGTGCACAGTGCAAAACGACTGCTGGTTTACGCAAAAGCATAGTGCACAGTGTAAAACGACTGCTGGTTTATGCCAAAGCATAGCGCACAATGCAAAATGACTGCTGGTTTACGCAAAAGCACAGTGCACAGTGCAAAACGACTGTTGGTTTACCCAAAAGCATAGTGCACAGTGTAAAACGAGTGCTGGTTTACGCAAAAGCATAGCGCACAATGCAAAACGACTGCTGGTTTACTCAAAACCATAGTGCAGAGTGCACAATGACTGCTGGTTTTTGCCAAAGCATAGCGTACAGTGCAAAACGACTGTTGGTTTATGCCAAAGCACAGTGCACAGTGCAAAACGACTGTTGGTTTACTCAAAACCATAGTGCATAGTGCACAATGACTGTTGGTTTACGCAAAAGCATAGTGCACAGTGTAAAACAACTGCTGGTTTTTGCCAAAGCATAGCGTACAGTGCAAAACGACTGTTGGTTTATGCCAAAGCACAGTGCACAGTGCAAAACGACTGTTGGTTTACTCAAAACCATAGTGCACAGTGCACAGTGACTGCTGGTTTATGCCAAAGCATAGTGCACAGTGTAAAACGACTGCTGGTTTATGCCAAAGCATAGCGCACAGTGCGAAACGGCTGTTGGTTTACGCCAAAGCATAGTGCACAGTGTAAAACGACTGCTGGTTTATGCCAAAGCATAGCGCACAGTGCAGAATGACTGCTGGTTTATGCCAAAGCATAGTGCACAGTGTAAAACGACTGCTGGTTTATGCCAAAGCATAGCGCACAGTGCAAAACGGCTGTTGGTTTACGCCAAAGCATAGTGCACAATGTAAAACGACTGCTGGTTTACGCAAAAGCATAGTGCACAGTGTAAAACGACTGCTGGTTTACGCAAAAGCATAGTGCACAGTGTAAAACGAGTGCTGGTTTACGCAAAAGCATAGCGCACAATGCAAAACGACTGCTGGTTTACTCAAAACCATAGTGCACAGTGCACAATGACTGCTGGTTTTTGCCAAAGCATAGCGTACAGTGCAAAACGACTGTTGGTTTATGCCAAAGCACAGTGCACAGTGCAAAACGACTGTTGGTTTACTCAAAACCATAGTGCACAGTGCACAGTGACTGCTGGTTTATGCCAAAGCATAGTGCACAGTGTAAAACGACTGCTGGTTTATGCCAAAGCATAGCGCACAGTGCAAAACGGCTGTTGGTTTACGCCAAAGCATAGTGCACAATGTAAAACGACTGCTGGTTTACGCAAAAACAGAGCGCACAGTGTAAAACGACTGCTGGTTTATGCCAAAGCATAGCGCACAGTGCAGAATGACTGCTGGTTTACGCAAAAGCACAGTGCACAGTGCAAAAAGACTTCTGGTTTACGCAAAAGCATAGTGCACAGTGTAAAACGACTGCTGGTTTATGCCAAAGCATAGCGCACAGTGCAAAACGGCTGTTGGTTTACGCCAAAGCATAGTGCACAATGTAAAACGACTGCTGGTTTACGCAAAAGCATAGCGCACAGTGTAAAACGACTGCTGGTTTATGCCAAAGCATAGCGCACAGTGCAAAACGGCTGTTGGTTTACGCCAAAGCATAGTGCACAATGTAAAACGACTGCTGGTTTACGCAAAAGCATAGCGTACAGTGCAAAACGACTGTTGGTTTATGCTAAAGCACAGTGCACAGTGCAAAGCGACTGCTGGTTTACTCAAGACCATAGTGCACAGTGCACAATGACTGTTGGTTTTCTCAAAACCATAGTGCACAGTGCACAATGACTGCTGGTTTATGCCAAGGCATAGTGCACAGTGTAAAACGACTGCTGGTTTATGCCAAAGCATAGCGCACAGTGAGTGCACAATGACTGTTGGTTTTCTCAAAACCATAGTGCACAGTGCACAATGACTGCTGGTTTATGCCAAAGCATATTGCACAGTGTAAAACGACTGCTGGTTTATGCCAAAGCATAGCGCACAGTGCAAAATGGCTGTTGGTTTACGCCAAAGCATAGTGCACAATGTAAAACGACTGCTGGTTTACGCAAAAGCATAGCGCACAGTGTAAAACGACTGCTGGTTTTTGCTAAAGCATAGCGTACAGTGCAAAACGACTGTTGGTTTATGCCAAAGCACAGTGCACAGTGCAAAACGACTGTTGGTTTACTCAAAACCATAGCGCACAGTGCACAATGACTGTTGGTTTTCTCAAAACCATAGTGCACAGTGCACAATGACTGCTGGTTTATGCCAAAGCATAGTGCACAGTGTAAAACGACTGCCGGTTTATGCCTAAGCATAGCGCACAGTGCAATACGGCTGTTGGTTTACGCCAAAGCATAGTGCACAGTGTAAAACGACTGCTGGTTTTCGCAAAAGCATAGCGCACAGTGTAAAACGACTGCTGGTTTTTGCCAAAACTTAGCGCACAGTGCAAAACGACTGTTGGTTTATGCCAAAGCACAGTGCACAGTGTAAAACGACTGCTGGTTTATGCCAAAGCATAGTGCACAGTGTAAAACGACTGCTGGTTTACGCAAAAGCATAGTGCACAGTGCAAAACGACTGCTGGTTTACTCAAAACCATAGTGCACAGTGCACAATGACTGTTGGTTTACGCAAAAGCATAGTGCACAATGTAAAACGACTGCTGCTTTACGCAAAAGCATAGCGCACAGTGTAAAACGACTGCTGGTTTATGCCAAAGCATAGCGCACAGTGCAGAATGACTGCTGGTTTACGCAAAAGCACAGTGCACAGTGCAAAACGACTGCTGGTTTACGCAAAAGCATAGTGCACAGTGTAAAACGACTGCTGGTTTACGCAAAAGCATAGCGCACAGTGCAAAGCGACTGCTGGTTTACTCAAAACCATAGTGCACAGTGCACAATGACTGTTGGTTTTCTCAAAACCATAGTGCACAGTGCACAATGACTGCTGGTTTATGCCAAAGCATAGTGCACAGTGTAAAACGACTGCTGGTTTATGCCAAAGCATAGCGCACAGTGCAAAACGGCTGTTGGTTTACGCCAAAGAATAGTGCACAATGTAAAACGACTGCTGGTTTACGCAAAAGCATAGCGCACAGTGTAAAACGACTGCTGGTTTTTGCCAAAGCATAGCGTACAGTGCAAAACGACTGTTGGTTTATGCCAAAGCACAGTGCACAGTGCAAAACGACTGTTGGTTTACTCAAAACCATAGCGCACAGTGCACAATGACTGTTGGTTTTCTCAAAACCATAGTGCACAGTGCACAATGACTGCTGGTTTATGCCAAAGCATAGTGCACAGTCTAAAACGTCTGCCGGTTTATGCCTAAGCATATCGCACAGTGCAATACGGCTGTTGGTTTACGCCAAAGCATAGTGCACAGTGTAAAACGACTGCTGGTTTTCGCAAAAGCATAGTGCACAGTGCACAATGACTGCTGGTTTTTGCCAAAGCATAGCGTACAGTGCAAAACGACTGTTGGTTTATGCCAAAGCACAGTGCACAGTGCAAAACGACTGTTTTTTTACTCAAAACCATAGTGCACAGTGCACAATGACTGTTGGTTTTTGCCAAAACTTAGCGCACAGTGCAAAACGACTGTTGGCTTATGCCAAAGCACAGTGCACAGTGTAAAACGACTGCTGGTTTATGCCAAAGCATAGTGCACAGTGTAAAACGACTGCTGGTTTACGCAAAAGCATAGTGCACAGTGTAAAACGACTGCTGGTTTATGCCAAAGCATAGCGCACAGTGCAAAATGACTGCTGGTTTACGCAAAAGCACAGTGCACAGTGCAAAACGACTGCTGGTTTACGCAAAAGCATAGTGCACAGTGTAAAACGACTGCTGGTTTATGCCAAAGCATAGTGCACAGTGTAAAACGACTGCTGGTTTACGCAAAAGCATAGTCCACAGTGCACAATGACTGCTGGTTTTTGCCAAAGCATAGCGTACAGTGCAAAACGACTGTTGGTGTATGCCAAAGCACAGTGCACAGTGCAAAACGACTCTTTTTTTACTCAAAACCATAGTGCACAGTGCACAATGACTGTTGGTTTTTGCCAAAACTTAGCGCACAGTGCAAAACGACTGTTGGCTTATGCCAAAGCACAGTGCACAGTGTAAAACGACTGTTGGTTTATGCCAAAGCATAGTGCACAGTGTAAAACGACTGCTGGTTTACGCAAAAGCATAGTGCACAGTGCACAATGACTGCTGGTTTTTGCCAAAGCATAGCGTACAGTGCAAAACGACTGTTGGTTTATGCCAAAGCACAGTGCACAGTGCAAAACGACTGTTTTTTTTACTCAAAACCATAGTGCACAGTGCACAATGACTGTTGGCTTACGCAAAAGCACAGTGTAAAATGACTGCTGGTTTACGCAAAAGCACAGTGCACAGTACAAAACGACTGTTGGTTTACGCAAAAGCATAGTGCACAGTGTAAAACGACTGCTGGTTTAAGCAAAAGCATAGTGCACAGTGTAAAACGACTGCTGGTTTACGCAAAAGCATAGCGCACAGTGCAAAACGACTGCTGGTTTACTCAAAGCCATAGTGCACAGTGCACAATGACTGCTGGTTTTTGCCAAAGCATAGTGCACAGTGTAAAACGACTGCTGGTTTATGCCAAAGCATAGCGCACAGTGCAAAATTACTGCTGGTTTACGCAAAAGCACATTGCACAGTGCAAAACGACTGCTGGTTTACGCAAAAGCATAGTGCACAGTGTAAAACGACTGCTGGTTTATGCCAAAGCATAGCGCACAGTGCAAAATGACTGCTGGTTTACGCAAAAGCACAGTGCACAGTGCAAAACGACTGTTGGTTTACCCAAAAGCATAGTGCACAGTGTAAAACGAGTGCTGGTTTACGCAAAAGCATAGCGCACAATGCAAAACGACTGCTGGTTTACTCAAAACCATAGTGCACAGTGCACAATGACTGCTGGTTTTTGCCAAAGCATAGCGTACAGTGCAAAACGACTGTTGGTTTATGCCAAAGCACAGTGCACAGTGCAAAACGACTGTTGGTTTACTCAAAACCATAGTGCACAGTGCACAATGACTGTTGGTTTACGCAAAAGCATAGTGCACAGTGTAAAACGACTGCTGGTTTATGCCAAAGCATAGTGCACAGTGCAAAAACGACTTCTGGTTTACGCAAAGCATAGTGCACAGTGCACAATGACTGTTGGTTTTCTCAAAACCATAGTGCACAGTGCACAATGACTGCTGGTTTATGCCAAAGCATAGTGCACAGTGTAAAACGACTGCTGGTTTTCGCAAAAGCATAGCGCACAGTGTAAAACGACTGCTGGTTTTTGCCAAAACTTAGCGCACAGTGCAAAACGACTGTCGGTTTATGCCAAAGCACAGTGCACAGTGTAAAACGACTGCTGGTTTATGCCAAAGCATAGCGCACAGTGCACAATGACTGTTGGTTTTCTCAAAACCATAGTGCACAGTGCACAATGACTGCTGGTTTATGCCAAAGCATATTGCACAGTGTAAAACGACTGCTGGTTTATGCCAAAGCATAGCGCACAGTGCAAAACGGCTGTTGGTTTACGCCAAAGCATAGTGCACAATGTAAAACGACTGCTGGTTTACGCAAAAGCATAGCGCACAGTGTAAAACGACTGCTGGTTTTTGCCAAAGCATAGCGTACAGTGCAAAACGACTGTTGGTTTATGCCAAAGCACAGTGCACAGTGCAAAACGACTGTTGGTTTACTCAAAACCATAGTGCACAGTGCACAGTGACTGCTGGTTTATGCCAAAGCATAGTGCACAGTGTAAAACGACTGCTGGTTTATGCCAAAGCATAGCGCACAGTGCAAAACGGCTGTTGGTTTACGACAAAGCATAGTGCACAATGTAAAACGACTGCTGGTTTACGCAAAAACAGAGCGCACAGTGTAAAACGACTGCTGGTTTATGCCAAAGCATAGCGCACAGTGCAGAATGACTGCTGGTTTACGCAAAAGCACAGTGCACAGTGCAAAAAGACTGCTGGTTTACGCAAAAGCATAGTGCACAGTGTAAAACGACTGCTGGTTTATGCCAAAGCATAGCGCACAGTGCAAAACGGCTGTTGGTTTACGCCAAAGCATAGTGCACAATGTAAAACGACTGCAGGTTTACGCAAAAGCATAGCGCACAGTGTAAAACGACTGCTGGTTTATGCTAAAGCATAGCGCACAGTGCAAAACGGCTGTTGGTTTACGCCAAAGCATAGTGCACAATGTAAAACGACTGCTGGTTTACGCAAAAGCATAGCGTACAGTGCAAAACGACTGTTGGTTTACTCAAGACCATAGTGCACAGTGCACAATGACTGTTGGTTTTCTCAAAACCATAGTGCACAGTGCACAATGACTGCTGGTTTATGCCAAGGCATAGTGCACAGTGTAAAACGACTGCTGGTTTATGCCAAAGCATAGCGCACAGTGCAAAACGGCTGTTGGTTTACGCCAAAGCATAGTGCACAATGTAAAACGACTGCTGGTTTACGCAAAAGCATAGAGCACAGTGTAAAACGACTGCTGGTTTTTGCCAAAGCATAGCGTACAGTGCAAAACGACTGTTGGTTTATGCCAAAGCACAGTGCACAGTGCAAAACGACTGTTGGTTTACTCAAAACCATAGCGCACAGTGCACAATGACTGTTGGTTTTCTCAAAACCATAGTGCACAGTGCACAATGACTGCTGGTTTATGCCAAAGCATAGTGCACAGTGTAAAACGACTGCTGGTTTTCGCAAAAGCATAGCGCACAGTGTAAAACGACTGCTGGTTTTTGCCAAAACTTAGCGCACAGTGCAAAACGACTGTTGGTTTATGCCAAAGCACAGTGCACAGTGTAAAACGACTGCTGGTTTATGCCAAAGCATAGCGCACAGTGCACAATGACTGTTGGTTTTCTCAAAACCATAGCGCAAAGTGCACGATGACTGCTGGTTTATGCCAAAGCATATTGCACAGTGTAAAACGACTGCTGGTTTATGCCAAAGCATAGCGCACAGTGCAAAACGGCTGTTGGTTTACGCCAAAGCATAGAGCACAATGTAAAACGACTGCTGGTTTACGCAAAAGCATAGCGCACAGTGTAAAACGACTGCTGGTTTTTGCCAAAGCATAGCGTACAGTGCAAAACGACTGTTGGTTTATGCCAAAGCACAGTGCACAGTGCAAAACGACTGTTGGTTTACTCAAAACCATAGCGCACAGTGCACAATGACTGTTGGTTTTCTCAAAACCATAGTGCACAGTGCACAATGACTGCTGGTTTATGCCAAAGCATAGTGCACAGTGTAAAACGACTGCCGGTTTATGCCTAAGCATAGCGCACAGTGCAATACGGCTGTTGGTTTACGCCAAAGCATAGTGCACAGTGCACAATGACTGCTGGTTTATGCCAAGGCATAGTGCACAGTGTAAAACGACTGCTGGTTTATGCCAAAGCATAGCGCACAGTGCAAAACGGCTGTTGGTTTACGCCAAAGCATAGTGCACAATGTAAAACGACTGCTGGTTTACGCAAAAGCATAGAGCACAGTGTAAAACGACTGCTGGTTTTTGCCAAAGCATAGCGTACAGTGCAAAACGACTGTTGGTTTATGCCAAAGCACAGTGCACAGTGCAAAACGACTGTTGGTTTACTCAAAACCATAGCGCACAGTGCACAATGACTGTTGGTTTTCTCAAAACCATAGTGCACAGTGCACAATGACTGCTGGTTTATGCCAAAGCATAGTGCACAGTGTAAAACGACTGCTGGTTTTCGCAAAAGCATAGCGCACAGTGTAAAACGACTGCTGGTTTTTGCCAAAACTTAGCGCACAGTGCAAAACGACTGTTGGTTTATGCCAAAGCACAGTGCACAGTGTAAAACGACTGCTGGTTTATGCCAAAGCATAGCGCACAGTGCACAATGACTGTTGGTTTTCTCAAAACCATAGCGCAAAGTGCACGATGACTGCTGGTTTATGCCAAAGCATATTGCACAGTGTAAAACGACTGCTGGTTTATGCCAAAGCATAGCGCACAGTGCAAAACGGCTGTTGGTTTACGCCAAAGCATAGAGCACAATGTAAAACGACTGCTGGTTTACGCAAAAGCATAGCGCACAGTGTAAAACGACTGCTGGTTTTTGCCAAAGCATAGCGTACAGTGCAAAACGACTGTTGGTTTATGCCAAAGCACAGTGCACAGTGCAAAACGACTGTTGGTTTACTCAAAACCATAGCGCACAGTGCACAATGACTGTTGGTTTTCTCAAAACCATAGTGCACAGTGCACAATGACTGCTGGTTTATGCCAAAGCATAGTGCACAGTGTAAAACGACTGCCGGTTTATGCCTAAGCATAGCGCACAGTGCAATACGGCTGTTGGTTTACGCCAAAGCATAGTGCACAGTGTAAAACGACTGCTGGTTTTCGCAAAAGCATAGCGCACAGTGTAAAACGACTGCTGGTTTTGCCAAAACTTAGCGCACAGTGCAAAACGACTGTTGGTTTATGCCAAAGCACAGTGCACAGTGTAAAACGACTGCTGGTTTATGCCAAAGCATAGTGCACAGTGTAAAACGACTGCTGGTTTACGCAAAAGCATAGTGCACAGTGCAAAACGACTGCTGGTTTACTCAAAACCATAGTGCATAGTGCACAATGACTGTTGGTTTACGCAAAAGCATAGTGCACAATGTAAAACGACTGCTGGTTTACGCAAAAGCATAGCGCACAGTGTAAAACGACTGCTGGTTTATGCCAAAGCATAGCGCACAGTGCAGAATGACTGCTGGTTTACGCAAAAGCACAGTGCACAGTGCAAAACGACTGCTGGTTAACGCAAAAGCATAGTGCACAGTGTAAAACGACTGCTGGTTTACGCAAAAGCATAGCGCACAGCGTAAAACGACTGCTGGTTTTTGCCAAAACTTAGCGCACAGTGCAAAACGACTGTTGGTTTATGCCAAAGCACAGTGCACAGTGTAAAACGACTGCTGGTTTATGCCAAAGCATAGCGCACAGTGCAAAACGGCTGTTGGTTTACGCCAAAGTATAGTGCACAATGTAAAACGACTGCTGGTTTACGCAAAAGCATAGCGCACAGTGTAAAACGACTGCTGGTTTATGCCAAAGCATAGCGCACAGTGCAAAACGGCTGTTGGTTTACGCCAAAGCATAGTGCACAATGTAAAACGACTGCTGGTTTACGCAAAAGCATAGCGTACAGTGCAGAATGACTGCTGGTTTACGCAAAAGCACAGTGCACAGTGCAAAACGACTGCTGGTTAACGCAAAAGCATAGTGCACAGTGTAAAACGACTGCTGGTTTACGCAAAAGCATAGTGCACAATGTAAAACGACTGCTGGTTTACGCAAAAGCATAGCGCACAGTGTAAAACGACTGCTGGTTTATGCCAAAGCATAGCGCACAGTGCAGAATGACTGCTGGTTTACGCAAAAGCACAGTGCACAGTGCAAAACGACTGCTGGTTAACGCAAAAGCATAGTGCACAGTGTAAAACGACTGCTGGTTTACGCAAAAGCATAGCGCACAGTGTAAAACGACTGCTGGTTTTTGCCAAAACTTAGCGCACAGTGCAAAACGACTGTTGGCTTATGCCAAAGCACAGTGCACAGTGTAAAACGACTGCTGGTTTTTGCCAAAACTTAACGCACAGTGCAAAACGACTGTTGGTTTATGCCAAAGCACAGTGCACAGTGTAAAACGACTGCTGGTTTATGCCAAAGCATAGTGCACAGTGTAAAACTACTGCTGGTTTACGCAAAAGCATAGTGCACAGTGCAAAACGACTGCTGGTTTACTCAAAACCATAGTGCACAGTGCACAATGACTGTTGGTTTACGCAAAAGCATAGTGCACAATGTAAAACGACTGCTGGTTTACGCAAAAGCATAGCGCACAGTGTAAAACGACTGCTGGTTTATGCCAAAGCATAGCGCACAGTGCAGAATGACTGCTGGTTTACGCAAAAGCACAGTGCACAGTGCAAAACGACTGCTGGTTAACGCAAAAGCATATTGCACAGTGTAAAACGACTGCTGGTTTTCGCAAAAGCATAGCGCACAGTGTAAAACGACTGCTGGTTTTTGCCAAAGCACAGTGCACAGTGCAAAACGACTGTTGGTTTATGCCAAAGCACAGTGCACAGTGTAAAACGACTGCTGGTTTATGCCAAAGCATAGTGCACAGTGTAAAACGACTGCTGGTTTAAGCAAAAGCATAGTGCACAGTGCAAAACGACTGCTGGTTTACTCAAAGCCATAGTGCACAGTGCACAATGACTGCTGGTTTTTGCCAAAGCATAGTGCACAGTGTAAAACGACTGCTGGTTTATGCCAAAGCATAGCGCACAGTGCAAAATTACTGCTGGTTTACGCAAAAGCACATTGCACAGTGCAAAACGACTGCTGGTTTACGCAAAAGCATAGTGCACAGTGTAAAACGACTGCTGGTTTACCCAAAAGCATAGTGCACAGTGTAGAACGAGTGCTGGTTTACGCAAAAGCATAGCTCACAATGCAAAACGACTGCTGGTTTACTCAAAACCATAGTGCACAGTGCACAATGACTGCTGGTTTTTGCCAAAGCATAGCGTACAGTGCAAAACGACTGTTGGTTTACTCAAAACCATAGTGCACAGTGCACAATGACTGTTGGTTTACGCAAAAGCATAGTGCACAGTGTAAAACGACTGCTGGTTTATGCCAAAGCATAGTGCACAGTGCAAAAACGACTTCTGGTTTACGCAAAGCATAGTGCACAGTGCACAATGACTGTTGGTTTTCTCAAAACCATAGTGCACAGTGCACAATGACTGCTGGTTTATGCCAAAGCATAGTGCACAGTGTAAAACGACTGCTGGTTTTCGCAAAAGCATAGCGCACAGTGTAAAACGACTGCTGGTTTTTGCCAAAACTTAGCGCACAGTGCAAAACGACTGTTGGTTTATGCCAAAGCACAGTGCACAGTGTAAAACGACTGCTGGTTTATGCCAAAGCATAGCGCACAGTGCAAAACGGCTGTTGGTTTACGCCAAAGCATAGTGCACAATGTAAAACGACTGCTGGTTTACGCAAAAGCATAGCGCACAGTGTAAAACGACTGCTGGTTTTTGCCAAAGCATAGCGTACAGTGCAAAACGACTGTTGGTTTATGCCAAAGCACAGTGCACAGTGCAAAACGACTGTTGGTTTACTCAAAACCATAGTGCACAGTGCACAGTGACTGCTGGTTTATGCCAAAGCATAGTGCACAGTGTAAAACGACTGCTGGTTTTTGCCAAAACTTAGCGTACAGTGCAAAACGACTGTTGGTTTATGCCAAAGCACAGTGCACAGTGCAAAACGACTGTTGGTTTACTCAAAACCATAGTGCACAGTGCAGAGTGACTGCTGGTTTATGCCAAAGCATAGTGCACAGTGTAAAACGACTGCTGGTTTATGCCAAAGCATAGCGCACAGTGCACAATGACTGTTGGTTTTCTCAAAACCATAGTGCAAAGTGCACGATGACTGCTGGTTTATGCCAAAGCATATTGCACAGTGTAAAACGACTGCTGGTTTATGCCAAAGCATAGCGCACAGTGCAAAACGGCTGTTGGTTTACGCCAAAGCATAGAGCACAATGTAAAACGACTGCTGGTTTACGCAAAAGCATAGCGCACAGTGTAAAACGACTGCTGGTTTTTGCCAAAGCATAGCGTACAGTGCAAAACGACTGTTGGTTTATGCCAAAGCACAGTGCACAGTGCAAAACGACTGTTGGTTTACTCAAAACCATAGCGCACAGTGCACAATGACTGTTGGTTTTCTCAAAACCATAGTGCACAGTGCACAATGACTGCTGGTTTATGCCAAAGCATAGTGCACAGTGTAAAACGACTGCCGGTTTAGGCCTAAGCATAGCGCACAGTGCAATACGGCTGTTGGTTTACGCCAAAGCATAGTGCACAGTGTAAAACGACTGCTGGTTTTCGCAAAAGCATAGCGCACAGTGTAAAACGACTGCTGGTTTTTGCCAAAACTTAGCGCACAGTGCAAAACGACTGTTGGTTTATGCCAAAGCACAGTGCACAGTGTAAAACGACTGCTGGTTTATGCCAAAGCATAGTGCACAGTGTAAAACGACTGCTGGTTTACGCAAAAGCATAGTGCACAGTGCAAAACGACTGCTGGTTTACTCAAAACCATAGTGCATAGTGCACAATGACTGTTGGTTTACGCAAAAGCATAGTGCACAATGTAAAACGACTGCTGGTTTACGCAAAAGCATAGCGCACAGTGTAAAACGACTGCTGGTTTATGCCAAAGCATAGCGCACAGTGCAGAATGACTGCTGGTTTACGCAAAAGCACAGTGCACAGTGCAAAACGACTGCTGGTTAACGCAAAAGCATAGTGCACAGTGTAAAACGACTGCTGGTTTACGCAAAAGCATAGCGCACAGTGTAAAACGACTGCTGGTTTTTGCCAAAACTTAGCGCACAGTGCAAAACGACTGTTGGTTTATGCCAAAGCACAGTGCACAGTGTAAAACGACTGCTGGTTTATGCCAAAGCATAGCGCACAGTGCAAAACGGCTGTTGGTTTACGCCAAAGCATAGTGCACAATGTAAAACGACTGCTGGTTTACGCAAAAGCATAGCGCACAGTGTAAAACGACTGCTGGTTTATGCCAAAGCATAGCGCACAGTGCAAAACGGCTGTTGGTTTACGCCAAAGCATAGTGCACAATGTAAAACGACTGCTGGTTTACGCAAAAGCATAGCGTACAGTGCAGAATGACTGCTGGTTTACGCAAAAGCACAGTGCACAGTGCAAAACGACTGCTGGTTAACGCAAAAGCATAGTGCACAGTGTAAAACGACTGCTGGTTTACGCAAAAGCATAGTGCACAATGTAAAACGACTGCTGGTTTACGCAAAAGCATAGCGCACAGTGTAAAACGACTGCTGGTTTATGCCAAAGCATAGCGCACAGTGCAGAATGACTGCTGGTTTACGCAAAAGCACAGTGCACAGTGCAAAACGACTGCTGGTTAACGCAAAAGCATAGTGCACAGTGTAAAACGACTGCTGGTTTATGCCAAAGCACAGTGCACAGTGTAAAACGACTGCTGGTTTATGCCAAAACTTAGCGCACAGTGCAAAACGACTGTTGGTTTATGCCAAAGCACAGTGCACAGTGTAAAACGACTGCTGGTTTTTGCCAAAACTTAGCGCACAGTGCAAAACGACTGTTGGTTTATGCCAAAGCACAGTGCACAGTGTAAAACGACTGCTGGTTTACGCAAAAGCATAGCGCACAGTGTAAAACGACTGCTGGTTTATGCCAAAGCATAGCGCACAGTGCAGAATGACTGCTGGTTTACGCAAAAGCACAGTGCACAGTGCAAAACGACTGCTGGTTAACGCAAAAGCATAGTGCACAGTGTAAAACGACTGCTGGTTTACGCAAAAGCATAGCGCACAGTGTAAAACGACTGCTGGTTTTTGCCAAAACTTAGCGCACAGTGCAAAACGACTGCTGGTTAACGCAAAAGCATAGTGCACAGTGTAAAACGACTGCTGGTTTATGCCAAAGCACAGTGCACAGTGTAAAACGACTGCTGGTTTATGCCAAAACTTAGCGCACAGTGCAAAACGACTGTTGGTTTATGCCAAAGCACAGTGCACAGTGCAAAACGACTGCTGGTTAACGCAAAAGCATAGTGCACAGTGTAAAACGACTGCTGGTTTACGCAAAAGCATAGTGCACAATGTAAAACGACTGCTGGTTTACGCAAAAGCATAGCGCACAGTGTAAAACGACTGCTGGTTTATGCCAAAGCATAGCGCACAGTGCAGAATGACTGCTGGTTTACGCAAAAGCACAGTGCACAGTGCAAAACGACTGCTGGTTAACGCAAAAGCATAGTGCACAGTGTAAAACGACTGCTGGTTTACGCAAAAGCATAGCGCACAGTGTAAAACGACTGCTGGTTTTTGCCAAAACTTAGCGCACAGTGCAAAACGACTGTTGGTTTATGCCAAAGCACAGTGCACAGTGTAAAACGACTGCTGGTTTTTGCCAAAACTTAGCGCACAGTGCAAAACGACTGTTGGTTTATGCCAAAGCACAGTGCACAGTGTAAAACGACTGCTGGTTTATGCCAAAGCATAGTGCACAGTGTAAAACTACTGCTGGTTTACGCAAAAGCATAGTGCACAGTGCAAAACGACTGCTGGTTTACTCAAAACCATAGTGCACAGTGCACAATGACTGTTGGTTTACGCAAAAGCATAGTGCACAATGTAAAACGACTGCTGGTTTACGCAAAAGCATAGCGCACAGTGTAAAACGACTGCTGGTTTATGCCAAAGCATAGCGCACAGTGCAGAATGACTGCTGGTTTACGCAAAAGCACAGTGCACAGTGCAAAACGACTGCTGGTTAACGCAAAAGCATAGTGCACAGTGTAAAACGACTGCTGGTTTTCGCAAAAGCATAGCGCACAGTGTAAAACGACTGCTGGTTTTTGCCAAAGCACAGTGCACAGTGCAAAACGACTGTTGGTTTATGCCAAAGCACAGTGCACAGTGTAAAACGACTGCTGGTTTATGCCAAAGCATAGTGCACAGTGTAAAACGACTGCTGGTTTAAGCAAAAGCATAGTGCACAGTGTAAAACGACTGCTGGTTTACGCAAAAGCATAGCGCACAGTGCAAAACGACTGCTGGTTTACTCAAAGCCATAGTGCACAGTGCACAATGACTGCTGGTTTTTGCCAAAGCATAGTGCACAGTGTAAAACGACTGCTGGTTTATGCCAAAGCATAGCGCACAGTGCAAAATTACTGCTGGTTTACGCAAAAGCACATTGCACAGTGCAAAACGACTGCTGGTTTACGCAAAAGCATAGTGCACAGTGTAAAACGACTGCTGGTTTATGCCAAAGCATAGCGCACAGTGCAAAATGACTGCTGGTTTACGCAAAAGCACAGTGCACAGTGCAAAACGACTGTTGGTTTACCCAAAAGCATAGTGCACAGTGTAAAACGAGTGCTGGTTTACGCAAAAGCATAGTGCACAGTGCAAAACAACTGCTGGTTTACGCAACAGCATAGTGCACTGTGCAAAACGACTGCTGGTTTATGCCAAAGCATAGTGCACAGTGTAAAACTACTGCTGGTTTACGCAAAACCATAGTGCACAGTGCAAAACGACTGCTGGTTTACTCAAAACCATAGTGCACAGTGCACAATGACTGTTGGTTTACGCAAAAGCATAGTGCACAATGTAAAACGACTGCTGGTTTATGCCAAAGCATAGCGCACAGTGCAGAATGACTGCTGGTTTACGCAAAAGCACAGTGCACAGTGCAAAACGACTGCTGGTTTATGCCAAAGCATAGTGCATAGTGTAAAACTACTGCTGGTTTACGCAAAAGCATAGTGCACAGTGCAAAACGACTGCTGGTTTACTCAAAACCATAGTGCACAGTGCACAATGACTGTTGGTTTACGCAAAAGCATAGTGCACAATGTAAAACGACTGCTGGTTTACGCAAAAGCATAGCGCACAGTGTAAAACGACTGCTGGTTTATGCCAAAGCATAGCGCACAGTGCAGAATGACTGCTGGTTTACGCAAAAGCACAGTGCACAGTGCAAAACGACTGCTGGTTAACGCAAAAGCATAGTGCACAGTGTAAAACGACTGCTGGTTTTCGCAAAAGCATAGCGCACAGTGTAAAACGACTGCTGGTTTTTGCCAAAGCACAGTGCACAGTGCAAAACGACTGTTGGTTTATGCCAAAGCACAGTGCACAGTGTAAAACGACTGCTGGTTTATGCCAAAGCATAGTGCACAGTGTAAAACGACTGCTGGTTTAAGCAAAAGCATAGTGCACAGTGTAAAACGACTGCTGGTTTACGCAAAAGCATAGCGCACAGTGCAAAACGACTGCTGGTTTACTCAAAGCCATAGTGCACAGTGCACAATGACTGCTGGTTTTTGCCAAAGCATAGTGCACAGTGTAAAACGACTGCTGGTTTATGCCAAAACATAGCGCACAGTGCAAAATTACTGCTGGTTTACGCAAAAGCACATTGCACAGTGCAAAACGACTGCTGGTTTACGCAAAAGCATAGTGCACAGTGTAAAACGACTGCTGGTTTATGCCAAAGCATAGCGCACAGTGCAAAATGACTGCTGGTTTACGCAAAAGCACAGTGCACAGTGCAAAACGACTGTTGGTTTACCCAAAAGCATAGTGCACAGTGTAAAACGAGTGCTGGTTTACGCAAAAGCATAGCGCACAATGCAAAACGACTGCTGGTTTACTCAAAACCATAGTGCACAGTGCACAATGACTGCTGGTTTTTGCCAAAGCATAGCGTACAGTGCAAAACGACTGTTGGTTTACTCAAAACCATAGTGCACAGTGCACAATGACTGTTGGTTTACGCAAAAGCATAGTGCACAGTGTAAAACGACTGCTGGTTTATGCCAAAGCATAGTGCACAGTGCAAAAACGACTTCTGGTTTACGCAAAGCATAGTGCACAGTGCACAATGACTGTTGGTTTTCTCAAAACCATAGTGCACAGTGCACAATGACTGCTGGTTTATGCCAAAGCATAGTGCACAGTGTAAAACGACTGCTGGTTTTCGCAAAAGCTTAGCGCACAGTGTAAAACGACTGCTGGTTTTTGCCAAAACTTAGCGCACAGTGCAAAACGACTGTTGGTTTATGCCAAAGCACAGTGCACAGTGTAAAACGACTGCTGGTTTATGCCAAAGCATAGCGCACAGTGCAAAACGGCTGTTGGTTTACGCCAAAGCATAGTGCACAATGTAAAACGACTGCTGGTTTACGCAAAAGCATAGCGCACAGTGTAAAACGACTGCTGGTTTTTGCCAAAGCATAGCGTACAGTGCAAAACGACTGTTGGTTTATGCCAAAGCACAGTGCACAGTGCAAAACGACTGTTGGTTTACTCAAAACCATAGTGCACAGTGCACAGTGACTGCTGGTTTATGCCAAAGCATAGTGCACAGTGTAAAACGACTGCTGGTTTTTGCCAAAACTTAGCGTACAGTGCAAAACGACTGTTGGTTTATGCCAAAGCACAGTGCACAGTGCAAAACGACTGTTGGTTTACTCAAAACCATAGTGCACAGTGCACAGTGACTGCTGGTTTATGCCAAAGCATAGTGCACAGTGTAAAACGACTGCTGGTTTATGCCAAAGCATAGCGCACAGTGCACAATGACTGTTGGTTTTCTCAAAACCATAGTGCAAAGTGCACGATGACTGCTGGTTTATGCCAAAGCATATTGCACAGTGTAAAACGACTGCTGGTTTATGCCAAAGCATAGCGCACAGTGCAAAACGGCTGTTGGTTTACGCCAAAGCATAGAGCACAATGTAAAACGACTGCTGGTTTACGCAAAAGCATAGCGCACAGTGTAAAACGACTGCTGGTTTTTGCCAAAGCATAGCGTACAGTGCAAAACGACTGTTGGTTTATGCCAAAGCACAGTGCACAGTGCAAAACGACTGTTGGTTTACTCAAAACCATAGCGCACAGTGCACAATGACTGTTGGTTTTCTCAAAACCATAGTGCACAGTGCACAATGACTGCTGGTTTATGCCAAAGCATAGTGCACAGTGTAAAACGACTGCCGGTTTATGCCTAAGCATAGCGCACAGTGCAATACGGCTGTTGGTTTACGCCAAAGCATAGTGCACAGTGTAAAACGACTGCTGGTTTTCGCAAAAGCATAGCGCACAGTGTAAAACGACTGCTGGTTAACGCAAAAGCATAGTGCACAGTGTAAAACGACTGCTGGTTTACGCAAAAGCATAGCGCACAGTGTAAAACGACTGCTGGTTTTTGCCAAAACTTAGCGCACAGTGCAAAACGACTGTTGGTTTATGCCAAAGCACAGTGCACAGTGCAAAACGACTGTTGGTTTACTCAAAACCATAGCGCACAGTGTAAAACGACTGCTGGTTTACGCAAAAGCATAGCGCACAGTGTAAAACGACTGCTGGTTTTTGCCAAAGCATAGCGCACAGTGCAAAATGACTGTTGGTTTACTCAAAACCATAGTGCACAGTGCAAAACGACTATTGGTTTACGCAAAAGCATAGTGCACAGTGCGAAACGACTGTTGGATTACGCCAAAGCATAGTGCACAATGCAAAACGACTCTTGGTTTACGCCAAAGCACAGCGCACAGTGCAAAACGACTGTTGGTTTACGCCAAAGCATAGTGCACAGTGTAAAACGACTGCTGGTTTTCGCAAAAGCATAGCGCACAGTGTAAAACGACTGCTGGTTAACGCAAAAGCATAGTGCACAGTGTAAAACGACTGCTGGTTTACGCAAAAGCATAGCGCACAGTGTAAAACGACTGCTGGTTTTTGCCAAAACTTAGCGCACAGTGCAAAACGACTGTTGGTTTATGCCAAAGCACAGTGCACAGTGCAAAACGACTGTTGGTTTACTCAAAACCATAGCGCACAGTGTAAAACGACTGCTGGTTTACGCAAAAGCATAGCGCACAGTGTAAAACGACTGCTGGTTTTTGCCAAAACTTAGCGCACAGTGCAAAACGACTGTTGGTTTATGCCAAAGCACAGTGCACAGTGCAAAACGACTGTTGGTTTACTCAAAACCATAGCGCACAGTGTAAAACGACTGCTGGTTTACGCAAAAGCATAGTGCACAGTGTAAAACGACTGCTGGTTTATGCCAAAGCATAGCGCACAGTGCAAAATGACTGTTGGTTTACTCAAAACCATAGTGCACAGTGCAAAACGACTATTGGTTTACGCAAAAGCATAGCGCACAGTGCAAAACGACTGCTGGTTTACGCAAAAGCATAGCGCACAGTGTAAAACGACTGCTGGTTTATGCCAAAGCATAGCGCACGGTGCAGAATGACTGCTGGTTTACGCAAAAGCACAGTGCACAGTGCAAAACGACTGCTGGTTAACGCAAAAGCATAGTGCACAGTGTAAAACGACTGCTGGTTTACGCAAAAGCATAGCGCACAGTGTAAAACGACTGCTGGTTTTTGCCAAAACTTAGCGCACAGTGCAAAACGACTGTTGGTTTATGCCAAAGCACAGTGCACAGTGCAAAACGACTGTTGGTTTACTCAAAACCATAGCGCACAGTGCACAATGACTGTTGGTTTTCTCAAAACCATAGTGCACAGTGCACAATGACTGTTGGTTTATGCCAAAGCACAGTGCACAGTGTAAAACGACTGCTGGTTTATGCCAAAGCATAGCGCACAGTGCAAAACGGCTGTTGGTTTACGCCAAAGCATAGTGCACAATGTAAAACGACTGCTGGTTTACGCAAAAGCATAGCGCACAGTGTAAAACGACTGCTGGTTTATGCCAAAGCATAGCGCACAGTGCAAAACGGCTGTTGGTTTACGCCAAAGCATAGTGCACAATGTAAAACGACTGCTGGTTTACGCAAAAGCATAGCGTACAGTGCAGAATGACTGCTGGTTTACGCAAAAGCACAGTGCACAGTGCAAAACGACTGCTGGTTAACGCAAAAGCATAGTGCACAGTGTAAAACGACTGCTGGTTTACGCAAAAGCATAGTGCACAATGTAAAACGACTGCTGGTTTACGCAAAAGCATAGCGCACAGTGTAAAACGACTGCTGGTTTATGCCAAAGCATAGCGCACAGTGCAGAATGACTGCTGGTTTACGCAAAAGCACAGTGCACAGTGCAAAACGACTGCTGGTTAACGCAAAAGCATAGTGCACAGTGTAAAACGACTGCTGGTTTACGCAAAAGCATAGCGCACAGTGTAAAACGACTGCTGGTTTTTGCCAAAACTTAGCGCACAGTGCAAAACGACTGTTGGTTTATGCCAAAGCACAGTGCACAGTGTAAAACGACTGCTGGTTTTTGCCAAAACTTAGCGCACAGTGCAAAACGACTGTTGGTTTATGCCAAAGCACAGTGCACAGTGTAAAACGACTGCTGGTTTATGCCAAAGCATAGTGCACAGTGTAAAACTACTGCTGGTTTACGCAAAAGCATAGTGCACAGTGCAAAACGACTGCTGGTTTACTCAAAACCATAGTGCACAGTGCACAATGACTGTTGGTTTACGCAAAAGCATAGTGCACAATGTAAAACGACTGCTGGTTTACGCAAAAGCATAGCGCACAGTGTAAAACGACTGCTGGTTTATGCCAAAGCATAGCGCACAGTGCAGAATGACTGCTGGTTTACGCAAGAGCACAGTGCACAGTGCAAAACGACTGCTGGTTAACGCAAAAGCATAGTGCACAGTGTAAAACGACTGCTGGTTTTCGCAAAAGCATAGCGCACAGTGTAAAACGACTGCTGGTTTTTGCCAAAGCACAGTGCACAGTGCAAAACGACTGTTGGTTTATGCCAAAGCACAGTGCACAGTGTAAAACGACTGCTGGTTTATGCCAAAGCATAGTGCACAGTGTAAAACGACTGCTGGTTTAAGCAAAAGCATAGTGCACAGTGTAAAACGACTGCTGGTTTACGCAAAAGCATAGCGCACAGTGCAAAACGACTGCTGGTTTACTCAAAGCCATAGTGCACAGTGCACAATGACTGCTGGTTTTTGCCAAAGCATAGTGCACAGTGTAAAACGACTGCTGGTTTATGCCAAAGCATAGCGCACAGTGCAAAATTACTGCTGGTTTACGCAAAAGCACATTGCACAGTGCAAAACGACTGCTGGTTTACGCAAAAGCATAGTGCACAGTGTAAAACGGCTGCTGGTTTATGCCAAAGCATAGCGCACAGTGCAAAATGACTGCTGGTTTACGCAAAAGCACAGTGCACAGTGCAAAACGACGGTTGGTTTACCCAAAAGCATAGTGCACAGTGTAAAACGAGTGCTGGTTTACGCAAAAGCATAGCGCACAATGCAAAACGACTGCTGGTTTACTCAAAACCATAGTGCACAGTGCACAATGACTGCTGGTTTTTGCCAAAGCATAGCGTACAGTGCAAAACGACTGTTGGTTTACTCAAAACCATAGTGCACAGTGCACAATGACTGTTGGTTTACGCAAAAGCATAGTGCACAGTGTAAAACGACTGCTGGTTTATGCCAAAGCATAGTGCACAGTGCAAAAACGACTTCTGGTTTACGCAAAGCATAGTGCACAGTGCACAATGACTGTTGGTTTTCTCAAAACCATAGTGCACAGTGCACAATGACTGCTGGTTTATGCCAAAGCATAGTGCACAGTGTAAAACGACTGCTGGTTTTCGCAAAAGCATAGCGCACAGTGTAAAACGACTGCTGGTTTTTGCCAAAACTTAGCGCACAGTGCAAAACGACTGTTGGTTTATGCCAAAGCACAGTGCCCAGTGTAAAACGACTGCTGGTTTATGCCAAAGCATAGCGCACAGTGCAAAACGGCTGTTGGTTTACGCCAAAGCATAGTGCACAATGTAAAACGACTGCTGGTTTACGCAAAAGCATAGCGCACAGTGTAAAACGACTGCTGGTTTTTGCCAAAGCATAGCGTACAGTGCAAAACGACTGTTGGTTTATGCCAAAGCACAGTGCACAGTGCAAAACGACTGTTGGTTTACTCAAAACCATAGTGCACAGTGCACAGTGACTGCTGGTTTATGCCAAAGCATAGTGCACAGTGTAAAACGACTGCTGGTTTATGCCAAAGCATAGCGCACAGTGCAAAACGGCTGTTGGTTTACGCCAAAGCATAGTGCACAATGTAAAACGACTGCTGGTTTACGCAAAAACAGAGCGCACAGTGTAAAACGACTGCTGGTTTATGCCAAAGCATAGCGCACAGTGCAGAATGACTGCTGGTTTACGCAAAAGCACAGTGCACAGTGCAAAAAGACTGCTGGTTTACGCAAAAGCATAGTGCACAGTGTAAAACGACTGCTGGTTTATGCCAAAGCATAGCGCACAGTGCAAAACGGCTGTTGGTTTACGCCAAAGCATAGTGCACAATGTAAAACGACTGCTGGTTTACGCAAAAGCATAGCGCACAGTGTAAAACGACTGCTGGTTTATGCCAAAGCATAGCGCACAGTGCAAAACGGCTGTTGGTTTACGCCAAAGCATAGTGCACAATGTAAAACGACTGCTGGTTTACGCAAAAGCATAGCGTACAGTGCAAAACGACTGTTGGTTTATGCTAAAGCACAGTGCACAGTGCAAAGCGACTGCTGGTTTACTCAAGACCATAGTGCACAGTGCACAATGACTGTTGGTTTTCTCAAAACCATTGTGCACAGTGCACAATGACTGCTGGTTTATGCCAAGGCATAGTGCACAGTGTAAAACGACTGCTGGTTTATGCCAAAGCATAGCGCACAGTGCAAAACGGCTGTTGGTTTACGCCAAAGCATAGTGCACAATGTAAAACGACTGCTGGTTTACGCAAAAGCATAGAGCACAGTGTAAAACGACTGCTGGTTTTTGCCAAAGCATAGCGTACAGTGCAAAACGACTGTTGGTTTATGCCAAAGCAGAGTGCACAGTGCAAAACGACTGTTGGTTTACTCAAAACCATAGCGCACAGTGCACAATGACTGTTGGTTTTCTCAAAACCATAGTGCACAGTGCACAATGACTGCTGGTTTATGCCAAAGCATAGTGCACAGTGTAAAACGACTGCTGGTTTTCGCAAAAGCATAGCGCACAGTGTAAAACGACTGCTGGTTTTTGCCAAAACTTAGCGCACAGTGCAAAACGACTGTTGGTTTATGCCAAAGCACATTGCACAGTGTAAAACGACTGCTGGTTTATGCCAAAGCATAGCGCACAGTGCACAATGACTGTTGGTTTTCTCAAAACCATAGTGCAAAGTGCACAATGACTGCTGGTTTATGCCAAAGAATATTGCACAGTGTAAAACGACTGCTGGTTTATGCCAAAGCATAGCGCACAGTGCAAAACGGCTGTTGGTTTACGCCAAAGCATAGTGCACAGTGTAAAACGACTGCTGGTTTACGCAAAAGCATAGCGCACAGTGTAAAACGACTGCTGGTTTTTGCCAAAGCATAGCGTACAGTGCAAAACGACTGTTGGTTTATGCCAAAGCACAGTGCACAGTGCAAAACGACTGTTGGTTTACTCAAAACCATAGCGCACAGTGCACAATGACTGTTGGTTTTCTCAAAACCATAGTGCACAGTGCACAATGACTGCTGGTTTATGCCAAAGCATAGTGCACAGTGTAAAACGACTGCCGGTTTATGCCTAAGCATAGCGCACAGTGCAATACGGCTGTTGGTTTACGCCAAAGCATAGTGCACAGTGTAAAACGACTGCTGGTTTTCGCAAAAGCATAGCGCACAGTGTAAAACGACTGCTGGTTTTTGCCAAAACTTAGCGCACAGTGCAAAACGACTGTTGGTTTATGCCAAAGCACAGTGCACAGTGTAAAACGACTGCTGGTTTATGCCAAAGCATAGTGCACAGTGTAAAACGACTGCTGGTTTACGAAAAAGCATAGTGCACAGTGCAAAACGACTGCTGGTTTACTCAAAACCATAGTGCACAGTGCACAATGACTGTTGGTTTACGCAAAAGCATAGTGCGCAATGTAAAACGACTGCTGGTTTACGCAAAAGCATAGCGCACAGTGTAAAACGACTGCTGGTTTATGCCAAAGCATAGCGCACAGTGCAGAATGACTGCTGGTTTTCTCAAAACCATAGTGCACAGTGCACAATGACTGCTGGTTTATGCCAAAGCATAGCGCACAGTGCAAAACGGCTGTTGGTTTACGCCAAAGCATAGTGCACAATGTAAAACGACTGCTGGTTTACGCAAAAGCATAGCGCACAGTGTAAAACGACTGCTGGTTTTTGCCAAAGCATAGCGTACAGTGCAAAACGACTGTTGGTTTATGCCAAAGCACAGTGCACAGTGCAAAACGACTGTTGGTTTACTCAAAACCATAGCGCACAGTGCACAATGACTGTTGGTTTTCTCAAAACCATAGTGCACAGTGCACAATGACTGCTGGTTTATGCCAAAGCATAGTGCACAGTCTAAAACGACTGCCGGTTTATGCCTAAGCATAGCGCACAGTGCAATACGGCTGTTGATTTACGCCAAAGCATAGTGCACAGTGTAAAACGACTGCTGGTTTTCGCAAAAGCATAGTGCACAGTGCACAATGACTGCTGGTTTTTGCCAAAGCATAGCGTACAGTGCAAAACGACTGTTGGTGTATGCCAAAGCACAGTGCACAGTGCAAAACGACTCTTTTTTTACTCAAAACCATAGTGCACAGTGCACAATGACTGTTGGTTTTTGCCAAAACTTAGCGCACAGTGCAAAACGACTGTTGGTTTATGCCAAAGCACAGTGCACAGTGTAAAACGACTGCTGGTTTATGCCAAAGCATAGTGCACAGTGTAAAACGACTGCTGGTTTACGCAAAAGCATAGTGCACAGTGCACAATGACTGCTGGTTTTTGCCAAAGCATAGCGTACAGTGCAAAACGACTGTTGGTTTATGCCAAAGCACAGTGCACAGTGCAAAACGACTGTTTTTTTACTCAAAACCATAGTGCACAGTGCACAATGACTGTTGGCTTACGCAAAAGCATAGTGCACAGTGTAAAATGACTGCTGGTTTACGCAAAAGCACAGTGCACAGTACAAAACGACTGTTGGTTTACGCAAAAGCATAGTGCACAGTGTAAAACGACTGCTGGTTTAAGCAAAAGCATAGTGCACAGTGTAAAACGACTGCTGGTTTACGCAAAAGCATAGCGCACAGTGCAAAACGACTGCTGGTTTACTCAAAGCCATAGTGCACAGTGCACAATGACTGCTGGTTTTTGCCAAAGCATAGTGCACAGTGTAAAACGACTGCTGGTTTATGCCAAAGCATAGCGCACAGTGCAAAATTACTGCTGGTTTACGCAAAAGCACATTGCACAGTGCAAAACGACTGCTGGTTTACGCAAAAGCATAGTGCACAGTGTAAAACGACTGCTGGTTTACCCAAAAGCACAGTGCACAGTGCAAAACGACTGTTGGTTTACGCAAAAGCATAGTGCACAGTGTAAAACGACTACTGGTTTACGCAAAAGCATAGTGCACAGTGTAAAACGACTGCTGGTTTACGCAAAAGCATAGCGCACAGTGCAAAACGACTGCTGGTTTACTCAAAACCATAGTGCACAGTGCACAATGACTGCTGGTTTTTGCCAAAGCATAGTGCACAGTGTAAAACGACTGCTGGTTTATGCCAAAGCATAGCGCACAGTGCAAAATGACTGCTGGTTTACGCAAAAGCACAGTGCACAGTGCAAAACGACTGCTGGTTTACGCAAAAGCATAGTGCACAGTGTAAAACGACTGCTGGTTTATGCCAAAGCATGGTGCACAGTGTAAAACGACTGCTGGTTTACGCAAAAGCATAGTCCACAGTGCACAATGACTGCTGGTTTTTGCCAAAGCATAGCGTACAGTGCAAAACGACTGTTGGTGTATGCCAAAGCACAGTGCACAGTGCAAAACGACTCTTTTTTTACTCAAAACCATAGTGCACAGTGCACAATGACTGTTGGTTTTTGCCAAAACTTAGCGCACAGTGCAAAACGACTGTTGGTTTATGCCAAAGCACAGTGCACAGTGTAAAACGACTGCTGGTTTATGCCAAAGCATAGTGCACAGTGTAAAACGACTGCTGGTTTACGCAAAAGCATAGTGCACAGTGCACAATGACTGCTGGTTTTTGCCAAAGCATAGCGTACAGTGCAAAACGACTGTTGGTTTATGCCAAAGCACAGTGCACAGTGCAAAACGACTGTTTTTTTACTCAAAACCATAGTGCACAGTGCACAATGACTGTTGGCTTACACAAAAGCATAGTGCACAGTGTAAAATGACTGCTGGTTTACGCAAAAGCACAGTGCACAGTACAAAACGACTGTTGGTTTACGCAAAAGCATAGTGCACAGTGTAAAACGACTGCTGGTTTAAGCAAAAGCATAGTGCACAGTGTAAAACGACTGCTGGTTTACGCAAAAGCATAGCGCACAGTGCAAAACGACTGCTGGTTTACTCAAAGCCATAGTGCACAGTGCACAATGACTGCTGGTTTTTGCCAAAGCATAGTGCACAGTGTAAAACGACTGCTGGTTTATGCCAAAGCATAGCGCACAGTGCAAAATTACTGCTGGTTTACGCAAAAGCACATTGCACAGTGCAAAACGACTGCTGGTTTACGCAAAAGCATAGTGCACAGTGTAAAACGACTGCTGGTTTACCCAAAAGCATAGTGCACAGTGTAAAACGAGTGCTGGTTTACGCAAAAGCATAGCGCACAATGCAAAACGACTGCTGGTTTACTCAAAACCATAGTGCACAGTGCACAATGACTGCTGGTTTTTGCCAAAGCATAGCGTACAGTGCAAAACGACTGTTTATGCCAAAGCACAGTGCACAGTGCAAAACGACTGTTGGTTTACTCAAAACCATAGTGCACAGTGCACAATGACTGTTGGTTTACGCAAAAGCATAGTGCACAGTGTAAAACGACTGCTGGTTTATGCCAAAGCATAGTGCACAGTGCAAAAACGACTTCTGGTTTACGCAAAGCATAGTGCACAGTGCACAATGACTGTTGGTTTTCTCAAAACCATAGTGCACAGTGCACAATGACTGCTGGTTTATGCCAAAGCATAGTGCACAGTGTAAAACGACTGCTGGTTTTCGCAAAAGTATAGCGCACAGAGTAAAACGACTGCTGGTTTTTGCCAAAACTTAGCGCACAGTGCAAAACGACTGTTGGTTTATGCCAAAGCACAGTGCACAGTGTAAAACGACTGCTGGTTTATGCCAAAGCATAGCGCACAGTGCACAATGACTGTTGGTTTTCTCAAAACCATAGTGCACAGTGCACAATGACTGCTGGTTTATGCCAAAGCATAGTGCACAGTGTAAAACGACTGCTGGTTTTCGCAAAAGCATAGCGCACAGAGTAAAACGACTGCTGGTTTTTGCCAAAGCATAGCGTACAGTGCAAAACGACTGTTGGTTTATGCCAAAGCACAGTGCACAGTGCAAAACGACTGTTGGTTTACTCAAAACCATAGTGCACAGTGCACAATGACTGTTGGTTTACGCAAAAGCATAGTGCACAGTGTAAAACGACTGCTGGTTTATGCCAAAGCATAGTGCACAGTGCACAATGACTGTTGGTTTTCTCAAAACCATAGTGCACAGTGCACAATGACTGCTGGTTTATGCCAAAGCATAGTGCACAGTGTAAAACGACTGCTGGTTTTTGCCAAAACTTAGCGCACAGTGCAAAACGACTGTTGGTTTATGCCAAAGCACAGTGCACAGTGTAAAACGACTGCTGGTTTATGCCAAAGCATAGCGCACAGTGCAAAACGGCTGTTGGTTTACGCCAAAGCATAGTGCACAATGTAAAACGACTGCTGGTTTACGCAAAAGCATAGCGCACAGTGTAAAACGACTGCTGGTTTTTGCCAAAGCATAGCGTACAGTGCAAAACGACTGTTGGTTTATGCCAAAGCGCAGTGCACAGTGCAAAACGACTGTTGGTTTACTCAAAACCATAGTGCACAGTGCACAGTGACTGCTGGTTTATGCCAAAGCATAGTGCACAGTGTAAAACGACTGCTGGTTTATGCCAAAGCATAGCGCACAGTGCAAAACGGCTGTTGGTTTACGCCAAAGCATAGTGCACAATGTAAAACGACTGCTGGTTTACGCAAAAACAGAGCGCACAGTGTAAAACGACTGCTGGTTTATGCCAAAGCATAGCGCACAGTGCAGAATGACTGCTGGTTTACGCAAAAGCACAGTGCACAGTGCAAAAAGACTGCTGGTTTACGCAAAAGCATAGTGCACAGTGTAAAACGACTGCTGGTTTATGCCAAAGCATAGCGCACAGTGCAAAACGGCTGTTGGTTTACGCCAAAGCATAGTGCACAATGTAAAACGACTGCTGGTTTACGCAAAAGCATAGCGCACAGTGTAAAACGACTGCTGGTTTATGCCAAAGCATAGCGCACAGTGCAAAACGGCTGTTGGTTTACGCCAAAGCATAGTGCACAATGTAAAACGACTGCTGGTTTACGCAAAAGCATAGCGTACAGTGCAAAACGACTGTTGGTTTATGCTAAAGCACAGTGCACAGTGCAAAGCGACTGCTGGTTTACTCAAGACCATAGTGCACAGTGCACAATGACTGTTGGTTTTCTCAAAACCATAGTGCACAGTGCACAATGACTGCTGGTTTATGCCAAGGCATAGTGCACAGTGTAAAACGACTGCTGGTTTATGCCAAAGCATAGCGCACAGTGCAAAACGGCTGTTGGTTTACGCCAAAGCATAGTGCACAATGTAAAACGACTGCTGGTTTACGCAAAAGCATAGCGCACAGTGTAAAACGACTGCTGGTTTATGCCAAAGCATAGCGCACAGTGCAAAACGGCTGTTGGTTTACGCCAAAGCATAGTGCACAATGTAAAACGACTGCTGGTTTACGCAAAAGCATAGCGTACAGTGCAAAACGACTGTTGGTTTATGCTAAAGCACAGTGCACAGTGCAAAGCGACTGCTGGTTTACTCAAGACCATAGTGCACAGTGCACAATGACTGTTGGTTTTCTCAAAACCATAGTGCACAGTGCACAATGACTGCTGGTTTATGCCAAGGCATAGTGCACAGTGTAAAACGACTGCTGGTTTATGCCAAAGCATAGCGCACAGTGCAAAACGGCTGTTGGTTTACGCCAAAGCATAGTGCACAATGTAAAACGACTGCTGGTTTACGCAAAAGCATAGAGCACAGTGTAAAACGACTGCTGGTTTTTGCCAAAGCATAGCGTACAGTGCAAAACGACTGTTGGTTTATGCCAAAGCACAGTGCACAGTGCAAAACGACTGTTGGTTTACTCAAAACCATAGCGCACAGTGCACAATGACTGTTGGTTTTCTCAAAACCATAGTGCACAGTGCACAATGACTGCTGGTTTATGCCAAAGCATAGTGCACAGTGTAAAACGACTGCTGGTTTTCGCAAAAGCATAGCGCACAGTGTAAAACGACTGCTGGTTTTTGCCAAAACTTAGCGCACAGTGCAAAACGACTGTTGGTTTATGCCAAAGCACAGTGCACAGTGTAAAACGACTGCTGGTTTATGCCAAAGCATAGCGAACAGTGCACAATGACTGTTGGTTTTCTCAAAACCATAGTGCACAGTGCACAATGACTGCTGGTTTATGCCAAAGCATATTGCACAGTGTAAAACGACTGCTGGTTTATGCCAAAGCATAGCGCACAGTGCAAAACGGCTGCTGGTTTACGCCAAAGCATAGTGCACAATGTAAAACGACTGCTGGTTTACGCAAAAGCATAGCGCACAGTGTAAAACGACTGCTGGTTTTTGCCAAAGCATAGCGTACAGTGCAAAACGACTGTTGGTTTATGCCAAAGCACAGTGCACAGTGCAAAACGACTGTTGGTTTACTCAAAACCATAGCGCACAGTGCACAATGACTGTTGGTTTTCTCAAAACCATAGTGCACAGTGCACAGTGCACAATGACTGCTGGTTTATGCCAAAGCATAGTGCACAGTGTAAAACGACTGCCGGTTTATGCCTAAGCATAGCGCACAGTGCAATACGGCTGTTGGTTTACGCCAAAGCATAGTGCACAGTGTAAAACGACTGCTGGTTTTCGCAAAAGCATAGCGCACAGTGTAAAACGACTGCTGGTTTTTGCCAAAACTTAGCGCACAGTGCAAAACGACTGTTGGTTTATACCAAAGCACAGTGCACAGTGTAAAACGACTGCTGGTTTATGCCAAAGCATAGTGCACAGTGTAAAACGACTGCTGGTTTACGCAAAAGCATAGTGCACAGTGCAAAACGACTGCTGGTTTACTCAAAACCATAGTGCACAGTGCACAATGACTGTTGGTTTACGCAAAAGCATAGTGCACAATGTAAAACGACTGCTGGTTTACGCAAAAGCATAGCGCACAGTGTAAAACGACTGCTGGTTTATGCCAAAGCATAGCGCACAGTGCAGAATGACTGCTGGTTTACGCAAAAGCACAGTGCACAGTGCAAAACGACTGCTGGTTTACGCAAAAGCATAGTGCACAGTGTAAAACGACTGCTGGTTTACGCAAAAGCATAGCGCACAGTGCAAAGCGACTGCTGGTTTACTCAAAACCATAGTGTACAGTGCACAATGACTGTTGGTTTTCTCAAAACCATAGTGCACAGTGCACAATGACTGCTGGTTTATGCCAAAGCATAGTGCACAGTGTAAAACGACTGCTGGTTTATGCCAAAGCATAGCGCACAGTGCAAAACGGCTGTTGGTTTACGCCAAAGAATAGTGCACAATGTAAAACGACTGCTGGTTTACGCAAAAGCATAGCGCACAGTGTAAAACGACTGCCGGTTTTTGCCAAAGCATAGCGTACAGTGCAAAACGACTGTTGGTTTATGCCAAAGCACAGTGCACAGTGCAAAACGACTGTTGGTTTACTCAAAACCATAGCGCACAGTGCACAATGACTGTTGGTTTTCTCAAAACCATAGTGCACAGTGCACAATGACTGCTGGTTTATGCCAAAGCATAGTGCACAGTCTAAAACGACTGCCGGTTTATGCCTAAGCATAGCGCACAGTGCAATACGGCTGTTGGTTTACGCCAAAGCATAGTGCACAGTGTAAAACGACTGCTGGTTTTCGCAAAAGCATAGTGCACAGTGCACAATGACTGCTGGTTTTTGCCAAAGCATAGCGTACAGTGCAAAACGACTGTTGGTTTATGCCAAAGCACAGTGCACAGTGCAAAACGACTGTTTTTTTACTCAAAACCATAGTGCACAGTGCACAATGACTGTTGGCTTACGCAAAAGCATAGTGCACAGTGTAAAATTACTGCTGGTTTACGCAAAAGCACAGTGCACAATGTAAAACGACTGCTGGTTGACGCAAAAGCATAGCGCACAGTGCAAAACGACTGCTGGTTTACTCAAAACCATAGTGCACAGTGCACAATGACTGCTGGTTTTTGCCAAAGTATAGTGCACAGTGTAAAACGGCTGCTGGTTTATGCCAAAGCATAGCGCACAGTGCAAAATGACTGCTGGTTTACGTAAAAGCACAGTGCACAGTGCAAAACGACTGCTGGTTTACGCAAAAGCATAGTGCACAGTGTAAAACGACTGCTGGTTTATGCCAAAGCATAGTGCACAGTGTAAAACGACTGCTGGTTTACGCAAAAGCATAGTCCACAGTGCACAATGACTGCTGGTTTTTGCCAAAGCATAGCTTACAGTGCAAAACGACTGTTGGTGTATGCCAAAGCACAGTGCACAGTGCAAAACGACTCTTTTTTTACTCAAAACCATAGTGCACAGTGCACAATGACTGTTGGTTTTTGCCAAAACTTAGCGCACAGTGAAAAACGACTGTTGGTTTATGCCAAAGCACAGTGCACAGTGTAAAACGACTGCTGGTTTATGCCAAAGCATAGTGCACAGTGTAAAACGACTGCTGGTTTACGCAAAAGCATAGTGCACAGTGCACAATGACTGCTGGTTTTTGCCAAAGCATAGCGTACAGTGCAAAACGACTGTTGGTTTATGCCAAAGCACAGTGCACAGTGCAAAACGACTGTTTTTTTACTCAAAACCATAGTGCACAGTGCACAATGACTGTTGGCTTACGCAAAAGCATAGTGCACAGTGTAAAATGACTGCTGGTTTACGCAAAAGCACAGTGCACAGTACAAAACGACTGTTGGTTTACGCAAAAGCATAGTGCACAGTGTAAAACGACTGCTGGTTTAAGCAAAAGCATAGTGCACAGTGTAAAACGACTGCTGGTTTACGCAAAAGCATAGCGCACAGTGCAAAACGACTGTTGGTTTACGCAAAAGCATAGCGCACAATGCAAAACGACTGCTGGTTTACTCAAAACCTTAGTGCACAGTGCACAACGGCTGTTGGTTTATGCCAAAGCATAGTGCACAGTGTAAAATGACTGCTGGTTTTTGCCAAAGCATAGCGTACAGTGCAAAACGACTGTTGGTGTATGCCAAAGCACAGTGCACAGTGTAAAACGACTGCTGGTTTATGCCAAAGCATAGTGCACAGTGTAAAACGACTGCTGGTTTACGCAAAAGCATAGTGCACAGTGCACAATGACTGTTGGTTTTTGCCAAAACTTAGCGCACAGTGCAAAACGACTGTTGGTTTATGCCAAAGCATAGTGCACAGTGTAAAACGACTGCTGGTTTACGCCAAAGCACAGTGCACAGTGTAAAACGACTGCTGGTTTACGCAAAAGCATAGTGCACAGTGCACAATGACTGTTGGTTTTTGCCAAAACTTAGCGCACAGTGCAAAACGACTGTTGGTTTATGCCAAAGCATAGTGCACAGTGTAAAACGACTGCTGGTTTATGCCAAAGCATAGTGCACAGTGTAAAACGACTGCTGGTTTACGCAAAAGCATAGTCCACAGTGCACAATGACTGCTGGTTTTTGCCAAAGCATAGCTTACAGTGCAAAACGACTGTTGGTGTATGCCAAAGCACAGTGCACAGTGCAAAACGACTCTTTTTTTACTCAAAACCATAGTGCACAGTGCACAATGACTGTTGGTTTTTGCCAAAACTTAGCGCACAGTGCAAAACGACTGTTGGTTTATGCCAAAGCACAGTGCACAGTGTAAAACGACTGCTGGTTTATGCCAAAGCATAGTGCACAGTGTAAAACGACTGCTGGTTTACGCAAAAGCATAGTGCACAGTGCACAATGACTGTTGGTTTTTGCCAAAACTTAGCGCACAGTGCAAAACGACTGTTGGTTTATGCCAAAGCATAGTGCACAGTGTAAAACGACTGCCGGTTTATGCCAAAGCATAGCGCACAGTGCAAAATTACTGCTGGTTTACGCAAAAGCACATTGCACAGTGCAAAACGACTGCTGGTTTACGCAAAAGCATAGTGCACAGTGTAAAACGACTGCTGGTTTATGCCAAAGCATAGCGCACAGTGCAAAATGACTGCTGGTTTACGCAAAAGCACAGTGCACAGTGCAAAACGACTGTTGGTTTACCCAAAAGCATAGTGCACAGTGTAAAACGAGTGCTGGTTTACGCAAAAGCATAGCGCACAATGCAAAACGACTGCTGGTTTACTCAAAACCATAGTGCACAGTGCACAATGACTGCTGGTTTTTGCCAAAGCATAGCGTACAGTGCAAAACGACTGTTGGTTTACTCAAAACCATAGTGCACAGTGCACAATGACTGTCGGTTTACGCAAAGCATAGTGCACAATGCAAAACGGCTGCTGGTTTACTCAAAACCATAGTGCACAGTGCACAATGACTGCTGGTTTTTGCCAAAGCATAGCGTACAGTGCAAGACGACTGTTGGTTTATGCCAAAGCACAGTGCACAGTGCAAAACGACTGTTGGTTTACTCAAAACCATAGTGCATAGTGCACAATGACTGTTGGTTTACGCAAAAGCATAGTGCACAGTGTAAAACGACTGCTGGTTTTTGCCAAAGCATAGCGCACAGTGCAAAATGACTGCTGGTTTACGCAAAAGCACAGTGCACAGTGCAAAACGACTCTTTTTTTACTCAAAACCATAGTGCACAGTGCACAATGACTGTTGGTTTTTGCCAAAACTTAGCGCACAGTGCAAAACGACTGTTGGTTTATGCCAAAGCACAGTGCACAGTGTAAAACGACTGCTGGTTTATGCCAAAGCATAGTGCACAGTGCAAAACGACTGTTGGTTTACTCAAAACCATAGCGCACAGTGCACAATGACTGTTGGTTTTCTCAAAACCATAGTGCACAGTGCACAATGACTGCTGGTTTATGCCAAAGCATAGTGCACAGTCTAAAACGACTGCCGGTTTATGCCTAAGCATAGCGCACAGTGCAATACGGCTGTTGGTTTACGCCAAAGCATAGTGCACAGTGTAAAACGACTGCTGGTTTTCGCAAAAGCATAGTGCACAGTGCAAAACGACTGTTGGTTTACGCAAAAGCATAGTGCACAGTGTAAAACGACTACTGGTTTACGCAAAAGCATAGTGCACAGTGTAAAACGACTTCTGGTTTATGCCAAAGCATAGCGCACAGTGCAAAATGACTGCTGGTTTACGTAAAAGCACAGTGCACAGTGCAAAACGACTGCTGGTTTACGCAAAAGCATAGTGCACAGTGTAAAACGACTGCTGGTTTATGCCAAAGCATAGTGCACAGTGTAAAACGACTGCTGGTTTACGCAAAAGCATAGTCCACAGTGCACAATGACTGCTGGTTTTTGCCAAAGCATAGCGTACAGTGCAAAACGACTGTTGGTGTATGCCAAAGCACAGTGCACAGTGCAAAACGACTCTTTTTTTACTCAAAACCATAGTGCACAGTGCACAATGACTGTTGGTTTTTGCCAAAACTTAGCGCACAGTGCAAAACGACTGTTGGTTTATGCCAAAGCACAGTGCACAGTGTAAAACGACTGCTGGTTTATGCCAAAGCATAGTGCACAGTGTAAAACGACTGCTGGTTTACGCAAAAGCATAGTGCACAGTGCACAATGACTGCTGGTTTTTGCCAAAGCATAGCGTACAGTGCAAAACGACTGTTGGTTTATGCCAAAGCACAGTGCACAGTGCAAAACGACTGTTTTTTTTACTCAAAACCATAGTGCACAGTGCACAATGACTGTTGGCTTACGCAAAAGCATAGTGCACAGTGTAAAATGACTGCTGGTTTACGCAAAAGCACAGTGCACAGTACAAAACGACTGTTGGTTTACGCAAAAGCATAGTGCACAGTGTAAAACGACTGCTGGTTTAAGCAAAAGCATAGTGCACAGTGTAAAACGACTGCTGGTTTACGCAAAAGCATAGCGCACAGTGCAAAACGACTGCTGGTTTACGCAAAAGCATAGCGCACAATGCAAAACGACTGCTGGTTTACTCAAAACCTTAGTGCACAGTGCACAACGGCTGTTGGTTTATGCCAAAGCATAGTGCACAGTGTAAAATGACTGCTGGTTTTTGCCAAAGCATAGCGTACAGTGCAAAACGACTGTTGGTGTATGCCAAAGCACAGTGCACAGTGCAAAACGACTCTTTTTTTACTCAAAACCATAGTGCACAGTGCACAATGACTGTTGGTTTTTGCCAAAACTTAGCGCACAGTGCAAAACGACTGTTGGTTTATGCCAAAGCACAGTGCACAGTGTAAAACGACTGCTGGTTTATGCCAAAGCATAGTGCACAGTGTAAAACGACTGCTGGTTTACGCAAAAGCATAGTGCACAGTGCACAATGACTGTTGGTTTTTGCCAAAACTTAGCGCACAGTGCAAAACGACTGTTGGTTTATGCCAAAGCATAGTGCACAGTGTAAAACGACTGCTGGTTTATACCAAAGCATAGCGCACAGTGCAAAATTACTGCTGGTTTACGCAAAAGCACATTGCACAGTGCAAAACGACTGCTGGTTTACGCAAAAGCATAGTGCACAGTGTAAAACGACTGCTGGTTTATGCCAAAGCATAGCGCACAGTGCAAAATGACTGCTGGTTTACGCAAAAGCACAGTGCACAGTGCAAAACGATTGTTGGTTTACCCAAAAGCATAGTGCACAGTGTAAAACGAGTGCTGGTTTACGCAAAAGCATAGCGCACAATGCAAAACGACTGCTGGTTTACTCAAAACCATAGTGCACAGTGCACAATGACTGCTGGTTTTTGCCAAAGCATAGCGTACAGTGCAAAACGACTGTTGGTTTATGCCAAAGCACAGTGCACAGTGCAAAACGACTGTTGGTTTACTCAAAACCATAGTGCACAGTGCACAATGACTGTCGGTTTACGCAAAGCATAGTGCACAATGCAAAACGACTGCTGGTTTACTCAAAACCATAGTGCACAGTGCACAATGACTGCTGGTTTTTGCCAAAGCATAGCGTACAGTGCAAGACGACTGTTGGTTTATGCCAAAGCACAGTGCACAGTGCAAAACGACTGTTGGTTTACTCAAAACCATAGTGCATAGTGCACAATGACTGTTGGTTTACGCAAAAGCATAGTGCACAGTGTAAAACGACTGCTGGTTTTTGCCAAAGCATAGCGCACAGTGCAAAATGACTGCTGGTTTACGCAAAAGCACAGTGCACAGTGCAAAACGACTGTTGGTTTACGCAAAAGCATAGTGCACAGTGTAAAACGACTGCTGGTTTACGCAAAGCATAGTGCACAGTGTAAAACGACTGTTGGTTTACGCAAAAGCATAGCGAACAATGCAAAACGACTGCTGGTTTACTCAAAACCATAGTGCACAGTGCACAATGACTGCTGGTTTTTGCCAAAGCATAGCGTACAGTGCAAAACGACTGTTGGTTTATGCCAAAGCACAGTGCACAGTGCAAAACGACTGTTGGTTTACTCAAAACCATAGTGCACAGTGCACAATGACTGCTGGTTTATGCCAAAGCATAGCGCACAGTGCAGAATGACTGATGGTTTACGCAAAAGCACAGTGCATAGTGCAAAACGACTGCTGGTTTACGCAAAAGCATAGTGCACAGTGTAAAACGACTGCTGGTTTACGCAAAGCATAGTGCACAGTGTAAAACGAGTGCTGGTTTACGCAAAAGCATAGCGCACAATGCAAAACGACTGCTTGTTTACTCAAAACCATAGTGCACAGTGCACAACGGCTGTTGGTTTATGCCAAAGCATAGTGCATAGTGCAAAACGACTGCTGGTTTACGCAAAGCATAGTGCACAGTGTAAAACGAGTGCTGGTTTACGCAAAACCATAGCGCACAATGCAAAACGACTGCTGGTTTACTCAAAACCATAGTGCACAGTGCACAACGACTGCTGGTTTATGCCAAAGCATAGCGCACAGTGCAGAATGACTGATGGTTTACGCAAAAGCACAGTGCACAGTGTAAAACGAATGCTGGTTTACGCAAAAGCATAGCGCACAGTGCAAAGCGACTGCTGGTTTACTCAAAACCATAGTGCACAGTGCACAATGACTGTTGGTTTTCTCAAAACCATAGTGCACAGTGCTAAATGACTGCGGGTTTATGCCAAAGCATAGTGCACAGTGTAAAACGACTGCTGGTTTATGCCAAAGCATAGCGCACAGTGCAAAACGGCTGTTGGTTTACGCCAAAGCATAGTGCACAATGTAAAACGACTGCTGGTTTACGCAAAAGCATAGCGCACAGTGTAAAACGACTGCTGGTTTTTGCCAAAGCATAGCGTACAGTGCAAAACGACTGTTGGTTTATGCCAAAGCAGAGTGCACAGTGCAAAACGACTGTTGGTTTACTCAAAACCATAGCGCACAGTGCACAATGACTGTTGGTTTTCTCAAAACCATAGTGCACAATGCACAATGACTGCTGGTTTATGCCAAAGCATAGTGCACAGTGTAAAACGACTGCTGGTTTTTGCCAAAGCATAGTGCACAGTGTAAAACGACTGCTGGTTTATGCCAAAGCATAGCGCTCAGTGCAAAACGGCTGTTGGTTTACGCCAAAGCATAGCGCACAATGCAAAACGACTGCTGGTTTACTCAAAACCATAGTGCACAGTGCACAACGACTGCTGGTTTATGCCAAAGCATAGCGCACAGTGCAGAATGACTGATGGTTTACGCAAAAGCACAGTGCACAGTGTAAAACGAATGCTGGTTTACGCAAAAGCATAGCGCACAGTGTAAAACGACTGCTGGTTTTCGCAAAAGCATAGCGCACAGTGTAAAACGACTGCTGGTTTTTGCCAAAGCACAGTGCACAGTGCAAAACGACTGTTGGTTTACTCAAAACCATAGTGCATAGTGCACAATGACTGTTGGTTTACGCAAAAGCATAGTGCACAGTGTAAAACGACTGCTGGTTTACGCAAAAGCATAGTGCACAATGTTAAACGACTGCTGGTTTACGCAAAAGCATAGCGCACAGTGTAAAACGACTGCTGGTTTTTGCCAAAGCGTAGCGTACAGTGCAAAACGACTGTTGGTTTATGCCAAAGCACAGTGCACAGTGCAAAACGACTGTTGGTTTACTCAAAACCATAGTGCACAGTGTAAAACGACTGCTGGTTTTCGCAAAAGCATAGCGCACAGTGTAAAACGACTGCTGGTTTTTGCCAAAGCACAGTGCACAGTGCAAAACGACTGTTGGTTTACTCAAAACCATAGTGCATAGTGCACAATGACTGTTGGTTTACGCAAAAGCATAGTGCACAGTGTAAAACGACTGCTGGTTTTTGCCAAAGCATAGTGCACAGTGTAAAACGACTGCTGGTTTATGCCAAAGCATATTGCACAGTGCAAAACGACTGTTGGTTTACTCAAACCCATAGTGCACAGTGCACAGTGCACAATGACTGTTGGTTTACGCCAAAGCATAGTGCACAATGTTAAACGACTGCTGGTTTACGCAAAAGCATAGCGCACAGTGTAAAACGACTGCTGGTTGTTGCCAAAGCGTAGCGTACAGTGCAAAACGACTGTTGGTTTATGCCAAAGCACAGTGCACAGTGCAAAACGACTGCTGGTTTACTCAAAACCATAGTGCACAGTGTAAAACGACTGCTGGTTTTCGCAAAAGCATAGCGCACAGTGTAAAACGACTGCTGGTTTACTCAAAACCATAATGCATAGTGCACAACGACTGTTGGTTTATGCCAAAGCACAGTGCACAGTGTAAAACGACTGCTGGTTTATGCCAAAGCATAGTGCACAGTGTAAAACGACTGCTGGTTTACTCAAAACCATAGTGCACAGTGCACAATGACTGTTGGTTTATGCCAAAGCACAGTGCACAGTGCAAAACGACTGTTGGTTTACTCAAAACCATAGTGCACAGTGTAAAACGACTGGTGGTTTTCGCAAAAGCATAGCGCACAGTGTAAGACGACTGCTGGTTTTTGCCAAGGCACAGTGCACAGTGCAAAACGACTGTTGGTTTATGCCAAAGCATATTGCACAGTGCAAAACGACTGTTGGTTTACTCAAACCCATAGTGCATAGTGCACAACGACTGTTGGTTTATGCCAAAGCACAGTGCACAGTGTAAAACGACTGCTGGTTTATGCCAAAGCATATTGCACAGTGCAAAACGACTGTTGGTTTACTCAAACCCATAGTGCACAGTGCACAGTGCACAATGACTGTTGGTTTACGCCAAAGCATAGTGCACAATGTTAAACGACTGCTGGTTTACGCAAAAGCATAGCGCACAGTGTAAAACGACTGCTGGTTGTTGCCAAAGCGTAGCGTACAGTGCAAAACGACTGTTGGTTTATGCCAAAGCACAGTGCACAGTGCAAAACGACTGCTGGTTTACTCAAAACCATAGTGCACAGTGTTAAACGACTGCTGGTTTTTGCCAAAGCACAGTGCACAGTGCAAAACGACTGTTGGTTTACTCAAAACCATAGTGCATAGTGCACAACGACTGTTGGTTTATGCCAAAGCACAGTGCACAGTGTAAAACGACTGCTGGTTTATGCCAAAGCATATTGCACAGTGCAAAACGACTGTTGGTTTACTCAAAACCATAGTGCACAGTGCACAATGACTGTTGGTTTACGCCAAAGCATAGTGCACAATGTTAAACGACTGCTGGTTTACGCAAAAGCATAGCGCACAGTGTAAAACGACTGCTGGTTTTTGCCAAAGCGTAGCGTACAGTGCAAAACGACTGCCGGTTTATGCCTAAGCATAGCTCACAGTGCAATACGGCTGTTGGTTTACGCCAAAGCATAGTGCACAGTGTAAAACGACTGCTGGTTTTCGCAAAAGCATAGCGCACAGTGTAAAACGACTGCTGGTTTTTGCCAAAGCACAGTGCACAGTGCAAAACGACTGTTGGTTTACTCAAAACCATAGTGCATAGTGCACAACGACTGTTGGTTTATGCCAAAGCATAGTGCACAGTGTAAAACGACTGCTGGTTTATGCCAAAGCATATTGCACAGTGCAAAACGACTGTTGGTTTACTCAAAACCATAGTGCACAGTGCACAATGACTGTTGGCTTACGCCAAAGCATAGTGCACAATGTTAAACGACTGCTGGTTTACGCAAAAGCATAGCGCACAGTGTAAAACGATTGCTGGTTTTTGCCAAAGCGTAGCGTACAGTGCAAAACGACTGTTGGTTTATGCCAAAGCACAGTGCACAGTGCAAAACGACTGTTGGTTTACTCAAAACCATAGTGCACAGTGTAAAACGACTGCTGGTTTTTTCCAAAGCGTAGCGTACAGTGCATAACGACTGTTGGTTTATGCCAAAGCACAGTGCACAGTGCAAAACGACTGTTGGTTTACTCAAAACCATAGTGCATAGTGCACAATGACTGTTGGTTTACGCAAAAGCATAGTGCACAGTGTAAAACGACTGCTGGTTTTTGCCAAAGCATAGCGCACAGTGCAAAATGACTGCTGGTTTACGCAAAAGCACAGTGCACAGTGCAAAACGACTGTTGGTTTACGCAAAAGCATAGTGCACAGTGTAAAACGAGTGCTGGTTTACGCAAAAGCATAGCGCACAATGCAAAACGACTGCTGGTTTACTCAAAACCATAGTGCACAGTGCACAATGACTGTTGGTTTACGCAAAAGCATAGTGCACAGTGTAAAACGACTGCTGGTTTATGCCAAAGCATAGCGCACAGTGCAGAATGACTGATGGTTTATGCCAAAGCACAGTGCACAGTGCAAAACGACTGTTGGTTTACTCAAAACCATAGTGCACAGTGCACAATGACTGTTGGTTTACGCAAAAGCATAGTGCACAGTGTAAAACGACTGCTGGTTTATGCCAAAGCATAGGGCACAGTGCAAAACGACTGTTGGTTTATGCCAAAGCACAGTGCACAGTGCAAAACGACTGTTGGTTTACTCAAAACCATAGTGCACAGTGCACAATGACTGTTGGTTTACGCAAAAGCATAGTGCACAGTGTAAAACGACTGCTGGTTTATGCCAAAGCATAGCGCACAGTGCAGAATGACTGATGGTTTACGCAAAAGCACAGTGCACAGTGCAAAACGACTGCTTATTTACGCAAAAGCATTTTGCACAGTGTAAAACGACTGCTGGTTTACGCAAAAGCATAGCGCACAGTGCAAAGCGACTGCTGGTTTACTCAAAACCATAGTGCACAGTGCACAATGACTGTTGGTTTTCTCAAAACCATAGTGCACAGTGCACAATGACTGCTGGTTTATGCCAAAACATAGTGCACAGTGTAAAACGACTGCTGGTTTATGAGAAAGCATAGCGCACAGTGCAAAACGGCTGTTGGTTTACGCCAAAGCATAGTGCACAATGTAAAACGACTGCTGGTTTACGCAAAAGCATAGCGCACAGTGTAAAACGACTGCTGGTTTATGAGAAAGCATAGCGCACAGTGCAAAACGGCTGTTGGTTTACGCCAAAGCATAGTGCACAATGTAAAACGACTGCTGGTTTACGCAAAAGCATAGCGCACAGTGTAAAACGACTGCTGGTTTATGCCAAAGCATAGGGCACAGTGCAAAACGACTGTTGGTTTACTCAAAACCATAGTGCACAGTGCACAATGACTGTTGGTTTACGCCAAAGCATAGTGCACAATGTTAAACGACTGCTGGTTTACGCAAAAGCATAGCGCACAGTGTAAAACGACTGCTGGTTTTTGCCAAAGCGTAGCGTACATTGCAAAACGACTGTTGGTTTATGCCAAAGCACAGTGCACAGTGCAAAACGACTGTTGGTTTACTCAAAACCATAGTGCACAGTGCACAATGACTGTTGGTTTTCTCAAAACCATAGTGCACAATGACTGTTGGTTTTCTTAAAACCATATTGCACAGTGCACAATGACTGCTGGTTTATGCCAAAGCATAGTGCACAGTGCAAAACGACTGTTGGTTTACGCAAAAGCATAGTGAAAAATGCTAAATGACTGTTGGTTTACTCAAAAGCATAGTGCACAGTGCAAAACGACTGTTGGTTTACGCAGAAGCATAGTGCACAGTGCAAAACGACTCTTGGTTTACGCAAAAGCATAGTGCACAGTGTAAAACGACTGGCACGATTCGCAAACCTGAATACTCGATGCCAGGAATACGCCTACGTACTAACCCACACCCTACACACTTCAACCACTCTCTCCGCGGAACTACCGTTAAGTATTACTTCGCGGGGCTGGTTAGCACTTTATGCTCTTCTTGACCTGTTCGGCGTTTCTTGTTCTGAGGGGGCTTCCATTTGGGTTTGGTTGCTCTCCCTGAGCCTTTCCAGCCGCCGAAGTTCCTTTATGATCACCGCTGCTGTTTGTTTCACAGTATTCCATACTGCGTTCGATGTCAGCATATGTTTTACGATGTTCTCCGGAGTTGGTATTTCTCCAATTATTTCCTCAAGACCTCTGCGTTCCAAGCGAAAATGTGGGCACTGAAAGAGCACATGCTCTGCATCCTCTCTGGCCTCTCCACAGTTTGAGCAATTTGGAGATTCATCAAGCCCAAACCTGTTTAGATAAGCTCTGAAGCAGCCGTGTCCGGTTAAGAACTGGGTGAGATAAAAGTCCACTTCTCCGTGATGCCATCCATTTATCTATATCCGGTATAAGTCTATGGGTCCATCTTCCCTTCGTTGACTGATTCCATCTTTCCTGCCATGTTCTCATGCTTCGCTGTCTTTCTGCCAGCTTAATATCTTTGACTGGAGCAAGGGGTTCCTGGATTTTGGCGTCATAATTCCTCTGTAGCTCAATAGCCAAGATATCCGCTGGTAGCATTCCCGCAATAACACATATAGCATCATCGGATACCGTCCGAAAAGCGCAACATACTCTCAGCGCGCACAGTCTGTTGACGCAATTAACTCTTCTTGAGTGGGACTTAATTTTCACTGCCTTTGCCCATATTGGTGACGCATACATTATTATTGACTGCGCCACTCTTGACAAAATTAGTCTCCTTGGTTGTCTGGGTCCTCCAATGTTTGTCATTATTCTGGATAAGGCAGTACACACCCGAGCAGCTTTGTCGCACGTTATTTCAAGGTGTTCCTTGTAAGCTAGCCTAGCGTCAATCATCACACCTAGGTATCTGATCACCGGTTTTGACGTTATATTTTGGTTGCCTACCCTGATGGTGATTGCTTCTCTTTTCTTGCGGCTGCTTACTAGTACTGCTTCCGTTTTATGTTCAGCGAGTTCTAAACCGACTGCTGCCATCCACCGTCTCACTTTTCGGATACATTCGTTTCCAATGTCCTCTATTTCTTCCAGGTGTTTTGCTGTCACTACGATTGCGATGTCATCGGCAAAGCCTATGATTTTTGCCTCGTTGGGGATTTCAAGCCTCAGCACCTTATCATACATAAGGTTCCACAAGATAGGACCTAGTACCGATCCTTGTGGTACTCCGCCAGATATGTGGTACTGTTTTACCCCATCGTCGGTATCGTAAAACAGGTACCGTTTCTCGAAATAATTGATTATTATTTTGATTAGGAATTCTGGTACCATCATTTCTCTAAGTGAGTACAAAATATGTCCCCAGTTTGCAGAATTGAACGCATTTTTGACGTCCAGTGTTATTACAGCACCGTATTTCTTTGCGCCTCCTCTCCATCTTCTGCCCTGGATAGCATCTTCCAGGATTGTGGTTACCCTCCGTATAGCATCGATTGTAGAACGGGCTTGTCTAAATCCATACTGTTCGTTTGAGAGTCCCCCGGCTTCATATATTGCCACCTCCAGCCGTTTGCATATAATTTTCTCCAATATTTTACCCATTGTGTCTAACAGGCATATGGGACGGTATGACGAGGGCTCATCTGGCGGTTTTTTCCCTTTGGGCAGCAGCACCAGACGTTGTTTCTTCCACTGGTCTGGAAAGACCCCTCGGTTAGACACTTATTATACATTTCTAGAAATGGTTCCGTGTTTGTTTTTATGGCTAACTTAAGGGCCTTGTTGGGTATCCCACCCAATCCAGGTGACTTATTGTCATCGAACCGTTTGCACACTTCCAAAAGTTCCGTTTGCGTGACGGTTGTGATTTCATGTAAATCCTGAGGTGCTGTTATACGCTCTGCCGTTCTCTGCGGTGGAAATAAGCCCGACACTATTTTTTGCATTAGCAAAGGGCATGAGGGCGAGGGTGCCCTAGTGGTGCCTTTGAGTTTTGCCATGACTGCCTTATAGGCTGTACCCCAGGGATTTACATCTGCTTGCTGACAGAGTTCTTTAAAGTTGTCACTTTTGCTTCTCCGGATTGCTAATTTCAGGTCTCTACGCCTATCTTTGTATTGCACCTGCAGGTTCTGGTGAGAGGGCAAACCTCTGGATCGCTGGAACAGTCTTCTAGCTTTATGGCACTTGCTGCGTAGCTCTGCTATCTCTTGGCTCCACCAATATACTGGTGGCCGGCGATTTGTTGACGTTTTCCGGACCATAGATGCATCGCATGCTCTCATTACATGTTTCGTAATCTCGGCAGCCATAGCATTTGCTGTTCCTGGCCTTATTGTAGATTCTCTAAAGGTGAAAGTAAAAGAATCCTCGTCTAATGTGCCTATTTTCCACCCCATTCGTTGTGCCTTCTTTGGTGGGAGTTCCTGGTTGGATCTTTTCTGGTTTATTTCAAACAGGATAGCCAGGTGGTCGCTGTGAGTGTACTTTTTACTTACTTTCCACTTGGCGCCTCTCGCTAGGGAACTGGTTACGAAGGTGATGTCAACTACGGAACCTACGTCGTTTCTGCTAAAGGTATTCTCGCTTCCCGTATTGAGCAGCATGACATCTAGTGACGATACCGCTTCGAGTAGTGCCTCGCCTCTTCTATTGGTTCGAGTGCTGCCCCAATCAGTGGCCCATGCGTTGAAATCCCCAGCCATGATGATTGGGCTACGGCCTCTAGCATCATCCACGAGCCTATCCAACATACGCTGGAATTCTTCCAGAGTGCTGTTTGGGGATGCGTAGCAACTATAGATGTGTACACCCTTGACCTTGGCTCGAACGAACCCAGATTGGGGTGTCATAATTTTTTCTTCGAAGGCGTAGTCTCCACAGGTCCAAATAGCAGCTCTTTTTGAGTAATCAGCTGCCCAGACTTTTTCGTCGAGATTCTTGTACTGTTCCGATAATATGGCAACATCTATTTTTGACTCACGAATGGCTTGTGTTAGGAGGTCCTGTGCCGCTTCACAGTGATTTAAATTTAATTGCAGCACTTTCATATTCTTTTTGCGGTTTTTTTTAGCTTCCTGGTATACAGGACATACTGCGCTTCCTGCCGCGTGTTTGAAGTTGGTGCTCCCCTTTTCTTCGCAGAGCACGCACCTTGCATCATTGGTGCAGTTTTTGGAAACGTGGCCTTTTTGTCCACACTTGACGCAATCCTCACTTCTGTCCGCCGTATTTGAACACGCTTTTGCTAGATGCCCGAAGTTGAGGCACCTAAAGCATCGCAGCGGCACCACTTTCTCCCGTATTCTGCATACAGTCCATCCGATTTTAACTCTCCCAACCTCCAGAACTTTTTTGGCAGCGTTTATTGGGAGGCTAATGACTGCAGTTTGTGTTCCTGCATAGGCTTTCCTCATGGATTTGATGGATGAGGCCAGCATACCTCGTACTTCCTCGAATTGCTCGGAAAGGGCTTGACAGATCTCTTCTTTGGTAGTGACATCGTCTAGGTCTTTGCACTCAATCAGCACCTCGTGCGTTAGGGTCCTTACTTCCGCCATTTCCCCGAGAACTTGCCCTACTTTGCTTTGGTGCTCAGAGGTTTTTCCAGCTGCTGCTTTCTTGAGCTCAAGCAGTAACTCTCCCTTGGCCGTCTTCCTTATGTGAATTACGTCCGATCCCAGACCATTTAACTCAGGATTGGTCTTCACTTTTCGGAGTATATCGCAATAGGATGTTTCTCCAGTTTTTTTGATCACCAATGCGTCCGGCTTAATATGTATCTTGCCTGGACCTCTTTTTACCACTCTTTTCCACTCGGCTTTGTTGTGGTCTTCATTTGCGGTTTTTTCGCCTGCATCATTGCCTCGCGGTTTTGTCGTCTTTCCTGGTTTTTTTGGGAGGGCTTTTTCTTTCCTCTCACTTTGGCACTTCTGGACGCTTTGTTGCACTGACGTTTCTGTTTTTTTCGTGACTATCTCAGCGTATGTCAATGTCGAGGGTTCTTCATTGCTCGGAGATCTAGTCCTTTTCCGCTTAGGTTCTGGTAGTTGCTTCAACGGATGAGAAGGCGCCGATTTGCTCATTTCGGATGACTCAATGGTTTGGGTAGCTTTAGACAATCTATTCTTTACCACGTTGTCTTTCTCGGAATTTGCTATACAGTTGTAGTGTCTGCGTATAGCGCTAGTCAGCTTTCTGATTTCGTGGTGCACGTTTGTTTTCTCGACTCAATGGTATGCTCGCCAACCTGTATGGTGAGGTGTTCTACCCTTTTTCTGCTGCTTATTAGTACTGCTTCTGTTTTGTGGTCCGCCAGTTCTAAGTTTGATGTCTGTAGCCAGGCCCTGACATCTCTGATGGCATGCCCACATTTCTCTGGCGTTTCGGTAATCATTTTTGCAACAACATCGTACATTATGTTCCACAACACTGGGCCAAGCACTGATCCTTGCGGGACTCCTCCAGTAATGTTATATTCCTTTGGCCCTTCTTCTGTGTCGTAGTGAAGGGTTCTGTCTTTGAGGTAGCTGGCGATTATTCTCCTTATATAGTTAGGTGCCTGCAGGTTGCATAAGGCTCTGCTTATACAGTTCCAGCTGACTGAGTTGAAAGCGTTTTTTATGTCGAGTGTTATGACGGCACAGTACCGCTTTGTCCCTCCTAACCATCTTCTTCCCGCGATTGCTTCACGCGCAATGTTGCACACTTCCTCTATAGCATGTATGGTGCTTCGCTTCTTTCTGAAGCCATACTGTTGGTTGGAGAGCCCGTGGTCTCCTTCAGTGTGTCTCTTGAGTCTTGCTCGTATAATTTTCTCTAGAATTTTTCCCATTGTGTCGAGCATGCACAGCGGCCTATATGACGACGGCTGGTCAGGTGGCTTGTTACCCTTCGGGATGAGGACTAGCCGCTGTCTTTTCCACTGTAGTGGGAATTCCCCTTCCACTAAGCATGTCGTATACAATTGTGTGAAGATCTCTGGCCTTATCTTGATCGCTTTTTTAAGGACCTGGTTCGGGATTCCGTCCATTCCTGGCGTCTTGTTGATCTTTAACGCTGCTGCAGCTTCTAGGATTTCCTCAGTTGTTACTGGCGGTATTATCTCCGCTTCCGCTGACGTTTCTTGATAGAGTTTCGGGACCTCATCTTTCGCCGGAAATAGAGTGTCGGACATGTCGGTGCCGCTGCCGTAACATGTTTCAGTTTTTTCATAACTATTTGATACGCACTTCCCCATGGGTTATCCTGCAGTTCATCTCTCAGTGCCTGAAACGATTCTCGTTTGCTCTTTTTTATCAGTTTACGAAGCTCTTTCCTTTTAGTTTGGAATTGGTCCCGTAGGACTTCGTAGTCTCCTATGTCTCTGCGTCTGGCTCTCTGTTGCCGTCTACGCATTCTGAGGCAATCTGCACGCAGATTCGAGATGTCCTCACTCCACCAATACACAGGTTTTCTGCCGTTTCCTTTCCTTTTACGTGGCATGGAAGCATCACATCCTCGGGATAGGGACCTTGTCGCTTCTTTGGCTTGTTGTTCTGCTGCGCCCGTTGGTGTATCCATAGTTTCCAGCACGTATGCAAGTATCTCATTATCTAAGTTATCTGTTTTCCAGCCCAGCTTTTGTACTTTCTCCAGGTTATAGCGGTAGCGGCGCTGTGGTCGATCTTTACCCTCTGTCTCAAAAATGATGGCATGGTGGTCGCTGTGTGTATACAGGTCTGAGACATGCCATTTTATTTTTCTCGCTATTGACCTGCTAGCGAATGTCAGGTCGATGATGGAACCTGCCCTACCATTGTCGAAAGTTTGTATTTCCCTGGTTGAGTAACACTAGATCGAGGCTAGCAAAGGCCTCAAGGAGCGTCTCGCCTCTCTGGTTTGTCCTGGCACTGTTCCATTCTACTGCCCATACATTGAAGTCTCCGGCTATAATCTTTGGTGACTTCTCTCGTGCTTCGGCTACAAGGCTGTCCAGCATTTGGCAGTATTCATGCATAGTCGCGCTAGGTGGGGCATAGCAGCTGAAAAAGTGAATTCCCTTCACTTTGGCGTAGACGAAGTTTTGCCGCCTTCCCGGATCCTTGCGTTCGAAGGGGTAAGTGCCGCACGTCCATATCGCTGCCTTTTTGCTCTGGTCTTCTACCCATCTTCCGCTGCAGTAAGGTGTTTTGTACTGTTCGCAGATAAGAGCTACATCCGCGTTTTCTTCTCTCGCCGTTTGTGTGAGTAGATCCTGGGCGGCTTCGCAATGGTTTAGGTTAATTTGGATGCACTTCATGATCGCTTTACCATTTCTCGGAATGCGCTTTTATAAGCTGCACATCTAAAACTTCCAGTTGGGTGTTCATTTCCCCCTTTACATCCTGGTTCGCATATGGCACATGTTGGTTTCGCTGTGCACTTCTTCGCAATGTGTCCTTTGCCTCCACATCGTAGACATGTGCCCGTGCGGTCGTTTTCATTCTTGCAATGTCTTGCAACATGTCCATACTCGAGGCATCTGTAGCATAGTGTCGGTGCTAAGTGCTCCCGGATCCTGCAGCGTACCCATCCCACGCGCATATGTCCTGCGGCGATCATCTTAGATGCCTCATTAGGTGTAAGATTAATGAGTGCAGTTTGAGTTCCTCCCCTTGCTATTCGGAGGGATTTAACAGCATCAGTGGTTATTTCAGCTGATGCTGGGAACTGCTCTCCGATTGCCTTGCAGATGTCCTCCGGGGTTGTGACCTCGTCCACGTCGCGACATTCGACTGTTACTAGATGACATAAGGACTTCACCTTTGCTTCGCTTTGTAGTACTTTCGCCATCTCTTCTTTGAGTTGCTCGGTTTTTCCGTTATTGGCCTTGTTAAGTTCAAAGAGCAGTTCCCCTTTCGCCGTTTTCCTAATCTTGTTAACGCTCTCCCCGAGTTCTTTAAGCTCTGGCTTTGACTTCATCATTTTAAGGATGCTTGCGTAGGACGTTTCCCCTGTTTTCGATATTAGTATAGCATCGGGCCTTCCGGGTTTTTTCCTGGTCCTACCACCTTGCTTCTCTGTTTTGTCTGGCCTTTTTTCCCCTTTTCCATTTTCCTTTTCTCCTTGGGTTTTCCTCTCTGTTTTATGTTTTGCCTTCACTCGACTTTTTTGTCGTTTCGGCACTACCTTCCATTCCCGTGCTCCGGTAGGTGCGGCTTCTTCCTCCGCTTCTGCTTCTAGATTAGCTGCTGTTCGCTTTCCTTTTTTTGGTGTTGGCAGCTGGTCTTCGGCCTCTCTTTGTCGTTTCGCTTCTCCCTCCATGTTTGGTTTTAAGGCTGGAGAGGTCTGCGCGCTTTTGTTGGCCCGATCCTTGCTATTATCCTTCGTTGATGTTTTTTCCTTCACTGCTCTTCTATGCAGTACCGAGATACTTCGAACAAGATCCCTCATGGCTTGGTTGATATGACGTTGGGTACTCATTGCATCCTGCAGTTCTGCGATTTTCCGCCCTAGTTTCTCAAGGGCTTCTGAGTCGTCTTCGCTTCTTCGAGCTTCCGGTGTTCCTCCAATCGTCATTGGATTGCTAGCTACCACACGTGAGCTGGTGTCACCTTCGCTTGTTGCTGTGGTTTCCCTTGTGACTCCTGGTGGAGCCGATACCAATGGGGCCGGTTCGCTCGTCGTCTCCTTCCTTGCTGGTGACTCGCGTCCTTCCAGACTTCTCTGTGGTGCTGCCGCTTGGTCACCTGGTGACCTCGGCATTTTGGAGCTCCTTAGGAAGGTGTTCACTGCCTTCTCATTGGTGCTGTTTCTACTACCGTCGCTCCTTTTGTTTGTATTGTTTGTATTGTTTGTATTCATTTCTGGTGGGTCCCCACTCAAAGCCGCTATCAATGCTCGGATGTGTAGTCACCCTAGGATCTCATGGTTATCTATGCAAGCAGTGAGGCCATGCAAGGGTTGGCACAAGCCTTTATGAGGTCTTATGTCAGAGCCAGATCGGTGCTAAACAGGAATGTTACATCTGTACCTACACCACCAACTTAATGGTGACGAGACATTGAACGTACTTTGAGGCCTGCCATGGTTTTAACGGGACGGGGGCGCATGTGGCATTGGCCTGAAAGCCATTTCAGCAAGATTTCACTCTTGCCTACTCAGGTAGCAGAATACCACACACGTCAGCCCTCATGTCTTCAGTTCCAGATCGTTATTTCCAGTATCCATTAATTAAGACCTTACTGGGCTCGGTCTTAATGCCTTTGTCCTGATACAGTTCCATTCATACATATATCATATTTCGTATCCGGGGTCCCCAGATACGCTACTAAGTATGTGTTTTTGTTTTCGTTTTCGATTGGTGCCGCGTACGCGGTCCCTAGTTGGCCAGGGCTTTTCCTCCCGGCGGGGTGGGAGTTATACCGCCCCTACTCGGTCGCCAGAGCCTCGTCAGTCGCAAGCAGGGTGTACCACGTGCAGGTGAGGTTGGCAGTTTGTAAGTTGAATTACGCTTTACACCCCAAAAAACGACTGCTGGTTTACGCAAAAGCACAGCGCACAGTGCAAAGCGACGGTTGGTTTACGCAAAACCATAGTACACAGTGTTAAACGACTGCTGGTTTATGCCAAAGCATAATGCAAAATGCTAAATGACTGTTGGTTTACGCAAAAGCATAGTGCACAGTGCAAAATGACTGTTGGTTTACGACAAAGCATAGTGCACAGTGCAAAACGACTGTTGGTTTACGCCAAGGCATAGTGCACAGTGCAAAACAACTGCTGGTTTACGCAAAACCATAGTGCACACTGTAAAACGACTGCTGGTTTGCGCAAAAGCACAGCACACAGTGCAGAGCGACTGTTGGTTTACGCAAAACCATAGTGCACAATGTAAGACGACTCCTGGTTTATGCCAACGCATAGCGCACAGTGCAAAATGACTGTTGGTTTACGCCAAAGCATAGCGGACAGTGCAAAACGACTGTTGGTTTACGAAAGGCATAGTGCACAGTGCAAAACAACTGCCGGTTTACGCGAAACCATAGTGCACAGTGTAAAACGACTGCTGGTTTATGCCAAAGCATAGCGCACAGTGCAAAATGACTGCTGGTTTACGCAAAAGCACAGTGCACAGTGCAAAACGACTGTTGGTTTACTCAAAACCATAGTGCACAGTGCACAATGACTGCTGATTTATGCCAAAGCATAGCGCACAGTGCAAAATGACTGCTGGTTTACGCAGAAGCACAGTGCACAGTGCAAAAGGACTGTTGGTTTACTCAAAACCATAGTGCACAGTGCACAATGACTGTTGGTTTACTCAAAACCATAGTGCACAGTGCACAATGACTGCGGGTTTATGCCAAAGCATAGTGCACAGTGCACAATGACTGTTGGTTTACGCCAAGGCATAGTGCACAGTGCAAAACAACTGCTGGTTTACGCAAAACCATAGTGCACAATGTAAGACGACTCCTGGTTTATGCCAACGCATAGCGCACAGTGCAAAATGACTGTTGGTTTACGCAAAAGCATAGCGCACAGTGTAAAACGACTGCTGGTTTTTGCCAAAGCATAGCGCACAGTGTAAAACGACTGCTGGTTTACGCAAAAGCATAGTGCACAGTGCAAAACGGCTGTTGGTTAAAGCAAAGCATAGTGCACAGTGCAAAACGACTGCTGGTTTACGCAAAAGCATAGTGCACTGTGTAAAACGACTGCTGGTTTACGAAAAAGCATAGTGCACAGTGCAAAACGACTGCTGGTTTACGCAAAAGCATAGTGCACAGTGCAAAACGACTGCTGGGTTACCCAAAATCATTGTGCACAGTACACAACTACTGTTGGTTTACGCCAAAGCATAGTGCGCAGTGTAAAACGACTGCTGACTTATGCCAAAGTATAGCGCACAGTGCAAAACGACTGCCGGTTTACTCAAAACCATAGTGCACTGTGCACAATGACTGCTGGTTTATGCCAAAGCATAGCGCACAGTGCAAAATGACTGCTGGTTTACGCAAAAGCACAGTGCACAGGGCAAAACGACTGTTGGTTTACTCAAAACCATAGTGCACAATGACTGTTGGTTTATTCAAAACCATAGTGCACAATGACTGTTGGTTTATTCAAAACCATAGTGCACAGTGCACAATGACTGCTGGTTTATGCCAAAGCATAGTGCACAGTGTAAAAGGACTGCTGGTTTATGCCAAAGCATAGCGCAAAGTGCAAAACGACTGTTGGTTTACGCCAAAGCATAGTGCACAGTGCAAAACGACTGTTGGTTTACTCAAAAGCATAGTGCACAGTGTAAAACGACTGTTGGTTTACTCAAAAGCATAGTGCACAGTGCAAAACGACTGCTGGTTTATGCCAAAGCATAGTGCACAGTGTAAAACGACTGCTGGTTTACGCAAAAGCATAGTGCACAGAGTAAAACGACTGCTGGTTTACGCCAAAGCATAGTGCACAGTGCAAAACGACTGTTGGTTTACTCAAAAGCATAGTGCACAGTGTAAAACGACTGTTGGTTTACTCAAAAGCATAGTGCACAGTGTAAAACGACTGCTGGTTTACGCCAAAGCATAGTGCACAGTGCAAAACGACTGTTGGTTTACTCAAAACCATAGTGCACAGTGCACAATGACTGTTGGTTTACTTAAAACCATAGTGCACAGTGCACAATGACTGCTGGTTTATGCCAAAGCAAAGTGCACAGTGTAAAACGACTGCTGGTTTACGCAAAAGCATAGTGCACAAAGTAAAACGACTGCTGGTTTACGCCAAAGCATAGTGCACAGTGCAAAACGACTGTTGGTTTACTCAAAAGCATAGTGCACAGTGTAAAACGACTGTTGGTTTACCCAAAAGCATAGTGCACAGTGTAAAACGACTGCTGGTTTACGCCAAAGCATAGTGCACAGTGCAAAACGACTGTTGGTTTACTCAAAAGCATAGTGCACAGTGTAAAACGACTGTTGGTTTACTCAAAAGCATAGTGCACAGTGCAAAACGACTGTTGGATTACGCCAAAGCATAGTGCACAATGCAAAACGACTCTTGGTTTACGCCAAAGCACAGCGCACAGTGCAAAACGACTTTTGGTTTAGGCCAAAGCATAGTGCACACTGCAAAACGACTGTTGGTTTACGCAAAAGCATAGTGCACAGTGCAAAACGACTGTTGGTTAACTCAAAAGCATAGTGCACAGTGAAAAACGACTGTTGGATTACGCCAAAGCATAGTGCACAGTGCAAAACGACTCTTGGTTTACGCAAAAGCATAGTGCACAGTGCAAAACGACTGTTGGTTTACTCAAAAGCATAGTGCACAGTGTAAAACGACTGCTGGTTTACGCCAAAGCATAGTGCACAGTGTAAAACGGCTGCTGGTTTACGCCAAAGCATAGTGCACAGTGCAAAACGACTGTTGGTTTACTCAAAAGCATAGTGCACAGTGTAAAACGACTGTTGGTTTACTCAAAAGCATAGTGCACAGTGCACAATGACTGTTGGTTTACTTAAAACCATAGTGCACAGTGCACAATGACTGCTGGTTTACGCAAAAGCATAGTGCACAGAGTAAAACGACTGCTGGTTTACGCCAAAGCATAGTGCACAGTGCAAAACGACTGTTGGTTTACTCAAAAGCATAGTGCACAGTGTAAAACGACTGTTGGTTTACTCAAAAGCATAGTGCACAGTGCAAAACGACTGTTGGATTACGCCAAAGCATAGTGCACAATGCAAAACGACTCTTGGTTTACGCCAAAGCACAGCGCACAGTGCAAAACGACTTTTGGTTTAGGCCAAAGCATAGTGCACACTGCAAAACGACTGTTGGTTTACGCAAAAGCATAGTGCACAGTGCAAAACGACTGTTGGTTAACTCAAAAGCATAGTGCACAGTGAAAAACGACTGTTGGATTACGCCAAAGCATAGTGCACAGTGCAAAACGACTCTTGGTTTACGCAAAAGCATAGTGCACAGTGCAAAACGACTGTTGGTTTACTCAAAAGCATAGTGCACAGTGTAAAACGACTGCTGGTTTACGCCAAAGCATAGTGCACAGTGTAAAACGGCTGCTGGTTTACGCCAAAGCATAGTGCACAGTGCAAAACGACTGTTGGTTTACTCAAAAGCATAGTGCACAGTGTAAAACGACTGTTGGTTTACTCAAAACCATAGTGCACAGTGCACAATGACTGTTGGTTTACTTAAAACCATAGTGCACAGTGCAGAATGACTGCTGGTTTACGCAAAAGCATAGTGCACAGAGTAAAACGACTGCTGGTTTACGCCAAAGCATAGTGCACAGTGCAAAACGACTGTTGGTTTACTCAAAAGCATAGTGCACAGTGTAAAACGACTGTTGGTTTACTCAAAAGCATAGTGCACAGTGCAAAACGACTGTTGGATTACGCCAAAGCATAGTGCACAATGCAAAACGACTCTTGGTTTACGCCAAAGCACAGCGCACAGTGCAAAACGACTTTTGGTTTAGGCCAAAGCATAGTGCACACTGCAAAACGACTGTTGGTTTACGCAAAAGCATAGTGCACAGTGCAAAACGACTGTTGGTTAACTCAAAAGCATAGTGCACAGTGAAAAACGACTGTTGGATTACGCCAAAGCATAGTGCACAGTGCAAAACGACTCTTGGTTTACGCAAAAGCATAGTGCACAGTGCAAAACGACTGTTGGTTTACTCAAAAGCATAGTGCACAGTGTAAAACGACTGCTGGTTTACGCCAAAGCATAGTGCACAGTGTAAAACGGCTGCTGGTTTACGCCAAAGCATAGTGCACAGTGCAAAACGACTGTTGGTTTACTCAAAAGCATAGTGCACAGTGTAAAACGACTGTTGGTTTACTCAAAAGCATAGTGCACAGTGCAAAACGACTGCTGGTTTATGCCAAAGAATAGTGCACAGTGTAAAACGACTGCTGGTTTACGCAAAAGCATAGTGCACAGAGTAAAACGACTGCTGGTTTACGCCAAAGCATAGTGCACAGTGCAAAACGACTGTTGGTTTACGCCAAAGCATAGTGCACAGTGCAAAACGACTGTTGGTTTACTCAAAAGCATAGTGCACAGTGTAAAACGACTGTTGGTTTACTCAAAAGCATAGTGCACAGTGCAAAACGAATGCTGGTTTATGCCAAAGCATAGTGCACAGTGTAAAACGACTGCTGGTTTACGCAAAAGCATAGTGCACAGAGTAAAACGACTGCTGGTTTACGCCAAAGCATAGTGCACAGTGCAAAACGACTGTTGGTTTACGCCAAAGCATAGTGCACAGTGCAAAACGACTGTTGGTTTACTCAAAAGCATAGTGCACAGTGTAAAACGACTGTTGGTTTACTCAAAATCATAGTGCACAGTGTAAAACGACTGCTGGTTTACGCCAAAGCATAGTGCACAGTGCAAAACGACTGTTGGTTTACGCCAAAGCATAGTGCACAGTGCAAAACGACTGTTGGTTTACTCAAAGGCATAGTGCACAGTGCAAAACGACTGCTGGTTTACGCCAAAGCATAGTGCACAGTGCAAAACGATTGTTGGTTTACGCAAAAGCATAGTGCACAGTGCAAAACGACTGTTGGTTTACGCAAAAGCATAGTGCACAGTGCAAAACGACTGTTGGTTTACGCCAAAGCATAGTGCACAGTGCAAAACGACTGTTGGTTTACTCAAAAGTATAGTGCACAGTGTAAAACGACTGTGGGTTTACTCAAAAGCATAGTGCACAGTGTAAAACGACTGCTGGTTTACACCAAAGCATAGTGCACAGTGCAAAACGACTGTTGGTTTACGCAAAAGCATAGTGCACAGTGCAAAACGACTGTTGGTTTACTCAAAAGCATAGTGCACAGTGCAAAACGACTGTTGGTTTACGCCAAAGCATAGTGCACAGTGCAAAACGCGTGCACTATGCTTTGGCACTATGCTTTTGCACTATGCTTTGGCATAAAGCATAGTGCACAGTGCAAACAGATTGTTGGTTTACGCAAAAGCATAGTGCACAGTGCAAAACGACTGTTGGTTTACGCAAAAGCATAGTGCACAGTGCAAAACGACTGTTGGTTTACGCCAAAGCATAGTGCACAGTGCAAAACGACTGTTGGTTTACTCAAAAGTATAGTGCACAGTGTAAAACGACTGTGGGTTTACTCAAAAGCATAGTGCACAGTGTAAAACGACTGCTGGTTTACACCAAAGCATAGTGCACAGTGCAAAACGACTGTTGGTTTACGCAAAAGCATAGTGCACAGTGCAAAACGACTGTTGGTTTACGCCAAAGCATAGTGCACAGTGCAAAACGATTGTTGTTTTACTCAAAAGCATAGTGCACAGTGCAAAACGACTGTTGGATTACGCAAAAGCATAGTGCACAGTGCAAAACTACTGTTGGCTTACGCAAAAGCATAGTGCACAGTGCAAAACGACTGTTGGTTTACTCAAAAGCATAGTGCACAGTGTAAAACGACTGCTGGTTTACGCCAAAGCATAGTGCACAGTGTAAAACGACTGTTGGTTTACGCCAGAGCATAGTGCACAGTGCAAAACGACTGTTGGTTTACGCCAAAGCATAGTGCACAGTGTAAAACGACTGTTGGTTTACGCCAGAGCATAGTGCACAGTGCAAAACGACTGTTGGTTTACGCCAAAGCATAGTGCAAAGTGCAAAACGACTGTTGGTTTACTGAAAAGCATAGTGCACAGTGTAAAACGACTGTTGGTTTACTCAAAAGCATAGTGCACAGTGCAAAACGACTGCTGGTTTACGCCAAAGCATAGTGCACAGTGCAAAACGACTGTTGGTTTACTCAAAAGCATAGTGCACAGTGTAAAACGACTGTTGGTTTACTCAAAAGCATTGTGCACAGTGTAAAACGACTGCTGGTTTACGCCAAAGCATAGTGCACAGTGCAAAACGACTGTTGGTTTACTCAAAACCATAGTGCACAGTGCACAATGACTGCTGGTTTATGCCAAAGCATAGTGCACAGTGTAAAACGACTGCTGGCTTATGCCAAAGCATAGCGCACAGTGTAAAACGACTGCTGGTTTACGCAAAAGCATAGTGCACAGTGCAAAAAGGCTGCTGGTTTACGCAAAAGCATAGTGCACTGTGTAAAACGACTGCTGGTTTATGCCAAAGCATAGTGCACAGTGCAAAACGACTGCTGGTTTACGCAAAAGCATAGTGCACAGTGCAAAGCGACTGCTGGGTTACCCAAAATCATTGTGCACAGTGCACAACTACTGTGGGTTTACGCCAAAGCATAGTGCGCAGTGTAAAACGACTGCTGGCTTATGCCAAAGCATAGCGCACAGTGCAAAACAACTGCTGGTTTACTCAAAACCATAGTGCACAGTGCACAATTACTGCTGGTTTATGCCAAAGCATAGTGCACAGTGTAAAACGACTGCTGGTTTACGCAAAAGCATAGCGCACAGTGCAAAACAACTGCTGGTTTACTCAAAACCATAGTGCACAGTGCACAATTACTGCTGGTTTATGCCAAAGCATAGTGCACAGTGTAAAACGACTGCTGGTTTACGCAAAAGCATAGCGCACAGTGCAAAACGGCTGTTGGTTAAAGCAAAAGCATAGTGCAGAGTGCAAAACGACGGCTAGTTTACGCAAAAGCATAGTGCACAGTGCAAAACGACTGCTGGGTTACCCAAAATCATTGTGCACAGTGCAAAACGTGCAAAACGACTGCTGGGTTACACAAAATCATTGTGCACAGTACACAACTACTGTTGGTTTACGCCAAAGCATAGTGCGCAGTGTAAAACGACTGCTGGCTTATGCCAAAGCATAGCGCACAGTGCAAAACGACTGCCGGTTTACTCAAAACCATAGTGCACAATGCACAATGACTGTTGGTTTACTCAAAAGCATAGTGCACAGTGTAAAACGACTGTTGGTTTACTCAAAATCATAGTGCACAGTGTAAAACGACTGCTGGTTTACGCCAAAGCATAGTGCACAGTGCAAAACGACTGTTGGTTTACGCCAAAGCATAGTGCACAGTGCAAAACGACTGTTGGTTTACTCAAAAGCATAGTGCACACTGTAAAACGACTGTTGGTTTACTCAAAAGCATAGTGCACAGTGTAAAACGACTTCTGGCTTACGCCAAAGCATAGTGCACAGTGCAAAACGACTGTTGGTTTACTCAAAACCATAGTGCACAGTGCACAATGACTGTTGGTTTACTTAAAACCATAGTGCACAGTGCACAATGACTGCTGGTTTACGCAAAAGCATAGTGCACAGAGTAAAACGACTGCTGGTTTACGCCAAAGCATAGTGCACAGTGCAAAACGACTGTTGGTTTACTCAAAAGCATAGTGCACAGTGTAAAACGACTGTTGGTTTACTCAAAAGCATAGTGCACAGTGCAAAACGACTGTTGGATTACGCCAAAGCATAGTGCACAATGCAAAACGACTCTTGGTTTACGCCAAAGCACAGCGCACAGTGCAAAACGACTTTTGGTTTAGGCCAAAGCATAGTGCACACTGCAAAACGACTGTTGGTTTACGCAAAAGCATAGTGCACAGTGCAAAACGACTGTTGGTTAACTCAAAAGCATAGTGCACAGTGCAAAACGACTGTTGGATTACGCCAAAGCATAGTGCACAGTGCAAAACGACTCTTGGTTTACGCAAAAGCATAGTGCACAGTGCAAAACGACTGTTGGTTTACTCAAAAGCATAGTGCACAGTGTAAAACGACTGCTGGTTTACGCCAAAGCATAGTGCACAGTGTAAAACGGCTGCTGGTTTACGCCAAAGCATAGTGCACAGTGCAAAACGACTGTTGGTTTACTCAAAAGCATAGTGCACAGTGTAAAACGACTGTTGGTTTACTCAAAAGCATAGTGCACAGTGCAAAACGACTGCTGGTTTATGCCAAAGAATAGTGCACAGTGTAAAACGACTGCTGGTTTACGCAAAAGCATAGTGCACAGAGTAAAACGACTGCTGGTTTACGCCAAAGCATAGTGCACAGTGCAAAACGACTGTTGGTTTACGCCAAAGCATAGTGCACAGTGCAAAACGACTGTTGGTTTACTCAAAAGCATAGTGCACAGTGTAAAACGACTGTTTATTTACTCAAAAGCATAGTGCACAGTGCAAAACGACTGCTGGTTTATGCCAAAGCATAGTGCACAGTGTAAAACGACTGCTGGTTTACGCAAAAGCATAGTGCACAGAGTAAAACGACTGCTGGTTTACGCCAAAGCATAGTGCACAGTGCAAAACGACTGTTGGTTTACGCCAAAGCATAGTGCACAGTGCAAAACGACTGTTGGTTTACTCAAAAGCATAGTGCACAGTGTAAAACGACTGTTGGTTTACTCAAAATCATAGTGCACAGTGCAAAACGACTGCTGGTTTACGCCAAAGCATAGTGCACAGTGCAAAACGACTGTTGGTTTACGCCAAAGCATAGTGCACAGTGCAAAACGACTGTTGGTTTACTCAAAGGCATAGTGCACAGTGCAAAACGACTGCTGGTTTACGCCAAAGCATAGTGCACAGTGCAAAACGATTGTTGGTTTACGCAAAAGCATAGTGCACAGTGCAAAACGACTGTTGGTTTACGCAAAAGCATAGTGCACAGTGCAAAACGACTGTTGGTTTACGCCAAAGCATAGTGCACAGTGCAAAACGACTGTTGGTTTACTCAAAAGTATAGTGCACAGTGTAAAACGACTGTGGGTTTACTCAAAAGCATAGTGCACAGTGTAAAACGACTGCTGGTTTACACCAAAGCATAGTGCACAGTGCAAAACGACTGTTGGTTTACGCAAAAGCATAGTGCACAGTGCAAAACGACTGTTGGTTTACTCAAAAGCATAGTGCACAGTGCAAAACGACTGTTGGTTTACTCAAAAGCATAGTGCACAGTGTAAAACGACTGTTGGTTTACTCAAAAGCATAGTGCACAGTGCAAAACGACTGTTGGTTTACTCAAAACCATAGTGCACAGTGCAAAACGACTGTTGGTTTACTCAAAACCATAGTGCACAGTGCACAATGACTGCTGGTTTATGCCAAAGCATAGTGCACAGTGTAAAACGGCTGCTGGTTTACGCCAAAGCATAGTGCACAGTGCAAAACGACTGTTGGTTTACTCAAAAGCATAGTGCACAGTGTAAAACGACTGTTGGTTTACTCAAAAGCATAGTGCACAGTGTAAAACGACTGCTGGTTTACGCCAAAGCATAGTGCACAGTGCAAAACGACTGTTGGTTTACTCAAAAGCATAGTGCACAGTGTAAAACGACTGCTGGTTTACTCAAAAGCATAGTGCACAGTGCAAAACGACTGTTGGATTACGCAAAAGCATAGTGCAAAGTGCAAAACTACTGTTGGCTTACGCAAAAGCATAGTGCACAGTGCAAAACGACTGTTGGTTTACTCAAAAGCATAGTGCACAGTGTAAAACGACTGCTGGTTTACGCCAAAGCATAGTGCACAGTGTAAAACGACTGTTGGTTTACGCCAGAGCATAGTGCACAGTGCAAAACGACTGTTGGTTTACGCCAAAGCATAGTGCACAGTGCAAAGCGACTGCTGGGTTACCCAAAATCATTGTGCACAGTGCACAACTACTGTTGGTTTACGCCAAAGCATAGTGCGCAGTGTAAAACGACTGCTGGCTTATGCCAAAGCATAGCGCACAGTGCAAAACGACTGCCGGTTTACTCAAAACCATAGTGCACAATGCACAATGACTGCTGGTTTATGCCAAAGCATAGCGCACAGTGCAAAATGACTGTTGGTTTACTCAAAAGCATAGTGCACAGTGTAAAACGACTGTTGGTTTACTCAAAAGCATAGTGCACAGTGTAAAACGACTGCTGGTTTACGCCAAAGCATAGTGCACAGTGCAAAACGACTGTTGGTTTACTCAAAAGCATAGTGCACAGTGTAAAACGACTGCTGGTTTACTCAAAAGCATAGTGCACAGTGCAAAACGACTGTTGGATTACGCAAAAGCATAGTGCACAGTGCAAAACTACTGTTGGCTTACGCAAAAGCATAGTGCACAGTGCAAAACGACTGTTGGTTTACTCAAAAGCATAGTGCACAGTGTAAAACGACTGCTGGTTTACTCAAAAGCATAGTGCACAGTGCAAAACGACTGTTGGATTACGCAAAAGCATAGTGCACAGTGCAAAACTACTGTTGGCTTACGCAAAAGCATAGTGCACAGTGCAAAACGACTGTTGGTTTACTCAAAAGCATAGTGCACAGTGTAAAACGACTGCTGGTTTACGCCAAAGCATAGTGCACAGTGTAAAACGACTGTTGGTTTACGCCAGAGCATAGTGCACAGTGCAAAACGACTGTTGGTTTACGCCAAAGCATAGTGCACAGTGCAAAACGACTGTTGGTTTACTCAAAAGCATAGTGCACAGTGTAAAACGACTGTTGGTTTACTGAAAAGCATAGTGCACAGTGTAAAACGACTGTTGGTTTACTCAAAAGCATAATGCACAGTGCAAAACGACTGCTGGTTTACGCCAAAGCATAGTGCACAGTGCAAAACGACTGTTGGTTTACTCAAAAGCATAGTGCACAGTGTAAAACGACTGTTGGTTTACTCAAAAGCATAGTGCACAGTGTAAAACGACTGCTGGTTTACGCCAAAGCATAGTGCACAGTGCAAAACGACTGTTGGTTTACTCAAAACCATAGTGCACAGTGCACAATGACTGCTGGTTTATGCCAAAGCATAGTGCACAGTGTAAAACGACTGCTGGCTTATGCCAAAGCATAGCGCACAGTGTAAAACGACTGCTGGTTTACGCAAAAGCATAGTGCACAGTGCAAAAAGGCTGCTGGTTTACGCAAAAGCATAGTGCACTGTGTAAAACGACTGCTGGTTTATGCCAAAGCATAGTGCACAGTGCAAAACGACTGCTGGTTTACGCAAAAGCATAGTGCACAGTGCAAAGCGACTGCTGGGTTACCCAAAATCATTGTGCACAGTGCACAACTACTGTTGGTTTACGCCAAAGCATAGTGCGCAGTGTAAAACGACTGCTGGCTTATGCCAAAGCATAGCGCACAGTGCAAAACGACTGCTGGTTTACTCAAAACCATAGTGCACAGTGCACAATTACTGCTGATTTATGCCAAAGCATAGTGCACAGTGTAAAACGACTGCTGGTTTACGCAAAAGCATAGTGCACAGCGCAAAACGACTGCTGGTTTACGCAAAAGCATAGCGCACAGTGCAAAACGGCTGTTGGTTAAAGCAAAAGCATAGTGCAGAGTGCAAAACGACGGCTAGTTTACGCAAAAGCATAGTGCACAGTGCAAAACGACTGCTGGGTTACCCAAAATCATTGTGCACAGCGCAAAACGTGCAAAACGACTGCTGGGTTACACAAAATCATTGTGCACAGTACACAACTACTGTTGGTTTACGCCAAAGCATAGTGCGCAGTGTAAAACGACTGCTGGCTTATGCCAAAGCATAGCGCACAGTGCAAAACGACTGCCGGTTTACTCAAAACCATAGTGCACAATGCACAATGACTGCTGGTTTATGCCAAAGCATAGCGCACAGTGCAAAATGACTGCTGGTTTACGCAAAAGCACAGTGCACAGGGCAAAACGACTGTTGGTTTACTCAAAACCATAGTGCACAGTGTAAAACGACTGCTGGTTTATGCCAAAGCATAGCGCACAGTGCAAAACGGCTGCTGGTTTACGCCAAAGCATAGTGCACAGTGTAAAACGACTGTTGGTTTACTCAAAATCATAGTGCACAGTGCACGATGACTGTTGGTTTACTCAAAACCATAGTGCACAGTGCACAATGACTGCTGGTTTATGCCAAAGAATAGTGCACAGTGCACAATGAATGCTGGTTTACGCAAAAGCATAGCGCACAGTGTAAAACGACTGCTGGTTTTTGCAAAGCATAGCGTACAGTGCAAAACGACTGTTGGTTTACTCAAAACCATAGTGCACAGTGCACAATGACTGTTGGTTTACTTAAAACCATAGTGCACAGTGCACAATGACTGCTGGTTTATGCCAAAGCATAGTGCACAGTGTAAAACGACTGCTGGCTTATGCCAAAGCCTAGCGCACAGTGTAAAACGACTGCTGGTTTACGCAAAAGCATAGTGCACAGTGCAAAAAGGCTGCTGGTTTACGCAAAAGCATAGTGCACTGTGTAAAACGACTGCTGGTTTATGCCAAAGCATAGTGCACAGTGCAAAACGACTGCTGGTTTACGCAAAAGCATAGTGCACAGTGCAAAACGACTGCTGGGTTACCCAAAATCATTGTGCACAGTGCACAACTACTGTTGGTTTACGCCAAAGCATAGTGCGCAGTGTAAAACGACTGCTGGCTTATGCCAAAGCATAGCGCACAGTGCAAAACGACTGTTAGTTTACGCAAAACCATAGTGCACAGTGTAAAACGACTGCTGGTTTACGCAAAAGCATAGTGCACAGTGCAAAACCGACTGCTGGTTTACGCAAAAGCATAGCGCACAGTGCAAAATGGCTGTTGGTTAAAGCAAAAGCATAGTGCACAGTGCAAAACGACTGCTAGTTTACGCAAAAGCATAGTGCACAGTGCAAAACGACTGCTGGGTTACCCAAAATCATTGTGCACAGTGCACAACTACTGTTGGTTTACGCCAAAGCATAGTGCGCAGTGTAAAACGACTGCCGGCTTATGCCAAAGCATAGCGCACAGTGCAAAACGACTGCTGGTTTACTCAAAACCATAGTGCACAGTGCACAATGACTGCTGGTTTATGCCAAAGCATAGCGCACAGTGCAAAATGACTGCTGGTTTACGCAAAAGCACAGTGCACAGGGCAAAACGACTGTTGGTTTACTCAAAACCATAGTGCACAGTGTAAAACGACTGCTGGTTTATGCCAAAGCATAGCGCACAGTGCAAAACGGTTGCTGGTTTACGCCAAAGCATAGTGCACAGTGTAAAACGACTGTTGGTTTACTCAAAACCATAGTGCACAGTGCACGATGACTGTTGGTTTACTCAAAACCATAGTGCACAGTGCACAATGACTACTGGTTTATGCCAAAGAATAGTGCACAGTGCACAATGAATGCTGGTTTACGCAAAAGCATAGCGCACAGTGTAAAACGACTGCTGGTTTTTGCAAAGCATAGCGTACAGTGCAAAACGACTGTTGGTTTACTCAAAACCATAGTGCACAGTGCACAATGACTGTCGGTTTACTTAAAACCATAGTGCACAGTGCACAATGACTGCTGGTTTATGCCAAAGCATAGTGCACAGTGTAAAACGACTGCTGGCTTATGCCAAAGCATAGCGCACAGTGTAAAACGACTGCTGGTTTACGCAAAAGCATAGTGCACAGTGCAAAAAGGCTGCTGGTTTACGCAAAAGCATAGTGCACTGTGTAAAACGACTGCTGGTTTATGCCAAAGCATAGTGCACAGTGCAAAACGACTGCTGGTTTACGCAAAAGCATAGTGCACAGTGCAAAACGACTGCTCGGTTACCCAAAATCATTGTGCACAGTGCACAACTACTGTTGGTTTACGCCAAAGCATAGTGCGCAGTGTAAAACGACTGCTGGCTTATGCCAAAGCATAGCGCACAGTGCAAAACGACTGTTAGTTTACGCAAAACCATAGTGCACAGTGTAAAACGACTGCTGGTTTACGCAAAAGCATAGTGCACAGTGCAAAACGACTGTTGGTTTACGCCAAAGCATAGTGCGCAGTGTAAAACGGCTGCTGGCTTATGCCAAAGCATAGCGCACAGTGCAAAACGACTGTTAGTTTACGCAAAACCATAGTGCACAGTGTAAAACGACTGCTGGTTTACGCAAAAGCATAGTGCACAGTGCAAAACGACTGCTGGTTTACGCAAAAGCATAGCGCACAGTGCAAAATGGCTGTTGGTTAAAGCAAAAGCATAGTGCACAGTGCAAAACGACTGCTAGTTTACGCAAAAGCATAGTGCACAGTGCAAAACGACTGCTGGGTTACCCAAAATCATTGTGCACAGTGCACAACTACTGTTGGTTTACGCCAAAGCATAGTGCGCAGTGTAAAACGACTGCCGGCTTATGCCAAAGCATAGCGCACAGTGCAAAACGACTGCTGGTTTACTCAAAACCATAGTGCACAGTGCACAATGACTACTGGTTTATGCCAAAGCATAGCGCACAGTGCAAAATGACTGCTGGTTTACGCAAAAGCACAGTGCACAGGGCAAAACGACTGTTGGTTTACTCAAAACCATAGTGCACAGTGTAAAACGACTGCTGGTTTATGCCAAAGCATAGCGCACAGTGCAAAACGGCTGCTGGTTTACGCCAAAGCATAGTGCACAGTGTAAAACGACTGTTGGTTTAATCAAAACCAGAGTGCACAGTGCACGATGACTGTTGGTTTACTCAAAACCATAGTGCACAGTGCACAATGACTACTGGTTTATGCCAAAGAATAGTGCACAGTGCACAATGAATGCTGGTTTACGCAAAAGCATAGCGCACAGTGTAAAACGACTGCTGGTTTTTGCAAAGCATAGCGTACAGTGCAAAACGACTGTTGGTTTACTCAAAACCATAGTGCACAGTGCACAATGACTGTCGGTTTACTTAAAACCATAGTGCACAGTGCACAATGACTGCTGGTTTATGCCAAAGCATAGTGCACAGTGTAAAACGACTGCTGGCTTATGCCAAAGCATAGCGCACAGTGTAAAACGACTGCTGGTTTACGCAAAGCATAGTGCACAGTGCAAAAAGGCTGATGGTTTACGCAAAAGCATAGTGCACTGTGTAAAACGACTGCTGGTTTATGCCAAAGCATAGTGCACAGTGCAAAACGACTGCTGGTTTACGCAAAAGCATAGTGCACAGTGCAAAACGACTGCTGGGTTACCCAAAATCATTGTGCACAGTGCACAACTACTGTTGGTTTACGCCAAAGCATAGTGCGCAGTGTAAAACGACTGCTGGCTTATGCCAAAGCATAGCGCACAGTGCAAAACGACTGTTAGTTTACGCAAAACCATAGTGCACAGTGTAAAACGACTGCTGGTTTACGCAAAAGCATAGTGCACAGTGCAAAACGACTGTTGGTTTACGCCAAAGCATAGTGCGCAGTGTAAAACGACTGCTGGCTTATGCCAAAGCATAGCGCACAGTGCAAAACGACTGCCGGTTTACTCAAAACCATAGTGCACAGTGCACAATGACTGCTGGTTTATGCCAAAGCATAGCGCACAGTGCAAAATGACTGCTGGTTTACGCAAAAGCACAGTGCACAGGGCAAAACGACTGTTGGTTTACTCAAAACCATAGTGCACAGTGTAAAACGACTGCTGGTTTATGCCAAAGCATAGCGCACAGTGCAAAACGGCTGCTGGTTTACGCCAAAGCATAGTGCACAGTGTAAAACGACTGTTGGTTTACTCAAAACCATAGTGCACAGTGCACGATGGCTGTTGGTTTACTCAAAACCATAGTGCACAGTGCACAATGACTGCTGGTTTATGCCAAAGAATAGTGCACAGTGTAAACCGACTGCTGGCTTATGCCAAAGCATAGCGCACAGTGTAAAACGACTGCTGGTTTACGCAAAAGCATAGTGCACAGTGCAAAAAGGCTGCTGGTTTACGCAAAAGCATAGTGCACTGTGTAAAACGACTGCTGGTGTATGCCAAAGCATAGTGCACAGTGCAAAACGACTGCTGGTTTACGCAAAAGCATAGTGCACAGTGCAAAACGACTGCTGGGTTACCCAAAATCATTGTGCACAGTGCACAACTACTGTTGGTTTACGCCAAAGCATAATGCGCAGGGCAAAACAACTGTTGGTTTACTCAAAACCATAGTGCACAGTGTAAAACGACTGCTGGTTTATGCCAAAGCATAGCGCACAGTGCAAAACGGCTGCTGGTTTACGCCAAAGCATAGCGCACAGTGTAAAACGACTGCTGGTTTTTGCAAAGCATAGCGTACAGTGCAAAACGACTGTTGGTTTACTCAAAACCATAGTGCACAGTGCACAATGACTGTTGGTTTACTTAAAACCATAGTGCACAGTGCACAATGACTGCTGGTTTATGCCAAAGCATAGTGCACAGTGTAAATCGACTGCTGGCTTATGCCAAAGCATAGCGCACAGTGTAAAACGACTGCTGGTTTACGCAAAAGCATAGTGCACAGTGCAAAACGACTGCTGGGTTACCCAAAATCATTGTGCACAGTGCACAACTACTGTTGGTTTACGCCAAAGCATAGTGCGCAGTGTAAAACGACTGCTGGCTTATGCCAAAGCATAGCGCACAGTGCAAAACGACTGTTAGTTTACCCAAAACCATAGTGCACAGTGTAAAACGACTGCTGGTTTACGCAAAAGCATAGTGCACAGTGCAAAACGACTGCTGGTTTACGCAAAAGCATAGCGCACAGTGCAAAACGGCTGTTGGTTAAAGCAAAAGCATAGTGCACAGTGCAAAACGACTGCTAGTTTACGCAAAAGCATAGTGCACAGTGTAAAACGACTGCTGGGTTACCCAAAATCATTGTGCACAGTGCACAACTACTGTTGGTTTACGCCAAAGCATAGTGCGCAGTGTAAAACGACTGCTGGCTTATGCCAAAGCATAGCGCACAGTGCAAAACGACTGTTAGTTTACGCAAAACCATAGTGCACAGTGTAAAACGACTGCTGGTTTACGCAAAAGCATAGTGCACAGTGCAAAACGACTGCTGGTTTACGCAAAAGCATAGCGCACAGTGCAAAACGGCTGTTGGTTAAAGCAAAAGCATAGTGCACAGTGCAAAACGACTGCTAGTTTACGCAGAAGCATAGTGCACAGTGTAAAACGACTGCTGGGTTACCCAAAATCATTGTGCACAGTGCACAACTACTGTTGGTTTACGCCAAAGCATAGTGCGCAGTGTAAAACGACTGCTGGCTTATGCCAAAGCATAGCGCACAGTGCAAAACGACTGCCGGTTTACTCAAAACCATAGTGCACAGTGCACAATGACTGCTGGTTTATGCCAAAGCATAGTGCACAGTGCAAAACGACTGCTGGTTTACGCAAAAGCATAATGCACAGTGCAAAACGACTGCTGGGTTACCCAAAATCATTGTGCACAGTGCACAACTACTGTTGGTTTACGCCAAAGCATAGTGCGCAGTGTAAAACGACTGCTGGCTTATGCCAAAGCATAGCGCACAGTGCAAAACGACTGTTAGTTTACGCAAAACCATAGTGCACAGTGTAAAACGACTGCTGGTTTACGCAAAAGCATAGTGCACAGTGCAAAACGACTGCTGGTTTACGCAAAAGCATAGCGCACAGTGCAAAACGGCTGTTGGTTAAAGCAAAAGCATAGTGCACAGTGCAAAACGACTGCTAGTTTACGCAAAAGCATAGTGCACAGTGTAAAACGACTGCTGGGTTACCCAAAATCATTGTGCACAGTGCACAACTACTGTTGGTTTACGCCAAAGCATAGTGCGCAGTGTAAAACGACTGCTGGCTTATGCCAAAGCATAGCGCAGAGTGCAAAACGACTGCTGGTTTACTCAAAACCATAGTGCACAGTGCACAATGACTGCTGGTTTATGCCAAAGCATAGCGCACAGCGCAAAATGACTGCTGGTTTACGCAAAAGCATAGTGCACAGGGCAAAACGACTGTTGGTTTACTCAAAACCATAGTGCACAGTGTAAAACGACTGCTGGTATATGCCAAAGCATAGCGCACAGTGCAAAACGGCTGCTGGTTTACGCCAAAGCATAGTGCACAGTGTAAAACGACTGTTGGTTTACTCAAAACCATAGTGCACAGTGCACAATGACTGTCGGTTTACTTAAAACCATAGTGCACAGTGCACAATGACTGCTGGTTTAGGCCAAAGCATAGTGCACAGTGTAAAACGACTGCTGGCTTATGCCAAAGCATAGCGCACAGTGTAAAACGACTGCTGGTTTACGCAAAAGCATAGTGCACAGTGCAAAAAGGCTGCTGGTTTACGCAAAAGCATAGTGCACTGTGTAAAACGACTGCTGGTTTATGCCAAAGCATAGTGCACAGTGCAAAACGACTGCTGGTTTACGCAAAAGCATAGTGCACATTGTAAAACGACTGCTGGCTTATGCCAAAGCATAGCGCACAGTGCAAAATGACTGCTGGTTTACGCAAAAGCACAGTGCACAGGGCAAAACGACTGTTGGTTTACTCAAAACCATAGTGCACAGTGTAAAACGACTGCTGGTTTATGCCAAAGCATAGCGCACAGTGCAAAACGGCTGCTGGTTTACGCCAAAGCATAGTGCACAGTGTAAAACGACTGTTGGTTTACTCAAAACCATAGTGCACAGTGCACAATGACTGTCGGTTTACTTAAAACCATAGTGCACAGTGCACAATGACTGCTGGTTTATGCCAAAGCATAGTGCACAGTGTAAAACGACTGCTGGCTTATGCCAAAGCATAGCGCACAGTGTAAAACGACTGCTGGTTTACGCAAAAGCATAGTGCACAGTGCAAAAAGGCTGCTGGTTTACGCAAAAGCATAGTGCACTGTGTAAAACGACTGCTGGTTTATGCCAAAGCATAGTGCGCAGTGTAAAACGACTGCTGGCTTATGCCAAAGCATAGCGCACAGTGCAAAACGACTGCTGGTTTACTCAAAACCATAGTGCACAGTGTAAAACGACTGCTGGTTTACGTTAAAGCATAGTGCACAGTGCAAAACGACTGCTGGTTTACGCAAAAGCATAGCGCACAGTGCAAAACGGCTTTTGGTTAAAGCAAAAGCATAGTGCACAGTGCAAAACGACTGCTAGTTTACGCAAAAGCATAGTGCACAGTGCAAAACGACTGCTGGGTTACCCAAAATCATTGTGCACAGTGCACAACTACTGTTGGTTTACGCCAAAGCATAGTGCGCAGTGTAAAACGACTGCTGGCTTATGCCAAAGCATAGCGCACAGTGCAAAACGACTGCTGGTTTACTCAAAACCATAGTGCACAGTGCACAATTACTGCTGGTTTACGCCAAAGCATAGCGCACAGTGTAAAACGACTGCTGGTTTACGCAAAAGCATAGTGCACAGTGCAAAATGACTGTTGGTTTACTCAAAACCATAGTGCACAGTGCACGATGACTGTTGGTTTACTCAAAACCATAGTGCACAGTGCACAATGACTGCTGGTTTATGCCAAAGAATAGTGCACAGTGTAAATCGACTGCTGGCTTATGCCAAAGCATAGCGCACAGTGTAAAACGACTGCTGGTTTACGCAAAAGCACAGTGCACAGGGCAAAACGACTGTTGGTTTACTCAAAACCATAGTGCACAGTGTAAAACGACTGCTGGTTTATGCCAAAGCATAGCGCACAGTGCAAAACGGCTGCTGGTTTACGCCAAAGCATAGTGCACAGTGTAAAACGACTGTTGGTTTACTCAAAACCATAGTGCACAGTGCACGATGACTGTTGGTTTACTCAAAACCATAGTGCACAGTGCACAATGACTGCTGGTTTATGCCAAAGAATAGTGCACAGTGTAAATCGACTGCTGGCTTATGCCAAAGCATAGCGGACAGTGTAAAACGACTGCTGGTTTACGCAAAAGCATAGTGCACAGTGCAAAAAGGCTGCTGGTTTACGCAAAAGCATAGTGCACTGTGTAAAACGACTGCTGGTGTATGCCAAAGCATAGTGCACAGTGCAAAACGACTGCTGGTTTACGCAAAAGCATAGTGCACAGTGCAAAACGACTGCTGGGTTACCCAAAATCATTGTGCACAGTGCACAACTACTGTTGGTTTACGCCAAAGCATAGTGCGCAGGGCAAAACGACTGTTGGTTTACTCAAAACCATAGTGCAAGTGTAAAACGACTGCTGGTTTATGCCAAAGCATAGCGCACAGTGCAAAACGGCTGCTGGTTTACGCCAAAGCATAGCGCACAGTGTAAAACGACTGCTGGTTTTTGCAAAGCATAGCGTACAGTGCAAAACGACTGTTGGTTTACTCAAAACCATAGTGCACAGTGCACAATGACTGTTGGTTTACTTAAAACCATAGTGCACAGTGCACAATGACTGCTGGTTTATGCCAAAGCATAGTGCACAGTGTAAATCGACTGCTGGCTTATGCCAAAGCATAGCGCACAGTGTAAAACGACTGCTGGTTTACGCAAAAGCATAGTGCACAGTGCAAAACGACTGCTGGGTTACCCAAAATCATTGTGCACAGTGCACAACTACTGTTGGTTTACGCCAAAGCATAGTGCGCAGTGTAAAACGACTGCTGGCTTATGCCAAAGCATAGCGCACAGTGCAAAACGACTGTTAGTTTACGCAAAACCATAGTGCACAGTGTAAAACGACTGCTGGTTTACGCAAAAGCATAGTGCACAGTGCAAAACGACTGTTGGTTTACGCAAAAGCATAGCGCACAGTGCAAAACGGCTGTTGGTTAAAGCAAAAGCATAGTGCACAGTGCAAAACGACTGCTAGTTTACGCAAAAGCATAGTGCACAGTGTAAAACGACTGCTGGGTTACCCAAAATCATTGTGCACAGTGCACAACTACTGTTGGTTTACGCCAAAGCATAGTGCGCAGTGTAAAACGACTGCTGGCTTATGCCAAAGCATAGCGCACAGTGCAAAACGACTGTTAGTTTACGCAAAACCATAGTGCACAGTGTAAAACGACTGCTGGTTTACGCAAAAGCATAGTGCACAGTGCAAAACGACTGCTGGTTTACGCAAAAGCATAGCGCACAGTGCAAAACGGCTGTTGGTTAAAGCAAAAGCATAGTGCACAGTGCAAAACGACTGCTAGTTTACGCAAAAGCATAGTGCACAGTGTAAAACGACTGCTGGGTTACCCAAAATCATTGTGCACAGTGCACAACTACTGTTGGTTTACGCCAAAGCATAGTGCGCAGTGTAAAACGACTGCTGGCTTATGCCAAAGCATAGCGCACAGTGCAAAACGACTGCCGGTTTACTCAAAACCATAGTGCACAGTGCACAATGACTGCTGGTTTATGCCAAAGCATAGTGCACAGTGCAAAACGACTGCTGGTTTACGCAAAAGCATAGTGCACAGTGCAAAACGACTGCTGGGTTACCCAAAATCATTGTGCACAGTGCACAACTACTGTTGGTTTACGCCAAAGCATAGTGCGCAGTGTAAAACGACTGCTGGCTTATGCCAAAGCATAGCGCACAGTGCAAAACGACTGTTAGTTTACGCAAAACCATAGTGCACAGTGTAAAACGACTGCTGGTTTACGCAAAAGCATAGTGCACAGTGCAAAACGACTGCTGGTTTACGCAAAAGCATAGCGCACAGTGCAAAACGGCTGTTGGTTAAAGCAAAAGCATAGTGCACAGTGCAAAACGACTGCTAGTTTACGCAAAAGCATAGTGCACAGTGTAAAACGACTGCTGGGTTACTCAAAATCATTGTGCACAGTGCACAACTACTGTTGGTTTACGCCAAAGCATAGTGCGCAGTGTAAAACGACTGCTGGCTTATGCCAAAGCATAGCGCAGAGTGCAAAACGACTGCTGGTTTACTCAAAACCATAGTGCACAGTGCACAATGACTGCTGGTTTATGCCAAAGCATAGCGCACAGTGCAAAATGACTGCTGGTTTACGCAAAAGCATAGTGCACAGGGCAAAACGACTGTTGGTTTACTCAAAACCATAGTGCACAGTGTAAAACGACTGCTGGTTTATGCCAAAGCATAGCGCACAGTGCAAAACGGCTGCTGGTTTACGCCAAAGCATAGTGCACAGTGTAAAACGACTGTTGGTTTACTCAAAACCATAGTGCACAGTGCACAATGACTGTCGGTTTACTTAAAACCATAGTGCACAGTGCACAATGACTGCTGGTTTAGGCCAAAGCATAGTGCACAGTGTAAAACGACTGCTGGCTTATGCCAAAGCATAGTGCACAGTGCACAATGACTGTCGGTTTACTTAAAACCATAGTGCACAGTGCACAATGACTGCTGGTTTAGGCCAAAGCATAGTGCACAGTGTAAAACGACTGCTGGCTTATGCCAAAGCATAGCGCACAGTGTAAAACGACTGCTGGTTTACGCAAAAGCATAGTGCACAGTGCAAAAAGGCTGCTGGTTTACGCAAAAGCATAGTGCACTGTGTAAAACGACTGCTGGTTTATGCCAAAGCATAGTGCACAGTGCAAAACGACTGCTGGTTTACGCAAAAGCATAGTGCACATTGTAAAACGACTGCTGGCTTATGCCAAAGCATAGCGCACAGTGCAAAATGACTGCTGGTTTACGCAAAAGCACAGTGCACAGGGCAAAACGACTGTTGGTTTACTCAAAACCATAGTGCACAGTGTAAAACGACTGCTGGTTTATGCCAAAGCATAGCGCACAGTGCAAAACGGCTGCTGGTTTACGCCAAAGCATAGTGCACAGTGTAAAACGACTGTTGGTTTACTCAAAACCATAGTGCACAGTGCACAATGACTGTCGGTTTACTTAAAACCATAGTGCACAGTGCACAATGACTGCTGGTTTATGCCAAAGCATAGTGCACAGTGTAAAACGACTGCTGGCTTATGCCAAAGCATAGCGCACAGTGTAAAACGACTGCTGGTTTACGCAAAAGCATAGTGCACAGTGCAAAAAGGCTGCTGGTTTACGCAAAAGCATAGTGCACTGTGTAAAACGACTGCTGGTTTATGCCAAAGCATAGTGCGCAGTGTAAAACGACTGCTGGCTTATGCCAAAGCATAGCGCACAGTGCAAAACGACTGCTGGTTTACTCAAAACCATAGTGCACAGTGTAAAACGACTGCTGGTTTACGTTAAAGCATAGTGCACAGTGCAAAACGACTGCTGGGTTACCCAAAATCATTGTGCACAGTGCACAACTACTGTTGGTTTACGCCAAAGCATAGTGCGCAGTGTAAAACGACTGCTGGCTTATGCCAAAGCATAGCGCACAGTGCAAAACGACTGCTGGTTTACTCAAAACCATAGTGCGCAGTGCACAATTACTGCTGGTTTACGCCAAAGCATAGCGCACAGTGTAAAACGACTGCTGGTTTACGCAAAAGCATAGTGCACAGTGCAAAATGACTGTTGGTTTACTCAAAACCATAGTGCACAGTGCACAATGACTGCTGGTTTATGCCAAAGCATAGTGCACAGTGTAAAACGACTGCTGGTTTATGCCAAAGCATAGCGCACAGTGCAAAACGGCTGTTGGTTTACGCCAAAGCATAGTGCACAGTGTAAAAAGGCTGTTGGTTTACTCAAAACCATAGTGCACAGTGCACAATGACTGTTGGTTTACTCAAAACCATAGTGCACAGTGCACAATGACTGCTGGTTAACGCAAAAGCATAGCGCACCCTGTAAAACGACTGCTGGTTTTGCCAAAGCATAACGTACAGTGCAAAACGACTGTTGGTTTATGCCAAAGCACAGTGCACAGTGCAAAACGACTGTTGGTTTACTCATAACCATAGTGCACATGGCACAATGACTGTTGGTTTACTCAAAACCATAGTGCACAGTGCACAATGACTGCTGGTTTACGCCAAAGCATAGTGCACAGTGTAAAACGACTGCTGGCTTATGCCAAAGCATAGCGCACAGTGTAAAACGACTGCTGGTTTACGCAAAAGCATGGTGCACAGTGCAAAACGGCTGTTGGTTAAAGCAAAAGCATTGTGCGCAGTGCAAAACGACTGCTGGTTTACGCAAAAGCATAGCGCACAGTGTAAAACGACTGCTGGCTTATGCCAAAGCATAGCGCACAGTGTAAAACGACTGTTGGTTTACGCAAAAGCATAGCGCACCCTGTAAAACGACTGCTGGTTTTGCCAAAGCATAGCGTACAGTGCAAAACGACTGTTGGTTTATGCCAAAGCACAGTGCACAGTGCAAAACGACTGTTGGTTTACTCATAACCATAGTGCACATGGCACAATGTCGGTTGGTTTACTCAAAACCATAGTGCACAGTGCACAATGACTGCTGGTTTACGCCAAAGCATAGTGCACAGTGTAAAACGACTGCTGGCTTATGCCAAAGCATAGCGCACAGTGTAAAACGACTGCTGGTTTACGCAAAAGCATGGTGCACAGTGCAAAACGGCTGTTGGTTAAAGCAAAAGCATTGTGCGCAGTGCAAAACGACTGCTGGTTTACGCAAAAGCATAGCGCACAGTGTAAAACGACTGCTGGCTTATGCCAAAGCATAGCGCACAGTGTAAAACGACTGCTGGTTTACGCAAAAGCATAGTGCACAGTGCAAAACGGCTGTTGGTTAAAGCAAAAGCATTGTGCATAGTGCAAAACGACCGCTGGTTTACGCAAAACCATAGTGCACAGTGCACAATGACTGTTGATTTACTCAAAACCATAGTGCACAGTGTAAAACGACTGCTGGCTTATGCCAAAGCATAGCGCACAGTGTAAAACGACTGCTGGTTTACACAAAAGCATAGTGCACAGTGCAAAACGGCTGTTGGTTAAAGCAAAAGCATTGTGCATAGTGCAAAACGACTGCTGGTTTACGCAAAAGCATAGTGTAAAACGACCGCTGGTTTACGCAAAACCATAGTGCACAGTGCACAATGACTGTTGGTTTACTCAAAACCATTGTGCACAGTGTAAAACGACTGCTGGCTTATGCCAAAGCATAGCGCACAGTGTAAAACGACTGCTGGTTTACGCAAAAGCATAGTGCACAGTGCACAATGACTGTTGGTTTACTCAAAACCATAGTGCACAGTGCACAATGACTGCTGGTTTATGCCAAAGAATAGTGCACAGTGCACAATGAATGCTGGTTTACGCAAAAGCATAGCGCACAGTGTAAAACGACTGCTGGTTTTTGCCAAAGCATAGCGTACAGTGCAAAACGACTGTTGGTTTATGCCAAAGCACAGTGCACAGTGCAAAACGACTGTTAGTTTACTCAGAACCATAGTGCACAGTGCACAATGATTGTTGGTTTACTTAAAACCATAGTGCACAGTGCACAATGACTGCTGGTTTATGCCAAAGCATAGTGCACAGTGCAAAACGACTGTTGATTTACTCAAAAGCATAGTGCACAGTGTAAAACGACTGTTGGTTTACGCCAAAGCATAGTGCACAGTGCAAAACGACTGTTGTTTTACGCAGAAGCATAGTGCACAGTGCAAAACGACTGTTGGTTTACGCAAAAGCATAGTGCACAGTGTAAAACGACTGTTGGTTTACGCAAAAGCATAGTGCAGAGTGCAAAACGACTGTTAGTTTACGCAGAAGCATAGTGCACAGTGTAAAACGACTGTTGGTTTACTCAAAAGCATAGTGCACAGTGTAAAACGACTGTTGGTTTACGCCAAAGCATAGTGCGCAGTGTAAAACGACTGCTGGCTTATGCCAAAGCATAGTGCACAGTGCAAAACGACTGTTGGTTTACTCAAAAGCATAGTGCACAGTGTAAAACGACTGTTGGTTTACGCCAAAGCATAGTGCGCAGTGTAAAACGACTGCTGGCTTATGCCAAAGCATAGTGCGCAGTGTAAAACGACTGCTGGCTTATGCCAAAGCATAGCGCACAGTGCAAAACGACTGCTGGTTTACTCAAAACCATAGTGCACAGTGCACAATGACTGTCGGTTTACTTAAAACCATAGTGCACAGTGCACAATGACTGTCGGTTTACTTAAAACCATAGTGCACAGTGCACAATGACTGCTGGTTTATGCCAAAGCATAGTGCACAGTGTAAAACGACTGCTGGCTTATGCCAAAGCATAGCGCACAGTGTAAAACGACTGCTGGTTTACGCAAAAGCATAGTGCACAGTGCAAAAAGGCTGCTGGTTTACGCAAAAGCATAGTGCACTGTGTAAAACGACTGCTGGTTTATGCCAAAGCATAGTGCACAGTGCAAAACGACTGCTGGTTTACGCAAAAGCATAGTGCACAGTGCAAAACGACTGCTGGGTTACCCAAAATCATTGTGCACAGTGCACAACTACTGTTGGTTTACGCCAAAGCAAAGTGCGCAGTGTAAAACGACTGCTGGCTTATGCCAAAGCATAGCGCACAGTGCAAAACGACTGCTGGTTTACTCAAAACCATAGTGCACAGTGCACAATTACTGCTGGTTTATGCCAAAGCATAGCGCACAGTGTAAAACGACTGCTGGTTTACGCAAAAGCATAGTGCACAGTGCACAATGACTGTTGGTTTACTCAAAACCATAGTGCACAGTGCACAATGACTGCTGGTTTATGCCAAAGCATAGTGCACAGTGTAAAACGACTGCTGGTTTATGCCAAAGCATAGCGCACAGTGCAAAACGGCTGTTGGTTTACGCCAAAGCATAGTGCACAGTGTAAAACGGCTGTTGGTTTACTCAAAACCATAGTGCACAGTGCACAATGACTGTTGGTTTACTCAAAACCATAGTGCACAGTGCACAATGACTGCTGGTTTATGCCAAAGCATAGTGCACAGTGTAAAACGACTGCTGGCTTATGCCAAAGCATAGCGCACAGTGTAAAACGACTGTTGGTTTACGCAAAAGCAGAGTGCACAGGGCAAAACGACTGTTGGTTTACTCAAAACCATAGTGCACAGTGTAAAACGTCTGCTGGTTTATGCCAAAGCATAGCGCACAGTGCAAAACGGCTGCTGGTTTACGCAAAAGCACAGTGCACAGGGCAAAACGACTGTTGGTTTACTCAAAACCATAGTGCACAGTGTAAAACGACTGCTGGTTTATGCCAAAGCATAGCGCACAGTGCACAATGACTGCTGGTTTACGCAAAAGCACAGTGCACAGGGCAAAACGACTGTTGGTTTACTCAAAACCATAGTGCACAGTGTAAAACGACTGCTGGTTTATGCCAAAGCATAGCGCACAGTGCAAAACGGCTGCTGGTTTACGCCAAAGCATAGTGCACAGTGTAAAACGACTGTTGGTTTACTCAAAACCATAGTGCACAGTGCACGATGACTGTTGGCTTACTCAAAACCATAGTGCACAGTGCACAATGACTGCTGGTTTATGCCAAAGCATAGTGCACAGTGTCAAACGACTGCTGGCTTATGCCAAAGCATAGCGCACAGTGTAAAACGACTGTTGGTTTATGCCAAAGCACAGTGCACAGTGCAAAACGACTGTTGGTTTACTCATAACCATAGTGCACATGGCACAATGACTGTTGGTTTACTCAAAACCATAGTGCACAGTGCACAATGACTGCTGGTTTACGCCAAAGCATAGTGCACAGTGTAAAACGACTGCTGGCTTATGCCAAAGCATAGCGCACAGTGTAAAACGACTGCTGGTTTACGCAAAGCATGGTGCACAGTGCAAAACGGCTGTTGGTTAAAGCAAAAGCATTGTGCGCAGTGCAAAACGACTGCTGGTTTACGCAAAAGCATAGCGCACAGTGTAAAACGACTGCTGGTTTACTCAAAACCATAGTGCACAGTGCACAATGACTGCTGGTTTACTCAAAACCATAGTGCACAGTGCAAAACGGCTGTTGGTTAAAGCAAAAGCATTGTGCATAGTGCAAAACGACTGCTGGTTTACGCAAAAGCATAGCGCACAGTGTAAAACGACCGCTGGTTTACGCAAAACCATAGTGCACAGTGCACAATGACTGTTGGTTTACTCAAAACCATAGTGCACAGTGTAAAACGACTGCTGGCTTATGCCAAAGCATAGCGCACAGTGTAAAACGACTGCTGGTTTACGCAAAAGCATAGTGCACAGTGCACAATGACTGTTGGTTTACTCAAAACCATAGTGCACAGTGCACAATGACTGCTGGTTTATGCCAAAGAATAGTGCACAGTGTAAAACGACTGCTGGTTTTTGCCAAAGCATAGCGTACAGTGCAAAACGACTGTTGGTTTATGCCAAAGCACAGTGCACAGTGCAAAACGACTGTTAGTTTACTCAGAACCATAGTGCACAGTGCACAATGACTGTTGGTTTACTTAAAACCATAGTGCACAGTGCACAATGACTGTTGGTTTACTTAAAACCATAGTGCACAGTGCACAATGACTGCTGGTTTATGCCAAAGCATAGTGCACAGTGCAAAACGACTGTTGGTTTACTCAAAAGCATAGTGCACAGTGTAAAACGACTGTTGGTTTACGCCAAAGCATAGTGCACAGTGCAAAACGACTGTTGGTTTACGCAAAAGCATATTGCACAGTGCAAAACGACTGTTGGTTTACGCAGAAGCATAGTGCACAGTGCAAAACGACTGTTGGTTTACGCAAAAGCATAGTGCACAGTGTAAAACGACTGTTGGTTTACGCAAAAGCATAGTGCACAGTGCAAAACGACTGTTGGTTTACGCAGAAGCATAGTGCACAGTGTAAAACGACTGTTGGTTTACGCAAAAGCATAGTGCACAGTGTAAAACGACTGCTGGTTTACGCCAAAGCAAAGTGCACAGTGCAAAACGACTGTTGGTTTACGCAAAAGCATAGTGCACAGTGCAAAACGACTGTTGGTTTACGCAAAAGCATAGTGCACAGTGTTAAACGACTGTTGGTTTACGCAAAAGCATAGTGCACAGTGCAAAACGACTGTTGGTTTACGCAGAAGCATAGTGCACAGTGCAAAACGACTTTTGGTTTACGCAAAAGCATAGTGCACAGTGTAAAACGACTGCTGGTTTACGCCAAAGCAAAGTGCACAGTGCAAAACGACTGTTGGTTTACGCAAAAGCATAGTGAACAGTGCAAAACGACTGTTGGTTTACGCAAAAGCATAGTGCACAGTGCAAAACGACTGTTGGTTTACTCAAAAGCATAGTGCACAGTGTAAAACGACTGTTGGTTTACGCAAAAGCATAGTGCACAGTGCAAAACGACTGTTGGTTTACGCAAAAGCATAGTGCACAGTGTAAAACGACTGCTGGTTTACGCCAAAGCATAGTTTTTTTTTTTTTTTTTGTAGGAAGGTGGAAAGCATCGAAAGCCTGAGTTTGGGACTTTAATCCACTAAAACCACCTCTGCCTCAAACCCCGGTTCCCCACGGTACCGCCGTTAGGCATTTCATCACAGGGGGGGTTTTCAGCCGTAGCTGCTTCTCTCTTAGTCTGCATGTCCGGAGGTGTAAGTGCGAATGCACGAATGTCTGTCTGTCGGTGCGTGTATAATGTACGTATGTATGTATGCATGCATCTACCATTGTGTCAGGTGTGTATGTCGGTTCATGTCGCGAGCGTTTGACTGCTTATATGCGCATTTCGTAGCTCTGGTTGTGTGTATGAGTATGTGTATGTGGATGGGGTCGGTTCGTGGCGTTCGGTTGCTTGGTAGTGTGCGTATTCGTTGATCCATGTACATATTTGCCGGGGTTTGCAGATTCTTACCGTCGGGTTGCTCTTTCTTCCAGGCGAAGCTGCTCCATTATCATTGCGATAACTTCATTTGCCGTCTCCCAGGCTTCAGACGTCGTTAGCATGAAAGTTATCAGCCCTCTTGGTGTCACCTGTCCACCTATTGCCATTTGGAGTATATCCCTGGCCGTCGAGTATCCTCGGCATTCCATCAGGATATGCTCTGCATTCTGGGTTTTCCCATCGCAATGCGGGCAATATGGGTCATCCGCATGTTTGTATTTGTAGAGGTACTCCCGGAAGCATCCATGCCCCGAGAGGAATTGCGTTAGGTAGTAGTTTACCTCTCCGTGTCCTCTACTGTTCCACTCCTCTATGTTGGGGATTAATGTGTGGGTCCATCTCCCCTTGGTGGTAGTATCCCATCTGTCTTGCCACTGTGCCTGGATGGCAGCGCCAGCTATTCTTCTTTGTTCCGGCTCGGTTCCACGTTGTTTGGCTGCCTCTTTGACTTCTAAGTCAATAGGCATTCTGCCCGATATCACGCTTATGGCTTCCGCAGACACAGTTCTAAAAGCGCAGCATACTCTTATCGAAGCGACTCGGTGCCATGCGTTCATGTATTTCATGTACGACTTGACTTCCGACGCTGATGCCCACACGGGAGACGCGTACATAAGCATCGACTTGCTCACTGTTGCTAACAGGTTTCTGATTGGCTGCCTGGGTCCTCCTACATTTGGCATTATCCTCGACAGTGCCGCTACTGCCCTGGAGGCTTTTTCACCTGCGTATCTTAGGTGCTCTTTGAAACTGAGCCTGTGGTCCAACAGCATTCCCAGGTATCTAATGTGTGGGCTCGACTCAATGGTATGCTCGCCAACCTGTATGGTGAGGTGTTCTACCCTTTTTCTGCTGCTTATTAGTACTGCTTCTGTTTTGTGGTCCGCCAGTTCTAAGTTTGATGTCTGTAGCCAGGCCCTGACATCTCTGATGGCATGCTCACATTTCTCTGACGTTTCGGTAATCGTTTTTGCCACAACAACTACTGCAATATCGTCCGCGTAGCCAATGATGTGGACTCCGCTCATCTTTGGTATTCTTAGGATCCCTTCTTCTGTGACGTAGTGAAGGTGTCTGCAGGTTGCATAAGGCTCTGCTTATACAGTTCCAGCTGACTGAGTTGAAAGCGTTTTTTATGTCGAGTGTTATGACGGCACAGTACCGCTTTGTCCCTCCTAACCATCTTCTTCCCGCGATTGCTTCACGCGCAATGTTGCACACTTCCTCTATAGCATGTATGGTGCTTCGCTTCTTTCTGAAGCCATACTGTTGGTTGGAGAGCCCGTGGTCTCCTTCAGTGTGTCTCTTGAGTCTTGCTCGTATAATTTTCTCTAGAATTTTTCCCATTGTGTCGAGCATGCACAGCGGCCTATATGACGACGGCTGGTCAGGTGGCTTGTTACCCTTCGGGATGAGGACTAGCCGCTGTCTTTTCCACTGTAGTGGGAATTCCCCTTCCACTAAGCATGTCGTATACAATTGTGTGAAGATCTCTGGCCTTATCTTGATCGCTTTTTTAAGGACCTGGTTCGGGATTCCGTCCATTCCTGGCGTCTTGTTGATCTTTAACGCTGCTGCAGCTTCTAGGATTTCCTCAGTTGTTACTGGCGGTATTATCTCCGCTTCCGCTGACGTTTCTTGATAGAGTTTCGGGACCTCATCTTTCGCCAGAAATAGAGTGTCGGACATGTCGGTGCCGCTGCCGTAACATGTTTCAGTTTTTTCATAACTATTTGATACGCACTTCCCCATGGGTTATCCTGCAGTTCATCTCTCAGTGCCTGAAACGATTCTCGTTTGCTCTTTTTAATCAGTTTGCGGAGCTCTTTCCTTTTAGTTTGGAATTGGTCCCGTAGGACTTCGTAGTCTCCTATGTCTCTGCGTCTGGCTCTCTGTTGCCGTCTACGCATTCTGAGCCAATCTGCGCGCAGATTCGAGATGTCCTCACTCCACCAATATACAGGTTTTCTGCCGTTTCCTTTCCTTTTACGTGGCATGGAAGCATCACATCCTCAGGATAGGGACCTTGTCGCTTCTTTGGCTTGTTGTTCTGATGCGCCCGTTGGTGTATCCATAGTTTCCAGCACGTATTCAAGTATCTCATTATCTAAATTATCTGTTTTCCAGCCCAGCTTTTGTACTTTCTCCAGGTTATAGCGGTAGCGGCGCTGGGGTCGATTTTTACCCTCTGTCTCAAAAATGATGGCATAGTGGTCGCTGTGTGTATACAGGTCTGAGACATGCCATTTTATTTTTCTCGCTATTGACCTGCTGGCGAATGTCAGGTCGATGATGGAACCTGCCCTACCATTGTCAAAAGTGTTACTATTTCCCTTGTTGAGTAACACTAGATCGAGGCTAGCAAAGGCCTCAAGGAGCGTCTCGCCTCTCTGGTTTGTCCTGGCACTGTTCCATTCTACTGCCCATGCATTGAAGTCTCCGGCTATAATCTTTGGTGACTTCTCTCGTGCTTCGGCTACAAGGCTGTCCAGCATTTGGCAGTATTCATGCATAGTCGCGCTAGGTGGGGCATAACAGCTGAAAAAGTGAATTCCCTTCACTTTGGCGTAGACGAAGTTTTGCCGCCTTCCCGGATCCTTGCGTTCGAAGGGGTAAGTGCCGCACGTCCATATCGCTGCCTTTTTGCTCTGGTCTTCTACCCATCTTCCGCTGCAGTAAGGTGTTTTGTACTGTTCGCAGATAAGAGCTTCATCCGCGTTTTCTTCTCTCTCCGTTTGTGTGAGTAGATCCTGGGCGGCTTCGCAATGGTTTAGGTTAATTTGGATGCACTTCATGATCGCTTTACCATTTCTCGGAATGCGCTTTTATAGGCTGCGCATCTAAAACTTCCAGTTGGGTGTTCATTTCCCCCTTTACATCCTGGTTCGCATATGGCACATGTTGGTTTCGCTGTGCACTTCTTCGCAATGTGTCCTTTGCCTCCACATCGTAGACATGTGCCCGTGCGGTCGTTTTCATTCTTGCAATGTCTTGCAACATGTCCATACTCGAGGCATCTGTAGCATTGTGTCGGCGCTAAGTGCTCCCGGATCCTGCAGCGTACCCATTCCACGCGCATATGTCCTGCGGCGATCATCTTAGATGCCCCATTAGGTGTAAGATTAATGAGTGCAGTTTGAGTTCCTCCCCTTGCCATTCGGAGGGATTTAACAGCATCAGTGGTTATTTCAGCTGATGCTGGGAACTGCTCTCCGATTGCCTTGCAGATGTCCTCCGGGGTTGTGACCTCGTCCAAGTCGCGACATTGGACTGTTACTAGATGACATAAGGACTTCACCTTTGCTTCACTTTGTAGTACTTTCGCCATCTCTTCTTTGAGTTGCTCGGTTTTTCCGTTATTGGCCTTAAGTTCAAAGAGCAGTTCCCCTTTCGCCGTTTTCCTAATTTTGTTAACGCTCTCCCCGAGTTCTTTAAGCTCTGGCTTTGACTTCATCATTTTAAGGATGCTTGCGTAGGACGTTTCCCCTGTTTTCGATATTAGTATAGCATCGGGCCTTCCGGGTTTTTTCCTGGTCCTACCACCTTGCTTCTCTGTTTTGTCTGGCCTTTTTTCCTCTTTTCCATTTTCCTTTTCTCCTTGGGTTTTCCTCTCTGTTTTATGTTTTGCCTTCACTCGACTTTTTTGTCGTTTCTACCTTCCATTCCCGTGCTCCGGTAGGTGCGGCTTCTTCCTCCGCTTCTGCTTCTAGATTAGCTGCTGTTCGCTTTCCTTTTTTTGGTATTGGCAGCTGGTCTTCGGCCTCTCTTTGTCGTTTCGCTTCTCCCTCCATGTTTGGTTTTAAGGCTGGAGAGGTCTGCGCGCTTTTGTTGGCCCGATCCTTGCTATTATCCTTCGTTGATGTTTTTTCCTTCACTGCTCTTCTATGCAGTACCGAGATACTTCGCACAAGATCCCTCATGGCTTGGTTGATGTGACGTTGGGTACTCATTGCATCCTGCAGTTCTGCGATTTTCCGCCCTAGTTTCTCAAGGGCTTCTGAGCCGTCTTCGCTTCTTCGAGCTTCCGGTGTTCCTCCAATCGTCATTGGATTGCTAGCTACCACACGTGAGCTGGTGTCACCTTTGCTTGTTGCTGTGGTTTCCCTTGTGACTCCTGGTGGAGCCGATACCAATGGGGCCGGTTCGCTCGTCGTCTCCTTCCTTGCTGGTGACTCGCGTCCTTCCAGACTTCTCTGTGGTGCTGCCGCTGGGTCACCTGGTGACCTCGGCATCTTGGAGCTCCTTAGGAAGGGATTCACTGCCTTCTCATTGGTGCTGTTTCTACTACCGTCGCTCCTTTTGTTTGTATTGTGTTTGTATTGTTTGTATTCATTTCTGGTGGGTCCCCACTCAAAGCCGCTATCAATGCTCGGATGTGTAGTCACCCTAGGATCTCATGGTTATCTATGCAAGCAGTGAGGCCATGCAAGGGTTGGCACAAGCCTTTATGAGGTCTTATGTCAGAGCCAGATCGGTGCTAAACAGGAATGTTACATCTGTACCTACACCACCAACTTAATGGTGACGAGACATTGAACGTACTTTGAGGCCTGCCATGGTTTTAACGGGACGGGGGCGCATGTGGCATTGGCCTGAAAGCCATTTCAGCAAGATTTCACTCTTGCCTACTCAGGTAGCAGAATACCACACACGTCAGCCCTCATGTCTTCAGTTCCAGATCGTTATTTACAGTATCCATTAATTAAGACCTTACTGGGCTCGGTCTTAATGCCTTTGTCCTGATACAGTTCCATTCATACATATATAATATTTCGTATCCGGGGTCCCCAGATACGCTACTAAGTATGTGTTTTTGTTTTCGTTTTCGATTGGTGCCGCGTACGCGGTCCCTCGTTGGCCAGGGCTTTTCCTCCCGGCGGGGTGGGAGTTATACCGCCCCTACTCGGTCGCCAGAGCCTCGTCAGTCGCAAGCAGGGTGTACCACGTGCAGGTGAGGTTGGCAGTTTGTAAGTTGAATTACGCTTTACACCCCAAAGCATAGTGCACAGTGTAAAACGACTGCTGGTTTACGCCAAAGCATAGCGCACAGTGCAAAGCGACTGTTGGTTTACGCAAAACCATAGTACACAGTGTTAAACGACTGCTGGTTTACGCCAAAGCATAGTGCAAAGTGCAAACCATAGTGCACAGTGCACAATGACTGCTGGTTTACGCAAAAGCACAGTGCAGAGTGCAAAACAACTGTTAGTTTACGCAAAATCATAGTGCACAGTGCACAATGACTGCTGGTTTATGACAAAGCATAGTGCACAGTGTAAAACGACTGCTGGTTTACGCCAAAGCATAGTGCAAAGTGCAAAACGACTGTTAGTTTACGCAAAACCATAGTGCACAGTGCAAAACAACTGCTGGTTTACGCAAAAGCACAGTGCAGAGTGCAAAACAACTGCTGGTTTACGCTAAAGCATAGTGCAAAGTGCAAACCATAGTGCACAGTGCAAAACAACTGCTGGTTTACGCAAAAGCACAGTGCAGAGTGCAAAACAACTGTTAGTTTACGCAAAATCATAGTGCACAGTGCACAATGACTGCTGGTTTATGCCAAAGCATAGTGCACAGTGTAAAACGACTGATGGTTTACGCCAAAGCATAGTGCAAAGCGCAAAACGACTTTTAGTTTACGCACAAGCATAGTGCACAGTGCAAAACGACTGTTGGTTTACTCAAAAGCATAGTGCACAGTGTAAAACGACTGCTGGTTTACGCCAAAGCATAGTGCACAGTATAAAACGACTGCTGGTTTACGCCAAAGCATAGTGCACAGTGCAAAACGACTGTTGGTTTACGCCAAAGCATAGTGCACAGTGCAAAACGACTGTTGGTTTACTCAAAAGAATGGTGCACAGTGTAAAACGACTGTTGGTTTACTCAAAAGCATAGTGCACAGTGCAAAACGACTGCTGGTTTACGCAAAAGCATAGTGCACTGTGTAAAACGACTTCTGGTTTACGCCAAAGCATAGTGCACAGTGCAAAACGACTGTTGGTTAACTCAAAAGAATGGTGCACAGTGTAAAACGACTGTTGGTTTACTCAAAAGCATAGTGCACAGTGTAAAACGACTGCTGGTTTACGCAAAACCATAGTGCACAGTGCACAATGACTGCTGGTTTATGCAAAATCATAGTGCACAGTGTAAAACGACTGCCGGTTTACGCAAAACCAAAGTGCACAGTGCACAATGACTGCTGGTTTATGCCAAAGCATAGTGCACAGTGCAAAACGACTGTTGGTTTACGCCAAAGCATAGTGCACAGTGCAAAACGACTGTTGGTTTACTCAAAAGAATGGTGCACAGTGTAAAACGACTGTTGGTTTACTCAAAAGCATAGTGCACAGTGCAAAACGACTGCTGGTTTACGCCAAAGCATAGTGCACAGTGCAAAACGACTGTTGGTTTACGCCAAAGCATAGTGCACAGTGTAAAACGACTGCTGGTTTACGCCAAAGCATAGTGCACAGTGCAAAACGACTGTTGGTTTACTCAAAAGCATAGTGCACAGTGCAAAACGACTGCTGGGTTACGCCAAAGCATAGTGCACAGTGCAAAACGACTGTTGGTTTACGCCAAAGCATAGTGCACAAGGCAAAACGACTGTTGGTTTACTCAAAAGCATGGTGCACAGTGTAAAACGACTGTTGGTTTACTCAAAAGCATAGTGCACAGTGCAAAACGACGGCTGGTTTACGCCAAAGCATAGTGCACAGAGTAAAACGACTGCTGGTTTACGCAAAAGCATAGTGCACTGTGTAAAACGACTTCTGGTTTACGCCAAAGCATAGTGCACAGTGCAAAACGCCTGCTGGTTTACGCGAAAGCATGGTGCACAGTGCAAAACGACTGCTGGGTTACTCAAAATCATTGTGCACAGTGCACAACTACTGTTGGTTTACGCCAAAGCATTGTGCGCAGTGTAAAACGACTGCTGGTTTATGCCAAAGCATTGCGCACAGTGCAAAACAACTGCTGGTTTACGCAAAAGCATAGTGCACTGTGTAAAACGACTGCTGGTTTACGCCAAAGCATAGTGCAAAGTGCAAAACGACTGTTAGTTTACGCAAAACCATAGTGCACAGTGCAAAACAACTGCTGGTTTACGCAAAAGCACAGTGCAGAGTGTAAAACGACTGCTGGTTTATGCCAAAGCATAGCGCACAGTGCAAAACGACTGTTGGTTTATGCAAAAGCATAGTGCACAGTGCACAACGACTGCTGGTTTACTCAAAATCATAGTGCACAGTGCACAATGACTGTTGGTTTACTCAAAAGCATAGTGCACAGTGTAAAACGACTGCTGGTTTACGGCAAAGCATAATGCACAATGCAAAACGACTCTTGGTTTACGCCAAAGCACAGCGCACAGTGCAAAACGACTTTTGGTTTATGCCAAAGCATAGTGGACACTGCAAAACGACTGTTGGTTTACGCAAAAGCATAGTGCACAGTGCAAAACGACTGCTGGTTTACGCCAAAGCATAGTGCACAGTGTAAAACGACTGCTGGTTTACGCCAAAGCATAGTGCACAGTGCAAAACGACTGTTGGTTTACGCCAAAGCATAGTGCAGAAGGCAAAACGACTGTTGGTTTACTCAAAAGCGTGGTGCACAGTGTAAAACGACTGTTGGTTTACTCAAAAGCATAGTGCACAGTGCAAAACGACGGCTGGTTTACGCCAAAGCATAGTGCACAGAGTAAAACGACTGCTGGTTTACGCCAAAGCATAGTGCACAGTGCAAAACGGCTGTTGGTTTACTCTAAAGCATAGTGCACAGTGCAAAACGACTTTTGGTTTACTCAAAACCATAGTGCACAGTGTAAAACGACTGCTGGTTTACGCAAAAGCATAGTGCACAGTGCAAAACGACTGTTGATTTACGCCAAAGCATAGTGCACAGTTCAAAACGACTGTTGGGTTACTCAAAGGCATAGTGCACAGTGCAAAACGACTGCTGGTTTACTCCAAAGCATAGTGCACAGTGCAAAACGACTGTTGGTTTACGCAAAACCATAGTGCACAGTGCAAAACGACTGTTGGTTTACGCAAAAGCATAGTGCACAGTGCAAAACGACTATTGGTTTACGCCAAAGCATAGTGCACAGTGCAAAACGACTGTTGGTTTACTCAAAAGCATAGTGCACAGTGTAAAACGACTGTTGGTTTACTCAAAAGCATAGTGCACAGTGTAAAACGACTTTTGGTTTACTCAAAAGCATAGTGCACAGTGTAAAACGACTATTGGTTTACGCCAAAGCATAGTGCACAGTGCAAAACGACTGTTGGTTTACTCAAAAGCATAGTGCACAGTGTAAAACGACTGTTGGTTTACGCAAAAGCATAGTGCACAGTGTAAAACGACTGCTCGTTTACGCCAAAGCATAGTGCACAGTGCAAAACGACTGTTGGTTTACGCAAAAGCATAGTGCACAGTGCAAAACGACTGTTGGTTTACGCCAAAGCATAGTGCACAGTGCAAAACGATTGTTGTTTTACTCAAAAGCATAGTGCACAGTGCAAAACGACTGTTGGATTACGCAAAAGCATAGTGCACAGTGCAAAACGACTATTGGTTTACTCAAAAGCATAGTGCACAGTGTAAAACGACTGCTGGTTTACGCCAAAGCATAGTGCACAGTGTAAAACGACTGCTGGTTTACGCCAAAGCATAGTGCACAGTGCAAAACGACTGTTGGTTTACGCCAAAGCATAGTGCACAGTGCAAAACGACTGTTGGTTTACTCAAAGGCATAGTGCACAGTGCAAAACGACTGCTGGTTTACGCCAAAGCATAGTGCACAGTGCAAAACGACTGTTGGTTTACGCAAAAGCATAGTGCTCAGTGCAAAACGACTGTTGGTTTACGCAAAAGCATAGTGCACAGTGCAAAACGACTGTTGGTTTACGCCAAAGCATAGTGCACAGTGCAAAACGACTCTTGGTTTACGCCAAAGCACAGCGCACAGTGCAAAACAACTGTTGGTATACTCAAAAGCATAGTGCACAGTGCAAAACGACTGCTGGTTTACGCCAAAGCATAGTGCACAGTGCAAAACGACTGTTGGTTTACGCAAAAGCATAGTGCACAGTGCAAAACGACTGTTGGTTTACGCCAAAGCATAGTGCACAGTGCAAAACGACTGTTGGTTTACTCAAAGGCATAGTGCACAGTGCAAAACGACTGCTGGTTTACTCAAAAGCATAGTGCACAGTGTAAAACGACTGTTGGTTTACTCAAAAGCATAGTGCACAGTGTAAAACGACTGCTGGTTTACGCCAAAGCATAGTGCACAGTGCAAAACGACTGTTGGTTTACGCCAAAGCATAGTGCACAGTGCAAAACGACTGTTGGTTTACTCAAAGGCATAGTGCACAGTGCAAAACGACTGCTGGTTTACGCCAAAGCATAGTGCACAGTGCAAAACGACTGTTGGTTTACTCAAAAGCATAGTGCACAGTGTACAACGACTGCTGGTTTACGCCAAAGCATAGTGCGCAGTGCAAAACGACTGTTGGTTTACTCAAAAGTATTGTGCACAGTGCAAAACGACTGCTGGTTTACGCCAAAGCATTGTGCACAGTGCAAAACGACTGTTGGTTTACTCAAAAGCATAGTGCACAGTGTAAAACGACTGCTGGTTTACTCAAAAGCATAGTGCACAGTGTAAAACGACTGTTGGTTTACTCAAAAGCATAGTGCACAGTGTAAAACGACTGCTGGTTTACGCCAAAGCTTAGTGCACAGTGCAAAACGACTGTTGGTTTACTCAAAAGCATAGTGCACAGTGCAAAACGACTGTCGGTTTACTCAAAAGCATAGTGCACAGTGTAAAACGACTGCTGGTTTACGCCAAAGCATAGTGCACAGTGCAAAACGACTGTTGGTTTACTCAAAAGCATAGTGCACAGAGTAAAACGACTGTTGGATTACTCAAAAGCATAGTGCACAGTGTAAAACGACTGCTGGTTTACGCAAAATCATAGTGCACAGTGCAAAACGACTCTTGGTTTACGCCAAAGCACAGCGCACAGTGCAAAACGACCTTTGGTTTACGCCAAAAGCATAGTGCACACTGCAAAACGACTGTTGGTTTACGCAAAAGCATAGTGCACAGTGCAAAACGACTGTTGGTTTAAGCAAAAGCATAGTGTACAGTGCAAAACGACTGTTGGTTTACTCAAAGGCATAGTGCACAGTGCAAAACGACTGGTGGATTACGCCAAAGCATAGTGCACAGTGCAAAACGACTGTTGGTTTACTCAAAAGCATAGTGCACAGTGCAAAACGACTGTTGGTTTACTCAAAAGCATAGTGCACAGTGTCAAACGACTGCTGGTTTACGCCGAAGCATAGTGCATAGTGCAAAACGACTCTTGGTTTACGCAAAAGCATAGTGCACAGTGCAAAACGACTGTTGGTTTACCCAAAAGCATAGTGCACAGTGTAAAACGACTGCTGGTTTACGCCAAAGCATAGTGCACAGTGCAAAACGACTCTTGGTTTACGCCAAAGCACAGCGCACAGTGCAAAACGATTGTTGGTTTACTCAAAAGCATAGTGCACAGTGCAAAACGACTGTTGGTTTACTCAAAAGCATAGTGCACAGTGTAAAACGACTGCTGGTTTACGCCAAAGCATAGTGCACAGTGCACAGTGCAAAACGACTGTTGGTTTGCTCAAAAGCATAGTGCACAGTGTGAAACGACTGCTGGTTTACGCCAAAGCATAGTGCACAGTGCAAAACGACTGTTGGTTTACTCAAAAGCATAGTGCACAATGCAAAACGACTGCTGGTTTACGCCAAAGCATTGTGCACAGTGCAAAACGACTGTTGGTTTACTCAAAGGCATAGTGCACAGTGCAAAACGACTGCTGGTTTACGCCAAAGCATAGTGCACAGTGCAAAACGACTGTTGGTTTACTCAAAAGCATAGTGCACAGTGTAAAACGACTGCTGGTTTACGCCAAAGCATAGTGCACAAAGCAAAACGACTGTTGGTTTACTCAAAAGCATAGTGCACAGTGCAAAACGACTGTTGGTTTACTCAAAAGCATAGTGCACAGTGTAAAACGACTGTTGGTTTACTCAAAAGCATAGTGCACAGTGTAAAACGACTGCTGGTTTACGCCAAAGCATAGTGCATAGTGCACAGTGTAAAACGACTGCTGGTTTACGCCAAAGCATAGTGCACAGTGCAAAACGACTGTTGGTTTACTCAAAAGCATAGTGCACAGTGTAAAACGACTGCTGGTTTACGCAAAAGCATAGTGCACAGTGCAAAACGACTGTTGGTTTACTCAAAAGCATAGTGCACAGTGTAAAACGACTGCTGGTTTACGCCAAAGCATAGTGCACAGTGCACAGTGCAAAACGACTGTTGGTTTGCTCAAAAGCATAGTGCACAGTGTGAAACGACTGCTGGTTTACGCCAAAGCATAGTGCACAGTGCAAAACGACTGTTGGTTTACTCAAAAGCATAGTGCACAATGCAAAACGACTGCTGGTTTACGCCAAAGCATTGTGCACAGTGCAAAACGACTGTTGGTTTACTCAAAGGCATAGTGCACAGTGCAAAACGACTGCTGGTTTACGCCAAAGCATAGTGCACAGTGCAAAACGACTGTTGGTTTACTCAAAAGCATAGTGCACAGTGTAAAACGACTGCTGGTTTACGCCAAAGCATAGTGCACAAAGCAAAACGACTGTTGGTTTACTCAAAAGCATAGTGCACAGTGCAAAACGACTGTTGGTTTACTCAAAGGCATAGTGCACAGTGCAAAACGACTGCTGGTTTACGCCAAAGCATAGTGCATAGTGCAAAACGACTGTTGGTTTACTCAAAAGCATAGTGCACAGTGTAAAACGACTGTTGGTTTACTCAAAAGCATAATGCACAGTGCAAAACGACTGCTGGTTTACGCCAAAGCATAGTGCACAGTGCAAAACGACTGTCGGTTTACTCAAAAGCATAGTGCACAGTGTAAAACGACTGCTGGTTTACGCCAAAGCATAATGCACAGTGCAAAACGACTGTTGGTTTACTCAAAGGCATAGTGCACAGTGCAAAACGACTGCTGGTTTACGCCAAAGCATAGTGCATAGTGCAAAACGACTGTTGGTTTACTCAAATCATAGTGCACAGTGCAAAACGACTGCTGGTTTACGCCAAAGCATTGTGCACAGTGCAAAACGACTGTTGGTTTACTCAAAGGCATAGTGCACAGTGCAAAACGACTGCTGGTTTACGCCAAAGCATAGTGCATAGTGCAAAACGACTGTTGGTTTACTCAAAAGCATAGTGCACAGTGCAAAACGACTGCTGGTTTACGCCAAAGCATAGTGCATAGTGCAAAACGACTGTTGGTTTACTCAAAGGCATAGTGCACAGTGCAAAACGACTGCTGGTTTACGCCAAAGCATTGTGCACAGTGCAAAACGACTGTTGGTTTACTCAAAGGCATAGTGCACAGTGCAAAACGACTGCTGGTTTACGCCAAAGCATAGTGCATAGTGCAAAACGACTGTTGGTTTACTCAAAAGCATAGTGCACAGTGTAAAACGACTGTTGGTTTACTCAAAAGCATAATGCACAGTGCAAAACGACTGCTGGTTTACGCCAAAGCATAGTGCACAGTGCAAAACGACTGTCGGTTTACTCAAAAGCATAGTGCACAGTGTAAAACGACTGCTGGTTTACGCCAAAGCATAGTGCACAGTGCAAAACGACTGTTGGTTTACTCAAAGGCATAGTGCACAGTGCAAAACGACTGCTGGTTTACGCCAAAGCATTGTGCACAGTGCAAAACGACTGTTGGTTTACTCAAAGGCATAGTGCACAGTGCAAAACGACTGCTGGTTTACGCCAAAGCATTGTGCACAGTGCAAAACGACTGTTGGTTTACTCAAAGGCATAGTGCACAGTGCAAAACGACTGCTGGTTTACGCCAAAGCATAGTGCATAGTGCAAAACGACTGTTGGTTTACTCAAAAGCATAGTGCACAGTGTAAAACGACTGCTGGTTTACGCCAAAGCATAGTGCACAGTGCAAAACGACTGTTGGTTTACTCAAAAGCATAGTGCACAGTGTAAAACGACTATTGGTTTACTCAAAAGCATAGTGCACAGTGTAAAACGACTGCTGGTTTACGCCAAAGCACAGCGCACAGTGCAAAACGAATGTTGGTTTAAGCAAAAGCATAGTGCACAGTAGAAAACGACTCTTGGTTTACGCCAAAGCACAGCGCACAGTGCAAAACGACTGCTGCTTTACGCAAAAGCATAGTGCACAGTGTTAAACGACTGCTGGTTTACGCCAAAGCATAGTGCACAGTGCAAAACGACTGTTGGATTACGCAAAAGCATAGTGCACAGTGCAAAACGACTGTTGGTTTACGCAAAAGCATAGTGCACAGTGCAAAACGACTGTTGGTTTACTCAAAAGCATAGTGCACAGTGCGAAACGACTGTTGAATTACGCCAAAGCATAGTGCACAATGCAAAACGACTCTTGGTTTACGCCAAAGCATAGCGCACAGTGCAAAACGACTGTTGGTTTACTCAAAAGCATAGTGCACAGTGCAAAACGACTGCTGGTTTACGCCAAAGCATAGTGCACAGTGCAAAACGACTGTTGGTTTACGCAAAAGCATAGTGCACAGTGCAAAACGACTGTTGGTTTACGCCAAAGCATAGTGCACAGTGCAAAACGACTGTTGGTTTACTCAAAGGCATAGTGCACAGTGCAAAACGACTGCTGGTTTACGCCAAAGCATAGTGCACAGTGCAAAACGACTGTTGGTTTACGCAAAAGCATAGTGCACAGTGCAAAGCGACTGTTGGTTTACGCCAAAGCATAGTGCACAGTGCAAAACGACTGTTGGTTTACGCCAAAGCATAGTGCACAGTGCAAAACGACTGTTGGTTTACTCAAAAGCATAGTGCACAGTGTAAAACGACTGCTGGTTTACGCCAAAGCATAGTGCACAAAGCAAAACGACTGTTGGTTTACTCAAAAGCATAGTGCACAGTGCAAAACGACTGTTGGTTTACTCAAAGGCATAGTGCACAGTGCAAAACGACTGCTGGTTTACGCCAAAGCATAGTGCATAGTGCAAAACGACTGTTGGTTTACTCAAAAGCATAGTGCACAGTGTAAAACGACTGTTGGTTTACTCAAAAGCATAATGCACAGTGCAAAACGACTGCTGGTTTACGCCAAAGCATAGTGCACAGTGCAAAACGACTGTTGGTTTACTCAAAAGCATAGTGCACAGTGCAAAACGACTGTTGGTTTACTCAAAGGCATAGTGCACAGTGTAAAACGACTGTTGGTTTACTCAAAAGCATAATGCACAGTGCAAAACGACTGCTGGTTTACGCCAAAGCATAGTGCACAGTGCAAAACGACTGTTGGTTTACGCAAAAGCATAGTGCACAGTGCAAAACGACTGTTGGTTTACGCCAAAGCATAGTGCACAGTGCAAAACGACTGTTGGTTTACTCAAAGGCATAGTGCACAGTGCAAAACGACTGCTGGTTTACGCCAAAGCACAGTGCACAGTGCAAAACGACTGCTGGTTTACGCCAAAGCATAGTGCACAGTGCAAAACGACTGTTGGTTTACGCAAAAGCATAGTGCACAGTGCAAAACGACTGTTGGTTTACGCCAAAGCATAGTGCACAGTGCAAAACGACTGTTGGTTTACTCAAAGGCATAGTGCACAGTGCAAAACGACTGTTGGTTTACGCCAAAGCATAGTGCATAGTGCAAAACGACTGTTGGTTTACTCAAAAGCATAGTGCACAGTGTAAAACGACTGTTGGTTTACTCAAAAGCATAATGCACAGTGCAAAACGACTGCTGGTTTACGCCAAAGCATAGTGCACAGTGCAAAACGACTGTTGGTTTACTCAAAAGCATAGTGCACAGTGCAAAACGACTGTTGGTTTACTCAAAGGCATAGTGCACAGTGTAAAACGACTGTTGGTTTACTCAAAAGCATAATGCACAGTGCAAAACGACTGCTGGTTTACGCCAAAGCATAGTGCACAGTGCAAAACGACTGTTGGTTTACGCCAAAGCATAGTGCACAGTGCAAAACGACTGTTGGTTTACTCAAAAGCATAGTGCACAGTGTAAAACGACTGCTGGTTTACGCCAAAGCATAGTGCACAAAGCAAAACGACTGTTGGTTTACTCAAAAGCATAGTGCACAGTGCAAAACGACTGTTGGTTTACTCAAAGGCATAGTGCACAGTGCAAAACGACTGCTGGTTTACGCCAAAGCATAGTGCATAGTGCAAAACGACTGTTGGTTTACTCAAAAGCATAGTGCACAGTGTAAAACGACTGCTGGTTTACGCCAAAGCATAATGCACAGTGCAAAACGACTGTTGGTTTACTCAAAGGCATAGTGCACAGTGCAAAACGACTGCTGGTTTACGCCAAAGCATAGTGCATAGTGCAAAACGACTGTTGGTTTACTCAAAGGCATAGTGCACAGTGCAAAACGACTGCTGGTTTACGCCAAAGCATTGTGCACAGTGCAAAACGACTGTTGGTTTACTCAAAGGCATAGTGCACAGTGCAAAACGACTGCTGGTTTACGCCAAAGCATAGTGCATAGTGCAAAACGACTGTTGGTTTACTCAAAAGCATAGTGCACAGTGTAAAACGACTGTTGGTTTACTCAAAAGCATAATGCACAGTGCAAAACGACTGCTGGTTTACGCCAAAGCATAGTGCACAGTGCAAAACGACTGTCGGTTTACTCAAAAGCATAGTGCACAGTGTAAAACGACTGCTGGTTTACGCCAAAGCATAGTGCACAGTGCAAAACGACTGTTGGTTTACTCAAAGGCATAGTGCACAGTGCAAAACGACTGCTGGTTTACGCCAAAGCATTGTGCACAGTGCAAAACGACTGTTGGTTTACTCAAAGGCATAGTGCACAGTGCAAAACGACTGCTGGTTTACGCCAAAGCATTGTGCACAGTGCAAAACGACTGTTGGTTTACTCAAAGGCATAGTGCACAGTGCAAAACGACTGCTGGTTTACGCCAAAGCATAGTGCATAGTGCAAAACGACTGTTGGTTTACTCAAAAGCATAGTGCACAGTGTAAAACGACTGCTGGTTTACGCCAAAGCATAGTGCACAGTGCAAAACGACTGTTGGTTTACTCAAAAGCATAGTGCACAGTGTAAAACGACTATTGGTTTACTCAAAAGCATAGTGCACAGTGTAAAACGACTGCTGGTTTACGCCAAAGCTTAGTGCACAGTGCAAAACGACTGTTGGTTTACTCAAAAGCATAATGCACAGTGCAAAACGACTGCTGGTTTACGCCAAAGCATAGTGCACAGTGCAAAACGACTGTCGGTTTACTCAAAAGCATAGTGCACAGTGTAAAACGACTGCTGGTTTACGCCAAAGCATAGTGCACAGTGCAAAACGACTGTTGGTTTACTCAAAAGCATAGTGCACAGTGCAAAACGACTCTTGGTTTACGCCAAAGCACAGCGCACAGTGCAAAACGAATGTTGGTTTAAGCAAAAGCATAGTGCACAGTAGAAAACGACTCTTGGTTTACGCCAAAGCACAGCGCACAGTGCAAAACGACTGCTGCTTTACGCAAAAGCATAGTGCACAGTGTTAAACGACTGCTGGTTTACGCCAAAGCATAGTGCACAGTGCAAAACGACTGTTGGATTACGCAAAAGCATAGTGCACAGTGCAAAACGACTGTTGGTTTACGCAAAAGCATAGTGCACAGTGCAAAACGACTGTTGGTTTACTCAAAAGCATAGTGCACAGTGCGAAACGACTGTTGAATTACGCCAAAGCATAGTGCACAATGCAAAACGACTCTTGGTTTACGCCAAAGCATAGCGCACAGTGCAAAACGACTGTTGGTTTACTCAAAAGCATAGTGCACAGTGCAAAACGACTGCTGGTTTACGCCAAAGCATAGTGCACAGTGCAAAACGACTGTTGGTTTACGCAAAAGCATAGTGCACAGTGCAAAACGACTGTTGGTTTACGCCAAAGCATAGTGCACAGTGCAAAACGACTGTTGGTTTACTCAAAGGCATAGTGCACAGTGCAAAACGACTGCTGGTTTACGCCAAAGCATAGTGCACAGTGCAAAACGACTGTTGGTTTACGCAAAAGCATAGTGCACAGTGCAAAGCGACTGTTGGTTTACGCCAAAGCAAAGTGCACAGTGCAAAACGACTGTTGGTTTACGCCAAAGCATAGTGCACAGTGCAAAACGACTGTTGGTTTACTCAAAGGCATAGTGCACAGTGCAAAACGACTGCTGGTTTACGCCAAAGCATAGTGCACAGTGCAAAACGACTGTTGGTTTACGCCAAAGCATAGTGCACAGTGCAAAACGACTGTTGGTTTACTCAAAGGCATAGTGCACAGTGCAAAACGACTGCTGGTTTACGCCAAAGCATTGTGCACAGTGCAAAACGACTGTTGGTATACTCAAAAGCATAGTGCACAGTGCAAAACGACTGCTGGTTTACGCCAAAGCATAGTGCACAGTGCAAAACGATTGTTGGTTTACGCCAAAGCATAGTGCACAGTGCAAAACGACTGCTGGTTTACGCCAAAGCATAGTGCACAGTGCAAAACGACTGTTGGTTTACTCAAAGGCATAGTGCACAGTGCAAAACGACTGTTGGATTACGCAAAAGCATAGTGCACAGTGCAAAACGACTGTTGGTTTACGCAAAAGCATAGTGCACAGTGCAAAACGACTGTTGGTTTACTCAAAAGCATAGTGCACAGTGCGAAACGACTGTTGGATTACGCCAAAGCATAGTGCACAATGCAAAACGACTCTTGGTTTACGCCAAAGCACAGCGCACAGTGCAAAACGACTGTTGGTTTACGCCAAAGCATAGTGCACAGTGCAAAACGACTGTTGGTTTACGCAAAAGCATAGTGCACAGTGCAAAACGACTGTTGGTTTACGCCAAAGCATAGTGCACAGTGCAAAACGACTGTTGGTTTACTCAAAGGCATAGTGCACAGTGTTAAACGACTGCTGGTTTACGCCAAAGCATAGTGCACAGTGCAAAACGACTGTTGGATTACGCAAAGCATAATGCACAGTGCAAAACGACTGTTGGTTTACGCAAAGCATAGTGCACAGTGCAAAACGACTGTTGGTTTACTCAAAAGCATAGTGCACAGTGCGAAACGACTGTTGGATTACGCCAAAGCATAGTGCACAATGCAAAACGACTCTTGGTTTACGCCAAAGCATAGTGTACAGTGCAAAACGACTGCTGGTTTACGCAAAAGCATGGTGCACAGTGCAAAACGACTGCTGGTTTACGCCAAATCATAGTGCACAGTGCAAAACGACTGTTGGTTTACGCAAAAGCACAGCGCACAGTGCAAAACGACTGTTGGTTTACGCAAAAGCATAGTGCACAGTGCAAAACGACTGTTGGTTTACGCAAAAGCATAGTGCACAGTGCAAAACGACTGCTGGTTTACGCCAAAACATAGTGCACAGTGCAAAATGACTGTTGGTTTACGCCAAAGCACAGTGCAAAACGACTGTTGGTTCACGCCAAAGCATGGTGCGCAGTACAAAACGACTGTTGGTTTACGCAAAAGCATAGTGCACAGTGCAAAACGACTGTTGGTTTACGCAAAAGCATAGTGCACAGTGCAAAACGACTGTTGGTTTACGCAAAAGCACAGCGCACAGTGCAAAACGACTGTTGGTTTACGCAAAAGCATAGTGCACAGTGCAAAACGACTGTTGGTTTACGCCAAAGCACAGTGCAAAACGACTGTTGGTTTACGCCAAAGCATGGTGCACAGTGCAAAACGACTGTTGGTTTACGCAAAAGCATAGTGCACAGTGCAAAACGACTGTTGGTTTACGCAAAAGCATAGTGCACAGTGCAAAACGACTGCTGGTTTACGCCAAATCATAGTGCACAGTGCAAAACGACTGTTGGTTTACGCCAAAGCACAGCGCACAGTGCAAAACGACTGCTGGTTTACGCCAAAGCATGGTGCACAGTGCAAAACGACTGTTGGTTTACGCAAAAGCATAGTGCACAGTGCAAAACGACTGCTGGTTTACGCCAAATCATAGTGCACAGTGCAAAACGACTGTTGGTTTACGCCAAAGCACAGCGCACAGTGCAAAACGACTGCTGGTTTACGCAACAGCATAGTGCACAGTGCAAAACGACTGCTGGTTTACGCCAGAGCATAGTGCACAGTGCAAAATGACTGTTGGTTTACGCCAAAGCACAGCGCACAGTGCAAAACGACTGTTGGTTTACGCAAAAGCACAGTGCACAGTGCAAAACGACTGTTGGTTTACGCAAAAGCATAGTGCACAGTGCAAAACGACTGCTGGTTTACGCCAAAGCATAGTGCACAGTGCAAAATGACTGTTGGTTTACGCCAAAGCACAGTGCAAAACGACTGTTGGTTTACGCCAAAGCACAGCGCACAGTGCAAAACGACTGCTGGTTTACGCCAAAGCATGGTGCACAGTGCAAAACGACTGTTGGTTTACGCAAAAGCATAGTGCACAGTGCAAAACGACTGCTGGTTTACGCCAGAGCATAGTGCACAGTGCAAAATGACTGCTGGTTTACGCCAAATCATAGTGCACAGTGCAAAATGACTGTTGGTTTACGCCAAAGCACAGCGCACAGTGCAAAACGACTGCTGGTTTACGCCAAAGCATGGTGCACAGTGCAAAACGACTGTTGGTTTACGCAAAAGCATAGTGCACAGTGCAAAACGACTGCTGGTTTACGCCAGAGCATAGTGCACAGTGCAAAATGACTGTTGGTTTACGCCAAAGCACAGTGCAAAACGACTGTTGGTTTACGCCAAAGCACAGCGCACAGTGCAAAACGACTGCTGGTTTACGCCAAAGCATGGTGCACAGTGCAAAACGACTGTTGGTTTACGCAAAAGCATAGTGCACAGTGCAAAATGACTGTTGGTTTACGCCAAAGCACAGTGCAAAACGACTGTTGGTTTACGCCAAAGCACAGCGCACAGTGCAAAACGACTGCTGGTTTACGCCAAAGCATGGTGCACAGTGCAAAACGACTGTTGGTTTACGCAAAAGCATAGTGCACAGTGCAAAACGACTGCTGGTTTACGCCAGAGCATAGTGCACAGTGCAAAATGACTGCTGGTTTACGCCAAATCATAGTGCACAGTGCAAAATGACTGTTGGTTTACGCCAAAGCACAGCGCACAGTGCAAAACGACTGCTGGTTTACGCCAAAGCATGGTGCACAGTGCAAAACGACTGTTGGTTTACGCAAAAGCATAGTGCACAGTGCAAAACGACTGCTGGTTTACGCCAAATCATAGTGCACAGTGCAAAACGACTGTTGGTTTACGCCAAAGCACAGCGCACAGTGCAAAACGACTGTTGGTTTACTCAAAAGCATAGTGCACAGTGTAAAACGACTGCTGGTTTACGCCAGAGCATAGTGCACAGTGCAAAATGACTGTCGGTTTACGCCAAAGCACAGCGCACAGTGCAAAACGACTGTTGGTTTACGCCAAAGCACAGCGCACAGTGCAAAACGACTGTTGGTGTACGCCAAAGCACAGCGCACAGTGCAAAACGACTGCTGGTTTACGCCAAAGCATGGTGCACAGTGCAAAACGACTGTTGGTTTACGCAAAAGCATAGTGCACAGTGCAAAACGACTGCTGGTTTACGCCAAATCATAGTGCACAGTGCAAAACGACTGTTGGTTTACGCCAAAGCACAGCGCACAGTGCAAAACGACTGTTGGTTTACGCAAAAGCATATTGCACAGTGCAAAACGACTGTTGGTTTACGCAAAAGCATAGTGCACAGTGCAAAACGACTGCTGGTTTACGCCAGAGCATAGTGCACAGTGCAAAATGACTGCTGGTTTACGCCAAATCATAGTGCACAGTGCAAAATGACTGTTGGTTTACGCCAAAGCACAGCGCACAGTGCAAAACGACTGCTGGTTTACGCCAAAGCATGGTGCACAGTGCAAAACGACTGCTGGTTTACGCCAAAGCATGGTGCACAGTGCAAAACGACTGTTGGTTTACGCAAAAGCACAGCGCACAGTGCAAAACGACTGTTGGTTTACGCAAAAGCATAGTGCACAGTGCAACACGACTGCTGGTTTACGCCAAAGCATAGTGCACAGTGCAAAACGACTGTTGGTTTACGCCAAAGCATAGTGCACAGTGCAAAACGACTGTTGGTTTACTCAAAAGAATGGTGCACAGTGTAAAACGACTGTTGGTTTACGCAAAACCATAGTGCACAGTGTAAAACGACTGCTGGCTTACGCCAAAGCATAGTGCATAGTGCAAAACGGCTGTTGCTTTACGCTAAAGCATAGTGCACAGTGTAAAACGACTGTTGGTTTACGCAAAAGCATAGTGCACAGTGCAAAACGACTGCTGGTTTACGCCAAAGCATTGTGCACAGTGTAAAACGACTGCTGGTTTATGCCAAAGCATTGCGCACAGTGCAAAACAACTGCTGGTTTACGCAAAAGCATAGTGCACTGTGTAAAACGACTTCTGGTTTACGCCAAAGCATAGTGCACAGTGCAAAACGCCTGCTGGTTTACGCGAAAGCATGGTGCACAGTGCAAAACGACTGCTGGGTTACTCAAAATCATTGTGCACAGTGCACAACTACTGTTGGTTTACGCCAAAGCATTGTGCGCAGTGTAAAACGACTGCTGGTTTATGCCACAGCATAGCGCACAGTGCAAAACGACTGTTAGTTTACGCAAAACCATAGTGCACAGTGTAAAACGACTGCTGGCTTACGCCAAAGCATAGTGCATAGTGCAAAACGGCTGTTGGTTTACGCTAAAGCATAGTGCACAGTGCAAAACGACTGCTGGTTTACGCAAAAGCATAGTGCACAGTGCAAAACGGCTGTTGGTTTACGCCAAAGCATTGTGCACAGTGTAAAACGACTGCTGGTTTATGCCAAAGCATTGCGCACAGTGCAAAACGACTGTTGGTTTATGCAAAAGCATAGTGCACAGTGCACAACGACTGCAGGTTTACTCAAAATCATAGTGCACAGTGCACAATGACTGTTGGTTTACTCAAAAGCATAGTGCACAGTGTAAAACGACTGCTGGTTTACGGCAAAGCATAATGCACAATGCAAAACGACTCTTGGTTTACGCCAAAGCACAGCGCACAGTGCAAAACGACTTTTGGTTTAGGCCAAAGCATAGTGGACACTGCAAAACGACTGTTGGTTTACACAAAAGCATAGTGCACAGTGCAAAACGACTGCTGGTTTACGCCAAAGCATAGTGCACAGTGTAAAACGACCGCTGGTTTACGCCAAAGCATAGTGCACAGTGCAAAACGACTGTTGGTTTACGCCAAAGCATAGTGCACAAGGCAAAACGACTGTTGGTTTACTCAAAAGCATGGTGCACAGTGTAAAACGATTGTTGGTTTACTCAAAAGCATAGTGCACAGTGCAAAACGACGGCTGGTTTACGCCAAAGCATAGTGCACAGTGCAAAACGACTGTTGGTTTACGCCAAATCATAGTGCACAGTGCAAAGCGACTGTTGGTTTATGCCAAAGCACAGCGCACAGTGCAAAACGACTGTTGGTTTACTCAAAAGCATAGTGCACAGTGTAAAACGACTGTTGGTTTACGCCAAAGCATAGTGCACAAGGCAAAACGACTGTTGGTTTACTCAAAAGCATGGTGCACAGTGTAAAACGATTGTTGGTTTACTCAAAAGCATAGTGCACAGTGCAAAACGACGGCTGGTTTACGCCAAAGCATAGTGCACAGAGTAAAACGACTGCTGGTTTACGCCAAAGCATAGTGCACAGTGCAAAACGGCTGTTGGTTTACTCTAAAGCATAGTGCACAGTGTAAAACGACTTTTGGTTTACTCAAAAGCATAGTGCACAGTGTAAAACGACTGCTGGTTTACGCCAAAGCATAGTGCACAGTGCAAAACGACTGTTGATTTACGCCAAAGCATAGTGCACAGTTCAAAACGACTGTTGGTTTACTCAAAGGCATAGTGCACAGTGCAAAACGACTGCTGGTTTACTCCAAAGCATAGTGCACAGTGCAAAACGGCTGTTGGTTTACGCAAAAGCATAGTGCACAGTGCAAAACGACTGTTGGTTTACGCAAAAGCATAGTGCACAGTGCAAAACGACTATTGGTTTACGCCAAAGCATAGTGCACAGTGCAAAACGACTGTTGGTTTACTCAAAAGCATAGTGCACAGTGTAAAACGACTGTTGGTTTACTCAAAAGCATAGTGCACAGTGTAAAACGACTGCTCGTTTACGCCAAAGCATAGTGCACAGTGCAAAACGACTGTTGGTTTACGCAAAAGCATAGTGCACAGTGCAAAACGACTGTTGGTTTACGCCAAAGCATAGTGCACAGTGCAAAACGACTGTTGGTTTACGCCAAAGCATAGTGCACAGTGCAAAACGACTGTTGGTTTACTCAAAAGCATGGTGCACAGTGTAAGACGACTGTTGGTTTACTCAAAAGCATAGTGCACAGTGCAAAACGACGGCTGGTTTACGCCAAAGCATAGTGCACTGAGTAAAACGACTGCTAGTTTACGCCAACGCATAGTGCACAGTGCAAAACGACTGTTGGTTTACGCCAAAGCATAGTGCACAGTGCAAAGCGACTGTTGGTTTACTCAAAAGCATAGTGCACAGTGTAAAACGACTTTTGGTTTACTCAAAAGCATAGTGCACAGTGTAAAACGACTATTGGTTTACGCCAAAGCATAGTGCACAGTGCAAAACGACTGTTGGTTTACTCAAAAGCATAGTGCACAGTGTAAAACGACTGTTGGTTTACTCAAAAGCATAGTGCACAGTGTAAAACGACTGCTCGTTTACGCCAAAGCATAGTGCACAGTGCAAAACGACTGTTGGTTTACGCAAAAGCATAGTGCACAGTGCAAAACGACTGTTGGTTTACGCCAAAGCATAGTGCACAGTGCAAAACGATTGTTGTTTTACTCAAAAGCATAGTGCACAGTGCAAAACGATTGTTGTTTTACTCAAAAGCATAGTGCACAGTGCAAAACGACTGTTGGATTACGCAAAAGCATAGTGCACAGTGCAAAACGACTATTGGTTTACTCAAAAGCATAGTGCACAGTGTAAAACGACTGCTGGTTTACGCCAAAGCATAGTGCACAGTGTAAAACGACTGCTGGTTTACGCCAAATCATAGTGCACAGTGCAAAACGACTGTTGGTTTACGCCAAAGCATAGTGCACAGTGCAAAACGACTGTTGGTTTGCTCAAAGGCATAGTGCACAGTGCAAAACGACTGCTGGTTTACGCCAAAGCATAGTGCACAGTGCAAAACGACTGTTGGTTTACGCAAAAGCATAGTGCACAGTGCAAAACGACTGTTGTTTTACGCAAAAGCATAGTGCACAGTGCAAAACGACTGTTGGTTTACGCCAAAGCATAGTGCACAGTGCAAAACGACTCTTGGTTTACGCCAAAGCACAGCGCACAGTGCAAAACGATTGTTGGTTTACTCAAAAGCATAGTGCACAGTGTAAAACGACTGTTGGTTTACTCAAAAGCATAGTGCACAGTGTAAAACGACTGCTGGTTTACGCCAAAGCATAGTGCACAGTGCAAAACGACTGTTGGTTTACGCCAAAGCATAGTGCACAGTGCAAAACAACTGTTGGTTTACTCAAAAGCATATTGCACAGTGTAAAACGACTGTTGGTTTACTCAAAAGCATAGTGCACAGTGTAAAACGACTTCTGGTTTACGCCAAAGCAAAGTGTACAGTGCAAAACGACTGTTGGTTTACTCAAAAGTGTAGTGCACAGTCCAAAACGACTTTTGGTTTACGCAAAATCATAGTGCACAGTGCAAAACGACTGTTGGTATACTCAAAAGCATAGTGCACAGTGCAAAACGACTGCTGGTTTACGCCAAAGAATAGTGCACAGTGCAAAACGACTGTTGGTTTACGCAAAAGCATAGTGCACAGTGCAAAACGACTGTTGGTTTACGCCAAAGAATAGTGCACAGTGCAAAACGACTGTTGGTTTACGCCAAAGAATAGTGCACAGTGCAAAACGACTGTTGGTTTACGCAAAAGCATAGTGCACAGTGCAAAACGACTGTTGGTTTACGCCAAAGCATAGTGCACAGTGCAAAACGACTGTTGGTTTACTCAAAGGCATAGTGCACAGTGCAAAACGACTGCTGGTTTACGCCAAAGCATAGTGCACAGTGCAAAACGACTGTTGGTTTACGCAAAAGCATAGTGCACAGTGCAAAGCGACTGTTGGTTTACGCCAAAGCATAGTGCACAGTGCAAAACGACTGTTGGTTTACGCCAAAGCATAGTGCACAGTGCAAAACGACTGTTGGTTTACTCAAAGGCATAGTGCACAGTGCAAAACGACTGCTGGTTTACGCCAAAGCATAGTGCACAGTGCAAAACGACTGTTGGTTTACGCCAAAGCATAGTGCACAGTGCAAAACGACTGTTGGTTTACTCAAAGGCATAGTGCACAGTCCAAAACGACTTTTGGTTTACGCAAAATCATAGTGCACAGTGCAAAACGACTGTTGGTATACTCAAAAGCATAGTGCACAGTGCAAAACGACTTCTGGTTTACGCCAAAGCAAAGTGTACAGTGCAAAACGACTGTTGGTTTACTCAAAAGTGTAGTGCACAGTCCAAAACGACTTTTGGTTTACGCAAAATCATAGTGCACAGTGCAAAACGACTGTTGGTATACTCAAAAGCATAGTGCACAGTGCAAAACGACTGCTGGTTTACGCCAAAGAATAGTGCACAGTGCAAAACGACTGTTGGTTTACGCAAAAGCATAGTGCACAGTGCAAAACGACTGTTGGTTTACGCCAAAGCATAGTGCACAGTGCAAAACGACTGTTGGTTTACTCAAAGGCATAGTGCACAGTGCAAAACGACTGCTGGTTTACGCCAAAGCATAGTGCACAGTGCAAAACGACTGTTGGTTTACGCAAAAGCATAGTGCACAGTGCAAAGCGACTGTTGGTTTACGCCAAAGCATAGTGCACAGTGCAAAACGACTGTTGGTTTACGCCAAAGCATAGTGCACAGTGCAAAACGACTGTTGGTTTACTCAAAGGCATAGTGCACAGTGCAAAACGACTGCTGGGTTACGCCAAAGCATAGTGCACAGTGCAAAACGACTGTTGGTTTACGCCAAAGCATAGTGCACAGTGCAAAACGACTGTTGGTTTACTCAAAGGCATAGTGCACAGTGCAAAACGACTGCTGGTTTACGCCAAAGCATTGTGCACAGTGCAAAACAACTGTTGGTATACTCAAAAGCATAGTGCACAGTGCAGAACGACTGCTGGTTTACGCCAAAGCATAGTGCACAGTGCAAAACGACTGTTGGTTTACGCAAAAGCATAGTGCACAGTGCAAAACGACTGTTGGTTTACTCAAAAGCATAGTGCACAGTGTAAAACGACTTTTGGTTTACTCAAAAGCATAGTGCACAGTGTAAAACGACTGTTGGTTTACTCAAAAGCATAGTGCACAGTGTAAAACGACTGCTGGTTTACGCCAAAGCATAGTGCACAGTGCAAAACGACTGTTGGTTTACGCCAAAGCATAGTGCACAGTGCAAAACGACTGTTGGTTTACTCAAAGGCATAGTGCACAGTGCAAAACGACTGCTGGTTTACGCCAAAGCATAGTGCACAGTGCAAAACGACTGTTGGTTTACTCAAAAGCATAGTGCACAGTGTAAAACGACTGCTGGTTTACGCCAAAGCATAGTGCGCAGTGCAAAACGACTGTTGGTTTACTCAAAAGTATTGTGCACAGTGCAAAACGACTGCTGGTTTACGCCAAAGCATTGTGCACAGTGCAAAACGACTGTTGGCTTACTCAAAAGCATAGTGCACAGTGTAAAACGACTGCTGGTTTACTCAAAAGCATAGTGCACAGTGTAAAACGACTGTTGGTTTACTCAAATGCATAGTGCACAGTGTAAAACGACTGCTGGTTTACGCCAAAGCTTAGTGCACAGTGCAAAACGACTGTTGGTTTACTCAAAAGCATAGTGCAGAGTGCAAAACGACTGCTGGTTTACGCCAAAGCATAGTGCACAGTGCAAAACGACTGTCGGTTTACTCAAAAGCATAGTGCACAGTGTAAAACGACTGCTGGTTTACGCCAAAGCATAGTGCACAGTGCAAAACGACTGTTGGTTTACTCAAAAGCATAGTGCACAGTGTAAAACGACTGCTGGTTTACGCCAAAGCATAGTGCGCAGTGCAAAACGACTGTTGGTTTACTCAAAAGTATTGTGCACAGTGCAAAACGACTGCTGGTTTACGCCAAAGCATTGTGCACAGTGCAAAACGACTGTTGGTTTACTCAAAAGCATAGTGCACAGTGTAAAACGACTGCTGGTTTACTCAAAAGCATAGTGCACAGTGTAAAACGACTGTTGGTTTACTCAAAAGCATAGTGCACAGTGTAAAACGACTGCTGGTTTACGCCAAAGCTTAGTGCACAGTGCAAAACGACTGTTGGTTTACTCAAAAGCATAGTGCACAGTGCAAGACGACTGCTGGTTTACGCCAAAGCATAGTGCACAGTGCAAAACGACTGTCGGTTTACTCAAAAGCATAGTGCACAGTGTAAAACGACTGCTGGTTTACGCCAAAGCATAGTGCACAGAGTAAAACGACTGTTGGTTTACTCAAAAGCATAGTGCACAGTGCAAAACGACTGTTGGTTTACTCAAAAGCATAGTGCACAGTGTAAAACGACTGCTGGTTTACGCCGAAGCATAGTGCACAGTGCAAAACGACTCTTGGTTTACGCAAAAGCATAGTGCACAGTGCAAAACGACTGTTGGTTTACTCAAAAGCATAGTGCACAGTGTAAAACGACTGCTGGTTTACGCCAAAGCATAGTGCACAGTGCAAAACGACTCTTGGTTTACGCCAAAGCACAGCGCACAGTGCAAAACGATTGTTGGTTTACTCAAAAGCATAGTGCACAGTGTAAAACGACAGTTGGATTACGCAAAAGCATAGTGCACAGTGCAAAACGACTGTTGGTTTACGCAAAAGCATAGTGCACAGTGCAAAACGACTGTTGGTTTACTCAAAAGCATAGTGCACAGTGTAAAACGACTGCTGGTTTACGCCAAAGCATAGTGCACAGTGCACAGTGCAAAACGACTGTTGGTTTGCTCAAAAGCATAGTGCACAGTGTGAAACGACTGCTGGTTTACGCCAAAGCATAGTGCAGAGTGCAAAACGACTGCTGGTTTACGCCAAAGCATAGTGCACAGTGCAAAACGACTGTCGGTTTACTCAAAAGCATAGTGCACAGTGTAAAACGACTGCTGGTTTACGCCAAAGCATAGTGCACAGTGCAAAACGACTGTTGGTTTACTCAAAAGCATAGTGCACAGTGTAAAACGACTGCTGGTTTACGCCAAAGCATAGTGCGCAGTGCAAAACGACTGTTGGTTTACTCAAAAGTATTGTGCACAGTGCAAAACGACTGCTGGTTTACGCCAAAGCATTGTGCACAGTGCAAAACGACTGTTGGTTTACTCAAAAGCATAGTGCACAGTGTAAAACGACTGCTGGTTTACTCAAAAGCATAGTGCACAGTGTAAAACGACTGTTGGTTTACTCAAAAGCATAGTGCACAGTGTAAAACGACTGCTGGTTTACGCCAAAGCTTAGTGCACAGTGCAAAACGACTGTTGGTTTACTCAAAAGCATAGTGCACAGTGCAAGACGACTGCTGGTTTACGCCAAAGCATAGTGCACAGTGCAAAACGACTGTCGGTTTACTCAAAAGCATAGTGCACAGTGTAAAACGACTGCTGGTTTACGCCAAAGCATAGTGCACAGAGTAAAACGACTGTTGGTTTACTCAAAAGCATAGTGCACAGTGCAAAACGACTGTTGGTTTACTCAAAAGCATAGTGCACAGTGTAAAACGACTGCTGGTTTACGCCGAAGCATAGTGCACAGTGCAAAACGACTCTTGGTTTACGCAAAAGCATAGTGCACAGTGCAAAACGACTGTTGGTTTACTCAAAAGCATAGTGCACAGTGTAAAACGACTGCTGGTTTACGCCAAAGCATAGTGCACAGTGCAAAACGACTCTTGGTTTACGCCAAAGCACAGCGCACAGTGCAAAACGATTGTTGGTTTACTCAAAAGCATAGTGCACAGTGTAAAACGACAGTTGGATTACGCAAAAGCATAGTGCACAGTGCAAAACGACTGTTGGTTTACGCAAAAGCATAGTGCACAGTGCAAAACGACTGTTGGTTTACTCAAAAGCATAGTGCACAGTGTAAAACGACTGCTGGTTTACGCCAAAGCATAGTGCACAGTGCACAGTGCAAAACGACTGTTGGTTTGCTCAAAAGCATAGTGCACAGTGTGAAACGACTGCTGGTTTACGCCAAAGCATAGTGCACAGTGCAAAACGACTGTTGGTTTATTCAAAAGCATAGTGCACAGTGCAAAACGACTGCTGGTTTACGCCAAAGCATTGTGCACAGTGCAAAACGACTGTTGGTTTACTCAAAGGCATAGTGCACAGTGCAAAACGACTGCTGGTTTACGCCAAAGCATAGTGCACAGTGCAAAACGACTGTTGGTTTACTCAAAAGCATAGTGCACAGTGTAAAACGACTGCTGGTTTACGCCAAAGCATAGTGCACAAAGCAAAACGACTGTTGGTTTACTCAAAAGCATAGTACACAGTGCAAAACGACTGCTGGTTTACGCCAAAGCATTGTGCACAGTGCAAAACGACTGTTGGTTTACTCAAAGGCATAGTGCACAGTGCAAAACGACTGCTGGTTTACGCCAAAGCATAGTGCATAGTGCAAAACGACTGTTGGTTTACTCAAAAGCATAGTGCACAGTGCAAAACGACTGTTGGTTTACTCAAAGGCATAGTGCACAGTGCAAAACGACTGCTGGTTTACGCCAAAGCATAGTGCACAGTGCAAAACGACTGTTGGTTTACTCAAAAGCATAGTGCACAGTGTAAAACGACTGCTGGTTTACGCCAAAGCTTAGTGCACAGTGCAAAACGACTGTTGGTTTACTCAAAAGCATAGTGCACAGTGCAAAACGACTGCTGGTTTACGCCAAAGCATAGTGCACAGTGCAAAACGACTGTCGGTTTACTCAAAAGCATAGTGCACAGTGTAAAACGACTGCTGGTTTACGCCAAAGCATAGTGCACAGTGCAAAACGACTGCTGGTTTACGCCAAAGCATAGTGCGCAGTGCAAAACGACTGTTGGTTTACTCAAAAGTATTGTGCACAGTGCAAAACGACTGCTGGTTTACGCCAAATCATTGTGCACAGTGCAAAACGACTGTTGGTTTACTCAAAAGCATAGTGCACAGTGTAAAACGACTGCTGGTTTACTCAAAAGCATAGTGCACAGTGTAAAACGACTGTTGGTTTACTCAAAAGCATAGTGCACAGTGTAAAACGACTGCTGGTTTACGCCAAAGCTTAGTGCACAGTGCAAAACGACTGTTGGTTTACTCAAAAGCATAGTGCACAGTGCAAAACGACTGCTGGTTTACGCCAAAGCATAGTGCACAGTGCAAAACGACTGTCGGTTTACTCAAAAGCATAGTGCACAGTGTAAAACGACTGCTGGTTTACGCCAAAGCATAGTGCACAGTGCAAAACGACTGTTGGTTTACTCAAAAGCATAGTGCACAGAGTAAAACGACTGCTGGTTTACGCCAAAGCATAGTGCACAGAGTAAAACGACTGTTGGATTACTCAAAAGCATAGTGCACAGTGCAAAACGACTGTTGGTTTACTCAAAAGCATAGTGCACAGTGCAAAACGACTGTTGGTTTACGCCAAAGCATAGTGCATAGTGCAAAGCGACTGTTGGTTTACTCAAAAGCATAGTGCACAGTGTAAAACGACTGCTGGTTTACGCCAAAGCATAGTGCACAGTGCAAAACGACTGTTGGTTTACTCAAAAGCATAGTGCACAGTGCAAAACGACTGCTGGTTTACGCCAAAGCATAGTGCACAGTGCAAAACGACTGTCGGTTTACTCAAAAGCATAGTGCACAGTGTAAAACGACTGCTGGTTTACGCCAAAGCATAGTGCACAGTGCAAAACGACTGTTGGTTTACTCAAAAGCATAGTGCACAGAGTAAAACGACTGCTGGTTTACGCCAAAGCATAGTGCACAGAGTAAAACGACTGTTGGATTACTCAAAAGCATAGTGCACAGTGCAAAACGACTGTTGGTTTACTCAAAAGCATAGTGCACAGTGCAAAACGACTGCTGGTTTACGCCAAAGCATAGTGCATAGTGCAAAGCGACTGTTGATTTACTCAAAAGCATAGTGCACAGTGTAAAACGACTGCTGGTTTACGCCAAAGCATAGTGCACAGTGCAAAACGACTGTTGGTTTACTCAAAAGCATAGTGCACAGTGTAAAACGACTATTGGTTTACTCAAAAGCATAGTGCACAGTGTAAAACGACTGCTGGTTTACGCCAAAGCTTAGTGCACAGTGCAAAACGACTGTTGGTTTACTCAAAAGCATAATGCACAGTGCAAAACGACTGCTGGTTTACGCCAAAGCATAGTGCACAGTGCAAAACGACTGTCGGTTTACTCAAAAGCATAGTGCACAGTGTAAAACGACTGCTGGTTTACGCCAAAGCATAGTGCACAGTGCAAAACGACTCTTGGTTTACGCCAAAGCACAGCGCACAGTGCAAAACGATTGTTGGTTTACTCAAAAGCATAGTGCACAGTGTAAAACGACAGTTGGATTACGCAAAAGCATAGTGCACAGTGCAAAACGACTGTTGGTTTACGCAAAAGCATAGTGCACAGTGCAAAACGACTGTTGGTTTACTCAAAAGCATAGTGCACAGTGTAAAACGACTGCTGGTTTACGCCAAAGCATAGCGCACAGTGCACAGTGCAAAACGACTGTTGGTTTGCTCAAAAGCATAGTGCACAGTGTGAAACGACTGCTGGTTTACGCCAAAGCATAGTGCACAGTGCAAAACGACTGTTGGTTTATTCAAAAGCATAGTGCACAGTGCAAAACGACTGCTGGTTTACGCCAAAGCATTGTGCACAGTGCAAAACGACTGTTGGTTTACTCAAAGGCATAGTGCACAGTGCAAAACGACTGCTGGTTTACGCCAAAGCATAGTGCACAGTGCAAAACGACTGTTGGTTTACTCAAAAGCATAGTGCACAGTGTAAAACGACTGCTGGTTTACGCCAAAGCATAGTGCACAAAGCAAAACGACTGTTGGTTTACTCAAAAGCATAGTACACAGTGCAAAACGACTGCTGGTTTACGCCAAAGCATTGTGCACAGTGCAAAACGACTGTTGGTTTACTCAAAGGCATAGTGCACAGTGCAAAACGACTGCTGGTTTACGCCAAAGCATAGTGCATAGTGCAAAACGACTGTTGGTTTACTCAAAAGCATAGTGCACAGTGCAAAACGACTGTTGGTTTACTCAAAGGCATAGTGCACAGTGCAAAACGACTGCTGGTTTACGCCAAAGCATAGTGCACAGTGCAAAACGACTGTTGGTTTACTCAAAAGCATAGTGCACAGTGTAAAACGACTGCTGGTTTACGCCAAAGCTTAGTGCACAGTGCAAAACGACTGTTGGTTTACTCAAAAGCATAGTGCACAGTGCAAAACGACTGCTGGTTTACGCCAAAGCATAGTGCACAGTGCAAAACGACTGTCGGTTTACTCAAAAGCATAGTGCACAGTGTAAAACGACTGCTGGTTTACGCCAAAGCATAGTGCACAGTGCAAAACGACTGCTGGTTTACGCCAAAGCATAGTGCGCAGTGCAAAACGACTGTTGGTTTACTCAAAAGTATTGTGCACAGTGCAAAACGACTGCTGGTTTACGCCAAATCATTGTGCACAGTGCAAAACGACTGTTGGTTTACTCAAAAGCATAGTGCACAGTGTAAAACGACTGCTGGTTTACTCAAAAGCATAGTGCACAGTGTAAAACGACTGTTGGTTTACTCAAAAGCATAGTGCACAGTGTAAAACGACTGCTGGTTTACGCCAAAGCTTAGTGCACAGTGCAAAACGACTGTTGGTTTACTCAAAAGCATAGTGCACAGTGCAAAACGACTGCTGGTTTACGCCAAAGCATAGTGCACAGTGCAAAACGACTGTCGGTTTACTCAAAAGCATAGTGCACAGTGTAAAACGACTGCTGGTTTACGCCAAAGCATAGTGCACAGTGCAAAACGACTGTTGGTTTACTCAAAAGCATAGTGCACAGAGTAAAACGACTGCTGGTTTACGCCAAAGCATAGTGCACAGAGTAAAACGACTGTTGGATTACTCAAAAGCATAGTGCACAGTGCAAAACGACTGTTGGTTTACTCAAAAGCATAGTGCACAGTGCAAAACGACTGTTGGTTTACGCCAAAGCATAGTGCATAGTGCAAAGCGACTGTTGGTTTACTCAAAAGCATAGTGCACAGTGTAAAACGACTGCTGGTTTACGCCAAAGCATAGTGCACAGTGCAAAACGACTGTTGGTTTACTCAAAAGCATAGTGCACAGTGCAAAACGACTGCTGGTTTACGCCAAAGCATAGTGCACAGTGCAAAACGACTGTCGGTTTACTCCAAAGCATAGTGCACAGTGTAAAACGACTGCTGGTTTACGCCAAAGCATAGTGCACAGTGCAAAACGACTGTTGGTTTACTCAAAAGCATAGTGCACAGAGTAAAACGACTGCTGGTTTACGCCAAAGCATAGTGCACAGAGTAAAACGACTGTTGGATTACTCAAAAGCATAGTGCACAGTGCAAAACGACTGTTGGTTTACTCAAAAGCATAGTGCACAGTGCAAAACGACTGCTGGTTTACGCCAAAGCATAGTGCATAGTGCAAAGCGACTGTTGATTTACTCAAAAGCATAGTGCACAGTGTAAAACGACTGCTGGTTTACGCCAAAGCATAGTGCACAGTGCAAAACGACTGTTGGTTTACTCAAAAGCATAGTGCACAGTGTAAAACGACTATTGGTTTACTCAAAAGCATAGTGCACAGTGTAAAACGACTGCTGGTTTACGCCAAAGCTTAGTGCACAGTGCAAAACGACTGTTGGTTTACTCAAAAGCATAATGCACAGTGCAAAACGACTGCTGGTTTACGCCAAAGCATAGTGCACAGTGCAAAACGACTGTCGGTTTACTCAAAAGCATAGTGCACAGTGTAAAACGACTGCTGGTTTACGCCAAAGCATAGTGCACAGTGCAAAACGACTGTTGGTTTACTCAAAAGCATAGTGCACAGTAGAAAACGACTCTTGGTTTACGCCAAAGCACAGCGCACAGTGCAAAACGACTGCTGGTTTACGCCAAAGCATAGTGCATAGTGCAAAACGACTGTCGGTTTACTCAAAAGCATAGTGCACAGTGTAAAACGACTGCTGGTTTACGCCAAAGCATAGTGCACAGTGCAAAACGACTGTTGGTTTACTCAAAAGCATAGTGCACAGTAGAAAACGACTCTTGGTTTACGCCAAAGCACAGCGCACAGTGCAAAACGACTGTTGGTTTAAGCAAAAGCATAGTGCACAGTAGAAAACTACTCTTGGTTTACGCCAAAGCACAGCGCACAGTGCAAAACGACTGCTGGTTTACGCAAAAGCATAGTGCACAGTGTTAAACGATTGCTGGTTTACGCCAAAGCATAGTGCACAGTGCAAAACGACTGTTGGATTACGCAAAAGCATAGTGCACAGTGCAAAACGACTGTTGGTTTACGCAAAAGCATAGTGCACAGTGCAAAACGACTGTTGGTTTACTCAAAAGCATAGTGCACAGTGCGAAACGACTGTTATATTACGCCAAAGCATAGTGCACAATGCAAGACGACTCTTGGTTTACGCCAAAGCATAGTGCACAGTGCAAAACGACTGTTGGTTTACGCCAAAGCATAGTGTACAGTTCAAAACGACTGTTGGTTTACTCAAAGGCATAGTGCACAGTGCAAAACGACTGCTCGTTTACGCCAAAGCATAGTGCACAGTGCAAAACGACTGTTGGTTTACGCAAAAGCATAGTGCACAGTGCAAAACGACTATTGGTTTACGCCAAAGCATAGTGCACAGTGCAAAACGACTGTTGGTTTACTCAAAAGCATAGTGCACAGTGTAAAACGACTGTTGGTTTACTCAAAAGCATAGTGCACAGTGTAAAACGACTGCTCGTTTACGCCAAAGCATAGTGCACAGTGCAAAACGACTGTTGGTTTACGCAAAAGCATAGTGCACAGTGCAAAACGACTGTTGGTTTACGCCAAAGCATAGTGCACAGTGCAAAACGATTGTTGTTTTACTCAAAAGCATAGTGCACAGTGCAAAACGATTGTTGTTTTACTCAAAAGCATAGTGCACAGTGCAAAACGACTGTTGGATTACGCAAAAGCATAGTGCACAGTGCAAAACGACTATTGGTTTACTCAAAAGCATAGTGCACAGTGTAAAACGACTGCTGGTTTACGCCAAAGCATAGTGCACAGTGTAAAACGACTGCTGGTTTACGCCAAAGCATAGTGCACAGTGCAAAACGACTGTTGGTTTACGCCAAAGCATAGTGCACAGTGCAGAACGACTGTTGGTTTAATCAAAAGCATAGTGCACATTGTAAAACGACTGTTGGTTTACTCAAAAGCACAGTGCCCAGTGCAAAACGATTGCTGGTTTACGCCAAAGCATAGTGCACAGTGTAAAACGACTGCTGGTTTACGCCAGAGCATAGTGCACAGTGCAAAACGACTGTTGGTTTACGCCAAAGCATAGTGCACAGTGCAAAACGACTGTTGGTTTACTCAAAGGCATAGTGCACAGTGCAAAACGACTGCTGGTTTACGCCAAAGCATAGTGCACAGTGCAAAACGACTGTTGGTTTACTCAAAAGCATAGTGCACAGTGTAAAACGACTGTTGGTTTACTCAAAAGCATAGTGCACAGTGTAAAACGACTGCTGGTTTACGCCAAAGCATAGTGCACAGTGCAAAGCGACTGTTGGTTTACGCCAAAGCATAGTGCACAGTGCAAAACGACTGTTGGTTTACATAAAAGCATAGTGCACAGTGCAAAACGACTGTTGGTTTACGCCAAAGCATAGTGCACAGTGCAAAACGACTGTTGGTTTACTCAAAAGCATAGTGCACAGTGTAAAACGACTGTTGGTTTACTCAAAAGCATAGTGCACAGTGTAAAACGACTGCTGGTTTACGCCAAAGCATAGTGCACAGTGCAAAACGACTGTTGGTTTACGCCAAAGCATAGTGCACAGTGCAAAACGACTGTTGGTTTACTCAAAAGCATAGTGCACAGTGTAAAACGACTGTTGGTTTACTCAAAAGCATAGTGCACAGTGTAAAACGACTTCTGGTTTACGCCAAAGCAAAGTGCACAGTGCAAAACGACTGTTGGTTTACTCAAAAGCATAGTGCACAGTCCAAAACGACTTTTGGTTTACGCAAAATCATAGTGCACAGTGCAAAACGACTGTTGGTATACTCAAAAGCATAGTGCACAGTGCAAAACGACTGCTGGTTTACGCCAAAGCATAGTGCACAGTGCAAAACGACTGTTGGTTTACGCAAAAGCATAGTGCACAGTGCAAAACGACTGTTGGTTTACGCCAAAGCATAGTGCACAGTGCAAAACGACTGTTGGTTTACTCAAAGGCATAGTGCACAGTGCAAAACGACTGCTGGTTTACGCCAAAGCATAGTGCACAGTGCAAAACGACTGTTGGTTTACGCAAAAGCATAGTGCACAGTGCAAAGCGACTGTTGGTTTACGCCAAAGCATAGTGCACAGTGCAAAACGACTGTTGGTTTACGCCAAAGCATAGTGCACAGTGCAAAACGACTGTTGGTTTACTCAAAGGCATAGTGCACAGTGCAAAACGACTGCTGGTTTGCGCCAAAGCATAGTGCACAGTGCAAAACGACTGTCGGTTTACACCAAAGCATAGTGCACAGTGCAAAACGACTGTTGGTTTACTCAAAGGCATAGTGCACAGTGCAAAACGACTGCTGGTTTACGCCAAAGCATTGTGCACAGTGCAAAACGACTGTTGGTATACTCAAAAGCATAGTGCACAGTGCAAAACGACTGCTGGTTTACGCCAAAGCATAGTGCACAGTGCAAAACGACTGTTGGTTTACGCAAAAGCATAGTGCACAGTGCAAAACGACTGTTGGTTTACGCCAAAGCATAGTGCACAGTGCAAAACGACTGTTGGTTTACTCAAAGGCATAGTGCACAGTGCAAAACGACTGCTGGTTTACTCAAAAGCATAGTGCACAGTGTAAAACGACTGTTGGTTTACGCAAAAGCATAGTGCACAGTGCAAAACGACTGTTGGTTTACGCCAAAGCATAGTGCACAGTGCAAAACGACTGTTGGTTTACTCAAAGGCATAGTGCACAGTGTTAAACGACTGCTGGTTTACGCCAAAGCATAGTGCACAGTGCAAAACGACTGTTGGATTACGCAAAAGCATAGTGCACAGTGCAAAACGACTGTTGGTTTACGCAAAAGCATAGTGCACAGTGCAAAACGACTGTTGGTTTACTCAAAAGCATAGTGCACAGTGTGAAACGACTGTTGGATTACGCCAAAGCATAGTGCACAATGCAAAACGACTCTTGGTTTACGCCAAAGCACAGCGCACAGTGCAAAACGACTGTTGGTTTACGCCAAAGCATAGTGCACAGTGCAAAACGACTGTTGGTTTACGCAAAAGCATAGTGCACAGTGCAAAACGACTGTTGGTTTACGCCAAAGCATAGTGCACAGTGCAAAACGACTGTTGGTTTACTCAAAGGCATAGTGCACAGTGTTAAACGACTGCTGGTTTACGCCAAAGCATAGTGCACAGTGCAAAACGACTGTTGGATTACGCAAAAGCATAGTGCACAGTGCAAAACGACTGTTGGTTTACGCAAAAGCATAGTGCACAGTGCAAAACGACTGTTGGTTTACTCAAAAGCATAGTGCACAGTGCGAAACGACTGTTGGATTACGCCAAAGCATAGTGCACAATGCAAAACGACTCTTGGTTTACGCCAAAGCATAGTGCACAGTGCAAAACGACTGTTGGTTTACGCAAAAGCACAGCGCACAGTGCAAAACGACTGTTGGTTTACGCAAAAGCATAGTGCACATTGCAAAACGACTGTTGGTTTACGCAAAAGCATAGTGCACAGTGCAAAACGACTGCTGGTTTACGCCAAAGCACGGTGCACAGTGCAAAATGACTGTTGGTTTACGCCAAAGCACAGTGAAAAACGACTGTTGGTTCACGCCAAAGCATGGTGCACAGTACAAAACGACTGTTGGTTTACGCAAAAGCATAGTGCACAGTGCAAAACGACTGTTGGTTTACGCAAAAGCATAGTGCACAGTGCAAAACGACTGTTGGTTTACGCAAAAGCACAGCGCACAGTGCAAAACGACTGTTGGTTTACGCAAAAGCATAGTGCACAGTGCAAAACGACTGTTGGTTTACGCCAAAGCACAGTGCAAAACGACTGTTGGTTTACGCCAAAGCATGGTGCACAGTGCAAAACGACTGTTGGTTTACGCAAAAGCATAGTGCACAGTGCAAAACGACTGTTGGTTTACGCAAAAGCATAGTGCACAGTGCAAAACGACTGCTGGTTTACGCCAAATCATAGTGCACAGTGCAAAACGACTGTTGGTTTACGCCAAAGCACAGCGCACAGTGCAAAACGACTGCTGGTTTACGCCAAAGCATGGTGCACAGTGCAAAACGACTGTTGGTTTACGCAAAAGCATAGTGCACAGTGCAAAACGACTGCTGGTTTACGCCAAATCATAGTGCACAGTGCAAAACGACTGTTGGTTTACGCCAAAGCACAGCGCACAGTGCAAAACGACTGCTGGTTTACGCAACAGCATAGTGCACAGTGCAAAACGACTGCTGGTTTACGCCAGAGCATAGTGCACAGTGCAAAATGACTGTTGGTTTACGCCAAAGCACAGCGCACAGTGCAAAACGACTGTTGGTTTACGCAAAAGCACAGTGCACAGTGCAAAACGACTGTTGGTTTACGCAAAAGCATAGTGCACAGTGCAAAACGACTGCTGGTTTACGCCAAAGCATAGTGCACAGTGCAAAATGACTGTTGGTTTACGCCAAAGCACAGTGCAAAACGACTGTTGGTTTACGCCAAAGCACAGCGCACAGTGCAAAACGACTGCTGGTTTACGCCAAAGCATGGTGCACAGTGCAAAACGACTGTTGGTTTACGCAAAAGCATAGTGCACAGTGCAAAACGACTGCTGGTTTACGCCAGAGCATAGTGCACAGTGCAAAATGACTGCTGGTTTACGCCAAATCATAGTGCAAAACGACTGTTGGTTTACGCCAAAGCACAGCGCACAGTGCAAAACGACTGTTGGTTTACGCAAAAGCATAGTGCACAGTGCAAAACGACTGCTGGTTTACGCCAAAGCACAGCGCACAGTGCAAAACGACTGTTGGTTTACTCAAAAGCATAGTGCACAGTGTAAAACGACTGCTGGTTTACGCCAGAGCATAGTGCACAGTGCAAAATGACTGTTGGTTTACGCCAAAGCACAGCGCACAGTGCAAAACGACTGTTGGTTTACGCCAAAGCACAGCGCACAGTGCAAAACGACTGTTGGTTTACGCCAAAGCACAGCGCACAGTGCAAAACGACTGCTGGTTTACGCCAAAGCATGGTGCACAGTGCAAAACGACTGTTGGTTTACGCAAAAGCATAGTGCACAGTGCAAAACGACTGTTGGTTTACGCCAAAGCACAGCGCACAGTGCAAAACGACTGTTGGTTTACGCAAAAGCATAGTGCACAGTGCAAAACGACTGCTGGTTTACGCCAAATCATAGTGCACAGTGCAAAACGACTGTTGGTTTACGCCAAAGCACAGCGCACAGTGCAAAACGACTCTTGGTTTACTCAAAAGCATAGTGCACAGTGTAAAACGACTGCTGGTTTACGCCAGAGCATAGTGCACAGTGCAAAATGACTGTTGGTTTACGCCAAAGCACAGCGCACAGTGCAAAACGACTGTTGGTTTACGCCAAAGCACAGCGCACAGTGCAAAACGACTGTTGGTTTACGCCAAAGCACAGCGCACAGTGCAAAACGACTGCTGGTTTACGCCAAAGCATGGTGCACAGTGCAAAACGACTGTTGGTTTACGCAAAAGCATAGTGCACAGTGCAAAACGACTGCTGGTTTACGCCAAATCATAGTGCACAGTGCAAAACGACTGTTGGTTTACGCAAAAACATAGTGCACAGTGCAAAACGACTGCTGGTTTACGCCAGAGCATAGTGCACAGTGCAAAATGACTGCTGGTTTACGCCAAATCATAGTGCACAGTGCAAAATGACTGTTGGTTTACGCCAAAGCACAGCGCACAGTGCAAAACGACTGCTGGTTTACGCCAAAGCATGGTGCACAGTGCAAAACGACTGCTGGTTTACGCCAAAGCATGGTGCACAGTGCAAAACGACTGTTGGTTTACGCAAAAGCACAGCGCACAGTGCAAAACGACTGTTGGTTTACGCAAAAGCATAGTGCACAGTTTAAAACGACTGCTGGTTTACGCCAAAGCATAGTGCACAGTGCAAAATGACTGTTGGTTTACGCCAAAGCACAGCGCACAGTGCAAAACGACTGTTGGTTTACGCAAAAGCACAGTGCACAGTGCAAAACGACTGTTGGTTTACGCAAAAGCATAGTGCACAGTGCAAAACGACTGCTGGTTTACGCCAAAGCATAGTGCACAGTGCAAAATGACTGTTGGTTTACGCCAAAGCACAGTGCAAAACGACTGTTGGTTTACGCCAAAGCACAGCGCACAGTGCAAAACGACTGCTGGTTTACGCCAAAGCATGGTGCACAGTGCAAAACGACTGTTGGTTGACGCAAAAGCATAGTGCACAGTGCAAAACGACTGCTGGTTTACGCCAGAGCATAGTGCACAGTGCAAAATGACTGCTGGTTTACGCCAAATCATAGTGCACAGTGCAAAATGACTGTTGGTTTACGCCAAAGCACAGCGCACAGTGCAAAGCGACTGCTGGTTTACGCCAAAGCATGGTGCACAGTGCAAAACGACTGTTGGTTTACGCAAAAGCATAGTGCACAGTGCAAAACGACTGCTGGTTTACGCCAGAGCATAGTGCACAGTGCAAAATGACTGTTGGTTTACGGCAAAGCACAGCGCACAGTGCAAAACGACTGCTGGTTTACGCCAAAGCATGGTGCACAGTGCAAAACGACTGTTGGTTTACGCAAAAGCATAGTGCACAGTGCAAAACGACTGCTGGTTTACGCCAAATCATAGTGCACAGTGCAAAACGACTCATGGTTTACGCCAAAGCACAGCGCACAGTGCAAAACGACTGTTGGTTTACTCAAAAGCATAGTGCACAGTGTAAAACGACTGCTGGTTTACGCCAGAACATAGTGCACAGTGCAAAATGACTGTTGGTTTACGCCAAAGCACAGCGCACAGTGCAAAACGACTGTTGGTTTACGCCAAAGCACAGCGCACAGTGCAAAACGACTGTTGGTTTACGCCAAAGCACAGCGCACAGTGCAAAACGACTGCTGGTTTACGCCAAAGCATGGTGCACAGTGCAAAACGACTGTTGGTTTACGCAAAAGCATAGTGCACAGTGCAAAACGACTGCTGGTTTACGCCAAATCATAGTGCACAGTGCAAAACGACTGTTGGTTTACGCCAAAGCACAGCGCACAGTGCAAAACGACTGTTGGTTTACGCAAAAGCATAGTGCACAGTGCAAAACGACTGTTGGTTTACGCAAAAGCATAGTGCACAGTGCAAAACGACTGCTGGTTTACGCCAGAGCATAGTGCACAGTGCAAAACGACTGCTGGTTTACGCCAAAGCATGGTGCACAGTGCAAAACGACTGTTGGTTTACGCAAAAGCACAGCGCACAGTGCAAAACGACTGTTGGTTTACGCCAAAGCACAGCGCACAGTGCAAAACGACTGTTGGTTTACGCCAAAGCACAGCGCACAGTGCAAAACGACTGCTGGTTTACGCCAAAGCATGGTGCACAGTGCAAAACGACTGTTGGTTTACGCAAAAGCATAGTGCACAGTGCAAAACGACTGCTGGTTTACGCCAAATCATAGTGCACAGTGCAAAACGACTGTTGGTTTACGCCAAAGCACAGCGCACAGTGCAAAACGACTGTTGGTTTACGCAAAAGCATAGTGCACAGTGCAAAACGACTGTTGGTTTACGCAAAAGCATAGTGCACAGTGCAAAACGACTGCTGGTTTACGCCAGAGCATAGTGCACAGTGCAAAATGACTGCTGGTTTACGCCAAATCATAGTGCACAGTGCAAAATGACTGTTGGTTTACGCCAAAGCACAGCGCACAGTGCAAAACGACTGCTGGTTTACGCCAAAGCATGGTGCACAGTGCAAAACGACTGCTGGTTTACGCCAAAGCATGGTGCACAGTGCAAAACGACTGTTGGTTTACGCAAAAGCATAGTGCACAGTGCAAAACGACTGCTGGTTTACGCCAAGCATGGTGCACAGTACAAAACGACTTTTGGTTTACGCAAAAGCGTAGTGCACAGTGCAAAACGACTGTTGGTTTACGCCAAAGCACAGCGCACAGTGCAAAACGACCGTTGGTTTACGCCAAAGCATAGTGCACAGTGCAAAACGACTGCTGGTTTACGCAAAAGCATGGTGCACAGTGCAAAACGACTGTTGGTTTACGCCAAAGCACAGCGCACAGTGCAAAACGACTGCTGGTTTACGCCAAAGCATGGTGCACAGTGCAAAACGACTGTTGGTTTACGCAAAAGCATAGTGCACAGTGCAAAACGACTGCTGGTTTACGCCAGAGCATAGTGCACACTGCAAAATGACTGCTGGTTTACGCCAAATCATAGTGCACAGTGCAAAACGACTGTTGGTTTACGCCAAAGCACAGCGCACAGTGCAAAACGACTGCTGGTTTACGCCAAAGCATAGTGCACAGTGCAAAACGACTGCTGGTTTACGCCAAATCATAGTGCACAGTGCAAAACGACTGTTGGTTTACGCCAAAGCACAGCGCACAGTGCAAAATGACTGTTGGTTTACGCCAAAGCACAGCGCACAGTGCAAAACGACTGTTGGTTTACGCAAAAGCATAGTGCACAGTGCAAAACGACTGCTGGTTTACGCCAAAGCATAGTGCACAGTGCAAAATGACTGTTGGTTTACGCAAAAGCATAGTGCACAGTGCAAAGCGACTGCTGGTTTACGCCAAGCATGGTGCACAGTACAAAACGACTTTTGGTTTACGCAAAAGCGTAGTGCACAGTGCAAAACGACTGTTGGTTTACGCCAAAGCACAGCGCACAGTGCAAAACGACCGTTGGTTTACGCCAAAGCATAGTGCACAGTGCAAAACGACTGCTGGTTTACGCAAAAGCATGGTGCACAGTGCAAAACGACTGTTGGTTTACGCCAAAGCACAGCGCACAGTGCAAAACGACTGCTGGTTTACGCCAAAGCATGGTGCACAGTGCAAAACGACTGTTGGTTTACGCAAAAGCATAGTGCACAGTGCAAAACGACTGCTGGTTTACGCCAGAGCATTGTGCACACTGCAAAATGACTGCTGGTTTACGCCAAATCATAGTGCACAGTGCAAAACGACTGTTGGTTTACGCCAAAGCACAGCGCACAGTGCAAAACGACTGCCGGTTTACGCCAAAGAATAGTGCACAGTGCAAAACGACTGCTGGTTTACGCCAAAGCACAGCGCACAGTGCAAAACGACTGCTGGTTTACGCAACAGCATAGTGCACAGTGCAAAACGACTGCTGGTTTACGCCAAATCATAGTGCACAGTGCAAAACGACTGTTGGTTTACGCCAAAGCACAGCGCACAGTGCAAAACGACTGCTGGTTTACGCAAAAGCATGGTGCACAGTGCAAAACGACTGTTGGTTTACGCCAAAGCATAGTGCACAGTGCAAAACGACTGCTGGTTTACGCCAAATCATAGTGCACAGTGCAAAACGACTGTTGGTTTACGCCAAAGCACAGCGCACAGTGCAAAACGACTGCTGGTTTACGCCAAAGCATGGTGCACAGTGCAAAACGACTGTTGGTTTACGCAAAAGCATAGTGCACAGTGCAAAACGACTGCTGGTTTACGCCAAATCATAGTGCACAGTGCAAAACGACTGTTGGTTTACGCCAAAGCACAGCGCACAGTGCAAAACGACTGTTGGTTTACTCAAAAGCATAGTGCACAGTGTAAAACGACTGCTGGCTTACGCAAAAGCATAGTGCACAGTGCAAAACAACTGCTGGTTTACGCCAAAGCATAGTGCACAGTGCAAAACGACTGCTGGTTTACGCCAAAGCATGGTGCACAGTGCAAAACGACGGTTGGTTTACGCAAAAGCATAGTGCACAGTGCAAAACGACTGCTGGTTTACGCCAGAGCATAGTGCACAGTGCAAAATGACTGTAGGTTTACGCCAAAGCACAGCGTACAGTGCAAAACGACTGTTGGTTTACGCCAAAGCACAGCGCACAGTGCAAAACGACTGCTGGTTTACGCAAAAGCACAGTGCACAGTGCAAAACGACTGCTGGTTTACGCCAAATCATAGTGCACAGTGCAAAACGACTGTTGGTTTACGCCAAAGCACAGCGCACAGTGCAAAACGACTGCTGGTTTACGCAACAGCATAGTGCACAGTGCAAAACGACTGCTGGTTTACGCCAAATCATAGTGCACAGTGCAAAACGACTGTTGGTTTACGCCAAAGCACAGCGCACAGTGCAAAACGACTGCTGGTTTACGCAAAAGCATGGTGCACAGTGCAAAACGACTGTTGGTTTACGCCAAAGCATAGTGCACAGTGCAAAACGACTGCTGGTTTACGCAAAAGCATGGTGCACAGTGCAAAACGACTGTTGGTTTACGCAAAAGCATAGTGCACAGTGCAAAACGACTGCTGGTTTACGCCAAATCATAGTGCACAGTGCAAAACGACTGTTGGTTTACGCCAAAGCACAGCGCACAGTGCAAAACGACTGCTGGTTTACGCCAAAGCATGGTGCACAGTGCAAAACGACTGTTGGTTTACGCAAAAGCATAGTGCACAGTGCAAAACGACTGCTGGTTTACGCCAAATCATAGTGCACAGTGCAAAACGACTGTTGGTTTACGCAAAAGCATAGTGCACAGTGCAAAACGACTGTTGGTTTACGCAAAAGCATAGTGCACAGTGCAAAACGACTGTTGGTTTACGCAAAAGCATAGTGCACAGTGCAAAACGACTGCAGGTTTACGCCAAAGCATGGTGCACAGTGCAAAACGACTGTTGGTTTACGCAAAAGCATAGTGCACAGTGCAAAACGACTGCTGGTTTACGCCAAATCATAGTGCACAGTGCAAAACGACTGTTGGTTTACGCCAAAGCACAGCGCACAGTGCAAAACGACTGCTGGTTTACGCCAAAGCATGGTGCACAGTGCAAAACGACTGTTGGTTTACGCAAAAGCATAGTGCACAGTGCAAAACGACTGCTGGTTTCCGCCAAATCATAGTGCACAGTGCAAAACGACTGTTGGTTTACGCAAAAGCATAGTGCACAGTGCAAAACGACTGTTGGTTTACGCAAAAGCATGGTGCACAGTGCAAAACAACTGTTGGTTTACGCCAAAGCATAGTGCACAGTGCAAAACGACTGCTGGTTTACGCAAAAGCATGGTGCACAGTGCAAAACGACTGTTGGTTTACGCAAAAGCATAGTGCACAGTGCAAAACGACTGCTGGTTTACGCCAAATCATAGTGCACAGTGCAAAACGACTGTTGGTTTACGCCAAAGCACAGCGCACAGTGCAAAACGACTGCTGGTTTACGCCAATGCATAGTGCACAGTGCAAAACGACTGCTGGTTTACGCAAAAGCATGGTGCACAGTGCAAAACGACTGTTGGTTTACGCAAAAGCATAGTGCACAGTGCAAAACGACTGTTGGTTTACGCAAAAGCATAGTGCACAGTGCAAAACGACTGCAGGTTTACGCCAAAGCATGGTGCACAGTGCAAAACGACTGTTGGTTTACGCAAAAGCATAGTGCACAGTGCAAAACGACTGCTGGTTTACGCCAAATCATAGTGCACAGTGCAAAACGACTGTTGGTTTACGCCAAAGCACAGCGCACAGTGCAAAACGACTGCTGGTTTACGCCAAAGCATGGTGCACAGTGCAAAACGACTGTTGGTTTACGCAAAAGCATAGTGCACAGTGCAAAACGACTGCTGGTTTACGCCAAATCATAGTGCACAGTGCAAAACGACTGTTGGTTTACGCAAAAGCATAGTGCACAGTGCAAAACGACTGTTGGTTTACGCAAAAGCATGGTGCACAGTGCAAAACGACTGTTGGTTTACGCCAAAGCATAGTGCACAGTGCAAAACGACTGCTGGTTTACGCAAAAGCATGGTGCACAGTGCAAAACGACTGTTGGTTTACGCAAAAGCATAGTGCACAGTGCAAAACGACTGCTGGTTTACGCCAAATCATAGTGCACAGTGCAAAACGACTGTTGGTTTACGCCAAAGCACAGCGCACAGTGCAAAACGACTGCTGGTTTACGCCAAAGCATAGTGCACAGTGCAAAACGACTGCTGGTTTACGCAAAAGCATGGTGCACAGTGCAAAACGACTGTTGGTTTACGCCAAAGCATAGTGCACAGTGCAAAACGACTGCTGGTTTACGCAAAAGCATGGTGCACAGTGCAAAACGACTGTTGGTTTACGCAAAAGCACAGCGCACAGTGCAAAACGACTGCTGGTTTACGCCAAAGCATGGTGCACAGTGCAAAACGACTGTTGGTTTACGCAAAAGCATAGTGCACAGTGCAAAACGACTGCTGGTTTACGCCAAATCATAGTGCACAGTGCAAAACGACTGTTGGTTTACGCCAAAGCACAGCGCACAGTGCAAAACGACTGCTGGTTTACGCAACAGCATAGTGCACAGTGCAAAACGACTGCTGGTTTACGCCAAAGCATAGTGCACAGTGCAAAACGACTGTTGGTTTACGCAAAAGCATAGTGCACAGTGCAAAACGACTGCTGGTTTACGCCAAAGCATGGTGCACAGTGAAAAACGAATGTTGTTTTACGCAAAAGCATAGTGCACAGTGCAAAACGACTGCTGGTTTACGCCAAATCATAGTGCACAGTGCAAAACGACTGTTGGTTTACGCAAAAGCATAGTGCACAGTGCAAAACGACTGCTGGTTTACACCAAGCATGGTGCACAGTACAAAACGACTTTTGGTTTACGCAAAAGCGTAGTGCACAGTGCAAAACGACTGTTGGTTTACGCCAAAGCACAGCGCACAGTGCAAAACGACCGTTGGTTTACGCCAAAGCATAGTGCGCAGTGCAAAACGACTGCTGGTTTACGCAAAAGCATGGTGCACAGTGCAAAACGACTGTTGGTTTACGCCAAATCACAGCGCACAGTGCAAAACGACTGCTGGTTTACGCCAAAGCATGGTGCACAGTGCAAAACGACTGTTGGTTTACGCAAAAGCATAGTGCACAGTGCAAAACGACTGCTGGTTTACGCCAGAGCATAGTGCACACTGCAAAATGACTGCTGGTTTACGCCAAATCATAGTGCACAGTGCAAAACGACTGTTGGTTTACGCCAAAGCACAGCGCACAGTGCAAAACGACTGCTGGTTTACGCCAAAGCATAGTGCACAGTGCAAAACGACTGCTGGTTTACGCCAAATCATAGTGCACAGTGCAAAACGACTGTTGGTTTACGCAAAAGCATAGTGCACAGTGCAAAACGACTGCTGGTTTACGCCAGAGCATAGTGCACAGTGCAAAATGACTGTTGGTTTACGCCAAAGCACAGCGCACAGTGCAAAACGACTGCTGGTTTACGCCAAAGCATGGTGCACAGTGAAAAACGAATGTTGTTTTACGCAAAAGCATAGTGCACAGTGCAAAACGACTGCTGGTTTACGCCAAATCATAGTGCACAGTGCAAAACGACTGTTGGTTTACGCCAAAGCACAGCGCACAGTGCAAAACGACTGCTGGTTTACGCCAAAGCATGGTGCACAGTGCAAAACGACTGTTGGTTTACGCAAAAGCATAGTGCACAGTGCAAAACGACTGCTGGTTTACGCCAAATCATAGTGCACAGTGCAAAACGACTGTTGGTTTACGCCAAAGCACAGCGCACAGTGCAAAACGACTGTTGGTTTACTCAAAAGCATAGTGCACAGTGTAAAACGACTGCCGGTTTACGCAAAAGCATAGTGCACAGTGCAAAACAACTGCTGGTTTACGCCAAAGCATAGTGCACAGTGCAAAACGACTGCTGGTTTACGCCAAAGCATGGTGCACAGTGCAAAACGACGGTTGGTTTACGCAAAAGCATAGTGCACAGTGCAAAACGACTGCTGGTTTACGCCAGAGCATAGTGCACAGTGCAAAATGACTGTTGGTTTACGCCAAAGCACAGCGTACAGTGCAAAACGACTGTTGGTTTACGCCAAAGCACAGCGCACAGTGCAAAACGACTGCTGGTTTACGCAAAAGCACAGTGCACAGTGCAAAACGACTGCTGGTTTACGCCAAATCATAGTGCACAGTGCAAAACGACTGTTGGTTTACGCCAAAGCACAGCGCACAGTGCAAAACGACTGCTGGTTTACGCAACAGCATAGTGCACAGTGCAAAACGACTGCTGGTTTACGCCAAATCATAGTGCACAGTGCAAAACGACTGTTGGTTTACGCCAAAGCACAGCGCACAGTGCAAAACGACTGCTGGTTTACGCAAAAGCATGGTGCACAGTGCAAAACGACTGTTGGTTTACGCCAAAGCATAGTGCACAGTGCAAAACGACTGCTGGTTTACGCAAAAGCATGGTGCACAGTGCAAAACGACTGTTGGTTTACGCAAAAGCATAGTGCACAGTGCAAAACGACTGCTGGTTTACGCCAAATCATAGTGCATAGTGCAAAACGACTGTTGGTTTACGCCAAAGCACAGCGCACAGTGCAAAACGACTGCTGGTTTACGCCAAAGCATGGTGCACAGTGCAAAACGACTGTTGGTTTACGCAAAAGCATAGTGCACAGTGCAAAACGACTGCTGGTTTACGCCAAATCATAGTGCACAGTGCAAAACGACTGTTGGTTTACGCAAAAGCATAGTGCACAGTGCAAAACGACTGTTGGTTTACGCAAAAGCATAGTGCACAGTGCAAAACGACTGTTGGTTTACGCAAAAGCATAGTGCACAGTGCAAAACGACTGCTGGTTTACGCCAAAGCATGGTGCACAGTGCAAAACGACTGTTGGTTTACGCAAAAGCATAGTGCACAGTGCAAAACGACTGCTGGTTTACGCCAAATCATAGTGCACAGTGCAAAACGACTGTTGGTTTACGCCAAAGCACAGCGCACAGTGCAAAACGACTGCTGGTTTACGCCAAAGCATGGTGCACAGTGCAAAACGACTGTTGGTTTACGCAAAAGCATAGTGCACAGTGCAAAACGACTGCTGGTTTACGCCAAATCATAGTGCACAGTGCAAAACGACTGTTGGTTTACGCAAAAGCATAGTGCACAGTGCAAAACGACTGTTGGTTTACGCAAAAGCATGGTGCACAGTGCAAAACGACTGTTGGTTTACGCCAAAGCATAGTGCACAGTGCAAAACGACTGCTGGTTTACGCAAAAGCATGGTGCACAGTGCAAAACGACTGTTGGTTTACGCAAAAGCATAGTGCACAGTGCAAAACGACTGCTGGTTTACGCCAAATCATAGTGCACAGTGCAAAACGACTGTTGGTTTACGCCAAAGCACAGCGCACAGTGCAAAACGACTGCTGGTTTACGCCAAAGCATAGTGCACAGTGCAAAACGACTGCTGGTTTACGCAAAAGCATGGTGCACAGTGCAAAACGACTGTTGGTTTACGCCAAAGCATAGTGCACAGTGCAAAACGACTGCTGGTTTACGCAAAAGCATGGTGCACAGTGCAAAACGACTGTTGGTTTACGCAAAAGCATAGTGCACAGTGCAAAACGACTGCTGGTTTACGCCAAAGCATGGTGCACAGTGCAAAACGACTGTTGGTTTACGCAACAGCATAGTGCACAGTGCAAAACGACTGCTGGTTTACGCCAAAGCATAGTGCACAGTGCAAAACGACTGCTGGTTTACGCCAAAGCATAGTGCACAGTGCAAAACGACTGCTGGTTTACGCCAAATCATAGTGCACAGTGCAAAACGACTGTTGGTTTACGTCAAAGCACAGCGCACAGTGCAAAACGACTGTTGGTTTACGCCAAAGCATAGTGCACAGTGCAAAACGACTGCTGGTTTACGCAAAAGCATGGTGCACAGTGCAAAACGACTGTTGGTTTACGCCAAAGCATAGTGCACAGTGCAAAACGACTGCTGGTTTACGCAAAAGCATGGTGCACAGTGCAAAACGACTGTTGGTTCACGCAAAAGCATAGTGCACAGTGCAAAACGACTGCTGGTTTACGCCAAATCATAGTGCACAGTGCAAAACGACTGTTGGTTTACGCCAAAGCACAGCGCACAGTGCAAAACGACTGTTGGTTTACGCAAAAGCATAGTGCACAGTGCCAAACGACTGATGGTTTACGCAAAAGCATAGTGCACAGTGCAAAACGACTGCTGGTTTACGCCAAAGCATAGTGCACAGTGCAAAACGACTGCTGGTTTACGCCAAAGCATGGTGCACAGTGCAAAACGACTGTTGGTTTACGCAAAAGCATAGTGCACAGTGCAAAACGACTGTTGGTTTACGCCAAAGCACAGCGCACAGTGCAAAACGACTGCTGGTTTACGCCAAAGCATGGTGCACAGTGCAAAACGACTGTTGGTTTACGCCAAAGCACAGCGCACAGTGCAAAACGACTGTTGGTTAACGCAAAAGCATAGTGCACAGTGCAAAACGACTCTTGGTTTACGCCAAAGCATGGTGCACAGTGCAAAACGACTGCTGGTTTACGCCAAAGCATGGTGCACAGTGCAAAACGACTGCTGGTTTACGCCAAAGCATAGCGAACAGTGCAAAACGACTGTTGGTTTACGCAAAAGCATAGTGCACAGTGCAAAACGACTCTTGGTTTACGCAAAAGCATAGTGCACAGTGCAAAACGACTGCTGGTTTACGCCAAAGCATAGTGCACAGTGCAAAATGACTGTTGGTTTACGCAAAAGCATAGTGCACAGTGCAACACGACTGTTGGTTTACGCCAAAGCACAGCGCACAGTGCAAAACGACTGCTGGTTTACGCCAAAGCATGGTGCACAGTGCAAAACGACTGGTGGTTTACGCAAAAGCACAGTGCACAGTGCAAAACGACTGTTGGTTTACGCAAAAGCATGGTGCACAGTGCAAAACGACTGTTGGTTTACGCCAAATCATAGTGCACAGTGCAAAACGACTGTTGGTTTACGCCAAAGCACAGCGCACAGTGCAAAACGACTGTTGGTTTACGCAAAAGCATAGTGCACAGTGCCAAACGACTGATGGTTTACGCAAAAGCATAGTGCACAGTGCAAAACGACTGTTGGTTTACGCCAAAGCATAGTGCACAGTGCAAAACGACTGCTGGTTTACGCCAAAGCATGGTGCACAGTGCAAAACGACTGTTGGTTTACGCAAAAGCATAGTGCACAGTGCAAAACGACTGTTGGTTTACGCCAAAGCACAGCGCACAGTGCAAAACGACTGCTGGTTTACGCCAAAGCATGGTGCACAGTGCAAAACGACTGTTGGTTTACGCCAAAGCACAGCGCACAGTGCAAAACGACTGTTGGTTAACGCAAAAGCATAGTGCACAGTGCAAAACGACTCTTGGTTTACGCCAAAGCATGGTGCACAGTGCAAAACGACTGCTGGTTTACGCCAAAGCATGGTGCACAGTGCAAAACGACTGCTGGTTTACGCCAAAGCATAGCGAACAGTGCAAAACGACTGTTGGTTTACGCAAAAGCATAGTGCACAGTGCAAAACGACTCTTGGTTTACGCAAAAGCATAGTGCACAGTGCAAAACGACTGCTGGTTTACGCCAAAGCATAGTGCACAGTGCAAAATGACTGTTGGTTTACGCAAAAGCATAGTGCACAGTGCAACACGACTGTTGGTTTACGCCAAAGCACAGCGCACAGTGCAAAACGACTGCTGGTTTACGCCAAAGCATGGTGCACAGTGCAAAACGACTGGTGGTTTACGCAAAAGCACAGTGCACAGTGCAAAACGACTGTTGGTTTACGCAAAAGCATGGTGCACAGTGCAAAACGACTGCTGGTTTACGCCAAAGCATAGTGCACAGTGCAAAATGACTGTTTATTTACGCCAAAGCACAGCGCACAGTGCAAAACGACTGCTGGTTTACGTCAAAGCATGGTGCACAGTGCAAAACGACTGTTGGTTTACGCAAAAGCATAGTGCACAGTGCAAAACGACTGCTGGTTTACGCCAAATCATAGTGCACAGTGCAAAACGACTGTTGGTTTACGACAAAGCACAGCGCACAGTGCAAAACGACTGCTGGTTTACGCCAAAGCATGGTGCACAGTGCAAAACGACTGTTGGTTTACGCAAAAGCATAGTGCACAGTGCAAAACGACTGCTGGTTTACGCCAGAGCATAGTGCACAGTGCAAAATGACTGTTGGTTTACGCCAAAGCACAGCGCACAGTGCAAAACGACTGCTGGTTTACGCCAAAGCATGGTGCACAGTGCAAAACGACTGTTGGCTTACGCAAAAGCATAGTGCACAGTGCAAAACGACTGCTGGTTTACGCCAAATCAAAGTGCACAGTGCAAAGCGACTGTTGGTTTATGCCAAAGCACAGCGCACGGTGCAAAACGACTGTTGGTTTACTCAAAAGCATAGTGCACAGTGTAAAACGACTGCTGGTTTACGCAAAAGCATGGTGCACAGTGCAAAACGACTGTTGGTTTACGCTAAAGCATAGTGCACAGTGCAAAACGACTGCTGGTTTACGCCAAAGCATAGTGCACAGTGCAAAACGACTGCTGGTTTACGCAAAAGCATGGTGCACAGTGCAAAACGACTGTTGGTTTACGCAAAAGCATAGTGCACAGTGCAAAACGACTGCTGGTTTACGCCAAAGCATAGCGCACAGTGCAAAATGACTGTTGGTTTACGCCAAAGCACAGTGCAAAACGACTGTTGGTTTACGCCAAAGCACAGCGCACAGTGCAAAACGACTGCTGGTTTACGCCAAAGCATGGTGCACAGTGCAAAACGACTGTTGGTTTACGCAAAAGCATAGTGCACAGTGCAAAACGACTGCTGGTTTACGCCAGAGCATAGTGCACAGTGCAAAATGACTGTTGGTTTACGGCAAAGCACAGCGCACAGTGCAAAACGACTGCTGGTTTACGCCAAAGCATGGTGCACAGTGCAAAACGACTGTTGGTTTACGCAAAAGCATAGTGCACAGTGCAAAACGACTGCTGGTTTACGCCAAATCATAGTGCACAGTGCAAAATGACTGTTGGTTTACGCCAAAGCACAGCGCACAGTGCAAAACGACTGCTGGTTTACGCCAAAGCATGGTGCACAGTGCAAAACGACTGTTGGTTTACGCAAAAGCATAGTGCACAGTGCAAAACGACTGCTGGTTTACGCCAAATCATAGTGCACAGTGCAAAACGACTCATGGTTTACGCCAAAGCACAGCGCACAGTGCAAAACGACTGTTGGTTTACTCAAAAGCATAGTGCACAGTGTAAAACGACTGCTGGTTTACGCCAGAGCATAGTGCACAGTGCAAAATGACTGTTGGTTTACGCCAAAGCACAGCGCACAGTGCAAAACGACTGTTGGTTTACGCCAAAGCACAGCGCACAGTGCAAAACGACTGTTGGTTTACGCCAAAGCACAGCGCACAGTGCAAAACGACTGCTGGTTTACGCCAAATCATAGTGCACAGTGCAAAACGACTCATGGTTTACGCCAAAGCACAGCGCACAGTGCAAAACGACTGTTGGTTTACTCAAAAGCATAGTGCACAGTGTAAAACGACTGCTGGTTTACGCCAGAGCATAGTGCACAGTGCAAAATGACTGTTGGTTTACGCCAAAGCACAGCGCACAGTGCAAAATGACTGTTGGTTTACGGCAAAGCACAGCGCACAGTGCAAAACGACTGCTGGTTTACGCCAAAGCATGGTGCACAGTGCAAAACGACTGTTGGTTTACGCAAAAGCATAGTGCACAGTGCAAAACGACTGCTGGTTTACGCCAGAGCATAGTGCACAGTGCAAAATGACTGCTGGTTTACGCCAAATCATAGTGCACAGTGCAAAATGACTGTTGGTTTACGCCAAAGCACAGCGCACAGTGCAAAACGACTGCTGGTTTACGCCAAAGCATGGTGCACAGTGCAAAACGACTGTTGGTTTACGCAAAAGCATAGTGCACAGTGCAAAACGACTGCTGGTTTACGCCAGAGCATAGTGCACAGTGCAAAATGACTGTTGGTTTACGGCAAAGCACAGCGCACAGTGCAAAACGACTGCTGGTTTACGCCAAAGCATGGTGCACAGTGCAAAACGACTGTTGGTTTACGCAAAAGCATAGTGCACAGTGCAAAACGACTGCTGGTTTACGCCAAATCATAGTGCACAGTGCAAAACGACTCATGGTTTACGCCAAAGCACAGCGCACAGTGCAAAACGACTGTTGGTTTACTCAAAAGCATAGTGCACAGTGTAAAACGACTGCTGGTTTACGCCAGAGCATAGTGCACAGTGCAAAATGACTGTTGGTTTACGCCAAAGCACAGCGCACAGTGCAAAACGACTGTTGGTTTACGCCAAAGCACAGCGCACAGTGCAAAACGACTGTTGGTTTACGCCAAAGCACAGCGCACAGTGCAAAACGACTGCTGGTTTACGCCAAAGCATGGTGCACAGTGCAAAACGACTGTTGGTTTACGCAAAAGCATAGTGCACAGTGCAAAACGACTGTTGGTTTACGCCAAAGCACAGCGCACAGTGCAAAACGACTGTTGGTTTACGCAAAAGCATAGTGCACAGTGCAAAACGACTGCTGGTTTACGCCAGAGCATAGTGCACAGTGCAAAATGACTGCTGGTTTACGCCAAATCATAGTGCACAGTGCAAAATGACTGTTGGTTTACGCCAAAGCACAGCGCACAGTGCAAAACGACTGCTGGTTTACGCCAAAGCATGGTGCACAGTGCAAAACGACTGCTGGTTTACGCCAAAGCATGGTGCACAGTGCAAAACGACTGTTGGTTTACGCAAAAGCATAGTGCACAGTGCAAAACGACTGCTGGTTTACGCCAAGCATGGTGCACAGTACAAAACGACTTTTGGTTTACGCAAAAGCGTAGTGCACAGTGCAAAACGACTGTTGGTTTACGCCAAAGCACAGCGCACAGTGCAAAACGACCGTTGGTTTACGCCAAAGCATAGTGCACAGTGCAAAACGACTGCTGGTTTACGCAAAAGCATGGTGCACAGTGCAAAACGACTGTTGGTTTACGCCAAAGCACAGCGCACAGTGCAAAACGACTGCTGGTTTACGCCAAAGCATGGTGCACAGTGCAAAACGACTGTTGGTTTACGCAAAAGCATAGTGCACAGTGCAAAACGACTGCTGGTTTACGCCAGAGCATAGTGCACACTGCAAAATGACTGCTGGTTTACGCCAAATCATAGTGCACAGTGCAAAACGACTGTTGGTTTACGCCAAAGCACAGCGCACAGTGCAAAACGACTGCTGGTTTACGCCAAAGCATAGCGCACAGTGCAAAACGACTGCTGGTTTACGCCAAATCATAGTGCACAGTGCAAAACGACTGTTGGTTTACGCCAAAGCACAGCGCACAGTGCAAAATGACTGTTGGTTTACGCCAAAGCACAGCGCACAGTGCAAAACGACTGTTGGTTTACGCAAAAGCATAGTGCACAGTGCAAAACGACTGCTGGTTTACGCCAAAGCATAGTGCACAGTGCAAAATGACTGTTGGTTTACGCAAAAGCATAGTGCACAGTGCAAAACGACTGCTGGTTTACGCCAAGCATGGTGCACAGTACAAAACGACTTTTGGTTTACGCAAAAGCGTAGTGCACAGTGCAAAACGACTGTTGGTTTACGCCAAAGCACAGCGCACAGTGCAAAACGACCGTTGGTTTACGCCAAAGCATAGTGCACAGTGCAAAACGACTGCTGGTTTACGCAAAAGCATGGTGCACAGTGCAAAACGACTGTTGGTTTACGCCAAAGCACAGCGCACAGTGCAAAACGACTGCTGGTTTACGCCAAAGCATGGTGCACAGTGCAAAACGACTGTTGGTTTACGCAAAAGCATAGTGCACAGTGCAAAACGACTGCTGGTTTACGCCAGAGCATAGTGCACACTGCAAAATGACTGCTGGTTTACGCCAAATCATAGTGCACAGTGCAAAACGACTGTTGGTTTACGCCAAAGCACAGCGCACAGTGCAAAACGACTGCTGGTTTACGCCAAAGCATAGTGCACAGTGCAAAACGACTGCTGGTTTACGCCAAATCATAGTGCACAGTGCAAAACGACTGTTGGTTTACGCAAAAGCATAGTGCACAGTGCAAAACGACTGCTGGTTTACGCCAGAGCATAGTGCACAGTGCAAAATGACTGTTGGTTTACGCCAAAGCACAGCGCACAGTGCAAAACGACTGCTGGTTTACGCCAAAGCATGGTGCACAGTGAAAAACGACTGTTGTTTTACGCAAAAGCATAGTGCACAGTGCAAAACGACTGCTGGTTTACGCCAAATCATAGTGCACAGTGCAAAACGACTGTTGGTTTACGCCAAAGCACAGCGCACAGTGCAAAACGACTGTTGGTTTACTCAAAAGCATAGTGCACAGTGTAAAACGACTGCTGGTTTACGCAAAAGCATAGTGCACAGTGCAAAACAACTGCTGGTTTACGCCAAAGCATAGTGCACAGTGCAAAACGACTGCTGGTTTACGCCAAAGCACAGTGCACAGTGCAAAACGACTGTTGGTCTACGCAAAAGCATAGTGCACAGTGCAAAACGACTGCTGGTTTACGCCAAAGCATAGTGCACAGTGCAAAACGACTGCTGGTTTACGCAAAAGCATGGTGCACAGTGCAAAACGACTGTTGGTTTACGCAAAAGGATAGTGCACAGTGCAAAACGACTGCTGGTTTACGCCAAAGCACAGCGCACAGTGCAAAACGACTGTTGGTTTACTCAAAAGCATAGTGCACAGTGTAAAACGACTGCTGGTTTACGCAAAAGCATAGTGCACAGTGCAAAACAACTGCTGGTTTACGCCAAAGCATAGTGCACAGTGCAAAACGACTGCTGGTTTACGCCAAAGCATGGTGCACAGTGCAAAACGACGGTTGGTTTACGCAAAAGCATAGTGCACAGTGCAAAACGACTGCTGGTTTACGCCAGAGCATAGTGCACAGTGCAAAATGACTGTTGGTTTACGCCAAAGCACAGCGTACAGTGCAAAACGACTGTTGGTTTACGCCAAAGCACAGCGCACAGTGCAAAACGACTGCTGGTTTACGCAAAAGCACAGTGCACAGTGCAAAACGACTGCTGGTTTACGCCAAATCATAGTGCACAGTGCAAAACGACTGTTGGTTTACGCCAAAGCACAGCGCACAGTGCAAAACGACTGCTGGTTTACGCAACAGCATAGTGCACAGTGCAAAACGACTGCTGGTTTACGCCAAATCATAGTGCACAGTGCAAAACGACTGTTGGTTTACGCCAAAGCACAGCGCACAGTGCAAAACGACTGCTGGTTTACGCAAAAGCATGGTGCACAGTGCAAAACGACTGTTGGTTTACGCCAAAGCATAGTGCACAGTGCAAAACGACTGCTGGTTTACGCAAAAGCATGGTGCACAGTGCAAAACGACTGTTGGTTTACGCAAAAGCATAGTGCACAGTGCAAAACGACTGCTGGTTTACGCCAAATCATAGTGCACAGTGCAAAACGACTGTTGGTTTACGCCAAAGCACAGCGCACAGTGCAAAACGACTGCTGGTTTACGCCAAAGCATGGTGCACAGTGCAAAACGACTGTTGGTTTACGCAAAAGCATAGTGCACAGTGCAAAACGACTGCTGGTTTACACCAAATCATAGTGCACAGTGCAAAACGACTGTTGGTTTACGCAAAAGCATAGTGCACAGTGCAAAACGACTGTTGGTTTACGCAAAAGCATAGTGCACAGTGCAAAACGACTGTTGGTTTACGCAAAAGCATAGTGCACAGTGCAAAACGACTGCAGGTTTACGCCAAAGCATGGTGCACAGTGCAAAACGACTGTTGGTTTACGCAAAAGCATAGTGCACAGTGCAAAACGACTGCTGGTTTACGCCAAATCATAGTGCACAGTGCAAAACGACTGTTGGTTTACGCCAAAGCACAGCGCACAGTGCAAAACGACTGCTGGTTTACGCCAAAGCATGGTGCACAGTGCAAAACGACTGTTGGTTTACGCAAAAGCATAGTGCACAGTGCAAAACGACTGCTGGTTTACGCCAAATCATAGTGCACAGTGCAAAACGACTGTTGGTTTACGCAAAAGCATAGTGCACAGTGCAAAACGACTGTTGGTTTACGCAAAAGCATGGTGCACAGTGCAAAACGACTGTTGGTTTACGCCAAAGCACAGCGCACAGTGCAAAACGACTGCTGGTTTACGCAAAAGCATGGTGCACAGTGCAAAACGACTGTTGGTTTACGCAAAAGCATAGTGCACAGTGCAAAACGACTGCTGGTTTACGCCAAATCATAGTGCACAGTGCAAAACGACTGTTGGTTTACGCCAAAGCACAGCGCACAGTGCAAAACGACTGCTGGTTTACGCCAAAGCATAGTGCACAGTGCAAAACGACTGCTGGTTTACGCAAAAGCATAGTGCACAGTGCAAAACGACTGTTGGTTTACGCCAAAGCATAGTGCACAGTGCAAAACGACTGCTGGTTTACGCAAAAGCATGGTGCACAGTGCAAAACGACTGTTGGTTTACGCAAAAGCATAGTGCACAGTGCAAAACGACTGCTGGTTTACGCCAAAGCATGGTGCACAGTGCAAAACGACTGTTGGTTTACGCAACAGCATAGTGCACAGTGCAAAACGACTGCTGGTTTACGCCAAAGCATAGTGCACAGTGCAAAAGGACTGCTGGTTTACGCCAAAGCATAGTGCACAGTGCAAAACGACTGCTGGTTTACGCCAAATCATAGTGCACAGTGCAAAACGACTGTTGGTTTACGTCAAAGCACAGCGCACAGTGCAAAACGACTGTTGGTTTACGCCAAAGCATAGTGCACAGTGCAAAACGACTGCTGGTTTACGCAAAAGCATGGTGCACAGTGCAAAACGACTGTTGGTTTACGCCAAAGCATAGTGCACAGTGCAAAACGACTGCTGGTTTACGCAAAAGCATGGTGCACAGTGCAAAACGACTGTTGGTTCACGCAAAAGCATAGTGCACAGTGCAAAACGACTGCTGGTTTACGCCAAATCATAGTGCACAGTGCAAAACGACTGTTGGTTTACGCCAAAGCACAGCGCACAGTGCAAAACGACTGTTGGTTTACGCAAAAGCATAGTGCACAGTGCCAAACGACTGATGGTTTACGCAAAAGCATAGTGCACAGTGCAAAACGACTGCTGGTTTACGCCAAAGCATAGTGCACAGTGCAAAACGACTGCTGGTTTACGCCAAAGCATGGTGCACAGTGCAAAACGACTGTTGGTTTACGCAAAAGCATAGTGCACAGTGCAAAACGACTGTTGGTTTACGCCAAAGCACAGCGCACAGTGCAAAACGACTGCTGGTTTACGCCAAAGCATGGTGCACAGTGCAAAACGACTGTTGGTTTACGCCAAAGCACAGCGCACAGTGCAAAACGACTGTTGGTTAACGCAAAAGCATAGTGCACAGTGCAGAACGACTCTTGGTTTACGCCAAAGCATGGTGCACAGTGCAAAACGACTGCTGGTTTACGCCAAAGCATGGTGCACAGTGCAAAACGACTGCTGGTTTACGCCAAAGCATAGCGAACAGTGCAAAACGACTGTTGGTTTACGCAAAAGCATAGTGCACAGTGCAAAACGACTCTTGGTTTACGCAAAAGCATAGTGCACAGTGCAAAACGACTGCTGGTTTACGCCAAAGCATAGTGCACAGTGCAAAATGACTGTTGGTTTACGCAAAAGCATAGTGCACAGTGCAAAACGACTGTTGGTTTACGCCAAAGCACAGCGCACAGTGCAAAACGACTGCTGGTTTACGCCAAAGCATGGTGCACAGTGCAAAACGACTGGTGGTTTACGCAAAAGCACAGTGCACAGTGCAAAACGACTGTTGGTTTACGCAAAAGCATAGTGCACAGTGCAAAACGACTGCTGGTTTACGCCAAAGCACAGTGCACAGTGCAAAATGACTGTTGGTTTACGCCAAAGCACAGCGCACAGTGCAAAACGACTGCTGGTTTAAGTCAAAGCATGGTGCACAGTGCAAAACGACTGTTGGTTTACGCAAAAGCATAGTGCACAGTGCAAAACGACTGCTGGTTTACGCCAAATCATAGTGCACAGTGCAAAACGACTGTTGGTTTACGACAAAGCACAGCGCACAGTGCAAAACGACTGCTGGTTTACGCCAAAGCATGGTGCACAGTGCAAAACGACTGTTGGTTTACGCAAAAGCATAGTGCACAGTGCAAAACGACTGCTGGTTTACGCCAGAGCATAGTGCACAGTGCAAAATGACTGTTGGTTTACGCCAAAGCACAGCGCACAGTGCAAAACGACTGTTGGTTAACGCAAAAGCATAGTGCACAGTGCAAAACGACTCTTGGTTTACGCCAAAGCATGGTGCACAGTGCAAAACGACTGCTGGTTTACGCCAAAGCATGGTGCACAGTGCAAAACGACTGCTGGTTTACGCCAAAGCATAGCGAACAGTGCAAAACGACTGTTGGTTTACGCAAAAGCATAGTGCACAGTGCAAAACGACTCTTGGTTTACGCAAAAGCATAGTGCACAGTGCAAAACGACTGCTGGTTTACGCCAAAGCATAGTGCACAGTGCAAAATGACTGTTGGTTTACGCAAAAGCATAGTGCACAGTGCAAAACGACTGTTGGTTTACGCCAAAGCACAGCGCACAGTGCAAAACGACTGCTGGTTTACGCCAAAGCATGGTGCACAGTGCAAAACGACTGGTGGTTTACGCAAAAGCACAGTGCACAGTGCAAAACGACTGTTGGTTTACGCAAAAGCATAGTGCACAGTGCAAAACGACTGCTGGTTTACGCCAAAGCACAGTGCACAGTGCAAAATGACTGTTGGTTTACGCCAAAGCACAGCGCACAGTGCAAAACGACTGCTGGTTTAAGTCAAAGCATGGTGCACAGTGCAAAACGACTGTTGGTTTACGCAAAAGCATAGTGCACAGTGCAAAACGACTGCTGGTTTACGCCAAATCATAGTGCACAGTGCAAAACGACTGTTGGTTTACGACAAAGCACAGCGCACAGTGCAAAACGACTGCTGGTTTACGCCAAAGCATGGTGCACAGTGCAAAACGACTGTTGGTTTACGCAAAAGCATAGTGCACAGTGCAAAACGACTGCTGGTTTACGCCAGAGCATAGTGCACAGTGCAAAATGACTGTTGGTTTACGCCAAAGCACAGCGCACAGTGCAAAACGACTGCTGGTTTACGCCAAAGCATGGTGCACAGTGCAAAACGACTGTTGGCTTACGCAAAAGCATAGTGCACAGTGCAAAACGACTGCTGGTTTACGCCAAATCAAAGTGCACAGTGCAAAGCGACTGTTGGTTTATGCCAAAGCACAGCGCACGGTGCAAAACGACTGTTGGTTTACTCAAAAGCATAGTGCACAGTGTAAAACGACTGCTGGTTTACGCAAAAGCATGGTGCACAGTGCAAAACGATTGTTGGTTTACGCTAAAGCATAGTGCACAGTGCAAAACGACTGCTGGTTTACGCCAAAGCATAGTGCACAGTGCAAAACGACTGCTGGTTTACGCAAAAGCATGGTGCACAGTGCAAAACGACTGTTGGTTTACGCAAAAGCATAGTGCACAGTGCAAAACGACTGCTGGTTTACGCCAAAGCATGGTGCACAGTGCAAAACGACTGTTGGTTTACGCAAAAGCATAGTGCACAGTGCAGAACGACTGCTGGTTTACGCCAAATCATAGTGCACAGTGCAAAACGACTGTTGGTTTATGCCAAAGCACAGCGCACAGTGCAAAACGACTGTTGGTTTACTCAAAAGCATAGTGCACAGTGTAAAACGACTGCTGGTTTACGCAAAAGCATGGTGCACAGTGCAAAACGACTGTTGGTTTACGCAAAAGCATAGTGCACAGTGCAAAACGACTGCTGGTTTACGCCAAAGCATAGTGCACAGTGCAAAACGACTGCTGGTTTACGCAAAAGCATGGTGCACAGTGCAAAACGACTGTTGGTTTACGCAAAAGCATAGTGCACAGTGCAAAACGACTGCTGGTTTACGCCAAAGCATGGTGCACAGTGCAAAACGACTGTTGGTTTACGCAACAGCATAGTGCACAGTGCAAAACGACTGCTGGTTTACGCCAAAGCATAGTGCACAGTGCAAAACGACTGCTGGTTTACGCCAAAGCACAGCGCACAGTGCAAAACGACTGCTGGTTTACGCCAAAGCATGGTGCACAGTGCAAAACGACTGTTGGTTTACGCAACAGCATAGTGCACAGTGCAGAACGACTGCTGGTTTACGCCAAATCATAGTGCACAGTGCAAAACGACTGTTGGTTTATGCCAAAGCACAGCGCACAGTGCAAAACGACTGTTGGTTTACTCAAAAGCATAGTGCACAGTGTAAAACGACTGCTGGTTTACGCAAAAGCACAGTGCACAGTGCAAAACGACTGTTGGTCTACGCAAAAGCATAGTGCACAGTGCAAAACGACTGCTGGTTTACGCCAAAGCATAGTGCACAGTGCAAAATGACTGTTGGTTTACGCCAAAGCACAGCGCACAGTGCAAAACGACTGTTGGTTTACGCAAAAGCATAGTGCACAGTGCCAAACGACTGATGGTTTACGCAAAAGCATAGTGCACAGTGCAAAACGACTGCTGGTTTACGCCAAAGCATAGTGCACAGTGCAAAACGACTGCTGGTTTACGCCAAAGCATGGTGCACAGTGCAAAACGACTGTTGGTTTACGCAAAAGCATAGTGCACAGTGCAAAACGACTGTTGGTTTACGCCAAAGCACAGCGCACAGTGCAAAACGACTGCTGGTTTACGCCAAAGCATGGTGCACAGTGCAAAACGACTGTTGGTTTACGCCAAAGCACAGCGCACAGTGCAAAACGACTGTTGGTTAACGCAAAAGCATAGTGCACAGAGCAAAACGACTCTTGGTTTACGCCAAAGCATGGTGCACAGTGCAAAACGACTGCTGGTTTACGCCAAAGCATGGTGCACAGTGCAAAACGACTGCTGGTTTACGCCAAAGCATAGCGAACAGTGCAAAACGACTGTTGGTTTACGCAAAAGCATAGTGCACAGTGCAAAACGACTCTTGGTTTACGCAAAAGCATAGTGCACAGTGCAAAACGACTGCTGGTTTACGCCAAAGCATAGTGCACAGTGCAAAATGACTGTTGGTTTACGCAAAAGCATAGTGCACAGTGCAAAACGACTGTTGGTTTACGCCAAAGCACAGCGCACAGTGCAAAACGACTGCTGGTTTACGCCAAAGCATGGTGCACAGTGCAAAACGACTGGTGGTTTACGCAAAAGCACAGTGCACAGTGCAAAACGACTGTTGGTTTACGCAAAAGCATAGTGCACAGTGCAAAACGACTGCTGGTTTACGCCAAAGCACAGTGCACAGTGCAAAATTACTGTTGGTTTACGCCAAAGCACAGCGCACAGTGCAAAACGACTGCTGGTTTACGTCAAAGCATGGTGCACAGTGCAAAACGACTGTTGGTTTACGCAAAAGCATAGTGCACAGTGCAAAACGACTGCTGGTTTACGCCAAATCATAGTGCACAGTGCAAAACGACTGTTGGTTTACGACAAAGCACAGCGCACAGTGCAAAACGACTGCTGGTTTACGCCAAAGCATGGTGCACAGTGCAAAACGACTGTTGGTTTACGCAAAAGCATAGTGCACAGTGCAAAACGACTGCTGGTTTACGCCAGAGCATAGTGCACAGTGCAAAATGACTGTTGGTTTACGCCAAAGCACAGCGCACAGTGCAAAACGACTGCTGGTTTACGCCAAAGCATGGTGCACAGTGCAAAACGACTGTTGGCTTACGCAAAAGCATAGTGCACAGTGCAAAACGACTGCTGGTTTACGCCAAATCAAAGTGCACAGTGCAAAGCGACTGTTGGTTTATGCCAAAGCACAGCGCACGGTGCAAAACGACTGTTGGTTTACTCAAAAGCATAGTGCACAGGGTAAAACGACTGCTGGTTTACGCAAAAGCATGGTGCACAGTGCAAAACGACTGTTGGTTTACGCTAAAGCATAGTGCACAGTGCAAAACGACTGCTGGTTTACGCCAAAGCATAGTGCACAGTGCAAAACGACTGCTGGTTTACGCAAAAGCATGGTGCACAGTGCAAAACGACTGTTGGTTTACGCAAAAGCATAGTGCACAGTGCAAAACGACTGCTGGTTTACGCCAAAGCATGGTGCACAGTGCAAAACGACTGTTGGTTTACGCAAAAGCATAGTGCACAGTGCAGAACGACTGCTGGTTTACGCCAAATCATAGTGCACAGTGCAAAACGACTGTTGGTTTATGCCAAAGCACAGCGCACAGTGCAAAACGACTGTTGGTTTACTCAAAAGCATAGTGCACAGTGTAAAACGACTGCTGGTTTACGCAAAAGCATGGTGCACAGTGCAAAACGACTGTTGGTTTACGCAAAAGCATAGTGCACAGTGCAAAACGACTGCTGGTTTACGCCAAAGCATAGTGCACAGTGCAAAACGACTGCTGGTTTACGCAAAAGCATGGTGCACAGTGCAAAACGACTGTTGGTTTACGCAAAAGCATAGTGCACAGTGCAAAACGACTGCTGGTTTACGCCAAAGCATGGTGCACAGTGCAAAACGACTGTTGGTTTACGCAACAGCATAGTGCACAGTGCAAAACGACTGCTGGTTTACGCCAAAGCATAGTGCACAGTGCAAAACGACTGCTGGTTTACGCCAAAGCACAGCGCACAGTGCAAAACGACTGCTGGTTTACGCCAAAGCATGGTGCACAGTGCAAAACGACTGTTGGTTTACGCAACAGCATAGTGCACAGTGCAGAACGACTGCTGGTTTACGCCAAATCATAGTGCACAGTGCAAAACGACTGTTGGTTTATGCCAAAGCACAGCGCACAGTGCAAAACGACTGTTGGTTTACTCAAAAGCATAGTGCACAGTGTAAAACGACTGCTGGTTTACGCAAAAGCACAGTGCACAGTGCAAAACGACTGTTGGTCTACGCAAAAGCATAGTGCACAGTGCAAAACGACTGCTGGTTTACGCCAAAGCATAGTGCACAGTGCAAAATGACTGTTGGTTTACGCCAAAGCACAGCGCACAGTGCAAAACGACTGCTGGTTTACGCCAAAGCATGGTGCACAGTGCAAAACGACTGTTGGTTTACGCAACAGCATAGTGCACAGTGCAAAACGACTGCTGGTTTACGCCAAAGCATAGTGCACAGTGCAAAACGACTGCTGGTTTACGCCAAATCATAGTGCACAGTGCAAAACGACTGTTGGTTTACGCCAAAGCACAGCGCACAGTGCAAAACGACTGTTGGTTTACGCCAAAGCATAGTGCACAGTGCAAAACGACTGCTGGTTTACGCAAAAGCATGGTGCACAGTGCAAAACGACTGTTGGTTTACGCCAAAGCATAGTGCACAGTGCAAAACGACTGCTGGTTTACGCCAAAGCATAGTGCACAGTGCAAAATGACTGTTGGTTTACGCCAAAGCATAGCGCACAGTGCAAAACGACTGCTGGTTTACGCAAAAGCATGGTGCACAGTGCAAAACGACTGCTGGTTTACGCCAAAGCATAGTGCACAGTGCAAAACGACTGCTGGTTTACGCAAAAGCATGGTGCACAGTGCAAAACGACTGTTGGTTTACGCAAAAGCATAGTGCACAGTGCAAAACGACTGCTGGTTTACGCCAAAGCATGGTGCACAGTGCAAAACGACTGCTGGTTTACGCCAAAGCATAGTGCACAGTGCAAAACGACTGCTGGTTTACGCCAAAGCACAGCGCACAGTGCAAAACGACTGTTGGTTTACGCAAAAGCACAGTGCACAGTGCAAAACGACTGTTGGTCTACGCAAAAGCATAGTGCACAGTGCAAAACGACTGTTGGTTTACGCCAAAGCACAGCGCACAGTGCAAAACGACTGTTGGTTTACGCCAAAGCATGGTGCACAGTGCAAAACGACTGCTGGTTTACGCCAAAGCATGGTGCACAGTGCAAAACGACTGCTGGTTTACGCCAAAGCATAGCGCACAGTGCAAAACGACTGTTGGTTTACGCAAAAGCATAGTGCACAGTGCAAAACGACTCTTGGTTTACGCAAAAGCATAGTGCACAGTGCAAAACGACTGCTGGTTTACGCCAAAGCATGGTGCACAGTGCAAAACGACTGTTGGTTTACGCAATAGCATAGTGCACAGTGCAAAACGACTGCTGGTTTACGCCTAAGCATAGTGCGCAGTGCAAAACGACTGCTGGTTTACGCCAAATCATAGTGCACAGTGCAAAACGACTGTTGGTTTACGCCAAAGCACAGCGCACAGTGCAAAACGACTGTTGGTTTACGCCAAAGCATAGTGCACAGTGCAAAACGACTGCTGGTTTACGCAAAAGCATGGTGCACAGTGCAAAACGACTGTTGGTTTACGCGAAAGCACAGCGCACAGTGCAAAACGACTGTTGGTTTACGCAAAAGCATAGTGCACAGTGCAAAACGACTGCTGGTTTACGCCAGAGCATAGTGCACAGTGCAAAACGACTGTTGGTTTACGCCAAAGCGCAGCGCACAGTGCAAAACGACTGTTGGTTTACGCCAAAGCATGGTGCACAGTGCAAAACGACTGCTGGTTTACGCCAAAGCATGGTGCACAGTGCAAAACGACTGCTGGTTTACGCCAAAGCATAGCGCACAGTGCAAAACGACTGTTGGTTTACGCAAAAGCATAGTGCACAGTGCAAAACGACTCTTGGTTTACGCAAAAGCATAGTGCACAGTGCAAAACGACTGCTGGTTTACGCCAAAGCATAGTGCACAGTGCAAAACGACTGCTGGTTTACGCCAAAGCATAGTGCACAGTGCAAAACGACTGTTGGTTTACGCAAAAGCATAGTGCACAGTGCAAAACGACTGCTGGTTTACGCCAAATCATAGTGCACAGTGCAAAACGACTGCTGGTTTACGCAACAGCATAGTGCACAGTGCAAAACGACTGCTGGTTTACGCCAGAGCATAGTGCACAGTGCCAAAAGGACTGTTGGTTTACGCCAAAGTACAGCGCACAGTGCAAAACGACTGCTGTTTACGCCAAAGCACAGCGCACAGTGCAAAATGACTGCTGGTTTACGCCAAAGCACAGCGCACAGTGCAAAACGACTGTTGGTTTACGCCAAAGCAAAGCGCACAGTGCAAAACGACTGCTGGTTTACGCCAAAGCACAGCGCACAGTGCAAAACGACTGTTGGTTTACGCAAAAGCATAGTGCACAGTGCAAAATGACTGTTGGTTTACGCAAAAGCATAGTGCACAGTGCAAAATGACTGCTGGTTTACGCCAAAGCACAGCGCACAGTGCAAAACGACTGTTGGTTTACGCCAAAGCATAGCGCACAGTGCAAAACGACTGCTGGTTTACTCCAATGCACAGCGCACAGTGCAAAACGACTGTTGGTTTACGCAAAAGCATAGTGCACAGTGCAAAACGACTGCTGGTTTACGCCAAAGCATAGTGCACAGTGCAAAATGACTGTTGGTTTACGCCAAAGCACAGCGCACAGTGCAAAACGACTGTTGGTTTACTCAAAAGCATAGTGCACAGTGTAAAACGACTGCTGGTTTACGCAAAAGCATAGTGCACAGTGTAAAACGACTGTTGGTTTACGCCAAAGCATAGCGCACAGTGCAAAACGACTGCTGGTTTACGCCAAATCATAGTGCACAGTGCAAAACGAGTGTTGGTTTACGCCAAAGCATAGTGCACAGTGCAAAACGACTGCTGGTTTACGCCAAATCATAGTGCACAGTGCAAAACGACTGTTGGTTTACGCCAAAGCACAGCGCACAGTGCAAAACGACTGCTGGTTTACGCCAAATCATAGTGCACAGTGCAAAACGACTGTTGGTTTACGCCAAAGCACAGCGCACAGTGCAAAACGACTGTTGGTTTACTCAAAAGCATAGTGCACAGTGTAAAACGACTGCTGGTTTACGCAAAAGCATAGTGCACAGTGCAAAACGACTGCTGGTTTACGCAAAATCATAGTGCACAGTGCAAAATGACTGCTGGTTTACGCAAAAGCATAGTGCACAGTGCAAAATGACTGCTGGTTTACGCCAAAGCACAGCGCACAGTGCAAAACGACTGTTGGTTTACGCAAAAGCATAGTGCACAGTGCAAAATGACTGCTGGTTTACGCCAAATCATAGTGCACAGTGCAAAACGACTGTTGGTTTACGCCAAAGCACAGCGCACAGTGCAAAACGACTGTTGGTTTACTCAAAAGCATAGTGCACAGTGTAAAACGACTGCTGGTTTACGCAAAATCATAGTGCACAGTGCAAAACGACTGCTGGTTTACGCCAAATCATAGTGCACAGTGCAAAATGACTGTTGGTTTACGCAAAAGCATAGTGCACAGTGCAAAATGACTGTTGGTTTACGCAAAAGCATAGTGCACAGTGCAAAATGACTGCTGGTTTACGCAAAATCATAGTGCACAGTGCAAAATGACTGCTGGTTTACGCAAAATCATAGTGCACAGTGCAAAATGACTGCTGGTTTACGCCAAAGCACAGCGCACAGTGCAAAACGACTGTTGGTTTACGCAAAAGCATAGTGCACAGTGCAAAACGACTGCTGGTTTACGCCAAAGCATAGTGCACAGTGCAAAATGACTGTTGGTTTACGCCAAAGCACAGCGCACAGTGCAAAACGACTGTTGGTTTACTCAAAAGCATAGTGCACAGTGTAAAACGACTGCTGGTTTACGCAAAAGCATAGTGCACAGTGTAAAACGACTGTTGGTTTACGCCAAAGCATAGCGCACAGTGCAAAACGACTGCTGGTTTACGCGAAAGCATAGTGCACAGTGCAAAACGACTGCTGGTTTACGCCAAATCATAGTGCACAGTGCAAAACGACTGTTGGTTTACACCAAAGCACAGCGCACAGTGCAAAACGACTGCTGGTTTACGCCAAATCATAGTGCACAGTGCAAAACGACTGTTGGTTTACACCAAAGCACAGCGCACAGTGCAAAACGACTGCTGGTTTACGCCAAAGCATGGTGCACAGTGCAAAACGACTGTTGGTTTACGCAAAAGCATAGTGCACAGTGCAAAACGACTGCTGGTTTACGCCAAATCATAGTGCACAGTGCAAAACGACTGTTGGTTTACGCCAAATCATAGTACACAGTGCAAAACGACTGTTGGTTTACGCCAAAGCACAGCGCACAGTGCAAAACGACTGTTGGTTTACTCAAAAGCATAGTGCACAGTGTAAAACGACTGCTGGTTTACGCAAAAGCATAGTGCAAAACGACTGTTGGTTTACGCCAAAGCACAGCGCACAGTGCAAAACGACTGTTGGTTTACTCAAAAGCATAGTGCACAGTGTAAAACAACTGCTGGTTTACGCAACAGCATAGTGCACAGTGCAAAACGACTGCTGGTTTACGCCAGAGCATAGTGCACAGTGCAAAATGACTGTTGGTTTACGCCAAAGCACAGCGCACAGTGCAAAACGACTGCTGGTTTACGCCAAAGCATGGTGCACAGTGCAAAACGACTGTTGGTTTACGCAAAAGCATAGTGCACAGTGCAAAATGACTGCTGGTTTACGCCAAATCATAGTGCACAGTGCAAAACGACTGTTGGTTTACGCCAAAGCACAGCGCACAGTGCAAAACGACTGTTGGTTTACTCAAAAGCATAGTGCACAGTGCAAAACAACTGCTGGTTTACGCAACAGCATAGTGCACAGTGCAAAACGACTGCTGGTTTACGCCAGAGCATAGTGCACAGTGCAAAATGACTGTTGGTTTACGCCAAAGCACAGCGCACAGTGCAAAACGACTGTTGGTTTACGCCAAAGCACAGCGCACAGTGCAAAACGACTGCTGGTTTACGCCAAAGCATGGTGCACAGTGCAAAACGACTGTTGGTTTACGCAAAAGCATAGTGCACAGTGCAAAACGACTGCTGGTTTACGCCAAATCATAGTGCACAGTGCAAAACGACTGTTGGTTTACACCAAAGCACAGCGCACAGTGCAAAACGACTGTTGGTTTACGCAAAAGCATAGTGCACAGTGCAAAACGACTGCTGGTTTACGCCAAATCATAGTGCACAGTGCAAAACGACTGTTGGTTTACACCAAAGCACAGCGCACAGTGCAAAACGACTGCTGGTTTACGCCAAAGCATGGTGCACAGTGCAAAACGACTGCTGGTTTACGCCAAAGCACAGCGCACAGTGCAAAACGACTGTTGGTTTACGCAAAAGCATAGTGCACAGTGCAAAATGACTGTTGGTTTACGCAAAAGCATAGTGCACAGTGCAAAATGACTGCTGGTTTATGCCAAAGCACAGCGCACAGTGCAAAACGACTGTTGGTTTACGCCAAAGCATAGCGCACAGTGCAAAACGACTGCTGGTTTACGCGAAAGCATAGTGCACAGTGCAAAACGACTGCTGGTTTACGCCAAAGCATGGTGCACAGTGCAAAACGACTGTTGGTTTACGCAAAAGCATAGTGCACAGTGCAAAACGACTGCTGGTTTACGCCAAAGCATAGTGCACAGTGCAAAACGACTGCTGGTTTACGCCAAAGCATAGTGCACAGTGCAAAACGACTGCTGGTTTACGCCAAATCATAGTGCACAGTGCAAAACGACTGTTGGTTTACGCCAAAGCACAGCGCACAGTGCAAAACGACTGCCGGTTTACGCCAAAGCATAGTGCACAGTGCAAAACGACTGCTGGTTTACGCAAAAGCATGGTGCACAGTGCAAAACGACTGTTGGTGTACGCCAAAGCATAGTGCACAGTGCAAAACGACTGCTGGTTTACGCAAAAGCATGGTGCACAGTGCAAAACGACTGTTGGTTTACGCAAAAGCATAGTGCACAGTGCAAAACGACTGCTGGTTTACGCCAAAGCATGGTGCACAGTGCAAAACGACTGTTGGTTTACGCAACAGCATAGTGCACAGTGCAAAACGACTGCTGGTTTACGCCAAAGCATAGTGCACAGTGCAAAACGACTGCTGGTTTACGCCAAAGCATAGTGCACAGTGCAAAACGACTGCTGGTTTACGCCAAATCATAGTGCACAGTGCAAAACGACTGTTGGTTTACGTCAAAGCACAGCGCACAGTGCAAAACGACTGTTGGTTTACGCCAAAGCATAGTGCACAGTGCAAAACGACTGCTGGTTTACGCAAAAACATGGTGCACAGTGCAAAACGACTGTTGGTTTACGCCAAAGCATAGTGCACAGTGCAAAACGACTGCTGGTTTACGCAAAAGCATGGTGCACAGTGCAAAACGACTGTTGGTTTACGCAAAAGTATAGTGCACAGTGCAAAACGACTGCTGGTTTACGCCAAATCATAGTGCACAGTGCAAAACGACTGTTGGTTTACGCCAAAGCACAGCGCACAGTGCAAAACGACTGTTGGTTTACGCAAAAGCATAGTGCACAGTGCCAAACGACTGTTGGTTTACGCAAAAGCATAGTGCACAGTGCAAAACGACTGCTGGTTTACGCCAAAGCATAGTGCACAGTGCAAAACGACTGCTGGTTTACGCCAAAGCATGGTGCACAGTGCAAAACGACTGTTGGTTTACGCCAAAGCACAGCGCACAGTGCAAAACGACTCTTGGTTTACGCAAAAGCATAGTGCACAGTGCAAAACGACTGCTGGTTTACGCCAAAGCATAGTGCACAGTGCAAAACGACTGTTGGTTTACGCCAAAGCACAGCGCACAGTGCAAAACGACTGCTGGTTTACGCCAAAGCATGGTGCACAGTGCAAAACGACTGTTGGTTTACGCCAAAGCACAGCGCACAGTGCAAGACGACTCTTGGTTTAAGCAAAAGCATAGTGCACAGTGCAAAACGACTGCTGGTTTACGCCAAAGCATAGTGCACAGTGCAAAACGACTGTTGGTTTACGCCAAAGCACAGCGCACAGTGCAAAACGACTGCTGGTTTACGCCAAAGCATGGTGCACAGTGCAAAACGACTGCTGGTTTACGCCAAAGCATAGTGCACAGTGCAAAACGACTGCTGGTTTACGCAACAGCATAGTGCACAGTGCAAAACGACTGCTGGTTTACGCCAGAGCATAGTGCACAGTGCCAAAAGGACTGTTGGTTTACGCCAAAGTACAGCGCACAGTGCAAAACGACTGCTGTTTACGCCAAAGCACAGCGCACAGTGCAAAATGACTGCTGGTTTACGCCAAAGCACAGCGCACAGTGCAAAACGACTGTTGGTTTACGCCAAAGCATAGCGCACAGTGCAAAACGACTGCTGGTTTACGCCAAAGCACAGCGCACAGTGCAAAACGACTGTTGGTTTACGCAAAAGCATAGTGCACAGTGCAAAATGACTGTTGGTTTACGCAAAAGCATAGTGCACAGTGCAAAATGACTGCTGGTTTACGTTAAAGCACAGCGCACAGTGCAAAACGACTGTTGGTTTACGCCAAAGCATAGCGCACAGTGCAAAACGACTGCTGGTTTACGCCAAAGCATAGCGCACAGTGCAAAACGACTGTTGGTTTACGCAAAAGCATAGTGCACAGTGCAAAACGACTGCTGGTTTACGCCAAAGCATAGTGCACAGTGCAAAATGACTGTTGGTTTACGCCAAAGCACAGCGCACAGTGCAAAACGACTGTTGGTTTACTCAAAAGCATAGTGCACAGTGCAAAACGACTGCTGGTTTACGCCAAATCATAGTGCACAGTGCAAAACGACTGTTGGTTTACGCCAAAGCATAGTGCACAGTGCAAAACGACTGCTGGTTTACGCCAAATCATAGTGCACAGTGCAAAACGACTGTTGGTTTACGCCAAAGCACAGCGCACAGTGCAAAACGACTGCTGGTTTACGCCAAATCATAGTGCACAGTGCAAAACGACTGTTGGTTTACGCCAAAGCACAGCGCACAGTGCAAAACGACTGTTGGTTTACTCAAAAGCATAGTGCACAGTGTAAAACGACTGCTGGTTTACGCAAAAGCATAGTGCACAGTGCAAAACGACTGCTGGTTTACGCAAAATCATAGTGCACAGTGCAAAATGACTGCTGGTTTACGCAAAAGCATAGTGCACAGTGCAAAATGACTGCTGGTTTACGCCAAAGCACAGCGCACAGTGCAAAACGACTGTTGGTTTACGCAAAAGCATAGTGCACAGTGCAAAATGACTGCTGGTTTACGCCAAATCATAGTGCACAGTGCAAAACGACTGTTGGTTTACGCCAAAGCACAGCGCACAGTGCAAAACGACTGTTGGTTTACTCAAAAGCATAGTGCACAGTGTAAAACGACTGCTGGTTTACGCAAAATCATAGTGCACAGTGCAAAACGACTGCTGGTTTACGCCAAATCATAGTGCACAGTGCAAAATGACTGTTGGTTTACGCAAAAGCATAGTGCACAGTGCAAAATGACTGCTGGTTTACGCAAAATCATAGTGCACAGTGCAAAATGACTGCTGGTTTACGCAAAATCATAGTGCACAGTGCAAAATGACTGCTGGTTTACGCCAAAGCACAGCGCACAGTGCAAAACGACTGTTGGTTTACGCAAAAGCATAGTGCACAGTGCAAAACGACTGCTGGTTTACGCCAAAGCATAGTGCACAGTGCAAAATGACTGTTGGTTTACGCCAAAGCACAGCGCACAGTGCAAAACGACTGTTGGTTTACTCAAAAGCATAGTGCACAGTGTAAAACGACTGCTGGTTTACGCAAAAGCATAGTGCACAGTGTAAAACGACTGTTGGTTTACGCCAAAGCATAGCGCACAGTGCAAAACGACTGCTGGTTTACGCGAAAGCATAGTGCACAGTGCAAAACGACTGCTGGTTTACGCCAAATCATAGTGCACAGTGCAAAACGACTGTTGGTTTACTCCAAAGCACAGCGCACAGTGCAAAACGACTGCTGGTTTACGCCAAAGCATGGTGCACAGTGCAAAACGACTGTTGGTTTACGCAAAAGCATAGTGCACAGTGCAAAACGACTGCTGGTTTACGCCAAATCATAGTGCACAGTGCAAAACGACTGTTGGTTTACGCCAAAGCACAGCGCACAGTGCAAAACGACTGCTGGTTTACGCCAAATCATAGTGCACAGTGCAAAACGACTGTTGGTTTACGCCAAAGCACAGCGCACAGTGCAAAACGACTGCTGGTTTACGCCAAATCATAGTGCACAGTGCAAAACGACTGTTGGTTTACGCCAAAGCACAGCGCACAGTGCAAAACGACTGTTGGTTTACTCAAAAGCATAGTGCACAGTGTAAAACGACTGCTGGTTTACGCAAAAGCATAGTGCAAAACGACTGTTGGTTTACGCCAAAGCACAGCGCACAGTGCAAAACGACTGTTGGTTTACTCAAAAGCATAGTGCACAGTGTAAAACAACTGCTGGTTTACGCAACAGCATAGTGCACAGTGCAAAACGACTGCTGGTTTACGCCAGAGCATAGTGTACAGTGCAAAATGACTGTTGGTTTACGCCAAAGCACAGCGCACAGTGCAAAACGACTGCTGGTTTACGCCAAAGCATGGTGCACAGTGCAAAACGACTGTTGGTTTACGCAAAAGCATAGTGCACAGTGCAAAATGACTGCTGGTTTACGCCAAATCATAGTGCACAGTGCAAAACGACTGTTGGTTTACGCCAAAGCACAGCGCACAGTGCAAAACGACTGTTGGTTTACTCAAAAGCATAGTGCACAGTGCAAAACAACTGCTGGTTTACGCAACAGCATAGTGCACAGTGCAAAACGACTGCTGGTTTACGCCAGAGCATAGTGCACAGTGCAAAATGACTGTTGGTTTACGCCAAAGCACAGCGCACAGTGCAAAACGACTGTTGGTTTACGCCAAAGCACAGCGCACAGTGCAAAACGACTGCTGGTTTACGCCAAAGCATGGTGCACAGTGCAAAACGACTGTTGGTTTACGCAAAAGCATAGTGCACAGTGCAAAACGACTGCTGGTTTACGCCAAATCATAGTGCACAGTGCAAAACGACTGTTGGTTTACACCAAAGCACAGCGCACAGTGCAAAACGACTGCTGGTTTACGCCAAAGCACAGCGCACAGTGCAAAACGACTGTTGGTTTACGCAAAAGCATAGTGCACAGTGCAAAATGACTGTTGGTTTACGCAAAAGCATAGTGCACAGTGCAAAATGACTGCTGGTTTACGCCAAAGCACAGCGCACAGTGCAAAACGACTGCTGGTGTACGCGAAAGCATAGTGCACAGTGCAAAACGACTGCTGGTTTACGCCAAAGCATGGTGCACAGTGCAAAACGACTGTTGGTTTACGCAAAAGCATAGTGCACAGTGCAAAACGACTGCTGGTTTACGCCAAAGCATAGTGCACAGTGCAAAACGACTGCTGGTTTACGCCAAAGCATATTGCACAGTGCAAAACGACTGCTGGTTTACGCCAAATCATAGTGCACAGTGCAAAACGACTGTTGGTTTACGCCAAAGCACAGCGCACAGTGCAAAACGACTGCTGGTTTACGCCAAAGCATAGTGCACAGTGCAAAACGACTGCTGGTTTACGCAAAAGCATGGTGCACAGTGCAAAACGACTGTTGGTGTACGCCAAAGCATAGTGCACAGTGCAAAACGACTGCTGGTTTACGCAAAAGCATGGTGCACAGTGCAAAACGACTGTTGGTTTACGCAAAAGCATAGTGCACAGTGCAAAACGACTGCTGGTTTACGCCAAAGCATGGTGCACAGTGCAAAACGACTGTTGGTTTACGCAACAGCATAGTGCACAGTGCAAAACGACTGCTGGTTTACGCCAAAGCATAGTGCACAGTGCAAAACGACTGCTGGTTTACGCCAAAGCATAGTGCACAGTGCAAAACGACTGCTGGTTTACGCCAAATCATAGTGCACAGTGCAAAACGACTGTTGGTTTACGTCAAAGCACAGCGCACAGTGCAAAACGACTGTTGGTTTACGCCAAAGCATAGTGCATAGTGCAAAACGACTGCTGGTTTACGCAAAAGCATGGTGCACAGTGCAAAACGACTGTTGGTTTACGCCAAAGCATAGTGCACAGTGCAAAACGACTGCTGGTTTACGCAAAAGCATGGTGCACAGTGCAAAACGACTGTTGGTTTACGCAAAAGCATAGTGCACAGTGCAAAACGACTGCTGGTTTACGCCAAATCATAGTGCACAGTGCAAAACGACTGTTGGTTTACGCCAAAGCACAGCGCACAGTGCAAAACGACTGTTGGTTTACGCAAAAGCATAGTGCACAGTGCCAAACGACTGTTGGTTTACGCAAAAGCATAGTGCACAGTGCAAAACGACTGCTGGTTTACGCCAAAGCATAGTGCACAGTGCAAAACGACTGCTGGTTTACGCCAAAGCATGGTGCACAGTGCAAAACGACTGTTGGTTTACGCCAAAGCACAGCGCACAGTGCAAAACGACTCTTGGTTTACGCAAAAGCATAGTGCACAGCGCAAAACGACTGCTGGTTTACGCCAAAGCATAGTGCACAGTGCAAAACGACTGTTGGTTTACGCCAAAGCACAGCGCACAGTGCAAAACGACTGCTGGTTTACGCCAAAGCATGGTGCACAGTGCAAAACGACTGTTGGTTTACGCCAAAGCACAGCGCACAGTGCAAGACGACTCTTGGTTTACGCAAAAGCATAGTGCACAGTGCAAAACGACTGCTGGTTTACGCCAAAGCATAGTGCACAGTGCAAAACGACTGTTGGTTTACGCCAAAGCACAGCGCACAGTGCAAAACGACTGCTGGTTTACGCCAAAGCATGGTGCACAGTGCAAAACGACTGCTGGTTTACGCCAAAGCATAGTGCACAGTGCAAAACGACTGCTGGTTTACGCCAAAGCATGGTGCACAGTGCAAAACGACTGTTGGTTTACGCCAAAGCACAGCGCACAGTGCAAAACGACTCCTGGTTTACGCAAAAGCATAGTGCACAGTGCAAAACGACTGCTGGTTTACGCAAAAGCATAGTGCACAGTGCAAAACGACTGTTGGTTTACGCCAAAGCACAGCGCACAGTGCAAAACGACTGCTGGTTTACGCCAAAGCATGGTGCACAGTGCAAAACGACTGTTGGTTTACGCCAAAGCACAGCGCACAGTGCAAAACGACTGTTGGTTATCGCAAAAGCATAGTGCACAGTGCAAAACGACTCTTGGTTTACGCCAAAGCATGGTGCACAGTGCAAAACGACTGCTGGTTTACGCCAAAGCATGGTGCACAGTGCAAAACGACTGCTGGTTTACGCCAAAGCATAGCGCATAGTGCAAAACGACTGTTGGTTTACGCAAAAGCATAGTGCACAGTGCAAAACGACTCTTGGTTTACGCAAAAGCATAGTGCACAGTGCAAAACGACTGCTGGTTTACGTCAAAGCATGGTGCACAGTGCAAAACGACTGTTGGTTTACGCAAAAGCATAGTGCACAGTGCAAAACGACTGCTGGTTTACGCCAAATCATAGTGCAGAGTGCAAAACGACTGTTGGTTTACGACAAAGCACAGCGCACAGTGCAAAACGACTGCTGGTTTATGCCAAAGCATGGTGCACAGTGCAAAACGACTGTTGGTTTACGCAAAAGCATAGTGCACAGTGCAAAACGACTGCTGGTTTACGCCAGAGCATAGTGCACAGTGCAAAATGACTGTTGGTTTACGCCAAAGCACAGCGCACAGTGCAAAACGACTGCTGGTTTACGCCAAAGCATGGTGCACAGTGCAAAACGACTGTTGGCTTACGCAAAAGCATAGTGCACAGTGCAAAACGACTGCTGGTTTACGCCAAATCATAGTGCACAGTGCAAAACGACTGCTGGTTTACGCAAAAGCATGGTGCACAGTGCAAAACGACTGTTGGTTTACGCCAAAGCACAGCGCACAGTGCAAAACGACTGTTGGTTTACGCAAAAGCATAGTGCACAGTGCAAAACGACTGCTGGTTTACGCCAAAGCATAGTGCACAGTGCAAAACGACTGCTGGTTTACGCAAAAGCATGGTGCACAGTGCAAAACGACTGTTGGTGTACGCCAAAGCATAGTGCACAGTGCAAAACGACTGCTGGTTTACGCAAAAGCATGGTGCACAGTCCAAAACGACTGTTGGTTTACGCAAAAGCATAGTGCACAGTGCAAAACGACTGCTGGTTTACGCCAAAGCATGGTGCACAGTGCAAAACGACTGTTGGTTTACGCAACAGCATAGTGCACAGTGCAAAACGACTGCTGGTTTACGCCAAAGCATAGTGCACAGTGCAAAACGACTGCTGGTTTACGCCAAAGCATAGTGCACAGTGCAAAACGACTGCTGGTTTACGCCAAATCATAGTGCACAGTGCAAAACGACTGTTGGTTTACGTCAAAGCACAGCGCACAGTGCAAAACGACTGTTGGTTTACGCCAAAGCATAGTGCACAGTGCAAAACGACTGCTGGTTTACGCCAAAGCATGGTGCACAGTGCAAAACGACTGTTGGTTTACGCCAAAGCACAGCGCACAGTGCAAAACGACTCTTGGTTTACGCAAAAGCATAGTGCACAGTGCAAAACGACTGCTGGTTTACGCCAAAGCATAGTGCACAGTGCAAAACGACTGTTGGTTTACGCCAAAGCACAGCGCACAGTGCAAAACGACTGCTGGTTTACGCCAAAGCATGGTGCACAGTGCAAAACGACTGTTGGTTTACGCCAAAGCACAGCGCACAGTGCAAGACGACTCTTGGTTTACGCAAAAGCATAGTGCACAGTGCAAAACGACTCTTGGTTTACGCCAAAGCATGGTGCACAGTGCAAAACGACTGCTGGTTTACGCCAAAGCATGGTGCACAGTGCAAAACGACTGCTGGTTTACGCCAAAGCATGGTGCACAGTGCAAAACGACTGTTGGTTTACGCCAAAGCACAGCGCACAGTGCAAAACGACTCTTGGTTTACGCAAAAGCATAGTGCACAGTGCAAAACGACTGCTGGTTTACGCCAAAGCATAGTGCACAGTGCAAAACGACTGTTGGTTTACGCCAAAGCACAGCGCACAGTGCAAAACGACTGCTGGTTTACGCCAAAGCATGGTGCACAGTGCAAAACGACTGTTGGTTTACGCCAAAGCACAGCGCACAGTGCAAGACGACTCTTGGTTTACGCAAAAGCATAGTGCACAGTGCAAAACGACTCTTGGTTTACGCCAAAGCATGGTGCACAGTGCAAAACGACTGCTGGTTTACGCCAAAGCATGGTGCACAGTGCAAAACGACTGCTGGTTTACGCCAAAGCATGGTGCACAGTGCAAAACGACTGTTGGTTTACGCCAAAGCACAGCGCACAGTGCAAAACGACTGCTGGTTTACGCCAAAGCATGGTGCACAGTGCAAAACGACTGTTGGTTTACGCCAAAGCACAGCGCACAGTGCAAAACGACTGTTGGTTAACGCAAAAGCATAGTGCACAGTGCAAAACGACTCTTGGTTTACGCCAAAGCATGGTGCACAGTGCAAAACGACTGCTGGTTTACGCCAAAGCATGGTGCACAGTGCAAAACGACTGCTGGTTTACGCCAAAGCATAGCGCACAGTGCAAAACGACTGTTGGTTTACGCAAAAGCATAGTGCACAGTGCAAAACGACTCTTGGTTTACGCAAAAGCATAGTGCACAGTGCAAAACGACTGCTGGTTTACGTCAAAGCATGGTGCACAGTGCAAAACGACTGTTGGTTTACGCAAAAGCATAGTGCACAGTGCAAAACGACTGCTGGTTTACGCCAAATCATAGTGCAGAGTGCAAAACGACTGTTGGTTTACGACAAAGCACAGCGCACAGTGCAAAACGACTGCTGGTTTACGCCAAAGCATGATGCACAGTGCAAAACGACTGTTGGTTTACGCAAAAGCATAGTGCACAGTGCAAAACGACTGCTGGTTTACGCCAGAGCATAGTGCACAGTGCAAAATGACTGTTGGTTTACGCCAAAGCACAGCGCACAGTGCAAAACGACTGCTGGTTTACGCCAAAGCATGGTGCACAGTGCAAAACGACTGTTGGCTTACGCAAAAGCATAGTGCACAGTGCAAAACGACTGCTGGTTTACGCCAAATCATAGTGCACAGTGCAAAACGACTGCTGGTTTACGCAAAAGCATGGTGCACAGTGCAAAACGACTGTTGGTTTACGCCAAAGCACAGCGCACAGTGCAAAACGACTGTTGGTTTACGCAAAAGCATAGTGCACAGTGCAAAACGACTGCTGGTTTACGCCAAACAATAGTGCACAGTGCAAAGCGACTGTTGGTTTATGCCAAAGCACAGCGCACAGTGCAAAACGACTGCTGGTTTACGTCAAAGCATGGTGCACAGTGCAAAACGACTTTTGGTTTACGCAAAAGCATAGTGCACAGTGCAAAACGACTGCTGGTTTACGCCAAATCATAGTGCACAGTGCAAAACGACTGTTGGTTTACGACAAAGCACAGCGCACAGTGCAAAACGACTGCTGGTTTACGCCAAAGCATGGTGCACAGTGCAAAACGACTGTTGGTTTACGCAAAAGCATAGTGCACAGTGCAAAACGACTGCTGGTTTACGCAAAAGCACAGTGCACAGTGCAAAACGACTGTTGGTTTACGCAAAAGCATAGTGCACAGTGCAAAACGACTGCTGGTTTACGCCAAAGCATAGTGCACAGTGCAAAATGACTGTTGGTTTACGCCAAAGCACAGCGCACAGTGCAAAACGACTGCTGGTTTACGTCAAAGCATGGTGCACAGTGCAAAACGACTGTTGGTTTACGCAAAAGCATAGTGCACAGTGCAAAACGACTGCTGGTTTACGCCAAATCATAGTGCACAGTGCAAAACGACTGTTGGTTTACGACAAAGCACAGCGCACAGTGCAAAACGACTGCTGGTTTACGCCAAAGCATGGTGCACAGTGCAAAACGACTGTTGGTTTACGCAAAAGCATAGTGCACAGTGCAAAACGACTGCTGGTTTACGCCAGAGCATAGTGCACAGTGCAAAATGACTGTTGGTTTACGCCAAAGCACAGCGCACAGTGCAAAACGACTGCTGGTTTAGGCCAAAGCATGGTGCACAGTGCAAAAAGACTGTTGGCTTACGCAAAAGCATAGTGCACAGTGCAAAACGACTGCTGGTTTACTCAAAAGCATAGTGCACAGTGTAAAACGACTGCTGGTTTACGCAAAAGCATGGTGCACAGTGCAAAACGACTGTCGGTTTACGCAAAAGCATAGTGCACAGTGCAAAACGACTGCTGGTTTACGCCAAAGCATAGTGCACAGTGCAAAACGACTGCTGGTTTACGCCAAATCATAGTGCACAGTGCAAAGCGACTGTTGGTTTATGCCAAAGCACAGCGCACAGTGCAAAACGACTGTTGGTTTACTCAAAAGCATAGTGCACAGTGTAAAACGACTGCTGGTTTACGCAAAAGCATGGTGCACAGTGCAAAACGACTGTTGGTTTACTCAAAAGCATAGTGCACAGTGTAAAACGACTGCTGGTTTACGCAAAAGCATGGTGCACAGTGCAAAACGACTGTTGGTTTACGCAAAAGCATAGTGCACAGTGCAAAACGACTGCTGGTTTACGCCAAAGCATAGTGCACAGTGCAAAACGACTGCTGGTTTACGCAAAAGCATGGTGCACAGTGCAAAACGACTGTTGGTTTACGCAAAAGCATAGTGCACAGTGCAAAACGACTGTTGGTTTATGCCAAAGCACAGCGCACAGTGCAAAACGACTGTTGGTTTACTCAAAAGCATAGTGCACAGTGTAAAACGACTGCTGGTTTACGCAAAAGCATGGTGCACAGTGCAAAACGACTGTTGGTTTACGCAAAAGCATAGTGCACAGTGCAAAACGACTGCTGGTTTACGCCAAAGCATAGTGCACAGTGCAAAACGACTGCTGGTTTACGCAAAATCATGGTGCACAGTGCAAAACGACTGTTGGTTTACGCAAAAGCATAGTGCACAGTGCAAAACGACTGTTGGTTTACGCAAAAGCATAGTGCACAGTGCAAAACGACTGCTGGTTTACTCAAAAGCATAGTGCACAGTGTAAAACGACTGCTGGTTTACGCAAAAGCATGGTGCACAGTGCAAAACGACTGTTGGTTTACGCAAAAGCATAGTGCACAGTGCAAAACGACTGCTGGTTTACGCCAAAGCATAGTGCACAGTGCAAAACGACTGCTGGTTTACGCCAAATCATAGTGCACAGTGCAAAGCGACTGTTGGTTTATGCCAAAGCACAGCGCACAGTGCAAAACGACTGTTGGTTTACTCAAAAGCATAGTGCACAGTGTAAAACGACTGCTGGTTTACGCAAAAGCATGGTGCACAGTGCAAAACGACTGTTGGTTTACTCAAAAGCATAGTGCACAGTGTAAAACGACTGCTGGTTTACGCAAAAGCATGGTGCACAGTGCAAAACGACTGTTGGTTTACGCAAAAGCATAGTGCACAGTGCAAAACGACTGCTGGTTTACGCCAAAGCATAGTGCACAGTGCAAAACGACTGTTGGTTTACGCAAAAGCATAGTGCACAGTGCAAAACGACTGCTGGTTTACGCCAAAGCATAGTGCACAGTGCAAAACGACTGTTGGTTTACGCAAAAGCATAGTGCACAGTGCAAAACGACTGCTGGTTTACGCCAAAGCATAGTGCACAGTGCAAAACGACTGCTGGTTTACGCCAAAGCATGGTGCACAGTGCAAAACGACTGTTGGTTTACGCAAAAGCATAGCGCACAGTGCAAAACGACTGTTGGTTTACGCCAAAGCACAGCGCACAGTGCAAAACGACTGCTGGTTTACGCCAAAGCATGGTGCACAGTGCAAAACGACTGTTGGTTTACGCAAAAGCATAGTGCACAGTGCAAAACGACTGCTGGTTTACGCCAAAGCATGGTGCACAGTGCAAAACGACTGTTGGTTTACGCAAAAGCATAGTGCACAGTGCAAAACGACTGCTGGTTTACGCCAGAGCATAGTGTACAGTGCAAAACGACTGTTGGTTTACGCCAAAGCACAGCGCACAGTGCAAAACGACTGCTGGTTTACGCAAAAGCATGGTGCACAGTGCAAAACGACTGTTGGTTTACGCAAAAGCATAGTGCACAGTGCAAAACGACTGCTGGTTTACGCCAAAGCATAGTGCACAGTGCAAAACGACTGCTGGTTTACGCCAAAGCATAGTGCACAGTGTAAAACGACTGCTGGTTTACGCCAAAGCATGGTGCACAGTGCAAAACGACTGTTGGTTTACGCAAAAGCATAGTGCACAGTGCAAAACGACTGCTGGTTTACGCCAAAGCATAGTGCACAGTGCAAAACGACTGCTGGTTTACGCCAAAGCATAGTGCACAGTGCAAAACGACTGCTGGTTTACGCCAAAGCATAGTGCACAGTGCAAAACGACTGCTGGTTTACGCAAAAGCATAGTGCACAGTGCAAAACGACTGCTGGTTTACGCCAAAGCATAGTGCACAGTGCAAAACGACTGCTGGTTTACGCAAAAGCATGGTGCACAGTGCAAAACGACTGTTGGTTTACGCAAAAGCATAGTGCACAGTGCAAAACGACTGCTGGTTTACGCCAAAGCATAGTGCACAGTGCAAAACGACTGCTGGTTTACGCAAAAGCATGGTGCACAGTGCAAAACGACTGTTGGTTTACGCAAAAGCATAGTGCACAGTGCAAAACGACTGCTGGTTTACGCAAAAGCATGGTGCACAGTGCAAAACGACTGTTGGTTTACGCAAAAGCATAGTGCACAGTGCAAAACGACTGCTGGTTTACGCCAAAGCATAGTGCACAGTGCAAAACGACTGCTGGTTTACGCAAAAGCATGGTGCACAGTGCAAAACGACTGTTGGTTTACGCAAAAGCATAGTGCACAGTGCAAAACGACTGCTGGTTTACGCCAAAGCATGGTGCACAGTGCAAAACGACTGTTGGTTTACGCAAAAGCATAGTGCACAGTGCAAAACGACTGCTGGTTTACGCCAAAGCATAGTGCACAGTGCAAAACGACTGCTGGTTTACGCCAAAGCATAGTGCACAGTGCAAAACGACTGCTGGTTTACGCCAAAGCATAGTGCACAGTGCAAAACGACTGCTGGTTTACGCCAAATCATAGTGCACAGTGCAAAGCGACTGTTGGTTTATGCCAAAGCACAGCGCACAGTGCAAAACGACTGTTGGTTTACTCAAAAGCATAGTGCACAGTGTAAAACGACTGCTGGTTTACGCAAAAGCATGGTGCACAGTGCAAAACGACTGTTGGTTTACGCAAAAGCATAGTGCACAGTGCAAAACGACTGCTGGTTTACGCCAAAGCATAGTGCACAGTGCAAAACGACTGCTGGTTTACGCAAAAGCATGGTGCACAGTGCAAAACGACTGTTGGTTTACGCAAAAGCATAGTGCACAGTGCAAAACCACTGCTGGTTTACGCCAAAGCATAGTGCACAGTGCAAAACGACTGCTGGTTTACGCCAAAGCATAGTGCACAGTGTAAAACGACTGCTGGTTTACTCAAAAGCATAGTGCACAGTGTAAAACGACTGCTGGTTTACGCAAAACATTGGTGCACAGTGCAAAACGACTGTTGGTTTACGCAAAAGCATAGTGCACAGTGCAAAACGACTGCTGGTTTACGCCAAAGCATAGTGCACAGTGCAAAACGACTGCTGGTTTACGCCAAAGCATAGTGCACAGTGCAAAACGACTGCTGGTTTACGCCAAAGCACAGCGCACAGTGCAAAACGACTGTTGGTTTACGCAAAAGCACAGTGCACAGTGCAAAACGACTGTTGGTCTACGCAAAAGCATAGTGCACAGTGCAAAACGACTGCTGGTTTACGCCAAAGCATAGTGCACAGTGCAAAACGACTGCTGGTTTACGCCAAAGCATGGTGCACAGTGCAAAACGACTGCTGGTTTACGCAAAAGCATGGTGCACAGTGCAAAACGACTGTTGGTTTACGCAAAAGGATAGTGCACAGTGCAAAACGACTGTTGGTTTACGCAAAAGCACAGTGCACAGTGCAAAACGACTGTTGGTCTACGCAAAAGCATAGTGCACAGTGCAAAACGACTGCTGGTTTACGCCAAAGCACAGCGCACAGTGCAAAACGACTGCTGGTTTACGCCAAAGCATGGTGCACAGTGCAAAACGACTGTTGGCTTACGCCAAAGCATGGTGCACAGTGCAAAACGACTGTTGGCTTACGCAAAAGCATAGTGCACAGTGCAAAACGACTGCTGGTTTACTCAAAAGCATAGTGCACAGTGTAAAACGACTGCTGGTTTACGCAAAAGCATGGTGCACAGTGCAAAACGACTGCTGGTTTACGCCAAAGCACAGCGCACAGTGCAAAACGACTGCTGGTTTACGCCAAAGCATAGTGCACAGTGCAAAACGACTGCTGGTTTACGCCAAAGCATAGTGCACAGTGCAAAACGACTGCTGGTTTACGCCAAAGCATGGTGCACAGTGCAAAACGACTGCTGGTTTACGCAAAAGCATAGTGCACAGTGCAAAACGACTGCTGGTTTACGCCAAAGCATAGTGCACAGTGCAAAACGACTGCTGGTTTACGCCAAATCATAGTGCACAGTGCAAAACGACTGTTGGTTTACGCCAAAGCACAGCGCACAGTGCAAAACGACTGTTGGTTTACGCCAAAGCATAGTGCACAGTGCAAAACGACTGCTGGTTTACGCAAAAGCATGGTGCACAGTGCAAAACGACTGTTGGTTTACGCCAAAGCATAGTGCACAGTGCAAAACGACTGCTGGTTTACGCCAAAGCATAGTGCACAGTGCAAAATGACTGTTGGTTTACGCCAAAGCATAGCGCACAGTGCAAAACGACTGCTGGTTTACGCAAAAGCATGGTGCACAGTGCAAAACGACTGTTGGTTTACGCCAAAGCACAGCGCACAGTGCAAAACGACTGTTGGTTTACGCAAAAGCATAGTGCACAGTGCAAAACGACTGCTGGTTTACGCCAGAGCATAGTGCACAGTGCAAAACGACTGTTGGTTTACGCCAAAGCACAGTGCACAGTGCAAAACGACTGTTGGTCTACGCAAAAGCATAGTGCACAGTGCAAAACGACTGCTGGTTTACGCCAAAGCATAGTGCACAGTGCAAAACGACTGCTGGTTTACGCAAAAGCATGGTGCACAGTGCAAAACGACTGTTGGTTTACGCAAAAGGATAGTGCACAGTGCAAAACGACTGCTGGTTTACGCCAAAGCATGGTGCACAGTGCAAAACGACTGTTGGTTTACGCAACAGCATAGTGCACAGTGCAAAACGACTGCTGGTTTACGCCAAAGCATAGTGCACAGTGCAAAACGACTGCTGGTTTACGCCAAAGCACAGCGCACAGTGCAAAACGACTGTTGGTTTACGCAAAAGCACAGTGCACAGTGCAAAACGACTGTTGGTCTACGCAAAAGCATAGTGCACAGTGCAAAACGACTGCTGGTTTACGCCAAAGCATAGTGCACAGTGTAAAATGACTGTTGGTTTACGCCAAAGCACAGCGCACAGTGCAAAACGACTGCTGGTTTACGCCAGAGCATGGTGCACAGTGCAAAACGACTGTTGGTTTACGCAACAGCATAGTGCACAGTGCAAAACGACTGCTGGTTTACGCCAAAGCATAGTGCACAGTGCAAAACGACTGCTGGTTTACGCCAAATCATAGTGCACAGTGCAAAACGACTGTTGGTTTACGCCAAAGCACAGCGCACAGTGCAAAACGACTGTTGGTTTACGCCAAAGCATAGTGCACAGTGCAAAACGACTGCTGGTTTACGCAAAAGCATGGTGCACAGTGCAAAACGACTGTTGGTTTACGCCAAAGCAAAGCGCACAGTGCAAAACGACTGTTGGTTTACGCAAAAGCATAGTGCACAGTGCAAAACGACTGCTGGTTTACGCCAGAGCATAGTGCACAGTGCAAAACGACTGTTGGTTTACGCCAAAGCACAGCGCACAGTGCAAAACGACTGCTGGTTTACGCCAAAGCATGGTGCACAGTGCAAAACGACTGCTGGTTTACGCCAAAGCATAGCGCACAGTGCAAAACGACTGTTGGTTTACGCAAAAGCATAGTGCACAGTGCAAAACGACTCTTGGTTTACGCAAAAGCATAGTGCACAGTGCAAAACGACTGCTGGTTTACGCCAAAGCATAGTGCACAGTGCAAAACGACTGCTGGTTTACGCCAAAGCATGGTGCACAGTGCAAAACGACTGTTGGTTTACGCAAAAGCATAGTGCACAGTGCAAAACGACTGCTGGTTTACGCCAAATCATAGTGCACAGTGCAAAACGACTGTTGGTTTACGCCAAAGCACAGCGCACAGTGCAAAACGACTGCTGGTTTACGCAACAGCATAGTGCACAGTGCAAAACGACTGCTGGTTTACGCCAGAGCATAGTGCACAGTGCCAAAAGGACTGTTGGTTTACGCCAAAGTACAGCGCACAGTGCAAAACGACTGCTGTTTACGCCAAAGCACAGCGCACAGTGCAAAACGACTGTTGGTTTACGCCAAATCATAGTGCACAGTGCAAAACGACTGTTGGTTTACGCCAAAGCACAGCGCACAGTGCAAAACGACTGTTGGTTTACTCAAACGCATAGTGCACAGTGTAAAACGACTGCTGGTTTACGCAAAATCATAGTGCACAGTGCAAAACGACTGCTGGTTTACGCCAAAGCATAGTGCACAGTGCAAAATGACTGTTGGTTTACGCCAAAGCACAGCGCACAGTGCAAAACGACTGTTGGTTTACGCCAAAGCATAGCGCACAGTGCAAAACGACTGCTGGTTTACGCCAAAGCACAGCGCACAGTGCAAAACGACTGTTGGTTTACGCCAAAGCATAGCGCACAGTGCAAAACGACTGCTGGTTTACGCAAAAGCATAGTGCACAGTGCAAAACGACTGCTGGTTTACGCCAAAGCATAGTGCACAGTGCAAAATGACTGTTGGTTTACGCCAAAGCACAACGCACAGTGCAAAACGACTGTTGGTTTACGCCAAAGCATAGTGCACAGTGCAAAATGACTGTTGGTTTACGCCAAAGCACAGCGCACAGTGCAAAACGACTGTTGGTTTACGCCAAAGCATAGCGCACAGTGCAAAACGACTGCTGGTTTACGCAAAAGCATAGTGCACAGTGCAAAACGACTGCTGGTTTACGCCAAAGCATAGTGCACAGTGCAAAATGACTGTTGGTTTACGCCAAAGCACAACGCACAGTGCAAAACGACTGTTGGTTTACGCAAAAGCATAGTGCACAGTGCAAAATGACTGTTGGTTTACGCAAAAGCATAGTGAACAGTGCAAAATGACTGCTGGTTTACGCCAAAGCACAGCGCACAGTGCAAAACGACTGTTGGTTTACGCCAAAGCATAGCGCACAGTGCAAAACGACTGCTGGTTTACGCCAAAGCACAGCGCACAGTGCAAAACGACTGTTGGTTTACGCAAAAGCATAGTGCACAGTGCAAAACGACTGCTGGTTTACGCCAAAGCATAGTGCACAGTGCAAAATGACTGTTGGTTTACGCCAAAGCACAGCGCACAGTCCAAAACGACTGTTGGTTTACTCAAAAGCATAGTGCACAGTGTAAAACGACTGCTGGTTTACGCAAAAGCGTAGTGCACAGTGTAAAACGACTGTTGGTTTACGCCAAAGCATAGCGCACAGTGCAAAACGACTGCTGGTTTACGCCAAATCATAGTGCACAGTGCAAAACGACTGTTGGTTTACGCCAAAGCACAGCGCACAGTGCAAAACGACTGCTGGTTTACGCCAAAGCATGGTGCACAGTGCAAAACGACTGTTGGTTTACGCAAAAGCATAGTGCACAGTGCAAAACGACTGCTGGTTTACGCCAAATCATAGTGCAGAGTGCAAAACGACTGTTGGTTTACGCCAAAGCACAGCGCACAGTGCAAAACGACTGTTGGTTTACTCAAAAGCATAGTGCACAGTGTAAAACGACTGCTGGTTTACGCAAAAGCATAGTGCACAGTGCAAAACGACTGTTGGTTTACGCAAAAGCATAGTGCACAGTGCAAAACGACTGCTGGTTTACGCAACAGCATAGTGCACAGTGCAAAACGACTGCTGGTTTACGCCAGAGCATAGTGCACAGTGCAAAATGACTGTTGGTTTACGCCAAAGCACAGCGCACAGTGCAAAACGACTGTTTGTTTACGCCAAAGCACAGCGCACAGTGCAAAACGACTGCTGGTTTACGCCAAAGCATGGTGCACAGTGCAAAACGACTGTTGGTTTACGCAAAAGCATAGTGCACAGTGCAAAACGACTGCTGGTTTACGCCAAATCATAGTGCACAGTGCAAAACGACTGTTGGTTTACGCCAAAGCACAGCGCACAGTGCAAAACGACTGTTGGTTTACTCAAAAGCATAGTGCACAGTGTAAAACGACTGCTGGTTTACGCAAAAGCATAGTGCACAGTGCAAAACAACTGCTGGTTTACGCAACAGCATAGTGCACAGTGCAAAACGACTGCTGGTTTACGCCAAAGCACAGCGCACAGTGCAAAACGACTGTTGGTTTACGCCAAAGCACAGCGCACAGTGCAAAACGACTGCTGGTTTACGCCAAAGCATGGTGCACAGTGCAAAACGACTGTTGGTTTACGCAAAAGCATAGTGCACAGTGCAAAACGACTGCTGGTTTACGCCAAATCATAGTGCACAGTGCAAAACGACTGTTGGTTTACACCAAAGCACAGCGCACAGTGCAAAACGACTGTTGGTTTACGCAAAAGCATAGTGCACAGTGCAAAACGACTGCTGGTTTACGCCAAATCATAGTGAACAGTGCAAAACGACTGTTGGTTTACACCAAAGCACAGCGCACAGTGCAAAACAACTGCTGGTTTACGCCAAAGCATGGTGCACAGTGCAAAACGACTGCTGGTGTACGCCAAAGCACAGCGCACAGGGCAAAACGACTGTTGGTTTACGCAAAAGCATAGTGCACAGTGCAAAACGACTGCTGGTTTACGCCAGAGCATAGTGCACAGTGCAAAACGACTGTAGGTTTACGCCAAAGCACAGCGCACAGTGCAAAACGACTGCTGGTTTATGCCAAAGCATAGTGCACAGTGCAAAATGACTGTTGGTTTACGCAAAAGCTTAGTGCGCAGTGCAAAACGACTGTTGGTTTACGCAAAAGCATAGTGCACAGTGCAAAACGACTGCTGGTTTACGCCAAAGCATGGTGCACAGTGCAAAACGACTGTTGGTTTACGCAAAAGCATAGTGCACAGTGCAAAATGACTGTTGGTTTACGCAAAAGCTTAGTGCGCAGTGCAAAACGACTGTTGGTTTACGCAAAAGCATAGTGCACAGTGCAAAACGACTGCTGGTTTACGCCAAAGCATGGTGCACAGTGCAAAACGACTGTTGGTTTACGCAAAAGCATAGTGCACAGTGTAAAACGACTGCTGGTTTACGCAAAAGCTTAGTGCGCAGTGCAAAACGACTGTTGGTTTACGCAAAAGCATAGTGCACAGTGCAAAACGACTGCTGGTTTACGCCAAAGCATAGCGCACAGTGCAAAACGACTGCTGGTTTACGCCAAAGCACAGCGCACAGTGCAAAACGACTGCTGGTTTACGCCAAAGCACAGCGCACAGTGCAAAACGACTGCTGGTTTATGCCAAAGCATAGTGCACAGTGCAAAATGACTGTTGGTTTACGCAAAAGCTTAGTGCGCAGTGCAAAACGACTGTTGGTTTACGCAAAAGCATAGTGCACAGTGCAAAACGACTGCTGGTTTACGCCAAAGCATGGTGCACAGTGCAAAACGACTGTTGGTTTACGCAAAAGCATAGTGCACAGTGCAAAATGACTGTTGGTTTACGCAAAAGCTTAGTGCGCAGTGCAAAACGACTGTTGGTTTACGCAAAAGCATAGTGCACAGTGCAAAACGACTGCTGGTTTACGCCAAAGCATGGTGCACAGTGCAAAACGACTGTTGGTTTACGCAAAAGCATAGTGCACAGTGTAAAACGACTGCTGGTTTACGCAAAAGCTTAGTGCGCAGTGCAAAACGACTGTTGGTTTACGCAAAAGCATAGTGCACAGTGCAAAACGACTGCTGGTTTACGCCAAAGCATAGCGCACAGTGCAAAACGACTGCTGGTTTACGCCAAAGCACAGCGCACAGTGCAAAACGACTGCTGGTTTACGCCAGAGCATAGTGCACAGTGCAAAACGACTGTTGGTTTACGCCAAAGCACAGCGCACAGTGCAAAACGACTGCTGGTTTACGCAAGAGCATAGTGCACAGTGCAAAACGACTGCTGGTTTACGCCAAAGCATGGTGCACAGTGCAAAACGACTGTTGGTTTACGCCAAAGCACAGCGCACAGGGCAAAACGACTGTTGGTTTACGCAAAAGCATAGTGCACAGTGCAAAACGACTGCTGGTTTACGCCAGAGCATAGTGCACAGTGCAAAACGACTGTTGGTTTACGCCAAAGCACAGCGCACAGTGCAAAACGACTGCTGGTTTACGCAAAAGCATAGTGCACAGTGCAAAACGACTCTTGGTTTACGCAAAAGCATAGTGCACAGTGCAAAACGACTGCTGGTTTACGCCAAAGCATGGTGCACAGTGCAAAACGACTGTTGGTTTACGCAAAAGCATAGTGCACAGTGCAAAACGACTGCTGGTTTACGCCAAAGCATAGTGCACAGTGCAAAATGACTGTTGGTTTACGCAAAAGCTTAGTGCGCAGTGCAAAACGACTGTTGGTTTACGCAAAAGCATAGTGCACAGTGCAAAACGACTGCTGGTTTACGCCAAAGCATGGTGCACAGTGCAAAACGACTGTTGGTTTACGCAAAAGCATAGTGCACAGTGCAAAATGACTGTTGGTTTACGCAAAAGCATAGTGCACAGTGCAAAATGACTGCTGGTTTACGCCAAAGCACAGCGCACAGTGCAAAACGACTGTTGGTTTACGCCAAAGCATAGCGCACAGTGCAAAACGACTGCTGGTTTACGCCAAAGCACAGCGCACAGTGCAAAACGACTGTTGGTTTACGCAAAAGCATAGTGCACAGTGCAAAACGACTGCTGGTTTACGCCAAAGCATAGTGCACAGTGCAAAATGACTGTTGGTTTACGCCAAAGCATAGCGCACAGTGCAAAACGACTGCTGGTTTACGCCAAATCATAGTGCACAGTGCAAAACGACTGTTGGTTTACGCCAAAGCACAGCGCACAGTGCAAAACGACTGCTGGTTTACGCCAAAGCATGGTGCACAGTGCAAAACGACTGTTGGTTTACGCAAAAGCATAGTGCACAGTGCAAAACGACTGCTGGTTTACGCCAAATCATAGTGCACAGTGCAAAACGACTGTTGGTTTACGCCAAAGCACAGCGCACTGTGCAAAACGACTGTTGGTTTACTCAAAAGCATAGTGCACAGTGTAAAACGACTGCTGGTTTACGCAAAAGCATAGTGCACAGTGCAAAACGACTGCTGGTTTACGCAACAGCATAGTGCACAGTGCAAAACGACTGCTGGTTTGCGCCAGAGCATAGTGCACAGTGCAAAATGACTGTTGGTTTACGCCAAAGCACAGCGCACAGTGCAAAACGACTGTTTGTTTACGCCAAAGCACAGCGCACTGTGCAAAACGACTGTTGGTTTACTCAAAAGCATAGTGCACAGTGTAAAACGACTGCTGGTTTACGCAAAAGCATAGTGCACAGTGCAAAACGACTGTTGGTTTACGCCAAAGCATAGCGCACAGTGCAAAACGACTGTTGGTTTACGCCAAAGCACAGCGCACTGTGCAAAACGACTGTTGGTTTACTCAAAAGCATAGTGCACAGTGTAAAACGACTGCTGGTTTACGCAAAAGCATAGTGCACAGTGCAAAACGACTGTTGGTTTACGCCAAAGCATAGCGCACAGTGCAAAACGACTGCTGGTTTACGCCAAATCATAGTGCACAGTGCAAAACGACTGTTGGTTTACGGCAAAGCACAGCGCACAGTGCAAAACGACTGCTGGTTTACGATAAAGCATGGTGCACAGTGCAAAACGACTGTTGGTTTACGCAAAAGCATAGTGCACAGTGCAAAACGACTGCTGGTTTACGCCAAATCATAGTGCACAGTGCAAAACGACTGTTGGTTTACGCCAAAGCACAGCGCACTGTGCAAAACGACTGTTGGTTTACTCAAAAGCATAGTGCACAGTGTAAAACGACTGTTGGTTTACGCAAAAGCATAGTGCACAGTGCAAAACGACTGCTGGTTTACGCAACAGCATAGTGCACAGTGCAAAACGACTGCTGGTTTGCGCCAGAGCATAGTGCACAGTGCAAAATGACTGTTGGTTTACGCCAAAGCACAGCGCACAGTGCAAAACGACTGTTTGTTTACGCCAAAGCACAGCGCACAGTGCAAAACGACTGCTGGTTTACGCCAAAGCATGGTGCACAGTGCAAAACGACTGTTGGTTTACGCAAAAGCATAGTGCACAGTGCAAAACGACTGCTGGTTTACGCCAAATCATAGTGCACAGTGCAAAACGACTGTTGGTTTACGCCAAAGCACAGCGCACAGTGCAAAACGACTGTTGGTTTACTCAAAAGCATAGTGCACAGTGTAAAACGACTGCTGGTTTACGCAAAAGCATAGTGCACAGTGCAAAACAACTGCTGGTTTACGCAACAGCATAGTGCACAGTGCAAAACGACTGCTGGTTTACGCCAGAGCATAGTGCACAGTGCAAAATGACTGTTGGTTTACGCCAAAGCACAGCGCACAGTGCAAAACGACTGTTGGTTTACGCCAAAGCACAGCGCACAGTGCAAAACGACTGCTGGTTTACGCCAAAGCATGGTGCACAGTGCAAAACGACTGTTGGTTTACGCAAAAGCATAGTGCACAGTGCAAAACGACTGCTGGTTTACGCCAAATCATAGTGCACAGTGCAAAACGACTGTTGGTTTACACCAAAGCACAGCGCACAGTGCAAAACGACTGCTGGTTTACGCCAAGGCATGGTGCACAGTGCAAAACGACTGCTGGTTTACGCAAAAGCATAGTGCACAGTGCAAAACGACTGCTGGTTTACTCCAAATCATAGTGCACAGTGCAAAACGACTGTTGGTTTACGCCAAAGCACAGCGCACAGTGCAAAACGACTGTTGGTTTACTCAAAAGCATAATGCACAGTGTAAAACGACTGCTGGTTTACGCAAAAGCATAGTGCACAGTGCAAAACAACTGCTGGTTTACGCAACAGCATAGTGCACAGTGCAAAACGACTGCTGGTTTACGCCAGAGCATAGTGCACAGTGCAAAATGACTGTTGGTTTACGCCAAAGCACAGCGCACAGTGCAAAACGACTGTTGGTTTACGCCAAAGCACAGCGCACAGTGCAAAACGACTGCTGGTTTACGCCAAAGCATAGTGCACAGTGCAAAACGACTGCTGGTTTACGCCAAAGCATGGTGCACAGTGCAAAACGACTGTTGGTTTACGCAAAAGCACAGCGCACAGTGCAAAACGACTGTTGGTTTACGCAAAAGCATAGTGCACAGTGCAAAACGACTGCTGGTTTACGCCAAAGCATAGTGCACAGTGCAAAATGACTGTTGGTTAACGCCAAATCATAGTGCACAGTGCAAAACGACTGTTAATTTACGCAAAAGCACAGCGCACAGTGCAAAACGACTGTTGGTTTACGCAAAAGCATAGTGCACAGTGCAAAACGACTGCTGGTTTACGCCAAATCATAGTGCACAGTGCAAAACGACTGTTGGTTTACGCCAAAGCACAGCGCACAGTGCAAAACGACTGTTGGTTTACTCAAAAGCATAATGCACAGTGTAAAACGACTGCTGGTTTACGCAAAAGCATAGTGCACAGTGCAAAACAACTGCTGGTTTACGCAACAGCATAGTGCACAGTGCAAAACGACTGCTGGTTTACGCCAGAGCATAGTGCACAGTGCAAAATGACTGTTGGTTTACGCCAAAGCACAGCGCACAGTGCAAAACGACTGCTGGTTTACGCCAAAGCATAGTGCACAGTGCAAAACGACTGCTGGTTTACGCCAAAGCATGGTGCACAGTGCAAAACGACTGCTGGTTTACGCAAAAGCACAGCGCACAGTGCAAAACGACTGTTGGTTTACGCAAAAGCATAGTGCACAGTGCAAAACGACTGCTGGTTTACGCCAAAGCATAGTGCACAGTGCAAAACGACTGCTGGTTTACGCCAAAGCATGGTGCACAGTGCAAAACGACTGCTGGTTTACGCAAAAGCACAGCGCACAGTGCAAAACGACTGTTGGTTTACGCAAAAGCATAGTGCACAGTGCAAAACGACTGCTGGTTTACGCCAAAGCATAGTGCACAGTGCAAAACGACTGCTGGTTTACGCCAAATCATAGTGCACAGTGCAAAACGACTGTTGGTTTACGCCAAAGCACAGCGCACAGTGCAAAACGACTGTTGGTTTACGCCAAAGCATAGTGCACAGTGCAAAACGACTGTTGGTTTACGCAAAAGCACAGCGCACAGTGCAAAACGACTGTTGGTTTACGCAAAAGCATAGTGCACAGTGCAAAACGACTGCTGGTTTACGCCAAAGCATAGTGCACAGTGCAAAATGACTGTTGGTTTACGCAAAAGCATAGTGCACAGTGCAAAACGACTGTTGGTTTACGCAAAAGCATAGTGCACAGTGCAAAACGACTGCTGGTTTACGCAAAAGCATGGTGCACAGTGCAAAACGACTGTTGGTTTACGCAAAAGCATAGTGCACAGTGCAAAACGACTGCTGGTTTACGCCAAATCATAGTGCACAGTGCAAAACGACTGTTGGTTTACGCCAAAGCACAGCGCACAGTGCAAAACGACTGCTGGTTTACGCCAAAGCATGGTGCACAGTGCAAAACGACTGTTGGTTTACGCAAAAGCATAGTGCACAGTGCAAAACGACTGCTGGTTTACGCCAAATCATAGTGCACAGTGCAAAACGACTGTTGGTTTACGCCAAAGCACAGCGCACAGTGCAAAACGACTGTTGGTTTACGCAAAAGCATAGTGCACAGTGCAAAACGACTGTTGGTTTACGCAAAAGCATAGTGCACAGTGCAAAACGACTGTTGGTTTACGCAAAAGCATAGTGCACAGTGCAAAACGACTGCTGGTTTACGCCAAAGCATAGTGCACAGTGCAAAACGACTGCTGGTTTACGCCAAAGCATGGTGCACAGTGCAAAACGACTGTTGGTTTACGCAAAAGCACAGCGCACAGTGCAAAACGACTGTTGGTTTACGCAAAAGCATAGTGCACAGTGCAAAACGACTGCTGGTTTACGCCAAAGCATAGTGCACAGTGCAAAATGACTGTTGGTTTACGCAAAAGCATAGTGCACAGTGCAAAACGACTGTTGGTTTACGCAAAAGCATAGTGCACAGTGCAAAACGACTGCTGGTTTACGCCAAAGCATGGTGCACATTGCAAAACGACTGTTGGTTTACGCAAAAGCATAGTGCACAGTGCAAAACGACTGCTGGTTTACGCCAAAGCATAGTGCACAGTGCAAAACGACTGCTGGTTTACGCCAAAGCATGGTGCACAGTGCAAAACGACTGTTGGTTTACGCAAAAGCACAGCGCACAGTGCAAAACGACTGTTGGTTTACGCAAAAGCATAGTGCACAGTGCAAAACGACTGCTGGTTTACGCCAAAGCATAGTGCACAGTGCAAAATGACTGTTGGTTTACGCAAAAGCATAGTGCACAGTGCAAAACGACTCTTGGTTTACGCAAAAGCATAGTGCACAGTGCAAAACGACTGCTGGTTTACGCCAAAGCATGGTGCACAGTGCAAAACGACTGTTGGTTTACGCAAAAGCATAGTGCACAGTGCAAAACGACTGCTGGTTTACGCCAAAGCATAGTGCACAGTGCAAAACGACTGTTGGTTTACGCCAAAGCACAGCGCACAGTGCAAAACGACTGTTGGTTTACGCCAAAGCATAGTGCACAGTGCAAAACGACTGCTGGTTTACGCCAAAGCATGGTGCACAGTGCAAAACGACTGTTGGTTTACGCAAAAGCATAGTGCACAGTGCAAAACGACTGCTGGTTTACGCCAAAGCATGGTGCACAGTGCAAAACGACTGTTGGTTTACGCAAAAGCACAGCGCACAGTGCAAAACGACTGCTGGTTTACGCCAAAGCATAGTGCACAGTGCAAAACGACTGTTGGTTTACGCCAAATCATAGTGCACAGTGCAAAACGACTGTTGGTTTACGCCAAAGCACAGCGCACAGTGCAAAACGACTGCTGGTTTACGCCAAAGCATGGTGCACAGTGCAAAACGACTGTTGGTTTACGCAAAAGCATAGTGCACAGTGCAAAACGACTGCTGGTTTACGCCAAATCATAGTGCACAGTGCAAAACGACTGTTGGTTTACGCCAAAGCACAGCGCACAGTGCAAAACGACTGTTGGTTTACGCAAAAGCATAGTGCACAGTGCAAAACGACTGTTGGTTTACGCAAAAGCATAGTGCACAGTGCAAAACGACTGTTGGTTTACGCAAAAGCATAGTGCACAGTGCAAAACGACTGCTGGTTTACGCCAAAGCATAGTGCACAGTGCAAAACGACTGCTGGTTTACGCCAAAGCATGGTGCACAGTGCAAAACGACTGTTGGTTTACGCAAAAGCACAGCGCACAGTGCAAAACGACTGTTGGTTTACGCAAAAGCATAGTGCACAGTGCAAAACGACTGCTGGTTTACGCCAAAGCATAGTGCACAGTGCAAAATGACTGTTGGTTTACGCAAAAGCATAGTGCACAGTGCAAAACGACTGTTGGTTTACGCAAAAGCATAGTGCACAGTGCAAAACGACTGCTGGTTTACGCCAAAGCATGGTGCACATTGCAAAACGACTGTTGGTTTACGCAAAAGCATAGTGCACAGTGCAAAACGACTGCTGGTTTACGCCAAAGCATAGTGCACAGTGCAAAACGACTGCTGGTTTACGCCAAAGCATGGTGCACAGTGCAAAACGACTGTTGGTTTACGCAAAAGCATAGTGCACAGTGCAAAACGACTGCTGGTTTACGCCAAAGCATGGTGCACAGTGCAAAACGACTGTTGGTTTACGCAAAAGCATAGTGCACAGTGCAAAACGACTGCTGGTTTACGCCAAAGCATAGTGCACAGTGCAAAACGACTGTTGGTTTACGCCAAAGCATAGTGCACAGTGCAAAACGACTGCTGGTTTTCGCAAAAGCATGGTGCACAGTGCAAAACGACTGTTGGTTTACGCAAAAGCACAGCGCACAGTGCAAAACGACTGTTGGTTTACGCAAAAGCATAGTGCACAGTGCAAAACGACTGCTGGTTTACGCCAAGGCATGGTGCACAGTGCAAAACGACTGTTGGTTTACGCAAAAGCATAGTGCACAGTGCAAAACGACTGCTGGTTTACGCCAAAGCATAGTGCACAGTGCAAAACGACTGTTGGTTTACGCCAAAGCATAGTGCACAGTGCAAAACGACTGTTGGTTTACGCCAAAGCATAGTGCACAGTGCAAAACGACTGTTGGTTTACGCAAAAGCATAGTGCACAGTGCAAAACGACTGCTGGTTTACGCCAAAGCATAGTGCACAGTGCAAAACGACTGTTGGTTTACGCCAAAGCATAGTGCACAGTGCAAAACGACTGTTGGTTTACGCCAAAGCATAGTGCACAGTGCAAAACGACTGTTGGTTTACGCAAAAGCACAGCGCACAGTGCAAAACGACTGCTGGTTTACGCCAAGGCATGGTGCACAGTGCAAAACGACTGCTGGTTTACGCCAAAGCATGGTGCACAGTGCAAAACGACTGTTGGTTTACGCAAAAGCATAGTGCACAGTGTAAAACGACTGCTGGTTTACGCAAAAGCTTAGTGCGCAGTGCAAAACGACTGTTGGTTTACGCAAAAGCATAGTGCACAGTGCAAAACGACTGCTGGTTTACGCCAAAGCATAGCGCACAGTGCAAAACGACTGCTGGTTTACGCCAAAGCACAGCGCACAGTGCAAAACGACTGCTGGTTTACGCCAGAGCATAGTGCACAGTGCAAAACGACTGTTGGTTTACGCCAAAGCACAGCGCACAGTGCAAAACGACTGCTGGTTTACGCCAAAGCATAGTGCACAGTGCAAAATGACTGTTGGTTTACGCAAAAGCTTAGTGCGCAGTGCAAAATGACTGTTGGTTTACGCAAAAGCATAGTGCACAGTGCAAAATGACTGTTGGTTTACGCAAAAGCTTAGTGCGCAGTGCAAAACGACTGTTGGTTTACGCAAGAGCATAGTGCACAGTGCAAAACGACTGCTGGTTTACGCCAAAGCATGGTGCACAGTGCAAAACGACTGTTGGTTTACGCCAAAGCACAGCGCACAGGGCAAAACGACTGTTGGTTTACGCAAAAGCATAGTGCACAGTGCAAAACGACTGCTGGTTTACGCCAGAGCATAGTGCACAGTGCAAAACGACTGTTGGTTTACGCCAAAGCACAGCGCACAGTGCAAAACGACTGCTGGTTTACGCAAAAGCATAGTGCACAGTGCAAAACGACTCTTGGTTTACGCAAAAGCATAGTGCAGAGTGCAAAACGACTGCTGGTTTACGCCAAAGCATGGTGCACAGTGCAAAACGACTGTTGGTTTACGCAAAAGCATAGTGCACAGTGCAAAACGACTGCTGGTTTACGCCAAAGCATAGTGCACAGTGCAAAATGACTGTTGGTTTACGCAAAAGCATAGTGCACAGTGCAAAACGACTGCTGGTTTACGCCAAAGCATGGTGCACAGTGCAAAACGACTGTTGGTTTACGCAAAAGCATAGTGCACAGTGCAAAATGACTGTTGGTTTACGCAAAAGCATAGTGCACAGTGCAAAACGACTGCTGGTTTACGCCAAAGCATGGTGCACAGTGCAAAACGACTGTTGGTTTACGCAAAAGCATAGTGCACAGTGCAAAATGACTGTTGGTTTACGCAAAAGCATAGTGCACAGTGCAAAATGACTGCTGGTTTACGCCAAAGCATGGTGCACAGTGCAAAACGACTGTTGGTTTACGCAAAAGCATAGTGCACAGTGCAAAATGACTGTTGGTTTACGCAAAAGCATAGTGCACAGTGCAAAATGACTGTTGGTTTACGCAAAAGCTTAGTGCGCAGTGCAAAACGACTGTTGGTTTACGCAAAAGCATAGTGCACAGTGCAAAACGACTGCTGGTTTACGCCAAAGCATGGTGCACAGTGCAAAACGACTGTTGGTTTACGCAAAAGCATAGTGCACAGTGCAAAATGACTGTTGGTTTACGCAAAAGCATAGTGCACAGTGCAAAATGACTGCTGGTTTACGCCAAAGCACAGCGCACAGTGCAAAACGACTGTTGGTTTACGCCAAAGCATAGCGCACAGTGCAAAACGACTGCTGGTTTACGCCAAAGCACAGCGCACAGTGCAAAACGACTGTTGGTTTACGCAAAAGCATAGTGCACAGTGCAAAACGACTGCTGGTTTACGCCAAAGCATAGTGCACAGTGCAAAATGACTGTTGGTTTACGCCAAAGCACAGCGCACAGTGCAAAACGACTGTTGGTTTACTCAAAAGCATAGTGCACAGTGTAAAACGACTGCTGGTTTACGCAAAAGCATAGTGCACAGTGTAAAACGACTGTTGGTTTACGCCAAAGCATAGCGCACAGTGCAAAACGACTGCTGGTTTACGCCAAATCATAGTGCACAGTGCAAAACGACTGTTGGTTTACGCCAAAGCACAGCGCACAGTGCAAAACGACTGCTGGTTTACGCCAAAGCATGGTGCACAGTGCAAAACGACTGTTGGTTTACGCAAAAGCATAGTGCACAGTGCAAAACGACTGCTGGTTTACGCCAAATCATAGTGCACAGTGCAAAACGACTGTTGGTTTACGCCAAAGCACAGCGCACAGTGCAAAACGACTGTTGGTTTACTCAAAAGCATAGTGCACAGTGTAAAACGACTGCTGGTTTACGCAAAAGCATAGTGCACAGTGCAAAACGACTGTTGGTTTACGCAAAAGCATAGTGCACAGTGCAAAACGACTGCTGGTTTACGCAACAGCATAGTGCACAGTGCAAAACGACTGCTGGTTTGCGCCAGAGCATAGTGCACAGTGCAAAATGACTGTTGGTTTACGCCAAACCACAGCGCACAGTGCAAAACGACTGTTTGTTTACGCCAAAGCACAGCGCACAGTGCAAAACGACTGCTGGTTTACGCCAAAGCATGGTGCACAGTGCAAAACGACTGTTGGTTTACGCAAAAGCATAGTGCACAGTGCAAAACGACTGCTGGTTTACGCCAAATCATAGTGCACAGTGCAAAACGACTGTTGGTTTACGCCAAAGCACAGCGCACAGTGCAAAACGACTGTTGGTTTACTCAAAAGCATAGTGCACAGTGTAAAACGACTGCTGGTTTACGCAAAAGCATAGTGCACAGTGCAAAACAACTGCTGGTTTACGCAACAGCATAGTGCACAGTGCAAAACGACTGCTGGTTTACGCCAGAGCATAGTGCACAGTGCAAAATGACTGTTGGTTTACGCCAAAGCACAGCGCACAGTGCAAAACGACTGTTGGTTTACGCCAAAGCACAGCGCACAGTGCAAAACGACTGCTGGTTTACGCCAAAGCATGGTGCACAGTGCAAAACGACTGTTGGTTTACGCAAAAGCATAGTGCACAGTGCAAAACGACTGCTGGTTTACGCCAAATCATAGTGCACAGTGCAAAACGACTGTTGGTTTACACCAAAGCACAGCGCACAGTGCAAAACGACTGCTGGTTTACGCCAAGGCATGGTGCACAGTGCAAAACGACTGTTGGTTTACGCAAAAGCATAGTGCACAGTGCAAAACGACTGCTGGTTTACGCCAAATCATAGTGCACAGTGCAAAACGACTGTTGGTTTACGCCAAAGCACAGCGCACAGTGCAAAACGACTGTTGGTTTACTCAAAAGCATAATGCACAGTGTAAAACGACTGCTGGTTTACGCAAAAGCATAGTGCACAGTGCAAAACAACTGCTGGTTTACGCAACAGCATAGTGCACAGTGCAAAACGACTGCTGGTTTACGCCAGAGCATAGTGCACAGTGCAAAATGACTGTTGGTTTACGCCAAAGCACAGCGCACAGTGCAAAACGACTGTTGGTTTACGCCAAAGCACAGCGCACAGTGCAAAACAACTGCTGGTTTACGCCAAAGCATAGTGCACAGTGCAAAACGACTGCTGGTTTACGCCAAAGCATGGTGCACAGTGCAAAACGACTGCTGGTTTACGCAAAAGCACAGCGCACAGTGCAAAACGACTGTTGGTTTACGCAAAAGCATAGTGCACAGTGCAAAACGACTGCTGGTTTACGCCAAAGCATAGTGCACAGTGGGCGCCGTGACTCAGTGGTTAGTGCGTTGGACTATGGAGCAAGGGGCTCGAGATCGAGTCCCAGTCGGGGAACACCTAAAAAAGTTTTTCACGGCCCCACCTCTCGCGAGCGTCTGACAAACATCCGAGAGTACAACTGTCCTGAGAAAGCTTCTCAAATAACAAATTGCCCTTCGGACACGGCATTAAACAGTAGGCCCCTTCCATTCGTGTAAAGACTATAACACGCACAACACGAATGGTTGTGAGAAGCTAGGCCCTGGGTCCCATCGACCTGTAGCGCCAAGTATTTATTTTTTTTTTTATAGTGCACAGTGCAAAATGACTGTTGGTTTACGCCAAATCATAGTGCACAGTGCAAAACGACTGTTGGTTTACGCAAAAGCACAGCGCACAGTGCAAAACGACTGTTGGTTTACGCAAAAGCGTAGTGCACAGTGCAAAACGACTGCTGGTTTACGCCAAATCATAGTGCACAGTGCAAAACGACTGTTGGTTTACGCCAAAGCACAGCGCACAGTGCAAAACGACTGTTGGTTTACTCAAAAGCATAATGCACAGTGTAAAACGACTGCTGGTTTACGCAAAAGCATAGTGCACAGTGCAAAACAACTGCTGGTTTACGCAACAGCATAGTGCACAGTGCAAAACGACTGCTGGTTTACGCCAGAGCATAGTGCACAGTGCAAAATGACTGTTGGTTTACGCCAAAGCACAGCGCACAGTGCAAAACGACTGCTGGTTTACGCCAAAGCATAGTGCACAGTGCAAAACGACTGCTGGTTTACGCAAAAGCACAGCGCACAGTGCAAAACGACTGTTGGTTGACGCAAAAGCATAGTGCACAGTGCAAAACGACTGCTGGTTTACGCCAAAGCATAGTGCACAGTGCAAAACGACTGCTGGTTTACGCCAAAGCATGGTGCACAGTGCAAAACGACTGCTGGTTTACGCAAAAGCACAGCGCACAGTGCAAAACGACTGTTGGTTTACGCAAAAGCATAGTGCACAGTGCAAAACGACTGCTGGTTTACGCCAAAGCATAGTGCACAGTGCAAAACGACTGCTGGTTTACGCCAAATCATAGTGCACAGTGCAAAACGACTGTTGGTTTACGCCAAAGCACAGCGCACAGTGCAAAACGACTGTTGGTTTACGCCAAAGCATGGTGCACAGTGCAAAACGACTGTTGGTTTACGCAAAAGCTTAGTGCGCAGTGCAAAATGACTGTTGGTTTACGCAAAAGCATAGTGCACAGTGCAAAATGACTGTTGGTTTACGCAAAAGCTTAGTGCGCAGTGCAAAACGACTGTTGGTTTACGCAAGAGCATAGTGCACAGTGCAAAACGACTGCTGGTTTACGCCAAAGCATGGTGCACAGTGCAAAACGACTGTTGGTTTACGCCAAAGCACAGCGCACAGGGCAAAACGACTGTTGGTTTACGCAAAAGCATAGTGCACAGTGCAAAACGACTGCTGGTTTACGCCAGAGCATAGTGCACAGTGCAAAACGACTGTTGGTTTACGCCAAAGCACAGCGCACAGTGCAAAACGACTGCTGGTTTACGCAAAAGCATAGTGCACAGTGCAAAACGACTCTTGGTTTACGCAAAAGCATAGTGCACAGTGCAAAACGACTGCTGGTTTACGCCAAAGCATGGTGCACAGTGCAAAACGACTGTTGGTTTACGCAAAAGCATAGTGCACAGTGCAAAACGACTGCTGGTTTACGCCAAAGCATAGTGCACAGTGCAAAATGACTGTTGGTTTACGCAAAAGCTTAGTGCGCAGTGCAAAACGACTGTTGGTTTACGCAAAAGCATAGTGCACAGTGCAAAACGACTGCTGGTTTACGCCAAAGCATGGTGCACAGTGCAAAACGACTGTTGGTTTACGCAAAAGCATAGTGCACAGTGCAAAATGACTGTTGGTTTACGCAAAAGCATAGTGCACAGTGCAAAATGACTGCTGGTTTACGCCAAAGCACAGCGCACAGTGCAAAACGACTGTTGGTTTACGCCAAAGCATAGCGCACAGTGCAAAACGACTGCTGGTTTACGCCAAAGCACAGCGCACAGTGCAAAACGACTGTTGGTTTACGCAAAAGCATAGTGCACAGTGCAAAACGACTGCTGGTTTACGCCAAAGCATAGTGCACAGTGCAAAATGACTGTTGGTTTACGCCAAAGCACAGCGCACAGTGCAAAACGACTGTTGGTTTACTCAAAAGCATAGTGCACAGTGTAAAACGACTGCTGGTTTACGCAAAAGCATAGTGCACAGTGTAAAACGACTGTTGGTTTACGCCAAAGCATAGCGCACAGTGCAAAACGACTGCTGGTTTACGCCAAATCATAGTGCACAGTGCAAAACGACTGTTGGTTTACGCCAAAGCACAGCGCACAGTGCAAAACGACTGCTGGTTTACGCCAAAGCATGGTGCACAGTGCAAAACGACTGTTGGTTTACGCAAAAGCATAGTGCACAGTGCAAAACGACTGCTGGTTTACGCCAAATCATAGTGCACAGTGCAAAACGACTGTTGGTTTACGCCAAAGCACAGCGCACAGTGCAAAACGACTGTTGGTTTACTCAAAAGCATAGTGCACAGTGTAAAACGACTGCTGGTTTACGCAAAAGCATAGTGCACAGTGCAAAACGACTGTTGGTTTACGCAAAAGCATAGTGCACAGTGCAAAACGACTGCTGGTTTACGCAACAGCATAGTGCACAGTGCAAAACGACTGCTGGTTTGCGCCAGAGCATAGTGCACAGTGCAAAATGACTGTTGGTTTACGCCAAAGCACAGCGCACAGTGCAAAACGACTGTTTGTTTACGCCAAAGCACAGCGCACAGTGCAAAACGACTGCTGGTTTACGCCAAAGCATGGTGCACAGTGCAAAACGACTGTTGGTTTACGCAAAAGCATAGTGCACAGTGCAAAACGACTGCTGGTTTACGCCAAATCATAGTGCACAGTGCAAAACGACTGTTGGTTTACGCCAAAGCACAGCGCACAGTGCAAAACGACTGTTGGTTTACTCAAAAGCATAGTGCACAGTGTAAAACGACTGCTGGTTTACGCAAAAGCATAGTGCACAGTGCAAAACAACTGCTGGTTTACGCAACAGCATAGTGCACAGTGCAAAACGACTGCTGGTTTACGCCAGAGCATAGTGCACAGTGCAAAATGACTGTTGGTTTACGCCAAAGCACAGCGCACAGTGCAAAACGACTGTTGGTTTACGCCAAAGCACAGCGCACAGTGCAAAACGACTGCTGGTTTACGCCAAAGCATGGTGCACAGTGCAAAACGACTGTTGGTTTACGCAAAAGCATAGTGCACAGTGCAAAACGACTGCTGGTTTACGCCAAATCATAGTGCACAGTGCAAAACGACTGTTGGTTTACACCAAAGCACAGCGCACAGTGCAAAACGACTGCTGGTTTACGCCAAGGCATGGTGCACAGTGCAAAACGACTGTTGGTTTACGCAAAAGCATAGTGCACAGTGCAAAACGACTGCTGGTTTACGCCAAATCATAGTGCACAGTGCAAAACGACTGTTGGTTTACGCCAAAGCACAGCGCACAGTGCAAAACGACTGTTGGTTTACTCAAAAGCATAATGCACAGTGTAAAACGACTGCTGGTTTACGCAAAAGCATAGTGCACAGTGCAAAACAACTGCTGGTTTACGCAACAGCATAGTGCACAGTGCAAAACGACTGCTGGTTTACGCCAGAGCATAGTGCACAGTGCAAAATGACTGTTGGTTTACGCCAAAGCACAGCGCACAGTGCAAAACGACTGTTGGTTTACGCCAAAGCACAGCGCACAGTGCAAAACAACTGCTGGTTTACGCCAAAGCATAGTGCACAGTGCAAAACGACTGCTGGTTTACGCCAAAGCATGGTGCACAGTGCAAAACGACTGCTGGTTTACGCAAAAGCACAGCGCACAGTGCAAAACGACTGTTGGTTTACGCAAAAGCATAGTGCACAGTGCAAAACGACTGCTGGTTTACGCCAAAGCATAGTGCACAGTGGGCGCCGTGACTCAGTGGTTAGTGCGTTGGACTATGGAGCAAGGGGCTCGAGATCGAGTCCCAGTCGGGGAACACCTAAAAAAGTTTTTCACGGCCCCACCTCTCGCGAGCGTCTGACAAACATCCGAGAGTACAACTGTCCTGAGAAAGCTTCTCAAATAACAAATTGCCCTTCGGACACGGCATTAAACAGTAGGCCCCTTCCATTCGTGTAAAGACTATAACACGCACAACACGAATGGTTGTGAGAAGCTAGGCCCTGGGTCCCATCGACCTGTAGCGCCAAGTATTTATTTTTTTTTTATAGTGCACAGTGCAAAATGACTGTTGGTTTACGCCAAATCATAGTGCACAGTGCAAAACGACTGTTGGTTTACGCAAAAGCACAGCGCACAGTGCAAAACGACTGTTGGTTTACGCAAAAGCGTAGTGCACAGTGCAAAACGACTGCTGGTTTACGCCAAATCATAGTGCACAGTGCAAAACGACTGTTGGTTTACGCCAAAGCACAGCGCACAGTGCAAAACGACTGTTGGTTTACTCAAAAGCATAATGCACAGTGTAAAACGACTGCTGGTTTACGCAAAAGCATAGTGCACAGTGCAAAACAACTGCTGGTTTACGCAACAGCATAGTGCACAGTGCAAAACGACTGCTGGTTTACGCCAGAGCATAGTGCACAGTGCAAAATGACTGTTGGTTTACGCCAAAGCACAGCGCACAGTGCAAAACGACTGCTGGTTTACGCCAAAGCATAGTGCACAGTGCAAAACGACTGCTGGTTTACGCAAAAGCACAGCGCACAGTGCAAAACGACTGTTGGTTTACGCAAAAGCATAGTGCACAGTGCAAAACGACTGCTGGTTTACGCCAAAGCATAGTGCACAGTGCAAAACGACTGCTGGTTTACGCCAAAGCATGGTGCACAGTGCAAAACGACTGCTGGTTTACGCAAAAGCACAGCGCACAGTGCAAAACGACTGTTGGTTTACGCAAAAGCATAGTGCACAGTGCAAAACGACTGCTGGTTTACGCCAAAGCATAGTGCACAGTGCAAAACGACTGCTGGTTTACGCCAAATCATAGTGCACAGTGCAAAACGACTGTTGGTTTACGCCAAAGCACAGCGCACAGTGCAAAACGACTGTTGGTTTACGCCAAAGCATAGTGCACAGTGCAAAACGACTGTTGGTTTACGCAAAAGCACAGCGCACAGTGCAAAACGACTGTTGGTTTACGCAAAAGCATAGTGCACAGTGCAAAACGACTGCTGGTTTACGCCAAAGCATAGTGCACAGTGCAAAATGACTGTTGGTTTACGCAAAAGCATAGTGCACAGTGCAAAACGACTGTTGGTTTACGCAAAAGCATAGTGCACAGTGCAAAACGACTGCTGGTTTACGCAAAAGCATGGTGCACAGTGCAAAACGACTGTTGGTTTACGCAAAAGCATAGTGCACAGTGCAAAACGACTGCTGGTTTACGCCAAATCATAGTGCACAGTGCAAAACGACTGTTGGTTTACGCCAAAGCACAGCGCACAGTGCAAAACGACTGCTGGTTTACGCCAAAGCATGGTGCACAGTGCAAAACGACTGTTGGTTTACGCAAAAGCATAGTGCACAGTGCAAAACGACTGCTGGTTTACGCCAAATCATAGTGCACAGTGCAAAACGACTGTTGGTTTACGCCAAAGCACAGCGCACAGTGCAAAACGACTGTTGGTTTACGCAAAAGCATGGTGCACAGTGCAAAACGACTGTTGGTTTACGCAAAAGCATAGTGCACAGTGCAAAACGACTGTTGGTTTACGCAAAAGCATAGTGCACAGTGCAAAACGACTGCTGGTTTACGCCAAAGCATAGTGCACAGTGCAAAACGACTGCTGGTTTACGCCAAAGCATGGTGCACAGTGCAAAACGACTGTTGGTTTACGCAAAAGCACAGCGCACAGTGCAAAACGACTGTTGGTTTACGCAAAAGCATAGTGCACAGTGCAAAACGACTGCTGGTTTACGCCAAAGCATAGTGCACAGTGCAAAATGACTGTTGGTTTACGCAAAAGCATAGTGCACAGTGCAAAACGACTGTTGGTTTACGCAAAAGCATAGTGCACAGTGCAAAACGACTGCTGGTTTACGCCAAAGCATGGTGCACATTGCAAAACGACTGTTGGTTTACGCAAAAGCATAGTGCACAGTGCAAAACGACTGCTGGTTTACGCCAAAGCATAGTGCACAGTGCAAAACGACTGCTGGTTTACGCCAAAGCATGGTGCACAGTGCAAAACGACTGTTGGTTTACGCAAAAGCACAGCGCACAGTGCAAAACGACTGTTGGTTTACGCAAAAGCATAGTGCACAGTGCAAAACGACTGCTGGTTTACGCCAAAGCATAGTGCACAGTGCAAAATGACTGTTGGTTTACGCAAAAGCATAGTGCACAGTGCAAAACGACTCTTGGTTTACGCAAAAGCATAGTGCACAGTGCAAAACGACTGCTGGTTTACGCCAAAGCATGGTGCACAGTGCAAAACGACTGTTGGTTTACGCAAAAGCATAGTGCACAGGTCAAAACGACTGCTGGTTTACGCCAAAGCATAGTGCACAGTGCAAAACGACTGTTGGTTTACGCCAAAGCACAGCGCACAGTGCAAAACGACTGTTGGTTTACGCCAAAGCATAGTGCACAGTGCAAAACGACTGCTGGTTTACGCCAAAGCATGGTGCACAGTGCAAAACGACTGTTGGTTTACGCAAAAGCATAGTGCACAGTGCAAAACGACTGCTGGTTTACGCCAAAGCATGGTGCACAGTGCAAAACGACTGTTGGTTTACGCAAAAGCATAGTGCACAGTGCAAAACGACTGTTGGTTTACGCCAAAGCACAGCGCACAGTGCAAAACGACTGTTGGTTTACGCCAAAGCATGGTGCACAGTGCAAAACGACTGTTGGTTTACGCAAAAGCATAGTGCACAGTGCAAAACGACTGTTGGTTTACGCAAAAGCATAGTGCACAGTGCAAAACGACTGCTGGTTTACGCCAAAGCATAGTGCACAGTGCAAAACGACTGCTGGTTTACGCCAAAGCATGGTGCACAGTGCAAAACGACTGTTGGTTTACGCAAAAGCATAGTGCACAGTGCAAAACGACTGTTGGTTTACGCAAAAGCATAGTGCACAGTGCAAAACGACTGCTGGTTTACGCCAAAGCATAGTGCACAGTGCAAAACGACTGCTGGTTTACGCCAAAGCATGGTGCACAGTGCAAAACGACTGTTGGTTTACGCAAAAGCATAGTGCACAGTGCAAAACGACTGTTGGTTTACGCCAAAGCACAGCGCACAGTGCAAAACGACTGCTGGTTTACGCCAAAGCATGGAGCACAGTGCAAAACGACTGTTGGTTTACGCCGAAGTACAGCGCACAGTGCAAAACGACTGCTGGTTTACGCCAAAGCACAGCGCACAGTGCAAAACGACTGTTGGTTTACGCCAAATCATAGTGCACAGTGCAAAACGACTGTTGGTTTACGCCAAAGCACAGCGTACAGTGCAAAACGACTGTTGGTTTACGCCAAATCATAGTGCACAGTGCAAAACGACTGTTGTTTTACGCAAAATCATAGTGCACAGTGCAAAACGACTGTTGGTTTACTCAAAAGCATAGTGCACAGTGTAAAACGACTGCTGGTTTACGCCAAAGCACAGCGCACAGTGCAAAACGACTGCTGGTTTACGCCAAAGCATGGTGCACAGTGCAAAACGACTGTTGGTTTACGCAAAAGCATAGTGCACAGTGCAAAACGACTGCTGGTTTACGCCAAATCACAGTGCACAGTGCAAAACGACTGTTGGTTTACGCCAAAGCACAGCGCACAGTGCAAAACGACTGCTGGTTTACGCCAAAGCATGGTGCACAGTGCAAAACGACTGTTGGTTTACGCCAAAGCACAGCGCACAGGGCAAAACGACTGTTGGTTTACGCAAAAGCAAAGTGCACAGTGCAAAACGACTGTTGGTTTACGCCAAAGCACAACGCACAGTGCAAAACGACTGTTGGTTTACGCAAAAGCATAGTGCACAGTGCAAAACGACTGCTGGTTTACGCCAAAGCATGGTGCACAGTGCAAAACGACTGTTGGTTTACGCCGAAGTACAGCGCACAGTGCAAAACGACTGTTGGTTTACGCAAAAGCATAGTGCACAGTGCAAAACGACTGTTGGTTTACGCAAAAGCATAGTGCACAGTGCAAAACGACTGCTGGTTTACGCCAAAGCATAGTGCACAGTGCAAAACGACTGCTGGTTTACGCCAAAGCATGGTGCACAGTGCAAAACGACTGTTGGTTTACGCCGAAGTACAGCGCACAGTGCAAAACGACTGCTGGTTTACGCCAAAGCACAGCGCACAGTGCAAAACGACTGTTGGTTTACGCCAAATCATAGTGCACAGTGCAAAACGACTGTTGGTTTACGCCAAAGCACAGCGTACAGTGCAAAACGACTGTTGGTTTACACCAAATCATAGTGCACAGTGCAAAACGACTGTTGGTTTACGCCAAAGCACAGCGCACAGTGCAAAACGACTGTTGGTTTACTCAAAAGCATAGTGCACAGTGTAAAACGACTGCTGGTTTACGCAAAAGCATAGTGCACAGTGCAAAACGACTGCTGGTTTACGCCAAATCATAGTGCACAGTGCAAAACGACTGTTGGTTTACGCCAAAGCACAGCGCACAGTGCAAAACGACTGTTGGTTTACGCCAAAGCACAGCGCACAGTGCAAAACGACTGCTGGTTTACGCCAAAGCATGGTGCACAGTGCAAAACGACTGCTGGTTTACGCAAAAGCATAGTGCACAGTGCAAAACGACTGCTGGTTTACGCCAAATCATAGTGCACAGTGCAAAACGACTGCTGGTTTACGCCAAATCATAGTGCACAGTGCAAAACGACTGTTGGTTTACGCCAAAGCACAGCGCACAGTGCAAAACGACTGCTGGTTTACGCCAAAGCATGGTGCACAGTGCAAAATGACTGTTGGTTTACGCCAAAGCACAGCGCACAGTGCAAAACGACTGCTGGTTTACGCCAAAGCACAGCGCACAGTGCAAAACGACTGTTGGTTTACGCCAAAGCACAGCGCACAGTGCAAAACGACTGCTGGTTTACGCCAAATCATAGTGCACAGTGCAAAACGACTGTTGGTTTACGCCAAAGCACAGCGTACAGTGCAAAACGATTGTTGGTTTACGCCAAATCATAGTGCACAGTGCAAAACGACTGTTGGTTTACGCCAAAGCACAGCGTACAGTGCAAAACGATTGTTGGTTTACGCCAAATCATAGTGCACAGTGCAAAACGACTGTTGGTTTACGCCAAAGCACAGCGCACAGTGCAAAACGACTGCTGGTTTACGCCAAAGCACAGCGCACAGTGCAAAACGACTGTTGGTTTACGCCAAAGCACAGCGTACAGTGCAAAACGACTGTTGGTTTACGCCAAATCATAGTGCACAGTGCAAAACGACTGTTGGTTTACGCCAAAGCACAGCGCACAGTGCAAAACGACTGTTGGTTTACTCAAAAGCATAGTGCACAGTGTAAAACGACTGCTGGTTTACGCAAAAGCATAGTGCACAGTGCAAAACGACTGCTGGTTTACGCCAAATCATAGTGCACAGTGCAAAACGACTGTTAGTTCACGCCAAAGCACAGCGCACAGTGCAAAACGACTGTTGGTTTACGCCAAAGCACAGCGCACAGTGCAAAACGACTGCTGGTTTACGCCAAATCATAGTGCACAGTGCAAAACGACTGTTGGTTTACGCCAAAGCACAGCGCACAGTGCAAAACGACTGCTGGTTTACGCAAAAGCATAGTGCACAGTGCAAAACGACTGCTGGTTTACGCCAAATCATAGTGCACAGTGCAAAACGACTGTTGGTTTACGCCAAAGCACAGCGCACAGTGCAAAACGACTGTTGGTTTAGTCAAAAGCATAGTGCACAGTGTAAAACGACTGCTGGTTTACGCAAAAGCATAGTGCACAGTGCAAAACGACTGTTGGTTTACGCAAAAGCATAGTGCACAGTGCAAAACGACTGCTGGTTTACGCAACAGCATAGTGCACAGTGCAAAACGACTGCTGGTTTACGCCAGAGCATAGTGCACAGTGCAAAATGACTGTTGGTTTACGCCAAAGCACAGCGCACAGTGCAAAACGACTGTTGGTTTACGCCAAAGCACAGCGCACAGTGCAAAACGACTGCTGGCTTACGCCAAAGCACAGCGCACAGTGCAAAACGACTGTTGGTTTACGCCAAAGCACAGCGCACAGTGCAAAACGACTGCTGATTTACGCCAAATCATAGTGCACAGTGCAAAACGACTGTTGGTTTACGCCAAAGCACAGCGCACAGTGCAAAACGACTGTTGGTTTACTCAAAAGCATAGTGCACAGTGCAAAACGACTGCTGGTTTACGCAAAAGCATAGTGCACAGTGCAAAACGACTGCTGGTTTACGCCAAATCATAGTGCACAGTGCAAAACGACTGTTGGTTTACGCCAAAGCACAGCGCACAGTGCAAAACGACTGTTGGTTTACGCCAAATCATAGTGCACAGTGCAAAACGACTGTTGGTTTACGCCAAAGCACAGCGCACAGTGCAAAACGACTGTTGGTTTACGCAAAAGCATAGTGCACAGTGCAAAACGACTGCTGGTTTAGGCCAAATCATAGTGCACAGTGCAAAACTACTGTTGGTTTACGCCAAAGCACAGCGCACAGTGCAAAACGACTGTTGGTTTACGCCAAAGCACAGCGCACAGTGCAAAACGACTGCTGGTTTACGCCAAATCATAGTGCACAGTGCAAAACGACTGTTGGTTTACGCCAAAGCACAGCGCACAGTGCAAAACGACTGCTGGTTTACGCCAAAGCATGGTGCACAGTGCAAAACGATTGTTGGTTTACGCCAAAGCACAGTGCACAGTGCAAAACGACTGTTGGTTTACTCAAAAGCATAGTGCACAGTGTAAAACGACTGCTGGTTTACTCAAAAGCATAGTGCACAGTGCAAAATGACTTTTGGTTTACGCCAAAGCACAGCGCACAGTGCAAAACGACTGCTGGTTTACGCCAAAGCACAGCGCACAGTGCAAAACGACTGTTGGTTTACGCCAAAGCACAGCGCACAGTGCGAAACGACTGCTGGTTTACGCCAAATCATAGTGCACAGTGCAAAACGACTGTTGGTTTACGCCAAAGCACAGCGCACAGTGCAAAACGACTGCTGGTTTACGCCAAAGCATGGTGCACAGTGCAAAACGACTGTTGGTTTACGCAAAAGCATAGTGCACAGTGCAAAACGACTGCTGGTTTACGCCAAATCATAGTGCACAGTGCAAAACGACTGTTGGTTTACGCCAAAGCACAGCGCACAGTGCAAAACGACTGTTGGTTTACTCAAAAGCATAGTGCACAGTGTAAAACGACTGCTGGTTTACGCAAAAGCATAGTGCACAGTGCAAAACGACTGTTGGTTTACGCAAAAGCATAGTGCACAGTGCAAAACGACTGCTGGTTTACGCAACAGCATAGTGCACAGTGCAAAACGACTGCTGGTTTACGCCAGAGCATAGTGCACAGTGCAAAATGACTGTTGGTTTACGCCAAAGCACAGCGCACAGTGCAAAACGACTGTTGGTTAACGCCAAAGCACAGTGCAAAACGACTGCTGGTTTACGCCAAAGCATGGTGCACAGTGCAAAACGACTGTTGGTTTACGCAAAAGCATAGTGCACAGTGCAAAACGACTGCTGGTTTACGCCAAATCATAGTGCACAGTGCAAAACGACTGTTGGTTTACGCCAAAGCATAGCGCACAGTGCAAAACGACTGTTGGTTTACGCCAAAGCACAGTGCAAAACGACTGCTGGTTTACGCAAAAGCATAGTGCACAGTGCAAAACGACTGCTGGTTTACGCCAAAGCACAGCGCACAGTGCAAAACGACTGCTGGTTTACGCAAAAGCATAGTGCACAGTGCAAAACGACTGCTGGTTTACGCCAAATCATAGTGCACAGTGCAAAACGACTGTTGGTTTACGCCAAAGCACAGCGCACAGTGCAAAACGACTGTTGGTTTAGTCAAAAGCATAGTGCACAGTGTAAAACGACTGCTGGTTTACGCAAAAGCATAGTGCACAGTGCAAAACGACTGTTGGTTTACGCAAAAGCATAGTGCACAGTGCAAAACGACTGCTGGTTTACGCAACAGCATAGTGCACAGTGCAAAACGACTGCTGGTTTACGCCAGAGCATAGTGCACAGTGCAAAATGACTGTTGGTTTACGCCAAAGCACAGCGCACAGTGCAAAACGACTGTTGGTTTACGCCAAAGCACAGCGCACAGTGCAAAACGACTGCTGGCTTACGCCAAAGCACAGCGCACAGTGCAAAACGACTGTTGGTTTACGCCAAAGCACAGCGCACAGTGCAAAACGACTGCTGATTTACGCCAAATCATAGTGCACAGTGCAAAACGACTGTTGGTTTACGCCAAAGCACAGCGCACAGTGCAAAACGACTGTTGGTTTACTCAAAAGCATAGTGCACAGTGCAAAACGACTGCTGGTTTACGCAAAAGCATAGTGCACAGTGCAAAACGACTGCTGGTTTACGCCAAATCATAGTGCACAGTGCAAAACGACTGTTGGTTTACGCCAAAGCACAGCGCACAGTGCAAAACGACTGTTGGTTTACGCCAAATCATAGTGCACAGTGCAAAACGACTGTTGGTTTACGCCAAAGCACAGCGCACAGTGCAAAACGACTGTTGGTTTACGCAAAAGCATAGTGCACAGTGCAAAACGACTGCTGGTTTAGGCCAAATCATAGTGCACAGTGCAAAACTACTGTTGGTTTACGCCAAAGCACAGCGCACAGTGCAAAACGACTGTTGGTTTACGCCAAAGCACAGCGCACAGTGCAAAACGACTGCTGGTTTACGCCAAATCATAGTGCACAGTGCAAAACGACTGTTGGTTTACGCCAAAGCACAGCGCACAGTGCAAAACGACTGCTGGTTTACGCCAAAGCATGGTGCACAGTGCAAAACGATTGTTGGTTTACGCCAAAGCACAGTGCACAGTGCAAAACGACTGTTGGTTTACTCAAAAGCATAGTGCACAGTGTAAAACGACTGCTGGTTTACTCAAAAGCATAGTGCACAGTGCAAAATGACTTTTGGTTTACGCCAAAGCACAGCGCACAGTGCAAAACGACTGCTGGTTTACGCCAAAGCACAGCGCACAGTGCAAAACGACTGTTGGTTTACGCCAAAGCACAGCGCACAGTGCGAAACGACTGCTGGTTTACGCCAAATCATAGTGCACAGTGCAAAACGACTGTTGGTTTACGCCAAAGCACAGCGCACAGTGCAAAACGACTGCTGGTTTACGCCAAAGCATGGTGCACAGTGCAAAACGACTGTTGGTTTACGCAAAAGCATAGTGCACAGTGCAAAACGACTGCTGGTTTACGCCAAATCATAGTGCACAGTGCAAAACGACTGTTGGTTTACGCCAAAGCACAGCGCACAGTGCAAAACGACTGTTGGTTTACTCAAAAGCATAGTGCACAGTGTAAAACGACTGCTGGTTTACGCAAAAGCATAGTGCACAGTGCAAAACGACTGTTGGTTTACGCAAAAGCATAGTGCACAGTGCAAAACGACTGCTGGTTTACGCAACAGCATAGTGCACAGTGCAAAACGACTGCTGGTTTACGCCAGAGCATAGTGCACAGTGCAAAATGACTGTTGGTTTACGCCAAAGCACAGCGCACAGTGCAAAACGACTGTTGGTTAACGCCAAAGCACAGTGCAAAACGACTGCTGGTTTACGCCAAAGCATGGTGCACAGTGCAAAACGACTGTTGGTTTACGCAAAAGCATAGTGCACAGTGCAAAACGACTGCTGGTTTACGCCAAATCATAGTGCACAGTGCAAAACGACTGTTGGTTTACGCCAAAGCATAGCGCACAGTGCAAAACGACTGTTGGTTTACGCCAAAGCACAGTGCAAAACGACTGCTGGTTTACGCAAAAGCATAGTGCACAGTGCAAAACGACTGCTGGTTTACGCCAAAGCATAGTGCACAGTGCAAAACGACTGCTGGTTTACGCCAAAGCATGGTGCACAGTGCAAAACGACTGTTGGTTTACGCAAAAGCATAGTGCACAGTGCAAAACGACTGTTGGTTTACGCAAAAGCACAGCGCACAGTGCAAAACGACTGTTGGTTTACGCAAAAGCATAGTGCACAGTGCAAAACGACTGCTGGTTTACGCCAAAGCATAGTGCACAGTGCAAAATGACTGTTGGTTTACGCAAAAGCATAGTGCACAGTGCAAAACGACTGTTGGTTTACGCAAAAGCACAGCGCACAGTGCAAAACGACTGTTGGTTTACGCCAAAGCACAGTGCAAAACGACTGCTGGTTTACGCCAAAGCATGGTGCACAGTGCAAAACGACTGTTGGTTTACGCAAAAGCATAGTGCACAGTGCAAAACGACTGCTGGTTTACGCCAAATCATAGTGCACAGTGCAAAACGACTGTTGGTTTACGCCAAAGCATAGCGCACAGTGCAAAACGACTGTTGGTTTACGCCAAAGCACAGTGCAAAACGACTGCTGGTTTACGCAAAAGCATAGTGCACAGTGCAAAACGACTGCTGGTTTACGCCAAAGCATAGTGCACAGTGCAAAACGACTGCTGGTTTACGCCAAAGCATGGTGCACAGTGCAAAACGACTGTTGGTTTACGCAAAAGCATAGTGCACAGTGCAAAACGACTGTTGGTTTACGCAAAAGCACAGCGCACAGTGCAAAACGACTGTTGGTTTACGCAAAAGCATAGTGCACAGTGCAAAACGACTGCTGGTTTACGCCAAAGCATAGTGCACAGTGCAAAATGACTGTTGGTTTACGCAAAAGCATAGTGCACAGTGCAAAACGACTGTTGGTTTACGCAAAAGCACAGCGCACAGTGCAAAACGACTGTTGGTTTACGCAAAAGCATAGTGCACAGTGCAAAACGACTGCTGGTTTACGCCAAAGCATGGTGCACAGTGCAAAACGACTGCTGGTTTACGCAAAAGCATGGTGCACAGTGCAAAACGACTGCTGGTTTACGCCAAAGCATAGTGCACAGTGCAAAACGACTGCTGGTTTACGCCAAAGCATAGTGCACAGTGCAAAACGACTGCTGGTTTACGCCAAATCATAGTGCACAGTGCAAAACGACTGTTGGTTTACGCCAAAGCACAGCGCAGAGTGCAAAACGACTGTTGGTTTACGCAAAAGCATAGTGCACAGTGCAAAACGACTGCTGGTTTACGCCAAAGCATGGTGCACAGTGCAAAACGACTGTTGGTTTACGCAAAAGCATAGTGCACAGTGAAAAACGACTGTTGGTTTACGCCAAAGCACAGCGCACAGTGCAAAACGACTGCTGGTTTACGCCAAAGCATGGTGCACAGTGCAAAACGACTGTTGGTTTACGCCAAAGCACAGCGCACAGGGCAAAACGACTGTTGGTTTACGCAAAAGCATAGTGCACAGTGCAAAACGACTGCTGGTTTACGCCAGAGCATAGTGCACAGTGCAAAACGACTGTTGGTTTACGCCAAAGCACAGCGCACAGTGCAAAACGACTGTTGGATTACGCAAAAGCATAGTGCACAGTGCAAAACGACTGCTGGTTTACGCCAAATCATAGTGCACAGTGCAAAACGACTGTTGGTTTACGCCAAAGCACAGCGCACAGTGCAAAACGACTGTTGGTTTACGCAAAAGCATAGTGCACAGTGCAAAACGACTGTTGGTTTACGCAAAAGCATAGTGCACAGTGCAAAACGACTGCTGGTTTACGCCAAAGCATAGTGCACAGTGCAAAACGACTGCTGGTTTACGCCAAAGCACAGCGCACAGTGCAAAACGACTGCTGGTTTACGCCAGAGCATAGTGCACAGTGCAAAACGACTGTTGGTTTACGCCAGAGCACAGCGCACAGTGCAAAACGACTGCTGGTTTACGCAAAAGCATAGTGCACAGTGCAAAACGACTCTTGGTTTACGCAAAAGCATAGTGCACAGTGCAAAACGACTGCTGGTTTACGCCAAAGCATAGTGCACAGTGCAAAATTACTGCTGGTTTACGCCAAAGCATAGTGCACAGTGCAAAACGACTGTTGGTTTACGCAAAAGCATAGTGCACAGTGCAAAACGACTGCTGGTTTACGCAAAAGCATAGTGCACAGTGCAAAACGACTGCTGGTTTACGCCAGAGCATAGTGCACAGTGCAAAATGACTGTTGGCTTACGCCAAAGCACAGCGCACAGTGCAAAACGACTGCTGGTTTACGCCAAAGCACAGCGCACAGTGCAAAACGACTGCTGGTTTACGCCAGAGCATAGTCCACAGTGCAAAACGACTGTTGGTTTACGCCAGAGCACAGCGCACAGTGCAAAACGACTGTTGGATTACGCAAAAGCATAGTGCACAGTGCAAAACGACTGCTGGTTTACGCCAAATCATAGTGCACAGTGCAAAACGACTGTTGGTTTACGCAAAAGCATAGTGCACAGTGCAAAACGACTGTTGGTTTACGCAAAAGCATAGTGCACAGTGCAAAACGACTGCTGGTTTACGCCAAAGCATAGTGCACAGTGCAAAATTACTGCTGGTTTACGCCAAAGCATAGTGCACAGTGCAAAACGACTGTTGGTTTACGCAAAAGCATAGTGCACAGTGCAAAACGACTGCTGGTTTACGCAAAAGCATAGTGCACAGTGCAAAACGACTGCTGGTTTACGCCAGAGCATAGTGCACAGTGCAAAATTACTGTTGGCTTACGCCAAAGCACAGCGCACAGTGCAAAACGACTGCTGGTTTACGCCAAAGCATAGTGCACAGTGCAAAACGACTGCTGGTTTACGCCAAATCACAGTGCACAGTGCAAAACGACTGCTGGTTTACGCCAAAGCACAGCGCACAGTGCAAAATGACTGTTGGTTTACGCCAAAGCATAGTGCACAGTGCAAAACGACTGCTGGTTTACGCAAAAGCATAGTGCACAGTGCAAAACGACTGCTGGTTTACGCCAAAGCATGGTGCACAGTGCAAAACGACTGTTGGTTTACGCCAAAGCACAGCGCACAGGGCAAAACGACTGTTGGTTTACGCAAAAGCATAGTGCACAGTGCAAAACGACTGTTGGTTTACGCCAAAGCACAGCGCACAGTGCAAAACGACTGCTGGTTTACGCCAAAGCATGGTGCACAGTGCAAAACGACTGTTGGTTTACGCCAAAGCACAGCGCACAGGGCAAAACGACTGTTGGTTTACGCAAAAGCATAGTGCACAGTGCAAAACGACTGCTGGTTTACGCCAGAGCATAGTGCACAGTGCAAAACGACTGTTGGTTTACGCCAAAGCACAGCGCACAGTGCAAAACGACTGTTGGTTTACGCAAAAGCATAGTGAACAGTGCAAAACGACTGCTGGTTTACGCCAAATCATAGTGCACAGTGCAAAACGACTGTTGGTTTACGCCAAAGCACAGCGCACAGTGCAAAACGACTGTTGGTTTACGCAAAAGCATAGTGCACAGTGCAAAACGACTGCTGGTTTACGCCAGAGCATAGTGCACAGTGCAAAACGACTGTTGGTTTACGCAAAAGCACAGCGCACAGTGCAAAACGACTGTTGGTTTACGCAAAAGCATAGTGCACAGTGCAAAACGACTGCTGGTTTACGCCAAAGCATAGTGCACAGTGCAAAATGACTGTTGGTTTACGCAAAAGCATAGTGCACAGTGCAAAACGACTGTTGGTTTACGCAAAAGCACAGCGCACAGTGCAAAACGACTGTTGGTTTACGCAAAAGCATAGTGCACAGTGCAAAACGACTGCTGGTTTACGCCAAAGCATGGTGCACAGTGCAAAACGACTGCTGGTTTACGCAAAAGCATGGTGCACAGTGCAAAACGACTGCTGGTTTACGCCAAAGCATAGTGCACAGTGCAAAACGACTGCTGGTTTACGCCAAAGCATAGTGCACAGTGCAAAACGACTGCTGGTTTACGCCAAATCATAGTGCACAGTGCAAAACGACTGTTGGTTTACGCCAAAGCACAGCGCAGAGTGCAAAACGACTGTTGGTTTACGCAAAAGCATAGTGCACAGTGCAAAACGACTGCTGGTTTACGCCAAAGCATGGTGCACAGTGCAAAACGACTGTTGGTTTACGCAAAAGCATAGTGCACAGTGAAAAACGACTGTTGGTTTACGCCAAAGCACAGCGCACAGTGCAAAACGACTGCTGGTTTACGCCAAAGCATGGTGCACAGTGCAAAACGACTGTTGGTTTACGCCAAAGCACAGCGCACAGGGCAAAACGACTGTTGGTTTACGCAAAAGCATAGTGCACAGTGCAAAACGACTGCTGGTTTACGCCAGAGCATAGTGCACAGTGCAAAACGACTGTTGGTTTACGCCAAAGCACAGCGCACAGTGCAAAACGACTGTTGGATTACGCAAAAGCATAGTGCACAGTGCAAAACGACTGCTGGTTTACGCCAAATCATAGTGCACAGTGCAAAACGACTGTTGGTTTACGCCAAAGCACAGCGCACAGTGCAAAACGACTGTTGGTTTACGCAAAAGCATAGTGCACAGTGCAAAACGACTGTTGGTTTACGCAAAAGCATAGTGCACAGTGCAAAACGACTGCTGGTTTACGCCAAAGCATAGTGCACAGTGCAAAACGACTGCTGGTTTACGCCAAAGCACAGCGCACAGTGCAAAACGACTGCTGGTTTACGCCAGAGCATAGTGCACAGTGCAAAACGACTGTTGGTTTACGCCAGAGCACAGCGCACAGTGCAAAACGACTGCTGGTTTACGCAAAAGCATAGTGCACAGTGCAAAACGACTCTTGGTTTACGCAAAAGCATAGTGCACAGTGCAAAACGACTGCTGGTTTACGCCAAAGCATAGTGCACAGTGCAAAATTACTGCTGGTTTACGCCAAAGCATAGTGCACAGTGCAAAACGACTGTTGGTTTACGCAAAAGCATAGTGCACAGTGCAAAACGACTGCTGGTTTACGCAAAAGCATAGTGCACAGTGCAAAACGACTGCTGGTTTACGCCAGAGCATAGTGCACAGTGCAAAATGACTGTTGGCTTACGCCAAAGCACAGCGCACAGTGCAAAACGACTGCTGGTTTACGCCAAAGCACAGCGCACAGTGCAAAACGACTGCTGGTTTACGCCAGAGCATAGTCCACAGTGCAAAACGACTGTTGGTTTACGCCAGAGCACAGCGCACAGTGCAAAACGACTGTTGGATTACGCAAAAGCATAGTGCACAGTGCAAAACGACTGCTGGTTTACGCCAAATCATAGTGCACAGTGCAAAACGACTGTTGGTTTACGCAAAAGCATAGTGCACAGTGCAAAACGACTGTTGGTTTACGCAAAAGCATAGTGCACAGTGCAAAACGACTGCTGGTTTACGCCAAAGCATAGTGCACAGTGCAAAATTACTGCTGGTTTACGCCAAAGCATAGTGCACAGTGCAAAACGACTGTTGGTTTACGCAAAAGCATAGTGCACAGTGCAAAACGACTGCTGGTTTACGCAAAAGCATAGTGCACAGTGCAAAACGACTGCTGGTTTACGCCAGAGCATAGTGCACAGTGCAAAATTACTGTTGGCTTACGCCAAAGCACAGCGCACAGTGCAAAACGACTGCTGGTTTACGCCAAAGCATAGTGCACAGTGCAAAACGACTGCTGGTTTACGCCAAATCACAGTGCACAGTGCAAAACGACTGCTGGTTTACGCCAAAGCACAGCGCACAGTGCAAAATGACTGTTGGTTTACGCCAAAGCATAGTGCACAGTGCAAAACGACTGCTGGTTTACGCAAAAGCATAGTGCACAGTGCAAAACGACTGCTGGTTTACGCCAAAGCATGGTGCACAGTGCAAAACGACTGTTGGTTTACGCCAAAGCACAGCGCACAGGGCAAAACGACTGTTGGTTTACGCAAAAGCATAGTGCACAGTGCAAAACGACTGTTGGTTTACGCCAAAGCACAGCGCACAGTGCAAAACGACTGCTGGTTTACGCCAAAGCATGGTGCACAGTGCAAAACGACTGTTGGTTTACGCCAAAGCACAGCGCACAGGGCAAAACGACTGTTGGTTTACGCAAAAGCATAGTGCACAGTGCAAAACGACTGCTGGTTTACGCCAGAGCATAGTGCACAGTGCAAAACGACTGTTGGTTTACGCCAAAGCACAGCGCACAGTGCAAAACGACTGTTGGTTTACGCAAAAGCATAGTGAACAGTGCAAAACGACTGCTGGTTTACGCCAAATCATAGTGCACAGTGCAAAACGACTGTTGGTTTACGCCAAAGCACAGCGCACAGTGCAAAACGACTGTTGGTTTACGCAAAAGCATAGTGCACAGTGCAAAACGACTGTTGGTTTACGCAAAAGCATAGTGCACAGTGCAAAACGACTGCTGGTTTACGCCAAAGCATAGTGCACAGTGCAAAACGACTGCTGGTTTACGCCAAAGCACAGCGCACAGTGCAAAACGACTGCTGGTTTACGCAAAAGCATAGTGCACAGTGCAAAACGACTGCTGGTTTACGCCAGAGCATAGTGCACAGTGCAAAACGACTGTTGGTTTACGCCAGAGCACAGCGCACAGTGCAAAACGACTGCTGGTTTACGCAAAAGCATAGTGCACAGTGCAAAACGACTCTTGGTTTACGCAAAAGCATAGTGCACAGTGCAAAACGACTGCTGGTTTACGCCAAAGCATAGTGCACAGTGCAAAATGACTGCTGGTTTACGCCAGAGCATAGTGCACAGTGCAAAACGACTGTTGGTTTACGCCAAAGCACAGCGCACAGTGCAAAACGACTGTTGGTTTACGCCAAAGCACAGCGCACAGTGCAAAACGACTGCTGGTTTACGCCAAAGCATAGTGCACAGTGCAAAACGACTGCTGGTTTACGCCAAATCACAGTGCACAGTGCAAAACGACTGTTGGTTTACGCCAAAGCACAGCGCACAGTGCAAAATGACTGTTGGTTTACGCAAAAGCATAGTGCACAGTGCAAAACGACTGCTGGTTTACGCCAAATCATAGTGCACAGTGCAAAACGACTGTTGGTTTACGCCAAAGCACAGCGCACAGTGCAAAACGACTGTTGGTTTACGCAAAAGCATAGTGCACAGTGCAAAACGACTGATGGTTTACGCAAAAGCATAGTGCACAGTGCAAAACGACTGCTGGTTTACGCCAAAGCATAGTGCACAGTGCAAAACGACTGCTGGTTTACGCCAAAGCATGGTGCACAGTGCAAAACGACTGTTGGTTTACGCAAAAGCATAGTGCACAGTGCAAAACGACTGTTGGTTTACGCCAAAGCACAGCGCACAGTGCAAAACGACTGCTGGTTTACGCCAAAGCATGGTGCACAGTGCAAAACGACTGTTGGTTTACGCAAAAGCATAGTGCACAGTGCAAAACGACTGCTGGTTTACGCCAGAGCATAGTGTACAGTGCAAAACGACTGTTGGTTTACGCCAAAGCACAGCGCACAGTGCAAAACGACTGCTGGTTTACGCAAAAGCATAGTGCACAGTGCAAAACGACTGCTGGTTTACGCCAAAGCATAGTGCACAGTGCAAAACGACTGTTGGTTTACGCCAAAGCACAGCGCACAGTGCAAAACGACTGCCGGTTTACGCCAAAGCATGGTGCACAGTGCAAAACGACTGTTGGTTTACGCCAAAGCACAGCGCACAGGGCAAAACGACTGTTGGTTTACGCAAAAGCATAGTGCACAGTGCAAAACGACTGCTGGTTTACGCCAGAGCATAGTGCACAGTGCAAAACGAATGTTGGTTTACGCCAAAGCACAGCGCACAGTGCAAAACGACTGCTGGTTTACGCAAAAGCATAGTGCACAGTGCAAAACGACTCTTGGTTTACGCAAAAGCATAGTGCACAGTGCAAAACGACTGCTGGTTTACTCCGAAGCATAGTGCACAGTGCAAAATGACTGCTGGTTTACGCCAAAGCATAGTGCACAGTGCAAAACGACTGCTGGTTTACGCAAAAGCATAGTGCACAATGCAAAACGACTGTTGGTTTACGCAAAAGCTTAGTGCGCAGTGCAAAACGACTGTTGGTTTACGCAAAAGCATAGTGCACAGTGCAAAACGACTGCTGGTTTACGCCAAAGCATGGTGCACAGTGCAAAACGACTGCTGGTTTACGCCAAAGCACAGCGCACAGTGCAAAACGACTGCTGGTTTACGCCAAAGCATAGTGCACAGTGCAAAATGACTGCTGGTTTACGCCAGAGCATAGTGCACAGTGCAAAACGACTGTTGGTTTACGCAAAAGCATAGTGCACAGTGCAAAACGACTGCTGGTTTACGCAAAAGCATAGTGCACAGTGCAAAACGACTCTTGGTTTACGCAAAAGCATAGTGCACAGTGCAAAACGACTGCTGGTTTACGCCAAAGCATAGTGCACAGTGCAAAATGACTGCTGGTTTACGCCAGAGCATAGTGCACAGTGCAAAACGACTGTTGGTTTACGCCAAAGCACAGCGCACAGTGCAAAACGACTGCTGGTTTACGCCAAAGCATGGTGCACAGTGCAAAACGACTGTTGGTTTACGCAAAAGCATAGTGCACAGTGCAAAACGACTGCTGGTTTACGCCAGAGCATAGTGTACAGTGCAAAACGACTGTTGGTTTACGCCAAAGCACAGCGCACAGTGCAAAACGACTGCTGGTTTACGCAAAAGCATAGTGCACAGTGCAAAACGACTGCTGGTTTACGCCAAAGCATAGTGCACAGTGCAAAACGACTGTTGGTTTACGCCAAAGCACAGCGCACAGTGCAAAACGACTGCCGGTTTACGCCAAAGCATGGTGCACAGTGCAAAACGACTGTTGGTTTACGCCAAAGCACAGCGCACAGGGCAAAACGACTGTTGGTTTACGCAAAAGCATAGTGCACAGTGCAAAACGACTGCTGGTTTACGCCAGAGCATAGTGCACAGTGCAAAACGAATGTTGGTTTACGCCAAAGCACAGCGCACAGTGCAAAACGACTGCTGGTTTACGCAAAAGCATAGTGCACAGTGCAAAACGACTCTTGGTTTACGCAAAAGCGTAGTGCACAGTGCAAAACGACTGCTGGTTTACTCTGAAGCATAGTGCACAGTGCAAAATGACTGCTGGTTTACGCCAAAGCATAGTGCACAGTGCAAAACGACTGCTGGTTTACGCAAAAGCATAGTGCACAATGCAAAACGACTGTTGGTTTACGCAAAAGCTTAGTGCGCAGTGCAAAACGACTGTTGGTTTACGCAAAAGCATAGTGCACAGTGCAAAACGACTGCTGGTTTACGCCAAAGCATGGTGCACAGTGCAAAACGACTGCTGGTTTACGCCAAAGCATGGTGCTTAGTGCAAAACGACTGTTGGTTTACGCAAAAGCATAGTGCACAGTGCAAAACGACTGCTGGTTTACGCCAAAGCATAGTGCACAGTGCAAAATGACTGTTGGTTTACGCAAAAGCATAGTGCACAGTGCAAAACGACTGCTGGTTTACGCCAAAGCATAGTGCACAGTGCAAAACGACTGCTGGTTTACGCCAAATCATAGTGCACAGTGCAAAACGACTGTTGGTTTACGCCAAAGCACAGCGCACAGTGCAAAACGACTGTTGGTTTACTCAAAAGCATAGTGCACAGTGTAAAACGACTGCTGGTTTACGCAAAAGCATAGTGCACAGTGCAAAACGACTGTTGGTTTACGCAAAAGCATAGTGCACAGTGCAAAACGACTGCTGGTTTACGCAACAGCATAGTGCACAGTGCAAAACGACTGCTGGTTTACGCCAGAGCATAGTGCACAGTGCAAAATGACTGTTGGTTTACGCCAAAGCACAGCGCACAGTGCAAAACGACTGTTGGTTTACGCCAAAGCACAGTGCAAAACGACTGCTGGTTTACGCCAAAGCATGGTGCACAGTGCAAAACGACTGTTGGTTTACGCAAAAGCATAGTGCACAGTGCAAAACGACTGCTGGTTTACGCCAAATCATAGTGCACAGTGCAAAACGACTGTTGGTTTACGCCAAAGCACAGCGCACAGTGCAAAACGACTGTTGGTTTACGCAAAAGCATAGTGCACAGTGCAAAGCGACTGTTGGTTTACGCAAAAGCATAGTGCACAGTGCAAAACGACTGCTGGTTTACGCCAAAGCATAGTGCACAGTGCAAAACGACTGCTGGTTTACGCCAAAGCATGGTGCACAGTGCAAAACGACTGTTGGTTTACGCAAAAGCATAGTGCACAGTGCAAAACGACTGCTGGTTTACGCCAAAGCATAGTGCACAGTGCAAAACGACTGTTGGTTTACGCAAAAGCACAGCGCACAGTGCAAAACGACTGTTGGTTTACGCAAAAGCATAGTGCACAGTGCAAAACGACTGCTGGTTTACGCCAAAGCATAGTGCACAGTGCAAAATGACTGTTGGTTTACGCAAAAGCATAGTGCACAGTGCAAAACGACTGTTGGTTTACGCAAAAGCATAGTGCACAGTGCAAAACGACTGCTGGTTTACGCCAAAGCATGGTGCACAGTGCAAAACGACTGCTGGTTTACGCAAAAGCATGGTGCACAGTGCAAAACGACTGCTGGTTTACGCCAAAGCATAGTGCACAGTGCAAAACGACTGCTGGTTTACGCCAAAGCATAGTGCACAGTGCAAAACGACTGCTGGTTTACGACAAATCATAGTGCACAGTGCAAAACGACTGTTGGTTTACGCCAAAGCACAGCGCAGAGTGCAAAACGACTGTTGGTTTACGCAAAAGCATAGTGCACAGTGCAAAACGACTGCTGGTTTACGCCAAAGCATGGTGCACAGTGCAAAACGACTGTTGGTTTACGCAAAAGCATAGTGCACAGTGCAAAACGACTGTTGGTTTACGCCAAAGCACAGCGCACAGTGCAAAACGACTGCTGGTTTACGCCAAAGCATGGTGCACAGTGCAAAACGACTGTTGGTTTACGCCAAAGCACAGCGCACAGGGCAAAACGACTGTTGGTTTACGCAAAAGCATAGTGCACAGTGCAAAACGACTGCTGGTTTACGCCAAATCATAGTGCACAGTGCAAAACGACTGTTGGTTCACGCCAAAGCACAGCGCACAGTGCAAAACGACTGTTGGTTTACGCCAGAGCATAGTGCACAGTGCAAAACGAGTGTTGGTTTACGCCAAAGCACAGCGCACAGTGCAAAACGACTGTTGGTTTACGCAAAAGCATAGTGCACAGTGCAAAACGACTGCTGGTTTACGCCAAATCATAGTGCACAGTGCAAAACGACTGTTGGTTCACGCCAAAGCACAGCGCACAGTGCAAAACGACTGTTGGTTTACGCAAAAGCATAGTGCACAGTGCAAAACGACTGTTGGTTTACGCAAAAGCATAGTGCACAGTGCAAAACGACTGCTGGTTTACGCCAAAGCATAGTGCACAGTGCAAAACGACTGCTGGTTTACGCCAAAGCACAGCGCACAGTGCAAAACGACTGCTGGTTTACGCAAAAGCATAGTGCACAGTGCAAAACGACTGCTGGTTTACGCCAGAGCATAGTGCACAGTGCAAAACGACTGTTGGTTTACGCCAGAGCACAGCGCACAGTGCAAAACGACTGCTGGTTTACGCAAAAGCATAGTGCACAGTGCAAAACGACTCTTGGTTTACGCAAAAGCATAGTGCACAGTGCAAAACGACTGCTGGTTTACGCCAAAGCATAGTGCACAGTGCAAAATGACTGCTGGTTTACGCCAAAGCATAGTGCACAGTGCAAAACGACTGTTGGTTTACGCAAAAGCATAGTGCACAGCGCAAAACGACTGCTGGTTTACGCAAAAGCATAGTGCACAGTGCAAAACGACTGCTGGTTTACGCCAGAGCATAGTGCACAGTGCAAAACGACTGTTGGTTTACGCCAAAGCACAGCGCACAGTGCAAAACGACTGCTGGTTTACGCCAAAGCATAGTGCACAGTGCAAAACGACTGCTGGTTTACGCCAAATCACAGTGCACAGTGCAAAACGACTGTTGGTTTACGCCAAAGCACAGCGCACAGTGCAAAATGACTGTTGGTTTACGCCAAAGCATAGTGCACAGTGCAAAACGACTGCTGGTTTACGCAAAAGCATAGTGCACAGTGCAAAACGACTGCTGGTTTACGCCAAAGCATGGTGCACAGTGCAAAACGACTGTTGGTTTACGCCAAAGCACAGCGCACAGGGCAAAACGACTGTTGGTTTACGCAAAAGCATAGTGCACAGTGCAAAACGACTGTTGGTTTACGCCAAAGCACAGCGCACAGTGCAAAACGACTGCTGGTTTACGCCAAAGCATGGTGCACAGTGCAAAACGACTGCTGGTTTACGCCAGAGCATAGTGCACAGTGCAAAACGACTGTTGGTTTACGCCAAAGCACAGCGCACAGTGCAAAACGACTGTTGGTTTACGCAAAAGCATAGTGCACAGTGCAAAACGACTGCTGGTTTACGCCAAATCATAGTGCACAGTGCAAAACGACTGTTGGTTTACGCCAAAGCACAGCGCACAGTGCAAAACGACTGTTGGTTTACGCAAAAGCATAGTGCACAGTGCAAAACGACTGTTGGTTTACGCAAAAGCATAGTGCACAGTGCAAAACGACTGCTGGTTTACGCCAAAGCATAGTGCACAGTGCAAAACGACTGCTGGTTTACGCGAAAGCATAGTGCACAGTGCAAAACGACTGCTGGTTTACGCCAAAGCATGGTGCACAGTGCAAAACGACTGTTGGTTTACGCAAAAGCATAGTGCACAGTGCAAAACGACTGCTGGTTTACGCCAAAGCATAGTGCACAGTGCAAAACGACTGCTGGTTTACGCCAAAGCATAGTGCACAGTGCAAAACGACTGCTGGTTTACGCCAAATCATAGTGCACAGTGCAAAACGACTGTTGGTTTACGCCAAAGCACAGCGCACAGTGCAAAACGACTGCTGGTTTACGCCAAAGCATAGTGCACAGTGCAAAACGACTGCTGGTTTACGCAAAAGCATGGTGCACATTGCAAAACGACTGTTGGTGTACGCCAAAGCATAGTGCACAGTGCAAAACGACTGCTGGTTTACGCCAAAGCATAGTGCACAGTGCAAAACGACTGCTGGTTTACGCCAAATCATAATGCACAGTGCAAAACGACTGTTGGTTTACGCCAAAGCACAGCGCACAGTGCAAAACGACTGTTGGTTTACGCCAAAGCATAGTGCACAGTGCAAAACGACTGCTGGTTTACGCAAAAGCATGGTGCACAGTGCAAAACGACTGTTGGTTTACGCGAAAGCACAGCGCACAGTGCAAAACGACTGTTGGTTTACGCAAAAGCATAGTGCACAGTGCAAAACGACTGCTGGTTTACGCCAGAGCATAGTGCACAGTTCAAAACGACTGTTGGTTTACGCCAAAGCACAGCGCACAGTGCAAAACGACTGTTGGTTTACGCCAAAGCATGGTGCACAGTGCAAAACGACTGCTGGTTTACGCCAAAGCATGGTGCACAGTGCAAAACGACTGCTGGTTTACGCCAAAGCATAGTGCACAGTGCAAAACGACTGTTGGTTTACGCCAAAGCACAGCGCACAGTGCAAAACGACTGCTGGTTTACGCAACAGCATAGTGCACAGTGCAAAACGACTGCTGGTTTACGCAAAAGCATGGTGCACAGTGCAAAACGACTGTTGGTTTACGCGAAAGCACAGCGCACAGTGCAAAACGACTGTTGGTTTACGCAAAAGCATAGTGCACAGTGCAAAACGACTGCTGGTTTACGCCAGAGCATAGTGCACAGTGCAAAACGACTGTTGGTTTACGCGAAAGCACAGCGCACAGTGCAAAACGACTGTTGGTTTACGCAAAAGCATAGTGCACAGTGCAAAACGACTCTTGGTTTACGCAAAAGCATAGTGCACAGTGCAAAACGACTGCTGGTTAACGCCAAAGCATAGTGCACAGTGCAAAACGACTGCTGGTTTACGCCAAAGCATGGTGCACAGTGCAAAACGACTGTTGGTTTACGCAAAAGCATAGTGCACAGTGCAAAACGACTGCTGGTTTACGCCAAATCATAGTGCACAGTGCAAAACGACTGTTGGTTTACGCCAAAGCACAGCGCACAGTGCAAAACGACTGCTGGTTTACGCAACAGCATAGTGCACAGTGCAAAACGACTGCTGGTTTACGCCAGAGCATAGTGCACAGTGCCAAAAGGACTGTTGGTTTACGCCAAAGTACAGCGCACAGTGCAAAACGACTGCTGTTTACGCCAAAGCACAGCGCACAGTGCAAAATGACTGCTGGTTTACGCCAAAGCACAGCGCACAGTGCAAAACGACTGTTGGTTTACGCCAAAGCATAGCGCACAGTGCAAAACGACTGCTGGTTTACGCCAAAGCACAGCGCACAGTGCAAAACGACTGTTGGTTTACGCAAAAGCATAGTGCACAGTGCAAAATGACTGTTGGTTTACGCAAAAGCATAGTGCACAGTGCAAAATGACTGCTGGTTTACGCCAAAGCACAGCGCACAGTGCAAAACGACTGTTGGTTTACGCCAAAGCATAGCGCACAGTGCAAAACGACTGCTGGTTTACGCCAAAGCACAGCGCACAGTGCAAAACGACTGTTGGTTTACGCAAAAGCATAGTGCACAGTGCAAAACGACTGCTGGTTTACGCCAAAGCATAGTGCACAGTGCAAAATGACTGTTGGTTTACGCCAAAGCACAGCGCACAGTGCAAAACGACTGTTGGTTTACTCAAAAGCATAGTGCACAGTGTAAAACGACTGCTGGTTTACGCAAAAGCATAGTGCACAGTGTAAAACGACTGTTGGTTTACGCCAAAGCATAGCGCACAGTGCAAAACGACTGCTGGTTTACGCCAAATCATAGTGCACAGTGCAAAACGACTGTTGGTTTACGCCAAAGCATAGTGCACAGTGCAAAACGACTGCTGGTTTACGCCAAATCATAGTGCACAGTGCAAAACGACTGTTGGTTTACGCCAAAGCACAGCGCACAGTGCAAAACGACTGTTGGTTTACTCAAAAGCATAGTGCACAGTGCAAAACGACTGCTGGTTTACGCAAAATCATAGTGCACAGTGCAAAACGACTGCTGGTTTACGCCAAATCATAGTGCACAGTGCAAAATGACTGCTGGTTTACGCAAAAGCATAGTGCACAGTGCAAAATGACTGCTGGTTTACGCCAAAGCACAGCGCACAGTGCAAAACGACTGTTGGTTTACGCCAAAGCATAGCGCACAGTGCAAAACGACTGCTGGTTTACGCCAAAGCACAGCGCACAGTGCAAAACGACTGTTGGTTTACGCAAAAGCATAGTGCACAGTGCAAAATGACTGTTGGTTTACGCAAAAGCATAGTGCACAGTGCAAAATGACTGCTGGTATACGCCAAAGCACAGCGCACAGTGCAAAACGACTGTTGGTTTACGCCAAAGCATAGCGCACAGTGCAAAACGACTGCTGGTTTACGCCAAAGCACAGCGCACAGTGCAAAACGACTGTTGGTTTACGCAAAAGCATAGTGCACAGTGCAAAACGACTGCTGGTTTACGCCAAAGCATAGTGCACAGAGCAAAATGACTGTTGGTTTACGCCAAAGCACAGCGCACAGTGCAAAACGACTGTTGGTTTACTCAAAAGCATAGTGCACAGTGTAAAACGACTGCTGGTTTACGCAAAAGCATAGTGCACAGTGTAAAACGACTGTTGGTTTACGCCAAAGCATAGCGCACAGTGCAAAACGACTGCTGGTTTACGCCAAATCATAGTGCACAGTGCAAAACGACTGCTGGTTTACGCCAAATCATAGTGCACAGTGCAAAACGACTGTTGGTTTACGCCAAAGCACAGCGCACAGTGCAAAACGACTGCTGGTTTACGCAACAGCATAGTGCACAGTGCAAAACGACTGCTGGTTTACGCCAGAGCATAGTGCACAGTGCCAAAAGGACTGTTGGTTTACGCAAAAGCATAGCGCACAGTGCAAAACGACTGCTGGTTTACGCCAAAGCACAGCGCACAGTGCAAAATGACTGCTGGTTTACGCCAAAGCACAGCGCACAGTGCAAAACGACTGTTGGTTTACGCCAAAGCATAGCGCACAGTGCAAAACGACTGCTGGTTTACGCCAAAGCACAGCGCACAGTGCAAAACGACTGTTGGTTTACGCAAAAGCATAGTGCACAGTGCAAAATGACTGTTGGTTTACGCAAAAGCATAGTGCACAGTGCAAAATGACTGCTGGTTTACGCCAAAGCACAGCGCACAGTGCAAAACGACTGTTGGTTTACGCCAAAGCATAGCGCACAGTGCAAAACGACTGCTGGTTTACGCCAAAGCACAGCGCACAGTGCAAAACGACTGTTGGTTTACGCAAAAGCATAGTGCACAGTGCAAAACGACTGCTGGTTTACGCCAAAGCATAGTGCACAGTGCAAAATGACTGTTGGTTTACGCCAAAGCACAGCGCACAGTGCAAAACGACTGTTGGTTTACTCAAAAGCATAGTGCACAGTGTAAAACGACTGCTGGTTTACGCAAAAGCATAGTGCACAGTGTAAAACGACTGTTGGTTTACGCCAAAGCATAGCGCACAGTGCAAAACGACTGTTGGTTTACGCAAAAGCATAGTGCACAGTGCAAAACGACTGCTGGTTTACGCCAAATCATAGTGCACAGTGCAAAACGACTGTTGGTTTACGCCAAAGCACAGCGCACAGTGCAAAACGACTGTTGGTTTACTCAAAAGCATAGTGCACAGTGTAAAACGACTGCTGGTTTACGCAAAAGCATAGTGCACAGTGCAAAATGACTGCTGGTTTACGCAAAAGCATAGTGCACATTGCAAAATGACTGCTGGTTTACGCCAAAGCACAGCGCACAGTGCAAAACGACTGTTGGTTTACGCAAAAGCATAGTGCACAGTGCAAAATGACTGCTGGTTTACGCCAAATCATAGTGCACAGTGCAAAACGACTGTTGGTTTACGCCAAAGCATAGTGCACAGTGTAAAACGACTGCTGGTTTACGCAAAATCATAGTGCACAGTGCAAAACGACTGCTGGTTTACGCCAAATCATAGTGCACAGTGCAAAATGACTGCTGGTTTACGCAAAAGCATAGTGCACAGTGTAAAACGACTGCTGGTTTACGCAAAAGCATAGTGCACAGTGCAAAACGACTGCTGGTTTACGCAAAATCATAGTGCACAGTGCAAAATGACTGCTGGTTTACGCAAAAGCATAGTGCACAGTGCAAAATGACTGCTGGTTTACGCCAAATCATAGTGCACAGTGCAAAACGACTGTTGGTTTACGCCAAAGCACAGCGCACAGTGCAAAACGACTGTTGGTTTACTCAAAAGCATAGTGCACAGTGCAAAACGACTGCTGGTTTACGCAAAATCATAGTGCACAGTGCAAAACGACTGCTGGTTTACGCCAAATCATAGTGCACAGTGCAAAATGACTGCTGGTTTACGCAAAAGCATAGTGCACAGTGCAAAATGACTGCTGGTTTACGCCAAAGCACAGCGCACAGTGCAAAACGACTGTTGGTTTACGCCAAAGCATAGCGCACAGTGCAAAACGACTGCTGGTTTACGCCAAAGCACAGCGCACAGTGCAAAACGACTGTTGGTTTACGCAAAAGCATAGTGCACAGTGCAAAATGACTGTTGGTTTACGCAAAAGCATAGTGCACAGTGCAAAATGACTGCTGGTATACGCCAAAGCACAGCGCACAGTGCAAAACGACTGTTGGTTTACGCCAAAGCATAGCGCACAGTGCAAAACGACTGCTGGTTTACGCCAAAGCACAGCGCACAGTGCAAAACGACTGTTGGTTTACGCAAAAGCATAGTGCACAGTGCAAAACGACTGAAGGTTTACGCCAAAGCATAGTGCACAGTGCAAAATGACTGTTGGTTTACGCCAAAGCACAGCGCACAGTGCAAAACGACTGTTGGTTTACTCAAAAGCATAGTGCACAGTGTAAAACGACTGCTGGTTTACGCAAAAGCATAGTGCACAGTGTAAAACGACTGTTGGTTTACGCCAAAGCATAGCGCACAGTGCAAAACGACTGCTGGTTTACGCCAAATCATAGTGCACAGTGCAAAACGACTGTTGGTTTACGCCAAAGCACAGCGCACAGTGCAAAACGACTGCTGGTTTACGCCAAAGCATGGTGCACAGTGCAAAACGACTGTTGGTTTACGCAAAAGCATAGTGCACAGTGCAAAACGACTGCTGGTTTACGCCAAATCATAGTGCACAGTGCAAAACGACTGTTGGTTTACGCAAAAGCATAGCGCACAGTGCAAAACGACTGCTGGTTTACGCCAAAGCACAGCGCACAGTGCAAAACGACTGTTGGTTTACGCAAAAGCATAGTGCACAGTGTAAAACGACTGCTGGTTTACGCAAAAGCATAGTGCACAGTGCAAAACGACTGTTGGTTTACGCAAAAGCATAGTGCACAGTGCAAAACGACTGCTGGTTTACGCAACAGCATAGTGCACAGTGCAAAACGACTGCTGGTTTACGCCAGAGCATAGTGCACTGTGCAAAATGACTGTTGGTTTACGCCAAAGCACAGCACACAGTGCAAAACGACTGTTTGTTTACGCCAAAGCACAGCGCACAGTGCAAAACGACTGCTGGTTTACGCCAAAGCATGGTGCACAGTGCAAAACGACTGTTGCTTTACGCAAAAGCATAGTGCACAGTGCAAAACGACTGCTGGTTTACGCCAAATCATAGTGCACAGTGCAAAACGACTGTTGGTTTACGCCAAAGCACAGCGCACAGTGCAAAACGACTGTTGGTTTACTCAAAAGCATAGTGCACAGTGTAAAACAACTGCTGGTTTACGCAACAGCATAGTGCACAGTGCAAAACGACTGCTGGTTTACGCCAGAGCATAGTGCACAGTGCAAAATGACTGTTGGTTTACGCCAAAGCACAGCGCACAGTGCAAAACGACTGCTGGTTTACGCCAAAGCATGGTGCACAGTGCAAAACGACTGAAGGTTTACGCCAAAGCATAGTGCACAGTGCAAAATGACTGTTGGTGTACGCCAAAGCACAGCGCACAGTGCAAAACGACTGTTGGTTTACTCAAAAGCATAGTGCACAGTGTAAAACGACTGCTGGTTTACGCAAAAGCATAGTGCACAGTGCAAAACGACTGCTGGTTTACGCCAAATCATAGTGCACAGTGCAAAATGACTGCTGGTTTACGCAAAAGCATAGTGCACAGTGCAAAATGACTGCTGGTTTACGCCAAAGCACAGCGCACAGTGCAAAACGACTGTTGGTTTACGCCAAAGCATAGCGCACAGTGCAAAACGACTGCTGGTTTACGCCAAAGCACAGCGCACAGTGCAAAACGACTGTTGGTTTACGCAAAAGCATAGTGCACAGTGCAAAATGACTGTTGGTTTACGCAAAAGCATAGTGCACAGTGCAAAATGACTGCTGGTATACGCCAAAGCACAGCGCACAGTGCAAAACGACTGTTGGTTTACGCCAAAGCATAGCGCACAGTGCAAAACGACTGCTGGTTTACGCCAAAGCACAGCGCACAGTGCAAAACGACTGTTGGTTTACGCAAAAGCATAGTGCACAGTGCAAAACGACTGAAGGTTTACGCCAAAGCATAGTGCACAGTGCAAAATGACTGTTGGTTTACGCCAAAGCACAGCGCACAGTGCAAAACGACTGTTGGTTTACTCAAAAGCATAGTGCACAGTGCAAAACGACTGCTGGTTTACGCCAAAGCATGGTGCACAGTGCAAAACGACTGTTGGTTTACGCAAAAGCATAGTGCACAGTGCAAAACGACTGCTGGTTTACGCCAAATCATAGTGCACAGTGCAAAACGACTGTTGGTTTACGCAAAAGCATAGCGCACAGTGCAAAACGACTGCTGGTTTACGCCAAAGCACAGCGCACAGTGCAAAACGACTGTTGGTTTACGCAAAAGCATAGTGCACAGTGTAAAACGACTGCTGGTTTACGCAAAAGCATAGTGCACAGTGCAAAACGACTGTTGGTTTACGCAAAAGCATAGTGCACAGTGCAAAACGACTGCTGGTTTACGCAACAGCATAGTGCACAGTGCAAAACGACTGCTGGTTTACGCCAGAGCATAGTGCACTGTGCAAAATGACTGTTGGTTTACGCCAAAGCACAGCACACAGTGCAAAACGACTGTTTGTTTACGCCAAAGCACAGCGCACAGTGCAAAACGACTGCTGGTTTACGCCAAAGCATGGTGCACAGTGCAAAACGACTGTTGCTTTACGCAAAAGCATAGTGCACAGTGCAAAACGACTGCTGGTTTACGCCAAATCATAGTGCACAGTGCAAAACGACTGTTGGTTTACGCCAAAGCACAGCGCACAGTGCAAAACGACTGTTGGTTTACTCAAAAGCATAGTGCACAGTGTAAAACAACTGCTGGTTTACGCAACAGCATAGTGCACAGTGCAAAACGACTGCTGGTTTACGTCAGAGCATAGTGCACAATGCAAAATGACTGTTGGTTTACGCCAAAGCACAGCGCACAGTGCAAAACGACTGCTGGTTTACGCCAAAGCATGGTGCACAGTGCAAAACGACTGTTGGTTTACGCAAAAGCATAGTGCACAGTGCAAAACGACTGCTGGTTTACGCCAAATCATAGTGCACAGTGCAAAACGACTGTTGGTTTACGCCAAAGCACAGCGCACAGTGCAAAACGACTGTTGGTTTACGCAAAAGCATAGTGCACAGTGCAAAACAACTGCTGGTTTACGCAACAGCATAGTGCACAGTGCAAAACGACTGCTGGTTTACGCCAGAGCATAGTGCACAGTGCAAAATGACTGTTGGTTTACGAAAAAGCACAGCGCACAGTGCAAAACGACTGTTGGTTTACGCCAAAGCACAGCGCACAGTGCAAAACGACTGCTGGTTTACGCCAAAGCATGGTGCACAGTGCAAAACGACTGTTGGTTTACGCAAAAGCATAGTGCACAGTGCAAAACGACTGCTGGTTTACGCCAAATCATAGTGCACAGTGCAAAACGACTGTTGGTTTACACCAAAGCACAGCACACAGTGCAAAACGACTGTTGGTTTACGCAAAAGCATAGTGCACAGTGCAAAACGACTGCTGGTTTACGCCAAATCATAGTGCACAGTGCAAAACGACTGTTGGTTTACACCAAAGCACAGCGCACAGTGCAAAACGACTGCTGGTTTACGCCAAAGCATGGTGCACAGTGCAAAACGACTGCTGGTTTACGCCAAAGCACAGCGCACAGTGCAAAACGACTGTTGGTTTACGCAAAAGCATAGTGCACAGTGCAAAACGACTGCTGGTTTACGCGAAAGCATAGTGCACAGTGCAAAACGACTGGTGGTTTACGCCAAAGCATGGTGCACAGTGCAAAACGACTGTTGGTTTACGCAAAAGCATAGTGCACAGTGCAAAACGACTGCTGGTTTACGCCAAAGCATAGTGCACAGTGCAAAACGACTGCTGGTTTACGCCAAAGCATAGTGCACAGTGCAAAACGACTGCTGGTTTACGCCAAATCATAATGCACAGTGCAAAACGACTGTTGGTTTACGCCAAAGCACAGCGCACAGTGCAAAACGACTGCTGGTTTACGCCAAAGCATAGTGCACAGTGCAAAACGACTGCTGGTTTACGCAAAAGCATGGTGCACAGTGCAAAACGACTGTTGGTGTACGCCAAAGCATAGTGCACAGTGCAAAACGACTGCTGGTTTACGCAAAAGCATGGTGCACAGTGCAAAACGACTGTTGGTTTACGCAAAAGCATAGTGCACAGTGCAAAACGACTGCTGGTTTACGCCAAAGCATGGTGCACAGTGCAAAACGACTGTTGGTTTACGCAACAGCATAGTGCACAGTGCAAAACGACTGCTGGTTTACGCCAAAGCATAGTGCACAGTGCAAAACGACTGCTGGTTTACGCCAAAGCATAGTGCACAGTGCAAAACGACTGCTGGTTTACGCCATATCATAGTGCACAGTGCAAAACGACTGTTGGTTTACGTCAAAGCACAGCGCACAGTGGAAAACGACTGTTGGTTTACGCCAAAGCATAGTGCACAGTGCAAAACGACTGCTGGTTTACGCAAAAGCATGGTGCAGAGTGCAAAACGACTGTTGGTTTACGCCAAAGCATAGTGCACAGTGCAAAACGACTGCTGGTTTACGCAAAAGCATGGTGCACAGTGCAAAACGACTGTTGGTTTACGCAAAAGCATAGTGCACAGTGCAAAACGACTGCTGGTTTACGCCAAATCATAGTGCACAGTGCAAAACGACTGTTGGTTTACGCCAAAGCACAGCGCACAGTGCAAAACGACTGTTGGTTTACGCAAAAGCATAGTGCACAGTGCCAAACGACTGTTGGTTTACGCAAAAGCATAGTGCACAGTGCAAAACGACTGCTGGTTTACGCCAAAGCATAGTGCACAGTGCAAAACGACTGCTGGTTTACGCCAAAGCATGGTGCACAGTGCAAAACGACTGTTGGTTTACGCCAAAGCACAGCGCACAGTGCAAAACGACTCTTGGTTTACGCAAAAGCATAGTGCACAGTGCAAAACGACTGCTGGTTTACGCCAAAGCATAGTGCACAGTGCAAAACGACTGTTGGTTTACGCCAAAGCACAGCGCACAGTGCAAAACGACTGCTGGTTTACGCCAAAGCATGGTGCACAGTGCAAAACGACTGTTGGTTTACGCCAAAGCACAGCGCACAGTGCAAGACGACTCTTGGTTTACGCAAAAGCATAGTGCACAGTGCAAAACGACTGCTGGTTTACGCCAAAGCATAGTGCACAGTGCAAAACGACTGTTGGTTTACGCCAAAGCACAGCGCACAGTGCAAAACGACTGCTGGTTTACGCCAAAGCATGGTGCACAGTGCAAAACGACTGCTGGTTTACGCCAAAGCATAGTGCACAGTGCAAAACGACTGTTGGTTTACGCCAAAGCACAGCGCACAGTGCAAAACGACTCTTGGTTTACGCAAAAGCATAGTGCACAGTGCAAAACGACTGCTGGTTTACGCCAAAGCATGGTGCACAGTGCAAAACGACTGTTGGTTTACGCCAAAGCACAGCGCATGCTGCAAAACGACTCTTGGTTTACACCAAAGCACAGCGCACAGTGCAAAACGACTGCTGGTTTACGCCAAAGCATGGTGCACAGTGCAAAACGACTGCTGGTTTACGCCAAAGCACAGCGCACAGTGCAAAACGACTGTTGGTTTACGCAAAAGCATAGTGCACAGTGCAAAATGACTGTTGGTTTACGCAAAAGCATAGTGCACAGTGCAAAATGACTGCTGGTTTACGCCAAAGCACAGCGCACAGTGCAAAACGACTGTTGGTTTACGCCAAAGCATAGCGCACAGTGCAAAACGACTGCTGGTTTACGCGAAAGCATAGTGCACAGTGCAAAACGACTGCTGGTTTACGCCAAAGCATTATGCACAGTGCAAAACGACTGTTGGTTTACGCAAAAGCATAGTGCACAGTGCAAAACGACTGCTGATTTACGCCAAAGCATAGTGCACAGTGCAAAACGACTGCTGGTTTACGCCAAAGCATAGTGCACAGTGCAAAACGACTGCTGGTTTACGCCAAATCATAGTGCACAGTGCAAAACGACTGTTGGTTTACGCCAAAGCACAGCGCACAGTGCAAAACGACTGCTGGTTTACGCCAAAGCATAGTGCACAGTGCAAAACGACTGCTGGTTTACGCAAAAGCATGGTGCACAGTGCAAAACGACTGTTGGTGTACGCCAAAGTATAGTGCACAGTGCAAAACGACTGCTGGTTTACGCAAAAGCATGGTGCACAGTGCAAAACGACTGTTGGTTTACGCAAAAGCATAGTGCACAGTGCAAAACGACTGCTGGTTTACGCCAAAGCATGGTGCACAGTGCAAAACGACTGTTGGTTAACGCAACAGCATAGTGCACAGTGCAAAACGACTGCTGGTTTACGCCAAAGCATAGTGCACAGTGCAAAACGACTGCTGGTTTACGCCAAAGCATAGTGCACAGTGCAAAACGACTGCTGGTTTACGCCAAATCATAGTGCACAGTGCAAAACGACTGTTGGTTTACGTCAAAGCACAGCACACAGTGCAAAACGACTGTTGGTTTACGCCAAAGCATAGTGCACAGTGCAACACGACTGCTGGTTTACGCAAAAGCATGGTGCACAGTGCAAAACGACTGTTGGTTTACGCCAAAGCATAGTGCACAGTGCAAAACGACTGCTGGTTTACGCAAAAGCATGGTGCACAGTGCAAAACGACTGTTGGTTTACGCAAAAGCATAGTGCACAGTGCAAAACGACTGCTGGTTTACGCCAAATCATAGTGCACAATGCAAAACGACTGTTGGTTTACGCCAAAGCACAGCGCACAGTGCAAAACGACTGTTGGTTTACGCAAAAGCATAGTGCACAGTGCCAAACGACTGTTGGTTTACGCAAAAGCATAGTGCACAGTGCAAAACGACTGCTGGTTTACGCCAAAGCATAGTGCACAGTGCAAAACGACTGCTGGTTTACGCCAAAGCATGGTGCACAGTGCAAAACGACTGTTGGTTTACGCCAAAGCACAGCGCACAGTGCAAAACGACTCTTGGTTTACGCAAAAGCATAGCGCACAGTGCAAAACGACTGCTGGTTTACGCCAAAGCATAGTGCACAGTGCAAAACGACTGTTGGTTTACGCCAAAGCACAGCGCACAGTGCAAAACGACTGCTGGTTTACGCCAAAGCATGGTGCACAGTGCAAAACGACTGTTGGTTTACGCCAAAGCACAGCGCACAGTGCAAGACGACTCTTGGTTTACGCAAAAGCATAGTGCACAGTGCAAAACGACTGCTGGTTTACGCCAAAGCATAGTGCACAGTGCAAAACGACTGTTGGTTTACGCCAAAGCACAGCGCACAGTGCAAAACGACTGCTGGTTTACGCCAAAGCATGGTGCACAGTGCAAAACGACTGCTGGTTTACGCCAAAGCATAGTGCACAGTGCAAAACGACTGCTGGTTTACGCCAAAGCATGGTGCACAGTGCAAAACGACTGTTGGTTTACGCCAAAGCACAGCGCACAGTGCAAAACGACTCTTGGTTTACGCAAAAGCATAGTGCACAGTGCAAAACGACTGCTGGTTTACGCAAAAGCATAGTGCACAGTGCAAAACGACTGTTGGTTTACGCCAAAGCACAGCGCACAGTGCAAAACGACTGCTGGTTTACGCCAAAGCATGGTGCACAGTGCAAAACGACTGTTGGTTTACGCCAAAGCACAGCGCACAGTGCAAAACGACTGTTGGTTAACGCAAAAGCATAGTGCACAGTGCAAAACGACTCTTGGTTTACGCCAAAGCATGGTGCACAGTGCAAAACGACTGCTGGTTTACGCCAAAGCATGGTGCACAGTGCAAAACGACTGCTGGTTTACGCCAAAGCATAGCGCACAGTGCAAAACGACTGTTGGTTTACGCAAAAGCATAGTGCACAGTGCAAAACGACTCTTGGTTTACGCAAAAGCATAGTGCACAGTGCAAAACGACTGCTGGTTTACGTCAAAGCATGGTGCACAGTGCAAAACGACTGTTGGTTTACGCAAAAGGATAGTGCACAGTGCAAAACGACTGCTGGTTTACGCCAAATCATAGTGCAGAGTGCAAAACGACTGTTGGTTTACGACAAAGCACAGCGCACAGTGCAAAACGACTGCTGGTTTACGCCAAAGCATGGTGCACAGTGCAAAACGACTGTTGGTTTACGCAAAAGCATAGTGCACAGTGCAAAACGACTGCTGGTTTACGCCAGAGCATAGTGCACAGTGCAAAATGACTGTTGGTTTACGCCAAAGCACAGCGCACAGTGCAAAACGACTGCTGGTTTACGCCAAAGCATGGTGCACAGTGCAAAACGACTGTTGGCTTACGCAAAAGCATAGTGCACAGAGCAAAACGACTGCTGGTTTACGCCAAATCATAGTGCACAGTGCAAAACGACTGCTGGTTTACGCAAAAGCATGGTGCACAGTGCAAAACGACTGTTGGTTTACGCCAAAGCACAGCGCACAGTGCAAAACGACTGTTGGTTTACGCAAAAGCATAGTGCACAGTGCAAAACGACTGCTGGTTTACGCCAAATCATAGTGCACAGTGCAAAGCGACTGTTGGTTTATGCCAAAGCACAGCGCACAGTGCAAAACGACTGCTGGTTTACGTCAAAGCATAGTGCACAGTGCAAAACGACTGCTGGTTTACGCCAAAGCATAGTGCACAGTGCAAAACGACTGTTGGTTTACGCCAAAGCACAGCGCACAGTGCAAAACGACTGCTGGTTTACGCCAAAGCATGGTGCACAGTGCAAAACGACTGTTGGTTTACGCCAAAGCACAGCGCACAGTGCAAGACGACTCTTGGTTTACGCAAAAGCATAGTGCTCAGTGCAAAACGACTGCTGGTTTACGCCAAAGCATAGTGCACAGTGCAAAACGACTGTTGGTTTACGCCAAAGCACAGCGCACAGTGCAAAACGACTGCTGGTTTACGCCAAAGCATGGTGCACAGTGCAAAACGACTGCTGGTTTACGCCAGAGCATAGTGCACAGTGCAAAATGACTGTTGGTTTACGCCAAAGCACAGCGCACAGTGCAAAACGACTGCTGGTTTACGCCAAAGCATGGTGCACAGTGCAAAACGACTGTTGGCTTACGCAAAAGCATAGTGCACAGTGCAAAACGACTGCTGGTTTACTCAAAAGCATAGTGCACAGTGTAAAACGACTGCTGGTTTACGCAAAAGCATGGTGCACAGTGCAAAACGACTGTTGGTTTACGCAAAAGCATAGTGCACAGTGCAAAACGACTGCTGGTTTACGCCAAAGCATAGTGCACAGTGCAAAACGACTGCTGGTTTACGTCAAAGCATGGTGCACAGTGCAAAACGACTGTTGGTTTACGCAAAAGCATAGTGCACAGTGCAAAACGACTGCTGGTTTACGCCAAATCATAGTGCACAGTGCAAAACGACTGTTGGTTTACGACAAAGCACAGCGCACAGTGCAAAACGACTGCTGGTTTACGCCAAAGCATGGTGCACAGTGCAAAACGACTGTTGGTTTACGCAAAAGCATAGTGCACAGTGCAAAACGACTGGTGGTTTACGCAAAAGCACAGTGCACAGTGCAAAACGACTGTTGGTTTACGCAAAAGCATAGTGCACAGTGCAAAACGACTGCTGGTTTACGCCAAAGCATAGTGCACAGTGCAAAACGACTGCTGGTTTACGCCAAATCATAGTGCACAGTGCAAAACGACTGTTGGTTTACGCCAAAGCACAGCGCACAGTGCAAAACGACTGTTGGTTTACGCAAAAGCATAGTGCACAGTGGCAAACGACTGTTGGTTTACGCAAAAGCATAGTGCACAGTGCAAAACGACTGCTGGTTTACGCCAAATCATAGTGCACAGTGCAAAACGACTGTTGGTTTACGCCAAAGCACAGCGCACAGTGCAAAACGACTGTTGGTTTACGCAAAAGCATAGTGCACAGTGCCAAACGACTGTTGGTTTACGCAAAAGCATAGTGCACAGTGCAAAACGACTGCTGGTTTACGCCAAAGCATAGTGCACAGTGCAAAACGACTGCTGGTTTACGCCAAAGCATGGTGCACAGTGCAAAACGACTGTTGGTTTACGCCAAAGCACAGCGCACAGTGCAAAACGACTCTTGGTTTACGCAAAAGCATAGTGCACAGTGCAAAACGACTGCTGGTTTACGCCAAAGCATAGTGCACAGTGCAAAACGACTGTTGGTTTACGCCAAAGCACAGCGCACAGTGCAAAACGACTGCTGGTTTACGCCAGAGCATAGTGCACAGTGCAAAACGACTGCTGGTTTACGCCAAAGCATGGTGCACAGTGCAAAACGACTGTTGGTTTACGCCAAAGCATAGTGCACAGTGCAAAACGACTGCTGGTTTACGCCAAAGCACAGCGCACAGTGCAAAACGACTGCTGGTTTACGCCAGAGCATAGTGCACAGTGCAAAACGACTGCTGGTTTACGCCAAAGCATAGTGCACAGTGCAAAACGACTGTTGGTTTACGCCAAAGCACAGCGCACAGTGCAAAACGACTGCTGGTTTACGCCAAAGCATAGTGCACAGTGCAAAACGACTGCTGGTTTACGCCAAAGCATGGTGCACAGTGCAAAACGACTGTTGGTTTACGCCAAAGCACAGCGCACAGTGCAAAACGACTCTTGGTTTACGCAAAAGCATAGTGCACAGTGCAAAACGACTGCTGGTTTACGCCAAAGCATAGTGCACAGTGCAAAACGACTGCTGGTTTACGCCAAAGCATGGTGCACAGTGCAAAACGACTGTTGGTTTACGCCAAAGCATAGTGCACAGTGCAAAACGACTGCTGGTTTACGCCAAAGCACAGCGCACAGTGCAAAACGACTGCTGGTTTACGCCAGAGCATAGTGCACAGTGCAAAACGACTGTTGGTTTACGCCAGAGCACAGCGCACAGTGCAAAACGACTGCTGGTTTACGCAAAAGCATAGTGCACAGTGCAAAACGACTCTTGGTTTACGCAAAAGCATAGTGCACAGTGCAAAACGACTGCTGGTTTACGCCAAAGCATAGTGCACAGTGCAAAATTACTGCTGGTTTACGCCAAAGCATAGTGCACAGTGCAAAACGACTGTTGGTTTACGCAAAAGCATAGTGCACAGTGCAAAACGACTGCTGGTTTACGCAAAAGCATAGTGCACAGTGCAAAACGACTGTTGGTTTACGCAAAAGCATAGTGCACAGTGCAAAACGACTGCTGGTTTACGCCAAAGCATAGTGCACAGTGCAAAACGACTGCTGGTTTACGCCAAAGCACAGCGCACAGTGCAAAACGACTGCTGGTTTACGCCAGAGCACAGCGCACAGTGCAAAACGACTGCTGGTTTACGCAAAAGCATAGTGCACAGTGCAAAACGACTCTTGGTTTACGCAAAAGCATAGTGCACAGTGCAAAACGACTGCTGGTTTACGCCAAAGCATAGTGCACAGTGCAAAATTACTGCTGGTTTACGCCAAAGCATAGTGCACAGTGCAAAACGACTGTTGGTTTACGCAAAAGCATAGTGCACAGTGCAAAACGACTGCTGGTTTACGCAAAAGCATAGTGCACAGTGCAAAACGACTGCTGGTTTACGCCAGAGCATAGTGCACAGTGCAAAATTACTGTTGGCTTACGCCAAAGCACAGCGCACAGTGCAAAACGACTGCTGGTTTACGCCAAAGCATAGTGCACAGTGCAAAACGACTGCTGGTTTACGCCAAATCACAGTGCACAGTGCAAAACGACTGCTGGTTTACGCCAAAGCACAGCGCACAGTGCAAAATGACTGTTGGTTTACGCCAAAGCATAGTGCATAGTGCAAAACGACTGCTGGTTTACGCAAAAGCATAGTGCACAGTGCAAAACGACTGCTGGTTTACGCCAAAGCATGGTGCACAGTGCAAAACGACTGTTGGTTTACGCCAAAGCACAGCGCACAGGGCAAAACGACTGTTGGTTTACGCAAAAGCATAGTGCACAGTGCAAAACGACTGTTGGTTTACGCCAAAGCACAGCGCACAGTGCAAAACGACTGCTGGTTTACGCCAAAGCATGGTGCACAGTGCAAAACGACTGTTGGTTTACGCCAAAGCACAGCGCACAGGGCAAAACGACTGTTGGTTTACGCAAAAGCATAGTGCACAGTGCAAAACGACTGCTGGTTTACGCCAGAGCATAGTGCACAGTGCAAAACGACTGTTGGTTTACGCCAAAGCACAGCGCACAGTGCAAAACGACTGTTGGTTTACGCAAAAGCATAGTGCACAGTGCAAAACGACTGCTGGTTTACGCCAAATCATAGTGCACAGTGCAAAACGACTGTTGGTTTACGCCAAAGCACAGCGCACAGTGCAAAACGACTGTTGGTTTACGCAAAAGCATAGTGCACAGTGCAAAACGACTGTTGGTTTACGCAAAAGCATAGTGCACAGTGCAAAACGACTGCTGGTTTACGCCAAAGCATAGTGCACAGTGCAAAACGACTGCTGGTTTACGCCAAAGCACAGCGCACAGTGCAAAACGACTGCTGGTTTACGCAAAAGCATAGTGCACAGTGCAAAACGACTGCTGGTTTACGCCAGAGCATAGTGCACAGTGCAAAACGACTGTTGGTTTACGCCAGAGCACAGCGCACAGTGCAAAACGACTGCTGGTTTACGCAAAAGCATAGTGCACAGTGCAAAACGACTCTTGGTTTACGCAAAAGCATAGTGCACAGTGCAAAACGACTGCTGGTTTACGCCAGAGCATAGTGCACAGTGCAAAACGACTGTTGGTTTACGCCAAAGCACAGCGCACAGTGCAAAACGACTGTTGGTTTACGCCAAAGCACAGCGCACAGTGCAAAACGACTGCTGGTTTACGCCAAAGCATAGTGCACAGTGCAAAACGACTGCTGGTTTACGCCAAATCACAGTGCACAGTGCAAAACGACTGTTGGTTTACGCCAAAGCACAGCGCACAGTGCAAAATGACTGTTGGTTTACGCAAAAGCATAGTGCACAGTGCAAAACGACTGCTGGTTTACGCCAAATCATAGTGCACAGTGCAAAACGACTGTTGGTTTACGCCAAAGCACAGCGCACAGTGCAAAACGACTGTTGGTTTACGCAAAAGCATAGTGCACAGTGCAAAACGACTGATGGTTTACGCAAAAGCATAGTGCACAGTGCAAAACGACTGCTGGTTTACGCCAAAGCATAGTGCACAGTGCAAAACGACTGCTGGTTTACGCCAAAGCATGGTGCACAGTGCAAAACGACTGTTGGTTTACGCAAAAGCATAGTGCACAGTGCAAAACGACTGTTGGTTTACGCCAAAGCACAGCGCACAGTGCAAAACGACTGCTGGTTTACGCAAAAGCATAGTGCACAGTGCAAAACGACTGCTGGTTTACGCCAAAGCATAGTGCACAGTGCAAAACGACTGTTGGTTTACGCCAAAGCACAGCGCACAGTGCAAAACGACTGCCGGTTTACGCCAAAGCATGGTGCACAGTGCAAAACGACTGTTGGTTTACGCCAAAGCACAGCGCACAGGGCAAAACGACTGTTGGTTTACGCAAAAGCATAGTGCACAGTGCAAAACGACTGCTGGTTTACGCCAGAGCATAGTGCACAGTGCAAAACGAATGTTGGTTTACGCCAAAGCACAGCGCACAGTGCAAAACGACTGCTGGTTTACGCAAAAGCATAGTGCACAGTGCAAAACGACTCTTGGTTTACGCCAAAGCATAGTGCACAGTGCAAAACGACTGCTGGTTTACGCCAAATCACAGTGCACAGTGCAAAACGACTGTTGGTTTACGCCAAAGCACAGCGCACAGTGCAAAATGACTGTTGGTTTACGCAAAAGCATAGTGCACAGTGCAAAACGACTGCTGGTTTACGCCAAAGCATAGTGCACAGTGCAAAACGACTGCTGGTTTACGCCAAAGCATGGTGCACAGTGCAAAACGACTGTTGGTTTACGCAAAAGCATAGTGCACAGTGCAAAACGACTGCTGGTTTACGCCAAAGCACAGCGCACAGTGCAAAACGACTGCTGGTTTACGCCAAAGCATGGTGCACAGTGCAAAACGACTGTTGGTTTACGCAAAAGCATAGTGCACAGTGCAAAACGACTGCTGGTTTACGCCAGAGCATAGTGTACAGTGCAAAACGACTGTTGGTTTACGCCAAAGCACAGCGCACAGTGCAAAACGACTGCTGGTTTACGCAAAAGCATAGTGCACAGTGCAAAACGACTGCTGGTTTACGCCAAAGCATAGTGCACAGTGCAAAACGACTGTTGGTTTACGCCAAAGCACAGCGCACAGTGCAAAACGACTGCCGGTTTACGCCAAAGCATGGTGCACAGTGCAAAACGACTGTTGGTTTACGCCAAAGCACAGCGCACAGGGCAAAACGACTGTTGGTTTACGCAAAAGCATAGTGCACAGTGCAAAACGACTGCTGGTTTACGCCAGAGCATAGTGCACAGTGCAAAACGAATGTTGGTTTACGCCAAAGCACAGCGCACAGTGCAAAACGACTGCTGGTTTACGCAAAAGCATAGTGCACAGTGCAAAACGACTCTTGGTTTACGCAAAAGCATAGTGCACAGTGCAAAACGACTGCTGGTTTACTCCGAAGCATAGTGCACAGTGCAAAATGACTGCTGGTTTACGCCAAAGCATAGTGCACAGTGCAAAACGACTGCTGGTTTACGCAAAAGCATAGTGCACAATGCAAAACGACTGTTGGTTTACGCAAAAGCTTAGTGCGCAGTGCAAAACGACTGTTGGTTTACGCAAAAGCATAGTGCACAGTGCAAAACGACTGCTGGTTTACGCCAAAGCATGGTGCACAGTGCAAAACGACTGCTGGTTTACGCCAAAGCACAGCGCACAGTGCAAAACGACTGCTGGTTTACGCCAAAGCATAGTGCACAGTGCAAAATGACTGCTGGTTTACGCCAGAGCATAGTGCACAGTGCAAAACGACTGTTGGTTTACGCAAAAGCATAGTGCACAGTGCAAAACGACTGCTGGCTTACGCAAAAGCATAGTGCACAGTGCAAAACGACTCTTGGTTTACGCAAAAGCATAGTGCACAGTGCAAAACGACTGCTGGTTTACGCCAAAGCATAGTGCACAGTGCAAAATGACTGCTGGTTTACGCCAGAGCATAGTGCACAGTGCAAAACGACTGTTGGTTTACGCCAAAGCACAGCGCACAGTGCAAAACGACTGCTGGTTTACGCCAAAGCATGGTGCACAGTGCAAAACGACTGTTGGTTTACGCAAAAGCATAGTGCACAGTGCAAAACGACTGCTGGTTTACGCCAGAGCATAGTGTACAGTGCAAAACGACTGTTGGTTTACGCCAAAGCACAGCGCACAGTGCAAAACGACTGCTGGTTTACGCAAAAGCATAGTGCACAGTGCAAAACGACTGCTGGTTTACGCCAAAGCATAGTGCACAGTGCAAAACGACTGTTGGTTTACGCCAAAGCACAGCGCACAGTGCAAAACGACTGCCGGTTTACGCCAAAGCATGGTGCACAGTGCAAAACGACTGTTGGTTTACGCCAAAGCACAGCGCACAGGGCAAAACGACTGTTGGTTTACGCAAAAGCATAGTGCACAGTGCAAAACGACTGCTGGTTTACGCCAGAGCATAGTGCACAGTGCAAAACGAATGTTGGTTTACGCCAAAGCACAGCGCACAGTGCAAAACGACTGCTGGTTTACGCAAAAGCATAGTGCACAGTGCAAAACGACTCTTGGTTTACGCAAAAGCGTAGTGCACAGTGCAAAACGACTGCTGGTTTACTCCGAAGCATAGTGCACAGTGCAAAATGACTGCTGGTTTACGCCAAAGCATAGTGCACAGTGCAAAACGACTGCTGGTTTACGCAAAAGCATAGTGCACAATGCAAAACGACTGTTGGTTTACGCAAAAGCTTAGTGCGCAGTGCAAAACGACTGTTGGTTTACGCAAAAGCATAGTGCACAGTGCAAAACGACTGCTGGTTTACGCCAAAGCATGGTGCACAGTGCAAAACGACTGCTGGTTTACGCCAAAGCATGGTGCTTAGTGCAAAACGACTGTTGGTTTACGCAAAAGCATAGTGCACAGTGCAAAACGACTGCTGGTTTACGCCAAAGCATAGTGCACAGTGCAAAATGACTGTTGGTTTACGCAAAAGCATAGTGCACAGTGCAAAACGACTGCTGGTTTACGCCAAAGCATAGTGCACAGTGCAAAACGACTGCTGGTTTACGCCAAATCATAGTGCACAGTGCAAAACGACTGTTGGTTTACGCCAAAGCACAGCGCACAGTGCAAAACGACTGTTGGTTTACTCAAAAGCATAGTGCACAGTGTAAAACGACTGCTGGTTTACGCAAAAGCATAGTGCACAGTGCAAAACGACTGTTGGTTTACGCAAAAGCATAGTGCACAGTGCAAAACGACTGCTGGTTTACGCAACAGCATAGTGCACAGTGCAAAACGACTGCTGGTTTACGCCAGAGCATAGTGCACAGTGCAAAATGACTGTTGGTTTACGCCAAAGCACAGCGCACAGTGCAAAACGACTGTTGGTTTACGCCAAAGCACAGTGCAAAACGACTGCTGGTTTACGCCAAAGCATGGTGCACAGTGCAAAACGACTGTTGGTTTACGCAAAAGCATAGTGCACAGTGCAAAACGACTGCTGGTTTACGCCAAATCATAGTGCACAGTGCAAAACGACTGTTGGTTTACGCCAAAGCACAGCGCACAGTGCAAAACGACTGTTGGTTTACGCAAAAGCATAGTGCACAGTGCAAAGCGACTGTTGGTTTACGCAAAAGCATAGTGCACAGTGCAAAACGACTGCTGGTTTACGCCAAAGCATAGTGCACAGTGCAAAACGACTGCTGGTTTACGCCAAAGCATGGTGCACAGTGCAAAACGACTGTTGGTTTACGCAAAAGCATAGTGCACAGTGCAAAACGACTGCTGGTTTACGCCAAAGCATAGTTCACAGTGCAAAACGACTGTTGGTTTACGCAAAAGCACAGCGCACAGTGCAAAACGACTGTTGGTTTACGCAAAAGCATAGTGCACAGTGCAAAACGACTGCTGGTTTACGCCAAAGCATAGTGCACAGTGCAAAATGACTGTTGGTTTACGCAAAAGCATAGTGCACAGTGCAAAACGACTGTTGGTTTACGCAAAAGCATAGTGCACAGTGCAAAACGACTGCTGGTTTACGCCAAAGCATGGTGCACAGTGCAAAACGACTGCTGGTTTACGCAAAAGCATGGTGCACAGTGCAAAACGACTGCTGGTTTACGCCAAAGCATAGTGCACAGTGCAAAACGACTGCTGGTTTACGCCAAAGCATAGTGCACAGTGCAAAACGACTGCTGGTTTACGACAAATCATAGTGCACAGTGCAAAACGACTGTTGGTTTACGCCAAAGCACAGCGCAGAGTGCAAAACGACTGTTGGTTTACGCAAAAGCATAGTGCACAGTGCAAAACGACTGCTGGTTTACGCCAAAGCATGGTGCACAGTGCAAAACGACTGTTGGTTTACGCAAAAGCATAGTGCACAGTGCAAAACGACTGTTGGTTTACGCCAAAGCACAGCGCACAGTGCAAAACGACTGCTGGTTTACGCCAAAGCATGGTGCACAGTGCAAAACGACTGTTGGTTTACGCCAAAGCACAGCGCACAGGGCAAAACGACTGTTGGTTTACGCAAAAGCATAGTGCACAGTGCAAAACGACTGCTGGTTTACGCCAAATCATAGTGCACAGTGCAAAACGACTGTTGGTTCACGCCAAAGCACAGCGCACAGTGCAAAACGACTGTTGGTTTACGCCAGAGCATAGTGCACAGTGCAAAACGAGTGTTGGTTTACGCCAAAGCACAGCGCACAGTGCAAAACGACTGTTGGTTTACGCAAAAGCATAGTGCACAGTGCAAAACGACTGCTGGTTTACGCCAAAGCATGGTGCACAGTGCAAAACGACTGTTGGTTTACGCAAAAGCATAGTGCACAGTGCAAAACGACTGTTGGTTTACGCCAAAGCACAGCGCACAGTGCAAAACGACTGCTGGTTTACGCCAAAGCATGGTGCACACTGCAAAACGACTGTTGGTTTACGCAAAAGCATAGTGCACAGTGCAAAACGACTGTTGGTTTACGCCAAAGCACAGCGCACAGTGCAAAACGACTGCTGGTTTACGCCAAAGCATGGTGCACAGTGCAAAACGACTGTTGGTTTACGCCAAAGCACAGCGCAGAGTGCAAAACGACTGTTGGTTTACGCAAAAGCATAGTGCACAGTGCAAAACGACTGCTGGTTTACGCCAAAGCATGGTGCACAGTGCAAAACGACTGTTGGTTTACGCAAAAGCATAGTGCACAGTGCAAAACGACTGTTGGTTTACGCCAAAGCACAGCGCACAGTGCAAAACGACTGCTGGTTTACGCAAAAGCATAGTGCACAGTGCAAAACGACTCTTGGTTTACGCAAAAGCATAGTGCACAGTGCAAAACGACTGCTGGTTTACGCCAAAGCATAGTGCACAGTGCAAAATGACTGCTGGTTTACGCCAAAGCATAGTGCACAGTGCAAAACGACTGTTGGTTTACGCAAAAGCATAGTGCACAGCGCAAAACGACTGCTGGTTTACGCAAAAGCATAGTGCACAGTGCAAAACGACTGCTGGTTTACGCCAGAGCATAGTGCACAGTGCAAAACGACTGTTGGTTTACGCCAAAGCACAGCGCACAGTGCAAAACGACTGCTGGTTTACGCCAAAGCATAGTGCACAGTGCAAAACGACTGCTGGTTTACGCCAAATCACAGTGCACAGTGCAAAACGACTGTTGGTTTACGCCAAAGCACAGCGCACAGTGCAAAATGACTGTTGGTTTACGCCAAAGCATAGTGCACAGTGCAAAACGACTGCTGGTTTACGCAAAAGCATAGTGCACAGTGCAAAACGACTGCTGGTTTACGCCAAAGCATGGTGCACAGTGCAAAACGACTGTTGGTTTACGCCAAAGCACAGCGCACAGGGCAAAACGACTGTTTGTTTACGCAAAAGCATAGTGCACAGTGCAAAACGACTGTTGGTTTACGCCAAAGCACAGCGCACAGTGCAAAACGACTGCTGGTTTACGCCAAAGCATGGTGCACAGTGCAAAACGACTGCTGGTTTACGCCAGAGCATAGTGCACAGTGCAAAACGACTGTTGGTTTACGCCAAAGCGCAGCGCACAGTGCAAAACGACTGTTGGTTTACGCAAAAGCATAGTGCACAGTGCAAAACGACTGCTGGTTTACGCCAAATCATAGTGCACAGTGCAAAACGACTGTTGGTTTACGCCAAAGCACAGCGCACAGTGCAAAACGACTGTTGGTTTACGCAAAAGCATAGTGCACAGTGCAAAACGACTGCTGGTTTACGCCAAAGCATAGTGCACAGTGCAAAACGACTGCTGGTTTACGCGAAAGCATAGTGCACAGTGCAAAACGACTGCTGGTTTACGCCAAAGCATGGTGCACAGTGCAAAACGACTGTTGGTTTACGCAAAAGCATAGTGCACAGTGCAAAACGACTGCTGGTTTACGCCAAAGCATAGTGCACAGTGCAAAACGACTGCTGGTTTACGCCAAAGCATAGTGCACAGTGCAAAACGACTGCTGGTTTACGCCAAATCATAGTGCACAGTGCAAAACGACTGTTGGTTTACGCCAAAGCACAGCGCACAGTGCAAAACGACTGCTGGTTTACGCCAAAGCATAGTGCACAGTGCAAAACGACTGCTGGTTTACGCAAAAGCATGGTGCACAGTGCAAAACGACTGTTGGTGTACGCCAAAGCATAGTGCACAGTGCAAAACGACTGCTGGTTTACGCCAAAGCATAGTGCACAGTGCAAAACGACTGCTGGTTTACGCCAAATCATAATGCACAGTGCAAAACGACTGTTGGTTTACGCCAAAGCACAGCGCACAGTGCAAAACGACTGTTGGTTTACGCCAAAGCATAGTGCACAGTGCAAAACGACTGCTGGTTTACGCAAAAGCATGGTGCACAGTGCAAAACGACTGTTGGTTTACGCGAAAGCACAGCGCACAGTGCAAAACGACTGTTGGTTTACGCAAAAGCATAGTGCACAGTGCAAAACGACTGCTGGTTTACGCCAGAGCATAGTGCACAGTTCAAAACGACTGTTGGTTTACGCCAAAGCACAGCGCACAGTGCAAAACGACTGTTGGTTTACGCCAAAGCATGGTGCACAGTGCAAAACGACTGCTGGTTTACGCCAAAGCATGGTGCACAGTGCAAAACGACTGCTGGTTTACGCCAAAGCATAGTGCACAGTGCAAAACGACTGTTGGTTTACGCCAAAGCACAGCGCACAGTGCAAAACGACTGCTGGTTTACGCAACAGCATAGTGCACAGTGCAAAACGACTGCTGGTTTACGCAAAAGCATGGTGCACAGTGCAAAACGACTGTTGGTTTACGCGAAAGCACAGCGCACAGTGCAAAACGACTGTTGGTTTACGCAAAAGCATAGTGCACAGTGCAAAACGACTGCTGGTTTACGCCAGAGCATAGTGCACAGTGCAAAACGACTGTTGGTTTACGCGAAAGCACAGCGCACAGTGCAAAACGACTGTTGGTTTACGCAAAAGCATAGTGCACAGTGCAAAACGACTCTTGGTTTACGCAAAAGCATAGTGCACAGTGCAAAACGACTGCTGGTTTACGCCAAAGCATAGTGCACAGTGCAAAACGACTGCTGGTTTACGCCAAAGCATGGTGCACAGTGCAAAACGACTGTTGGTTTACGCAAAAGCATAGTGCACAGTGCAAAACGACTGCTGGTTTACGCCAAATCATAGTGCACAGTGCAAAACGACTGTTGGTTTACGCCAAAGCACAGCGCACAGTGCAAAACGACTGCTGGTTTACGCAACAGCATAGTGCACAGTGCAAAACGACTGCTGGTTTACGCCAGAGCATAGTGCACAGTGCCAAAAGGACTGTTGGTTTACGCCAAAGTACAGCGCACAGTGCAAAACGACTGCTGTTTACGCCAAAGCACAGCGCACAGTGCAAAATGACTGCTGGTTTACGCCAAAGCACAGCGCACAGTGCAAAACGACTGTAGGTTTACGCCAAAGCATAGCGCACAGTGCAAAACGACTGCTGGTTTACGCCAAAGCACAGCGCACAGTGCAAAACGACTGTTGGTTTACGCAAAAGCATAGTGCACAGTGCAAAATGACTGTTGGTTTACGCAAAAGCATAGTGCACAGTGCAAAATGACTGCTGGTTTACGCCAAAGCACAGCGCACAGTGCAAAACGACTGTTGGTTTACGCCAAAGCATAGCGCACAGTGCAAAACGACTGCTGGTTTACGCCAAAGCATAGTGCACAGTGCAAAATGACTGTTGGTTTACGCCAAAGCACAGCGCACAGTGCAAAACGACTGTTGGTTTACTCAAAAGCATAGTGCACAGTGTAAAACGACTGCTGGTTTACGCAAAAGCATAGTGCACAGTGCAAAATGACTGTTGGTTTACGCCAAAGCACAGCGCACAGTGCAAAACGACTGTTGGTTTACTCAAAAGCATAGTGCACAGTGTAAAACGACTGCTGGTTTACGCCAAAGCACAGCGCACAGTGCAAAACGACTGTTGGTTTACGCCAAAGCATAGTGCACAGTGCAAAATGACTGTTGGTTTACGCCAAAGCACAGCGCACAGTGCAAAACGACTGTTGGTTTACTCAAAAGCATAGTGCACAGTGTAAAACGACTGCTGGTTTACGCCAAAGCACAGCGCACAGTGCAAAACGACTGTTGGTTTACGCAAAAGCATAGTGCACAGTGCAAAATGACTGTTGGTTTACGCAAAAGCATAGTGCACAGTGCAAAATGACTGCTGGTTTACGCCAAAGCACAGCGCACAGTGCAAAACGACTGTTGGTTTACGCAAAAGCATAGTGCACAGTGCAAAACGACTGCTGGTTTACGCCAAAGCATAGTGCACAGTGCAAAACGACTGCTGGTTTACGCCAAAGCATAGTGCACAGTGCAAAATGACTGTTGGTTTACGCCAAAGCACAGCGCACAGTGCAAAACGACTGTTGGTTTACTCAAAAGCATAGTGCACAGTGTAAAACGACTGCTGGTTTACGCCAAAGCACAGCGCACAGTGCAAAACGACTGTTGGTTTACGCAAAAGCATAGTGCACAGTGCAAAATGACTGTTGGTTTACGCAAAAGCATAGTGCACAGTGCAAAATGACTGCTGGTTTACGCCAAAGCACAGCGCACAGTGCAAAACGACTGTTGGTTTACGCAAAAGCATAGTGCACAGTGCAAAACGACTGCTGGTTTACGCCAAAGCATAGTGCACAGTGCAAAATGACTGTTGGTTTACGCCAAAGCACAGCGCACAGTGCAAAACGACTGTTGGTTTACTCAAAAGCATAGTGCACAGTGCAAAACGACTGCTGGTTTACGCAAAATCATAGTGCACAGTGCAAAACGACTGCTGGTTTACGCCAAATCATAGTGCACAGTGCAAAATGACTGCTGGTTTACGCAAAAGCATAGTGCACAGTGCAAAATGACTGCTGGTTTACGCCAAAGCACAGCGCACAGTGCAAAACGACTGTTGGTTTACGCCAAAGCATAGCGCACAGTGCAAAACGACTGCTGGTTTACGCCAAAGCACAGCGCACAGTGCAAAACGACTGTTGGTTTACGCAAAAGCATAGTGCACAGTGCAAAATGACTGTTGGTTTACGCAAAAGCATAGTGCACAGTGCAAAATGACTGCTGGTATACGCCAAAGCACAGCGCACAGTGCAAAACGACTGTTGGTTTACGCCAAAGCATAGCGCACAGTGCAAAACGACTGCTGGTTTACGCCAAAGCACAGCGCACAGTGCAAAACGACTGTTGGTTTACGCAAAAGCATAGTGCACAGTGCAAAACGACTGCTGGTTTACGCCAAAGCATAGTGCACAGTGCAAAATGACTGTTGGTTTACGCCAAAGCACAGCGCACAGTGCAAAACGACTGTTGGTTTACTCAAAAGCATAGTGCACAGTGTAAAACGACTGCTGGTTTACGCAAAAGCATAGTGCACAGTGTAAAACGACTGTTGGTTTACGCCAAAGCATAGCGCACAGTGCAAAACGACTGCTGGTTTACGCCAAATCATAGTGCACAGTGCAAAACGACTGCTGGTTTACGCCAAATCATAGTGCACAGTGCAAAACGACTGTTGGTTTACGCCAAAGCACAGCGCACAGTGCAAAACGACTGCTGGTTTACGCAACAGCATAGTGCACAGTGCAAAACGACTGCTGGTTTACGCCAGAGCATAGTGCACAGTGCCAAAAGGACTGTTGGTTTACGCAAAAGCATAGCGCACAGTGCAAAACGACTGCTGGTTTACGCCAAAGCACAGCGCACAGTGCAAAATGACTGCTGGTTTACGCCAAAGCACAGCGCACAGTGCAAAACGACTGTTGGTTTACGCCAAAGCATAGCGCACAGTGCAAAACGACTGCTGGTTTACGCCAAAGCACAGCGCACAGTGCAAAACGACTGTTGGTTTACGCAAAAGCATAGTGCACAGTGCAAAATGACTGTTGGTTTACGCAAAAGCATAGTGCACAGTGCAAAATGACTGCTGGTTTACGCCAAAGCACAGCGCACAGTGCAAAACGACTGTTGGTTTACGCCAAAGCATAGCGCACAGTGCAAAACGACTGCTGGTTTACGCCAAAGCACAGCGCACAGTGCAAAACGACTGTTGGTTTACGCAAAAGCATAGTGCACAGTGCAAAACGACTGCTGGTTTACGCCAAAGCATAGTGCACAGTGCAAAATGACTGTTGGTTTACGCCAAAGCACAGCGCACAGTGCAAAACGACTGTTGGTTTACTCAAAAGCATAGTGCACAGTGTAAAACGACTGCTGGTTTACGCAAAAGCATAGTGCACAGTGTAAAACGACTGTTGGTTTACGCCAAAGCATAGCGCACAGTGCAAAACGACTGTTGGTTTACGCAAAAGCATAGTGCACAGTGCAAAACGACTGCTGGTTTACGCCAAATCATAGTGCACAGTGCAAAACGACTGTTGGTTTACGCCAAAGCACAGCGCACAGTGCAAAACGACTGTTGGTTTACTCAAAAGCATAGTGCACAGTGTAAAACGACTGCTGGTTTACGCAAAAGCATAGTGCACAGTGCAAAACGACTGCTGGTTTACGCAAAATCATAGTGCACAGTGCAAAATGACTGCTGGTTTACGCAAAAGCACAGCGCACAGTGCAAAACGACTGTTGGTTTACGCAAAAGCATAGTGCACAGTGCAAAATGACTGCTGGTTTACGCCAAATCATAGTGCACAGTGCAAAACGACTGTTGGTTTACGCCAAAGCATAGTGCACAGTGTAAAACGACTGCTGGTTTACGCAAAATCATAGTGCACAGTGCAAAACGACTGCTGGTTTACGCCAAATCATAGTGCACAGTGCAAAGCGACTCTTGGTTTATGCCAAAGCACAGCGCACAGTGCAAAACGACTGTTGGTTTACTCAAAAGCATAGTGCACAGTGTAAAACGACTGCTGGTTTACGCAAAAGCATGGTGCACAGTGCAAAACGACTGTTGGTTTACTCAAAAGCATAGTGCACAGTGTAAAACGACTGCTGGTTTACGCAAAAGCATGGTGCACAGTGCAAAACGACTGTTGGTTTACGCAAAAGCATAGTGCACAGTGCAAAACGACTGCTGGTTTACGCCAAAGCACAGCGCACAGTGCAAAACGACTGTTGGTTTACTCAAAAGCATAGTGCACAGTGTAAAACGACTGCTGGTTTACGCAAAAGCATAGTGCACAGTGCAAAACGACTGCTGGTTTACGCAAAATCATAGTGCACATTGCAAAATGACTGCTGGTTTACGCCAAAGCACAGCGCACAGTGCAAAACGACTGTTGGTTTACGCAAAAGCATAGTGCACAGTGCAAAATGACTGCTGGTTTACGCCAAATCATAGTGCACAGTGCAAAACGACTGTTGGTTTACGCCAAAGCATAGTGCACAGTGTAAAACGACTGCTGGTTTACGCAAAATCATAGTGCACAGTGCAAAACGACTGCTGGTTTACGCCAAATCATAGTGCACAGTGCAAAATGACTGCTGGTTTACGCAAAAGCATAGTGCACAGTGTAAAACGACTGCTGGTTTACGCAAAAGCATAGTGCACAGTGCAAAACGACTGCTGGTTTACGCAAAATCATAGTGCACAGTGCAAAATGACTGCTGGTTTACGCAAAAGCATAGTGCACAGTGCAAAATGACTGCTGGTTTACGCCAAATCATAGTGCACAGTGCAAAACGACTGTTGGTTTACGCCAAAGCACAGCGCACAGTGCAAAACGACTGTTGGTTTACTCAAAAGCATAGTGCACAGTGCAAAACGACTGCTGGTTTACGCAAAATCATAGTGCACAGTGCAAAACGACTGCTGGTTTACGCCAAATCATAGTGCACAGTGCAAAATGACTGCTGGTTTACGCAAAAGCATAGTGCACAGTGCAAAATGACTGCTGGTTTACGCCAAAGCACAGCGCACAGTGCAAAACGACTGTTGGTTTACGCCAAAGCATAGCGCACAGTGCAAAACGACTGCTGGTTTACGCCAAAGCACAGCGCACAGTGCAAAACGACTGTTGGTTTACGCAAAAGTATAGTGCACAGTGCAAAATGACTGTTGGTTTACGCAAAAGCATAGTGCACAGTGCAAAATGACTGCTGGTATACGCCAAAGCACAGCGCACAGTGCAAAACGACTGTTGGTTTACGCCAAAGCATAGCGCACAGTGCAAAACGACTGCTGGTTTACGCCAAAGCACAGCGCACAGTGCAAAACGACTGTTGGTTTACGCAAAAGCATAGTGCACAGTGCAAAACGACTGAAGGTTTAAGCCAAAGCATAGTGCACAGTGCAAAATGACTGTTGGTTTACGCCAAAGCACAGCGCACAGTGCAAAACGACTGTTGGTTTACTCAAAAGCATAGTGCACAGTGTAAAACGACTGCTGGTTTACGCAAAAGCATAGTGCACAGTGTAAAACGACTGTTGGTTTACGCCAAAGCATAGCGCACAGTGCAAAACGACTGCTGGTTTACGCCAAATCATAGTGCACAGTGCAAAACGACTGTTGGTTTACGCCAAAGCACAGCGCACAGTGCAAAACGACTGCTGGTTTACGCCAAAGCATGGTGCACAGTGCAAAACGACTGTTGGTTTACGCAAAAGCATAGTGCACAGTGCAAAACGACTGCTGGTTTACGCCAAATCATAGTGCACAGTGCAAAACGACTGTTGGTTTACGCAAAAGCATAGCGCACAGTGCAAAACGACTGCTGGTTTACGCCAAAGCACAGCGCACAGTGCAAAACGACTGTTGGTTTACGCAAAAGCATAGTGCACAGTGTAAAACGACTGCTGGTTTACGCAAAAGCATAGTGCACAGTGCAAAACGACTGTTGGTTTACGCAAAAGCATAGTGCACAGTGCAAAACGACTGCTGGTTTACGCAACAGCATAGTGCACAGTGCAAAACGACTGCTGGTTTACGCCAGAGCATAGTGCACTGTGCAAAATGACTGTTGGTTTACGCCAAAGCACAGCACACAGTGCAAAACGACTGTTTGTTTACGCCAAAGCACAGCGCACAGTGCAAAACGACTGCTGGTTTACGCCAAAGCATGGTGCACAGTGCAAAACGACTGTTGCTTTACGCAAAAGCATAGTGCACAGTGCAAAACGACTGCTGGTTTACGCCAAATCATAGTGCACAGTGCAAAACGACTGTGGGTTTACGCCAAAGCACAGCGCACAGTGCAAAACGACTGTTGGTTTACTCAAAAGCATAGTGCACAGTGTAAAACAACTGCTGGTTTACGCAACAGCATAGTGCACAGTGCAAAACGACTGCTGGTTTACGCCAGAGCATAGTGCACAGTGCAAAATGACTGTTGGTTTACGCCAAAGCACAGCGCACAGTGCAAAACGACTGCTGGTTTACGCCAAAGCATGGTGCACAGTGCAAAACGACTGAAGGTTTACGCCAAAGCATAGTGCACAGTGCAAAATGACTGTTGGTTTACGCCAAAGCACAGCGCACAGTGCAAAACGACTGTTGGTTTACTCAAAAGCATAGTGCACAGTGTAAAACGACTGCTGGTTTACGCAAAATCATAGTGCACAGTGCAAAACGACTGCTGGTTTACGCCAAATCATAGTGCACAGTGCAAAATGACTGCTGGTTTACGCAAAAGCATAGTGCACAGTGCAAAATGACTGCTGGTTTACGCCAAAGCACAGCGCACAGTGCAAAACGACTGTTGGTTTACGCCAAAGCATAGCGCACAGTGCAAAACGACTGCTGGTTTACGCCAAAGCACAGCGCACAGTGCAAAACGACTGTTGGTTTACGCAAAAGCATAGTGCACAGTGCAAAATGACTGTTGGTTTACGCAAAAGCATAGTGCACAGTGCAAAATGACTGCTGGTATACGCCAAAGCACAGCGCACAGTGCAAAACGACTGTTGGTTTACGCCAAAGCATAGCGCACAGTGCAAAACGACTGCTGGTTTACGCCAAAGCACAGCGCACAGTGCAAAACGACTGTTGGTTTACGCAAAAGCATAGTGCACAGTGCAAAACGACTGAAGGTTTACGCCAAAGCATAGTGCACAGTGCAAAATGACTGTTGGTTTACGCCAAAGCACAGCGCACAGTGCAAAACGACTGTTGGTTTACTCAAAAGCGTAGTGCACAGTGCAAAACGACTGCTGGTTTACGCCAAAGCATGGTGCACAGTGCAAAACGACTGTTGGTTTACGCAAAAGCATAGTGCACAGTGCAAAACGACTGCTGGTTTACGCCAAATCATAGTGCACAGTGCAAAACGACTGTTGGTTTACGCAAAAGCATAGCGCACAGTGCAAAACGACTGCTGGTTTACGCCAAAGCACAGCGCACAGTGCAAAACGACTGTTGGTTTACGCAAAAGCATAGTGCACAGTGTAAAACGACTGCTGGTTTACGCAAAAGCATAGTGCACAGTGCAAAACGACTGTTGGTTTACGCAAAAGCATAGTGCACAGTGCAAAACGACTGCTGGTTTACGCAACAGCATAGTGCACAGTGCAAAACGACTGCTGGTTTACGCCAGAGCATAGTGCACTGTGCAAAATGACTGTTGGTTTACGCCAAAGCACAGCACACAGTGCAAAACGACTGTTTGTTTACGCCAAAGCACAGCGCACAGTGCAAAACGACTGCTGGTTTACGCCAAAGCATGGTGCACAGTGCAAAACGACTGTTGCTTTACGCAAAAGCATAGTGCACAGTGCAAAACGACTGCTGGTTTACGCCAAATCATAGTGCACAGTGCAAAACGACTGTTGGTTTACGCCAAAGCACAGCGCACAGTGCAAAACGACTGTTGGTTTACTCAAAAGCATAGTGCACAGTGTAAAACAACTGCTGGTTTACGCAACAGCATAGTGCACAGTGCAAAACGACTGCTGGTTTACGCCAGAGCATAGTGCACAGTGCAAAATGACTGTTGGTTTACGCCAAAGCACAGCGCACAGTGCAAAACGACTGCTGGTTTACGCCAAAGCATGGTGCACAGTGCAAAACGACTGTTGGTTTACGCAAAAGCATAGTGCACAGTGCAAAACGACTGCTGGTTTACGCCAAATCATAGTGCACAGTGCAAAACGACTGTTGGTTTACGCCAAAGCACAGCGCACAGTGCAAAACGACTGTTGGTTTACGCAAAAGCATAGTGCACAGTGCAAAACAGCTGCTGGTTTACGCAACAGCATAGTGCACAGTGCAAAACGACTGCTGGTTTACGCCAGAGCATAGTGCACAGTGCAAAATGACTGTTGGTTTACGCCAAAGCACAGCGCACAGTGCAAAACGACTGTTGGTTTACGCCAAAGCACAGCGCACAGTGCAAAACGACTGCTGGTTTACGCCAAAGCATGGTGCACAGTGCAAAACGACTGTTGGTTTACGCAAAAGCATAGTGCACAGTGCAAAACGACTGCTGGTTTACGCCAAATCATAGTGCACAGTGCAAAACGACTGTTGGTTTACACCAAAGCACAGCGCACAGTGCAAAACGACTGTTGGTTTACGCAAAAGCATAGTGCACAGTGCAAAACGACTGCTGGTTTACGCCAAATCATAGTGCACAGTGCAAAACGACTGTTGGTTTACACCAAAGCACAGCGCACAGTGCAAAACGACTGCTGGTTTACGCCAAAGCATGGTGCACAGTGCAAAACGACTGCTGGTTTACGCCAAAGCACAGCGCACAGTGCAAAACGACTGTTGGTTTACGCAAAAGCATAGTGCACAGTGCAAAACGACTGCTGGTTTACGCGAAAGCATAGTGCACAGTGCAAAACGACTGGTGGTTTACGCCAAAGCATGGTGCACAGTGCAAAACGACTGTTGGTTTACGCAAAAGCATAGTGCACAGTGCAAAACGACTGCTGGTTTACGCCAAAGCATACTGCACAGTGCAAAACGACTGCTGGTTTACGCCAAAGCATAGTGCACAGTGCAAAACGACTGCTGGTTTACGCCAAATCATAATGCACAGTGCAAAACGACTGTTGGTTTACGCCAAAGCACAGCGCACAGTGCAAAACGACTGCTGGTTTACGCCAAAGCATAGTGCACAGTGCAAAACGACTGCTGGTTTACGCAAAAGCATGGTGCACAGTGCAAAACGACTGTTGGTGTACGCCAAAGCATAGTGCACAGTGCAAAACGACTGCTGGTTTACGCAAAAGCATGGTGCACAGTGCAAAACGACTGTTGGTTTACGCAAAAGCATAGTGCACAGTGCAAAACGACTGCTGGTTTACGCAAAAGCATGGTGCACAGTGCAAAACGACTGCTGGTTTACGCCAAATCATAGTGCACAGTGCAAAACGACTGTTGGTTTACGCCAAAGCACAGCGCACAGTGCAAAACGACTGTTGGTTTACGCAAAAGCATAGTGCACAGTGCCAAACGACTGTTGGTTTACGCAAAAGCATAGTGCACAGTGCAAAACGACTGCTGGTTTACGCCAAAGCATAGTGCACAGTGCAAAACGACTGCTGGTTTACGCCAAAGCATGGTGCACAGTGCAAAACGACTGTTGGTTTACGCCAAAGCACAGCGCACAGTGCAAAACGACTCTTGGTTTACGCAAAAGCATAGTGCACAGTGCAAAACGACTGCTGGTTTACGCCAAAGCATAGTGCACAGTGCAAAACGACTGTTGGTTTACGCCAAAGCACAGCGCACAGTGCAAAACGACTGCTGGTTTACGCCAAAGCATGGTGCACAGTGCAAAACGACTGTTGGTTTACGCCAAAGCACAGCGCACAGTGCAAGACGACTCTTGGTTTACGCAAAAGCATAGTGCACAGTGCAAAACGACTGCTGGTTTACGCCAAAGCATAGTGCACAGTGCAAAACGACTGTTGGTTTACGCCAAAGCACAGCGCACAGTGCAAAACGACTGCTGGTTTACGCCAAAGCATGGTGCACAGTGCAAAACGACTGCTGGTTTACGCCAAAGCATAGTGCACAGTGCAAAACGACTGTTGGTTTACGCCAAAGCACAGCGCACAGTGCAAAACGACTCTTGGTTTACGCAAAAGCATAGTGCACAGTGCAAAACGACTGCTGGTTTACGCCAAAGCATGGTGCACAGTGCAAAACGACTGTTGGTTTACGCCAAAGCACAGCGCATGCTGCAAGACGACTCTTGGTTTACGCCAAAGCATAGTGCACAGTGCAAAACGACTGCTGGTTTACGCAAAAGCATGGTGCACAGTGCAAAACGACTGCTGGTGTACGCCAAAGTATAGTGCACAGTGCAAAACGACTGCTGGTTTACGCAAAAGCATGGTGCACAGTGCAAAACGACTGTTGGTTTACGCAAAAGCATAGTGCACAGTGCAAAACGACTGCTGGTTTACGCCAAAGCATGGTGCACAGTGCAAAACGACTGTTGGTTAACGCAACAGCATAGTGCACAGTGCAAAACGACTGCTGGTTTACGCCAAAGCATAGTGCACAGTGCAAAACGACTGCTGGTTTACGCCAAAGCATAGTGCACAGTGCAAAACGACTGTTGGTTTACGCCAAAGCATAGTGCACAGTGCAACACGACTGCTGGTTTACGCAAAAGCATGGTGCACAGTGCAAAACGACTGTTGGTTTACGCCAAAGCATAGTGCACAGTGCAAAACGACTGCTGGTTTACGCAAAAGCATGGTGCACAGTGCAAAACGACTGTTGGTTTACGCAAAAGCATAGTGCACAGTGCAAAACGACTGCTGGTTTACGCCAAATCATAGTGCACAATGCAAAACGACTGTTGGTTTACGCCAAAGCACAGCGCAGAGTGCAAAACGACTGTTGGTTTACGCAAAAGCATAGTGCACAGTGCCAAACGACTGTTGGTTTACGCAAAAGCATAGTGCACAGTGCAAAACGACTGCTGGTTTACGCCAAAGCATGGTGCACAGTGCAAAACAACTGTTGGTTTACGCCAAAGCACAGCGCACAGTGCAAAACGACTCTTGGTTTACGCAAAAGCATAGTGCACAGTGCAAAACGACTGCTGGTTTACGCCAAAGCATAGTGCACAGTGCAAAACGACTGTTGGTTTACGCCAAAGCACAGCGCACAGTGCAAAACGACTGCTGGTTTACGCCAAAGCATGGTGCACAGTGCAAAACGACTGTTGGTTTACGCCAAAGCACAGCGCACAGTGCAAGACGACTCTTGGTTTACGCAAAAGCATAGTGCACAGTGCAAAACGACTGCTGGTTTACGCCAAAGCATAGTGCACAGTGCAAAACGACTGTTGGTTTACGCAAAAGCATAGTGCACAGTGCAAAACGACTGCTGGTTTACGCCAAAGCATGGTGCACAGTGCAAAACGACTGTTGGTTTACGCCAAAGCACAGCGCACAGTGCAAGACGACTCTTGGTTTACGCAAAAGCATAGTGCACAGTGCAAAACGACTGCTGGTTTACGCCAAAGCATAGTGCACAGTGCAAAACGACTGTTGGTTTACGCCAAAGCACAGCGCACAGTGCAAAACGACTGCTGGTTTACGCCAAAGCATGGTGCACAGTGCAAAACGACTGCTGGTTTACGCCAACGCATAGTGCACAGTGCAAAACGACTGCTGGTTTACGCCAAAGCATGGTGCACAGTGCAAAACGACTGTTGGTTTACGCCAAAGCACAGCGCACAGTGCAAAACGACTCTTGGTTTACGCAAAAGCATAGTGCACAGTGCAAAACGACTGCTGGTTTACGCAAAAGCATAGTGCACAGTGCAAAACGACTGTTGGTTTACGCCAAAGCACAGCGCACAGTGCAAAACGACTGCTGGTTTACGCCAAAGCATGGTGCACAGTGCAAAACGACTGTTGGTTTACGCCAAAGCACAGCGCACAGTGCAAAACGACTGTTGGTTAACGCAAAAGCATAGTGCACAGTGCAAAACGACTCTTGGTTTACGCCAAAGCATGGTGCACAGTGCAAAACGACTGCTGGTTTACGCCAAAGCATGGTGCACAGTGCAAAACGACTGCTGGTTTACGCCAAAGCATAGCGCACAGTGCAAAACGACTGTTGGTTTACGCAAAAGCATAGTGCACAGTACAAAACGACTCTTGGTTTACGCAAAAGCATAGTGCACAGTGCAAAACGACTGCTGGTTTACGTCAAAGCATGGTGCACAGTGCAAAACGACTGTTGGTTTACGCAAAAGGATAGTGCACAGTGCAAAACGACTGCTGGTTTACGCCAAATCATAGTGCAGAGTGCAAAACGACTGTTGGTTTACGACAAAGCACAGCGCACAGTGCAAAACGACTGCTGGTTTACGCCAAAGCATGGTGCACAGTGCAAAACGACTGTTGGTTTACGCAAAAGCATAGTGCACAGTGCAAAACGACTGCTGGTTTACGCCAGAGCATAGTGCACAGTGCAAAATGACTGTTGGTTTACGCCAAAGCACAGCGCACAGTGCAAAACGACTGCTGGTTTACGCCAAAGCATGGTGCACAGTGCAAAACGACTGTTGGCTTACGCAAAAGCATAGTGCACAGTGCAAAACGACTGCTGGTTTACGCCAAATCATAGTGCACAGTGCAAAACGACTGCTGGTTTACGCAAAAGCATGGTGCACAGTGCAAAACGACTGTTGGTTTACGCCAAAGCACAGCGCACAGTGCAAAACGACTGTTGGTTTACGCAAAAGCATAGTGCACAGTGCAAAACGACTGCTGGTTTACGCCAAATCATAGTGCACAGTGCAAAGCGACTGTTGGTTTATGCCAAAGCACAGCGCACAGTGCAAAACGACTGCTGGTTTACGTCAAAGCATAGTGCACAGTGCAAAACGACTGCTGGTTTACGCCAAAGCATAGTGCACAGTGCAAAACGACTGTTGGTTTACGCCAAAGCACAGCGCACAGTGCAAAACGACTGCTGGTTTACGCCAAAGCATGGTGCACAGTGCAAAACGACTGTTGGTTTACGCCAAAGCACAGCGCACAGTGCAAGACGACTCTTGGTTTACGCAAAAGCATAGTGCTCAGTGCAAAACGACTGCTGGTTTACGCCAAAGCATAGTGCACAGTGCAAAACGACTGTTGGTTTACGCCAAAGCACAGCGCACAGTGCAAAACGACTGCTGGTTTACGCCAAAGCATGGTGCACAGTGCAAAACGACTGCTGGTTTACGCCAGAGCATAGTGCACAGTGCAAAACGACTGCTGGTTTACGCCAAAGCATGGTGCACAGTGCAAAACGACTGTTGGCTTACGCAAAAGCATAGTGCACAGTGCAAAACGACTGCTGGTTTACTCAAAAGCATAGTGCACAGTGTAAAACGACTGCTGGTTTACGCAAAAGCATGGTGCACAGTGCAAAACGACTGTTGGTTTACGCAAAAGCATAGTGCACAGTGCAAAACGACTGCTGGTTTACGCCAAAGCATAGTGCACAGTGCAAAACGACTGCTGGTTTACGTCAAAGCATGGTGCACAGTGCAAAACGACTGTTGGTTTACGCAAAAGCATAGTGCACAGTGCAAAACGACTGCTGGTTTACGCCAAATCATAGTGCACAGTGCAAAACGACTGTTGGTTTACGACAAAGCACAGCGCACAGTGCAAAACGACTGCTGGTTTACGCCAAAGCATGGTGCACAGTGCAAAACGACTGTTGGTTTACGCAAAAGCATAGTGCACAGTGCAAAACGACTGGTGGTTTACGCAAAAGCACAGTGCACAGTGCAAAACGACTGTTGGTTTACGCAAAAGCATAGTGCACAGTGCAAAACGACTGCTGGTTTACGCCAAAGCATAGTGCACAGTGCAAAACGACTGCTGGTTTACGCCAAATCATAGTGCACAGTGCAAAACGACTGTTGGTTTACGCCAAAGCACAGCGCACAGTGCAAAACGACTGTTGGTTTACGCAAAAGCATAGTGCACAGTGGCAAACGACTGTTGGTTTACGCAAAAGCATAGTGCACAGTGCAAAACGACTGCTGGTTTACGCCAAATCATAGTGCACAGTGCAAAACGACTGTTGGTTTACGCCAAAGCACAGCGCACAGTGCAAAACGACTGTTGGTTTACGCAAAAGCATAGTGCACAGTGCCAAACGACTGTTGGTTTACGCAAAAGCATAGTGCACAGTGCAAAACGACTGCTGGTTTACGCCAAAGCATAGTGCACAGTGCAAAACGACTGCTGGTTTACGCCAAAGCATGGTGCACAGTGCAAAACGACTGTTGGTTTACGCCAAAGCACAGCGCACAGTGCAAAACGACTCTTGGTTTACGCAAAAGCATAGTGCACAGTGCAAAACGACTGCTGGTTTACGCCAAAGCATGGTGCACAGTGCAAAACGACTGTTGGTTTACGCCAAAGCACAGCGCACAGTGCAAAACGACTGCTGGTTTACGCCAAAGCATGGTGCACAGTGCAAAACGACTGTTGGTTTACGCCAAAGCACAGCGCACAGTGCAAGACGACTCTTGGTTTACGCAAAAGCATAGTGCACAGTGCAAAACGACTGCTGGTTTACGCCAAAGCATAGTGCACAGTGCAAAACGACTGTTGGTTTACGCCAAAGCACAGCGCACAGTGCAAAACGACTGCTGGTTTACGCCAAAGCATGGTGCACAGTGCAAAACGACTGCTGGTTTACGCCAAAGCATAGTGCACAGTGCAAAACGACTGCTGGTTTACGCCAAAGCATGGTGCACAGTGCAAAACGACTGTTGGTTTACGCCAAAGCACAGCGCACAGTGCAAAACGACTCTTGGTTTACACCAAAGCACAGCGCACAGTGCAAAACGACTGCTGGTTTACGCCAAAGCATGGTGCACAGTGCAAAACGACTCTTGGTTTACACCAAAGCACAGCGCACAGTGCAAAACGACTGCTGGTTTACGCCAAAGCACAGCGCACAGTGCAAAACGACTGTTGGTTTACGCAAAAGCATAGTGCACAGTGCAAAATGACTGTTGGTTTACGCAAAAGCATAGTGCACAGTGCAAAATGACTGCTGGTTTACGCCAAAGCACAGCGCACAGTGCAAAACGACTGTTGGTTTACGCCAAAGCATAGCGCACAGTGCAAAACGACTGCTGGTTTACGCGAAAGCATAGTGCACAGTGCAAAACGACTGCTGGTTTACGCCAAAGCATGGTGCACAGTGCAAAACGACTGTTGGTTTACGCAAAAGCATAGTGCACAGTGCAAAACGACTGCTGGTTTACGCCAAAGCATGGTGCACAGTGCAAAACGACTGTTGGTTTACGCCAAAGCACAGCGCACAGTGCAAAACGACTGCTGGTTTACGCCAAAGAATGGTGCACAGTGCAAAACGACTGTTGGTTTACGCCAAAGCACAGCGCACAGTGCAAGACGACTCTTGGTTTACGCAAAAGCATAGTGCACAGTGCAAAACGACTGCTGGTTTACGCCAAAGCATAGTGCACAGTGCAAAACGACTGTTGGTTTACGCCAAAGCACAGCGCACAGTGCAAAACGACTGCTGGTTTACGCCAAAGCATGGTGCACAGTGCAAAACGACTGCTGGTTTACGCCAGAGCATAGTGCACAGTGCAAAATGACTGTTGGTTTACGCCAAAGCACAGCGCACAGTGCAAAACGACTGCTGGTTTACGCCAAAGCATGGTGCACAGTGCAAAACGACTGTTGGTTTACGCCAAAGCACAGCGCACAGTGCAAGACGACTCTTGGTTTACGCAAAAGCATAGTGCACAGTGCAAAACGACTGCTGGTTTACGCCAAAGCATAGTGCACAGTGCAAAACGACTGTTGGTTTACGCCAAAGCACAGCGCACAGTGCAAAACGACTGCTGGTTTACGCCAAAGCATGGTGCACAGTGCAAAACGACTGCTGGTTTACGCCAGAGCATAGTGCACAGTGCAAAATGACTGTTGGTTTACGCCAAAGCACAGCGCACAGTGCAAAACGACTGCTGGTTTACGCCAAAGCATGGTGCACAGTGCAAAACGACTGTTGGCTTACGCAAAAGCATAGTGCACAGTGCAAAACGACTGCTGGTTTACTCAAAAGCATAGTGCACAGTGTAAAACGACTGCTGGTTTACGCAAAAGCATGGTGCACAGTGCAAAACGACTGTTGGTTTACGCAAAAGCATAGTGCACAGTGCAAAACGACTGCTGGTTTACGCCAAAGCATAGTGCACAGTGCAAAACGACTGCTGGTTTACGTCAAAGCATGGTGCACAGTGCAAAACGACTGTTGGTTTACGCAAAAGCATAGTGCACAGTGCAAAACGACTGCTGGTTTACGCCAAATCATAGTGCACAGTGCAAAACGACTGTTGGTTTACGACAAAGCACAGCGCACAGTGCAAAACGACTGCTGGTTTACGCCAAAGCATGGTGCACAGTGCAAAACGACTGTTGGTTTACGCAAAAGCATAGTGCACAGTGCAAAACGACTGGTGGTTTACGCAAAAGCACAGTGCACAGTGCAAAACGACTGTTGGTTTACGCAAAAGCATAGTGCACAGTGCAAAACGACTGCTGGTTTACGCCAAAGCATAGTGCACAGTGCAAAACGACTGCTGGTTTACGCCAAATCATAGTGCACAGTGCAAAACGACTGTTGGTTTACGCCAAAGCACAGCGCACAGTGCAAAACGACTGTTGGTTTACGCAAAAGCATAGTGCACAGTGGCAAACGACTGTTGGTTTACGCAAAAGCATAGTGCACAGTGCAAAACGACTGCTGGTTTACGCCAAATCATAGTGCACAGTGCAAAACGACTGTTGGTTTACGCCAAAGCACAGCGCACAGTGCAAAACGACTGTTGGTTTACGCAAAAGCATAGTGCACAGTGCCAAACGACTGTTGGTTTACGCAAAAGCATAGTGCACAGTGCAAAACGACTGCTGGTTTACGCCAAAGCATAGTGCACAGTGCAAAACGACTGCTGGTTTACGCCAAAGCATGGTGCACAGTGCAAAACGACTGTTGGTTTACGCCAAAGCACAGCGCACGGTGCAAAACGACTCTTGGTTTACGCAAAAGCATAGTGCACAGTGCAAAACGACTGCTGGTTTACGCCAAAGCATAGTGCACAGTGCAAAACGACTGTTGGTTTACGCCAAAGCACAGCGCACAGTGCAAAACGACTGCTGGTTTACGCCAAAGCATGGTGCACATTGCAAAACGACTGTTGGTTTACGCCAAAGCACAGCGCACAGTGCAAGACGACTCTTGGTTTACGCAAAAGCATAGTGCACAGTGCAAAACGACTGCTGGTTTACGCCAAAGCATAGTGCACAGTGCAAAACGACTGTTGGTTTACGCCAAAGCACAGCGCACAGTGCAAAACGACTGCTGGTTTACGCCAAAGCATGGTGCACAGTGCAAAACGACTGCTGGTTTACGCCAAAGCATAGTGCACAGTGCAAAACGACTGCTGGTTTACGCCAAAGCATGGTGCACAGTGCAAAACGACTGTTGGTTTACGCCAAAGCACAGCGCACAGTGCAAAACGACTCTTGGTTTACACCAAAGCACAGCGCACAGTGCAAAACGACTGCTGGTTTACGCCAAAGCATGGTGCACAGTGCAAAACGACTGCTTTTTTACGCCAAAGCACAGCGCACAGTGCAAAACGACTGTTGTTTTACGCAAAAGCATAGTGCACAGTGCAAAATGACTGTTGGTTTACGCAAAAGCATAGTGCACAGTGCAAAATGACTGCTGGTTTACGCCAAAGCACAGCGCACAGTGCAAAACGACTGTTGGTTTACGCCAAAGCATAGCGCACAGTGCAAAACGACTGCTGGTTTACGCGAAAGCATAGTGCACAGTGCAAAACGACTGCTGGTTTACGCCAAAGCATGGTGCACAGTGCAAAACGACTGTTGGTTTACGCAAAAGCATAGTGCACAGTGCAAAACGACTGCTGGTTTACGCCAAAGCATGGTGCACAGTGCAAAACGACTGTTGGTTTACGCCAAAGCACAGCGCACAGTGCAAAACGACTCTTGGTTTACACCAAAGCACAGCGCACAGTGCAAAACGACTGCTGGTTTACGCCAAAGCATGGTGCACAGTGCAAAACGACTGTTGGTTTACGCCAAAGCACAGCGCACAGTGCGAGACGACTCTTGGTTTACGCAAAAGCATAGTGCACAGTGCAAAACGACTGCTGGTTTACGCCAAAGCATAGTGCACAGTGCAAAACGACTGTTGGTTTACGCCAAAGCACAGCGCACAGTGCAAAACGACTGCTGGTTTACGCCAAAGCATGGTGCACAGTGCAAAACGACTGCTGGTTTACGCCAGAGCATAGTGCACAGTGCAAAATGACTGTTGGTTTACGCCAAAGCACAGCGCACAGTGCAAAACGACTGCTGGTTTACGCCAAAGTATGGTGCACAGTGCAAAACGACTGTTGTCTTACGCAAAAGCATAGTGCACAGTGCAAAACGACTGCTGGTTTACTCAAAAGCATAGTGCACAGTGTAAAACGACTGCTGGTTTACGCAAAAGCATGGTGCACAGTGCAAAACGACTGTTGGTTTACGCAAAAGCATAGTGCACAGTGCAAAACGACTGCTGGTTTACGCCAAAGCATAGTGCACAGTGCAAAACGACTGCTGGTTTACGTCAAAGCATGGTGCACAGTGCAAAACGACTGTTGGTTTACGCAAAAGCATAGTGCACAGTGCAAAACGACTGCTGGTTTACGCCAAATCATAGTGCACAGTGCAAAACGACTGTTGGTTTACGACAAAGCACAGCGCACAGTGCAAAACGACTGCTGGTTTACGCCAAAGCATGGTGCACAGTGCAAAACGACTGTTGGTTTACGCAAAAGCATAGTGCACAGTGCAAAACGACTGGTGGTTTACGCAAAAGCACAGTGCACAGTGCAAAACGACTGTTGGTTTACGCAAAAGCATAGTGCACAGTGCAAAACGACTGCTGGTTTACGCCAAAGCATAGTGCACAGTGCAAAACGACTGCTGGTTTACGCCAAATCATAGTGCACAGTGCAAAACGACTGTTGGTTTACGCCAAAGCACAGCGCACAGTGCAAAACGACTGTTGGTTTACGCAAAAGCATAGTGCACAGTGCCAAACGACTGTTGGTTTACGCAAAAGCATAGTGCACAGTGCAAAACGACTGCTGGTTTACGCCAAATCATAGTGCACAGTGCAAAACGACTGTTGGTTTACGCCAAAGCACAGCGCACAGTGCAAAACGACTGTTGGTTTACGCAAAAGCATAGTGCACAGTGCCAAACGACTGTTGGTTTACGCAAAAGCATAGTGCACAGTGCAAAACGACTGCTGGTTTACGCCAAAGCATAGTGCACAGTGCAAAACGACTGTTGGTTTACGCCAAAGCACAGCGCACAGTGCAAAACGACTCTTGGTTTACACCAAAGCACAGCGCACAGTGCAAAATGACTGCTGGTTTACGCCAAAGCACAGCGCACAGTGCAAAACGACTGTTGGTTTACGCCAAAGCATAGCGCACAGTGCAAAACGACTGTTGGTTTACGCCAAAGCACAGCGCACAGTGCAAAACGACTCTTGGTTTACGCCAAAGCATAGCGCACAGTGCAAAACGACTGCTGGTTTACGCGAAAGCATAGTGCACAGTGCAAAACGACTGCTGGTTTACGCCAAAGCATGGTGCACAGTGCAAAACGACTGTTGGTTTACGCAAAAGCATAGTGCACAGTGCAAAACGACTGCTGGTTTACGCCAAAGCATGGTGCACAGTGCAAAACGACAGTTGGTTTACGCCAAAGCACAGCGCACAGTGCAAAACGACTCTTGGTTTACACCAAAGCACAGCGCACAGTGCAAAACGACTGCTGGTTTACGCCAAAGCATGGTGCACAGTGCAAAACGACTGCTGGTTTACGCCAAAGCACAGCGCACAGTGCAAAACGACTGTTGGTTTACGCAAAAGCATAGTGCACAGTGCAAAATGACTGTTGGTTTACGCAAAAGCATAGTGCACAGTGCAAAATGACTGTTGGTTTACGCCAAAGCATAGTGCACAGTGCAAAACGACTGTTGGTTTACGCCAAAGCACAGCGCACAGTGCAAAACGACTGCTGGTTTACGCCAAAGCATGGTGCACAGTGCAAAACGACTGCTGGTTTACGCCAGAGCATAGTGCACAGTGCAAAATGACTGTTGGTTTACGCCAAAGCACAGCGCACAGTGCAAAACGACTGCTGGTTTACGCCAAAGCATGGTGCACAGTGCAAAACGACTGTTGGCTTACGCAAAAGCATAGTGCACAGTGCAAAACGACTGCTGGTTTACTCAAAAGCATAGTGCACAGTGTAAAACGACTGCTGGTTTACGCAAAAGCATGGTGCACAGTGCAAAACGACTGTTGGTTTACGCAAAAGCATAGTGCACAGTGCAAAACGACTGCTGGTTTACGCCAAAGCATGGTGCACAGTGCAAAACGACTGCTGGTTTACGCCAAAGCACAGCGCACAGTGCAAAACGACTCTTGGTTTACACCAAAGCACAGCGCACAGTGCAAAACGACTGCTGGTTTACGCCAAAGCATGGTGCACAGTGCAAAACGACTGCTGGTTTACGCCAAAGCACAGCGCACAGTGCAAAACGACTGTTGGTTTACGCAAAAGCATAGTGCACAGTGCAAAATGACTGTTGGTTTACGCAAAAGCATAGTGCACAGTGCAAAATGACTGCTGGTTTACGCCAAAGCACAGCGCACAGTGCAAAACGACTGTTGGTTTACGCCAAAGCATAGCGCACAGTGCAAAACGACTGCTGGTTTACGCGAAAGCATAGTGCACAGTGCAAAACGACTGCTGGTTTACGCCAAAGCATGGTGCACAGTGCAAACCGACTGTTGGTTTACGCAACAGCATAGTGCACAGTGCAAAACGACTGCTGGTTTACGCCAAAGCATAGTGCACAGTGCAAAACGACTGCTGGTTTACGCCAAAGCATAGTGCACAGTGCAAAACGACTGCTGGTTTACGCCAAATCATAGTGCACAGTGCAAAACGACTGTTGGTTTACGCCAAAGCACAGCGCACAGTGCAAAACGACTGCTGGTTTACGCCAAAGCATAGTGCACAGTGCAAAACGACTGCTGGTTTACGCAAAAGCATGGTGCACAGTGCAAAACGACTGTTGGTGTACGCCAAAGCATAGTGCAAAGTGCAAAACGACTGCTGGTTTACGCAAAAGCATGGTGCACAGTGCAAAACGACTGTTGGTTTACGCAAAAGCATAGTGCACAGTGCAAAACGACTGCTGGTTTACGCCAAAGCATGGTGCACAGTGCAAAACGACTGTTGGTTTACGCAACAGCATAGTGCACAGTGCAAAACGACTGCTGGTTTACGCCAAAGCATAGTGCACAGTGCAAAACGACTGCTGGTTTACGCCAAAGCATAGTGCACAGTGCAAAACGACTGCTGGTTTACGCCAAATCATAGTGCACAGTGCAAAACGACTGTGGGTTTATGTCAAAGCACAGCACACAGTGCAAAACGACTGTTGGTTTACGCCAAAGCATAGTGCACAGTGCAAAACGACTGCTGGTTTACGCAAAAGCATGGTGCACAGTGCAAAACGACTGTTGGTTTACGCAAAAGCATAGTGCACAGTGCAAAACGACTGCTGGTTTACGCCAAATCATAGTGCACAGTGCAAAACGACTGTTGGTTTATGCCAAAGCACAGCGCACAGTGCAAAACGACTGTTGGTTTACGCAAAAGCATAGTGCACAGTGCCAAACGACTGTTGGTTTACGCAAAAGCATAGTGCACAGTGCAAAACGACTGCTGGTTTACGCCAAAGCATAGTGCACAGTGCAAAACGACTGCTGGTTTACGCCAAAGCATGGTGCACAGTGCAAAACGACTGTTGGTTTACGCCAAAGCACAGCGCACAGTGCAAAACGACTCTTGGTTTACGCAAAAGCATAGTGCACAGTGCAAAACGACTGCTGGTTTACGCCAAAGCATAGTGCACAGTGCAAAACGACTGTTGGTTTACGCCAAAGCACAGCGCACAGTGCAAAACGACTGCTGGTTTACGCCAAAGCATGGTGCACAGTGCAAAACGACTGTTGGTTTACGCCAAAGCACAGCGCACAGTGCAAGACGACTCTTGGTTTACGCAAAAGCATAGTGCACAGTGCAAAACGACTGCTGGTTTACGCCAAAGCATAGTGCACAGTGCAAAACGACTGCTGGTTTACGCCAAAGCATGGTGCACAGTGCAAAACGACTGCTGGTTTACGCCAAAGCATAGTGCACAGTGCAAAACGACTGCTGGTTTACGCCAAAGCATGGTGCACAGTGCAAAACGACTGTTGGTTTACGCCAAAGCACAGCGCACAGTGCAAAACGACTCTTGGTTTACGCAAAAGCATAGTGCACAGTGCAAAACGACTGCTGGTTTACGCAAAAGCATAGTGCACAGTGCAAAACGACTGTTGGTTTACGCCAAAGCACAGCGCACAGTGCAAAACGACTGCTGGTTTACGCCAAAGCATGGTGCACAGTGCAAAACGACTGTTGGTTTACGCCAAAGCACAGCGCACAGTGCAAAACGACTGTTGGTTAACGCAAAAGCATAGTGCACAGTGCAAAACGACTCTTGGTTTACGCCAAAGCATGGTGCACAGTGCAAAACGACTGCTGGTTTACGCCAAAGCATGGTGCACAGTGCAAAACGACTGCTGGTTTACGCCAAAGCATAGCGCACAGTGCAAAACGACTGTTGGTTTACGCAAAAGCATAGTGCACAGTGCAAAACGACTCTTGGTTTACGCAAAAGCATAGTGCACAGTGCAAAACGACTGCTGGTTTACGTCAAAGCATGGTGCACAGTGCAAAACGACTGTTGGTTTACGCAAAAGGATAGTGCACAGTGCAAAACGACTGCTGGTTTACGCCAAATCATAGTGCACAGTGCAAAACGACTGTTGGTTTACGCCAAAGCATAGTGCACAGTGCAAAACGACTGCTGGTTTACGCAAAAGCATGGTGCACAGTGCAAAACGACTGTTGGTTTACGCAAAAGCATAGTGCACAGTGCAAAACGACTGCTGGTTTACGCCAAATCATAGTGCACAGTGCAAACCGACTGTTGGTTTACGCCAAAGCACAGCGCACAGTGCAAAACGACTGTTGGTTTACGCAAAAGCATAGTGCACAGTGCCAAACGACTGTTGGTTTACGCAAAAGCATAGTGCACAGTGCAAAACGACTGCTGGTTTACGCCAAAGCATGGTGCACAGTGCAAAACGACTGCTGGTTTACGCCAAAGCATAGCGCACAGTGCAAAACGACTGTTGGTTTACGCAAAAGCATAGTGCACAGTGCAAAACGACTCTTGGTTTACGCAAAAGCATAGTGCACAGTGCAAAACGACTGCTGGTTTACGTCAAAGCATGGTGCACAGTGCAAAACGACTGTTGGTTTACGCAAAAGGATAGTGCACAGTGCAAAACGACTGCTGGTTTACGCCAAATCATAGTGCACAGTGCAAAACGACTGTTGGTTTACGCCAAAGCATAGTGCACAGTGCAAAACGACTGCTGGTTTACGCAAAAGCATGGTGCACAGTGCAAAACGACTGTTGGTTTACGCAAAAGCATATTGCACAGTGCAAAACGACTGCTGGTTTACGCCAAAGCATAGTGCACAGTGCAAAACGACTGTTGGTTTACGCCAAAGCACAGCGCACAGTGCAAAACGACTGCTGGTTTACGCCAAAGCATGGTGCACAGTGCAAAACGACTGTTGGTTTACGCCAAAGCATGGTGCACAGTGCAAGACGACTCTTGGTTTACGCAAAAGCATAGTGCACAGTGCAAAACGACTGCTGGTTTACGCCAAAGCATAGTGCACAGTGCAAAACGACTGTTGGTTTACGCCAAAGCACAGCGCACAGTGCAAAACGACTGCTGGTTTACGCCAAAGCATGGTGCACAGTGCAAAACGACTGCTGGTTTACGCCAAAGCATAGTGCACAGTGCAAAACGACTGCTGGTTTACGCCAAAGCATGGTGCACAGTGCAAAACGACTGTTGGTTTACGCCAAAGCACAGCGCACTGTGCAAAACGACTCTTGGTTTACGCAAAAGCATAGTGCACAGTGCAAAACGACTGCTGGTTTACGCAAAAGCATAGTGCACAGTGCAAAACGACTGTTGGTTTACGCCAAAGCACAGCGCACAGTGCAAAACGACTGCTGGTTTACGCCAAAGCATGGTGCACAGTGCAAAACGACTGTTGGTTTACGCCAAAGCACAGCGCACAGTGCAAAACGACTGTTGGTTAACGCAAAAGCATAGTGCACAGTGCAAAACGACTCTTGGTTTACGCCAAAGCATGGTGCACAGTGCAAAACGACTGCTGGTTTACGCCAAAGCATGGTGCACAGTGCAAAACGACTGCTGGTTTACGCCAAAGCATAGCGCACAGTGCAAAACGACTGTTGGTTTACGCAAAAGCATAGTGCACAGTGCAAAACGACTCTTGGTTTACGCAAAAGCATAGTGCACAGTGCAAAACGACTGCTGGTTTACGTCAAAGAATGGTGCACAGTGCAAAACGACTGTTGGTTTACGCAAAAGGATAGTGCACAGTGCAAAACGACTGCTGGTTTACGCCAAATCATAGTGCACAGTGCAAAACGACTGTTGGTTTACGCCAAAGCATAGTGCACAGTGCAAAACGACTGCTGGTTTACGCAAAAGCATGGTGCACAGTGCAAAACGACTGTTGGTTTACGCAAAAGCATAGTGCACAGTGCAAAACGACTGCTGGTTTACGCCAAAGCATAGTGCACAGTGCAAAACGACTGTTGGTTTACGCCAAAGCACAGCGCACAGTGCAAAACGACTGCTGGTTTACGCCAAAGCATGGTGCACAGTGCAAAACGACTGTTGGTTTACGCCAAAGCACAGCGCACAGTGCAAGACGACTCTTGGTTTACGCAAAAGCATAGTGCACAGTGCAAAACGACTGCTGGTTTACGCCAAAGCATAGTGCACAGTGCAAAACGACTGTTGGTTTACGCCAAAGCACAGCGCACAGTGCAAAACGACTGCTGGTTTACGCCAAAGCATGGTGCACAGTGCAAAACGACTGCTGGTTTACGCCAAAGCATAGTGCACAGTGCAAAACGACTGCTGGTTTACGCCAAAGCATGGTGCACAGTGCAAAACGACTGTTGGTTTACGCCAAAGCACAGCGCACTGTGCAAAACGACTCTTGGTTTACGCAAAAGCATAGTGCACAGTGCAAAACGACTGCTGGTTTACGCAAAAGCATAGTGCACAGTGCAAAACGACTGTTGGTTTACGCCAAAGCACAGCGCACAGTGCAAAACGACTGCTGGTTTACGCCAAAGCATGGTGCACAGTGCAAAACGACTGTTGGTTTACGCCAAAGCACAGCGCACAGAGCAAAACGACTGTTGGTTAACGCAAAAGCATAGTGCACAGTGCAAAACGACTCTTGGTTTACGCCAAAGCATGGTGCACAGTGCAAAACGACTGCTGGTTTACGCCAAAGCATGGTGCACAGTGCAAAACGACTGCTGGTTTACGCCAAAGCATAGCGCACAGTGCAAAACGACTGTTGGTTTACGCAAAAGCATAGTGCACAGTGCAAAACGACTCTTGGTTTACGCAAAAGCATAGTGCACAGTGCGAAACGACTGCTGGTTTACGTCAAAGCATGGTGCACAGTGCAAAACGACTGTTGGTTTACGCAAAAGGATAGTGCACAGTGCAAAACGACTGCTGGTTTACGCCAAATCATAGTGCAGAGTGCAAAACGACTGTTGGTTTACGACAAAGCACAGCGCACAGTGCAAAACGACTGCTGGTTTACGCCAAAGCATGGTGCACAGTGCAAAACGACTGTTGGTTTACGCAAAAGCATAGTGCACAGTGCAAAACGACTGCTGGTTTACGCCAGAGCATAGTGCACAGTGCAAAATGACTGTTGGTTTACGCCAAAGCACAGCGCACAGTGCAAAACGACTGCTGGTTTACGCCAAAGCATGGTGCACAGTGCAAAACGACTGTTGGCTTACGCAAAAGCATAGTGCACAGTGCAAAACGACTGCTGGTTTACGCCAAATCATAGTGCACAGTGCAAAACGACTGCTGGTTTACGCAAAAGCATGGTGCACAGTGCAAAACGACTGTTGGTTTACGCCAAAGCACAGCGCACAGTGCAAAACGACTGTTGGTTTACGCAAAAGCATAGTGCACAGTGCAAAACGACTGCTGGTTTACGCCAAATCATAGTGCACAGTGCAAAGCGACTGTTGGTTTATGCCAAAGCACAGCGCACAGTGCAAAACGACTGCTGGTTTACGTCAAAGCATGGTGCACAGTGCAAAACGACTGTTGGTTTACGCAAAAGCATAGTGCACAGTGCAAAACGACTGCTGGTTTACGCCAAATCATAGTGCACAGTGCAAAACGACTGTTGGTTTACGACAAAGCACAGCGCACAGTGCAAAACGACTGCTGGTTTACGCCAAAGCATGGTGCACAGTGCAAAACGACTGTTGGTTTACGCAAAAGCATAGTGCACAGTGCAAAACGACTGGTGGTTTACGCAAAAGCACAGTGCACAGTGCAAAACGACTGTTGGTTTACGCAAAAGCATAGTGCACAGTGCAAAACGACTGCTGGTTTACGCCAAAGCATAGTGCACAGTGCAAAATGACTGTTGGTTTACGCCAAAGCACAGCGCACAGTGCAAAACGACTGCTGGTTTACGTCAAAGCATGGTGCACAGTGCAAAACGACTGTTGGTTTACGCAAAAGCATAGTGCACAGTGCAAAACGACTGCTGGTTTACGCCAAATCATAGTGCACAGTGCAAAACGACTGTTGGTTTACGACAAAGCACAGCGCACAGTGCAAAACGACTGCTGGTTTACGCCAAAGCATGGTGCACAGTGCAAAACGACTGTTGGTTTACGCAAAAGCATAGTGCACAGTGCAAAACGACTGCTGGTTTACGCCAGAGCATAGTGCACAGTGCAAAATGACTGTTGGTTTACGCCAAAGCACAGCGCACAGTGCAAAACGACTGCTGGTTTACGCCAAAGCATGGTGCACAGTGCAAAACGACTGTTGGCTTACGCAAAAGCATAGTGCACAGTGCAAAACGACTGCTGGTTTACTCAAAAGCATAGTGCACAGTGTAAAACGACTGTTGGTTTACGCAAAAGCATGGTGCACAGTGCAAAACGACTGTTGGTTTACGCAAAAGCATAGTGCACAGTGCAAAACGACTGCTGGTTTACGCCAAAGCATAGTGCACAGTGCAAAACGACTGCTGGTTTACGCCAAATCATAGTGCACAGTGCACAGTGCAAAGCGACTGTTGGTTTATGCCAAAGCACAGCGCACAGTGCAAAACGACTGTTGGTTTACTCAAAAGCATAGTGCACAGTGTAAAACGACTGCTGGTTTACGCAAAAGCATGGTGCACAGTGCAAAACGACTGTTGGTTTACTCAAAAGCATAGTGCACAGTGTAAAACGACTGCTGGTTTACGCAAAAGCATGGTGCACAGTGCAAAACGACTGTTGGTTTACGCAAAAGCATAGTGCACAGTGCAAAACGACTGCTGGTTTACGCCAAAGCATGGTGCACAGTGCAAAACGACTGTTGGTTTACTCAAAAGCATAGTGCACAGTGTAAAACGACTGCTGGTTTACGCAAAAGCATGGTGCACAGTGCAAAACGACTGCTGGTTTACGCCAAATCATAGTGCACAGTGCACAGTGCAAAGCGACTGTTGGTTTATGCCAAAGCACAGCGCACAGTGCAAAACGACTGTTGGTTTACTCAAAAGCATAGTGCACAGTGTAAAACGACTGCTGGTTTACGCAAAAGCATAGTGCACAGTGCAAAACGACTGCTGGTTTACGCCAAATCATAGTGCACAGTGCACAGTGCAAAGCGACTGTTGGTTTATGCCAAAGCACAGCGCACAGTGCAAAACGACTGTTGGTTTACTCAAAAGCATAGTGCACAGTGTAAAACGACTGCTGGTTTACGCCAAAGCATGGTGCACAGTGCAAAACGACTGTTGGTTTACGCAAAAGCATAGTGCACAGTGCAAAACGACTGCTGGTTTACGCCAGAGCATAGTGCACAGTGCAAAATGACTGTTGGTTTACGCCAAAGCACAGCGCACAGTGCAAAACGACTGCTGGTTTACGCCAAAGCATGGTGCACAGTGCAAAACGACTGTTGGCTTACGCAAAAGCATAGTGCACAGTGCAAAACGACTGCTGGTTTACTCAAAAGCATAGTGCACAGTGTAAAACGACTGTTGGTTTACGCAAAAGCATGGTGCACAGTGCAAAACGACTGTTGGTTTACGCAAAAGCATAGTGCACAGTGCAAAACGACTGCTGGTTTACGCCAAAGCATAGTGCACAGTGCAAAACGACTGCTGGTTTACGCCAAATCATAGTGCACAGTGCACAGTGCAAAGCGACTGTTGGTTTAAGCCAAAGCACAGCGCACAGTGCAAAACGACTGTTGGTTTACTCAAAAGCATAGTGCACAGTGTAAAACGACTGCTGGTTTACGCAAAAGCATGGTGCACAGTGCAAAACGACTGTTGGTTTACTCAAAAGCATAGTGCACAGTGTAAAACGACTGCTGGTTTACGCAAAAGCATAGTGCACAGTGCAAAACGACTGCTGGTTTACGCAAAAGCATGGTGCACAGTGCAAAACGACTGTTGGTTTACGCAAAAGCATAGTGCACAGTGCAAAACGACTGCTGGTCTACGCCAAAGCATGGTGCACAGTGCAAAACGACTGTTGGTTTACGCAACAGCATAGTGCACAGTGTAAAACGACTGCTGGTTTACGCCAAAGCATGGTGCACAGTGCAAAACGACTGTTGGTTTACGCAAAAGCATAGTGCACAGTGCAAAACGACTGTTGGTTTATGCCAAAGCACAGCGCACAGTGCAAAACGACTGTTGGTTTACGCAAAAGCATAGTGCACAGTGTAAAACGACTGCTGGTTTACGCAAAAGCATGGTGCACAGTGCAAAACGACTGTTGGTTTACGCAAAAGCATAGTGCACAGTGCAAAACGACTGCTGGTTTACGCCAAAGCATAGTGCACAGTGCAAAACGACTGCTGGTTTACGCAAAAGCATGGTGCACAGTGCAAAACGACTGTTGGTTTACGCAAAAGCATAGTGCACAGTGCAAAACGACTGCTGGTCTACGCCAAAGCATGGTGCACAGTGCAAAACGACTGTTGGTTTACGCAACAGCATAGTGCACAGTGCAAAACGACTGCTGGTTTACGCCAAAGCATAGTGCACAGTGCAAAACGACTGCTGGTTTACGCCAAAGCACAGCGCACAGTGCAAAACGACTGTTGGTTTACGCAAAAGCACAGTGCACAGTGCAAAACGACTGTTGGTCTACGCAAAAGCATAGTGCACAGTGCAAAACGACTGCTGGTTTACGCCAAAGCATAGTGCACAGTGCAAAATGACTGTTGGTTTACGCCAAAGCACAGCGCACAGTGCAAAACGACTGCTGGTTTACGCCAAAGCATATTGCAGAGTGCAAAACGACTGTTGGTTTACGCAACAGCATAGTGCACAGTGCAAAACGACTGCTGGTTTACGCCAAAGCATAGTGCACAGTGCAAAACGACTGCTGGTTTACGCCAAAGCATAGTGCACAGTGCAAAACGACTGCTGGTTTACGCCAAATCATAGTGCACAGTGCAAAACGACTGTTGGTTTACGCCAAAGCACAGCGCACAGTGCAAAACGACTGTTGGTTTACGCCAAAGCATAGTGCACAGTGCAAAACGACTGCTGGTTTACGCAAAAGCATGGTGCACAGTGCAAAACGACTGTTGGTTTACGCCAAAGCATAGTGCACAGTGCAAAACGACTGCTGGTTTACGCCAAAGCATAGTGCACAGTGCAAAATGACTATTGGTTTACGCCAAAGCATAGCGCACAGTGCAAAACGACTGCTGGTTTACGCAAAAGCATGGTGCACAGTGCAAAACGACTGTTGGTTTACGCCAAAGCACAGCGCACAGTGCAAAACGACTGTTGGTTTACGCAAAAGCATAGTGCACAGTGCAAAACGACTGCTGGTTTACGCCAGAGCATAGTGCACAGTGCAAAACGACTGTTGGTTTACGCCAAAGCACAGTGCACAGTGCAAAACGACTGTTGGTCTACGCAAAAGCATAGTGCACAGTGCAAAACGACTGCTGGTTTACGCCAAAGCATAGTGCACAGTGCAAAACGACTGCTGGTTTACGCAAAAGCATGGTGCACAGTGCAAAACGACTGTTGGTTTACGCAAAAGCATAGTGCACAGTGCAAAACGACTGCTGGTTTACGCCAAAGCATGGTGCACAGTGCAAAACGACTGTTGGTTTACGCAACAGCATAGTGCACAGTGCAAAACGACTGCTGGTTTACGCCAAAGCACAGCGCACAGTGCAAAACGACTGCTGGTTTACGCCAAAGCATGGTGCACAGTGCAAAACGACTGTTGGCTTACGCAAAAGCATAGTGCACAGTGCAAAACGACTGCTGGTTTACTCAAAAGCATAGTGCACAGTGTAAAACGACTGTTGGTTTACGCAAAAGCATGGTGCACAGTGCAAAACGACTGTTGGTTTACGCAAAAGCATAGTGCACAGTGCAAAACGACTGCTGGTTTACGCCAAAGCATAGTGCACAGTGCAAAACGACTGTTGGTTTACGCCAAATCATAGTGCACAGTGCACAGTGCAAAGCGACTGTTGGTTTATGCCAAAGCACAGCGCACAGTGCAAAACGACTGTTGGTTTACTCAAAAGCATAGTGCACAGTGTAAAACGACTGCTGGTTTACGCAAAAGCATGGTGCACAGTGCAAAACGACTGTTGGTTTACTCAAAAGCATAGTGCACAGTGTAAAACGACTGCTGGTTTACGCAAAAGCATGGTGCACAGTGCAAAACGACTGTTGGTTTACGCAAAAGCATAGTGCACAGTGCAAAACGACTGCTGGTTTACGCAAAAGCATGGTGCACAGTGCAAAACGACTGTTGGTTTACGCAAAAGCATAGTGCACAGTGCAAAACGACTGTTGGTTTATGCCAAAGCACAGCGCACAGTGCAAAACGACTGTTGGTTTACGCAAAAGCATAGTGCACAGTGTAAAACGACTGCTGGTTTACGCAAAAGCATGGTGCACAGTGCAAAACGACTGTTGGTTTACGCAAAAGCATAGTGCACAGTGCAAAACGACTGCTGGTTTACGCCAAAGCATAGTGCACAGTGCAAAACGACTGCTGGTTTACGCAAAAGCATGGTGCACAGTGCAAAACGACTGTTGGTTTACGCAAAAGCATAGTGCACAGTGCAAAACGACTGCTGGTCTACGCCAAAGCATGGTGCACAGTGCAAAACGACTGCTGGTTTACGCCAAAGCATAGTGCACAGTGCAAAACGACTGCTGGTTTACGCCAAAGCACAGCGCACAGTGCAAAACGACTGTTGGTTTACGCCAAATCATAGTGCACAGTGCAAAACGACTGTTGGTTTACGCCAAAGCATAGTGCACAGTGCAAAACGACTGCTGGTTTACGCCAAAGCATAGTGCACAGTGCAAAATGACTGTTGGTTTACGCCAAAGCACAGCGCACAGTGCAAAACGACTGCTGGTTTACGCCAAAGCATATTGCAGAGTGCAAAACGACTGTTGGTTTACGCAACAGCATAGTGCACAGTGCAAAACGACTGCTGGTTTACGCCAAAGCATAGTGCACAGTGCAAAACGACTGCTGGTTTACGCCAAAGCATAGTGCACAGTGCAAAACGACTGCTGGTTTACGCCAAATCATAGTGCACAGTGCAAAACGACTGTTGGTTTACGCCAAAGCACAGCGCACAGTGCAAAACGACTGTTGGTTTACGCCAAAGCATAGTGCACAGTGCAAAACGACTGCTGGTTTACGCAAAAGCATGGTGCACAGTGCAAAACGACTGTTGGTTTACGCCAAAGCATAGTGCACAGTGCAAAACGACTGCTGGTTTACGCCAAAGCATAGTGCACAGTGCAAAATGACTATTGGTTTACGCCAAAGCATAGCGCACAGTGCAAAACGACTGCTGGTTTACGCAAAAGCATGGTGCACAGTGCAAAACGACTGTTGGTTTACGCCAAAGCACAGCGCACAGTGCAAAACGACTGTTGGTTTACGCAAAAGCATAGTGCACAGTGCAAAACGACTGCTGGTTTACGCCAAATCATAGTGCACAGTGCACAGTGCAAAGCGACTGTTGGTTTATGCCAAAGCACAGCGCACAGTGCAAAACGACTGTTGGTTTACTCAAAAGCATAGTGCACAGTGTAAAACGACTGCTGGTTTACGCCAAAGCATGGTGCACAGTGCAAAACGACTGTTGGTTTACGCAAAAGCATAGTGCACAGTGCAAAACGACTGCTGGTTTACGCCAGAGCATAGTGCACAGTGCAAAATGACTGTTGGTTTACGCCAAAGCACAGCGCACAGTGCAAAACGACTGCTGGTTTACGCCAAAGCATGGTGCACAGTGCAAAACGACTGTTGGCTTACGCAAAAGCATAGTGCACAGTGCAAAACGACTGCTGGTTTACTCAAAAGCATAGTGCACAGTGTAAAACGACTGTTGGTTTACGCAAAAGCATGGTGCACAGTGCAAAACGACTGTTGGTTTACGCAAAAGCATAGTGCACAGTGCAAAACGACTGCTGGTTTACGCCAAAGCATAGTGCACAGTGCAAAACGACTGCTGGTTTACGCCAAATCATAGTGCACAGTGCACAGTGCAAAGCGACTGTTGGTTTAAGCCAAAGCACAGCGCACAGTGCAAAACGACTGTTGGTTTACTCAAAAGCATAGTGCACAGTGTAAAACGACTGCTGGTTTACGCAAAAGCATGGTGCACAGTGCAAAACGACTGTTGGTTTACTCAAAAGCATAGTGCACAGTGTAAAACGACTGCTGGTTTACGCAAAAGCATGGTGCACAGTGCAAAACGACTGTTGGTTTACGCAAAAGCATAGTGCACAGTGCAAAACGACTGCTGGTTTACGCAAAAGCATGGTGCACAGTGCAAAACGACTGTTGGTTTACGCAAAAGCATAGTGCACAGTGCAAAACGACTGTTGGTTTATGCCAAAGCACAGCGCACAGTGCAAAACGACTGTTGGTTTACGCAAAAGCATAGTGCACAGTGTAAAACGACTGCTGGTTTACGCAAAAGCATGGTGCACAGTGCAAAACGACTGTTGGTTTACGCAAAAGCATAGTGCACAGTGCAAAACGACTGCTGGTTTACGCCAAAGCATAGTGCACAGTGCAAAACGACTGCTGGTTTACGCAAAAGCATGGTGCACAGTGCAAAACGACTGTTGGTTTACGCAAAAGCATAGTGCACAGTGCAAAACGACTGCTGGTCTACGCCAAAGCATGGTGCACAGTGCAAAACGACTGTTGGTTTACGCAACAGCATAGTGCACAGTGCAAAACGACTGCTGGTTTACGCCAAAGCATAGTGCACAGTGCAAAACGACTGCTGGTTTACGCCAAAGCACAGCGCACAGTGCAAAACGACTGTTGGTTTACGCAAAAGCACAGTGCACAGTGCAAAACGACTGTTGGTCTACGCAAAAGCATAGTGCACAGTGCAAAACGACTGCTGGTTTACGCCAAAGCATAGTGCACAGTGCAAAATGACTGTTGGTTTACGCCAAAGCACAGCGCACAGTGCAAAACGACTGCTGGTTTACGCCAAAGCATATTGCAGAGTGCAAAACGACTGTTGGTTTACGCAACAGCATAGTGCACAGTGCAAAACGACTGCTGGTTTACGCCAAAGCATAGTGCACAGTGCAAAACGACTGCTGGTTTACGCCAAAGCATAGTGCACAGTGCAAAACGACTGCTGGTTTACGCCAAATCATAGTGCACAGTGCAAAACGACTGTTGGTTTACGCCAAAGCACAGCGCACAGTGCAAAACGACTGTTGGTTTACGCCAAAGCATAGTGCACAGTGCAAAACGACTGCTGGTTTACGCAAAAGCATGGTGCACAGTGCAAAACGACTGTTGGTTTACGCCAAAGCATAGTGCACAGTGCAAAACGACTGCTGGTTTACGCCAAAGCATAGTGCACAGTGCAAAATGACTATTGGTTTACGCCAAAGCATAGCGCACAGTGCAAAACGACTGCTGGTTTACGCAAAAGCATGGTGCACAGTGCAAAACGACTGTTGGTTTACGCCAAAGCACAGCGCACAGTGCAAAACGACTGTTGGTTTACGCAAAAGCATAGTGCACAGTGCAAAACGACTGCTGGTTTACGCCAGAGCATAGTGCACAGTGCAAAACGACTGTTGGTTTACGCCAAAGCACAGTGCACAGTGCAAAACGACTGTTGGTCTACGCAAAAGCATAGTGCACAGTGCAAAACGACTGCTGGTTTACGCCAAAGCATAGTGCACAGTGCAAAACGACTGCTGGTTTACGCAAAAGCATGGTGCACAGTGCAAAACGACTGTTGGTTTACGCAAAAGCATAGTGCACAGTGCAAAACGACTGCTGGTTTACGCCAAAGCATGGTGCACAGTGCAAAACGACTGTTGGTTTACGCAACAGCATAGTGCACAGTGCAAAACGACTGCTGGTTTACGCCAAAGCACAGCGCACAGTGCAAAACGACTGCTGGTTTACGCCAAAGCATGGTGCACAGTGCAAAACGACTGTTGGCTTACGCAAAAGCATAGTGCACAGTGCAAAACGACTGCTGGTTTACTCAAAAGCATAGTGCACAGTGTAAAACGACTGTTGGTTTACGCAAAAGCATGGTGCACAGTGCAAAACGACTGTTGGTTTACGCAAAAGCATAGTGCACAGTGCAAAACGACTGCTGGTTTACGCCAAAGCATAGTGCACAGTGCAAAACGACTGTTGGTTTACGCCAAATCATAGTGCACAGTGCACAGTGCAAAGCGACTGTTGGTTTATGCCAAAGCACAGCGCACAGTGCAAAACGACTGTTGGTTTACTCAAAAGCATAGTGCACAGTGTAAAACGACTGCTGGTTTACGCAAAAGCATGGTGCACAGTGCAAAACGACTGTTGGTTTACTCAAAAGCATAGTGCACAGTGTAAAACGACTGCTGGTTTACGCAAAAGCATGGTGCACAGTGCAAAACGACTGTTGGTTTACGCAAAAGCATAGTGCACAGTGCAAAACGACTGCTGGTTTACGCAAAAGCATGGTGCACAGTGCAAAACGACTGTTGGTTTACGCAAAAGCATAGTGCACAGTGCAAAACGACTGTTGGTTTATGCCAAAGCACAGCGCACAGTGCAAAACGACTGTTGGTTTACGCAAAAGCATAGTGCACAGTGTAAAACGACTGCTGGTTTACGCAAAAGCATGGTGCACAGTGCAAAACGACTGTTGGTTTACGCAAAAGCATAGTGCACAGTGCAAAACGACTGCTGGTTTACGCCAAAGCATAGTGCACAGTGCAAAACGACTGCTGGTTTACGCAAAAGCATGGTGCACAGTGCAAAACGACTGTTGGTTTACGCAAAAGCATAGTGCACAGTGCAAAACGACTGCTGGTCTACGCCAAAGCATGGTGCACAGTGCAAAACGACTGCTGGTTTACGCCAAAGCATAGTGCACAGTGCAAAACGACTGCTGGTTTACGCCAAAGCACAGCGCACAGTGCAAAACGACTGTTGGTTTACGCCAAATCATAGTGCACAGTGCAAAACGACTGTTGGTTTACGCCAAAGCATAGTGCACAGTGCAAAACGACTGCTGGTTTACGCCAAAGCATAGTGCACAGTGCAAAATGACTGTTGGTTTACGCCAAAGCACAGCGCACAGTGCAAAACGACTGCTGGTTTACGCCAAAGCATATTGCAGAGTGCAAAACGACTGTTGGTTTACGCAACAGCATAGTGCACAGTGCAAAACGACTGCTGGTTTACGCCAAAGCATAGTGCACAGTGCAAAACGACTGCTGGTTTACGCCAAAGCATAGTGCACAGTGCAAAACGACTGCTGGTTTACGACAAATCATAGTGCACAGTGCAAAACGACTGTTGGTTTACGCCAAAGCACAGCGCACAGTGCAAAACGACTGTTGGTTTACGCCAAAGCATAGTGCACAGTGCAAAACGACTGCTGGTTTACGCAAAAGCATGGTGCACAGTGCAAAACGACTGTTGGTTTACGCCAAAGCATAGTGCACAGTGCAAAACGACTGCTGGTTTACGCCAAAGCATAGTGCACAGTGCAAAATGACTATTGGTTTACGCCAAAGCATAGCGCACAGTGCAAAACGACTGCTGGTTTACGCAAAAGCATGGTGCACAGTGCAAAACGACTGTTGGTTTACGCCAAAGCACAGCGCACAGTGCAAAACGACTGTTGGTTTACGCAAAAGCATAGTGCACAGTGCAAAACGACTGCTGGTTTACGCCAGAGCATAGTGCACAGTGCAAAACGACTGTTGGTTTACGCCAAAGCACAGTGCACAGTGCAAAACGACTGTTGGTGTACGCAAAAGCATAGTGCACAGTGCAAAACGACTGCTGGTTTACGCCAAAGCATAGTGCACAGTGCAAAACGACTGCTGGTTTACGCAAAAGCATGGTGCACAGTGCAAAACGACTGTTGGTTTACGCAAAAGCATAGTGCACAGTGCAAAACGACTGTTGGTTTACGCAAAAGCATAGTGCACAGTGCAAAACGACTGCTGGTTTACGCCAAAGCATAGTGCACAGTGCAAAACGACTGCTGGTTTACGCAAAAGCATGGTGCACAGTGCAAAACGACTGTTGGTTTACGCAAAAGCATAGTGCACAGTGCAAAACGACTGCTGGTCTACGCCAAAGCATGGTGCACAGTGCAAAACGACTGCTGGTTTACGCCAAAGCATAGTGCACAGTGCAAAACGACTGCTGGTTTACGCCAAAGCACAGCGCACAGTGCAAAACGACTGTTGGTTTACGCCAAATCATAGTGCACAGTGCAAAACGACTGTTGGTTTACGCCAAAGCATAGTGCACAGTGCAAAACGACTGCTGGTTTACGCCAAAGCATAGTGCACAGTGCAAAATGACTGTTGGTTTACGCCAAAGCACAGCGCACAGTGCAAAACGACTGCTGGTTTACGCCAAAGCATATTGCAGAGTGCAAAACGACTGTTGGTTTACGCAACAGCATAGTGCACAGTGCAAAACGACTGCTGGTTTACGCCAAAGCATAGTGCACAGTGCAAAACGACTGCTGGTTTACGCCAAAGCATAGTGCACAGTGCAAAACGACTGCTGGTTTACGCCAAATCATAGTGCACAGTGCAAAACGACTGTTGGTTTACGCCAAAGCACAGCGCACAGTGCAAAACGACTGTTGGTTTACGCCAAAGCATAGTGCACAGTGCAAAACGACTGCTGGTTTACGCAAAAGCATGGTGCACAGTGCAAAACGACTGTTGGTTTACGCCAAAGCATAGTGCACAGTGCAAAACGACTGCTGGTTTACGCCAAAGCATAGTGCACAGTGCAAAACGACTGCTGGTTTACGCAAAAGCATGGTGCACAGTGCAAAACGACTGTTGGTTTACGCAAAAGCATAGTGCACAGTGCAAAACGACTGCTGGTTTACGCCAAAGCATGGTGCACAGTGCAAAACGACTGTTGGTTTACGCAACAGCATAGTGCACAGTGCAAAACGACTGCTGGTTTACGCCAAAGCATAGTGCACAGTGCAAAACGACTGCTGGTTTACGCCAAAGCACAGCGCACAGTGCAAAACGACTGTTGGTTTACGCAAAAGCACAGTGCACAGTGCAAAACGACTGTTGGTCTACGCAAAAGCATAGTGCACAGTGCAAAACGACTGCTGGTTTACGCCAAAGCATAGTGCACAGTGCAAAATGACTGTTGGTTTACGCCAAAGCACAGCGCACAGTGCAAAACGACTGCTGGTTTACGCCAGAGCATGGTGCACAGTGCAAAACGACTGTTGGTTTACGCAACAGCATAGTGCACAGTGCAAAACGACTGCTGGTTTACGCCAAAGCATAGTGCACAGTGCAAAACGACTGCTGGTTTACGCCAAATCATAGTGCACAGTGCAAAACGACTGTTGGTTTACGCCAAAGCACAGCGCACAGTGCAAAACGACTGTTGGTTTACGCCAAAGCATAGTGCACAGTGCAAAACGACTGCTGGTTTACGCAAAAGCATGGTGCACAGTGCAAAACGACTGTTGGTTTACGCCAAAGCACAGCGCACAGTGCAAAACGACTGTTGGTTTACGCAAAAGCATAGTGCACAGTGCAAAACGACTGCTGGTTTACGCCAGAGCATAGTGCACAGTGCAAAACGACTGTTGGTTTACGCCAAAGCACAGCGCACAGTGCAAAACGACTGCTGGTTTACGCCAAAGCATGGTGCACAGTGCAAAACGACTGCTGGTTTACGCCAAAGCATGGTGCACAGTGCAAAACGACTGCTGGTTTACGCCAAAGCATAGCGCACAGTGCAAAACGACTGTTGGTTTACGCAAAAGCATAGTGCACAGTGCAAAACGACTCTTGGTTTACGCAAAAGCATAGTGCACAGTGCAAAACGACTGCTGGTTTACGCCAAAGCATAGTGCACAGTGCAAAACGACTGCTGGTTTACGCCAAAGCATGGTGCACAGTGCAAAACGACTGTTGGTTTACGCAAAAGCATAGTGCACAGTGCAAAACGACTGCTGGTTTACGCCAAATCATAGTGCACAGTGCAAAACGACTGTTGGTTTACGCCAAAGCACAGCGCACAGTGCAAAACGACTGCTGGTTTACGCAACAGCATAGTGCACAGTGCAAAACGACTGCTGGTTTACGCCAGAGCATAGTGCACAGTGCCAAAAGGACTGTTGGTTTACGCCAAAGTACAGCGCACAGTGCAAAACGATTGCTGTTTACGCCAAAGCACAGCGCACAGTGTAAAACGACTGTTGGTTTACGCCAAATCATAGTGCACAGTGCAAAACGACTGTTGGTTTACGCCAAAGCACAGCGCACAGTGCAAAACGACTGTTGGTTTACTCAAAAGCATAGTGCACAGTGTAAAACGACTGCTGGTTTACGCAAAATCATAGTGCACAGTGCAAAACGACTGCTGGTTTACGCCAAATCATAGTGCACAGTGCAAAATGACTGCTGGTTTACGCAAAAGCATAGTGCACAGTGCAAAATGACTGCTGGTTTACGCCAAAGCACAGCGCACAGTGCAAAACGACTGTTGGTTTACGCCAAAGCATAGCGCACAGTGCAAAACGACTGCTGGTTTACGCCAAAGCACAGCGCACAGTGCAAAACGACTGTTGGTTTACGCAAAAGCATAGTGCACAGTGCAAAATGACTGTTGGTTTACGCAAAAGCATAGTGCACAGTGCAAAATGACTGCTGGTTTACGCCAAAGCACAGCGCACAGTGCAAAACGACTGTTGGTTTACGCCAAAGCATAGCGCACAGTGCAAAACGACTGCTGGTTTACGCCAAAGCACAGCGCACAGTGCAAAACGACTGTTGGTTTACGCAAAAGCATAGTGCACAGTGCAAAACGACTGCTGGTTTACGCCAAAGCATAGTGCACAGTGCAAAATGACTGTTGGTTTACGCCAAAGCACAGCGCACAGTCCAAAACGACTGTTGGTTTACTCAAAAGCATAGTGCACAGTGTAAAACGACTGCTGGTTTACGCAAAAGCGTAGTGCACAGTGTAAAACGACTGTTGGTTTACGCCAAAGCATAGCGCACAGTGCAAAACGACTGCTGGTTTACGCCAAATCATAGTGCACAGTGCAAAACGACTGTTGGTTTACGCCAAAGCACAGCGCACAGTGCAAAACGACTGCTGGTTTACGCCAAAGCATGGTGCACAGTGCAAAACGACTGTTGGTTTACGCAAAAGCATAGTGCACAGTGCAAAACGACTGCTGGTTTACGCCAAATCATAGTGCACAGTGCAAAACGACTGTTGGTTTACGCCAAAGCACAGCGCACAGTGCAAAACGACTGTTGGTTTACTCAAAAGCATAGTGCACAGTGTAAAACGACTGCTGGTTTACGCAAAAGCATAGTGCGCAGTGCAAAACGACTGTTGGTTTACGCAAAAGCATAGTGCACAGTGCAAAACGACTGCTGGTTTACGCAACAGCATAGTGCACAGTGCAAAACGATTGTTGGTTTACGCAAAAGCATAGTGCACAGTGCAAAACGACTGCTGGTTTACGCCAAAGCATAGTGCACAGTGCAAAACGACTGCTGGTTTACGCCAAAGCATGGTGCACAGTGCAAAACGACTGTTGGTTTACGCCAAAGCACAGCGCACAGTGCAAGACGACTCTTGGTTTACGCAAAAGCATAGTGCACAGTGCAAAACGACTGCTGGTTTACGCCAAATCATAGTGCACAGTGCAAAACGACTGTTGGTTTACGACAAAGCACAGCGCACAGTGCAAAACGACTGCTGGTTTACGCCAAAGCATGGTGCACAGTGCAAAACGACTGTTGGTTTACGCAAAAGCATAGTGCACAGTGCAAAACGACTGCTGGTTTACGTCAAAGCATGGTGCACAGTGCAAAACGACTGTTGGTTTACGCAAAAGGATAGTGCACAGTGCAAAACGACTGCTGGTTTACGCCAAATCATAGTGCAGAGTGCAAAACGACTGTTGGTTTACGACAAAGCACAGCGCACAGTGCAAAACGACTGCTGGTTTACGCCAAAGCATGGTGCACAGTGCAAAACGACTGTTGGTTTACGCTAAAGCATAGTGCACAGTGCAAAACGACTGCTGGTTTACGCCAGAGCATAGTGCACAGTGCAAAATGACTGTTGGTTTACGCCAAAGCACAGCGCACAGTGCAAAACGACTGCTGGTTTACGCCAAAGCATGGTGCACAGTGCAAACGACTGTTGGCTTACGCAAAAGCATAGTGCACAGTGCAAAACGACTGCTGGTTTACGCCAAATCATAGTGCACAGTGCAAAACGACTGCTGGTTTACGCAAAAGCATGGTGCACAGTGCAAAACGACTGTTGGTTTACGCCAAAGCACAGCGCACAGTGCAAAACGACTGTTGGTTTACGCAAAAGCATAGTGCACAGTGCAAAACGACTGCTGGTTTACGCCAAATCATAGTGCACAGTGCAAAGCGACTGTTGGTTTATGCCAAAGCACAGCGCACAGTGCAAAACGACTGCTGGTTTACGTCAAAGCATGGTGCACAGTGCAAAACGACTGTTGGTTTACGCAAAAGCATAGTGCACAGTGCCAAACGACTGTTGGTTTACGCAAAAGCATAGTGCACAGTGCAAAACGACTGCTGGTTTACGCCAAAGCACAGCGCACAGTGCAAAACGACTGCTGGTTTACGCCAAAGCATGGTGCACAGTGCAAAACGACTGTTGGTTTACGCCAAAGCACAGCGCACAGTGCAAGACGACTCTTGGTTTACGCAAAAGCATAGTGCACAGTGCAAAACGACTGCTGGTTTACGCCAAAGCATAGTGCACAGTGCAAAACGACTGTTGGTTTACGCCAAAGCACAGCGCACAGTGCAAAACGACTGCTGGTTTACGCCAAAGCATGGTGCACAGTGCAAAACGACTGCTGGTTTACGCCAAAGCATAGTGCACAGTGCAAAACGACTGCTGGTTTACGCCAAAGCATGGTGCACAGTGCAAAACGACTGTTGGTTTACGCCAAAGCACAGCGCACAGTGCAAAACGACTCTTGGTTTACGCAAAAGCATAGTGCACAGTGCAAAACGACTGCTGGTTTACGCAAAAGCATAGTGCACAGTGCAAAACGACTGTTGGTTTACGCCAAAGCACAGCGCACAGTGCAAAACGACTGCTGGTTTACGCCAAAGCATGGTGCACAGTGCAAAACGACTGTTGGTTTACGCCAAAGCACAGCGCACAGTGCAAAACGACTGTTGGTTAACGCAAAAGCATAGTGCACAGTGCAAAACGACTCTTGGTTTACGCCAAAGCATGGTGCACAGTGCAAAACGACTGCTGGTTTACGCCAAAGCATGGTGCACAGTGCAAAACGACTGCTGGTTTACGCCAAAGCATAGCGCACAGTGCAAAACGACTGTTGGTTTACGCAAAAGCATAGTGCACAGTGCAAAACGACTCTTGGTTTACGCAAAAGCATAGTGCACAGTGCAAAACGACTGCTGGTTTACGTCAAAGCATGGTGCACAGTGCAAAACGACTGTTGGTTTACGCAAAAGGATAGTGCACAGTGCAAAACGACTGCTGGTTTACGCCAAATCATAGTGCAGAGAGCAAAACGACTGTTGGTTTACGACAAAGCACAGCGCACAGTGCAAAACGACTGCTGGTTTACGCCAAAGCATGGTGCACAGTGCAAAACGACTGTTGGTTTACGCAAAAGCATAGTGCACAGTGCAAAACGACTGCTGGTTTACGCCAGAGCATAGTGCACAGTGCAAAATGACTGTTGGTTTACGCCAAAGCACAGCGCACAGTGCAAAACGACTGCTGGTTTACGCCAAAGCATGGTGCACAGTGCAAAACGACTGTTGGCTTACGCAAAAGCATAGTGCACAGTGCAAAACGACTGCTGGTTTACGCCAAATCATAGTGCACAGTGCAAAACGACTGCTGGTTTACGCAAAAGCATGGTGCACAGTGCAAAACGACTGTTGGTTTACGCCAAAGCACAGCGCACAGTGCAAAACGACTGTTGGTTTTCGCAAAAGCATAGTGCACAGTGCAAAACGACTGCTGGTTTACGCCAAATCATAGTGCACAGTGCAAAGCGACTGTTGGTTTATGCCAAAGCACAGCGCACAGTGCAAAACGACTGCTGGTTTACGTCAAAGCATGGCGCACAGTGCAAAACGACTGTTGGTTTACGCAAAAGCATAGTGCACAGTGCAAAACGACTGCTGGTTTACGCCAAATCATAGTGCACAGTGCAAAACGACTGTTGGTTTACGACAAAGCACAGCGCACAGTGCAAAACGACTGCTGGTTTACGCCAAAGCATGGTGCACAGTGCAAAACGACTGTTGGTTTACGCAAAAGCATAGTGCACAAATCATAGTGCACAGTGCAAAGCGACTGTTGGTTTATGCCAAAGCACAGCGCACAGTGCAAAACGACTGCTGGTTTACGTCAAAGCATGGTGCACAGTGCAAAACGACTGGTGGTTTACGCAAAAGCACAGTGCACAGTGCAAAACGACTGTTGGTTTACGCAAAAGCATAGTGCACAGTGCAAAACGACTGCTGGTTTACGCCAAAGCATAGTGCACAGTGCAAAATGACTGTTGGTTTACGCCAAAGCACAGCGCACAGTGCAAAACGACTGCTGGTTTACGTCAAAGCATGGTGCACAGTGCAAAACGACTGTTGGTTTACGCAAAAGCATAGTGCACAGTGCAAAACGACTGCTGGTTTACGCCAAATCATAGTGCACAGTGCAAAACGACTGTTGGTTTACGACAAAGCACAGCGCACAGTGCAAAACGACTGCTGGTTTACGCCAAAGCATGGTGCACAGTGCAAAACGACTGTTGGTTTACGCAAAAGCATAGTGCACAGTGCAAAACGACTGCTGGTTTACGCCAGAGCATAGTGCACAGTGCAAAATGACTGTTGGTTTACGCCAAAGCACAGCGCACAGTGCAAAACGACTGCTGGTTTACGCCAAAGCATGGTGCACAGTGCAAAACGACTGTTGGCTTACGCAAAAGCATAGTGCACAGTGCAAAACGACTGCTGGTTTACTCAAAAGCATAGTGCACAGTGTAAAACGACTGCTGGTTTACGCAAAAGCATGGTGCACAGTGCAAAACGACTGTTGGTTTACGCAAAAGCATAGTGCACAGTGCAAAACGACTGCTGGTTTACGCCAAAGCATAGTGCACAGTGCAAAACGACTGCTGGTTTACGCCAAATCATAGTGCACAGTGCACAGTGCAAAGCGACTGTTGGTTTATGCCAAAGCACAGCGCACAGTGCAAAACGACTGTTGGTTTACTCAAAAGCATAGTGCACAGTGTAAAACGACTGCTGGTTTACGCAAAAGCATGGTGCACAGTGCAAAACGACTGTTGGTTTACTCAAAAGCATAGTGCACAGTGTAAAACGACTGCTGGTTTACGCAAAAGCATGGTGCACAGTGCAAAACGACTGTTGGTTTACGCAAAAGCATAGTGCACAGTGCAAAACGACTGCTGGTTTACGCCAAAGCATAGTGCACAGTGCAAAACGACTGTTGGTTTATGCCAAAGCACAGCGCACAGTGCAAAACGACTGTTGGTTTACTCAAAAGCATAGTGCACAGTGTAAAACGACTGCTGGTTTACGCAAAAGCATGGTGCACAGTGCAAAACGACTGTTGGTTTACGCAAAAGCATAGTGCACAGTGCAAAACGACTGCTGGTTTACGCCAAAGCATAGTGCACAGTGCAAAACGACTGCTGGTTTACGCAAAAGCATGGTGCACAGTGCAAAACGACTGTTGGTTTACGCAAAAGCATAGTGCACAGTGCAAAACGACTGCTGGTCTACGCCAAAGCATGGTGCACAGTGCAAAACGACTGTTGGTTTACGCAACAGCATAGTGCACAGTGCAAAACGACTGCTGGTTTACGCCAAAGCATAGTGCACAGTGCAAAACGACTGCTGGTTTACGCCAAAGCACAGCGCACAGTGCAAAACGACTGTTGGTTTACGCAAAAGCACAGTGCACAGTGCAAAACGACTGCTGGTTTACGCCAAAGCATAGTGCACAGTGCAAAATGACTGTTGGTTTACGCCAAAGCACAGCGCACAGTGCAAAACGACTGCTGGTTTACGCCAAAGCATGGTGCACAGTGCAAAACGACTGTTGGTTTACGCAACAGCATAGTGCACGGTGCAAAACGACTGCTGGTTTACGCCAAAGCATAGTGCACAGTGCAAAACGACTGCTGGTTTACGCCAAAGCATAGTGCACAGTGCAAAACGACTGCTGGTTTACGCCAAATCATAGTGCACAGTGCAAAACGACTGTTGGTTTACGCCAAAGCACAGCGCACAGTGCAAAACGACTGTTGGTTTACGCCAAAGCATAGTGCACAGTGCAAAACGACTGCTGGTTTACGCAAAAGCATGGTGCACAGTGCAAAACGACTGTTGGTTTACGCCAAAGCATAGTGCACAGTGCAAAACGACTGCTGGTTTACGCCAAAGCATAGTGCACAGTGCAAAATGACTGTTGGTTTACGCCAAAGCATAGCGCACAGTGCAAAACGACTGCTGGTTTACGCAAAAGCATGGTGCACAGTGCAAAACGACTGTTGGTTTACGCCAAAGCACAGCGCACAGTGCAAAACGACTGTTGGTTTACGCAAAAGCATAGTGCATAGTGCAAAACGACTGCTGGTTTACGCCAGAGCATAGTGCACAGTGCAAAACGACTGTTGGTTTACGCCAAAGCACAGTGCACAGTGCAAAACGACTGTTGGTCTACGCAAAAGCATAGTGCACAGTGCAAAACGACTGCTGGTTTACGCCAAAGCATAGTGCACAGTGCAAAACGACTGCTGGTTTACGCAAAAGCATGGTGCACAGTGCAAAACGACTGTTGGTTTACGCAAAAGCATAGTGCACAGTGCAAAACGACTGCTGGTTTACGCCAAAGCATGGTGCACAGTGCAAAACGACTGTTGCTTTACGCAACAGCATAGTGCACAGTGCAAAACGACTGCTGGTTTACGCCAAAGCATAGTGCACAGTGCAAAACGACTGCTGGTTTACGCCAAAGCACAGCGCACAGTGCAAAACGACTGTTGGTTTACGCAAAAGCACAGTGCACAGTGCAAAACGACTGTTGGTCTACGCAAAAGCATAGTGCACAGTGCAAAACGACTGCTGGTTTACGCCAAAGCATAGTGCACAGTGCAAAATGACTGTTGGTTTACGCCAAAGCACAGCGCACAGTGCAAAACGACTGCTGGTTTACGCCAGAGCATGGTGCACAGTGCAAAACGACTGTTGGTTTACGCAACAGCATAGTGCACAGTGCAAAACGACTGCTGGTTTACGCCAAAGCATAGTGCACAGTGCAAAACGACTGCTGGTTTACGCCAAATCATAGTGCACAGTGCAAAACGACTGTTGGTTTACGCCAAAGCACAGCGCACAGTGCAAAACGACTGTTGGTTTACGCCAAAGCATAATGCACAGTGCAAAACGACTGCTGGTTTACGCAAAAGCATGGTGCACAGTGCAAAACGACTGTTGGTTTACGCCAAAGCACAGCGCACAGTGCAAAACGACTGTTGGTTTACGCAAAAGCATAGTGCACAGTGCAAAACGACTGCTGGTTTACGCCAGAGCATAGTGCACAGTGCAAAACGACTGTTGGTTTACGCCAAAGCACAGCGCACAGTGCAAAACGACTGCTGGTTTACGCCAAAGCATGGTGCACAGTGCAAAACGACTGCTGGTTTACGCCAAAGCATGGTGCACAGTGCAAAACGACTGCTGGTTTACGCCAAAGCATAGCGCACAGTGCAAAACGACTGTTGGTTTACGCAAAAGCATAGTGCACAGTGCAAAACGACTCTTGGTTTACGCAAAAGCATAGTGCACAGTGCAAAACGACTGCTGGTTTACGCCAAAGCATAGTGCACAGTGCAAAACGACTGCTGGTTTACGCCAAATCATAGTGCACAGTGCAAAACGACTGTTGGTTTACGCCAAAGCACAGCGCACAGTGCAAAACGACTGTTGGTTTACGCCAAAGCATAGTGCACAGTGCAAAACGACTGCTGGTTTACGCAAAAGCATGGTGCACAGTGCAAAACGACTGTTGGTTTGCGCCAAAGCACAGCGCACAGTGCAAAACGACTGTTGGTTTACGCCAAAGCACAGCGCACAGTGCAAAACGACTGCTGGTTTACGCCAGAGCATGGTGCACAGTGCAAAACGACTGTTGGTTTACGCAACAGCATAGTGCACAGTGCAAAACGACTGCTGGTTTACGCCAAAGCATAGTGCACAGTGCAAAACGACTGCTGGTTTACGCCAAATCATAGTGCACAGTGCAAAACGACTGTTGGTTTACGCCAAAGCACAGCGCACAGTGCAAAACGACTGTTGGTTTACGCAAAAGCACAGTGCACAGTGCAAAACGACTGTTGGTCTACGCAAAAGCATAGTGCACAGTGCAAAACGACTGCTGGTTTACGCCAAAGCATAGTGCACAGTGCAAAATGACTGTTGGTTTACGCCAAAGCACAGCGCACAGTGCAAAACGACTGCTGGTTTACGCCAGAGCATGGTGCACAGTGCAAAACGACTGTTGGTTTACGCAACAGCATAGTGCACAGTGCAAAACGACTGCTGGTTTACGCCAAAGCATAGTGCACAGTGCAAAACGACTGCTGGTTTACGCCAAATCATAGTGCACAGTGCAAAACGACTGTTGGTTTACGCCAAAGCACAGCGCACAGTGCAAAACGACTGTTGGTTTACGCCAAAGCATAGTGCACAGTGCAAAACGACTGCTGGTTTACGCAAAAGCATGGTGCACAGTGCAAAACGACTGTTGGTTTACGCCAAAGCACAGCGCACAGTGCAAAACGACTGTTGGTTTACGCAAAAGCATAGTGCACAGTGCAAAACGACTGCTGGTTTACGCCAGAGCATAGTGCACAGTGCAAAACGACTGTTGGTTTACGCCAAAGCACAGCGCACAGTGCAAAACGACTGCTGGTTTACGCAACAGCATAGTGCACAGTGCAAAACGACTGCTGGTTTACGCCAGAGCATAGTGCTCAGTGCAAAATGACTGTTGGTTTACGCCAAAGCACAGCGCACAGTGCAAAACGACTGCTGGTTTACGCAACAGCATAGTGCACAGTGCAAAACGACTGCTGGTTTACGCCAGAGCATAGTGCACAGTGCCAAAAGGACTGTTGGTTTACGCCAAAGCATAGCGCACAGTGCAAAACGACTGCTGGTTTACGCCAAAGCACAGCGCACAGTGCAAAACGACTGTTGGTTTACGCAAAAGCATAGTGCACAGTGCAAAACGACTGCTGGTTTACGCCAAAGCACAGCGCACAGTGCAAAACGACTGCTGGTTTACGCAAAAGCATAGTGCACAGTGCAAAACGACTGCTGGTCTACGCAAAAGCATAGTGCACAGTGCAAAACGACTGCTGGTTTACGCCAAAGCATAGTGCACAGTGCAAAATGACTGTTGGTTTACGCCAAAGCACAGCGCACAGTGCAAAACGACTGCTGGTTTACGCCAGAGCATGGTGCACAGTGCAAAACGACTGTTGGTTTACGCAACAGCATAGTGCACAGTGCAAAACGACTGCTGGTTTACGCCAAAGCATAGTGCACAGTGCAAAACGACTGCTGGTTTACGCCAAATCATAGTGCACAGTGCAAAACGACTGTTGGTTTACGCCAAAGCACAGCGCACAGTGCAAAACGACTGTTGGTTTACGCCAAAGCATAGTGCACAGTGCAAAACGACTGCTGGTTTACGCAAAAGCATGGTGCACAGTGCAAAACGACTGTTGGTTTACGCCAAAGCACAGCGCACAGTGCAAAACGACTGTTGGTTTACGCAAAAGCATAGTGCACAGTGCAAAACGACTGCTGGTTTACGCCAGAGCATAGTGCACAGTGCAAAACGACTGTTGGTTTACGCCAAAGCACAGCGCACAGTGCAAAACGACTGCTGGTTTACGCAACAGCATAGTGCACAGTGCAAAACGACTGCTGGTTTACGCCAGAGCATAGTGCTCAGTGCAAAATGACTGTTGGTTTACGCCAAAGCACAGCGCACAGTGCAAAACGACTGCTGGTTTACGCAACAGCATAGTGCACAGTGCAAAACGACTGCTGGTTTACGCCAGAGCATAGTGCACAGTGCCAAAAGGACTGTTGGTTTACGCCAAAGCATAGCGCACAGTGCAAAACGACTGCTGGTTTACGCCAAAGCACAGCGCACAGTGCAAAACGACTGTTGGTTTACGCAAAAGCATAGTGCACAGTGCAAAACGACTGCTGGTTTACGCCAAAGCACAGCGCACAGTGCAAAACGACTGCTGGTTTACTCAAAAGCATAGTGCACAGTGTAAAACGACTGCTGGTTTACGCCAAAGCATAGCGCACAGTGCAAAACGACTGTTGGTTTACGCCAAAGCATAGCGCACAGTGCAAAACGACTGCTGGTTTACGCCAAATCATAGTGCACAGTGCAAAACGACTGTTGGTTTACGCCAAAGCATAGTGCACAGTGCAAAACGACTGCTGGTTTACGCCAAATCATAGTGCACAGTGCAAAACGACTGCTGGTTTACGCCAAAGCATAGCGCACAGTGCAAAACGACTGTTGGTTTACGCAAAAGCATAGTGCACAGTGCAAAACGACTCTTGGTTTACGCAAAAGCATAGTGCACAGTGCAAAATGACTGCTGGTTTACGCCAAAGCATGGTGCACAGTGCAAAACGACTGCTGGTTTACGCCAAAGCATAGCGCACAGTGCAAAACGACTGTTGGTTTACGCAAAAGCATAGTGCACAGTGCAAAACGACTCTTGGTTTACGCAAAAGCATAGTGCACAGTGCAAAACGACTGCTGGTTTACGCCAAAGCATAGTGCACAGTGCAAAACGACTGCTGGTTTACGCCAAAGCATGGTGCACAGTGCAAAACGACTGTTGGTTTACGCAAAAGCATAGTGCACAGTGCAAAACGACTGCTGGTTTACGCCAAATCATAGTGCACAGTGCAAAACGACTGTTGGTTTACGCCAAAGCACAGCGCACAGTGCAAAACGACTGCTGGTTTACGCAACAGCATAGTGCACAGTGCAAAACGACTGCTGGTTTACGCCAGAGCATAGTGCACAGTGCCAAAAGGACTGTTGGTTTACGCCAAAGTACAGCGCACAGTGCAAAACGACTGCTGTTTACGCCAAAGCACAGCGCACAGTGCAAAACGACTGTTGGTTTACGCCAAATCATAGTGCACAGTGCAAAACGACTGTTGGTTTACGCCAAAGCACAGCGCACAGTGCAAAACGACTGTTGGTTTACTCAAAAGCATAGTGCACAGTGTAAAACGACTGCTGGTTTACGCAAAATCATAGTGCACAGTGCAAAACGACTGCTGGTTTACGCCAAATCATAGTGCACAGTGCAAAATGACTGCTGGTTTACGCAAAAGCATAGTGCACAGTGCAAAATGACTGCTGGTTTACGCCAAAGCACAGCGCACAGTGCAAAACGACTGTTGGTTTACGCCAAAGCATAGCGCACAGTGCAAAACGACTGCTGGTTTACGCCAAAGCACAGCGCACAGTGCAAAACGACTGTTGGTTTACGCAAAAGCATAGTGCACAGTGCAAAATGACTGTTGGTTTACGCAAAAGCATAGTGCACAGTGCAAAATGACTGCTGGTTTACGCCAAAGCACAGCGCACAGTGCAAAACGACTGTTGGTTTACGCCAAAGCATAGCGCACAGTGCAAAACGACTGCTGGTTTACGCCAAAGCACAGCGCACAGTGCAAAACGACTGTTGGTTTACGCAAAAGCATAGTGCACAGTGCAAAACGACTGCTGGTTTACGCCAAAGCATAGTGCACAGTGCAAAATGACTGTTGGTTTACGCCAAAGCACAGCGCACAGTCCAAAACGACTGTTGGTTTACTCAAAAGCATAGTGCACAGTGTAAAACGACTGCTGGTTTACGCAAAAGCGTAGTGCACAGTGTAAAACGACTGTTGGTTTACGCCAAAGCATAGCGCACAGTGCAAAACGACTGCTGGTTTACGCCAAATCATAGTGCACAGTGCAAAACGACTGTTGGTTTACGCCAAAGCACAGCGCACAGTGCAAAACGACTGCTGGTTTACGCCAAAGCACAGCGCACAGTGCAAAACGACTGTTGGTTTACTCAAAAGCATAGTGCACAGTGTAAAACGACTGCTGGTTTACGCAAAAGCATAGTGCGCAGTGCAAAACGACTGTTGGTTTACGCAAAAGCATAGTGCACAGTGCAAAACGACTGCTGGTTTACGCAACAGCATAGTGCACAGTGCAAAACGACTGCTGGTTTACGCCAGAGCATAGTGCACAGTGCAAAATGACTGTTGGTTTACGCCAAAGCACAGCGCACAGTGCAAAACGACTGTTTGTTTACGCCAAAGCACAGCGCACAGTGCAAAACGACTGCTGGTTTACGCCAAAGCATGGTGCACAGTGCAAAACGACTGTTGGTTTACGCAAAAGCATAGTGCACAGTGCAAAACGACTGCTGGTTTACGCCAAATCATAGTGCACAGTGCAAAACGACTGTTGGTTTACGCCAAAGCACAGCGCACAGTGCAAAACGACTGTTGGTTTACTCAAAAGCATAGTGCACAGTGTAAAACGACTGCTGGTTTACGCAAAAGCATAGTGCACAGTGCAAAACAACTGCTGGTTTACGCAACAGCATAGTGCACAGTGCAAAACGACTGCTGGTTTACGCCAAAGCACAGCGCACAGTGCAAAACGACTGTTGGTTTACGCCAAAGCACAGCGCACAGTGCAAAACGACTGCTGGTTTACGCCAAAGCATGGTGCACAGTGCAAAACGACTGTTGGTTTACGCAAAAGCATAGTGCACAATGCAAAACGACTGCTGGTTTACGCCAAATCATAGTGCACAGTGCAAAACGACTGTTGGTTTACACCAAAGCACAGCGCACAGTGCAAAACGACTGTTGGTTTACGCAAAAGCATAGTGCACAGTGCAAAACGACTGCTGGTTTACGCCAAATCATAGTGAACAGTGCAAAACGACTGTTGGTTTACACCAAAGCACAGCGCACAGTGCAAAACGACTGCTGGTTTACGCCAAAGCATGGTGCACAGTGCAAAACGACTGCTGGTTTCCGCCAAAGCACAGCGCACAGGGCAAAACGACTGTTGGTTTACGCAAAAGCATAGTGCACAGTGCAAAACGACTGCTGGTTTACGCCAGAGCATAGTGCACAGTGCAAAACGACTGTTGGTTTACGCCAAAGCACAGCGCACAGTGCAAAACGACTGCTGGTTTACGCCAAAGCATAGTGCACAGTGCAAAATGACTGTTGGTTTACGCAAAAGCTTAGTGCGCAGTGCAAAACGACTGTTGGTTTACGCAAAAGCATAGTGCACAGTGCAAAACGACTGCTGGTTTACGCCAAAGCATGGTGCACAGTGCAAAACGACTGTTGGTTTACGCAAAAGCATAGTGCACAGTGCAAAATGACTGTTGGTTTACGCAAAAGCTTAGTGCGCAGTGCAAAACGACTGTTGGTTTACGCAAAAGCATAGTGCACAGTGCAAAACGACTGCTGGTTTACGCCAAAGCATGGTGCACAGTGCAAAACGACTGTTGGTTTACGCAAAAGCATAGTGCACAGTGGAAAACGACTGCTGGTTTACGCAAAAGCTTAGTGCGCAGTGCAAAACGACTGTTGGTTTACGCAAAAGCATAGTGCACAGTGCAAAACGACTGCTGGTTTACGCCAAAGCATAGCGCACAGTGCAAAACGACTGCTGGTTTACGCCAAAGCACAGCGCACAGTGCAAAACGACTGCTGGTTTACGCCAGAGCATAGTGCACAGTGCAAAACGACTGTTGGTTTACGCCAAAGCACAGCGCACAGTGCAAAACGACTGCTGGTTTACGCCAAAGCATAGTGCACAGTGCAAAAAGACTGTTGGTTTACGCAAAAGCTTAGTGCGCAGTGCAAAACGACTGTTGGTTTACGCAAAAGCATAGTGCACAGTGCAAAACGACTGCTGGTTTACGCCAAAGCATGGTGCACAGTGCAAAACGACTGTTGGTTTACGCCAAAGCACAGCGCACAGGGCAAAACGACTGTTGGTTTACGCAAAAGCATAGTGCACAGTGCAAAACGACTGCTGGTTTACGCCAGAGCATAGTGCACAGTGCAAAACGACTGTTGGTTTACGCCAAAGCACAGCGCACAGTGCAAAACGACTGCTGGTTTACGCAAAAGCATAGTGCACAGTGCAAAACGACTCTTGGTTTACGCAAAAGCATAGTGCACAGTGCAAAACGACTGCTGGTTTACGCCAAAGCATGGTGCACAGTGCAAAACGACTGTTGGTTTACGCAAAAGCATAGTGCACAGTGCAAAACGACTGCTGGTTTACGCCAAAGCATAGTGCACAGTGCAAAATGACTGTTGGTTTACGCAAAAGCTTAGTGCGCAGTGCAAAACGACTGTTGGTTTACGCAAAAGCATAGTGCACAGTGCAAAACGACTGCTGGTTTACGCCAAAGCATGGTGCACAGTGCAAAACGACTGTTGGTTTACGCAAAAGCATAGTGCACAGTGCAAAATGACTGTTGGTTTACACAAAAGCATAGTGCACAGTGCAAAATGACTGCTGGTTTACGCCAAAGCACAGCGCACAGTGCAAAACGACTGTTGGTTTACGCAAAAGCATAGTGCACAGTGCAAAACGACTGCTGGTTTACGCCAAAGCATGGTGCACAGTGCAAAACGACTGTTGGTTTACGCCAAAGCACAGCGCACAGGGCAAAACGACTGTTGGTTTACGCAAAAGCATAGTGCACAGTGCAAAACGACTGCTGGTTTACGCCAGAGCATAGTGCACAGTGCAAAACGACTGTTGGTTTACGCCAAAGCACAGCGCACAGTGCAAAACGACTGCTGGTTTACGCAAAAGCATAGTGCACAGTGCAAAACGACTCTTGGTTTACGCAAAAGCATAGTGCACAGTGCAAAACGACTGCTGGTTTACGCCAAAGCATGGTGCACAGTGCAAAACGACTGTTGGTTTACGCAAAAGCATAGCGCACAGTGCAAAACGACTGCTGGTTTACGCCAAAGCATAGTGCACAGTGCAAAATGACTGTTGGTTTACGCAAAAGCTTAGTGCGCAGTGCAAAACGACTGTTGGTTTACGCAAAAGCATAGTGCACAGTGCAAAACGACTGCTGGTTTACGCCAAAGCATGGTGCACAGTGCAAAACGACTGTTGGTTTACGCAAAAGCATAGTGCACAGTGCAAAATGACTGTTGGTTTACGCAAAAGCATAGTGCACAGTGCAAAATGACTACTGGTTTACGCCAAAGCACAGCGCACAGTGCAAAACGACTGTTGGTTTACGCCAAAGCATAGCGCACAGTGCAAAACGACTGCTGGTTTACGCCAAAGCACAGCGCACAGTGCAAAACGACTGTTGGTTTACGCAAAAGCATAGTGCACAGTGCAAAACGACTGCTGGTTTACGCCAAAGCATAGTGCACAGTGCAAAATGACTGTTGGTTTACGCCAAAGCACAGCGCACAGTGCAAAACGACTGTTGGTTTACTCAAAAGCATAGTGCACAGTGTAAAACGACTGCTGGTTTACGCAAAAGCATAGTGCACAGTGTAAAACGACTGTTGGTTTACGCCAAAGCATAGCGCACAGGGCAAAACGACTGCTGGTTTACGCCAAAGCATAGTGCACAGTGCAAAATGACTGTTGGTTTACGCCAAAGCACAGCGCACAGTGCAAAACGACTGTTGGTTTACTCAAAAGCATAGTGCACAGTGTAAAACGACTGCTGGTTTACGCAAAAGCATAGTGCACAGTGCAAAACGACTGCTGGTTTACGCCAAAGCATGGTGCACAGTGCAAAACGACTGCTGGTTTACGCAAAAGCATAGTGCACAGTGCAAAACAACTGCTGGTTTACGCAACAGCATAGTGCACAGTGCAAAACGACTGCTGGTTTACGCCAAAGCACAGCGCACAGTGCAAAACGACTGTTGGTTTACGCCAAAGCACAGCGCACAGTGCAAAACGACTGCTGGTTTACGCCAAAGCATGGTGCACAGTGCAAAACGACTGTTGGTTTACGCAAAAGCATAGTGCACAATGCAAAACGACTGCTGGTTTACGCCAAATCATAGTGCACAGTGCAAAACGACTGTTGGTTTACACCAAAGCACAGCGCACAGTGCAAAACGACTGTTGGTTTACGCAAAAGCATAGTGCACAGTGCAAAACGACTGCTGGTTTACGCCAAATCATAGTGAACAGTGCAAAACGACTGTTGGTTTACACCAAAGCACAGCGCACAGTGCAAAACGACTGCTGGTTTACGCCAAAGCATGGTGCATAGTGCAAAACGACTGCTGGTTTCCGCCAAAGCACAGCGCACAGGGCAAAACGACTGTTGGTTTACGCAAAAGCATAGTGCACAGTGCAAAACGACTGCTGGTTTACGCCAGAGCATAGTGCACAGTGCAAAACGACTGTTGGTTTACGCCAAAGCACAGCGCACAGTGCAAAACGACTGCTGGTTTACGCCAAAGCATAGTGCACAGTGCAAAATGACTGTTGGTTTACGCAAAAGCTTAGTGCGCAGTGCAAAACGACTGTTGGTTTACGCAAAAGCATAGTGCACAGTGCAAAATGACTGTTGGTTTACGCAAAAGCTTAGTGCGCAGTGCAAAACGACTGTTGGTTTACGCAAAAGCATAGTGCACAGTGCAAAACGACTGCTGGTTTACGCCAAAGCATAGCGCACAGTGCAAAACGACTGCTGGTTTACGCCAAAGCACAGCGCACAGTGCAAAACGACTGCTGGTTTACGCAAAAGCATAGTGCACAGTGCAAAACGACTCTTGGTTTACGCAAAAGCATAGTGCACAGTGCAAAACGACTGCTGGTTTACGCCAAAGCATAGTGCACAGTGCAAAATGACTGTTGGTTTACGCAAAAGCTTAGTGCGCAGTGCAAAACGACTGTTGGTTTACGCAAAAGCATAGTGCACAGTGGAAAACGACTGCTGGTTTACGCAAAAGCTTAGTGCGCAGTGCAAAACGACTGTTGGTTTACGCAAAAGCATAGTGCACAGTGCAAAACGACTGCTGGTTTACGCCAAAGCATAGCGCACAGTGCAAAACGGCTGCTGGTTTACGCCAAAGCACAGCGCACAGTGCAAAACGACTGCTGGTTTACGCCAGAGCATAGTGCACAGTGCAAAACGACTGTTGGTTTACGCCAAAGCACAGCGCACAGTGCAAAACGACTGCTGGTTTACGCCAAAGCATAGTGCACAGTGCAAAAAGACTGTTGGTTTACGCAAAAGCTTAGTGCGCAGTGCAAAACGACTGTTGGTTTACGCAAAAGCATAGTGCACAGTGCAAAATGACTGTTGGTTTACGCAAAAGCTTGGTGCGCAGTGCAAAACGACTGTTGGTTTACGCAAAAGCATAGTGCACAGTGCAAAACGACTGCTGGTTTACGCCAAAGCATGGTGCACAGTGCAAAACGACTGTTGGTTTACGCCAAAGCACAGCGCACAGGGCAAAACGACTGTTGGTTTACGCAAAAGCATAGTGCACAGTGCAAAACGACTGCTGGTTTACGCCAGAGCATAGTGCACAGTGCAAAACGACTGTTGGTTTACGCCAAAGCACAGCGCACAGTGCAAAACGACTGCTGGTTTACGCAAAAGCATAGTGCACAGTGCAAAACGACTCTTGGTTTACGCAAAAGCATAGTGCACAGTGCAAAACGACTGCTGGTTTACGCCAAAGCATGGTGCACAGTGCAAAACGACTGTTGGTTTACGCAAAAGCATAGTGCACAGTGCAAAACGACTGCTGGTTTACGCCAAAGCATAGTGTACAGTGCAAAATGACTGTTGGTTTACGCAAAAGCTTAGTGCGCAGTGCAAAACGACTGTTGGTTTACGCAAAAGCATAGTGCACAGTGCAAAACGACTGCTGGTTTACGCCAAAGCATGGTGCACAGTGCAAAACGACTGTTGGTTTACGCAAAAGCATAGTGCACAGTGCAAAATGACTGTTGGTTTACGCAAAAGCTTAGTGCGCAGTGCAAAACGACTGTTGGTTTACGCAAAAGCATAGTGCACAGTGCAAAACGACTGCTGGTTTACGCCAAAGCATAGTGCACAGTGCAAAATGACTGTTGGTTTACGCAAAAGCATAGTGCACAGTGCAAAATGACTGCTGGTTTACGCCAAAGCACAGCGCACAGTGCAAAACGACTGTTGGTTTACGCCAAAGCATAGCGCACAGTGCAAAACGACTGCTGGTTTACGCCAAAGCACAGCGCACAGTGCAAAACGACTGCTGGTTTACGCCAAAGCATAGTGCACAGTGCAAAATGACTGTTGGTTTACGCCAAAGCACAGCGCACAGTGCAAAACGACTGTTGGTTTACTCAAAAGCATAGTGCACAGTGTAAAACGACTGCTGGTTTACGCAAAAGCATAGTGCACAGTGTAAAACGACTGTTGGTTTACGCCAAAGCATAGCGCACAGTGCAAAACGACTGCTGGTTTACGCCAAATCATAGTGCACAGTGCAAAACGACTGTTGGTTTACGCCAAAGCACAGCGCACAGTGCAAAACGACTGCTGGTTTACGCCAAAGCATGGTGCACAGTGCAAAACGACTGTTGGTTTACGCAAAAGCATAGTGCACAGTGCAAAACGACTGCTGGTTTACGCAACAGCATAGTGCACAGTGCAAAACGACTGCTGGTTTACGCCAGAGCATAGTGCACAGTGCAAAATGACTGTTGGTTTACGCCAAAGCACAGCGCACAGTGCAAAACGACTGTTTGTTTACGCCAAAGCACAGCGCACAGTGCAAAACGACTGCTGGTTTACGCCAAAGCATGGTGCACAGTGCAAAACGACTGTTGGTTTACGCAAAAGCGTAGTGCACAGTGCAAAACGACTGTTGGTTTACGCAAAAGCATAGTGCACAGTGCAAAACGACTGCTGGTTTACGCCAAATCATAGTGCACAGTGCAAAACGACTGTTGGTTTACGCCAAAGCACAGCGCACAGTGCAAAACGACTGTTGGTTTACTCAAAAGCATAGTGCACAGTGTAAAACGACTGCTGGTTTACGCAAAAGCATAGTGCACAGTGCAAAACGACTGTTGGTTTACGCAAAAGCATAGTGCACAGTGCAAAACGACTGCTGGTTTACGCAACAGCATAGTGCACAGTGCAAAACGACTGCTGGTTTACGCCAGAGCATAGTGCACAGTGCAAAATGACTGTTGGTTTACGCCAAAGCACAGCGCACAGTGCAAAACGACTGCTGGTTTACGCAAAAGCATAGTGCACAGTGCAAAACGACTGTTGGTTTACGCAAAAGCTTGGTGCGCAGTGCAAAACGACTGTTGGTTTACGCAAAAGCATAGTGCACAGTGCAAAACGACTGTTGGTTTACGCCAAAGCACAGCGCACAGTGCAAAACGACTGTTGGTTTACTCAAAAGCATAGTGCACAGTGTAAAACGACTGCTGGTTTACGCAAAAGCATAGTGCACAGTGCAAAACGACTGTTGGTTTACGCAAAAGCATAGTGCACAGTGCAAAACGACTGTTGGTTTACGCCAAAGCACAGCGCACAGTGCAAAACGACTGCTGGTTTACGCAAAAGCATAGTGCACAGTGCAAAACGACTGTTGGTTTACGCAAAAGCTTGGTGCGCAGTGCAAAACGACTGTTGGTTTACGCAAAAGCATAGTGCACAGTGCAAAACGACTGTTGGTTTACGCCAAAGCACAGCGCACAGTGCAAAACGACTGTTGGTTTACTCAAAAGCATAGTGCACAGTGTAAAACGACTGCTGGTTTACGCAAAAGCATAGTGCACAGTGCAAAACGACTGTTGGTTTACGCAAAAGCATAGTGCACAGTGCAAAACGACTGCTGGTTTACGCAACAGCATAGTGCACAGTGCAAAACGACTGCTGGTTTACGCCAGAGCATAGTGCACAGTGCAAAATGACTGTTGGTTTACGCCAAAGCACAGCGCACAGTGCAAAACGACTGTTTGTTTACGCCAAAGCACAGCGCACAGTGCAAAACGACTGCTGGTTTACGCCAAAGCATGGTGCACAGTGCAAAACGACTGTTGGTTTACGCAAAAGCATAGTGCACAGTGCAAAACGACTGTTGGTTTACGCAAAAGCATAGTGCACAGTGCAAAACGACTGCTGGTTTACGCCAAATCATAGTGCACAGTGCAAAACGACTGTTGGTTTACGCCAAAGCACAGCGCACAGTGCAAAACGACTGTTGGTTTACTCAAAAGCATAGTGCACAGTGTAAAACGACTGCTGGTTTACGCAAAAGCATAGTGCACAGTGCAAAACGACTGTTGGTTTACGCAAAAGCATAGTGCACAGTGCAAAACGACTGCTGGTTTACGCAACAGCATAGTGCACAGTGCAAAACGACTGCTGGTTTACGCCAGAGCATAGTGCACAGTGCAAAATGACTGTTGGTTTACGCCAAAGCACAGCGCACAGTGCAAAACGACTGTTTGTTTACGCCAAAGCACAGCGCACAGTGCAAAACGACTGTTTGTTTACGCAAAAGCATAGTGCACAGTGCAAAACGACTGCTGGTTTACGCAACAGCATAGTGCACAGTGCAAAACGACTGCTGGTTTACGCCAGAGCATAGTGCACAGTGCAAAACGACTGTTGGTTTACGCAAAAGCATAGTGCACAGTGCAAAACGACTGCTGGTTTACGCCAAATCATAGTGCACAGTGCAAAACGACTGTTGGTTTACGCCAAAGCACAGCGCACAGTGCAAAACGACTGTTGGTTTACTCAAAAGCATAGTGCACAGTGTAAAACGACTGCTGGTTTACGCAAAAGCATAGTGCACAGTGCAAAACGACTGTTGGTTTACGCAAAAGCATAGTGCACAGTGCAAAACGACTGCTGGTTTACGCAACAGCATAGTGCACAGTGCAAAACGACTGCTGGTTTACGCCAGAGCATAGTGCACAGTGCAAAACGACTGCTGGTTTACGCCAAAGCATGGTGCACAGTGCAAAACGACTGTTGGTTTACGCAAAAGCATAGTGCACAGTGCAAAACGACTGCTGGTTTACGCCAAATCATAGTGCACAGTGCAAAACGACTGTTGGTTTACGCCAAAGCACAGCGCACAGTGCAAAACGACTGTTGGTTTACTCAAAAGCATAGTGCACAGTGTAAAACGACTGCTGGTTTACGCAAAAGCATAGTGCACAGTGCAAAACAACTGCTGGTTTACGCAACAGCATAGTGCACAGTGCAAAACGACTGCTGGTTTACGCCAGAGCATAGTGCACAGTGCAAAATGACTGTTGGTTTACGCCAAAGCACAGCGCACAGTGCAAAACGACTGTTGGTTTACGCCAAAGCACAGCGCACAGTGCAAAACGACTGCTGGTTTACGCCAAAGCATGGTGCACAGTGCAAAACGACTGTTGGTTTACGCAAAAGCATAGTGCACAGTGCAAAACGACTGCTGGTTTACGCCAAATCATAGTGCACAGTGCAAAACGACTGTTGGTTTACACCAAAGCACAGCGCACAGTGCAAAACGACTGCTGGTTTACGCCAAAGCATGGTGCACAGTGCAAAACGACTGTTGGTTTACGCAAAAGCATAGTGCACAGTGCAAAACGACTGCTGGTTTACGCCAAATCATAGTGCACAGTGCAAAACGACTGTTGGTTTACGCCAAAGCACAGCGCACAGTGCAAAACGACTGTTGGTTTACTCAAAAGCATAATGCACAGTGTAAAACGACTGCTGGTTTACGCAAAAGCATAGTGCGCAGTGCAAAACAACTGCTGGTTTACGCAACAGCATAGTGCACAGTGCAAAACGACTGCTGGTTTACGCCAGAGCATAGTGCACAGTGCAAAATGACTGTTGGTTTACGCCAAAGCGCAGCGCACAGTGCAAAACGACTGTTGGTTTACGCCAAAGCACAGCGCACAGTGCAAAACGACTGCTGGTTTACGCCAAAGCATAGTGCACAGTGCAAAACGACTGCTGGTTTACGCCAAAGCATGGTGCACAGTGCAAAACGACTGCTGGTTTACGCAAAAGCACAGCGCACAGTGCAAAACGACTGTTGGTTTACGCAAAAGCATAGTGCACAGTGCAAAACGACTGCTGGTTTACGCCAAAGCATAGTGCACAGTGCAAAATGACTGTTGGTTTACGCCAAATCATAGTGCACAGTGCAAAACGACTGTTGGTTTACGCAAAAGCACAGCGCACAGTGCAAAACGACTGTTGGTTTACGCAAAAGCATAGTGCACAGTGCAAAACGACTGTTGGTTTACGCAACAGCATAGTGCACAGTGCAAAACGACTGCTGGTTTATACCAAAGCACAGCGCACAGTGCAAAACGACTGTTGGTTTACGCAAAAGCACAGTGCACAGTGCAAAACGACTGCTGGTTTACGCAAAAGCATGGTGCACAGTGCAAAACGACTGTTGGTCTACGCCAAAGCACAGCGCACAGTGCAAAACGACTGTTGGTTTACGCCAAAGCATAGTGCACAGTGCAAAACGACTGCTGGTTTACGCAAAAGCATGGTGCACAGTGCAAAACGACTGTTGGTTTACGCCAAAGCATAGTGCACAGTGCAAAACGACTGCTGGTTTACGCCAAAGCATAGTGCACAGTGCAAAACGACTGCTGGTTTACGCCAAAGCATAGTGCACAGTGCAAAATGACTGTTGGTTTACGCCAAAGCATAGCGCACAGTGCAAAACGACTGTTGGTTTACGCCAAAGCACAGCGCACAGTGCAAAACGACTGTTGGTTTACGCAAAAGCATAGTGCACAGTGCAAAACGACTGCTGGTTTACGCCAGAGCATAGTGCACAGTGCAAAACGACTGTTGGTTTACGCCAAAGCACAGTGCACAGTGCAAAACGACTGTTGGTCTACGCAAAAGCATAGTGCACAGTGCAAAACGACTGCTGGTTTACGCCAAAGCATAGTGCACAGTGCAAAACGACTGCTGGTTTACGCAAAAGCATGGTGCACAGTGCAAAACGACTGTTGGTTTACGCAACAGCATAGTGCACAGTGCAAAACGACTGCTGGTTTACGCCAGAGCATGGTGCACAGTGCAAAATGACTGTTGGTTTACGCCAAAGCACAGCGCACAGTGCAAAACGACTGTTGGTCTACGCAAAAGCATAGTGCACAGTGCAAAACGACTGCTGGTTTACGCCAAAGCATAGTGCACAGTGCAAAACGACTGCTGGTTTACGCAAAAGCATGGTGCACAGTGCAAAACGACTGTTGGTTTACGCAAAAGGATAGTGCACAGTGCAAAACGACTGCTGGTTTACGCCAAAGCATGGTGCACAGTGCAAAACGACTGCTGGTTTACGCAACAGCATAGTGCACAGTGCAAAACGACTGCTGGTTTACGCCAAAGCATAGTGCACAGTGCAAAACGACTGCTGGTTTACGCCAAAGCACAGCGCACAGTGCAAAACGACTGTTGGTTTACGCAAAAGCACAGTGCACAGTGCAAAACGACTGTTGGTCTACGCAAAAGCATAGTGCACAGTGCAAAACGACTGCTGGTTTACGCCAAAGCATAGTGCACAGTGCAAAATGACTCTTGGTTTACGCCAAAGCACAGCGCACAGTGCAAAACGACTGCTGGTTTACGCCAGAGCATGGTGCACAGTGCAAAATGACTGTTGGTTTACGCCAAAGCACAGCGCACAGTGCAAAACGACTGCTGGTTTACGCCAAAGCATGGTGCACAGTGCAAAACGACTGTTGGCTTACGCAAAAGCATAGTGCACAGTGCAAAACGACTGCTGGTTTACGCCAAATCATAGTGCACAGTGCAAAACGACTGCTGGTTTACGCAAAAGCATGGTGCACAGTGCAAAACGACTGTTGGTTTACGCCAAAGCACAGCGCACAGTGCAAAACGACTGTTGGTTTACGCAAAAGCATAGTGCACAGTGCAAAACGACTGCTGGTTTACGCCAAATCATAGTGCACAGTGCAAAGCGACTGTTGGTTTATGCCAAAGCACAGCGCACAGTGCAAAACGACTGCTGGTTTACGTCAAAGCATGGTGCACAGTGCAAAACGACTGTTGGTTTACGCAAAAGCATAGTGCACAGTGCAAAACGACTGCTGGTTTACGCCAAATCATAGTGCACAGTGCAAAACGACTGTTGGTTTACGACAAAGCACAGCGCACAGTGCAAAACGACTGCTGGTTTACGCCAAAGCATGGTGCACAGTGCAAAATGACTGTTGGTTTACGCCAAAGCACAGCGCACAGTGCAAAACGACTGCTGGTTTACGTCAAAGCATGGTGCACAGTGCAAAACGACTGTTGGTTTACGCAAAAGCATAGTGCACAGTGCAAAACGACTGCTGGTTTACGCCAAATCATAGTGCACAGTGCAAAACGACTGTTGGTTTACGACAAAGCACAGCGCACAGTGCAAAACGACTGCTGGTTTACGCCAAAGCATGGTGCACAGTGCAAAACGACTGTTGGTTTACGCAAAAGCATAGTGCACAGTGCAAAACGACTGCTGGTTTACGCCAGAGCATAGTGCACAGTGCAAAATGACTGTTGGTTTACGCCAAAGCACAGCGCACAGTGCAAAACGACTGCTGGTTTACGCCAAAGCATGGTGCACAGTGCAAAACGACTGTTGGCTTACGCAAAAGCATAGTGCACAGTGCAAAACGACTGCTGGTTTACTCAAAAGCATAGTGCACAGTGTAAAACGACTGCTGGTTTACGCAAAAGCATGGTGCACAGTGCAAAACGACTGTTGGTTTACGCAAAAGCATAGTGCACAGTGCAAAACGACTGCTGGTTTACGCCAAAGCATAGTGCACAGTGCAAAACGACTGCTGGTTTACGCCAAATCATAGTGCACAGTGCAAAGCGACTGTTGGTTTATGCCAAAGCACAGCGCACAGTGCAAAACGACTGTTGGTTTACTCAAAAGCATAGTGCACAGTGTAAAACGACTGCTGGTTTACGCAAAAGCATGGTGCACAGTGCAAAACGACTGTTGGTTTACTCAAAAGCATAGTGCACAGTGTAAAACGACTGCTGGTTTACGCAAAAGCATGGTGCACAGTGCAAAACGACTGTTGGTTTACGCAAAAGCATAGTGCACAGTGCAAAACGACTGCTGGTTTACGCCAAAGCATAGTGCACAGTGCAAAGCGACTGTTGGTTTACGCAAAAGTACAGTGCACAGTGCAAAACGACTGTTGGTCTACGCAAAAGCATAGTGCACAGTGCAAAATGACTGTTGGTTTACGCCAAAGCACAGCGCACAGTGCAAAACGACTGCTGGTTTACGCCAAAGCATGGTGCACAGTGCAAAACGACTGTTGGTTTACGCAACAGCATAGTGCACAGTGCAAAACGACTGCTGGTTTACGCCAAAGCATAGTGCACAGTGCAAAACGACTGCTGGTTTACGCCAAATCATAGTGCACAGTGCAAAACGACTGTTGGTTTACGCCAAAGCACAGCGCACAGTGCAAAACGACTGTTGGTTTACGCCAAAGCATAGTGCACAGTGCAAAACGACTGCTGGTTTACGCAAAAGCATGGTGCACAGTGCAAAACGACTGTTGGTTTACGCCAAAGCATAGTGCACAGTGCAAAACGACTGCTGGTTTACGCCAAAGCATAGTGCACAGTGCAAAATGACTGTTGGTTTACGCCAAAGCATAGCGCACAGTGCAAAACGACTGCTGGTTTACGCAAAAGCATGGTGCACAGTGCAAAACGACTGTTGGTTTACGCCAAAGCACAGCGCACAGTGCAAAACGACTGTTGGTTTACGCAAAAGCATAGTGCACAGTGCAAAACGACTGCTGGTTTACGCCAGAGCATAGTGCACAGTGCAAAACGACTGTTGGTTTACGCCAAAGCACAGTGCACAGTGCAAAACGACTGTTGGTCTACGCAAAAGCATAGTGCACAGTGCAAAACGACTGCTGGTTTACGCCAAAGCATAGTGCACAGTGCAAAACGACTGCTGGTTTACGCAAAAGCATGGTGCACAGTGCAAAACGACTGTTGGTTTACGCAAAAGGATAGTGCACAGTGCAAAACGACTGCTGGTTTACGCCAAAGCATGGTGCACAGTGCAAAACGACTGTTGGTTTACGCAACAGCATAGTGCACAGTGCAAAACGACTGCTGGTTTACGCCAAAGCATAGTGCACAGTGCAAAACGACTGCTGGTTTACGCCAAAGCACAGCGCACAGTGCAAAACGACTGTTGGTTTACGCAAAAGCACAGTGCACAGTGCAAAACGACTGTTGGTCTACGCAAAAGCATAGTGCACAGTGCAAAACGACTGCTGGTTTACGCCAAAGCATAGTGCACAGTGCAAAATGACTGTTGGTTTACGCCAAAGCACAGCGCACAGTGCAAAACGACTGCTGGTTTACGCCAGAGCATGGTGCACAGTGCAAAACGACTGTTGGTTTACGCAACAGCATAGTGCACAGTGCAAAACGACTGCTGGTTTACGCCAAAGCATAGTGCACAGTGCAAAACGACTGCTGGTTTACGCCAAATCATAGTGCACAGTGCAAAACGACTGTTGGTTTACGCCAAAGCACAGCGCACAGTGCAAAACGACTGTTGGTTTACGCCAAAGCATAGTGCACAGTGCAAAACGACTGCTGGTTTCCGCAAAAGCATGGTGCACAGTGCAAAACGACTGTTGGTTTACGCCAAAGCACAGCGCACAGTGCAAAACGACTGTTGGTTTACGCAAAAGCATAGTGCACAGTGCAAAACGACTGCTGGTTTACGCCAGAGCATAGTGCACAGTGCAAAACGACTGCTGGTTTACGCCAAAGCATGGTGCACAGTGCAAAACGACTGCTGGTTTACGCCAAAGCATAGCGCACAGTGCAAAACGACTGTTGGTTTACGCAAAAGCATAGTGCACAGTGCAAAACGACTCTTGGTTTACGCAAAAGCATAGTGCACAGTGCAAAACGACTGCTGGTTTACGCCAAAGCATAGTGCACAGTGCAAAACGACTGCTGGTTTACGCCAAAGCATGGTGCACAGTGCAAAACGACTGTTGGTTTACGCAAAAGCATAGTGCACAGTGCAAAACGACTGCTGGTTTACGCCAAATCATAGTGCACAGTGCAAAACGACTGTTGGTTTACGCCAAAGCACAGCGCACAGTGCAAAACGACTGCTGGTTTACGCAACAGCATAGTGCACAGTGCAAAACGACTGCTGGTTTACGCCAGAGCATAGTGCACAGTGTAAAACGACTGCTGGTTTACGCAAAAGCGTAGTGCACAGTGTAAAACGACTGTTGGTTTACGCCAAAGCATAGCGCACAGTGCAAAACGACTGCTGGTTTACGCCAAATCATAGTGCACAGTGCAAAACGACTGTTGGTTTACGCCAAAGCACAGCGCACAGTGCAAAACGACTGCTCGTTTACGCCAAAGCATGGTGCACAGTGCAAAACGACTGTTGGTTTACGCAAAAGCATAGTGCACAGTGCAAAACGACTGCTGGTTTACGCCAAATCATAGTGCACAGTGCAAAACGACTGTTGGTTTACGCCAAAGCACAGCGCACAGTGCAAAACGACTGTTGGTTTACTCAAAAGCATTGTGCACAGTGTAAAACGACTGCTGGTTTACGCAAAAGCATAGTGCACAGTGCAAAACGACTGTTGGTTTACGCAAAAGCATAGTGCACAGTGCAAAACGACTGCTGGTTTACGCCAGAGCATAGTGCACAGTGCAAAATGACTGTTGGTTTACGCCAAAGCACAGCGCACAGTGCAAAACGACTGTTTGTTTACGCCAAAGCACAGCGCACAGTGCAAAACGACTGCTGGTTTACGCCAAAGCATGGTGCACAGTGCAAAACGACTGTTGGTTTACGCAAAAGCATAGTGCACAGTGCAAAACGACTGCTGGTTTACGCCAAATCATAGTGCACAGTGCAAAACGACTGTTGGTTTACGCCAAAGCACAGCGCACAGTGCAAAACGACTGTTGGTTTACGCCAAATCATAGTGCACAGTGCAAAACGACTGTTGGTTTACACCAAAGCACAGCGCACAGTGCAAAACGACTGATGGTTTACGCAAAAGCATAGTGCACAGTGCAAAACGACTGCTGGTTTACGCCAAATCATAGTGAACAGTGCAAAACGACTGTTGGTTTACACCAAAGCACAGCGCACAGTGCAAAACGACTGCTGGTTTACGCCAAAGCATGGTGCACAGTGCAAAACGACTGTTGGTTTACGCCAAAGCACAGCGCACAGTGCAAAACGACTGCTGGTTTACGCCAAACCATGGTGCACAGTGCAAAACGACTGTTGGTTTACGCAAAAGCATAGTGCACAGTGCAAAACGACTGCTGGTTTACGCCAAATCATAGTGCACAGTGCAAAACGACTGTTGGTTTACACCAAAGCACAGCGCACAGTGCAAAACGACTGATGGTTTACGCAAAAGCATAGTGCACAGTGCAAAACGACTGCTGGTTTACGCCAAATCATAGTGAACAGTGCAAAACGACTGTTGGTTTACACCAAAGCACAGCGCACAGTGCAAAACGACTGCTGGTTTACGCCAAAGCATGGTGCACAGTGCAAAACGACTGCTGGTTTACGCCAAAGCACAGCGCACAGGGCAAAACGACTGTTGGTTTACGCAAAAGCATAGTGCACAGTGCAAAGCGACTGCTGGTTTACGCCAGAGCATAGTGCACAGTGCAAAACGACTGTTGGTTTACGCCAAAGCACAGCGCACAGTGCAAAACGACTGCTGGTTTACGCCAAAGCATAGTGCACAGTGCAAAATGACTGTTGGTTTACGCAAAAGCTTAGTGCGCAGTGCAAAACGACTGTTGGTTAACGCAAAAGCATAGTGCACAGTGCAAAACGACTGCTGGTTTACGCCAAAGCATGGTGCACAGTGCAAAACGACTGTTGGTTTACGCAAAAGCATAGTGCACAGTGCAAAATGACTGTTGGTTTACGCAAAAGCTTAGTGCGCAGTGCAAAACGACTGTTGGTTTACGCAAAAGCATAGTGCACAGTGCAAAACGACTGCTGGTTTACGCCAAAGCATGGTGCACAGTGCAAAACGACTGTTGGTTTACGCAAAAGCATAGTGCACAGTGTAAAACGACTGCTGGTTTACGCAAAAGCTTAGTGCGCAGTGCAAAACGACTGTTGGTTTACGCAAAAGCATAGTGCACAGTGCAAAACGACTGCTGGTTTACGCCAAAGCATAGCGCACAGTGCAAAACGACTGCTGGTTTACGCCAAAGCACAGCGCACAGTGCAAAACGACTGCTGGTTTACGCCAGAGCATAGTGCACAGTGCAAAACGACTGTTGGTTTACGCCAAAGCACAGCGCACAGTGCAAAACGACTGCTGGTTTACGCCAAAGCATAGTGCACAGTGCAAAATGACTGTTGGTTTACGCAAAAGCTTAGTGCGCAGTGCAAAACGACTGTTGGTTTACGCAAAAGCATAGTGCACAGTGCAAAATGACTGTTGGTTTACGCAAAAGCTTAGTGCGCAGTGCAAAACGACTGTTGGTTTACGCAAAAGCATAGTGCACAGTGCAAAACGACTGCTGGTTTACGCCAAAGCATGGTGCACAGTGCAAAACGACTGTTGGTTTACGCCAAAGCACAGCGCACAGGGCAAAACGACTGTTGGTTTACGCAAAAGCATAGTGCACAGTGCAAAACGACTGCTGGTTTACGCCAGAGCATAGTGCACAGTGCAAAACGACTGTTGGTTTACGCCAAAGCACAGCGCGCAGTGCAAAACGACTGCTGGTTTACGCAAAAGCATAGTGCACAGTGCAAAACGACTCTTGGTTTACGCAAAAGCATAGTGCACAGTGCAAAACGACTGCTGGTTTACGCCAAAGCATGGTGCACAGTGCAAAACGACTGTTGGTTTACGCAAAAGCATTGTGCACAGTGCAAAACGACTGCTGGTTTACGCCAAAGCATAGTGCACAGTGCAAAATGACTGTTGGTTTACGCAAAAGCTTAGTGCGCAGTGCAAAACGACTGTTGGTTTACGCAAAAGCATAGTGCACAGTGCAAAACGACTGCTGGTTTACGCCAAAGCATGGTGCACAGTGCAAAACGACTGTTGGTTTACGCAAAAGCATAGTGCACAGTGCAAAATGACTATTGGTTTACGCAAAAGCATAGTGCACAGTGCAAAATGACTGCTGGTTTACGCCAAAGCACAGCGCACAGTGCAAAACGACTGTTGGTTTACGCCAAAGCATAGCGCACAGTGCAAAACGACTGCTGGTTTACGCCAAAGCACAGCGCACAGTGCAAAACGACTGTTGGTTTACGCAAAAGCATAGTGCACAGTGCAAAACGACTGCTGGTTTACGCCAAAGCATAGTGCACAGTGCAAAATGACTGTTGGTTTACGCCAAAGCACAGCGCACAGTGCAAAACGACTGTTGGTTTACTCAAAAGCATAGTGCACAGTGTAAAACGACTGCTGGTTTACGCAAAAGCATAGTGCACAGTGTAAAACGACTGTTGGTTTACGCCAAAGCATAGCGCACAGTGCAAAACGACTGCTGGTTTACGCCAAATCATAGTGCACAGTGCAAAACGACTGTTGGTTTACGCCAAAGCACAGCGCACAGTGCAAAACGACTGCTGGTTTACGCCAAAGCATGGTGCACAGTGCAAAACGACTGTTGGTTTACGCAAAAGCATAGTGCACAGTGCAAAACGACTGCTGGTTTACGCCAAATCATAGTGCACAGCGCAAAACGACTGTTGGTTTACGCCAAAGCACAGCGCACAGTGCAAAACGACTGTTGGTTTACTCAAAAGCATAGTGCACAGTGTAAAACGACTGCTGGTTTACGCAAAAGCATAGTGCACAGTGCAAAACGACTGTTGGTTTACGCAAAAGCATAGTGCACAGTGCAAAACGACTGCTGGTTTACGCAACAGCATAGTGCACAGTGCAAAACGACTGCTGGTTTACGCCAGAGCATAGTGCACAGTGCAAAATGACTGTTGGTTTACGCCAAAGCACAGCGCACAGTGCAAAACGACTGTTTGTTTACGCCAAAGCACAGCGCACAGTGCAAAACGACTGCTGGTTTACGCCAAAGCATGGTGCACAGTGCAAAACGACTGTTGGTTTACGCAAAAGCATAGTGCACAGTGCAAAACGACTGCTGGTTTACGCCAAATCATAGTGCACAGTGCAAAACGACTGTTGGTTTACGCCAAAGCACAGCGCACAGTGCAAAACGACTGTTGGTTTACTCAAAAGCATAGTGCACAGTGTAAAACGACTGCTGGTTTACGCAAAAGCATAGTGCACAGTGCAAAACAACTGCTGGTTTACGCAACAGCATAGTGCACAGTGCAAAACGACTGCTGGTTTACGCCAGAGCATAGTGCACAGTGCAAAATGACTGTTGGTTTACGCCAAAGCACAGCGCACAGTGCAAAACGACTGTTGGTTTACGCCAAAGCACAGCGCACAGTGCAAAACGACTGCTGGTTTACGCCAAAGCATGGTGCACAGTGCAAAACGACTGTTGGTTTACGCAAAAGCATAGTGCACAGTGCAAAACGACTGCTGGTTTACGCCAAATCATAGTGCACAGTGCAAAACGACTGTTGGTTTACACCAAAGCACAGCGCACAGTGCAAAACGACTGCTGGTTTACGCCAAAGCATGGTGCACAGTGCAAAACGACTGTTGGTTTACGCAAAAGCATAGTGCACAGTGCAAAACGACTGCTGGTTTACGCCAAATCATAGTGCACAGTGCAAAACGACTGTTGGTTTACGCAAAAGCACAGCGCACAGTGCAAAACGACTGTTGGTTTACGCAAAAGCATAGTGCACAGTGCAAAACGACTGCTGGTTTACGCCAAAGCATAGTGCACAGTGCAAAATGACTGTTGGTTTACGCCAAATCATAGTGCACAGTGCAAAACGACTGTTGGTTTACGCAAAAGCACAGCGCACAGTGCAAAACGACTGTTGGTTTACGCAAAAGCATAGTGCACAGTGCAAAACGACTGCTGGTTTACGCCAGAGCATAGTGCACAGTGCAAAACGACTGTTGGTTTGCGCAAAAGCATAGTGCACAGTGCAAAACGACTGCTGGTTTACGCCAAAGCATAGTGCACAGTGCAAAATGACTGTTAGTTTACGCAAAAGCATAGTGCACAGTGCAAAACGACTGTTGGTTTACGCAAAAGCATAGTGCACAGTGCAAAACGACTGCTGGTTTACGCCAAATCATAGTGCACAGTGCAAAACGACTGTTGGTTTACGCCAAAGCACAGCGCACAGTGCAAAACGACTGTTGGTTTACTCAAAAGCATAGTGCACAGTGCAAAACGACTCTTGGTTTACTCAAAAGCATAATGCACAGTGTAAAACGACTGCTGGTTTACGCAAAAGCATAGTGCACAGTGCAAAACGACTGCTGGTTTACGCCAAAGCATGGTGCACATTGCAAAACGACTGTTGGTTTACGCAAAAGCATAGTGCACAGTGCAAAACGACTGCTGGTTTACGCCAAAGCATGGTGCACAGTGCAAAACGACTGTTGGTTTACGCAAAAGCATAGTGCACAGTGCAAAACGACTGCTGGTTTACGCCAAATCATAGTGCACAGTGCAAAACGACTGTTGGTTTACGCCAAAGCACAGCGCACAGTGCAAAACGACTGTTGGTTTACTCAAAAGCATATTGCACAGTGCAAAACGACTCTTGGTTTACTCAAAAGCATAATGCACAGTGTAAAACGACTGCTGGTTTACGCAAAAGCATAGTGCACAGTGCAAAACAACTGCTGGTTTACGCAACAGCATAGTGCACAGTGCAAAACGACTGTTGGTTTACGCCAAAGCACAGCGCACAGTGCAAAACGACTGCTGGTTTACGCCAAAGCATAGTGCACAGTGCAAAACGACTGCTGGTTTACGCCAAAGCATGGTGCACAGTGCAAAACGACTGCTGGTTTACGCCAAAGCATAGTGCACAGTGCAAAACGACTGCTGGTTTACGCAAAAGCATGGTGCACAGTGCAAAACGACTGTTGGTTTACGCAAAAGCATAGTGCACAGTGCAAAACGACTGTTGGTTTATGCCAAAGCACAGCGCACAGTGCAAAACTACTGTTGGTTTACTCAAAAGCATAGTGCACAGTGTAAAACGACTGCTGGTTTACGCAAAAGCATGGTGCACAGTGCAAAACGACTGTTGGTTTACGCAAAAGCATAGTGCACAGTGCAAAACGACTGCTGGTTTACGCCAAAGCATAGTGCACAGTGCAAAACGACTGCTGGTTTACGCAAAAGCATGGTGCACAGTGCAAAACGACTGTTGGTTTACGCAAAAGCATAGTGCATAGTGCAAAACGACTGCTGGTTTACGCCAAAGCATGGTGCACAGTGCAAAACGACTGTTGGTTTACGCAACAGCATAGTGCACAGTGCAAAACGACTGCTGGTTTACGCCAAAGCATAGTGCACAGTTTAAAACGACTGCTGGTTTACGCCAAAGCACAGCGCACAGTGCAAAACGACTGTTGGTTTACGCAAAAGCACAGTGCACAGTGCAAAACGACTGTTGGTCTACGCAAAAGCATAGTGCACAGTGCAAAACGACTGCTGGTTTACGCCAAAGCATAGTGCACAGTGCAAAACGACTGCTGGTTTACGCCAAAGCATGGTGCACAGTGCAAAACGACTGCTGGTTTACGCAAAAGCATGGTGCACAGTGCAAAACGACTGTTGGTTTACGCAAAAGGATAGTGCACAGTGCAAAACGACTGTTGGTTTACGCAAAAGCACAGTGCACAGTGCAAAACGACTGTTGGTCTACGCAAAAGCATAGTGCACAGTGCAAAACGACTGCTGGTTTACGCCAAAGCACAGCGCACAGTGCAAAACGACTGCTGGTTTACGCCAAAGCATGGTGCACAGTGCAAAACGACTGTTGGCTTACGCCAAAGCATGGTGCACAGTGCAAAACGACTGTTGGCTTACGCCAAAGCATGGTGCACAGTGCAAAACGACTGTTGGCTTACGCAAAAGCATAGTGCACAGTGCAAAACGACTGCTGGTTTACTCAAAAGCATAGTGCACAGTGTAAAACGACTACTGGTTTACGCAAAAGCATGGTGCACAGTGCAAAACGACTGTTGGTCTACGCAAAAGCATAGTGCACAGTGCAAAACGACTGCTGGTTTACGCCAAAGCATAGTGCACAGTGCAAAACGACTGCTGGTTTACGCCAAAGCATGGTGCACAGTGCAAAACGACTGCTGGTTTACGCAAAAGCATGGTGCACAGTGCAAAACGACTGCTGGTTTACGCCAAAGCACAGCGCACAGTGCAAAACGACTGTTGGTTTACGCAAAAGTACAGTGCACAGTGCAAAACGACTGTTGGTCTACGCAAAAGCATAGTGCACAGTGCAAAATGACTGTTGGTTTACGCCAAAGCACAGCGCACAGTGCAAAACGACTGCTGGTTTACGCCAAAGCATGGTGCACAGTGCAAAACGACTGTTGGTTTACGCAACAGCATAGTGCACAGTGCAAAACGACTGCTGGTTTACGCCAAAGCATAGTGCACAGTGCAAAACGACTGCTGGTTTACGCCAAATCATAGTGCACAGTGCAAAACGACTGTTGGTTTACGCCAAAGCACAGCGCACAGTGCAAAACGACTGTTGGTTTACGCCAAAGCATAGTGCACAGTGCAAAACGACTGCTGGTTTACGCAAAAGCATGGTGCACAGTGCAAAACGACTGTTGGTTTACGCCAAAGCATAGTGCACAGTGCAAAACGACTGCTGGTTTACGCCAAAGCATAGTGCACAGTGCAAAATGACTGTTGGTTTACGCCAAAGCATAGCGCACAGTGCAAAACGACTGCTGGTTTACGCAAAAGCATGGTGCACAGTGCAAAACGACTGTTGGTTTACGCCAAAGCACAGCGCACAGTGCAAAACGACTGTTGGTTTACGCAAAAGCATAGTGCACAGTGCAAAACGACTGCTGGTTTACGCCAGAGCATAGTGCACAGTGCAAAACGACTGTTGGTTTACGCCAAAGCACAGTGCACAGTGCAAAACGACTGTTGGTCTACGCAAAAGCATAGTGCACAGTGCAAAACGACTGCTGGTTTACGCCAAAGCATAGTGCACAGTGCAAAACGACTGCTGGTTTACGCAAAAGCATGGTGCACAGTGCAAAACGACTGTTGGTTTACGCAAAAGGATAGTGCACAGTGCAAAACGACTGCTGGTTTACGCCAAAGCATGGTGCACAGTGCAAAACGACTGTTGGTTTACGCAACAGCATAGTGCACAGTGCAAAACGACTGCTGGTTTACGCCAAAGCATAGTGCACAGTGCAAAACGACTGCTGGTTTACGCCAAAGCACAGCGCACAGTGCAAAACGACTGTTGGTTTACGCAAAAGCACAGTGCACAGTGCAAAACGACTGTTGGTCTACGCAAAAGCATAGTGCACAGTGCAAAACGACTGCTGGTTTACGCCAAAGCATAGTGCACAGTGCAAAATGACTGTTGGTTTACGCCAAAGCACAGCGCACAGTGCAAAACGACTGCTGGTTTACGCCAGAGCATGGTGCACAGTGCAAAACGACTGTTGGTTTACGCAACAGCATAGTGCACAGTGCAAAACGACTGCTGGTTTACGCCAAAGCATAGTGCACAGTGCAAAACGACTGCTGGTTTACGCCAAATCATAGTGCACAGTGCAAAACGACTGTTGGTTTACGCCAAAGCACAGCGCACAGTGCAAAACGACTGTTGGTTTACGCCAAAGCATAGTGCACAGTGCAAAACGACTGCTGGTTTCCGCAAAAGCATGGTGCACAGTGCAAAACGACTGTTGGTTTACGCCAAAGCACAGCGCACAGTGCAAAACGACTGTTGGTTTACGCAAAAGCATAGTGCACAGTGCAAAACGACTGCTGGTTTACGCCAGAGCATAGTGCACAGTGCAAAACGACTGCTGGTTTACGCCAAAGCATGGTGCACAGTGCAAAACGACTGCTGGTTTACGCCAAAGCATAGCGCACAGTGCAAAACGACTGTTGGTTTACGCAAAAGCATAGTGCACAGTGCAAAACGACTCTTGGTTTACGCAAAAGCATAGTGCACAGTGCAAAACGACTGCTGGTTTACGCCAAAGCATAGTGCACAGTGCAAAACGACTGCTGGTTTACGCCAAAGCATGGTGCACAGTGCAAAACGACTGTTGGTTTACGCAAAAGCATAGTGCACAGTGCAAAACGACTGCTGGTTTACGCCAAATCATAGTGCACAGTGCAAAACGACTGTTGGTTTACGCCAAAGCACAGCGCACAGTGCAAAACGACTGCTGGTTTACGCAACAGCATAGTGCACAGTGCAAAACGACTGCTGGTTTACGCCAGAGCATAGTGCACAGTGTAAAACGACTGCTGGTTTACGCAAAAGCGTAGTGCACAGTGTAAAACGACTGTTGGTTTACGCCAAAGCATAGCGCACAGTGCAAAACGACTGCTGGTTTACGCCAAATCATAGTGCACAGTGCAAAACGACTGTTGGTTTACGCCAAAGCACAGCGCACAGTGCAAAACGACTGCTCGTTTACGCCAAAGCATGGTGCACAGTGCAAAACGACTGTTGGTTTACGCCAAAGCACAGCGCACAGTGCAAAACGACTGTTGGTTTATTCAAAAGCATTGTGCACAGTGTAAAACGACTGCTGGTTTACGCAAAAGCATAGTGCACAGTGCAAAACGACTGTTGGTTTACGCAAAAGCATAGTGCACAGTGCAAAACGACTGCTGGTTTACGCCAGAGCATAGTGCACAGTGCAAAATGACTGTTGGTTTACGCCAAAGCACAGCGCACAGTGCAAAACGACTGTTTGTTTACGCCAAAGCACAGCGCACAGTGCAAAACGACTGCTGGTTTACGCCAAAGCATGGTGCACAGTGCAAAACGACTGTTGGTTTACGCAAAAGCATAGTGCACAGTGCAAAACGACTGCTGGTTTACGCCAAATCATAGTGCACAGTGCAAAACGACTGTTGGTTTACGCCAAAGCACAGCGCACAGTGCAAAACGACTGTTGGTTTACGCCAAATCATAGTGCACAGTGCAAAACGACTGTTGGTTTACACCAAAGCACAGCGCACAGTGCAAAACGACTGATGGTTTACGCAAAAGCATAGTGCACAGTGCAAAACGACTGCTGGTTTACGCCAAATCATAGTGAACAGTGCAAAACGACTGTTGGTTTACACCAAAGCACAGCGCACAGTGCAAAACGACTGCTGGTTTACGCCAAAGCATGGTGCACAGTGCAAAACGACTGTTGGTTTACGCCAAAGCACAGCGCACAGTGCAAAACGACTGCTGGTTTACGCCAAACCATGGTGCACAGTGCAAAACGACTGTTGGTTTACGCAAAAGCATAGTGCACAGTGCAAAACGACTGCTGGTTTACGCCAAATCATAGTGCACAGTGCAAAACGACTGTTGGTTTACACCAAAGCACAGCGCACAGTGCAAAACGACTGATGGTTTACGCAAAAGCATAGTGCACAGTGCAAAACGACTGCTGGTTTACGCCAAATCATAGTGAACAGTGCAAAACGACTGTTGGTTTACACCAAAGCACAGCGCACAGTGCAAAACGACTGCTGGTTTACGCCAAAGCATGGTGCACAGTGCAAAACGACTGCTGGTTTACGCCAAAGCACAGCGCACAGGGCAAAACGACTGTTGGTTTACGCAAAAGCATAGTGCACAGTGCAAAGCGACTGCTGGTTTACGCCAGAGCATAGTGCACAGTGCAAAACGACTGTTGGTTTACGCCAAAGCACAGCGCACAGTGCAAAACGACTGCTGGTTTACGCCAAAGCATAGTGCACAGTGCAAAATGACTGTTGGTTTACGCAAAAGCTTAGTGCGCAGTGCAAAACGACTGTTGGTTAACGCAAAAGCATAGTGCACAGTGCAAAACGACTGCTGGTTTACGCCAAAGCATGGTGCACAGTGCAAAACGACTGTTGGTTTACGCAAAAGCATAGTGCACAGTGCAAAATGACTGTTGGTTTACGCAAAAGCTTAGTGCGCAGTGCAAAACGACTGTTGGTTTACGCAAAAGCATAGTGCACAGTGCAAAACGACTGCTGGTTTACGCCAAAGCATGGTGCACAGTGCAAAACGACTGTTGGTTTACGCAAAAGCATAGTGCACAGTGTAAAACGACTGCTGGTTTACGCAAAAGCTTAGTGCGCAGTGCAAAACGACTGTTGGTTTACGCAAAAGCATAGTGCACAGTGCAAAACGACTGCTGGTTTACGCCAAAGCATAGCGCACAGTGCAAAACGACTGCTGGTTTACGCCAAAGCACAGCGCACAGTGCAAAACGACTGCTGGTTTACGCCAGAGCATAGTGCACAGTGCAAAACGACTGTTGGTTTACGCCAAAGCACAGCGCACAGTGCAAAACGACTGCTGGTTTACGCCAAAGCATAGTGCACAGTGCAAAATGACTGTTGGTTTACGCAAAAGCTTAGTGCGCAGTGCAAAACGACTGTTGGTTTACGCAAAAGCATAGTGCACAGTGCAAAATGACTGTTGGTTTACGCAAAAGCTTAGTGCGCAGTGCAAAACGACTGTTGGTTTACGCAAAAGCATAGTGCACAGTGCAAAACGACTGCTGGTTTACGCCAAAGCATGGTGCACAGTGCAAAACGACTGTTGGTTTACGCCAAAGCACAGCGCACAGGGCAAAACGACTGTTGGTTTACGCAAAAGCATAGTGCACAGTGCAAAACGACTGCTGGTTTACGCCAGAGCATAGTGCACAGTGCAAAACGACTGTTGGTTTACGCCAAAGCACAGCGCGCAGTGCAAAACGACTGCTGGTTTACGCAAAAGCATAGTGCACAGTGCAAAACGACTCTTGGTTTACGCAAAAGCATAGTGCACAGTGCAAAACGACTGCTGGTTTACGCCAAAGCATGGTGCACAGTGCAAAACGACTGTTGGTTTACGCAAAAGCATTGTGCACAGTGCAAAACGACTGCTGGTTTACGCCAAAGCATAGTGCACAGTGCAAAATGACTGTTGGTTTACGCAAAAGCTTAGTGCGCAGTGCAAAACGACTGTTGGTTTACGCAAAAGCATAGTGCACAGTGCAAAACGACTGCTGGTTTACGCCAAAGCATGGTGCACAGTGCAAAACGACTGTTGGTTTACGCAAAAGCATAGTGCACAGTGCAAAATGACTATTGGTTTACGCAAAAGCATAGTGCACAGTGCAAAATGACTGCTGGTTTACGCCAAAGCACAGCGCACAGTGCAAAACGACTGTTGGTTTACGCCAAAGCATAGCGCACAGTGCAAAACGACTGCTGGTTTACGCCAAAGCACAGCGCACAGTGCAAAACGACTGTTGGTTTACGCAAAAGCATAGTGCACAGTGCAAAACGACTGCTGGTTTACGCCAAAGCATAGTGCACAGTGCAAAATGACTGTTGGTTTACGCCAAAGCACAGCGCACAGTGCAAAACGACTGTTGGTTTACTCAAAAGCATAGTGCACAGTGTAAAACGACTGCTGGTTTACGCAAAAGCATAGTGCACAGTGTAAAACGACTGTTGGTTTACGCCAAAGCATAGCGCACAGTGCAAAACGACTGCTGGTTTACGCCAAATCATAGTGCACAGTGCAAAACGACTGTTGGTTTACGCCAAAGCACAGCGCACAGTGCAAAACGACTGCTGGTTTACGCCAAAGCATGGTGCACAGTGCAAAACGACTGTTGGTTTACGCAAAAGCATAGTGCACAGTGCAAAACGACTGCTGGTTTACGCCAAATCATAGTGCACAGCGCAAAACGACTGTTGGTTTACGCCAAAGCACAGCGCACAGTGCAAAACGACTGTTGGTTTACTCAAAAGCATAGTGCACAGTGTAAAACGACTGCTGGTTTACGCAAAAGCATAGTGCACAGTGCAAAACGACTGTTGGTTTACGCAAAAGCATAGTGCACAGTGCAAAACGACTGCTGGTTTACGCAACAGCATAGTGCACAGTGCAAAACGACTGCTGGTTTACGCCAGAGCATAGTGCACAGTGCAAAATGACTGTTGGTTTACGCCAAAGCACAGCGCACAGTGCAAAACGACTGTTTGTTTACGCCAAAGCACAGCGCACAGTGCAAAACGACTGCTGGTTTACGCCAAAGCATGGTGCACAGTGCAAAACGACTGTTGGTTTACGCAAAAGCATAGTGCACAGTGCAAAACGACTGCTGGTTTACGCCAAATCATAGTGCACAGTGCAAAACGACTGTTGGTTTACGCCAAAGCACAGCGCACAGTGCAAAACGACTGTTGGTTTACTCAAAAGCATAGTGCACAGTGTAAAACGACTGCTGGTTTACGCAAAAGCATAGTGCACAGTGCAAAACAACTGCTGGTTTACGCAACAGCATAGTGCACAGTGCAAAACGACTGCTGGTTTACGCCAGAGCATAGTGCACAGTGCAAAATGACTGTTGGTTTACGCCAAAGCACAGCGCACAGTGCAAAACGACTGTTGGTTTACGCCAAAGCACAGCGCACAGTGCAAAACGACTGCTGGTTTACGCCAAAGCATGGTGCACAGTGCAAAACGACTGTTGGTTTACGCAAAAGCATAGTGCACAGTGCAAAACGACTGCTGGTTTACGCCAAATCATAGTGCACAGTGCAAAACGACTGTTGGTTTACACCAAAGCACAGCGCACAGTGCAAAACGACTGCTGGTTTACGCCAAAGCATGGTGCACAGTGCAAAACGACTGTTGGTTTACGCAAAAGCATAGTGCACAGTGCAAAACGACTGCTGGTTTACGCCAAATCATAGTGCACAGTGCAAAACGACTGTTGGTTTACGCAAAAGCACAGCGCACAGTGCAAAACGACTGTTGGTTTACGCAAAAGCATAGTGCACAGTGCAAAACGACTGCTGGTTTACGCCAAAGCATAGTGCACAGTGCAAAATGACTGTTGGTTTACGCCAAATCATAGTGCACAGTGCAAAACGACTGTTGGTTTACGCAAAAGCACAGCGCACAGTGCAAAACGACTGTTGGTTTACGCAAAAGCATAGTGCACAGTGCAAAACGACTGCTGGTTTACGCCAGAGCATAGTGCACAGTGCAAAACGACTGTTGGTTTGCGCAAAAGCATAGTGCACAGTGCAAAACGACTGCTGGTTTACGCCAAAGCATAGTGCACAGTGCAAAATGACTGTTGGTTTACGCAAAAGCATAGTGCACAGTGCAAAACGACTGTTGGTTTACGCAAAAGCATAGTGCACAGTGCAAAACGACTGCTGGTTTACGCCAAATCATAGTGCACAGTGCAAAACGACTGTTGGTTTACGCCAAAGCACAGCGCACAGTGCAAAACGACTGTTGGTTTACTCAAAAGCATAGTGCACAGTGCAAAACGACTCTTGGTTTACTCAAAAGCATAATGCACAGTGTAAAACGACTGCTGGTTTACGCAAAAGCATAGTGCACAGTGCAAAACGACTGCTGGTTTACGCCAAAGCATGGTGCACATTGCAAAACGACTGTTGGTTTACGCAAAAGCATAGTGCACAGTGCAAAACGACTGCTGGTTTACGCCAAAGCATGGTGCACAGTGCAAAACGACTGTTGGTTTACGCAAAAGCATAGTGCACAGTGCAAAACGACTGCTGGTTTACGCCAAATCATAGTGCACAGTGCAAAACGACTGTTGGTTTACGCCAAAGCACAGCGCACAGTGCAAAACGACTGTTGGTTTACTCAAAAGCATATTGCACAGTGCAAAACGACTCTTGGTTTACTCAAAAGCATAATGCACAGTGTAAAACGACTGCTGGTTTACGCAAAAGCATAGTGCACAGTGCAAAACAACTGCTGGTTTACGCAACAGCATAGTGCACAGTGCAAAACGACTGTTGGTTTACGCCAAAGCACAGCGCACAGTGCAAAACGACTGCTGGTTTACGCCAAAGCATAGTGCACAGTGCAAAACGACTGCTGGTTTACGCCAAAGCATGGTGCACAGTGCAAAACGACTGCTGGTTTACGCAAAAGCACAGCGCACAGTGCAAAACGACTGTTGGTTTACGCAAAAGCATAGTGCACAGTGCAAAACGACTGCTGGTTTACGCCAAAGCATAGTGCACAGTGCAAAATGACTGTTGGTTTACGCCAAATCATAGTGCACAGTGCAAAACGACTGTTGGTTTACGCAAAAGCACAGCGCACAGTGCAAAACGACTGTTGGTTTACGCAAAAGCATAGTGCACAGTGCAAAACGACTGCTGGTTTACGCCAAATCATAGTGCACAGTGCAAAACGACTGTTGGTTTACGCCAAAGCACAGCGCACAGTGCAAAACGACTGTTGGTTTACTCAAAAGCATAATGCACAGTGTAAAACGACTGCTGGTTTACGCAAAAGCATAGTGCACAGTGCAAAACAACTGCTGGTTTACGCAACAGCATAGCGCACAGTGCAAAACGACTGCTGGTTTACGCCAGAGCATAGTGCACAGTGCAAAATGACTGTTGGTTTACGCCAAAGCACAGCGCACAGTGCAAAACGACTGTTGGTTTACGCCAAAGCACAGCGCACAGTGCAAAACGACTGCTGGTTTACGCCAAAGCATAGTGCACAGTGCAAAACGACTGCTGGTTTACGCCAAAGCATGGTGCACAGAGCAAAACGACTGCTGGTTTACGCAAAAGCACAGCGCACAGTGCAAAACGACTGTTGGTTTACGCCAAATCATAGTGCACAGTGCAAAACGACTGTTGGTTTACGCCAAAGCACAGCGCACAGTGCAAAACGACTGCTGGTTTACGCCAAAGCATGGTGCACAGTGCAAAACGACTGTTGGTTTACGCAAAAGCATAGTGCACAGTGCAAAACGACTGCTGGTTTACGCAACAGCATAGTGCACAGTGCAAAACGACTGCTGGTTTACGCCAGAGCATAGTGCACAGTGCAAAATGACTGCTGGTTTACGCCAAATCATAGTGCACAGTGCAAAACGACTGTTGGTTTACGCCAAAGCACAGCGCACAGTGCAAAACGACTGCTGGTTTACGCCAAAGCATGGTGCACAGTGCAAAACGACTGTTGGTTTACGCAAAAGCATAGTGCACAGTGCAAAACGACTGCTGGTTTACGCAACAGCATAGTGCACAGTGCAAAACGACTGCTGGTTTACGCCAGAGCATAGTGCACAGTGCAAAATGACTGTTGGTTTACGCCAAAGCACAGCGCACAGTGCAAAACGACTGTTTGTTTACGCCAAAGCACAGCGCACAGTGCAAAACGACTGCTGGTTTACGCCAAAGCATGGTGCACAGTGCAAAACGACTGTTGGTTTACGCAAAAGCATAGTGCACAGTGCAAAACGACTGTTGGTTTACGCAAAAGCATAGTGCACAGTGCAAAACGACTGCTGGTTTACGCCAAATCATAGTGCACAGTGCAAAACGACTGTTGGTTTACGCCAAAGCACAGCGCACAGTGCAAAACGACTGTTGGTTTACTCAAAAGCATAGTGCACAGTGTAAAACGACTGCTGGTTTACGCAAAAGCATAGTGCACAGTGCAAAACGACTGTTGGTTTACGCAAAAGCATAGTGCACAGTGCAAAACGACTGCTGGTTTACGCAACAGCATAGTGCACAGTGCAAAACGACTGCTGGTTTACGCCAGAGCATAGTGCACAGTGCAAAATGACTGTTGGTTTACGCCAAAGCACAGCGCACAGTGCAAAACGACTGCTGGTTTACGCAAAAGCATAGTGCACAGTGCAAAACGACTGTTGGTTTACGCAAAAGCTTGGTGCGCAGTGCAAAACGACTGTTGGTTTACGCAAAAGCATAGTGCACAGTGCAAAACGACTGTTGGTTTACGCCAAAGCACAGCGCACAGTGCAAAACGACTGTTGGTTTACTCAAAAGCATAGTGCACAGTGTAAAACGACTGCTGGTTTACGCAAAAGCATAGTGCACAGTGCAAAACGACTGTTGGTTTACGCAAAAGCATAGTGCACAGTGCAAAACGACTGTTGGTTTACGCCAAAGCACAGCGCACAGTGCAAAACGACTGCTGGTTTACGCAAAAGCATAGTGCACAGTGCAAAACGACTGTTGGTTTACGCAAAAGCTTGGTGCGCAGTGCAAAACGACTGTTGGTTTACGCAAAAGCATAGTGCACAGTGCAAAACGACTGTTGGTTTACGCCAAAGCACAGCGCACAGTGCAAAACGACTGTTGGTTTACTCAAAAGCATAGTGCACAGTGTAAAACGACTGCTGGTTTACGCAAAAGCATAGTGCACAGTGCAAAACGACTGTTGGTTTACGCAAAAGCATAGTGCACAGTGCAAAACGACTGCTGGTTTACGCAACAGCATAGTGCACAGTGCAAAACGACTGCTGGTTTACGCCAGAGCATAGTGCACAGTGCAAAATGACTGTTGGTTTACGCCAAAGCACAGCGCACAGTGCAAAACGACTGTTTGTTTACGCCAAAGCACAGCGCACAGTGCAAAACGACTGCTGGTTTACGCCAAAGCATGGTGCACAGTGCAAAACGACTGTTGGTTTACGCAAAAGCATAGTGCACAGTGCAAAACGACTGTTGGTTTACGCAAAAGCATAGTGCACAGTGCAAAACGACTGCTGGTTTACGCCAAATCATAGTGCACAGTGCAAAACGACTGTTGGTTTACGCCAAAGCACAGCGCACAGTGCAAAACGACTGTTGGTTTACTCAAAAGCATAGTGCACAGTGTAAAACGACTGCTGGTTTACGCAAAAGCATAGTGCACAGTGCAAAACGACTGTTGGTTTACGCAAAAGCATAGTGCACAGTGCAAAACGACTGCTGGTTTACGCAACAGCATAGTGCACAGTGCAAAACGACTGCTGGTTTACGCCAGAGCATAGTGCACAGTGCAAAATGACTGTTGGTTTACGCCAAAGCACAGCGCACAGTGCAAAACGACTGTTTGTTTACGCCAAAGCACAGCGCACAGTGCAAAACGACTGCTGGTTTACGCCAAAGCATGGTGCACAGTGCAAAACGACTGTTGGTTTACGCAAAAGCATAGTGCACAGTGCAAAACGACTGCTGGTTTACGCCAAATCATAGTGCACAGTGCAAAACGACTGTTGGTTTACGCCAAAGCACAGCGCACAGTGCAAAACGACTGTTGGTTTACTCAAAAGCATAGTGCACAGTGTAAAACGACTGCTGGTTTACGCAAAAGCATAGTGCACAGTGCAAAACAACTGCTGGTTTACGCAACAGCATAGTGCACAGTGCAAAACGACTGCTGGTTTACGCCAGAGCATAGTGCACAGTGCAAAATGACTGTTGGTTTACGCCAAAGCACAGCGCACAGTGCAAAACGACTGTTGGTTTACGCCAAAGCACAGCGCACAGTGCAAAACGACTGCTGGTTTACGCCAAAGCATGGTGCACAGTGCAAAACGACTGTTGGTTTACGCAAAAGCATAGTGCACAGTGCAAAACGACTGCTGGTTTACGCCAAATCATAGTGCACAGTGCAAAACGACTGTTGGTTTACACCAAAGCACAGCGCACAGTGCAAAACGACTGCTGGTTTACGCCAAAGCATGGTGCACAGTGCAAAACGACTGTTGGTTTACGCAAAAGCATAGTGCACAGTGCAAAACGACTGCTGGTTTACGCCAAATCATAGTGCACAGTGCAAAACGACTGTTGGTTTACGCCAAAGCACAGCGCACAGTGCAAAACGACTGTTGGTTTACTCAAAAGCATAATGCACAGTGTAAAACGACTGCTGGTTTACCCAAAAGCATAGTGCACAGTGCAAAACAACTGCTGGTTTACGCAACAGCATAGTGCACAGTGCAAAACGACTGCTGGTTTACGCCAGAGCATAGTGCACAGTGCAAAATGACTGTTGGTTTACGCCAAAGCGCAGCGCACAGTGCAAAACGACTGTTGGTTTACGCCAAAGCACAGCGCACAGTGCAAAACGACTGCTGGTTTACGCCAAAGCATAGTGCACAGTGCAAAACGACTGCTGGTTTACGCCAAAGCATGGTGCACAGTGCAAAACGACTGCTGGTTTACGCAAAAGCACAGCGCACAGTGCAAAACGACTGTTGGTTTACGCAAAAGCATAGTGCACAGTGCAAAACGACTGCTGGTTTACGCCAAAGCATAGTGCACAGTGCAAAATGACTGTTGGTTTACGCCAAATCATAGTGCACAGTGCAAAACGACTGTTGGTTTACGCAAAAGCACAGCGCACAGTGCAAAACGACTGTTGGTTTACGCAAAAGCATAGTGCACAGTGCAAAACGACTGTTGGTTTACGCAACAGCATAGTGCACAGTGCAAAACGACTGCTGGTTTATACCAAAGCACAGCGCACAGTGCAAAACGACTGTTGGTTTACGCAAAAGCACAGTGCACAGTGCAAAACGACTGCTGGTTTACGCAAAAGCATGGTGCACAGTGCAAAACGACTGTTGGTCTACGCCAAAGCACAGCGCACAGTGCAAAACGACTGTTGGTTTACGCCAAAGCATAGTGCACAGTGCAAAACGACTGCTGGTTTACGCAAAAGCATGGTGCACAGTGCAAAACGACTGTTGGTTTACGCCAAAGCATAGTGCACAGTGCAAAACGACTGCTGGTTTACGCCAAAGCATAGTGCACAGTGCAAAACGACTGCTGGTTTACGCCAAAGCATAGTGCACAGTGCAAAATGACTGTTGGTTTACGCCAAAGCATAGCGCACAGTGCAAAACGACTGTTGGTTTACGCCAAAGCACAGCGCACAGTGCAAAACGACTGTTGGTTTACGCAAAAGCATAGTGCACAGTGCAAAACGACTGCTGGTTTACGCCAGAGCATAGTGCACAGTGCAAAACGACTGTTGGTTTACGCCAAAGCACAGTGCACAGTGCAAAACGACTGTTGGTCTACGCAAAAGCATAGTGCACAGTGCAAAACGACTGCTGGTTTACGCCAAAGCATAGTGCACAGTGCAAAACGACTGCTGGTTTACGCAAAAGCATGGTGCACAGTGCAAAACGACTGTTTGTTTACGCAACAGCATAGTGCACAGTGCAAAACGACTGCTGGTTTACGCCAGAGCATGGTGCACAGTGCCAAATGACTGTTGGTTTACGCCAAAGCACAGCGCACAGTGCAAAACGACTGTTGGTCTACGCAAAAGCATAGTGCACAGTGCAAAACGACTGCTGGTTTACGCCAAAGCATAGTGCACAGTGCAAAACGACTGCTGGTTTACGCCAAAGCATAGTGCACAGTGCAAAATGACTGTTGGTTTACGCCAAAGCATAGCGCACAGTGCAAAACGACTGTTGGTTTACGCCAAAGCACAGCGCACAGTGCAAAACGACTGTTGGTTTACGCAAAAGCATAGTGCACAGTGCAAAACGACTGCTGGTTTACGCCAGAGCATAGTGCACAGTGCAAAACGACTGTTGGTTTACGCCAAAGCACAGTGCACAGTGCAAAACGACTGTTGGTCTACGCAAAAGCATAGTGCACAGTGCAAAACGACTGCTGGTCTACGCCAAAGCACAGCGCACAGTGCAAAACGACTGTTGGTTTACGCCAAAGCATAGTGCACAGTGCAAAACGACTGCTGGTTTACGCAAAAGCATGGTGCACAGTGCAAAACGACTGTTGGTTTACGCCAAAGCATAGTGCACAGTGCAAAACGACTGCTGGTTTACGCCAAAGCATAGTGCACAGTGCAAAACGACTGCTGGTTTACGCCAAAGCATAGTGCACAGTGCAAAATGACTGTTGGTTTACGCCAAAGCATAGCGCACAGTGCAAAACGACTGTTGGTTTACGCCAAAGCACAGCGCACAGTGCAAAACGACTGTTGGTTTACGCAAAAGCATAGTGCACAGTGCAAAACGACTGCTGGTTTACGCCAGAGCATAGTGCACAGTGCAAAACGACTGTTGGTTTACGCCAAAGCACAGTGCACAGTGCAAAACGACTGTTGGTCTACGCAAAAGCATAGTGCACAGTGCAAAACGACTGCTGGTTTACGCCAAAGCATAGTGCACAGTGCAAAACGACTGCTGGTTTACGCAAAAGCATGGTGCACAGTGCAAAACGACTGTTTGTTTACGCAACAGCATAGTGCACAGTGCAAAACGACTGCTGGTTTACGCCAGAGCATGGTGCACAGTGCAAAATGACTGTTGGTTTACGCCAAAGCACAGCGCACAGTGCAAAACGACTGTTGGTCTACGCAAAAGCATAGTGCACAGTGCAAAACGACTGCTGGTTTACGCCAAAGCATAGTGCACAGTGCAAAACGACTGCTGGTTTACGCAAAAGCATGGTGCACAGTGCAAAACGACTGTTGGTTTACGCAAAAGGATAGTGCACAGTGCAAAACGACTGCTGGTTTACGCCAAAGCATGGTGCACAGTGCAAAACGACTGCTGGTTTACGCAACAGCATAGTGCACAGTGCAAAACGACTGCTGGTTTACGCCAAAGCATAGTGCACAGTGCAAAACGACTGCTGGTTTACGCCAAAGCACAGCGCACAGTGCAAAACGACTGTTGGTTTACGCAAAAGCACAGTGCACAGTGCAAAATGACTCTTGGTTTACGCCAAAGCACAGCGCACAGTGCAAAACGACTGCTGGTTTACGCCAGAGCATGGTGCACAGTGCAAAATGACTGTTGGTTTACGCCAAAGCACAGCGCACAGTGCAAAACGACTGCTGGTTTACGCCAAAGCATGGTGCACAGTGCAAAACGACTGTTGGCTTACGCAAAAGCATAGTGCACAGTGCAAAACGACTGCTGGTTTACGCCAAATCATAGTGCACAGTGCAAAACGACTGCTGGTTTACGCAAAAGCATGGTGCACAGTGCAAAACGACTGTTGGTTTACGCCAAAGCACAGCGCACAGTGCAAAACGACTGTTGGTTTACGCAAAAGCATAGTGCACAGTGCAAAACGACTGCTGGTTTACGCCAAATCATAGTGCACAGTGCAAAGCGACTGTTGGTTTATGCCAAAGCACAGCGCACAGTGCAAAACGACTGCTGGTTTACGTCAAAGCATGGTGCACAGTGCAAAACGACTGTTGGTTTACGCAAAAGCATAGTGCACAGTGCAAAACGACTGCTGGTTTACGCCAAATCATAGTGCACAGTGCAAAACGACTGTTGGTTTACGACAAAGCACAGCGCACAGTGCAAAACGACTGCTGGTTTACGCCAAAGCATGGTGCACAGTGCAAAATGACTGTTGGTTTACGCCAAAGCACAGCGCACAGTGCAAAACGACTGCTGGTTTACGTCAAAGCATGGTGCACAGTGCAAAACGACTGTTGGTTTACGCAAAAGCATAGTGCACAGTGCAAAACGACTGCTGGTTTACGCCAAATCATAGTGCACAGTGCAAAACGACTGTTGGTTTACGACAAAGCACAGCGCACAGTGCAAAACGACTGCTGGTTTACGCCAAAGCATGGTGCACAGTGCAAAACGACTGTTGGTTTACGCAAAAGCATAGTGCACAGTGCAAAACGACTGCTGGTTTACGCCAGAGCATAGTGCACAGTGCAAAATGACTGTTGGTTTACGCCAAAGCACAGCGCACAGTGCAAAACGACTGCTGGTTTACGCCAAAGCATGGTGCACAGTGCAAAACGACTGTTGGCTTACGCAAAAGCATAGTGCACAGTGCAAAACGACTGCTGGTTTACTCAAAAGCATAGTGCACAGTGTAAAACGACTGCTGGTTTACGCAAAAGCATGGTGCACAGTGCAAAACGACTGTTGGTTTACGCAAAAGCATAGTGCACAGTGCAAAACGACTGCTGGTTTACGCCAAAGCATAGTGCACAGTGCAAAACGACTGCTGGTTTACGCCAAATCATAGTGCACAGTGCAAAGCGACTGTTGGTTTATGCCAAAGCACAGCGCACAGTGCAAAACGACTGTTGGTTTACTCAAAAGCATAGTGCACAGTGTAAAACGACTGCTGGTTTACGCAAAAGCATGGTGCACAGTGCAAAACGACTGTTGGTTTACTCAAAAGCATAGTGCACAGTGTAAAACGACTGCTGGTTTACGCAAAAGCATGGTGCACAGTGCAAAACGACTGTTGGTTTACGCAAAAGCATAGTGCACAGTGCAAAACGACTGCTGGTTTACGCCAAAGCATAGTGCACAGTGCAAAACGACTGCTGGTTTACGCAAAAGCATGGTGCACAGTGCAAAACGACTGTTGGTTTACGCAAAAGCATAGTGCACAGTGCAAAACGACTGTTGGTTTATGCCAAAGCACAGCGCACAGTGCAAAACTACTGTTGGTTTACTCAAAAGCATAGTGCACAGTGTAAAACGACTGCTGGTTTACGCAAAAGCATGGTGCACAGTGCAAAACGACTGTTGGTTTACGCAAAAGCATAGTGCACAGTGCAAAACGACTGCTGGTTTACGCCAAAGCATAGTGCACAGTGCAAAACGACTGCTGGTTTACGCAAAAGCATGGTGCACAGTGCAAAACGACTGTTGGTTTACGCAAAAGCATAGTGCATAGTGCAAAACGACTGCTGGTTTACGCCAAAGCATGGTGCACAGTGCAAAACGACTGTTGGTTTACGCAACAGCATAGTGCACAGTGCAAAACGACTGCTGGTTTACGCCAAAGCATAGTGCACAGTTTAAAACGACTGCTGGTTTACGCCAAAGCACAGCGCACAGTGCAAAACGACTGTTGGTTTACGCAAAAGCACAGTGCACAGTGCAAAACGACTGTTGGTCTACGCAAAAGCATAGTGCACAGTGCAAAACGACTGCTGGTTTACGCCAAAGCATAGTGCACAGTGCAAAACGACTGCTGGTTTACGCCAAAGCATGGTGCACAGTGCAAAACGACTGCTGGTTTACGCAAAAGCATGGTGCACAGTGCAAAACGACTGTTGGTTTACGCAAAAGGATAGTGCACAGTGCAAAACGACTGTTGGTTTACGCAAAAGCACAGTGCACAGTGCAAAACGACTGTTGGTCTACGCAAAAGCATAGTGCACAGTGCAAAACGACTGCTGGTTTACGCCAAAGCACAGCGCACAGTGCAAAACGACTGCTGGTTTACGCCAAAGCATGGTGCACAGTGCAAAACGACTGTTGGCTTACGCCAAAGCATGGTGCACAGTGCAAAACGACTGTTGGCTTACGCAAAAGCATAGTGCACAGTGCAAAACGACTGCTGGTTTACTCAAAAGCATAGTGCACAGTGTAAAACGACTACTGGTTTACGCAAAAGCATGGTGCACAGTGCAAAACGACTGTTGGTCTACGCAAAAGCATAGTGCACAGTGCAAAACGACTGCTGGTTTACGCCAAAGCATAGTGCACAGTGCAAAACGACTGCTGGTTTACGCCAAAGCATGGTGCACAGTGCAAAACGACTGCTGGTTTACGCAAAAGCATGGTGCACAGTGCAAAACGACTGCTGGTTTACGCCAAAGCACAGCGCACAGTGCAAAACGACTGTTGGTTTACGCAAAAGCACAGTGCGCAGTGCAAAACGACTGTTGGTCTACGCAAAAGCATAGTGCACAGTGCAAAATGACTGTTGGTTTACGCCAAAGCACAGCGCACAGTGCAAAACGACTGCTGGTTTACGCCAAAGCATGGTGCACAGTGCAAAACGACTGTTGGTTTACGCAACAGCATAGTGCACAGTGCAAAACGACTGCTGGTTTACGCCAAAGCATAGTGCACAGTGCAAAACGACTGCTGGTTTACGCCAAATCATAGTGCACAGTGCAAAACGACTGTTGGTTTACGCCAAAGCACAGCGCACAGTGCAAAACGACTGTTGGTTTACGCCAAAGCATAGTGCACAGTGCAAAACGACTGCTGGTTTACGCAAAAGCATGGTGCACAGTGCAAAACGACTGTTGGTTTACGCCAAAGCATAGTGCACAGTGCAAAACGACTGCTGGTTTACGCCAAAGCATAGTGCACAGTGCAAAATGACTGTTGGTTTACGCCAAAGCATAGCGCACAGTGCAAAACGACTGCTGGTTTACGCAAAAGCATGGTGCACAGTGCAAAACGACTGTTGGTTTACGCCAAAGCACAGCGCACAGTGCAAAACGACTGTTGGTTTACGCAAAAGCATAGTGCACAGTGCAAAACGACTGCTGGTTTACGCCAGAGCATAGTGCACAGTGCAAAACGACTGTTGGTTTACGCCAAAGCACAGTGCACAGTGCAAAACGACTGTTGGTCTACGCAAAAGCATAGTGCACAGTGCAAAACGACTGCTGGTTTACGCCAAAGCATAGTGCACAGTGCAAAACGACTGCTGGTTTACGCAAAAGCATGGTGCACAGTGCAAAACGACTGTTGGTTTACGCAAAAGGATAGTGCACAGTGCAAAACGACTGCTGGTTTACGCCAAAGCATGGTGCACAGTGCAAAACGACTGTTGGTTTACGCAACAGCATAGTGCACAGTGCAAAACGACTGCTGGTTTACGCCAAAGCATAGTGCACAGTGCAAAACGACTGCTGGTTTACGCCAAAGCACAGCGCACAGTGCAAAACGACTGTTGGTTTACGCAAAAGCACAGTGCACAGTGCAAAACGACTGTTGGTCTACGCAAAAGCATAGTGCACAGTGCAAAACGACTGCTGGTTTACGCCAAAGCATAGTGCACAGTGCAAAATGACTGTTGGTTTACGCCAAAGCACAGCGCACAGTGCAAAACGACTGCTGGTTTACGCCAGAGCATGGTGCACAGTGCAAAACGACTGTTGGTTTACGCAACAGCATAGTGCACAGTGCAAAACGACTGCTGGTTTACGCCAAAGCATAGTGCACAGTGCAAAACGACTGCTGGTTTACGCCAAATCATAGTGCACAGTGCAAAACGACTGTTGGTTTACGCCAAAGCACAGCGCACAGTGCAAAACGACTGTTGGTTTACGCCAAAGCATAGTGCACAGTGCAAAACGACTGCTGGTTTCCGCAAAAGCATGGTGCACAGTGCAAAACGACTGTTGGTTTACGCCAAAGCACAGCGCACAGTGCAAAACGACTGTTGGTTTACGCAAAAGCATAGTGCACAGTGCAAAACGACTGCTGGTTTACGCCAGAGCATAGTGCACAGTGCAAAACGACTGCTGGTTTACGCCAAAGCATGGTGCACAGTGCAAAACGACTGCTGGTTTACGCCAAAGCATAGCGCACAGTGCAAAACGACTGTTGGTTTACGCAAAAGCATAGTGCACAGTGCAAAACGACTCTTGGTTTACGCAAAAGCATAGTGCACAGTGCAAAACGACTGCTGGTTTACGCCAAAGCATAGTGCACAGTGCAAAACGACTGCTGGTTTACGCCAAAGCATGGTGCACAGTGCAAAACGACTGTTGGTTTACGCAAAAGCATAGTGCACAGTGCAAAACGACTGCTGGTTTACGCCAAATCATAGTGCACAGTGCAAAACGACTGTTGGTTTACGCCAAAGCACAGCGCACAGTGCAAAACGACTGCTGGTTTACGCAACAGCATAGTGCACAGTGCAAAACGACTGCTGGTTTACGCCAGAGCATAGTGCACAGTGTAAAACGACTGCTGGTTTACGCAAAAGCGTAGTGCACAGTGTAAAACGACTGTTGGTTTACGCCAAAGCATAGCGCACAGTGCAAAACGACTGCTGGTTTACGCCAAATCATAGTGCACAGTGCAAAACGACTGTTGGTTTACGCCAAAGCACAGCGCACAGTGCAAAACGACTGCTCGTTTACGCCAAAGCATGGTGCACAGTGCAAAACGACTGTTGGTTTACGCAAAAGCATAGTGCACAGTGCAAAACGACTGCTGGTTTACGCCAAATCATAGTGCACAGTGCAAAACGACTGTTGGTTTACGCCAAAGCACAGCGCACAGTGCAAAACGACTGTTGGTTTACTCAAAAGCATTGTGCACAGTGTAAAACGACTGCTGGTTTACGCAAAAGCATAGTGCACAGTGCAAAACGACTGTTGGTTTACGCAAAAGCATAGTGCACAGTGCAAAACGACTGCTGGTTTACGCAACAGCATAGTGCACAGTGCAAAACGACTGCTGGTTTACGCCAGAGCATAGTGCACAGTGCAAAATGACTGTTGGTTTACGCCAAAGCACAGCGCACAGTGCAAAACGACTGTTTGTTTACGCCAAAGCACAGCGCACAGTGCAAAACGACTGCTGGTTTACGCCAAAGCATGGTGCACAGTGCAAAACGACTGTTGGTTTACGCAAAAGCATAGTGCACAGTGCAAAACGACTGCTGGTTTACGCCAAATCATAGTGCACAGTGCAAAACGACTGTTGGTTTACGCCAAAGCACAGCGCACAGTGCAAAACGACTGTTGGTTTACGCCAAATCATAGTGCACAGTGCAAAACGACTGTTGGTTTACACCAAAGCACAGCGCACAGTGCAAAACGACTGATGGTTTACGCAAAAGCATAGTGCACAGTGCAAAACGACTGCTGGTTTACGCCAAATCATAGTGAACAGTGCAAAACGACTGTTGGTTTACACCAAAGCACAGCGCACAGTGCAAAACGACTGCTGGTTTACGCCAAAGCATGGTGCACAGTGCAAAACGACTGTTGGTTTACGCCAAAGCACAGCGCACAGTGCAAAACGACTGCTGGTTTACGCCAAACCATGGTGCACAGTGCAAAACGACTGTTGGTTTACGCAAAAGCATAGTGCACAGTGCAAAACGACTGCTGGTTTACGCCAAATCATAGTGCACAGTGCAAAACGACTGTTGGTTTACACCAAAGCACAGCGCACAGTGCAAAACGACTGATGGTTTACGCAAAAGCATAGTGCACAGTGCAAAACGACTGCTGGTTTACGCCAAATCATAGTGAACAGTGCAAAACGACTGTTGGTTTACACCAAAGCACAGCGCACAGTGCAAAACGACTGCTGGTTTACGCCAAAGCATGGTGCACAGTGCAAAACGACTGCTGGTTTACGCCAAAGCACAGCGCACAGGGCAAAACGACTGTTGGTTTACGCAAAAGCATAGTGCACAGTGCAAAGCGACTGCTGGTTTACGCCAGAGCATAGTGCACAGTGCAAAACGACTGTTGGTTTACGCCAAAGCACAGCGCACAGTGCAAAACGACTGCTGGTTTACGCCAAAGCATAGTGCACAGTGCAAAATGACTGTTGGTTTACGCAAAAGCTTAGTGCGCAGTGCAAAACGACTGTTGGTTAACGCAAAAGCATAGTGCACAGTGCAAAACGACTGCTGGTTTACGCCAAAGCATGGTGCACAGTGCAAAACGACTGTTGGTTTACGCAAAAGCATAGTGCACAGTGCAAAATGACTGTTGGTTTACGCAAAAGCTTAGTGCGCAGTGCAAAACGACTGTTGGTTTACGCAAAAGCATAGTGCACAGTGCAAAACGACTGCTGGTTTACGCCAAAGCATGGTGCACAGTGCAAAACGACTGTTGGTTTACGCAAAAGCATAGTGCACAGTGTAAAACGACTGCTGGTTTACGCAAAAGCTTAGTGCGCAGTGCAAAACGACTGTTGGTTTACGCAAAAGCATAGTGCACAGTGCAAAACGACTGCTGGTTTACGCCAAAGCATAGCGCACAGTGCAAAACGACTGCTGGTTTACGCCAAAGCACAGCGCACAGTGCAAAACGACTGCTGGTTTACGCCAGAGCATAGTGCACAGTGCAAAACGACTGTTGGTTTACGCCAAAGCACAGCGCACAGTGCAAAACGACTGCTGGTTTACGCCAAAGCATAGTGCACAGTGCAAAATGACTGTTGGTTTACGCAAAAGCTTAGTGCGCAGTGCAAAACGACTGTTGGTTTACGCAAAAGCATAGTGCACAGTGCAAAATGACTGTTGGTTTACGCAAAAGCTTAGTGCGCAGTGCAAAACGACTGTTGGTTTACGCAAAAGCATAGTGCACAGTGCAAAACGACTGCTGGTTTACGCCAAAGCATGGTGCACAGTGCAAAACGACTGTTGGTTTACGCCAAAGCACAGCGCACAGGGCAAAACGACTGTTGGTTTACGCAAAAGCATAGTGCACAGTGCAAAACGACTGCTGGTTTACGCCAGAGCATAGTGCACAGTGCAAAACGACTGTTGGTTTACGCCAAAGCACAGCGCGCAGTGCAAAACGACTGCTGGTTTACGCAAAAGCATAGTGCACAGTGCAAAACGACTCTTGGTTTACGCAAAAGCATAGTGCACAGTGCAAAACGACTGCTGGTTTACGCCAAAGCATGGTGCACAGTGCAAAACGACTGTTGGTTTACGCAAAAGCATTGTGCACAGTGCAAAACGACTGCTGGTTTACGCCAAAGCATAGTGCACAGTGCAAAATGACTGTTGGTTTACGCAAAAGCTTAGTGCGCAGTGCAAAACGACTGTTGGTTTACGCAAAAGCATAGTGCACAGTGCAAAACGACTGCTGGTTTACGCCAAAGCATGGTGCACAGTGCAAAACGACTGTTGGTTTACGCAAAAGCATAGTGCACAGTGCAAAATGACTGTTGGTTTACGCAAAAGCATAGTGCACAGTGCAAAATGACTGCTGGTTTACGCCAAAGCACAGCGCACAGTGCAAAACGACTGTTGGTTTACGCCAAAGCATAGCGCACAGTGCAAAACGACTGCTGGTTTACGCCAAAGCACAGCGCACAGTGCAAAACGACTGTTGGTTTACGCAAAAGCATAGTGCACAGTGCAAAACGACTGCTGGTTTACGCCAAAGCATAGTGCACAGTGCAAAATGACTGTTGGTTTACGCCAAAGCACAGCGCACAGTGCAAAACGACTGTTGGTTTACTCAAAAGCATAGTGCACAGTGTAAAACGACTGCTGGTTTACGCAAAAGCATAGTGCACAGTGTAAAACGACTGTTGGTTTACGCCAAAGCATAGCGCACAGTGCAAAACGACTGCTGGTTTACGCCAAATCATAGTGCACAGTGCAAAACGACTGTTGGTTTACGCCAAAGCACAGCGCACAGTGCAAAACGACTGCTGGTTTACGCCAAAGCATGGTGCACAGTGCAAAACGACTGTTGGTTTACGCAAAAGCATAGTGCACAGTGCAAAACGACTGCTGGTTTACGCCAAATCATAGTGCACAGCGCAAAACGACTGTTGGTTTACGCCAAAGCACAGCGCACAGTGCAAAACGACTGTTGGTTTACTCAAAAGCATAGTGCACAGTGTAAAACGACTGCTGGTTTACGCAAAAGCATAGTGCACAGTGCAAAACGACTGTTGGTTTACGCAAAAGCATAGTGCACAGTGCAAAACGACTGCTGGTTTACGCAACAGCATAGTGCACAGTGCAAAACGACTGCTGGTTTACGCCAGAGCATAGTGCACAGTGCAAAATGACTGTTGGTTTACGCCAAAGCACAGCGCACAGTGCAAAACGACTGTTTGTTTACGCCAAAGCACAGCGCACAGTGCAAAACGACTGCTGGTTTACGCCAAAGCATGGTGCACAGTGCAAAACGACTGTTGGTTTACGCAAAAGCATAGTGCACAGTGCAAAACGACTGCTGGTTTACGCCAAATCATAGTGCACAGTGCAAAACGACTGTTGGTTTACGCCAAAGCACAGCGCACAGTGCAAAACGACTGTTGGTTTACTCAAAAGCATAGTGCACAGTGTAAAACGACTGCTGGTTTACGCAAAAGCATAGTGCACAGTGCAAAACAACTGCTGGTTTACGCAACAGCATAGTGCACAGTGCAAAACGACTGCTGGTTTACGCCAGAGCATAGTGCACAGTGCAAAATGACTGTTGGTTTACGCCAAAGCACAGCGCACAGTGCAAAACGACTGTTGGTTTACGCCAAAGCACAGCGCACAGTGCAAAACGACTGCTGGTTTACGCCAAAGCATGGTGCACAGTGCAAAACGACTGTTGGTTTACGCAAAAGCATAGTGCACAGTGCAAAACGACTGCTGGTTTACGCCAAATCATACTGCACAGTGCAAAACGACTGTTGGTTTACACCAAAGCACAGCGCACAGTGCAAAACGACTGCTGGTTTACGCCAAAGCATGGTGCACAGTGCAAAACGACTGTTGGTTTACGCAAAAGCATAGTGCACAGTGCAAAACGACTGCTGGTTTACGCCAAATCATAGTGCACAGTGCAAAACGACTGTTGGTTTACGCAAAAGCACAGCGCACAGTGCAAAACGACTGTTGGTTTACGCAAAAGCATAGTGCACAGTGCAAAACGACTGCTGGTTTACGCCAAAGCATAGTGCACAGTGCAAAATGACTGTTGGTTTACGCCAAATCATAGTGCACAGTGCAAAACGACTGTTGGTTTACGCAAAAGCACAGCGCACAGTGCAAAACGACTGTTGGTTTACGCAAAAGCATAGTGCACAGTGCAAAACGACTGCTGGTTTACGCCAGAGCATAGTGCACAGTGCAAAACGACTGTTGGTTTGCGCAAAAGCATAGTGCACAGTGCAAAACGACTGCTGGTTTACGCCAAAGCATAGTGCACAGTGCAAAATGACTGTTGGTTTACGCAAAAGCATAGTGCACAGTGCAAAACGACTGTTGGTTTACGCAAAAGCATAGTGCACAGTGCAAAACGACTGCTGGTTTACGCCAAATCATAGTGCACAGTGCAAAACGACTGTTGGTTTACGCCAAAGCACAGCGCACAGTGCAAAACGACTGTTGGTTTACTCAAAAGCATAGTGCACAGTGCAAAACGACTCTTGGTTTACTCAAAAGCATAATGCACAGTGTAAAACGACTGCTGGTTTACGCAAAAGCATAGTGCACAGTGCAAAACGACTGCTGGTTTACGCCAAAGCATGGTGCACATTGCAAAACGACTGTTGGTTTACGCAAAAGCATAGTGCACAGTGCAAAACGACTGCTGGTTTACGCCAAAGCATGGTGCACAGTGCAAAACGACTGTTGGTTTACGCAAAAGCATAGTGCACAGTGCAAAACGACTGCTGGTTTACGCCAAATCATAGTGCACAGTGCAAAACGACTGTTGGTTTACGCCAAAGCACAGCGCACAGTGCAAAACGACTGTTGGTTTACTCAAAAGCATATTGCACAGTGCAAAACGACTCTTGGTTTACTCAAAAGCATAATGCACAGTGTAAAACGACTGCTGGTTTACGCAAAAGCATAGTGCACAGTGCAAAACAACTGCTGGTTTACGCAACAGCATAGTGCACAGTGCAAAACGACTGTTGGTTTACGCCAAAGCACAGTGCACAGTGCAAAACGACTGCTGGTTTACGCCAAAGCATAGTGCACAGTGCAAAACGACTGCTGGTTTACGCCAAAGCATGGTGCACAGTGCAAAACGACTGCTGGTTTACGCAAAAGCACAGCGCACAGTGCAAAACGACTGTTGGTTTACGCAAAAGCATAGTGCACAGTGCAAAACGACTGCTGGTTTACGCCAAAGCATAGTGCACAGTGCAAAATGACTGTTGGTTTACGCCAAATCATAGTGCACAGTGCAAAACGACTGTTGGTTTACGCAAAAGCACAGCGCACAGTGCAAAACGACTGTTGGTTTACGCAAAAGCATAGTGCACAGTGCAAAACGACTGCTGGTTTACGCCAAATCATAGTGCACAGTGCAAAACGACTGTTGGTTTACGCCAAAGCACAGCGCACAGTGCAAAACGACTGTTGGTTTACTCAAAAGCATAATGCACAGTGTAAAACGACTGCTGGTTTACGCAAAAGCATAGTGCACAGTGCAAAACAACTGCTGGTTTACGCAACAGCATAGCGCACAGTGCAAAACGACTGCTGGTTTACGCCAGAGCATAGTGCACAGTGCAAAATGACTGTTGGTTTACGCCAAAGCACAGCGCACAGTGCAAAACGACTGTTGGTTTACGCCAAAGCACAGCGCACAGTGCAAAACGACTGCTGGTTTACGCCAAAGCATAGTGCACAGTGCAAAACGACTGCTGGTTTACGCCAAAGCATGGTGCACAGAGCAAAACGACTGCTGGTTTACGCAAAAGCACAGCGCACAGTGCAAAACGACTGTTGGTTTACGCAAAAGCATAGTGCACAGTGCAAAACGACTGCTGGTTTACGCCAAAGCATAGTGCACAGTGCAAAACGACTGCTGGTTTACGCCAAAGCATGGTGCACAGTGCAAAACGACTGCTGGTTTACGCAAAAGCACAGCGCACAGTGCAAAACGACTGTTGGTTTACGCAAAAGCATAGTGCACAGTGCAAAACGACTGCTGGTTTACGCCAAAGCATAGTGCACAGTGCAAAACGACTGCTGGTTTACGCCAAAGCATGGTGCACAGTGCAAAACGACTGCTGGTTTACGCAAAAGCACAGCGCACAGTGCAAAACGACTGTTGGTTTACGCAAAAGCATAGTGCACAGTGCAAAACGACTGCTGGTTTACGCCAAAGCATAGTGCACAGTGCAAAACGACTGCTGGTTTACGCCAAATCATAGTGCACAGTGCAAAACGACTGTTGGTTTACGCCAAAGCACAGCGCACAGTGCAAAACGACTGTTGGTTTACGCCAAAGCATAGTGCACAGTGCAAAACTACTGTTGGTTTACGCAAAAGCACAGCGCACAGTGCAAAACGACTGTTGGTTTACGCAAAAGCATAGTGCACAGTGCAAAACGACTGCTGGTTTACGCCAAAGCATAGTGCACAGTGCAAAATGACTGTTGGTTTACGCAAAAGCATAGTGCACAGTGCAAAACGACTGTTGGTTTACGCAAAAGCATAGTGCACAGTGCAAAACGACTGCTGGTTTACGCCAAATCATAGTGCACAGTGCAAAACGACTGTTGGTTTACGCCAAAGCACAGCGCACAGTGCAAAACGACTGCTGGTTTACGCCAAAGCATGGTGCACAGTGCAAAACGACTGTTGGTTTACGCAAAAGCATAGTGCACAGTGCAAAACGACTGCTGGTTTACGCCAAATCATAGTGCACAGTGCAAAACGACTGTTGGTTTACGCCAAAGCACAGCGCACAGTGCAAAACGACTGTTGGTTTACTCAAAAGCATATTGCACAGTGCAAAACGACTCTTGGTTTACTCAAAAGCATAATGCACAGTGTAAAACGACTGCTGGTTTACGCAAAAGCATAGTGCACAGTGCAAAACAACTGCTGGTTTACGCAACAGCATAGTGCACAGTGCAAAACTACTGTTGGTTTACGCAAAAGCACAGCGCACAGTGCAAAACGACTGTTGGTTTACGCAAAAGCATAGTGCACAGTGCAAAACGACTGCTGGTTTACGCCAAAGCATAGTGCACAGTGCAAAATGACTGTTGGTTTACGCAAAAGCATAGTGCACAGTGCAAAACGACTGTTGGTTTACGCAAAAGCATAGTGCACAGTGCAAAACGACTGCTGGTTTACGCCAAATCATAGTGCACAGTGCAAAACGACTGTTGGTTTACGCCAAAGCACAGCGCACAGTGCAAAACGACTGTTGGTTTACTCAAAAGCATATTGCACAGTGCAAAACGACTCTTGGTTTACTCAAAAGCATAATGCACAGTGTAAAACGACTGCTGGTTTACGCAAAAGCATAGTGCACAGTGCAAAACAACTGCTGGTTTACGCAACAGCATAGTGCACAGTGCAAAACGACTGTTGGTTTACGCCAAAGCACAGCGCACAGTGCAAAACGACTGCTGGTTTACGCCAAAGCATAGTGCACAGTGCAAAACGACTGCTGGTTTACGCCAAAGCATGGTGCACAGTGCAAAACGACTGCTGGTTTACGCAAAAGCACAGCGCACAGTGCAAAACGACTGTTGGTTTACGCAAAAGCATAGTGCACAGTGCAAAACGACTGCTGGTTTACGCCAAAGCATAGTGCACAGTGCAAAATGACTGTTGGTTTACGCCAAATCATAGTGCACAGTGCAAAACGACTGTTGGTTTACGCAAAAGCACAGCGCACAGTGCAAAACGACTGTTGGTTTACGCAAAAGCATAGTGCACAGTGCAAAACGACTGCTGGTTTACGCCAAATCATAGTGCACAGTGCAAAACGACTGTTGGTTTACGCCAAAGCACAGCGCACAGTGCAAAACGACTGTTGGTTTACTCAAAAGCATAATGCACAGTGTAAAACGACTGCTGGTTTACGCAAAAGCATAGTGCACAGTGCAAAACAACTGCTGGTTTACGCAACAGCATAGCGCACAGTGCAAAACGACTGCTGGTTTACGCCAGAGCATAGTGCACAGTGCAAAATGACTGTTGGTTTACGCCAAAGCACAGCGCACAGTGCAAAACGACTGTTGGTTTACGCCAAAGCACAGCGCACAGTGCAAAACGACTGCTGGTTTACGCCAAAGCATAGTGCACAGTGCAAAACGACTGCTGGTTTACGCCAAAGCATGGTGCACAGAGCAAAACGACTGCTGGTTTACGCAAAAGCACAGCGCACAGTGCAAAACGACTGTTGGTTTACGCAAAAGCATAGTGCACAGTGCAAAACGACTGCTGGTTTACGCCAAAGCATAGTGCACAGTGCAAAACGACTGCTGGTTTACGCCAAAGCATGGTGCACAGTGCAAAACGACTGCTGGTTTACGCAAAAGCACAGCGCACAGTGCAAAACGACTGTTGGTTTACGCAAAAGCATAGTGCACAGTGCAAAACGACTGCTGGTTTACGCCAAAGCATAGTGCACAGTGCAAAACGACTGCTGGTTTACGCCAAAGCATGGTGCACAGTGCAAAACGACTGCTGGTTTACGCAAAAGCACAGCGCACAGTGCAAAACGACTGTTGGTTTACGCAAAAGCATAGTGCACAGTGCAAAACGACTGCTGGTTTACGCCAAAGCATAGTGCACAGTGCAAAACGACTGCTGGTTTACGCCAAATCATAGTGCACAGTGCAAAACGACTGTTGGTTTACGCCAAAGCACAGCGCACAGTGCAAAACGACTGTTGGTTTACGCCAAAGCATAGTGCACAGTGCAAAACTACTGTTGGTTTACGCAAAAGCACAGCGCACAGTGCAAAACGACTGTTGGTTTACGCAAAAGCATAGTGCACAGTGCAAAACGACTGCTGGTTTACGCCAAAGCATAGTGCACAGTGCAAAATGACTGTTGGTTTACGCAAAAGCATAGTGCACAGTGCAAAACGACTGTTGGTTTACGCAAAAGCATAGTGCACAGTGCAAAACGACTGCTGGTTTACGCCAAATCATAGTGCACAGTGCAAAACGACTGTTGGTTTACGCCAAAGCACAGCGCACAGTGCAAAACGACTGCTGGTTTACGCCAAAGCATGGTGCACAGTGCAAAACGACTGTTGGTTTACGCAAAAGCATAGTGCACAGTGCAAAACGACTGCTGGTTTACGCCAAATCATAGTGCACAGTGCAAAACGACTGTTGGTTTACGCCAAAGCACAGCGCACAGTGCAAAACGACTGTTGGTTTACGCAAAAGCATAGTGCACAGTGCAAAACGACTGTTGGTTTACGCAAAAGCATAGTGCACAGTGCAAAACGACTGTTGGTTTACGCAAAAGCATAGTGCACAGTGCAAAACGACTGTTGGTTTACGCCAAAGCACAGCGCACAGTGCAAAACGACTGCTGGTTTACGCCAAAGCATAGTGCACAGTGCAAAACGACTGCTGGTTTACGCCAAAGCATAGTGCACAGTGCAAAACGACTGCTGGTTTACGCCAAAGCATAGTGCACAGTGCAAAACGACTGCTGGTTTACGCCAAAGCATGGTGCACAGTGCAAAACGACTGCTGGTTTACGCAAAAGCACAGCGCACAGTGCAAAACGACTGTTGGTTTACGCAAAAGCATAGTGCACAGTGCAAAACGACTGCTGGTTTACGCCAAAGCATAGTGCACAGTGCAAAACGACTGCTGGTTTACGCCAAAGCATGGTGCACAGTGCAAAACGACTGCTGGTTTACGCAAAAGCACAGCGCACAGTGCAAAACGACTGTTGGTTTACGCAAAAGCATAGTGCACAGTGCAAAACGACTGCTGGTTTACGCCAAAGCATAGTGCACAGTGCAAAACGACTGCTGGTTTACGCCAAATCATAGTGCACAGTGCAAAACGACTGTTGGTTTACGCCAAAGCACAGCGCACAGTGCAACACGACTGTTGGTTTACGCCAAAGCATAGTGCACAGTGCAAAACGACTGTTGGTTTACGCAAAAGCACAGCGCACAGTGCAAAACGACTGTTGGTTTACGCAAAAGCATAGTGCACAGTGCAAAACGACTGCTGGTTTACGCCAAAGCATAGTGCACAGTGCAAAATGACTGTTGGTTTACGCAAAAGCATAGTGCACAGTGCAAAACGACTGTTGGTTTACGCAAAAGCATAGTGCACAGTGCAAAACGACTGCTGGTTTACGCAAAAGCATGGTGCACAGTGCAAAACGACTGTTGGTTTACGCAAAAGCATAGTGCACAGTGCAAAACGACTGCTGGTTTACGCCAAATCATAGTGCACAGTGCAAAACGACTGTTGGTTTACGCCAAAGCACAGCGCACAGTGCAAAACGACTGCTGGTTTACGCCAAAGCATGGTGCACAGTGCAAAACGACTGTTGGTTTACGCAAAAGCATAGTGCACAGTGCAAAACGACTGCTGGTTTACGCCAAATCATAGTGCACAGTGCAAAACGACTGTTGGTTTACGCCAAAGCACAGCGCACAGTGCAAAACGACTGTTGGTTTACGCAAAAGCATAGTGCACAGTGCAAAACGACTGTTGGTTTACGCAAAAGCATAGTGCACAGTGCAAAACGACTGTTGGTTTACGCAAAAGCATAGTGCACAGTGCAAAACGACTGCTGGTTTACGCCAAAGCATAGTGCACAGTGCAAAACGACTGCTGGTTTACGCCAAAGCATGGTGCACAGTGCAAAACGACTGTTGGTTTACGCAAAAGCACAGCGCACAGTGCAAAACGACTGTTGGTTTACGCAAAAGCATAGTGCACAGTGCAAAACGACTGCTGGTTTACGCCAAAGCATAGTGCACAGTGCAAAATGACTGTTGGTTTACGCAAAAGCATAGTGCACAGTGCAAAACGACTGTTGGTTTACGCAAAAGCATAGTGCACAGTGCAAAACGACTGCTGGTTTACGCCAAAGCATGGTGCACATTGCAAAACGACTGTTGGTTTACGCAAAAGCATAGTGCACAGTGCAAAACGACTGCTGGTTTACGCCAAAGCATAGTGCACAGTGCAAAACGACTGCTGGTTTACGCCAAAGCATGGTGCACAGTGCAAAACGACTGTTGGTTTACGCAAAAGCACAGCGCACAGTGCAAAACGACTGTTGGCTTACGCAAAAGCATAGTGCACAGTGCAAAACGACTGCTGGTTTACGCCAAAGCATAGTGCACAGTGCAAAATGACTGTTGGTTTACGCAAAAGCATAGTGCACAGTGCAAAACGACTCTTGGTTTACGCAAAAGCATAGTGCACAGTGCAAAACGACTGCTGGTTTACGCCAAAGCATGGTGCACAGTGCAAAACGACTGTTGGTTTACGCAAAAGCATAGTGCACAGTGCAAAACGACTGCTGGTTTACGCCAAAGCATAGTGCACAGTGCAAAACGACTGTTGGTTTACGCCAAAGCACAGCGCACAGTGCAAAACGACTGTTGGTTTACGCCAAAGCATAGTGCACAGTGCAAAACGACTGCTGGTTTACGCAAAAGCATGGTGCACAGTGCAAAACGACTGTTGGTTTACGCCAAAGCATAGTGCACAGTGCAAAACGACTGCTGGTTTACGCAAAAGCATGGTGCACAGTGCAAAACAACTGTTGGTTTACGCAAAAGCATAGTGCACAGTGCAAAACGACTGCTGGTTTACGCCAAATCATAGTGCACAGTGCAAAACGACTGTTGGTTTACGCCAAAGCACAGCCCACAGTGCAAAACGACTGTTGGTTTACGCAAAAGCATAGTGCACAGTGCAAAACGACTGCTGGTTTACGCCAAAGCATGGTGCACAGTGCAAAACGACTGTTGGTTTACGCCAAAGCACAGCGCACAGGGCAAAACGACTGTTGGTTTACGCAAAAGCAAAGTGCACAGTGCAAAACGACTGCTGGTTTACGCCAGAGCATAGTGCACAGTGCAAAATGACTGTTGGTTTACGCCAAAGCACAACGCACAGTGCAAAACGACTGTTGGTTTACGCAAAAGCATAGTGCACAGTGCAAAACGACTGTTGGTTTACGCAAAAGCATAGTGCACAGTGCAAAACGACTGCTGGTTTACGCCAAAGCATAGTGCACAGTGCAAAACGACTGCTGGTTTACGCCAAAGCATGGTGCACAGTGCAAAACGACTGTTGGTTTACGCAAAAGCATAGTGCACAGTGCAAAACGACTGTTGGTTTACGCCAAAGCACAGCGCACAGTGCAAAACGACTGCTGGTTTACGCCAAAGCATGGAGCACAGTGCAAAACGACTGTTGGTTTACGCCGAAGTACAGCGCACAGTGCAAAACGACTGCTGGTTTACGCCAAAGCACAGCGCACAGTGCAAAACGACTGTTGGTTTACGCCAAATCATAGTGCACAGTGCAAAACGACTGTTGGTTTACGCCAAAGCACAGCGTACATTGCAAAACGACTGTTGGTTTACGCCAAATCATAGTGCACAGTGCAAAACGACTGTTGTTTTACGCAAAATCATAGTGCACAGTGCAAAACGACTGTTGGTTTACTCAAAAGCATAGTGCACAGTGTAAAACGACTGCTGGTTTACGCCAAAGCACAGCGCACAGTGCAAAACGACTGCTGGTTTACGCCAAAGCATGGTGCACAGTGCAAAACGACTGTTGGTTTACGCAAAAGCATAGTGCACAGTGCAAAACGACTGCTGGTTTACGCCAAATCACAGTGCACAGTGCAAAACGACTGTTGGTTTACGCCAAAGCACAGCGCACAGTGCAAAACGACTGCTGGTTTACGCCAAAGCATGGTGCACAGTGCAAAACGACTGTTGGTTTACGCCAAAGCACAGCGCACAGGGCAAAACGACTGTTGGTTTACGCAAAAGCAAAGTGCACAGTGCAAAACGACTGTTGGTTTACGCCAAAGCACAACGCACAGTGCAAAACGACTGTTGGTTTACGCAAAAGCATAGTGCACAGTGCAAAACGACTGCTGGTTTACGCCAAAGCATGGTGCACAGTGCAAAACGACTGTTGGTTTACGCCGAAATACAGCGCACAGTGCAAAACGACTGTTGGTTTACGCAAAAGCATAGTGCACAGTGCAAAACGACTGCTGGTTTACGCCAAAGCATAGTGCACAGTGCAAAACGACTGCTGGTTTACGCCAAAGCATGGTGCACAGTGCAAAACGACTGTTGGTTTACGCAAAAGCATAGTGCACAGTGCAAAACGACTGTTGGTTTACGCCAAAGCACAGCGCACAGTGCAAAACGACTGCTGGTTTACGCCAAAGCATGGTGCACAGTGCAAAACGACTGTTGGTTTACGCCGAAGTACAGCGCACAGTGCAAAACGACTGCTGGTTTACGCCAAAGCACAGCGCACAGTGCAAAACGACTGTTGGTTTACGCCAAATCATAGTGCACAGTGCAAAACGACTGTTGGTTTACGCCAAAGCACAGCGTACAGTGCAAAACGACTGTTGGTTTACACCAAATTATAGTGCACAGTGCAAAACGACTGTTGGTTTACGCCAAAGCACAGCGCACAGTGCAAAACGACTGTTGGTTTACTCAAAAGCATAGTGCACAGTGTAAAACGACTGCTGGTTTACGCAAAAGCATAGTGCACAGTGCAAAACGACTGCTGGTTTACGCCAAATCATAGTGCACAGTGCAAAACGACTGTTGGTTTACGCCAAAGCACAGCGCACAGTGCAAAACGACTGTTGGTTTACGCCAAAGCACAGCGCACAGTGCAAAACGACTGCTGGTTTACGCCAAAGCATGGTGCACAGTGCAAAACGACTGCTGGTTTACGCAAAAGCATAGTGCACAGTGCAAAACGACTGCTGGTTTACGCCAAATCATAGTGCACAGTGCAAAACGACTGCTGGTTTACGCCAAATCATAGTGCACAGTGCAAAACGACTGTTGGTTTACGCCAAAGCACAGCGCACAGTGTAAAACGACTGCTGGTTTACGCAAAAGCATAGTGCACAGTGCAAAACGACTGCTGGTTTACGCCAAATCATAGTGCACAGTGCAAAACGACTGTTAGTTCACGCCAAAGCACAGCGCACAGTGCAAAACGACTGTTGGTTTACGCCAAAGCACAGCGCACAGTGCAAAACGACTGCTGGTTTACGCCAAATCATAGTGCACAGTGCAAAACGACTGTTGGTTTACGCCAAAGCACAGCGCACAGTGCAAAACGACTGCTGGTTTACGCAAAAGCATAGTGCACAGTGCAAAACGACTGCTGGTTTACGCCAAATCATAGTGCACAGTGCAAAACGACTGTTGGTTTACGCCAAAGCACAGCGCACAGTGCAAAACGACTGTTGGTTTAGTCAAAAGCATAGTGCACAGTGTAAAACGACTGCTGGTTTACGCAAAAGCATAGTGCACAGTGCAAAACGACTGTTGGTTTACGCAAAAGCATAGTGCACAGTGCAAAACGACTGCTGGTTTACGCAACAGCATAGTGCACAGTGCAAAACGACTGCTGGTTTACGCCAGAGCATAGTGCACAGTGCAAAATGACTGTTGGTTTACGCCAAAGCACAGCGCACAGTGCAAAACGACTGTTGGTTTACGCCAAAGCACAGCGCACAGTGCAAAACGACTGCTGATTTACGCCAAATCATAGTGCACAGTGCAAAACGACTGTTGGTTTACGCCAAAGCACAGCGCACAGTGCAAAACGACTGTTGGTTTACTCAAAAGCATAGTGCACAGTGCAAAACGACTGCTGGTTTACGCAAAAGCATAGTGCACAGTGCAAAACGACTGCTGGTTTACGCCAAATCATAGTGCACAGTGCAAAACGACTGTTGGTTTACGCCAAAGCACAGCGCACAGTGCAAAACGACTGTTGGTTTACGCCAAAGCACAGCGTACAGTGCAAAACGACTGTTGGTTTACGCCAAATCATAGTGCACAGTGCAAAACGACTGTTGGTTTACTCAAAAGCATTGTGCACAGTGCAAAACGACTGCTGGTTTACGCAAAAGCATAGTGCACAGTGCAAAACGACTGCTGGTTTACGCCAAATCATAGTGCACAGTGCAAAACTACTGTTGGTTTACGCCAAAGCACAGCGCACAGTGCAAAACGACTGTTGGTTTACGCCAAAGCACAGCGCACAGTGCAAAACGACTGCTGGTTTAGTCAAAAGCATAGTGCACAGTGTAAAACGACTGCTGGTTTACGCAAAAGCATAGTGTACAGTGCAAAACGACTGTTGGTTTACGCAAAAGCACAGCGCACAGTGCAAAACGACTGCTGGTTTACGCCAAAGCATGGTGCACAGTGCAAAACGATTGTTGGTTTACGCCAAAGCAGAGTGCACAGTGCAAAACGACTGTTGGTTTACGCCAAAGCACAGCGCACAGTGCAAAACGACTGTTGGTTTACGCCAAAGCACAGCGCACAGTGCAAAACGACTGTTGGTTTAGTCAAAAGCATAGTGCACAGTGTAAAACGACTGCTGGTTTACGCAAAAGCATAGTGCACAGTGCAAAACGACTGTTGGTTTACGCAAAAGCATAGTGCACAGTGCAAAACGACTGCTGGTTTACGCAACAGCATAGTGCACAGTGCAAAACGACTGCTGGTTTACGCCAGAGCATAGTGCACAGTGCAAAATGACTGTTGGTTTACGCCAAAGCACAGCGCAAAGTGCAAAACGACTGTTGGTTTACGCCAAAGCACAGCGCACAGTGCAAAACGACTGTTGGTTTACGCCAAAGCACAGCGCACAGTGCAAAACGACTGTTGGTTTACTCAAAAGCATTGTGCACAGTGCAAAACGACTGCTGGTTTACGCAAAAGCATAGTGCACAGTGCAAAACGACTGCTGGTTTACGCCAAATCATAGTGCACAGTGCAAAACTACTGTTGGTTTACGCCAAAGCACAGCGCACAGTGCAAAACGACTGTTGGTTTACGCCAAAGCACAGCGCACAGTGCAAAACGACTGCTGGTTTACGCCAAATCATAGTGCACAGTGCAAAACGACTGTTGGTTTACGCCAAAGCACAGCGCACAGTGCAAAACGACTGCTGGTTTACGCCAAAGCATGGTGCACAGTGCAAAACGATTGTTGGTTTACGCCAAAGCACAGTGCACAGTGCAAAACGACTGTTGGTTTACTCAAAAGCATAGTGCACAGTGTAAAACGACTGCTGGTTTACTCAAAAGCATAGTGCACAGTGCAAAATGACTTTTGGTTTACGCCAAAGCACAGCGCACAGTGCAAAACGACTGCTGGTTTACGCCAAAGCACAGCGCACAGTGCAAAACGACTGTTGGTTTACGCCAAAGCACAGCGCACAGTGCAAAACGACTGTTGGTTTACTCAAAAGCATAGTGCACAGTGTAAAACGACTGCTGGTTTACGCAAAAGCATAGTGCACAGTGCAAAACGACTGTTGGTTTACGCAAAAGCATAGTGCACAGTGCAAAACGACTGCTGGTTTACGCAACAGCATAGTGCACAGTGCAAAACGACTGCTGGTTTACGCCAGAGCATAGTGCACAGTGCAAAATGACTGTTGGTTTACGCCAAAGCACAGCGCACAGTGCAAAACGACTGTTGGTTTACGCCAAAGCACAGTGCAAAACGACTGCTGGTTTACGCCAAAGCATGGTGCACAGTGCAAAACGACTGTTGGTTTACGCAAAAGCATAGTGCACAGTGCAAAACGACTGCTGGTTTACGCCAAATCATAGTGCACAGTGCAAAACGACTGTTGGTTTACGCCAAAGCACAGCGCACAGTGCAAAACGACTGTTGGTTTACGCCAAAGCACAGTGCAAAACGACTGCTGGTTTACGCAAAAGCATAGTGCACAGTGCAAAACGACTGCTGGTTTACGCCAAAGCATAGTGCACAGTGCAAAACGACTGCTGGTTTACGCCAAAGCATGGTGCACAGTGCAAAACGACTGTTGGTTTACGCAAAAGCATAGTGCACAGTGCAAAACGACTGTTGGTTTACGCAAAAGCACAGCGCACAGTGCAAAACGACTGTTGGTTTACGCAAAAGCATAGTGCACAGTGCAAAACGACTGTTGGTTTACGCAAAAGCACAGCGCACAGTGCAAAACGACTGCTGGTTTACGCCAAAGCATGGTGCACAGTGCAAAACGACTGTTGGTTTACGCAAAAGCATAGTGCACAGTGCAAAACGACTGCTGGTTTACGCCAAAGCATAGTGCACAGTGCAAAATGACTGTTGGTTTACGCAAAAGCATAGTGCACAGTGCAAAACGACTGTTGGTTTACGCAAAAGCACAGCGCACAGTGCAAAACGACTGTTGGTTTACGCAAAAGCATAGTGCACAGTGCAAAACGACTGCTGGTTTACGCCAAAGCATGGTGCACAGTGCAAAACGACTGCTGGTTTACGCAAAAGCATGGTGCACAGTGCAAAACGACTGTTGGTTTACGCAAAAGCACAGCGCACAGTGCAAAACGACTGTTGGTTTACGCAAAAGCATAGTGCACAGTGCAAAACGACTGCTGGTTTACGCCAAAGCATGGTGCACAGTGCAAAACGACTGTTGGTTTACGCCAAAGCACAGCGCACAGTGCAAAACGACTGTTGGTTTACTCAAAAGCATAGTGCACAGTGCAAAACGACTGCTGGTTTACGCAAAAGCATAGTGCACAGTGCAAAACGACTGCTGGTTTACGCCAAATCATAGTGCACAGTGCAAAACGACTGTTGGTTTACGCCAAAGCACAGCGCACAGTGCAAAACGACTGTTGGTTTACGCCAAAGCACAGCGTACAGTGCAAAACGACTGTTGGTTTACGCCAAATCATAGTGCACAGTGCAAAACGACTGTTGGTTTACTCAAAAGCATTGTGCACAGTGCAAAACGACTGCTGGTTTACGCAAAAGCATAGTGCACAGTGCAAAACGACTGCTGGTTTACGCCAAATCATAGTGCACAGTGCAAAACTACTGTTGGTTTACGCTAAAGCACAGCGCACAGTGCAAAACGACTGTTGGTTTACGCCAAAGCACAGCGCACAGTGCAAAACGACTGCTGGTTTAGTCAAAAGCATAGTGCACAGTGTAAAACGACTGCTGGTTTACGCAAAAGCATAGTGTACAGTGCAAAACGACTGTTGGTTTACGCAAAAGCACAGCGCACAGTGCAAAACGACTGCTGGTTTACGCCAAAGCATGGTGCACAGTGCAAAACGATTGTTGGTTTACGCCAAAGCACAGTGCACAGTGCAAAACGACTGTTGGTTTACGCCAAAGCACAGCGCACAGTGCAAAACGACTGTTGGTTTACGCCAAAGCACAGCGCACAGTGCAAAACGACTGTTGGTTTAGTCAAAAGCATAGTGCACAGTGTAAAACGACTGCTGGTTTACGCAAAAGCATAGTGCACAGTGCAAAACGACTGTTGGTTTACGCAAAAGCATAGTGCACAGTGCAAAACGACTGCTGGTTTACGCAACAGCATAGTGCACAGTGCAAAACGACTGCTGGTTTACGCCAGAGCATAGTGCACAGTGCAAAATGACTGTTGGTTTACGCCAAAGCACAGCGCACAGTGCAAAACGACTGTTGGTTTACGCCAAAGCACAGCGCACAGTGCAAAACGACTGTTGGTTTACGCCAAAGCACAGCGCACAGTGCAAAACGACTGTTGGTTTACTCAAAAGCATTGTGCACAGTGCAAAACGGCTGCTGGTTTACGCAAAAGCATAGTGCACAGTGCAAAACGACTGCTGGTTTACGCCAAATCATAGTGCACAGTGCAAAACTACTGTTGGTTTACGCCAAAGCACAGCGCACAGTGCAAAACGACTGTTGGTTTACGCCAAAGCACAGCGCACAGTGCAAAACGACTGCTGGTTTACGCCAAATCATAGTGCACAGTGCAAAACGACTGTTGGTTTACGCCAAAGCACAGCGCACAGTGCAAAACGACTGCTGGTGTACGCCAAAGCATGGTGCACAGTGCAAAACGATTGTTGGTTTACGCCAAAGCACAGTGCACAGTGCAAAACGACTGTTGGTTTACTCAAAAGCATAGTGCACAGTGTAAAACGACTGCTGGTTTACTCAAAAGCATAGTGCACAGTGCAAAATGACTTTTGGTTTACGCCAAAGCACAGCGCACAGTGCAAAACGACTGCTGGTTTACGCCAAAGCACAGCGCACAGTGCAAAACGACTGTTGGTTTACGCCAAAGCACAGCGCACAGTGCAAAACGACTGTTGGTTTACTCAAAAGCATAGTGCACAGTGTAAAACGACTGCTGGTTTACGCAAAAGCATAGTGCACAGTGCAAAACGACTGTTGGTTTACGCAAAAGCATAGTGCACAGTGCAAAACGACTGCTGGTTTACGCAACAGCATAGTGCACAGTGCAAAACGACTGCTGGTTTACGCCAGAGCATAGTGCACAGTGCAAAATGACTGTTGGTTTACGCCAAAGCACAGCGCACAGTGCAAAACGACTGTTGGTTTACGCCAAAGCACAGTGCAAAACGACTGCTGGTTTACGCCAAAGCATGGTGCACAGTGCAAAACGACTGTTGGTTTACGCAAAAGCATAGTGCACAGTGCAAAACGACTGCTGGTTTACGCCAAATCATAGTGCACAGTGCAAAACGACTGTTGGTTTACGCCAAAGCACAGCGCACAGTGCAAAACGACTGTTGGTTTACGCCAAAGCACAGTGCAAAACGACTGCTGGTTTACGCAAAAGCATAGTGCACAGTGCAAAACGACTGCTGGTTTACGCCAAAGCATAGTGCACAGTGCAAAACGACTGCTGGTTTACGCCAAAGCATGGTGCACAGTGCAAAACGACTGTTGGTTTACGCAAAAGCATAGTGCACAGTGCAAAACGACTGTTGGTTTACGCAAAAGCACAGCGCACAGTGCAAAACGACTGTTGGTTTACGCAAAAGCATAGTGCACAGTGCAAAACGACTGCTGGTTTACGCCAAAGCATAGTGCACAGTGCAAAATGACTGTTGGTTTACGCAAAAGCATAGTGCACAGTGCAAAACGACTGTTGGTTTACGCAAAAGCACAGCGCACAGTGCAAAACGACTGTTGGTTTACGCAAAAGCATAGTGCACAGTGCAAAACGACTGCTGGTTTACGCCAAAGCATGGTGCACAGTGCAAAACGACTGCTGGTTTACGCAAAAGCATGGTGCACAGTGCAAAACGACTGCTGGTTTACGCCAAAGCATAGTGCACAGTGCAAAACGACTGCTGGTTTACGCCAAAGCATAGTGCACAGTGCAAAACGACTGCTGGTTTGCGCCAAATCATAGTGCACAGTGCAAAACGACTGTTGGTTTACGCCAAAGCACAGCGCAGAGTGCAAAACGACTGTTGGTTTACGCAAAAGCATAGTGCACAGTGCAAAACGACTGCTGGTTTACGCCAAAGCATGGTGCACAGTGCAAAACGACTGTTGGTTTACGCAAAAGCATAGTGCACAGTGAAAAACGACTGTTGGTTTACGCCAAAGCACAGCGCACAGTGCAAAACGACTGCTGGTTTACGCCAAAGCATGGTGCACAGTGCAAAACGACTGTTGGTTTACGCCAAAGCACAGCGCACAGGGCAAAACGACTGTTGGTTTACGCAAAAGCATAGTGCACAGTGCAAAACGACTGCTGGTTTACGCCAGAGCATAGTGCACAGTGCAAAACGACTGTTGGTTTACGCCAAAGCACAGCGCACAGTGCAAAACGACTGTTGGATTACGCAAAAGCATAGTGCACAGTGCAAAACGACTGCTGGTTTACGTCAAATCATAGTGCACAGTGCAAAACGACTGTTGGTTTACGCCAAAGCACAGCGCACAGTGCAAAACGACTGTTGGTTTACGCAAAAGCATAGTGCACAGTGCAAAACGACTGTTGGTTTACGCAAAAGCATAGTGCACAGTGCAAAACGACTGCTGGTTTACGCCAAAGCATAGTGCACAGTGCAAAACGACTGCTGGTTTACGCCAAAGCACAGCGCACAGTGCAAAACGACTGCTGGTTTACGCCAGAGCATAGTGCACAGTGCAAAACGACTGTTGGTTTACGCCAGAGCACAGCGCACAGTGCAAAACGACTGCTGGTTTACGCAAAAGCATAGTGCACAGTGCAAAACGACTCTTGGTTTACGCAAAAGCATAGTGCACAGTGCAAAACGACTGCTGGTTTACGCCAAAGCATAGTGCACAGTGCAAAATTACTGCTGGTTTACGCCAAAGCATAGTGCACAGTGCAAAACGACTGTTGGTTTACGCAAAAGCATAGTGCACAGTGCAAAACGACTGCTGGTTTACGCAAAAGCATAGTGCACAGTGCAAAACGACTGCTGGTTTACGCCAGAGCATAGTGCACAGTGCAAAATGACTGTTGGCTTACGCCAAAGCACAACGCACAGTGCAAAACGACTGCTGGTTTACGCCAAAGCACAGCGCACAGTGCAAAACGACTGCTGGTTTACGCCAGAGCATAGTGCACAGTGCAAAACGACTGTTGGTTTACGCCAGAGCACAGCGCACAGTGCAAAACGACTGTTGGATTACGCAAAAGCATAGTGCACAGTGCAAAACGACTGTTGGTTTACGCCAGAGCACAGCGCACAGTGCAAAACGACTGCTGGTTTACGCCAGAGCATAGTGCACAGTGCAAAACGACTGTTGGTTTACGCCAGAGCATAGTGCACAGTGCAAAACGACTGCTGGTTTACGCCAGAGCATAGTGCACAGTGCAAAATGACTGTTGGCTTACGCCAAAGCACAGCGCACAGTGCAAAACGACTGCTGGTTTACGCCAAAGCACAGCGCACAGTGCAAAACGACTGCTGGTTTACGCCAGAGCATAGTGCACAGTGCAAAACGACTGCTGGTTTACGCCAGAGCATAGTGCACAGTGCAAAATGACTGTTGGCTTACGCCAAAGCACAGCGCACAGTGCAAAACGACTGCTGGTTTACGCCAAAGCACAGCGCACAGTGCAAAACGACTGCTGGTTTACGCCAGAGCATAGTGCACAGTGCAAAACGACTGTTGGTTTACGCCAGAGCACAGCGCACAGTGCAAAACGACTGTTGGATTACGCAAAAGCATAGTGCACAGTGCAAAACGACTGCTGGTTTACGCCAAATCATAGTGCACAGTGCAAAACGACTGTTGGTTAACGCAAAAGCATAGTGCACAGTGCAAAACGACTGTTGGTTTACGCAAAAGCATAGTGCACAGTGCAAAACGACTGCTGGTTTACGCCAAAGCATAGTGCACAGTGCAAAACGACTGCTGGTTTACGCCAAAGCACAGCGCACAGTGCAAAACGACTGCTGGTTTACGCCAGAGCATAGTGCACAGTGCAAAACGACTGTTGGTTTACGCCAGAGCACAGCGCACAGTGCAAAACGACTGCTGGTTTACGCAAAAGCATAGTGCACAGTGCAAAACGACTCTTGGTTAACGCAAAAGCATAGTGCACAGTGCAAAACGACTGCTGGTTTACGCCAAAGCATAGTGCACAGTGCAAAATTACTGCTGGTTTACGCCAAAGCATAGTGCACAGTGCAAAACGACTGTTGGTTTACGCAAAAGCATAGTGCACAGTGCAAAACGACTGCTGGTTTACGCAAAAGCATAGTGCACAGTGCAAAACGACTGCTGGTTTACGCCAGAGCATAGTGCACAGTGCAAAATGACTGTTGGCTTACGCCAAAGCACAGCGCACAGTGCAAAACGACTGCTGGTTTACGCCAAAGCATAGTGCACAGTGCAAAACGACTGCTGGTTTACGCCAAATCACAGTGCACAGTGCAAAACGACTGCTGGTTTACGCCAAAGCACAGCGCACAGTGAAAAATGACTGTTGGTTTACGCCAAAGCATAGTGCACAGTGCAAAACGACTGCTGGTTTACGCAAAAGCATAGTGCACAGTGCAAAACGACTGCTGGTTTACGCCAAAGCATGGTGCACAGTGCAAAACGACTGTTGGTTTACGCCAAAGCACAGCGCACAGGGCAAAACGACTGTTGGTTTACGCAAAAGCATAGTGCACAGTGCAAAACGACTGTTGGTTTACGCCAAAGCACAGCGCACAGTGCAAAACGACTGCTGGTTTACGCCAAAGCATGGTGCACAGTGCAAAACGACTGTTGGTTTACGCCAAAGCACAGCGCACAGGGCAAAACGACTGTTGGTTTACGCAAAAGCATAGTGCACAGTGCAAAACGACTGCTGGTTTACGCCAAAGCATAGTGCACAGTGCAAAATTACTGCTGGTTTACGCAAAAGCATAGTGCACAGTGCAAAACGACTCTTGGTTTACGCAAAAGCATAGTGCACAGTGCAAAACGACTGCTGGTTTACGCCAAAGCATAGTGCACAGTGCAAAATTACTGCTGGTTTACGCAAAAGCATAGTGCACAGTGCAAAACGACTGCTGGTTTACGCAAAAGCATAGTGCACAGTGCAAAACGACTGCTGGTTTACGCCAGAGCATAGTGCACAGTGCAAAACGACTGTTGGTTTACGCCAAAGCACAGCGCACAGTGCAAAACGACTGTTGGTTTACGCAAAAGCATAGTGCACAGTGCAAAACGACTGCTGGTTTACGCCAAATCATAGTGCACAGTGCAAAACGACTGTTGGTTTACGCCAAAGCACAGCGCACAGTGCAAAACGACTGTTGGTTTACGCAAAAGCATAGTGCACAGTGCAAAACGACTGCTGGTTTACGCCAAATCATAGTGCACAGTGCAAAACGACTGTTGGTTTACGCCAAAGCACAGCGCACAGTGCAAAACGACTGTTGGTTTACGCAAAAGCATAGTGCACAATGCAAAACGACTGTTGGTTTACGCAAAAGCATAGTGCACAGTGCAAAACGACTCTCGGTTTACGCAAAAGCATAGTGCACAGTGCAAAACGACTGCTGGTTTGCGCCAAAGCATAGTGCACAGTGCAAAATGACTGTTGGTTTACGCAAAAGCTTAGTGCGCAGTGCAAAACGACTGTTGGTTTACGCAGAAGCATAGTGCACAGTGCAAAACGACTGCTGGTTTACGCCAAAGCATGGTGCACAGTGCAAAACGACTGCTGGTTTACGCCAAAGCATGGTGCTTAGCGCAAAACGACTGTTGGTTTACGCAAAAGCATAGTGCACAGTGCAAAACGACTGCTGGTTTACGCCAAAGCATAGTGCACAGTGCAAAATGACTGTTGGTTTACGCAAAAGCATAGTGCACAGTGCAAAACGACTGCTGGTTTACGCCAAAGCATAGTGCACAGTGCAAAACGACTGCTGGTTTACGCCAAATCATAGTGCACAGTGCAAAACGACTGTTGGTTTACGCCAAAGCACAGCGCACAGTGCAAAACGACTGTTGGTTTACTCAAAAGCATAGTGCACAGTGTAAAACGATTGCTGGTTTACGCAAAAGCATAGTGCACAGTGCAAAACGACTGTTGGTTTACGCAAAAGCATAGTGCACAGTGCAAAACGACTGCTGGTTTCCGCAACAGCATAGTGCACAGTGCAAAACGACTGCTGGTTTACGCCAGAGCATAGTGCACAGTGCAAAATGACTGTTGGTTTACGCCAAAGCACAGCGCACAGTGCAAAACGACTGTTGGTTTACGCCAAAGCACAGTGCAAAACGACTGCTGGTTTACGCCAAATCATAGTGCACAGTGCAAAACGACTGTTGGTTTACGCCAAAGCACAGCGCACAGTGCAAAACGACTGTTGGTTTACGCAAAAGCATAGTGCACAGTGCAAAACGACTGTTGGTTTACGCAAAAGCATAGTGCACAGTGCAAAACGACTGCTGGTTTACGCCAAAGCATAGTGCACAGTGCAAAACGACTGCTGGTTTACGCAAAAGCATAGTGCACAGTGCAAAACGACTGCTGGTTTACGCCAAAGCATAGTGCACAGTGCAAAACGACTGTTGGTTTACGCAAAAGCACAGCGCACAGTGCAAAACGACTGTTGGTTTACGCAAAAGCATAGTGCACAGTGCAAAACGACTGCTGGTTTACGCCAAAGCATAGTGCACAGTGCAAAATGACTGTTGGTTTACGCAAAAGCATAGTGCACAGTGCAAAACGACTGTTGGTTTACGCAAAAGCATAGTGCACAGTGCAAAACGACTGCTGGTTTACGCCAAAGCATGGTGCACAGTGCAAAACGACTGCTGGTTTACGCAAAAGCATGGTGCACAGAGCAAAACGACTGCTGGTTTACGCCAAAGCATAGTGCACAGTGCAAAACGACTGTTGGTTTACGCCAAAGCACAGCGCAGAGTGCAAAACGACTGTTGGTTTACGCAAAAGCATAGTGCACAGTGCAAAACGACTGCTGGTTTACGCCAAAGCACAGCGCACAGTGCAAAACGACTGCTGGTTTACGCCAAAGCATGGTGCACAGTGCAAAACGACTGCTGGTTTACGCCAAAGCATAGTGCACAGTGCAAAACGACTGCTGGTTTACGCCAAATCATAGTGCACAGTGCAAAACGACTGTTGGTTTACGCCAAAGCACAGCGCAGAGTGCAAAACGACTGTTGGTTTACGCAAAAGCATAGTGCACAGTGCAAAACGACTGCTGGTTTACGCCAAAGCACAGCGCACAGTGCAAAACGACTGCTGGTTTACGCCAAAGCATGGTGCACAGTGCAAAACGACTGTTGGTTTACGCAAAAGCATAGTGCACAGTGCAAAACGACTGTTGGTTTACGCAAAAGCATAGTGCACAGTGCAAAACGACTGCTGGTTTAAGCCAAAGCATAGTGCACAGTGCAAAACGACTGTTGGTTTACGCCAGAGCACAGCGCACAGTGCAAAACGACTGCTGGTTTACGCAAAAGCATAGTGCACAGTGCAAAACGACTCTTGGTTTACGCAAAAGCATAGTGCACAGTGCAAAACGACTGTTGGTTTACGCCAAAGCACAGCGCACAGTGCAAAACGACTGTTGGTTTACGCCAAAGCACAGCGCAGAGTGCAAAACGACTGTTGGTTTACGCAAAAGCATAGTGCACAGTGCAAAACGACTGCTGGTTTACGCCAAAGCACAGCGCACAGTGCAAAACGACTGCTGGTTTACGCCAAAGCATGGTGCACAGTGCAAAACGACTGTTGGTTTACGCAAAAGCATAGTGCACAGTGCAAAACGACTGTTGGTTTACGCAAAAGCATAGTGCACAGTGCAAAACGACTGCTGGTTTACGCCAAAGCATAGTGCACAGTGCAAAACGACTGTTGGTTTACGCCAGAGCACAGCGCACAGTGCAAAACGACTGCTGGTTTACGCAAAAGCATAGTGCACAGTGCAAAATGACTGCTGGTTTACGCCAGAGCATAGTGCACAGTGCAAAACGACTGTTGGTTTACGCCAAAGCACAGCGCACAGTGCAAAACGACTGTTGGTTTACGCCAAAGCACAGCGCACAGTGCAAAACGACTGCTGGTTTACGCCAAAGCATAGTGCACAGTGCAAAACGACTGCTGGTTTACGCCAAATCACAGTGCACAGTGCAAAACGACTGTTGGTTTACGCCAAAGCACAGCGCACAGTGCAAAATGACTGTTGGTTTACGCAAAAGCATAGTGCACAGTGCAAAACGACTGCTGGTTTACGCCAAATCATAGTGCACAGTGCAAAACGACTGTTGGTTTACGCCAAAGCACAGCGCACAGTGCAAAACGACTGTTGGTTTACGCAAAAGCATAGTGCACAGTGCAAAACGACTGATGGTTTACGCAAAAGCATAGTGCACAGTGCAAAACGACTGCTGGTTTACGCCAAAGCATAGTGCACAGTGCAAAACGACTGCTGGTTTACGCCAAAGCATGGTGCACAGTGCAAAACGACTGTTGGTTTACGCAAAAGCATAGTGCACAGTGCAAAACGACTGTTGGTTTACGCCAAAGCACAGCGCACAGTGCAAAACGACTGCTGGTTTACGCCAAAGCATGGTGCACAGTGCAAAACGACTGTTGGTTTACGCAAAAGCATAGTGCACAGTGCAAAACGACTGCTGGTTTACGCCAGAGCATAGTGTACAGTGCAAAACGACTGTTGGTTTACGCCAAAGCACAGCGCACAGTGCAAAACGACTGCTGGTTTACGCAAAAGCATAGTGCACAGTGCAAAACGACTGCTGGTTTACGCCAAAGCATAGTGCACAGTGCAAAACGACTGTTGGTTTACGCCAAAGCACAGCGCACAGTGCAAAACGACTGCCGGTTTACGCCAAAGCATGGTGCACAGTGCAAAACGACTGTTGGTTTACGCAAAAGCATAGTGCACAGTGCAAAACGACTGCTGGTTTACGCCAGAGCATAGTGCACAGTGCAAAACGAATGTTGGTTTACGCCAAAGCACAGCGCACAGTGCAAAACGACTGCTGGTTTACGCAAAAGCATAGTGCACAGTGCAAAACGACTGCTGGTTTACGCCAAAGCATAGTGCACAGTGCAAAACGACTGTTGGTTTACGCAAAAGCATAGTGCACAGTGCAAAACGACTGCTGGTTTACGCCAGAGCATAGTGCACAGTGCAAAACGAATGTTGGTTTACGCCAAAGCACAGCGCACAGTGCAAAACGACTGCTGGTTTACGCAAAAGCATAGTGCACAGTGCAAAACGACTGCTGGTTTACGCCAAAGCATAGTGCACAGTGCAAAACGACTGTTGGTTTACGCCAAAGCACAGCGCACAGTGCAAAACGACTGCTGGTTTACGCAAAAGCATAGTGCACAGTGCAAAACGACTGCTGGTTTACGCCAAAGCATAGTGCACAGTGCAAAACGACTGTTGGTTTACGCAAAAGCATAGTGCACAGTGCAAAACGACTGCTGGTTTACGCCAGAGCATAGTGCACAGTGCAAAACGAATGTTGGTTTACGCCAAAGCACAGCGCACAGTGCAAAACGACTGCTGGTTTACGCAAAAGCATAGTGCACAGTGCAAAACGACTCTTGGTTTACGCAAAAGCATAGTGCACAGTGCAAAACGACTGCTGGTTTACTCCGAAGCATAGTGCACAGTGCAAAATGACTGCTGGTTTACGCCAAAGCATAGTGCACAGTGCAAAACGACTGCTGGTTTACGCAAAAGCATAGTGCACAATGCAAAACGACTGTTGGTTTACGCAAAAGCATAGTGCACAGTGCAAAACGACTCTCGGTTTACGCAAAAGCATAGTGCACAGTGCAAAACGACTGCTGGTTTGCGCCAAAGCATAGTGCACAGTGCAAAATGACTGTTGGTTTACGCAAAAGCTTAGTGCGCAGTGCAAAACGACTGTTGGTTTACGCAAAAGCATAGTGCACAGTGCAAAACGACTGCTGGTTTACGCCAAAGCATGGTGCACAGTGCAAAACGACTGCTGGTTTACGCCAAAGCATGGTGCTTAGTGCAAAGCGACTGTTGGTTTACGCAAAAGCATAGTGCACAGTGCAAAACGACTGCTGGTTTACGCCAAAGCATAGTGCACAGTGCAAAATGACTGTTGGTTTACGCAAAAGCATAGTGCACAGTGCAAAACGACTGCTGGTTTACGCCAAAGCATAGTGCACAGTGCAAAACGACTGCTGGTTTACGCCAAATCATAGTGCACAGTGCAAAACGACTGTTGGTTTACGCCAAAGCACAGCGCACAGTGCAAAACGACTGTTGGTTTACTCAAAAGCATAGTGCACAGTGTAAAACGATTGCTGGTTTACGCAAAAGCATAGTGCACAGTGCAAAACGACTGTTGGTTTACGCAAAAGCATAGTGCACAGTGCAAAACGACTGCTGGTTTACGCAACAGCATAGTGCACAGTGCAAAACGACTGCTGGTTTACGCCAGAGCATAGTGCACAGTGCAAAATGACTGTTGGTTTACGCCAAAGCACAGCGCACAGTGCAAAACGACTGTTGGTTTACGCCAAAGCACAGTGCAAAACGACTGCTGGTTTACGCCAAATCATAGTGCACAGTGCAAAACGACTGTTGGTTTACGCAAAAGCATAGTGCACAGTGCAAAACGACTGTTGGTTTACGCAAAAGCATAGTGCACAGTGCAAAACGACTGCTGGTTTACGCCAAAGCATAGTGCACAGTGCAAAACGACTGCTGGTTTACGCAAAAGCATAGTGCACAGTGCAAAACGACTGCTGGTTTACGCCAAAGCATAGTGCACAGTGCAAAACGACTGTTGGTTTACGCAAAAGCACAGCGCACAGTGCAAAACGACTGTTGGTTTACGCAAAAGCATAGTGCACAGTGCAAAACGACTGCTGGTTTACGCCAAAGCATAGTGCACAGTGCAAAATGACTGTTGGTTTACGCAAAAGCATAGTGCACAGTGCAAAACGACTGTTGGTTTACGCAAAAGCATAGTGCACAGTGCAAAACGACTGCTGGTTTACGCCAAAGCATGGTGCACAGTGCAAAACGACTGCTGGTTTACGCAAAAGCATGGTGCACAGAGCAAAACGACTGCTGGTTTACGCCAAAGCATAGTGCACAGTGCAAAACGACTGTTGGTTTACGCCAAAGCACAGCGCAGAGTGCAAAACGACTGTTGGTTTACGCAAAAGCATAGTGCACAGTGCAAAACGACTGCTGGTTTACGCCAAAGCACAGCGCACAGTGCAAAACGACTGCTGGTTTACGCCAAAGCATGGTGCACAGTGCAAAACGACTGCTGGTTTACGCCAAAGCATAGTGCACAGTGCAAAACGACTGTTGGTTTACGCCAAAGCACAGCGCAGAGTGCAAAACGACTGTTGGTTTACGCAAAAGCATAGTGCACAGTGCAAAACGACTGCTGGTTTACGCCAAAGCACAGCGCACAGTGCAAAACGACTGCTGGTTTACGCCAAAGCATGGTGCACAGTGCAAAACGACTGTTGGTTTACGCAAAAGCATAGTGCACAGTGCAAAACGACTGTTGGTTTACGCCAAAGCACAGCGCACAGTGCAAAACGACTGCTGGTTTACGCCAAAGCATGGTGCACAGTGCAAAACGACTGTTGGTTTACGCCAAAGCACAGCGCACAGGGCAAAACGACTGTTGGTTTACGCAAAAGCATAGTGCACAGTGCAAAACGACTGTTGGTTCACGCCAAAGCACAGCGCACAGTGCAAAACGACTGTTGGTTTACGCCAGAGCATAGTGCACAGTGCAAAACGACTGTTGGTTTACGCCAAAGCACAGCGCACAGTGCAAAACGACTGTTGGTTTACGCAAAAGCATAGTGCACAGTGCAAAACGACTGCTGGTTTACGCCAAATCATAGTGCACAGTGCAAAACGACTGTTGGTTCACGCCAAAGCACAGCGCACAGTGCAAAACGACTGTTGGTTTACGCAAAAGCATAGTGCACAGTGCAAAACGACTGTTGGTTTACGCAAAAGCATAGTGCACAGTGCAAAACGACTGCTGGTTTACGCCAAAGCATAGTGCACAGTGCAAAACGACTGCTGGTTTACGCCAAAGCACAGCGCACAGTGCAAAACGACTGCTGGTTTACGCAAAAGCATAGTGCACAGTGCAAAACGACTGCTGGTTTACGCCAGAGCATAGTGCACAGTGCAAAACGACTGTTGGTTTACGCCAGAGCACAGCGCACAGTGCAAAACGACTGCTGGTTTACGCAAAAGCATAGTGCACAGTGCAAAACGACTCTTGGTTTACGCAAAAGCATAGTGCACAGTGCAAAACGACTGCTGGTTTACGCCAAAGCATAGTGCACAGTGCAAAATGACTGCTGGTTTACGCCAAAGCATAGTGCACAGTGCAAAACGACTGTTGGTTTACGCAAAAGCATAGTGCACAGCGCAAAACGACTGCTGGTTTACGCAAAAGCATAGTGCACAGTGCAAAACGACTGTTGGTTTACGCCAAAGCACAGCGCACAGTGCAAAACGACTGCTGGTTTACGCCAAAGCATAGTGCACAGTGCAAAACGACTGCTGGTTTACGCCAAATCACAGTGCACAGTGCAAAACGACTGTTGGTTTACGCCAAAGCACAGCGCACAGTGCAAAATGACTGTTGGTTTACGCCAAAGCATAGTGCACAGTGCAAAACGACTGCTGGTTTACGCAAAAGCATAGTGCACAGTGCAAAACGACTGCTGGTTTACGCCAAAGCATGGTGCACAGTGCAAAACGACTGTTGGTTTACGCCAAAGCACAGCGCACAGGGCAAAACGACTGTTGGTTTACGCAAAAGCATAGTGCACAGTGCAAAACGACTGTTGGTTTACGCCAAAGCACAGCGCACAGTGCAAAACGACTGCTGGTTTACGCCAAAGCATGGTGCACAGTGCAAAACGACTGCTGGTTTACGCCAGAGCATAGTGCACAGTGCAAAACGACTGTTGGTTTACGCCAAAGCACAGCGCACAGTGCAAAACGACTGTTGGTTTACGCAAAAGCATAGTGCACAGTGCAAAACGACTGCTGGTTTACGCCAAATCATAGTGCACAGTGCAAAACGACTGTTGGTTTACGCCAAAGCACAGCGCACAGTGCAAAACGACTGTTGGTTTACGCAAAAGCATAGTGCACAGTGCAAAACGACTGTTGGTTTACGCAAAAGCATAGTGCACAGTGCAAAACGACTGCTGGTTTACGCCAAAGCATAGTGCACAGTGCAAAACGACTGCTGGTTTACGCGAAAGCATAGTGCACAGTGCAAAACGACTGCTGGTTTACGCCAAAGCATGGTGCACAGTGCAAAACGACTGTTGGTTTACGCAAAAGCATAGTGCACAGTGCAAAACGACTGCTGGTTTACGCCAAAGCATAGTGCACAGTGCAAAACGACTGCTGGTTTACGCGAAAGCATAGTGCACAGTGCAAAACGACTGCTGGTTTACGCCAAAGCATGGTGCACAGTGCAAAACGACTGTTGGTTTACGCAAAAGCATAGTGCACAGTGCAAAACGACTGCTGGTTTACGCCAAAGCATAGTGCACAGTGCAAAACGACTGCTGGTTTACGCCAAAGCATAGTGCACAGTGCAAAACGACTGCTGGTTTACGCCAAATCATAGTGCACAGTGCAAAACGACTGTTGGTTTACGCCAAAGCACAGCGCACAGTGCAAAACGACTGTTGGTTTACGCCAAAGCATAGTGCACAGTGCAAAACGACTGCTGGTTTACGCAAAAGCATGGTGCACAGTGCAAAACGACTGTTGGTTTACGCGAAAGCACAGCGCACAGTGCAAAACTACTGTTGGTTTACGCAAAAGCATAGTGCACAGTGCAAAACGACTGCTGGTTTACGCCAAAGCATAGTGCACAGTGCAAAACGACTGCTGGTTTACGCCAAAGCATAGTGCACAGTGCAAAACGACTGCTGGTTTACGCCAAATCATAGTGCACAGTGCAAAACGACTGTTGGTTTACGCCAAAGCACAGCGCACAGTGCAAAACGACTGCTGGTTTACGCCAAAGCATAGTGCACAGTGCAAAACGACTGCTGGTTTACGCAAAAGCATGGTGCACAGTGCAAAACGACTGTTGGTTTACGCCAAAGCACAGCGCACAGTGCAAAACGACTGCTGGTTTACGCCAAAGCATAGTGCACAGTGCAAAACGACTGCTGGTTTACGCCAAATCATAGTGCACAGTGCAAAACGACTGTTGGTTTACGCCAAAGCACAGCGCACAGTGCAAAACGACTGTTGGTTTACGCCAAAGCATAGTGCACAGTGCAAAACGACTGCTGGTTTACGCAAAAGCATGGTGCACAGTGCAAAACGACTGTTGGTTTACGCGAAAGCACAGCGCACAGTGCAAAACTACTGTTGGTTTACGCAAAAGCATAGTGCACAGTGCAAAACGACTGCTGGTTTACGCCAGAGCATAGTGCACAGTGCAAAACGACTGTTGGTTTACGCCAAAGCACAGCGCACAGTGCAAAACGACTGTTGGTTTACGCCAAAGCATGGTGCACAGTGCAAAACGACTGCTGGTTTACGCCAAAGCATGGTGCACAGTGCAAAACGACTGCTGGTTTACGCCAAAGCATAGCGCACAGTGCAAAACGACTGTTGGTTTACGCAAAAGCATAGTGCACAGTGCAAAACGACTCTTGGTTTACGCAAAAGCATAGTGCACAGTGCAAAACGACTGCTGGTTTACGCCAAAGCATAGTGCACAGTGCAAAACGACTGCTGGTTTACGCCAAAGCATGGTGCACAGTGCAAAACGACTGTTGGTTTACGCAAAAGCATAGTGCACAGTGCAAAACGACTGCTGGTTTACGCCAAATCATAGTGCACAGTGCAAAACGACTGTTGGTTTACGCCAAAGCACAGCGCACAGTGCAAAACGACTGCTGGTTTACGCAACAGCATAGTGCACAGTGCAAAACGACTGCTGGTTTACGCCAGAGCATAGTGCACAGTGCCAAAAGGACTGTTGGTTTACGCCAAAGTACAGCGCACAGTGCAAAACGACTGTTGGTTTACGCAAAAGCATAGTGCACAGTGCAAAATGACTGTTGGTTTACGCAAAAGCATAGTGCACAGTGCAAAATGACTGCTGGTTTACGCCAAAGCACAGCGCACAGTGCAAAACGACTGTTGGTTTACGCCAAAGCATAGCGCACAGTGCAAAACGACTGCTGGTTTACGCCAAAGCACAGCGCACAGTGCAAAACGACTGTTGGTTTACGCAAAAGCATAGTGCACAGTGCAAAACGACTGCTGGTTTACGCCAAAGCATAGTGCACAGTGCAAAATGACTGTTGGTTTACGCCAAAGTACAGCGCACAGTGCAAAACGACTGTTGGTTTACGCAAAAGCATAGTGCACAGTGCAAAATGACTGTTGGTTTACGCAAAAGCATAGTGCACAGTGCAAAATGACTGCTGGTTTACGCCAAAGCACAGCGCACAGTGCAAAACGACTGTTGGTTTACGCCAAAGCATAGCGCACAGTGCAAAACGACTGCTGGTTTACGCCAAAGCACAGCGCACAGTGCAAAACGACTGTTGGTTTACACCAAATCATAGTGCACAGTGCAAAACGACTGTTGGTTTACGCCAAAGCACAGCGCACAGTGCAAAACGACTGTTGGTTTACGCAAAAGCATAGTGCACAGTGCAAAACGACTGTTGGTTTACGCAAAAGCATAGTGCACAGTGCAAAACGACTGCTGGTTTACGCCAAAGCATAGTGCACAGTGCAAAACGACTGCTGGTTTACGCGAAAGCATAGTGCACAGTGCAAAACGACTGCTGGTTTACGCCAAAGCATGGTGCACAGTGCAAAACGACTGTTGGTTTACGCAAAAGCATAGTGCACAGTGCAAAACGACTGCTGGTTTACGCCAAAGCATAGTGCACAGTGCAAAACGACTGCTGGTTTACGCCAAAGCATAGTGCACAGTGCAAAACGACTGCTGGTTTACGCCAAATCATAGTGCACAGTGCAAAACGACTGTTGGTTTACGCCAAAGCACAGCGCACAGTGCAAAACGACTGCTGGTTTACGCCAAAGCATAGTGCACAGTGCAAAACGACTGCTGGTTTACGCAAAAGCATGGTGCACAGTGCAAAACGACTGTTGGTGTACGCCAAAGCAAAGTGCACAGTGCAAAACGACTGCTGGTTTACGCCAAAGCATAGTGCACAATGCAAAACGACTGCTGGTTTACGCCAAATCATAGTGCACAGTGCAAAACGACTGTTGGTTTACGCCAAAGCACAGCGCACAGTGCAAAACGACTGTTGGTTTACGCCAAAGCATAGTGCACAGTGCAAAACGACTGCTGGTTTACGCAAAAGCATGGTGCACAGTGCAAAACGACTGTTGGTTTACGCGAAAGCTCAGCGCACAGTGCAAAACTACTGTTGGTTTACGCAAAAGCATAGTGCACAGTGCAAAACGACTGCTGGTTTACGCCAGAGCATAGTGCACAGTGCAAAACGACTGTTGGTTTACGCCAAAGCACAGCGCACAGTGCAAAACGACTGTTGGTTTACGCCAAAGCATGGTGCACAGTGCAAAACGACTGCTGGTTTACGCCAAAGCATGGTGCACAGTGCAAAACGACTGCTGGTTTACGCCAAAGCATAGCGCACAGTGCAAAACGACTGTTGGTTTACGCAAAAGCATAGTGCACAGTGCAAAACGACTCTTGGTTTACGCAAAAGCATAGTGCACAGTGCAAAACGACTGCTGGTTTACGCCAAAGCATATTGCACAGTGCAAAACGACTGCTGGTTTACGCCAAAGCATGGTGCACAGTGCAAAACGACTGTTGGTTTACGCAAAAGCATAGTGCACAGTGCAAAACGACTGCTGGTTTACGCCAAATCATAGTGCACAGTGCAAAACGACTGTTGGTTTACGCCAAAGCACAGCGCACAGTGCAAAACGACTGCTGGTTTACGCAACAGCATAGTGCACAGTGCAAAACGACTGCTGGTTTACGCCAGAGCATAGTGCACAGTGCCAAAAGGACTGTTGGTTTACGCCAAAGTACAGCGCACAGTGCAAAACGACTGTTGGTTTACGCAAAAGCATAGTGCACAGTGCAAAATGACTGTTGGTTTACGCAAAAGCATAGTGCACAGTGCAAAATGACTGCTGGTTTACGCCAAAGCACAGCGCACAGTGCAAAACGACTGTTGGTTTACGCCAAAGCATAGCGCACAGTGCAAAACGACTGCTGGTTTACGCCAAAGCACAGCGCACAGTGCAAAACGACTGTTGGTTTACGCAAAAGCATAGTGCACAGTGCAAAACGACTGCTGGTTTACGCCAAAGCATAGTGCACAGTGCAAAATGACTGTTGGTTTACGCCAAAGCACAGCGCACAGTGCAAAACGACTGTTGGTTTACTCAAAAGCATAGTGCACAGTGTAAAACGACTGCTGGTTTACGCAAAAGCATAGTGCACAGTGTAAAACGACTGTTGGTTTACGCCAAAGCATAGCGCACAGTGCAAAACGACTGCTGGTTTACGCCAAATCATAGTGCACAGTGCAAAACGACTGTTGGTTTACGCCAAAGCATAGTGCACAGTGCAAAACGACTGCTGGTTTACGCCAAATCATAGTGCACAGTGCAAAACGACTGTTGGTTTACGCCAAAGCACAGCGCACAGTGCAAAACGACTGCTGGTTTACGCCAAATCATAGTGCACAGTGCAAAACGACTGTTGGTTTACGCCAAAGCACAGCGCACAGTGCAAAACGACTGTTGGTTTACTCAAAAGCATAGTGCACAGTGTAAAACGACTGCTGGTTTACGCAAAAGCGTAGTGCACAGTGCAAAACGACTGCTGGTTTACGCAAGATCATAGTGCACAGTGCAAAATGACTGCTGGTTTACGCAAAAGCATAGTGCACAGTGCAAAATGACTGCTGGTTTACGCCAAAGCACAGCGCACAGTGCAAAACGACTGTTGGTTTACGCAAAAGCATAGTGCACAGTGCAAAATGACTGCTGGTTTACGCCAAATCATAGTGCACAGTGCAAAACGACTGTTGGTTTACGCCAAAGCATAGTGCACAGTGTAAAACGACTGCTTTTTTACGCAAAATCATAGTGCACAGTGCAAAACGACTGCTGGTTTACGCCAAATCATAGTGCACAGTGCAAAATGACTGCTGGTTTACGCAAAAGCATAGTGCACAGTGCAAAACGACTGCTGGTTTACGCCAAATCATAGTGCACAGTGCAAAACGACTGTTGGTTTACGCCAAAGCACAGCGCACAGTGCAAAACGACTGTTGGTTTACTCAAAAGCATAGTGCACAGTGCAAAACGACTGCTGGTTTACGCAAAATCATAGTGCACAGTGCAAAACGACTGCTGGTTTACGCCAAATCATAGTGCACAGTGCAAAATGACTGCTGGTTTACGCAAAAGCATAGTGCACAGTGCAAAATGACTGCTGGTTTACGCCAAAGCACAGCGCACAGTGCAAAACGACTGTTGGTTTACGCCAAAGCATAGCGCACAGTGCAAAACGACTGCTGGTTTACGCCAAAGCACAGCGCACAGTGCAAAACGACTGTTGGTTTACGCAAAAGCATAGTGCACAGTGCAAAATGACTGTTGGTTTACGCAAAAGCATAGTGCACAGTGCAAAATGACTGCTGGTTTACGCCAAAGCACAGCGCACAGTGCAAAACGACTGTTGGTTTACGCCAAAGCATAGCGCACAGTGCAAAACGACTGCTGGTTTACGCCAAAGCACAGCGCACAGTGCAAAACGACTGTTGGTTTACGCAAAAGCATAGTGCACAGTGCAAAACGACTGCTGGTTTACGCCAAAGCATAGTGCACAGTGCAAAATGACTGTTGGTTTACGCCAAAGCACAGCGCACAGTGCAAAACGACTGTTGGTTTACTCAAAAGCATAGTGCACAGTGTAAAACGACTGTTGGTTTACGCCAAAGCATAGCGCACAGTGCAAAACGACTGCTGGTTTACGCCAAATCATAGTGCACAGTGCAAAACGACTGTTGGTTTACGCCAAAGCACAGCGCACAGTGCAAAACGACTGCTGATTTACGCCAAAGCATGGTGCACAGTGCAAAACGACTGTTGGTTTACGCAAAAGCATAGTGCACAGTGCAAAACGACTGCTGGTTTACGCCAAATCATAGTGCACAGTGGAAAACGACTGTTGGTTTACGCAAAAGCATAGCGCACAGTGCAAAACGACTGCTGGTTTACGCCAAAGCACAGCGCACAGTGCAAAACGACTGTTGGTTTACGCAAAAGCATAGTGCACAGTGTAAAACGACTGCTGGTTTACGCAAAAGCATAGTGCACAGTGCAAAACGACTGTTGGTTTACGCAAAAGCATAGTGCACAGTGCAAAACGACTGCTGGTTTACGCAACAGCATAGTGCACAGTGCAAAACGACTGCTGGTTTACGCCAGAGCATAGTGCACTGTGCAAAATGACTGTTGGTTTACGCCAAAGCACAGCACACAGTGCAAAACGACTGTTTGTTTACGCCAAAGCACAGCGCACAGTGCAAAACGACTGCTGGTTTACGCCAAAGCAGTGCAAAACGACTGCTGGTTTACGCCAAAGCATAGTGCACAGTGCAAAACGACTGCTGGTTTACGCCAAATCATAGTGCACAGTGCAAAACGACTGTTGGTTTACGTCAAAGCACAGCGCACAGTGCAAAACGACTGTTGGTTTACGCCAAAGCATAGTGCACAGTGCAAAACGACTGCTGGTTTACGCAAAAGCATGGTGCACAGTGCAAAACGACTGTTGGTTTACGCCAAAGCATAGTGCACAGTGCAAAACGACTGCTGGTTTACGCAAAAGCATGGTGCACAGTGCAAAACGACTGTTGGTTTACGCAAAAGCATAGTGCACAGTGCAAAACGACTGCTGGTTTACGCCAAATCATAGTGCACAGTGCAAAACGACTGTTGGTTTACGCCAAAGCACAGCGCACAGTGCAAAACGACTGTTGGTTTACGCAAAAGCATAGTGCACAGTGCCAAACGACTGTTGGTTTACGCAAAAGCATAGTGCACAGTGCAAAACGACTGCTGGTTTACGCCAAAGCATAGTGCACAGTGCAAAACGACTGTTGGTTTACGCCAAAGCATGGTGCACAGTGCAAAACGACTGTTGGTTTACGCCAAAGCACAGCGCACAGTGCAAAACGACTCTTGGTTTACGCAAAAGCATAGTGCACAGTGCAAAACGACTGCTGGTTTACGCCAAAGCATAGTGCACAGTGCAAAACGACTGTTGGTTTACTCCAAAGCACAGCGCACAGTGCAAAACGACTCTTGGTTTACGCAAAAGCATAGTGCACAGTGCAAAACGACTGCTGGTTTACGCCAAAGCATGGTGCACAGTGCAAAACGACTGTTGGTTTACGCCAAAGCACAGCGCACAGTGCAAGACGACTCTTGGTTTACGCAAAAGCATAGTGCACAGTGCAAAACGACTGCTGGTTTACGCCAAAGCATAGTGCACAGTGCAAAACGACTGTTGGTTTACGCCAAAGCACAGCGCACAGTGCAAAACGACTGCTGGTTTACGCCAAAGCATGGTGCACAGTGCAAAACGACTGCTGGTTTACGCCAAAGCATAGTGCACAGTGCAAAACGACTGCTTTTTTACGCCAAAGCATGGTGCACAGTGCAAAACGACTGTTGGTTTACGCCAAAGCACAGCGCACATTGCAAAACGACTCTTGGTTTACGCAAAAGCATAGTGCACAGTGCAAAACGACTGCTGGTTTACGCCAAAGCATGGTGCACAGTGCAAAACGACTGTTGGTTTACGCCAAAGCACAGCGCACAGTGCAAAACGACTCTTGGTTTACACCAAAGCACAGCGCACAGTGCAAAACGACTGCTGGTTTACGCCAAAGCATGGTGCACAGTGCAAAACGACTGCTGGTTTACGCCAAAGCACAGCGCACAGTGCAAAACGACTGTTGGTTTACGCAAAAGCATAGTGCACAGTGCAAAATGACTGTTGGTTTACGCAAAAGCATAGTGCACAGTGCAAAATGACTGCTGGTTTACGCCAAAGCACAGCGCACAGTGCAAAACGACTGTTGGTTTACGCCAAAGCATAGCGCACAGTGCAAAACGACTGCTGGTTTACGCGAAAGCATAGTGCACAGTGCAAAACGACTGCTGGTTTACGCCAAAGCATGGTGCACAGTGCAAAACGACTGTTGGTTTACGCAAAAGCATAGTGCACAGTGCAAAACGACTGCTGGTTTACGCCAAAGCATAGTGCACAGTGCAAAACGACTGCTGGTTTACGCCAAAGCACAGCGCACAGTGCAAAACGACTGCTGGTTTACGCCAAAGCATAGTGCACAGTGCAAAACGACTGCTGGTTTACGCAAAAGCATGGTGCACAGTGCAAAACGACTGTTGGTGTACGCCAAAGCATAGTGCACAGTGCAAAACGACTGCTGGTTTACGCAAAAGCATGGTGCACAGTGCAAAACGACTGTTGGTTTATGCAAAAGCATAGTGCACAGTGCAAAACGACTGTTGGTTTACGCCAAAGCATGGTGCACAGTGCAAAACGACTGTTGGTTTACGCAACAGCATAGCGCACAGTGCAAAACGACTGCTGGTTTACGCCAAAGCATAGTGCACAGTGCAAAACGACTGCTGGTTTACTCCAAAGCATAGTGCACAGTGCAAAACGACTGCTGGTTTACGCCAAATCATAGTGCACAGTGCAAAACGACTGTTGGTTTACGTCAAAGCACAGCACACAGTGCAAAACGACTGGTGGTTTACGCCAAAGCATAGTGCACAGTGCAAAACGACTGCTGGTTTACGCAAAAGCATGGTGCACAGTGCAAAACGACTGTTGGTTTACGCCAAAGCATAGTGCACAGTGCAAAACGACTGCTGGTTTACGCCAAAGCATGGTGCACAGTGCAAAACGACTGTTGGTTTACGCCAAAGCACAGCGCACAGGGCAAAACGACTGTTGGTTTACGCAAAAGCATAGTGCACAGTGCAAAACGACTGTTGGTTTACGCCAAAGCACAGCGCACAGTGCAAAACGACTGCTGGTTTACTCCAAAGCATAGTGCACAGTGCAAAACGACTGCTGGTTTACGCCAAATCATAGTGCACAGTGCAAAACGACTGTTGGTTTACGTCAAAGCACAGCACACAGTGCAAAACGACTGTTGGTTTACGCCAAAGCATAGTGCACAGTGCAAAACGACTGCTGGTTTACGCAAAAGCATGGTGCACAGTGCAAAACGACTGTTGGTTTACGCCAAAGCATAGTGCACAGTGCAAAACGACTGCTGGTTTACGCAAAAGCATGGTGCACAGTGCAAAACGACTGTTGGTTTACGCAAAAGCATAGTGCACAGTGCAAAACGACTGCTGGTTTACGCCAAATCATAGTGCACAGTGCAAAACGACTGTTGGTTTACGCCAAAGCACAGCGCACAGTGCAAAACGACTGTTGGTTTACGCAAAAGCATAGTGCACAGTGCCAAACGACTGTTGGTTTACGCAAGAGCATAGTGCACAGTGCAAAACGACTGCTGGTTTACGCCAAAGCATAGTACACAGTGCAAAACGACTGCTGGTTTACGCCAAAGCATGGTGCACAGTGCAAAACGACTGTTGGTTTACGCCAAAGCACAGCGCACAGTGCAAAACGACTCTTGGTTTACGCCAAAGCATAGTGCACAGTGCAAAACGACTGCTGGTTTACGCCAAAGCATGGTGCACAGTGCAAAACGACTGTTGGTTTACGCCAAAGCACAGCGCACAGGGCAAAACGACTGTTGGTTTACGCAAAAGCATAGTGCACAGTGCAAAACGACTGTTGGTTTACGCCAAAGCACAGCGCACAGTGCAAAACGACTGCTGGTTTACTCCAAAGCATAGTGCACAGTGCAAAACGACTGCTGGTTTACGCCAAATCATAGTGCACAGTGCAAAACGACTGTTGGTTTACGTCAAAGCACAGCACACAGTGCAAAACGACTGTTGGTTTACGCCAAAGCATAGTGCACAGTGCAAAACGACTGCTGGTTTACGCAAAAGCATGGTGCACAGTGCAAAACGACTGTTGGTTTACGCCAAAGCATAGTGCACAGTGCAAAACGACTGCTGGTTTACGCAAAAGCATGGTGCACAGTGCAAAACGACTGTTGGTTTACGCAAAAGCATAGTGCACAGTGCAAAACGACTGCTGGTTTACGCCAAATCATAGTGCACAGTGCAAAACGACTGTTGGTTTACGCCAAAGCACAGCGCACAGTGCAAAACGACTGTTGGTTTACGCAAAAGCATAGTGCACAGTGCCAAACGACTGTTGGTTTACGCAAGAGCATAGTGCACAGTGCAAAACGACTGCTGGTTTACGCCAAAGCATAGTACACAGTGCAAAACGACTGCTGGTTTACGCCAAAGCATGGTGCACAGTGCAAAACGACTGTTGGTTTACGCCAAAGCACAGCGCACAGTGCAAAACGACTCTTGGTTTACGCAAAAGCATAGTGCACAGTGCAAAACGACTGCTGGTTTACGCCAAAGCATAGTGCACAGTGCAAAACGACTGTTGGTTTACGCCAAAGCACAGCGCACAGTGCAAAACGACTGCTGGTTTACGCCAAAGCATGGTGCACAGTGCAAAACGACTGTTGGTTTACGCCAAAGCACAGCGCACAGTGCAAGACGACTCTTGGTTTACGCAAAAGCATAGTGCACAGTGCAAAACGACTGCTGGTTTACGCCAAAGCATAGTGCACAGTGCAAAACGACTGTTGGTTTACGCCAAAGCACAGCGCACAGTGCAAAACGACTGCTGGTTTACGCCAAAGCATGGTGCACAGTGCAAAACGACTGCTGGTTTACGCCAAAGCATAGTGCACAGTGCAAAACGACTGTTGGTTTACGCCAAAGCATAGCGCACAGTGCAAAACGACTGCTGGTTTACGCGAAAGCATAGTGCACAGTGCAAAACGACTGCTGGTTTACGCCAAAGCATGGTGCACAGTGCAAAACGACTGTTGGTTTACGCAAAAGCATAGTGCACAGTGCAAAACGACTGCTGGTTTACGCCAAAGCATAGTGCACAGTGCAAAACGACTGCTGGTTTACGCCAAAGCACAGCGCACAGTGCAAAACGACTGCTGGTTTACGCCAAAGCATAGTGCACAGTGCAAAACGACTGCTGGTTTACGCAAAAGCATGGTGCACAGTGCAAAACGACTGTTGGTGTACGCCAAAGCATAGTGCACAGTGCAAAACGACTGCTGGTTTACGCAAAAGCATGGTGCACAGTGCAAAACGACTGTTGGTTTACGCAAAAGCATAGTGCACAGTGCAAAACGACTGCTGGTTTACGCCAAAGCATGGTGCACAGTGCAAAACGACTGTTGGTTTACGCAACAGCATAGTGCACAGTGCAAAACGACTGCTGGTTTACGCCAAAGCATAGTGCACAGTGCAAAACGACTGCTGGTTTACTCCAAAGCATAGTGCACAGTGCAAAACGACTGCTGGTTTACGCCAAATCATAGTGCACAGTGCAAAACGACTGTTGGTTTACGTCAAAGCACAGCACACAGTGCAAAACGACTGTTGGTTTACGCCAAAGCATAGTGCACAGTGCAAAACGACTGCTGGTTTACGCAAAAGCATGGTGCACAGTGCAAAACGACTGTTGGTTTACGCCAAAGCATAGTGCACAGTGCAAAACGACTGCTGGTTTACGCAAAAGCATGGTGCACAGTGCAAAACGACTGTTGGTTTACGCAAAAGCATAGTGCACAGTGCAAAACGACTGCTGGTTTACGCCAAATCATAGTGCACAGTGCAAAACGACTGTTGGTTTACGCCAAAGCACAGCGCACAGTGCAAAACGACTGTTGGTTTACGCAAAAGCATAGTGCACAGTGCCAAACGACTGTTGGTTTACGCAAAAGCATAGTGCACAGTGCAAAACGACTGCTGGTTTACGCCAAAGCATAGTGCACAGTGCAAAACGACTGCTGGTTTACGCCAAAACATGGTGCACAGTGCAAAACGACTGTTGGTTTACGCCAAAGCACAGCGCACAGTGCAAAACGACTCTTGGTTTACGCAAAAGCATAGTGCACAGTGCAAAACGACTGCTGGTTTACGCCAAAGCATAGTGCACAGTGCAAAACGACTGTTGGTTTACGCCAAAGCACAGCGCACAGTGCAAAACGACTGCTGGTTTACGCCAAAGCATGGTGCACAGTGCAAAACGACTGTTGGTTTACGCCAAAGCACAGCGCACAGTGCAAGACGACTCTTGGTTTACGCAAAAGCATAGTGCACAGTGCAAAACGACTGCTGGTTTACGCCAAAGCATGGTGCACAGTGCAAAACGACTGTTGGTTTACGCCAAAGCACAGCGCACAGTGCAAAACGACTGCTGGTTTACGCCAAAGCATGGTGCACAGTGCAAAACGACTGCTGGTTTACGCCAAAGCATAGTGCACAGTGCAAAACGACTGCTGGTTTACGCCAAAGCATGGTGCACAGTGCAAAACGACTGTTGGTTTACGCCAAAGCACAGCGCACAGTGCAAAACGACTCTTGGTTTACGCAAAAGCATAGTGCACAGTGCAAAACGACTGCTGGTTTACGCAAAAGCATAGTGCACAGTGCAAAACGACTGTTGGTTTACGCCAAAGCACAGCGCACAGTGCAAAACGACTGCTGGTTTACGCCAAAGCATGGTGCACAGTGCAAAACGACTGTTGGTTTACGCCAAAGCACAGCGCACAGTGCAAAACGACTGCTGGTTTACGCCAAAGCATGGTGCACAGTGCAAAACGACTGTTGGTATACGCCAAAGCATGGTGCACAGTGCAAAACGACTGCTGGTTTACGCCAAAGCATGGTGCACAGTGCAAAACGACTGCTGGTTTACGCCAAAGCATAGCGCACAGTGCAAAACGACTGTTGGTTTACGCAAAAGCATAGTGCACAGTGCAAAACGACTCTTGGTTTACGCAAAAGCATAGTGCACAGTGCAAAACGACTGCTGGTTTACGTCAAAGCATGGTGCACAGTGCAAAACGACTGTTGGTTTACGCAAAAGCATAGTGCACAGTGCAAAACGACTGCTGGTTTACGCCAAATCATAGTGCAGAGTGCAAAACGACTGTTGGTTTACGACAAAGCACAGCGCACAGTGCAAAACGACTGCTGGTTTACGCCAAAGCATGGTGCACAGTGCAAAACGACTGTTGGTTTAGGCAAAAGCATAGTGCACAGTGCAAAACGACTGCTGGTTTACGCCAGAGCATAGTGCACAGTGCAAAATGACTGTTGGTTTACGCCAAAGCACAGCGCACAGTGCAAAACGACTGCTGGTTTACGCCAAAGCATGGTGCACAGTGCAAAACGACTGTTGGCTTACGCAAAAGCATAGTGCACAGTGCAAAACGACTGCTGGTTTACGCCAAATCATAGTGCACAGTGCAAAACGACTGCTGGTTTACGCAAAAGCATGGTGCACAGTGCAAAACGACTGCTGGTTTACGCCAAAGCACAGCGCACAGTGCAAAACGACTGTTGGTTTACGCAAAAGCATAGTGCACAGTGCAAAACGACTGCTGGTTTACGCCAAATCATAGTGCACAGTGCAAAGCGACTGTTGGTTTATGCCAAAGCACAGCGCACAGTGCAAAACGACTGCTGGTTTACGTCAAAGCATGGTGCACAGTGCAAAACGACTGTTGGTTTACGCAAAAGCATAGTGCACAGTGCAAAACGACTGCTGGTTTACGCCAAATCATAGTGCACAGTGCAAAACGACTGTTGGTTTACGACAAAGCACAGCGCACAGTGCAAAACGACTGCTGGTTTACGCCAAAGCATGGTGCACAGTGCAAAACGACTGTTGGTTTACGCAAAAGCATAGTGCACAGTGCAAAACGACTGTTGGTTTACGCAAAAGCATAGTGCACAGTGCAAAACGACTGCTGGTTTACGCCAAAGCATAGTGCACAGTGCAAAATGACTGTTGGTTTACGCCAAAGCACAGCGCACAGTGCAAAACGACTGCTGGTTTACGTCAAAGCATGGTGCACAGTGCAAAACGACTGTTGGTTTACGCAAAAGCATAGTGCACAGTGCAAAACGACTGCTGGTTTACGCCAAATCATAGTGCACAGTGCAAAACGACTGTTGGTTTACGACAAAGCACAGCGCACAGTGCAAAACGACTGCTGGTTTACGCCAAAGCATGGTGCACAGTGCAAAACGACTGTTGGTTTACGCAAAAGCATAGTGCACAGTGCAAAACGACTGCTGGTTTACGCCAGAGCATAGTGCACAGTGCAAAATGACTGTTGGTTTACGCCAAAGCACAGCGCACAGTGCAAAACGACTGCTGGTTTACGCCAAAGCATGGTGCACAGTGCAAAACGACTGTTGGCTTACGCAAAAGCATAGTGCACAGTGCAAAACGACTGCTGGTTTACTCAAAAGCATAGTGCACAGTGTAAAACGACTGCTGGTTTACGCAAAAGCATGGTGCACAGTGCAAAACGACTGTTGGTTTACGCAAAAGCATAGTGCACAGTGCAAAACGACTGCTGGTTTACGCCAAAGCATAGTGCACAGTGCAAAACGACTGCTGGTTTACGCCAAATCATAGTGCACAGTGCACAGTGCAAAGCGACTGTTGGTTTATGCCAAAGCACAGCGCACAGTGCAAAACGACTGTTGGTTTACTCAAAAGCATAGTGCACAGTCTAAAACGACTGCTGGTTTACGCAAAAGCATGGTGCACAGTGCAAAACGACTGTTGGTTTACTCAAAAGCATAGTGCACAGTGTAAAACGACTGCTGGTTTACGCAAAAGCATGGTGCACAGTGCAAAACGACTGTTGGTTTACGCAAAAGCATAGTGCACAGTGCAAAACGACTGCTGGTTTACGCAAAAGCATGGTGCACAGTGCAAAACGACTGTTGGTTTACGCAAAAGCATAGTGCACAGTGCAAAACGACTGTTGGTTTATGCCAAAGCACAGCGCACAGTGCAAAACGACTGTTGGTTTACTCAAAAGCATAGTGCACAGTGTAAAACGACTGCTGGTTTACGCAAAAGCATGGTGCACAGTGCAAAACGACTATTGGTTTACGCAAAAGCATAGTGCACAGTGCAAAACGACTGCTGGTTTACGCCAAAGCATAGTGCACAGTGCAAAACGACTGCTGGTTTACGCAAAAGCATGGTGCACAGTGCAAAACGACTGTTGGTTTACGCAAAAGCATAGTGCACAGTGCAAAACGACTGCTGGTCTACGCCAAAGCATGGTGCACAGTGCAAAACGACTGTTGGTTTACGCAACAGCATAGTGCACAGTGCAAAACGACTGCTGGTTTACGCCAAAGCATAGTGCACAGTGCAAAACGACTGCTGGTTTACGCCAAAGCACAGCGCACAGTGCAAAACGACTGTTGGTTTACGCAAAAGCACAGTGCACAGTGCAAAACGACTGTTGGTCTACGCAAAAGCATAGTGCACAGTGCAAAACGACTGCTGGTTTACGCCAAAGCATAGTGCACAGTGCAAAATGACTGTTGGTTTACGCCAAAGCACAGCGCACAGTGCAAAACGACTGCTGGTTTACGCCAAAGCATGGTGCACAGTGCAAAACGACTGTTGGTTTACGCAACAGCATAGTGCACAGTGCAAAACGACTGCTGGTTTACGCCAAAGCATAGTGCACAGTGCAAAACGACTGCTGGTTTACGCCAAAGCATAGTGCACAGTGCAAAACGACTGCTGGTTTACGCCAAATCATAGTGCACAGTGCAAAACGACTGTTGGTTTACGCCAAAGCACAGCGCACAGTGCAAAACGACTGTTGGTTTACGCCAAAGCATAGTGCACAGTGCAAAACGACTGCTGGTTTACGCAAAAGCATGGTGCACAGTGCAAAACGACTGTTGGTTTACGCCAAAGCATAGTGCACAGTGCAAAACGACTGCTGGTTTACGCCAAAGCATAGTGCACAGTGCAAAACGACTGCTGGTCTACGCCAAAGCATGGTGCACAGTGCAAAACGACTGTTGGTTTACGCAACAGCATAGTGCACAGTGCAAAACGACTGCTGGTTTACGCAAAAGCATGGTGCACAGTGCAAAACGACTGTTGGTTTACGCCAAAGCATAGTGCACAGTGCAAAACGACTGCTGGTTTACGCCAAAGCATAGTGCACAGTGCAAAATGACTGTTGGTTTACGCCAAAGCATAGCGCACAGTGCAAAACGACTGCTGGTTTACGCAAAAGCATGGTGCACAGTGCAAAACGACTGTTGGTTTACGCCAAAGCATAGTGCACAGTGCAAAACGACTGCTGGTTTACGCCAAAGCATAGTGCACAGTGCAAAACGACTGCTGGTCTACGCCAAAGCATGGTGCACAGTGCAAAACGACTGTTGGTTTACGCAACAGCATAGTGCACAGTGCAAAACGACTGCTGGTTTACGCAAAAGCATGGTGCACAGTGCAAAACGACTGTTGGTTTACGCCAAAGCATAGTGCACAGTGCAAAACGACTGCTGGTTTACGCCAAAGCATAGTGCACAGTGCAAAACGACTGCTGGTTTACGCCAAAGCACAGCGCACAGTGCAAAACGACTGTTGGTTTACGCAAAAGCACAGTGCACAGTGCAAAACGACTGTTGGTCTACGCAAAAGCATAGTGCACAGTGCAAAACGACTGCTGGTTTACGCCAAAGCATAGTGCACAGTGCAAAATGACTGATGGTTTACGCCAAAGCACAGCGCACAGTGCAAAACGACTGCTGGTTAACGCCAAAGCATGGTGCACAGTGCAAAACGACTGTTGGTTTACGCAACAGCATAGTGCACAGTGCAAAACGACTGCTGGTTTACGCCAAAGCATAGTGCACAGTGCAAAACGACTGCTGGTTTACGCCAAAGCATAGTGCACAGTGCAAAACGACTGCTGGTTTACGCCAAATCATAGTGCACAGTGCAAAACGACTGTTGGTTTACGCCAAAGCACAGCGCACAGTGCAAAACGACTGTTGGTTTACGCCAAAGCATAGTGCACAGTGCAAAACGACTGCTGGTTTACGCAAAAGCATGGTGCACAGTGCAAAACGACTGTTGGTTTACGCCAAAGCATAGTGCACAGTGCAAAACGACTGCTGGTTTACGCCAAAGCATAGTGCACAGTGCAAAATGACTGTTGGTTTACGCCAAAGCATAGCGCACAGTGCAAAACGACTGCTGGTTTACGCAAAAGCATGGTGCACAGTGCAAAACGACTGTTGGTTTACGCCAAAGCACAGCGCACAGTGCAAAACGACTGTTGGTTTACGCAAAAGCATAGTGCACAGTGCAAAACGACTGCTGGTTTACGCCAGAGCATAGTGCACAGTGCAAAACGACTGTTGGTTTACGCCAAAGCACAGTGCACAGTGCAAAACGACTGTTGGTCTACGCAAAAGCATAGTGCACAGTGCAAAACGACTGCTGGTTTACGCAAAAGCATGGTGCACAGTGCAAAACGACTGTTGGTTTACGCAAAAGCATAGTGCACAGTGCAAAACGACTGCTGGTTTACGCCAAAGCATGGTGCACAGTGCAAAACGACTGTTGGTTTACGCAACAGCATAGTGCACAGTGCAAAACGACTGCTGGTTTACGCCAAAGCATAGTGCACAGTGCAAAACGACTGCTGGTTTACGCCAAAGCACAGCGCACAGTGCAAAACGACTGTTGGTTTACGCAAAAGCACAGTGCACAGTGCAAAACGACTGTTGGTCTACTCAAAAGCATAGTGCACAGTGCAAAACGACTGCTGGTTTACGCCAAAGCATAGTGCACAGTGCAAAATGACTGTTGGTTTACGCCAAAGCACAGCGCACAGTGCAAAACGACTGCTGGTTTACGCCAGAGCATGGTGCACAGTGCAAAACGACTGTTGGTTTACGCAACAGCATAGTGCACAGTGCAAAACGACTGCTGGTTTACGCCAAAGCATAGTGCACAGTGCAAAACGACTGCTGGTTTACGCCAAATCATAGTGCACAGTGCAAAACGACTGTTGGTTTACGCCAAAGCACAGCGCACAGTGCAAAACGACTGTTGGTTTACGCCAAAGCATAGTGCACAGTGCAAAACGACTGCTGGTTTACGCAAAAGCATGGTGCACAGTGCAAAACGACTGTTGGTTTACGCCAAAGCACAGCGCACAGTGCAAAACGACTGTTGGTTTACGCAAAAGCATAGTGCACAGTGCAAAACGACTGCTGGTTTACGCCAGAGCATAGTGCACAGTGCAAAACGACTGTTGGTTTACGCCAAAGCACAGCGCACAGTGCAAAACGACTGCTGGTTTACGCCAAAGCATGGTGCACAGTGCAAAACGACTGCTGGTTTACGCCAAAGCATGGTGCACAGTGCAAAACGACTGCTGGTTTACGCCAAAGCATAGCGCACAGTGCAAAACGACTGTTGGTTTACGCAAAAGCATAGTGCACAGTGCAAAACGACTCTTGGTTTACGCAAAAGCATAGTGCACAGTGCAAAACGACTGCTGGTTTACGCCAAAGCATAGTGCACAGTGCAAAACGACTGCTGGTTTACGCCAAAGCATGGTGCACAGTGCAAAACGACTGTTGGTTTACGCAAAAGCATAGTGCACAGTGCAAAACGACTGCTGGTTTACGCCAAATCATAGTGCACAGTGCAAAACGACTGTTGGTTTACGCCAAAGCACAGCGCACAGTGCAAAACGACTGCTGGTTTACGCAACAGCATAGTGCACAGTGCAAAACGACTGCTGGTTTACGCCAGAGCATAGTGCACAGTGCCAAAAGGACTGTTGGTTTACGCCAAAGTACAGCGCACAGTGCAAAACGACTGCTGTTTACGCCAAAGCACAGCGCACAGTGCAAAACGACTGTTGGTTTACGCCAAATCATAGTGCACAGTGCAAAACGACTGTTGGTTTACGCCAAAGCACAGCGCACAGTGCAAAACGACTGTTGGTTTACTCAAAAGCATAGTGCACAGTGTAAAACGACTGCTGGTTTACGCAAAATCATAGTGCACAGTGCAAAACGACTGCTGGTTTACGCCAAATCATAGTGCACAGTGCAAAACGACTGCTGGTTTACGCCAAAGCACAGCGCACAGTGCAAAACGACTGTTGGTTTACGCAAAAGCATAGTGCACAGTGCAAAATGACTGTTGGTTTACGCAAAAGCATAGTGCACAGTGCAAAATGACTGCTGGTTTACGCCAAAGCACAGCGCACAGTGCAAAACGACTGTTGGTTTACGCCAAAGCATAGCGCACAGTGCAAAACGACTGCTGGTTTACGCCAAAGCACAGCGCACAGTGCAAAACGACTATTGGTTTACGCAAAAGCATAGTGCACAGTGCAAAACGACTGCTGGTTTACGCCAAAGCATAGTGCACAGTGCAAAATGACTGTTGGTTTACGCCAAAGCACAGCGCACAGTCCAAAACGACTGTTGGTTTACTCAAAAGCATAGTGCACAGTGTAAAACGACTGCTGGTTTACGCAAAAGCGTAGTGCACAGTGTAAAACGACGATTGGTTTACGCCAAAGCATAGCGCACAGTGCAAAACGACTGCTGGTTTACGCCAAATCATAGAGCACAGTGCAAAACGACTGTTGGTTTACGCCAAAGCACAGCGCACAGTGCAAAACGACTGCTGGTTTACGCCAAAGCATGGTGCACAGTGCAAAACGACTGTTGGTTTACGCAAAAGCATAGTGCACAGTGCAAAACGACTGCTGGTTTACGCCAAATCATAGTGCACAGTGCAAAACGACTGTTGGTTTACGCCAAAGCACAGCGCACAGTGCAAAACGACTGTTGGTTTACTCAAAAGCATAGTGCACAGTGTAAAACGACTGCTGGTTTACGCAAAAGCATAGTGCGCAGTGCAAAACGACTGTTGGTTTACGCAAAAGCATAGTGCACAGTGCAAAACGACTGCTGGTTTACGCAACAGCATAGTGCACAGTGCAAAGCGACTGCTGGTTTACGCCAGAGCATAGTGCACAGTGCAAAATGACTGTTGGTTTACGCCAAAGCACAGCGCACAGTGCAAAACGACTGTTTGTTTACGCCAAAGCACAGCGCACAGTGCAAAACGACTGCTGGTTTACGCCAAAGCATGGTGCACAGTGCAAAACGACTGTTGGTTTACGCAAAAGCATAGTGCACAGTGCAAAACGACTGCTGGTTTACGCCAAATCATAGTGCACAGTGCAAAACGACTGTTGGTTTACGCCAAAGCACAGCGCACAGTGCAAAACGACTGTTGGTTTACTCAAAAGCATAGTGCACAGTGTAAAACGACTGCTGGTTTACGCAAAAGCATAGTGCACAGTGCAAAACAACTGCTGGTTTACGCAACAGCATAGTGCACAGTGCAAAACGACTGCTGGTTTACGCCAAAGCACAGCGCACAGTGCAAAACGACTGTTGGTTTACGCCAAAGCACAGCGCACAGTGCAAAACGACTGCTGGTTTACGCCAAAGCATGGTGCACAGTGCAAAACGACTGTTGGTTTACGCAAAACCATAGTGCACAATGCAAAACGACTGCTGGTTTACGCCAAATCATAGTGCACAGTGCAAAACGACTGTTGGTTTACACCAAAGCACAGCGCACAGTGCAAAACGACTGTTGGTTTACGCAAAAGCATAGTGCACAGTGCAAAACGACTGCTGGTTTACGCCAAATCATAGTGAACAGTGCAAAACGACTGTTGGTTTACACCAAAGCACAGCGCACAGTGCAAAACGACTGCTGGTTTACGCCAAAGCATGGTGCACAGTGCAAAACGACTGCTGGTTTCCGCCAAAGCACAGCGCACAGGGCAAAACGACTGTTGGTTTACGCAAAAGCATAGTGCACAGTGCAAAACGACTGCTGGTTTACGCCAGAGCATAGTGCACAGTGCAAAACGACTGTTGGTTTACGCCAAAGCACAGCGCACAGTGCAAAACGACTGCTGGTTTACGCCAAAGCATAGTGCACAGTGCAAAATGACTGTTGGTTTACGCAAAAGCTTAGTGCGCAGTGCAAAACGACTGTTGGTTTACGCAAAAGCATAGTGCACAGTGCAAAACGACTGCTGGTTTACGCCAAAGCATGGTGCACAGTGCAAAACGACTGTTGGTTTACGCAAAAGCATAGTGCACAGTGCAAAATGACTGTTGGTTTACGCAAAAGCTTAGTGCGCAGTGCAAAACGACTGTTGGTTTACGCAAAAGCATAGTGCACAGTGCAAAACGACTGCTGGTTTACGCCAAAGCATGGTGCACAGTGCAAAACGACTGTTGGTTTACGCAAAAGCATAGTGCACAGTGTAAAACGACTGCTGGTTTACGCAAAAGCTTAGTGCGCAGTGCAAAACGACTGTTGGTTTACGCAAAAGCATAGTGCACAGTGCAAAACGACTGCTGGTTTACGCCAAAGCATAGCGCACAGTGCAAAACGACTGCTGGTTTACGCCAAAGCACAGCGCACAGTGCAAAACGACTGCTGGTTTACGCCAGAGCATAGTGCACAGTGCAAAACGACTGTTGGTTTACGCCAAAGCACAGCGCACAGTGCAAAACGACTGCTGGTTTACGCCAAAGCATAGTGCACAGTGCAAAAAGACTGTTGGTTTACGCAAAAGCTTAGTGCGCAGTGCAAAACGACTGTTGGTTTACGCAAAAGCATAGTGCACAGTGCAAAATGACTGTTGGTTTACGCAAAAGCTTAGTGCGCAGTGCAAAACGACTGTTGGTTTACGCAAAAGCATAGTGCACAGTGCAAAACGACTGCTGGTTTACGCCAAAGCATGGTGCACAGTGCAAAACGACTGTTGGTTTACGCCAAAGCACAGCGCACAGGGCAAAACGACTGTTGGTTTACGCAAAAGCATAGTGCACAGTGCAAAACGACTGCTGGTTTACGCCAGAGCATAGTGCACAGTGCCAAACGACTGTTGGTTTACGCCAAAGCACAGCGCACAGTGCAAAACGACTGCTGGTTTACGCAAAAGCATAGTGCACAGTGCAAAACGACTCTTGGTTTACGCAAAAGCATAGTGCACAGTGCAAAACGACTGCTGGTTTACGCCAAAGCATGGTGCACAGTGCAAAACGACTGTTGGTTTACGCAAAAGCATAGTGCACAGTGCAAAACGACTGCTGGTTTACGCCAAAGCATAGTGCACAGTGCAAAATGACTGTTGGTTTACGCAAAAGCTTAGTGCGCAGTGCAAAACGACTGTTGGTTTACGCAAAAGCATAGTGCACAGTGCAAAACGACTGCTGGTTTACGCCAAAGCATGGTGCACAGTGCAAAACGACTGTTGGTTTACGCAAAAGCATAGTGCACAGTGCAAAATGACTGTTGGTTTACGCAAAAGCATAGTGCACAGTGCAAAATGACTGCTGGTTTACGCCAAAGCACAGCGCACAGTGCAAAACGACTGTTGGTTTACGCCAAAGCATAGCGCACAGTGCAAAACGACTGCTGGTTTACGCCAAAGCACAGCGCACAGTGCAAAACGACTGTTGGTTTACGCAAAAGCATAGTGCACAGTGCAAAACGACTGCTGGTTTACGCCAAAGAATAGTGCACAGTGCAAAATGACTGTTGGTTTACGCCAAAGCACAGCGCACAGTGCAAAACGACTGTTGGTTTACTCAAAAGCATAGTGCACAGTGTAAAACGACTGCTGGTTTACGCAAAAGCATAGTGCACAGTGTAAAACGACTGTTGGTTTACGCCAAAGCATAGCGCACAGTGCAAAACGACTGCTGGTTTACGCCAAATCATAGTGCACAGTGCAAAACGACTGTTGGTTTACGCCAAAGCACAGCGCACAGTGCAAAACGACTGCTGGTTTACGCCAAAGCATGGTGCACAGTGCAAAACGACTGTTGGTTTACGCAAAAGCATAGTGCACAGTGCAAAACGACTGCTGGTTTACGCCAAATCATAGTGCACAGTGCAAAACGACTGTTGGTTTACGCCAAAGCACAGCGCACAGTGCAAAACGACTGTTGGTTTACTCAAAAGCATAGTGCACAGTGTAAAACGACTGCTGGTTTACGCAAAAGCATAGTGCACAGTGCAAAACGACTGTTGGTTTACGCAAAAGCATAGTGCACAGTGCAAAACGACTGCTGGTTTACGCAACAGCATAGTGCACAGTGCAAAACGACTGCTGGTTTACGCCAGAGCATAGTGCACAGTGCAAAATGACTGTTGGTTTACGCCAAAGTACAGCGCACAGTGCAAAACGACTGTTTGTTTACGCCAAAGCACAGCGCACAGTGCAAAACGACTGCTGGTTTACGCCAAAGCATGGTGCACAGTGCAAAACGACTGTTGGTTTACGCAAAAGCATAGTGCACAGTGCAAAACGACTGCTGGTTTACGCCAAATCATAGTGCACAGTGCAAAACGACTGTTGGTTTACGCCAAAGCACAGCAAACAGTGCAAAACGACTGTTGGTTTACTCAAAAGCATAGTGCACAGTGTAAAACGACTGCTGGTTTACGCAAAAGCATAGTGCACAGTGCAAAACAACTGCTGGTTTACGCAACAGCATAGTGCACAGTGCAAAACGACTGCTGGTTTACGCCAGAGCATAGTGCACAGTGCAAAATGACTGTTGGTTTACGCCAAAGCACAGCGCACAGTGCAAAACGACTGTTGGTTTACGCCAAAGCACAGCGCACAGTGCAAAACGACTGCTGGTTTACGCCAAAGCATGGTGCACAGTGCAAAACGACTGTTGGTTTACGCAAAAGCATAGTGCACAGTGCAAAACGACTGCTGGTTTACGCCAAATCATAGTGCACAGTGCAAAACGACTGTTGGTTTACACCAAAGCACAGCGCACAGTGCAAAACGACTGCTGGTTTACGCCAAAGCATGGTGCACAGTGCAAAACGACTGTTGGTTTACGCAAAAGCATAGTGCACAGTGCAAAACGACTGCTGGTTTACGCCAAATCATAGTGCACAGTGCAAAACGACTGTTGGTTTACGCCAAAGCACAGCGCACAGTGCAAAACGACTGTTGGTTTACTCAAAAGCATAATGCACAGTGTAAAACGACTGCTGGTTTACGCAAAAGCATAGTGCACAGTGCAAAACAACTGCTGGTTTACGCAACAGCATAGTGCACAGTGCAAAACGACTGCTGGTTTACGCCAGAGCATAGTGCACAGTGCAAAATGACTGTTGGTTTACGCCAAAGCACAGCGCACAGTGCAAAACGACTGTTGGTTTACGCCAAAGCACAGCGCACAGTGCAAAACGACTGCTGGTTTACGCCAAAGCATAGTGCACAGTGCAAAACGACTGCTGGTTTACGCCAAAGCATGGTGCACAGTGCAAAACGACTGCTGGTTTACGCAAAAGCACAGCGCACAGTGCAAAACGACTGTTGGTTTACGCAAAAGCATAGTGCACAGTGCAAAACGACTGCTGGTTTACGCCAAAGCATAGTGCACTGTGCAAAATGACTGTTGGTTTACGCCAAATCATAGTGCACAGTGCAAAACGACTGTTGGTTTACGCAAAAGCACAGCGCACAGTGCAAAACGACTGTTGGTTTACGCAAAAGCATAGTGCACAGTGCAAAACGACTGCTGGTTTACGCCAAATCATAGTGCACAGTGCAAAACGACTGTTGGTTTACGCCAAAGCACAGCGCACAGTGCAAAACGACTGTTGGTTTACTCAAAAGCATAATGCACAGTGTAAAACGACTGCTGGTTTACGCAAAAGCATAGTGCACAGTGCAAAACAACTGCTGGTTTACGCAACAGCATAGTGCACAGTGCAAAACGACTGCTGGTTTACGCCAGAGCATAGTGCACAGTGCAAAATGACTGTTGGTTTACGCCAAAGCACAGCGCACAGTGCAAAACGACTGTTGGTTTACGCCAAAGCACAGCGCACAGTGCAAAACGACTGCTGGTTTACGCCAAAGCATAGTGCACAGTGCAAAACGACTGCTGGTTTACGCCAAAGCATGGTGCACAGTGCAAAACGACTGCTGGTTTACGCAAAAGCACAGCGCACAGTGCAAAACGACTGTTGGTTTACGCAAAAGCATAGTGCACAGTGCAAAACGACTGCTGGTTTACGCCAAAGCATAGTGCACAGTGCAAAACGACTGCTGGTTTACGCCAAAGCATGGTGCACAGTGCAAAACGACTGCTGGTTTACGCAAAAGCACAGCGCACAGTGCAAAACGACTGTTGGTTTACGCAAAAGCATAGTGCACAGTGCAAAACGACTGCTGGTTTACGCCAAAGCATGGTGCACAGTGCAAAACGACTGCTGGTTTACGCAAAAGCACAGCGCACAGTGCAAAACGACTGTTGGTTTACGCAAAATCATAGTGCACAGTGCAAAACGACTGCTGGTTTACGCCAAAGCATAGTGCACAGTGCAAAACGACTGCTGGTTTACGCCAAAGCATGGTGCACAGTGCAAAACGACTGCTGGTTTACGCAAAAGCACAGCGCACAGTGCAAAACGACTGTTGGTTTACGCAAAAGCATAGTGCACAGTGCAAAACGACTGCTGGTTTACGCCAAAGCATAGTGCACAGTGCAAAACGACTGTTGGTTTACGCCAAAGCACAGCGCACAGTGCAAAACGACTGTTGGTTTACGCCAAAGCATAGTGCACAGTGCAAAACGACTGTTGGTTTACGCAAAAGCACAGCGCACAGTGCAAAACGACTGTTGGTTTACGCAAAAGCATAGTGCACAGTGCAAAACGACTGCTGGTTTACGCCAAAGCATAGTGCACAGTGCAAAATGACTGTTGGTTTACGCAAAAGCATAGTGCACAGTGCAAAACGACTGTTGGTTTACGCAAAAGCATAGTGCACAGTGCAAAACGACTGCTGGTTTACGCAAAAGCATGGTGCACAGTGCAAAACGACTGTTGGTTTACGCAAAAGCATAGTGCACAGTGCAAAACGACTGCTGGTTTACGCCAAATCATAGTGCACAGTGCAAAACGACTGTTGGTTTACGCCAAAGCACAGCGCACAGTGCAAAACGACTGCTGGTTTACGCCAAAGCATGGTGCACAGTGCAAAACGACTGTTGGTTTACGCAAAAGCATAGTGCACAGTGCAAAACGACTGCTGGTTTACGCCAAATCATAGTGCACAGTGCAAAACGACTGTTGGTTTACGCCAAAGCACAGCGCACAGTGCAAAATGACTGTTGGTTTACGCAAAAGCATAGTGCACAGTGCAAAACGACTGCTGGTTTACGCCAAAGCATAGTGCACAGTGCAAAACGACTGCTGGTTTACGCCAAAGCATGGTGCACAGTGCAAAACGACTGTTGGTTTACGCAAAAGCACAGCGCACAGTGCAAAACGACTGTTGGTTTACGCAAAAGCATAGTGCACAGTGCAAAACGACTGCTGGTTTACGCCAAAGCATAGTGTACAGTGCAAAATGACTGTTGGTTTACGCAAAAGCATAGTGCACAGTGCAAAACGACTGTTGGTTTACGCAAAAGCATAGTGCACAGTGCAAAACGACTGCTGGTTTACGCCAAAGCATGGTGCACATTGCAAAACGACTGTTGGTTTACGCAAAAGCATAGTGCACAGTGCAAAACGACTGTTGGTTTACGCAAAAGCATAGTGCACAGTGCAAAACGACTGCTGGTTTACGCCAAAGCATGGTGCACATTGCAAAACGACTGTTGGTTTACGCAAAAGCATAGTGCACAGTGCAAAACGACTGCTGGTTTACGCCAAAGCACAGTGCACAGTGCAAAACGACTGTTGGTTTACGCCAAAGCATAGCGCACAGTGCAAAACGACTGTTGGTTTACGCAAAAGCATAGTGCACAGTGCAAAACGACTGTTGGTTTACGCAAAAGCATAGTGCACAGTGCAAAACGACTGTTGGTTTACGCAAAAGCATAGTGCACAGTGCAAAACGACTGCTGGTTTACGCCAAAGCATAGTGCACAGTGCAAAACGACTGCTGGTTTACGCCAAAGCATGGTGCACAGTGCAAAACGACTGTTGGTTTACGCAAAAGCACAGCGCACAGTGCAAAACGACTGTTGGTTTACGCCAAATCATAGTGCACAGTGCAAAACGACTGCTGGTTTACGCCAAAGCATAGTGCACAGTGCAAAACGACTGCTGGTTTACGCAAAAGCATAGTGCACAGTGCAAAACGACTGCTGGTTTACGCCAAAGCATAGTGCACAGTGCAAAACGACTGCTGGTTTACGCCAAAGCATGGTGCACAGTGCAAAACGACTGTTGGTTTACGCCAAATCATAGTGCACAGTGCAAAACGACTGTTGGTTTACGCCAAAGCACAGCGCACAGTGCAAAACGACTGTTGGTTTACGCAAAAGCATAGTGCACAGTGCAAAACGACTGTTGGTTTACGCCAAAGCATGGTGCACAGTGCAAAACGACTGTTGGTTTACGCAAAAGCACAGCGCACAGTGCAAAACGACTGTTGGTTTACGCCAAATCATAGTGCACAGTGCAAAACGACTGCTGGTTTACGCCAAAGCATAGTGCACAGTGCAAAACGACTGCTGGTTTACGCCAAAGCATAGTGCACAGTGCAAAACGACTGCTGGTTTACGCAAAAGCATAGTGCACAGTGCAAAACGACTGCTGGTTTACGCCAAAGCATAGTGCACAGTGCAAAACGACTGCTGGTTTACGCCAAAGCACAGCGCACAGTGCAAAACGACTGTTGGTTTACGCAAAAGCATAGTGCACAGTGTAAAACGACTGCTGGTTTACGCCAAAGCATAGTGCACAGTGCAAAACGACTGCTGGTTTACGCCAAAGCATAGTGCACAGTGCAAAACGACTGCTGACGACTCTTGGTTTACGCAAAAGCATAGTGCACAGTGCAAAACGACTGCTGGTTTACGCCAAAGCATAGTGCACAGTGCAAAACGACTGCTGGTTTACGCCAAAGCATGGTGCACAGTGCAAAACGACTGTTGGTTTACGCAAAAGCATAGTGCACAGTGCAAAACGACTGCTGGTTTACGCCAAAGCATAGTGCACAGTGCAAAACGACTGCTGACGACTCTTGGTTTACGCAAAAGCATAGTGCACAGTGCAAAACGACTGCTGGTTTACGCCAAAGCATAGTGCACAGTGCAAAACGACTGCTGGTTTACGCCAAAGCATGGTGCACAGTGCAAAACGACTGTTGGTTTACGCAAAAGCATAGTGCACAGTGCAAAACGACTGCTGGTTTACGCCAAAGCATAGTGCACAGTGCAAAACGACTGCTGGTTTACGCCAAAGCATAGTGCACAGTACAAAACGACTGCTGACGACTCTTGGTTTACGCAAAAGCATAGTGCACAGTGCAAAACGACTGCTGGTTTACGCCAAAGCATAGTGCACAGTGCAAAACGACTGCTGGTTTACGCCAAAGCATGGTGCACAGTGCAAAACGACTGTTGGTTTACGCAAAAGCATAGTGCACAGTGCAAAACGACTGTTGGTTTACGCCAAAGCACAGCGCACAGTGCAAAACGACTGCTGGTTTACGCAACAGCATAGTGCACAGTGCAAAACGACTGCTGGTTTACGCCAGAGCATAGTGCACAGTGCCAAAAGGACTGTTGGTTTACGCCAAAGTACAGCGCACAGTGCAAAACGACTGCTGTTTACGCCAAAGCACAGCGCACAGTGCAAAACGACTGTTGGTTTACGCCAAATCATAGTGCACAGTGCAAAACGACTGTTGGTTTACGCCAAAGCACAGCGCACAGTGCAAAACGACTGTTGGTTTACTCAAAAGCATAGTGCACAGTGTAAAACGACTGCTGGTTTACGCAAAATCATAGTGCACAGTGCAAAACGACTGCTGGTTTACGCCAAATCATAGTGCACAGTGCAAAACGACTGCTGGTTTACGCCAAAGCACAGCGCACAGTGCAAAACGACTGTTGGTTTACGCAAAAGCATAGTGCACAGTGCAAAATGACTGTTGGTTTACGCAAAAGCATAGTGCACAGTGCAAAATGACTGCTGGTTTACGCCAAAGCACAGCGCACAGTGCAAAACGACTGTTGGTTTACGCCAAAGCATAGCGCACAGTGCAAAACGACTGCTGGTTTACGCCAAAGCACAGCGCACAGTGCAAAACGACTATTGGTTTACGCAAAAGCATAGTGCACAGTGCAAAACGACTGCTGGTTTACGCCAAAGCATAGTGCACAGTGCAAAATGACTGTTGGTTTACGCCAAAGCACAGCGCACAGTCCAAAACGACTGTTGGTTTACTCAAAAGCATAGTGCACAGTGTAAAACGACTGCTGGTTTACGCAAAAGCGTAGTGCACAGTGTAAAACGACGATTGGTTTACGCCAAAGCATAGCGCACAGTGCAAAACGACTGCTGGTTTACGCCAAATCATAGAGCACAGTGCAAAACGACTGTTGGTTTACGCCAAAGCACAGCGCACAGTGCAAAACGACTGCTGGTTTACGCCAAAGCATGGTGCACAGTGCAAAACGACTGTTGGTTTACGCAAAAGCATAGTGCACAGTGCAAAACGACTGCTGGTTTACGCCAAATCATAGTGCACAGTGCAAAACGACTGTTGGTTTACGCCAAAGCACAGCGCACAGTGCAAAACGACTGTTGGTTTACTCAAAAGCATAGTGCACAGTGTAAAACGACTGCTGGTTTACGCAAAAGCATAGTGCGCAGTGCAAAACGACTGTTGGTTTACGCAAAAGCATAGTGCACAGTGCAAAACGACTGCTGGTTTACGCAACAGCATAGTGCACAGTGCAAAGCGACTGCTGGTTTACGCCAGAGCATAGTGCACAGTGCAAAATGACTGTTGGTTTACGCCAAAGCACAGCGCACATTGCAAAACGACTGTTTGTTTACGCCAAAGCACAGCGCACAGTGCAAAACGACTGCTGGTTTACGCCAAAGCATGGTGCACAGTGCAAAACGACTGTTGGTTTACGCAAAAGCATAGTGCACAGTGCAAAACGACTGCTGGTTTACGCCAAATCATAGTGCACAGTGCAAAACGACTGTTGGTTTACGCCAAAGCACAGCGCACAGTGCAAAACGACTGTTGGTTTACTCAAAAGCATAGTGCACAGTGTAAAACGACTGCTGGTTTACGCAAAAGCATAGTGCACAGTGCAAAACAACTGCTGGTTTACGCAACAGCATAGTGCACAGTGCAAAACGACTGCTGGTTTACGCCAAAGCACAGCGCACAGTGCAAAACGACTGCTGGTTTACGCCAAAGCACAGCGCACAGTGCAAAACGACTGCTGGTTTACGCCAAAGCATGGTGCACAGTGCAAAACGACTGTTGGTTTACGCAAAAGCATAGTGCACAATGCAAAACGACTGCTGGTTTACGCCAAATCATAGTGCACAGTGCAAAACGACTGTTGGTTTACACCAAAGCACAGCGCACAGTGCAAAACGACTGTTGGTTTACGCAAAAGCATAGTGCACAGTGCAAAACGACTGCTGGTTTACGCCAAATCATAGTGAACAGTGCAAAACGACTGTTGGTTTACACCAAAGCACAGCGCACAGTGCAAAACGACTGCTGGTTTACGCCAAAGCATGGTGCACAGTGCAAAACGACTGCTGGTTTCCGCCAAAGCACAGCGCACAGGGCAAAACGACTGTTGGTTTACGCAAAAGCATAGTGCACAGTGCAAAACGACTGCTGGTTTACGCCAGAGCATAGTGCACAGTGCAAAACGACTGTTGGTTTACGCCAAAGCACAGCGCACAGTGCAAAACGACTGCTGGTTTACGCCAAAGCATAGTGCACAGTGCAAAATGACTGTTGGTTTACGCAAAAGCTTAGTGCGCAGTGCAAAACGACTGTTGGTTTACGCAAAAGCATAGTGCACAGTGCAAAACGACTGCTGGTTTACGCCAAAGCATGGTGCACAGTGCAAAACGACTGTTGGTTTACGCAAAAGCATAGTGCACAGTGCAAAATGACTGTTGGTTTACGCAAAAGCTTAGTGCGCAGTGCAAAACGACTGTTGGTTTACGCAAAAGCATAGTGCACAGTGCAAAACGACTGCTGGTTTACGCCAAAGCATGGTGCACAGTGCAAAACGACTGTTGGTTTACGCAAAAGCATAGTGCACAGTGTAAAACGACTGCTGGTTTACGCAAAAGCTTAGTGCGCAGTGCAAAACGACTGTTGGTTTACGCAAAAGCATAGTGCACAGTGCAAAACGACTGCTGGTTTACGCCAAAGCATAGCGCACAGTGCAAAACGACTGCTGGTTTACGCCAAAGCACAGCGCACAGTGCAAAACGACTGCTGGTTTACGCCAGAGCATAGTGCACAGTGCAAAACGACTGTTGGTTTACGCCAAAGCACAGCGCACAGTGCAAAACGACTGCTGGTTTACGCCAAAGCATAGTGCACAGTGCAAAAAGACTGTTGGTTTACGCAAAAGCTTAGTGCGCAGTGCAAAACGACTGTTGGTTTACGCAAAAGCATAGTGCACAGTGCAAAATGACTGTTGGTTTACGCAAAAGCTTAGTGCGCAGTGCAAAACGACTGTTGGTTTACGCAAAAGCATAGTGCACAGTGCAAAACGACTGCTGGTTTACGCCAAAGCATGGTGCACAGTGCAAAACGACTGTTGGTTTACGCCAAAGCACAGCGCACAGGGCAAAACGACTGTTGGTTTACGCAAAAGCATAGTGCACAGTGCAAAACGACTGCTGGTTTACGCCAGAGCATAGTGCACAGTGCCAAACGACTGTTGGTTTACGCCAAAGCACAGCGCACAGTGCAAAACGACTGCTGGTTTACGCAAAAGCATAGTGCACAGTGCAAAACGACTCTTGGTTTACGCAAAAGCATAGTGCACAGTGCAAAACGACTGCTGGTTTACGCCAAAGCATGGTGCACAGTGCAAAACGACTGTTGGTTTACGCAAAAGCATAGTGCACAGTGCAAAACGACTGCTGGTTTACGCCAAAGCATAGTGCACAGTGCAAAATGACTGTTGGTTTACGCAAAAGCTTAGTGCGCAGTGCAAAACGACTGTTGGTTTACGCAAAAGCATAGTGCACAGTGCAAAACGACTGCTGGTTTACGCCAAAGCATGGTGCACAGTGCAAAACGACTGTTGGTTTACGCAAAAGCATAGTGCACAGTGCAAAATGACTGTTGGTTTACGCAAAAGCATAGTGCACAGTGCAAAATGACTGCTGGTTTACGCCAAAGCACAGCGCACAGTGCAAAACGACTGTTGGTTTACGCCAAAGCATAGCGCACAGTGCAAAACGACTGCTGGTTTACGCCAAAGCACAGCGCACAGTGCAAAACGACTGTTGGTTTACGCAAAAGCATAGTGCACAGTGCAAAACGACTGCTGGTTTACGCCAAAGCATAGTGCACAGTGCAAAATGACTGTTGGTTTACGCCAAAGCACAGCGCACAGTGCAAAACGACTGTTGGTTTACTCAAAAGCATAGTGCACAGTGTAAAACGACTGCTGGTTTACGCAAAAGCATAGTGCACAGTGTAAAACGACTGTTGGTTTACGCCAAAGCATAGCGCACAGTGCAAAACGACTGCTGGTTTACGCCAAATCATAGTGCACAGTGCAAAACGACTGTTGGTTTACGCCAAAGCACAGCGCACAGTGCAAAACGACTGCTGGTTTACGCCAAAGCATGGTGCACAGTGCAAAACGACTGTTGGTTTACGCAAAAGCATAGTGCACAGTGCAAAACGACTGCTGGTTTACGCCAAATCATAGTGCACAGTGCAAAACGACTGTTGGTTTACGCCAAAGCACAGCGCACAGTGCAAAACGACTGTTGGTTTACTCACAAGCATAGCGCACAGTGCAAAACGACTGTTGGTTTACGCAAAAGCATAGTGCACAGTGCAAAACGACTGCTGGTTTACGCCAAAGCATAGTGCACAGTGCAAAACGACTGTTGGTTTACGCAAAAGCATAGTGCACAGTGCAAAACGACTGCTGGTTTACGCCAAATCATAGTGCACAGTGCAAAACGACTGTTGGTTTACGCCAAAGCACAGCAAACAGTGCAAAACGACTGTTGGTTTACTCAAAAGCATAGTGCACAGTGTAAAACGACTGCTGGTTTACGCAAAAGCATAGTGCACAGTGCAAAATGACTGTTGGTTTACGCCAAAGCACAGCGCACAGTGCAAAACGACGGTTGGTTTACTCAAAAGCATAGTGCACAGTGTAAAACAACTGCTGGTTTACGCAACAGCATAGTGCACAGTGCAAAACGACTGCTGGTTTACGCCAGAGCATAGTGCACAGTGCAAAATGACTGTTGGTTTACGCCAAAGCACAGCGCACAGTGCAAAACGACTGTTGGTTTACGCCAAAGCACAGCGCACAGTGCAAAACGACTGCTGGTTTACGCCAAAGCATGGTGCACAGTGCAAAACGACTGTTGGTTTACGCAAAAGCATAGTGCACAGTGCAAAACGACTGCTGGTTTACGCCAAATCATAGTGCACAGTGCAAAATGACTGTTGGTTTACACCAAAGCACAGCGCACAGTGCAAAACGACTGCTGGTTTACGCCAAAGCATGGTGCACAGTGCAAAACGACTGTTGGTTTACGCAAAAGCATAGTGCACAGTGCAAAACGACTGCTGGTTTACGCCAAATCATAGTGCACAGTGCAAAACGACTGTTGGTTTACGCCAAAGCACAGCGCACAGTGCAAAACGACTGTTGGTTTACTCAAAAGCATAATGCACAGTGTAAAACGACTGCTGGTTTACGCAAAAGCATAGTGCACAGTGCAAAACAACTGCTGGTTTACGCAACAGCATAGTGCACAGTGCAAAACGACTGCTGGTTTACGCCAGAGCATAGTGCACAGTGCAAAATGACTGTTGGTTTACGCCAAAGCACAGCGCACAGTGCAAAACGACTGTTGGTTTACGCCAAAGCACAGCGCACAGTGCAAAACGACTGCTGGTTTACGCCAAAGCATAGTGCACAGTGCAAAACGACTGCTGGTTTACGCCAAAGCATGGTGCACAGTGCAAAACGACTGCTGGTTTACGCAAAAGCACAGCGCACAGTGCAAAACGACTGTTGGTTTACGCAAAAGCATAGTGCACAGTGCAAAACGACTGCTGGTTTACGCCAAAGCATAGTGCACAGTGCAAAATGACTGTTGGTTTACGCCAAATCATAGTGCACAGTGCAAAACGACTGTTGGTTTACGCAAAAGCACAGCGCACAGTGCAAAACGACTGTTGGTTTACGCAAAAGCATAGTGCACAGTGCAAAACGACTGCTGGTTTACGCCAAATCATAGTGCACAGTGCAAAACGACTGTTGGTTTACGCCAAAGCACAGCGCACAGTGCAAAACGACTGTTGGTTTACTCAAAAGCATAATGCACAGTGTAAAACGACTGCTGGTTTACGCAAAAGCATAGTGCACAGTGCAAAACAACTGCTGGTTTACGCAACAGCATAGTGCACAGTGCAAAACGACTGCTGGTTTACGCCAGAGCATAGTGCACAGTGCAAAATGACTGTTGGTTTACGCCAAAGCACAGCGCACAGTGCAAAACGACTGTTGGTTTACGCCAAAGCACAGCGCACAGTGCAAAACGACTGCTGGTTTACGCCAAAGCATAGTGCACAGTGCAAAACGACTGCTGGTTTACGCCAAAGCATGGTGCACAGTGCAAAACGACTGCTGGTTTACGCAAAAGCACAGCGCACAGTGCAAAACGACTGTTGGTTTACGCAAAAGCATAGTGCACAGTGCAAAACGACTGCTGGTTTACGCCAAAGCATAGTGCACAGTGCAAAACGACTGCTGGTTTACGCCAAAGCATGGTGCACAGTGCAAAACGACTGCTGGTTTACGCAAAAGCACAGCGCACAGTGCAAAACGACTGTTGGTTTACGCAAAAGCATAGTGCACAGTGCAAAACGACTGCTGGTTTACGCCAAAGCATAGTGCACAGTGCAAAACGACTGCTGGTTTACGCCAAAGCATGGTGCACAGTGCAAAACGACTGCTGGTTTACGCAAAAGCACAGCGCACAGTGCAAAACGACTGTTGGTTTACGCAAAAGCATAGTGCACAGTGCAAAACGACTGCTGGTTTACGCCAAAGCATAGTGCACAGTGCAAAACGACTGTTGGTTTACGCCAAAGCACAGCGCACAGTGCAAAACGACTGTTGGTTTACGCCAAAGCATAGTGCACAGTGCAAAACGACTGTTGGTTTACGCAAAAGCACAGCGCACAGTGCAAAACGACTGTTGGTTTACGCAAAAGCATAGTGCACAGTGCAAAACGACTGCTGGTTTACGCGAAAGCATAGTGCACAGTGCAAAATGACTGTTGGTTTACGCAAAAGCATAGTGCACAGTGCAAAACGACTGTTGGTTTACGCAAAAGCATAGTGCACAGTGCAAAACGACTGCTGGTTTACGCCAAAGCATAGTGCACAGTGCAAAACGACTGCTGGTTTACGCCAAAGCATGGTGCACAGTGCAAAACGACTGCTGGTTTACGCAAAAGCACAGCGCACAGTGCAAAACGACTGTTGGTTTACGCAAAAGCATAGTGCACAGTGCAAAACGACTGCTGGTTTACGCCAAAGCATAGTGCACAGTGCAAAATGACTGTTGGTTTACGCAAAAGCATAGTGCACAGTGCAAAACGACTGTTGGTTTACGCAAAAGCATAGTGCACAGTGCAAAACGACTGCTGGTTTACGCCAAAGCATGGTGCACATTGCAAAACGACTGTTGGTTTACGCAAAAGCATAGTGCACAGTGCAAAACGACTGTTGGTTTACGCAAAAGCATAGTGCACAGTGCAAAACGACTGCTGGTTTACGCCAAAGCATGGTGCACATTGCAAAACGACTGTTGGTTTACGCAAAAGCATAGTGCACAGTGCAAAACGACTGCTGGTTTACGCCAAAGCACAGTGCACAGTGCAAAACGACTGTTGGTTTACGCCAAAGCATAGCGCACAGTGCAAAACGACTGTTGGTTTACGCAAAAGCATAGTGCACAGTGCAAAACGACTGTTGGTTTACGCAAAAGCATAGTGCACAGTGCAAAACGACTGTTGGTTTACGCAAAAGCATAGTGCACAGTGCAAAACGACTGCTGGTTTACGCCAAAGCATAGTGCACAGTGCAAAACGACTGCTGGTTTACGCCAAAGCATGGTGCACAGTGCAAAACGACTGTTGGTTTACGCAAAAGCACAGCGCACAGTGCAAAACGACTGTTGGTTTACGCCAAATCATAGTGCACAGTGCAAAACGACTGCTGGTTTACGCCAAAGCATAGTGCACAGTGCAAAACGACTGCTGGTTTACGCAAAAGCATAGTGCACAGTGCAAAACGACTGCTGGTTTACGCCAAAGCATAGTGCACAGTGCAAAACGACTGCTGGTTTACGCCAAAGCATGGTGCACAGTGCAAAACGACTGTTGGTTTACGCCAAATCATAGTGCACAGTGCAAAACGACTGTTGGTTTACGCCAAAGCACAGCGCACAGTGCAAAACGACTGTTGGTTTACGCAAAAGCATAGTGCACAGTGCAAAACGACTGTTGGTTTACGCCAAAGCATGGTGCACAGTGCAAAACGACTGTTGGTTTACGCAAAAGCACAGCGCACAGTGCAAAACGACTGTTGGTTTACGCCAAATCATAGTGCACAGTGCAAAACGACTGCTGGTTTACGCCAAAGCATAGTGCACAGTGCAAAACGACTGCTGGTTTACGCCAAAGCATAGTGCACAGTGCAAAACGACTGCTGGTTTACGCAAAAGCATAGTGCACAGTGCAAAACGACTGCTGGTTTACGCCAAAGCATAGTGCACAGTGCAAAACGACTGCTGGTTTACGCCAAAGCACAGCGCACAGTGCAAAACGACTGTTGGTTTACGCAAAAGCATAGTGCACAGTGCAAAACGACTGCTGGTTTACGCCAAAGCATAGTGCACAGTGCAAAACGACTGCTGGTTTACGCCAAAGCATAGTGCACAGTGCAAAACGACTGCTGGTTTACGCCAAAGCATAGTGCACAGTGCAAAACGACTGTTGGTTTACGCAAAAGCATAGTGCACAGTGCAAAACGACTGTTGGTTTACGCCAAAGCACACCGCACAGTGCAAAACGACTGCTGGTTTACGCAACAGCATAGTGCACAGTGCAAAACGACTGCTGGTTTACGCCAGAGCATAGTGCACAGTGCAAAATGACTGTTGGTTTACGCCAAAGCACAGCGCACAGTGCAAAACGACTGTTGGTTTACGCCAAAGCACAGTGCAAAACGACTGCTGGTTTACGCCAAAGCATGGTGCACAGTGCAAAACGACTGTTGGTTTACGCAAAAGCAAAGTGCACAGTGCAAAACGACTGCTGGTTTACGCCAAATCATAGTGCACAGTGCAAAACGACTGTTGGTTTACGCCAAAGCACAGCGCACAGTGCAAAACGACTGTTGGTTTACGCCAAAGCATAGTGCACAGTGCAAAACGACTGTTGGTTTACGCAAAAGCACAGCGCACAGTGCAAAACGACTGCTGGTTTACGCCAAAGCATGGTGCACAGTGCAAAACGACTGTTGGTTTACGCAAAAGCATAGTGCACAGTGCAAAACGACTGTTGATTTACGCAAAAGCATAGTGCACAGTGCAAAACGACTGCTGGTTTACGCCAAAGCATAGTGCACAGTGCAAAACGACTGCTGGTTTACGCCAAAGCATGGTGCACAGTGCAAAACGACTGTTGGTTTACGCAAAAGCACAGCGCACAGTGCAAAACGACTGTTGGTTTACGCAAAAGCATAGTGCACAGTGCAAAACGACTGCTGGTTTACGCCAAAGCATAGTGCACAGTGCAAAATGACTGTTGGTTTACGCAAAAGCATAGTGCACAGTGCAAAACGACTGTTGGTTTACGCAAAAGCATAGTGCACAGTGCAAAACGACTGCTGGTTTACGCCAAAGCATGGTGCACATTGCAAAACGACTGTTGGTTTACGCAAAAGCATAGTGCACAGTGCAAAACGACTGCTGGTTTACGCCAAATCATAGTGCACAGTGCAAAACGACTGTTGGTTTACGCCAAAGCACAGCGCACAGTGCAAAACGACTGTTGGTTTACGCAAAAGCATAGTGCACAGTGCAAAACGACTGTTGGTTTACGCAAAAGCATAGTGCACAGTGCAAAACGACTGTTGATTTACGCAAAAGCATAGTGCACAGTGCAAAACGACTGCTGGTTTACGCCAAAGCATAGTGCACAGTGCAAAACGACTGCTGGTTTACGCCAAAGCATGGTGCACAGTGCAAAACGACTGTTGGTTTACGCAAAAGCACAGCGCACAGTGCAAAACGACTGTTGGTTTACGCAAAAGCATAGTGCACAGTGCAAAACGACTGCTGGTTTACGCCAAAGCATAGTGCACAGTGCAAAATGACTGTTGGTTTACGCAAAAGCATAGTGCACAGTGCAAAACGACTGTTGGTTTACGCAAAAGCATAGTGCACAGTGCAAAACGACTGCTGGTTTACGCCAAAGCATGGTGCACATTGCAAAACGACTGTTGGTTTACGCAAAAGCATAGTGCACAGTGCAAAACGACTGTTGGTTTACGCAAAAGCATAGTGCACAGTGCAAAACGACTGCTGGCTTACGCCAAAGCATGGTGCACATTGCAAAACGACTGTTGGTTTACGCAAAAGCATAGTGCACAGTGCAAAACGACTGCTGGTTTACGCCAAAGCACAGTGCACAGTGCAAAACGACTGTTGGTTTACGCCAAAGCATAGCGCACAGTGCAAAACGACTGTTGGTTTACGCAAAAGCATAGTGCACAGTGCAAAACGACTGTTGGTTTACGCAAAAGCATAGTGCACAGTGCAAAACGACTGTTGGTTTACGCAAAAGCATAGTGCACAGTGCAAAACGACTGCTGGTTTACGCCAAAGCATAGTGCACAGTGCAAAACGACTGCTGGTTTACGCCAAAGCATGGTGCACAGTGCAAAACGACTGTTGGTTTACGCAAAAGCACAGCGCACAGTGCAAAACGACTGTTGGTTTACGCCAAATCATAGTGCACAGTGCAAAACGACTGTTGGTTTACGCCAAAGCACAGCGTACAGTGCAAAACGACTGTTGGTTTACACCAAATCATAGTGCACAGTGCAAAACGACTGTTGGTTTACGCCAAAGCACAGCGCACAGTGCAAAACGACTGTTGGTTTACTCAAAAGCATAGTGCACAGTATAAAACGACTGCTGGTTTACGCAAAAGCATAGTGCACAGTGCAAAACGACTGCTGGTTTACGCCAAATCATAGTGCACAGTGCAAAACGACTGTTGGTTTACGCCAAAGCACAGCGCACAGTGCAAAACGACTGTTGGTTTACGCCAAAGCACAGCGCACAGTGCAAAACGACTGCTGGTTTACGCCAAATCATAGTGCACAGTGCAAAACGACTGTTGGTTTACGCCAAAGCACAGCGCACAGTGCAAAACGACTGCTGGTTTACGCCAAAGCATGGTGCACAGTGCAAAATGACTGTTGGTTTACGCCAAAGCACAGCGCACAGTGCAAAACGACTGCTGGTTTACGCCAAAGCACAGCGCACAGTGCAAAACGATTGTTGGTTTACGCCAAAGCACAGCGCACAGTGCAAAACGACTGCTGGTTTACGCCAAATCATAGTGCACAGTGCAAAACGACTGTTGGTTTACGCCAAAGCACAGCGTACAGTGCAAAACGATTGTTGGTTTACGCCAAATCATAGTGCACAGTGCAAAACGACTGTTGGTTTACGCCAAAGCACAGCGCACAGTGCAAAACGACTGTTGGTTTACGCAAAATCATAGTGCACAGTGCAAAACGACTGTTGGTTTACTCAAAAGCATAGTGCACAGTGTAAAACGACTGTTGGTTTACGCAAAAGCATAGTGCACAGTGCAAAACGACTGCTGGTTTACGCCAAAGCATAGTGCACAGTGCAAAACGACTGCTGGTTTACGCCAAAGCATGGTGCACAGTGCAAAACGACTGTTGGTTTACGCAAAAGCACAGCGCACAGTGCAAAACGACTGTTGGTTTACGCAAAAGCATAGTGCACAGTGCAAAACAACTGCTGGTTTACGCCAAAGCATAGTGCACAGTGCAAAATGACTGTTGGTTTACGCAAAAGCATAGTGCACAGTGCAAAACGACTGTTGGTTTACGCAAAAGCATAGTGCACAGTGCAAAACGACTGCTGGTTTACGCCAAAGCATGGTGCACAGTGCAAAACGACTGTTGGTTTACGCAAAAGCACAGCGCACAGTGCAAAACGACTGTTGGTTTACGCAAAAGCATAGTGCACAGTGCAAAACGACTGCTGGTTTACGCCAAAGCATAGTGCACAGTGCAAAATGACTGTTGGTTTACGCAAAAGCATAGTGCACAGTGCAAAACGACTCTTGGTTTACGCAAAAGCATAGTGCACAGTGCAAAACGACTGCTGGTTTACGCCAAAGCATGGTGCACAGTGCAAAACGACTGTTGGTTTACGCAAAAGCATAGTGCACAGTGCAAAACGACTGCTGGTTTACGCCAAAGCATAGTGCACAGTGCAAAACGACTGTTGGTTTACGCCAAAGCACAGCGCACAGTGCAAAACGACTGTTGGTTTACGCCAAAGCATAGTGCACAGTGCAAAACGACTGCTGGTTTACGCAAAAGCATGGTGCACAGTGCAAAACGACTGTTGGTTTACGCCAAAGCATAGTGCACAGTGCAAAACGACTGCTGGTTTACGCCAAAGCACAGCGCACAGTGCAAAACGACTGCTGGTTTACGCCAAAGCACAGCGCACAGTGCAAAACGACTGTTGGTTTACGCCAAAGCACAGCGCACAGTGCAAAACGACTGCTGGTTTACGCCAAAGCACAGCGCACAGTGCAAAACGACTGCTGGTTTACGCCAAAGCACAGCGCACAGTGCAAAACGACTGTTGGTTTACGCCAAAGCACAGCGCACAGTGCAAAACGACTGTTGGTTTACGCCAAAGCACAGCGCAAAGTGCAAAACGACTGTTGGTTTACGCCAAAGCATAGTGCACAGTGCAAAACGACTGCTGGTTTACGCAAAAGCATGGTGCACAGTGCAAAACGACTGTTGGTTTACGCCAAATCATAGTGCACAGTGTAAAACGACTGTTGGTTTACGCCAAAGCATAGTGCACAGTGCAAAACGACTGCTGGTTTACGCAAAAGCATGGTGCACAGTGCAAAACGACTGTTGGTTTACGCCAAAGCATAGTGCACAGTGCAAAATGACTGTTGGTTTACGCAAAAGCATAGTGCACAGTGCAAAACGACTGTTGGTTTACGCAAAAGCATAGTGCACAGTGCAAAACGACTGCTGGTTTACGCCAAAGCATGGTGCACAGTGCAAAACGACTGTTGGTTTACGCCAAATCATAGTGCACAGTGCAAAACGACTGCTGGTTTACGCAAAAGCATGGTGCACAGTGCAAAACGACTGTTGGTTTACGCCAAAGCATAGTGCACAGTGCAAAACGACTGTTGGTTTACGCCAAAGCATAGTGCACAGTGCAAAATGACTGTTGGTTTACGCAAAAGCATAGTGCACAGTGCAAAACGACTCTTGGTTTACGCAAAAGCATAGTGCACAGTGCAAAACGACTGCTGGTTTACGCCAAAGCATGGTGCACAGTGCAAAACGACTGTTGGTTTACGCAAAAGCATAGTGCACAGTGCAAAACGACTGCTGGTTTACGCCAAAGCATAGTGCACAGTGCAAAGTGACTGTTGGTTTACGCAAAAGCATAGTGCACAGTGCAAAACGACTCTTGGTTTACGCAAAAGCATAGTGCACAGTGCAAAACGACTGCTGGTTTACGCCAAAGCATGGTGCACAGTGCAAAACGACTGTTGGTTTACGCAAAAGCATAGTGCACAGTGCAAAACGACTGCTGGTTTACGCCAAAGCATAGTGCACAGTGCAAAACGACTGTTGGTTTACGCCAAAGCACAGCGCACAGTGCAAAACGACTGTTGGTTTACGCAAAAGCATAGTGCACAGTGCAAAACGACTGATGGTTTACGCAAAAGCATAGTGCACAGTGCAAAACGACTGCTGGTTTACGCCAAAGCATAGTGCACAGTGCAAAACGACTGCTGGTTTACGCCAAAGCATGGTGCACAGTGCAAAACGACTGTTGGTTTACGCAAAAGCATAGTGCACAGTGCAAAACGACTGTTGGTTTACGCCAAAGCACAGCGCACAGTGCAAAACGACTGCTGGTTTACGCCAAAGCATGGTGCACAGTGCAAAACGACTGTTGGTTTACGCAAAAGCATAGTACACAGTGCAAAACGACTGTTGGTTTACGCCAAAGCACAGCGCAGAGTGAAAAACGACTTTTGGTTTACGCAAAAGCATAGTGCACAGTGCAAAACGACTGCTGGTTTACGCCAAAGCATGGTGCACAGTGCAAAACGACTGTTGGTTTACGCAAAAGCATAGTGCACAGTGAAAAACGACTGTTGGTTTACGCCAAAGCACAGCGCACAGTGCAAAACGACTGCTGGTTTACGCCAAAGCATGGTGCACAGTGCAAAACGACTGTTGGTTTACGCAAAAGCACAGCGCACAGTGCAAAACGACTGCTGGTTTACGCCAAAGCATGGTGCACAGTGCAAAACGACTGTTGGTTTACGCAAAATCATAGTGCACAGTGCAAAACGACTGTTGGTTTACTCAAAAGCATAGTGCACAGTGTAAAACGACTGCTGGTTTACGCCAAAGCACAGCGCACAGTGCAAAACGACTGCTGGTTTACGCCAAAGCATGGTGCACAGTGCAAAACGACTGTTGGTTTACGCAAAAGCATAGTGCACAGTGCAAAACGACTGCTGGTTTACGCCAAATCACAGTGCACAGTGCAAAACGACTGTTGGTTTACGCCAAATCATAGTGCACAGTGCAAAACGACTGCTGGTTTACGCAAAAGCATGGTGCACAGTGCAAAACGACTGTTGGTTTACGCCAAAGCATAGTGCACAGTGCAAAACGACTGTTGGTTTACGCCAAAGCATAGTGCACAGTGCAAAATGACTGTTGGTTTACGCAAAAGCATAGTGCACAGTGCAAAACGACTCTTGGTTTACGCAAAAGCATAGTGCACAGTGCAAAACGACTGCTGGTTTACGCCAAAGCATGGTGCACAGTGCAAAACGACTGTTGGTTTACGCAAAAGCATAGTGCACAGTGCAAAACGACTGCTGGTTTACGCCAAAGCATAGTGCACAGTGCAAAGTGACTGTTGGTTTACGCAAAAGCATAGTGCACAGTGCAAAACGACTCTTGGTTTACGCAAAAGCATAGTGCACAGTGCAAAACGACTGCTGGTTTACGCCAAAGCATGGTGCACAGTGCAAAACGACTGTTGGTTTACGCAAAAGCATAGTGCACAGTGCAAAACGACTGCTGGTTTACGCCAAAGCATAGTGCACAGTGCAAAACGACTGTTGGTTTACGCCAAAGCACAGCGCACAGTGCAAAACGACTGTTGGTTTACGCAAAAGCATAGTGCACAGTGCAAAACGACTGTTGGTTTACGCAAAAGCAAAGTGCACAGTGCAAAACGACTACTGGTTTACGCCAGAGCATAGTGCACAGTGCAAAACGACTGTTGGTTTACGCCAAAGCACAACGCACAGTGCAAAACGACTGTTGGTTTACGCAAAAGCATAGTGCACAGTGCAAAACGACTGTTGGTTTACGCAAAAGCATAGTGCACAGTGCAAAACGACTGCTGAATTACGCCAAAGCATAGTGCACAGTGCAAAACGACTGCTGGTTTACGCCAAAGCATGGTGCACAGTGCAAAACGACTGTTGGTTTACGCAAAAGCATAGTGCACAGTGCAAAACGACTGTTGGTTTACGCCAAAGCACAGCGCACAGTGCAAAACGACTGCTGGTTTACGCCAAAGCATGGAGCACAGTGCAAAACGACTGTTGGTTTACGCCGAAGTACAGCGCACAGTGCAAAACGACTGCTGGTTAACGCCAAAGCACAGCGCACAGTGCAAAACGACTGTTGGTTTACGCCAAATCATAGTGCACAGTGCAAAACGACTGTTGGTTTACGCCAAAGCACAGCGTACAGTGCAAAACGACTGTTGGTTTACGCCAAATCATAGTGCACAGTGCAAAACGACTGTTGTTTTACGCAAAATCATAGTGCACAGTGCAAAACGACTGTTGGTTTACTCAAAAGCATAGTGCACAGTGTAAAACGACTGCTGGTTTACGCCAAAGCACAGCGCACAGTGCAAAACGACTGCTGGTTTACGCCAAAGCATGGTGCACAGTGCAAAACGACTGTTGGTTTACGCAAAAGCATAGTGCACAGTGCAAAACGACTGCTGGTTTACGCCAAATCACAGTGCACAGTGCAAAACGACTGTTGGTTTACGCCAAAGCACAGCGCACAGTGCAAAACGACTGCTGGTTTACACCAAAGCATGGTGCACAGTGCAAAACGACTGTTGGTTTACGCCAAAGCACAGCGCACAGGGCAAAACGACTGTTGGTTTACGCAAAAGCAAAGTGCACAGTGCAAAACGACTGTTGGTTTACGCCAAAGCACAACGCACAGTGCAAAACGACTGTTGGTTTACGCAAAAGCATAGTGCACAGTGCAAAACGACTGCTGGTTTACGCCAAAGCATGGTGCACAGTGCAAAACGACTGTTGGTTTACGCCGAAGTACAGCGCACAGTGCAAAACGACTGTTGGTTTACGCAAAAGCATAGTGCACAGTGCAAAACGACTGTTGGTTTACGCAAAAGCATAGTGCACAGTGCAAAACGACTGCTGGTTTACGCCAAAGCATAGTGCACAGTGCAAAACGACTGCTGGTTTACGCCAAAGCATGGTGCACAGTGCAAAACGACTGTTGGTTTACGCAAAAGCATAGTGCACAGTGCAAAACGACTGTTGGTTTACGCCAAAGCACAGCGCACAGTGCAAAACGACTGCTGGTTTACGCCAAAGCATGGTGCACAGTGCAAAACGACTGTTGGTTTACGCCGAAGTACAGCGCACAGTGCAAAACGACTGCTGGTTTACGCCAAAGCACAGCGCACAGTGCAAAACGACTGTTGGTTTACGCCAAATCATAGTGCACAGTGCAAAACGACTGCTGGTTTACGCCAAAGCATGGTGCACAGTGCAAAACGACTGTTGGTTTACGCAAAAGCATAGTGCACAGTGCAAAACGACTGTTGGTTTACGCCAAAGCACAGCGCACAGTGCAAAACGACTGCTGGTTTACGCCAAAGCATGGTGCACAGTGCAAAACGACTGTTGGTTTACGCCAAAGCACAGCGTACAGTGCAAAACGACTGTTGGTTTACACCAAATCATAGTGCACAGTGCAAAACGACTGTTGGTTTACGCCAAAGCACAGCGCACAGTGCAAAACGACTGCTGGTTTACTCAAAAGCATAGTGCACAGTACAAAACGACTGCTGGTTTACGCCAAAGCATGGTGCACAGTGCAAAACGACTGTTGGTTTACGCAAAAGCATAGTGCACAGTGCAAAACGACTGTTGGTTTACGCCAAAGCACAGCGCACAGTGCAAAACGACTGCTGGTTTACGCCAAATCATAGTGCACAGTGCAAAACGACTGTTGGTTTACGCCAAAGCACAGCGCACAGTGCAAAACGACTGCTGGTTTACGCCAAAGCACAGCGCAGAGTGAAAAACGACTGTTGGTTTACGCCAAAGCACAGCGCACAGTGCAAAACGACTGCTGGTTTACGCCAAAGCACAGCGCACAGTGCAAAACGACTGTTGGTTTACGCCAAAGCACAGCGCACAGTGCAAAACGACTGCTGGTTTACGCCAAATCATAGTGCACAGTGCAAAACGACTGTTGGTTTACGCCAAAGCACAGCGTACAGTGCAAAACGATTGTTGGTTTACGCCAAATCATAGTGCACAGTGCAAAACGACTGTTGGTTTACGCCAAAGCACAGCGTACAGTGCAAAACGATTGTTGGTTTACGCCAAATCATAGTGCACAGTGCAAAACGACTGTTGGTTTACGCCAAAGCACAGCGCACAGTGCAAAACGACTGCTGGTTTACGCCAAAGCATAGCGCACAGTGCAAAACGACTGTTGGTTTACGCCAAAGCACAGCGTACAGTGCAAAACGACTGTTGGTTTACGCCAAATCATAGTGCACAGTGCAAAACGACTGTTGGTTTACGCCAAAGCACAGCGCACAGTGCAAAACGACTGTTGGTTTACTCAAAAGCATAGTGCACAGTGTAAAACGACTGCTGGTTTACGCAAAAGCATAGTGCACAGTGCAAAACGACTGCTGGTTTACGCCAAATCATAGTGCACAGTGCAAAACGACTGTTAGTTCACGCCAAAGCACAGCGCACAGTGCAAAACGACTGTTGGTTTACGCCAAAGCACAGCGCACAGTGCAAAACGACTGCTGGTTTACGCCAAATCATAGTGCACAGTGCAAAACGACTGTTGGTTTACGCCAAAGCACAGCGCACAGTGCAAAACGACTGCTGGTTTACGCAAAAGCATAGTGCACAGTGCAAAACGACTGCTGGTTTACGCCAAATCATAGTGCACAGTGCAAAACGACTGTTGGTTTACGCCAAAGCACAGCGCACAGTGCAAAACGACTCTTGGTTTACGCAAAAGCATAGTGCACAGTGCAAAACGACTGCTGGTTTACGCCAAAGCATGGTGCACAGTGCAAAACGACTGTTGGTTTACGCAAAAGCATAGTGCACAGTGCAAAACGACTGCTGGTTTACGCCAAAGCATAGTGCACAGTGCAAAGTGACTGTTGGTTTACGCAAAAGCATAGTGCACAGTGCAAAACGACTCTTGGTTTACGCAAAAGCATAGTGCACAGTGCAAAACGACTGCTGGTTTACGCCAAAGCATGGTGCACAGTGCAAAACGACTGTTGGTTTACGCAAAAGCATAGTGCACAGTGCAAAACGACTGCTGGTTTACGCCAAAGCATGGTGCACAGTGCAAAACGACTGTTGGTTTACGCAAAAGCATAGTGCACAGTGAAAAACGACTGTTGGTTTACGCCAAAGCACAGCGCACAGTGCAAAACGACTGCTGGTTTACGCCAAAGCATGGTGCACAGTGCAAAACGACTGTTGGTTTACGCAAAAGCACAGCGCACAGTGCAAAACGACTGCTGGTTTACGCCAAAGCATGGTGCACAGTGCAAAACGACTGTTGGTTTACGCAAAATCATAGTGCACAGTGCAAAACGACTGTTGGTTTACTCAAAAGCATAGTGCACAGTGTAAAACGACTGCTGGTTTACGCCAAAGCACAGCGCACAGTGCAAAACGACTGCTGGTTTACGCCAAAGCATGGTGCACAGTGCAAAACGACTGTTGGTTTACGCAAAAGCATAGTGCACAGTGCAAAACGACTGCTGGTTTACGCCAAATCACAGTGCACAGTGCAAAACGACTGTTGGTTTACGCCAAATCATAGTGCACAGTGCAAAACGACTGCTGGTTTACGCAAAAGCATGGTGCACAGTGCAAAACGACTGTTGGTTTACGCCAAAGCATAGTGCACAGTGCAAAACGACTGTTGGTTTACGCCAAAGCATAGTGCACAGTGCAAAATGACTGTTGGTTTACGCAAAAGCATAGTGCACAGTGCAAAACGACTCTTGGTTTACGCAAAAGCATAGTGCACAGTGCAAAACGACTGCTGGTTTACGCCAAAGCATGGTGCACAGTGCAAAACGACTGTTGGTTTACGCAAAAGCATAGTGCACAGTGCAAAACGACTGCTGGTTTACGCCAAAGCATAGTGCACAGTGCAAAGTGACTGTTGGTTTACGCAAAAGCATAGTGCACAGTGCAAAACGACTCTTGGTTTACGCAAAAGCATAGTGCACAGTGCAAAACGACTGCTGGTTTACGCCAAAGCATGGTGCACAGTGCAAAACGACTGTTGGTTTACGCAAAAGCATAGTGCACAGTGCAAAACGACTGCTGGTTTACGCCAAAGCATAGTGCACAGTGCAAAACGACTGTTGGTTTACGCCAAAGCACAGCGCACAGTGCAAAACGACTGTTGGTTTACGCAAAAGCATAGTGCACAGTGCAAAACGACTGTTGGTTTACGCAAAAGCAAAGTGCACAGTGCAAAACGACTACTGGTTTACGCCAGAGCATAGTGCACAGTGCAAAACGACTGTTGGTTTACGCCAAAGCACAACGCACAGTGCAAAACGACTGTTGGTTTACGCAAAAGCATAGTGCACAGTGCAAAACGACTGTTGGTTTACGCAAAAGCATAGTGCACAGTGCAAAACGACTGCTGAATTACGCCAAAGCATAGTGCACAGTGCAAAACGACTGCTGGTTTACGCCAAAGCATGGTGCACAGTGCAAAACGACTGTTGGTTTACGCAAAAGCATAGTGCACAGTGCAAAACGACTGTTGGTTTACGCCAAAGCACAGCGCACAGTGCAAAACGACTGCTGGTTTACGCCAAAGCATGGAGCACAGTGCAAAACGACTGTTGGTTTACGCCGAAGTACAGCGCACAGTGCAAAACGACTGCTGGTTAACGCCAAAGCACAGCGCACAGTGCAAAACGACTGTTGGTTTACGCCAAATCATAGTGCACAGTGCAAAACGACTGTTGGTTTACGCCAAAGCACAGCGTACAGTGCAAAACGACTGTTGGTTTACGCCAAATCATAGTGCACAGTGCAAAACGACTGTTGTTTTACGCAAAATCATAGTGCACAGTGCAAAACGACTGTTGGTTTACTCAAAAGCATAGTGCACAGTGTAAAACGACTGCTGGTTTACGCCAAAGCACAGCGCACAGTGCAAAACGACTGCTGGTTTACGCCAAAGCATGGTGCACAGTGCAAAACGACTGTTGGTTTACGCAAAAGCAAAGTGCACAGTGCAAAACGACTGCTGGTTTACGCCAAATCACAGTGCACAGTGCAAAACGACTGTTGGTTTACGCCAAAGCACAGCGCACAGTGCAAAACGACTGCTGGTTTACACCAAAGCATGGTGCACAGTGCAAAACGACTGTTGGTTTACGCCAAAGCACAGCGCACAGGGCAAAACGACTGTTGGTTTACGCAAAAGCAAAGTGCACAGTGCAAAACGACTGTTGGTTTACGCCAAAGCACAACGCACAGTGCAAAACGACTGTTGGTTTACGCAAAAGCATAGTGCACAGTGCAAAACGACTGCTGGTTTACGCCAAAGCATGGTGCACAGTGCAAAACGACTGTTGGTTTACGCCGAAGTACAGCGCACAGTGCAAAACGACTGTTGGTTTACGCAAAAGCATAGTGCACAGTGCAAAACGACTGTTGGTTTACGCAAAAGCATAGTGCACAGTGCAAAACGACTGCTGGTTTACGCCAAAGCATAGTGCACAGTGCAAAACGACTGCTGGTTTACGCCAAAGCATGGTGCACAGTGCAAAACGACTGTTGGTTTACGCAAAAGCATAGTGCACAGTGCAAAACGACTGTTGGTTTACGCCAAAGCACAGCGCACAGTGCAAAACGACTGCTGGTTTACGCCAAAGCATGGTGCACAGTGCAAAACGACTGTTGGTTTACGCCGAAGTACAGCGCACAGTGCAAAACGACTGCTGGTTTACGCCAAAGCACAGCGCACAGTGCAAAACGACTGTTGGTTTACGCCAAATCATAGTGCACAGTGCAAAACGACTGTTGGTTTACGCCAAAGCACAGCGTACAGTGCAAAACGACTGTTGGTTTACACCAAATCATAGTGCACAGTGCAAAACGACTGTTGGTTTACGCCAAAGCACAGCGCACAGTGCAAAACGACTGTTGGTTTACTCAAAAGCATAGTGCACAGTACAAAACGACTGCTGGTTTACGCAAAAGCATAGTGCACAGTGCAAAACGACTGCTGGTTTACGCCAAATCATAGTGCACAGTGCAAAACGACTGTTGGTTTACGCCAAAGCACAGCGCACAGTGCAAAACGACTGCTGGTTTACGCCAAATCATAGTGCACAGTGCAAAACGACTGTTGGTTTACGCCAAAGCACAGCGCACAGTGCAAAACGACTGCTGGTTTACGCCAAAGCATGGTGCACAGTGCAAAATGACTGTTGGTTTACGCCAAAGCACAGCGCACAGTGCAAAACGACTGCTGGTTTACGCCAAAGCACAGCGCACAGTGCAAAACGACTGTTGGTTTACGCCAAAGCACAGCGCACAGTGCAAAACGACTGCTGGTTTACGCCAAATCATAGTGCACAGTGCAAAACGACTGTTGGTTTACGCCAAAGCACAGCGTACAGTGCAAAACGATTGTTGGTTTACGCCAAATCATAGTGCACAGTGCAAAACGACTGTTGGTTTACGCCAAAGCACAGCGTACAGTGCAAAACGATTGTTGGTTTACGCCAAATCATAGTGCACAGTGCAAAACGACTGTTGGTTTACGCCAAAGCACAGCGCACAGTGCAAAACGACTGCTGGTTTACGCCAAAGCATAGCGCACAGTGCAAAACGACTGTTGGTTTACGCCAAAGCACAGCGTACAGTGCAAAACGACTGTTGGTTTACGCCAAATCATAGTGCACAGTGCAAAACGACTGTTGGTTTACGCCAAAGCACAGCGCACAGTGCAAAACGACTGTTGGTTTACTCAAAAGCATAGTGCACAGTGTAAAACGACTGCTGGTTTACGCAAAAGCATAGTGCACAGTGCAAAACGACTGCTGGTTTACGCCAAATCATAGTGCACAGTGCAAAACGACTGTTAGTTCACGCCAAAGCACAGCGCACAGTGCAAAACGACTGTTGGTTTACGCCAAAGCACAGCGCACAGTGCAAAACGACTGCTGGTTTACGCCAAATCATAGTGCACAGTGCAAAACGACTGTTGGTTTACGCCAAAGCACAGCGCACAGTGCAAAACGACTGCTGGTTTACGCAAAAGCATAGTGCACAGTGCAAAACGACTGCTGGTTTACGCCAAATCATAGTGCACAGTGCAAAACGACTGTTGGTTTACGCCAAAGCACAGCGCACAGTGCAAAACGACTGTTGGTTTAGTCAAAAGCATAGTGCACAGTGTAAAACGACTGCTGGTTTACGCAAAAGCATAGTGCACAGTGCAAAACGACTGTTGGTTTACGCAAAAGCATAGTGCACAGTGCAAAACGACTGCTGGTTTACGCAACAGCATAGTGCACAGTGCAAAACGACTGCTGGTTTACGCCAGAGCATAGTGCACAGTGCAAAATGACTGTTGGTTTACGCAAAAGCACAGCGCACAGTGCAAAACGACTGTTGGTTTACGCCAAAGCACAGCGCACAGTGCAAAACGACTGCTGGCTTACGCCAAAGCACAGCGCACAGTGCAAAACGACTGTTGGTTTACGCCAAAGCACAGCGCACAGTGCAAAACGACTGCTGATTTACGCCAAATCATAGTGCACAGTGCAAAACGACTGTTGGTTTACGCCAAAGCACAGCGCACAGTGCAAAACGACTGTTGGTTTACTCAAAAGCATAGTGCACAGTGCAAAACGACTGCTGGTTTACGCAAAAGCATAGTGCACAGTGCAAAACGACTGTTGGTTTACGCCAAATCATAGTGCACAGTGCAAAACGACTGTTGGTTTACGCCAAAGCACAGCGCACAGTGCAAAACGACTGTTGGTTTACGCCAAAGCACAGCGTACAGTGCAAAACGACTGTTGGTTTACGCCAAATCATAGTGCACAGTGCAAAACGACTGTTGGTTTACGCCAAAGCACAGCGCACAGTGCAAAACGACTGTTGGTTTACTCAAAAGCATAGTGCACAGTGCAAAACGACTGCTGGTTTACGCCAAATCATAGTGCACAGTGCAAAACTACTGTTGGTTTACGCCAAAGCACAGCGCACAGTGCAAAACGACTGTTGGTTTACGCCAAAGCACAGCGCACAGTGCAAAACGACTGCTGGTTTACGCCAAATCATAGTGCACAGTGCAAAACGACTGTTGGTTTACGCCAAAGCACAGCGCACAGTGCAAAACGACTGCTGGTTTACGCCAAAGCATGGTGCACAGTGCAAAACGACTGTTGGTTTACTCAAAAGCATAGTGCACAGTGTAAAACGACTGCTGGTTTACTCAAAAGCATAGTGCACAGTGCAAAATGACTTTTGGTTTACGCCAAAGCACAGCGCACAGTGCAAAACGACTGCTGGTTTACGCCAAAGCACAGCGCACAGTGCAAAACGACTGTTGGTTTACGCCAAAGCACAGCGCACAGTGCGAAACGACTGCTGGTTTACGCCAAATCATAGTGCACAGTGCTAAACGACTGTTGGTTTACGCCAAAGCACAGCGCACAGTGCAAAACGACTGCTGGTTTACGCCAAAGCATGGTGCACAGTGCAAAACGACTGTTGGTTTACGCAAAAGCATAGTGCACAGTGCAAAACGACTGCTGGTTTACGCCAAATCATAGTGCACAGTGCAAAACGACTGTTGGTTTACGCCAAAGCACAGCGCACAGTGCAAAACGACTGTTGGTTTACTCAAAAGCATAGTGCACAGTGTAAAACGACTGCTGGTTTACGCAAAAGCATAGTGCACAGTGCAAAACGACTGTTGGTTTACGCAAAAGCATAGTGCACAGTGCAAAACGACTGCTGGTTTACGCAACAGCATAGTGCACAGTGCAAAACGACTGCTGGTTTACGCCAGAGCATAGTGCACAGTGCAAAATGACTGTTGGTTTACGCCAAAGCACAGCGCACAGTGCAAAACGACTGTTGGTTTACGCCAAAGCACAGTGCAAAACGACTGCTGGTTTACGCCAAAGCATGGTGCACAGTGCAAAACGACTGTTGGTTTACGCAAAAGCATAGTGCACAGTGCAAAACGACTGCTGGTTTACGCCAAATCATAGTGCACAGTGCAAAACGACTGTTGGTTTACGCCAAAGCACAGCGCACAGTGCAAAACGACTGTTGGTTTACGCCATAGCACAGTGCAAAACGACTGCTGGTTTACGCCAAAGCATGGTGCACAGTGCAAAACGACTGCTGGTTTACGCAAAAGCATGGTGCACAGTGCAAAACGACTGCTGGTTTACGCCAAAGCATAGTGCACAGTGCAAAACGACTGCTGGTTTACGCCAAAGCATAGTGCACAGTGCAAAACGACTGCTGGTTTACGCCAAATCATAGTGCACAGTGCAAAACGACTGTTGGTTTACGCCAAAGCACAGCGCAGAGTGCAAAACGACTTTTGGTTTACGCAAAAGCATAGTGCACAGTGCAAAACGACTGCTGGTTTACGCCAAAGCATGGTGCACAGTGCAAAACGACTGTTGGTTTACGCAAAAGCATAGTGCACAGTGAAAAACGACTGTTGGTTTACGCCAAAGCACAGCGCACAGTGCAAAACGACTGCTGGTTTACGCCAAAGCATGGTGCACAGTGCAAAACGACTGTTGGTTTACGCCAAAGCACAGCGCACAGGGCAAAACGACTGTTGGTTTACGCAAAAGCATAGTGCACAGTGCAAAACGACTGCTGGTTTACGATAGAGCATAGTGCACAGTGCAAAACGACTGTTGGTTTACGCCAAAGCACAGCGCACAGTGCAAAACGACTGTTGGATTACGCAAAAGCATAGTGCACAGTGCAAAACGACTGCTGGTTTACGCCAAATCATAGTGCACAGTGCAAAACGTCTGTTGGTTTACGCCAAAGCACAGCGCACAGTGCAAAACGACTGTTGGTTTACGCAAAAGCATAGTGCACAGTGCAAAACGACTGTTGGTTTACGCAAAAGCATAGTGCACAGTGCAAAACGACTGCTGGTTTACGCCAAAGCATAGTGCACAGTGCAAAACGACTGCTGGTTTACGCCAAAGCACAGCGCACAGTGCAAAACGACTGCTGGTTTACGCAAAAGCATAGTGCACAGTGCAAAACGACTGCTGGTTTACGCCAGAGCATAGTGCACAGTGCAAAACGACTGTTGGTTTACGCCAGAGCACAGCGCACAGTGCAAAACGACTGCTGGTTTACGCAAAAGCATAGTGCACAGTGCAAAACGACTCTTGGTTTACGCAAAAGCATAGTGCACAGTGCAAAACGACTGCTGGTTTACGCCAAAGCATAGTGCACAGTGCAAAATGACTGCTGGTTTACGCCAAAGCATAGTGCACAGTGCAAAACGACTGTTGGTTTACGCAAAAGCATAGTGCACAGTGCAAAACGACTGCTGGTTTACGCAAAAGCATAGTGCACAGTGCAAAACGACTGCTGGTTTACGCCAGAGCATAGTGCACAGTGCAAAACGACTGTTGGCTTACGCCAAAGCACAGCGCACAGTGCAAAACGACTGCTGGTTTACGCCAAAGCATAGTGCACAGTGCAAAACGACTGCTGGTTTACGCCAAATCACAGTGCACAGTGCAAAACGACTGCTGGTTTACGCCAAAGCACAGCGCACAGTGCAAAATGACTGTTGGTTTACGCCAAAGCATAGTGCACAGTGCAAAACGACTGCTGGTTTACGCAAAAGCATAGTGCACAGTGCAAAACGACTGCTGGTTTACGCCAAAGCATGGTGCACAGTGCAAAACGACTGTTGGTTTACGCCAAAGCACAGCGCACAGTGCAAAACGACTGCTGGTTTACGCCAAAGCATAGTGCACAGTGCAAAATGACTGCTGGTTTACGCCAGAGCATAGTGCACAGTGCAAAACGACTGTTGGTTTACGCCAAAGCACAGCGCACAGTGCAAAACGACTGTTGGTTTACGCCAAAGCACAGCGCACAGTGCAAAACGACTGCTGGTTTACGCCAAAGCATAGTGCACAGTGCAAAACGACTGCTGGTTTACGCCAAATCACAGTGCACAGTGCAAAACGACTGTTGGTTTACGCCAAAGCACAGCGCACAGTGCAAAATGACTGTTGGTTACGCAAAAGCATAGTGCACAGTGCAAAACGACTGCTGGTTTACGCCAAATCATAGTGCACAGTGCAAAACGACTGTTGGTTTACGCCAAAGCACAGCGCACAGTGCAAAACGACTGCTGGTTTACGCCAAATCATAGTGCACAGTGCAAAACGACTGTTGGTTTACGCCAAAGCACAGCGCACAGTGCAAAACGACTGTTGGTTTACGCAAAAGCATAGTGCACAGTGCAAAACGACTGATGGTTTACGCAAAAGCATAGTGCACAGTGCAAAACGACTGCTGGTTTACGCCAAAGCATAGTGCACAGTGCAAAACGACTGCTGGTTTACGCCAAAGCATAGTGCACAGTGCAAAACGACTGCTGGTTTACGCCAAATCATAGTGCACAGTGCAAAACGACTGTTGGTTTACGCCAAAGCACAGCGCAGAGTGCAAAACGACTTTTGGTTTACGCAAAAGCATAGTGCACAGTGCAAAACGACTGCTGGTTTACGCCAAAGCATGGTGCACAGTGCAAAACGACTGTTGGTTTACGCAAAAGCATAGTGCACAGTGAAAAACGACTGTTGGTTTACGCCAAAGCACAGCGCACAGTGCAAAACGACTGCTGGTTTACGCCAAAGCATGGTGCACAGTGCAAAACGACTGCTGGTTTACGCCAAAGCATGGTGCACAGTGCAAAACGACTGTTGGTTTACGCAAAAGCATAGTGCACAGTGCAAAACGACTGCTGGTTTACGCCAAAGCATAGTGCACAGTGCAAAATGACTGCTGGTTTACGCCAAAGCATAGTGCACAGTGCAAAACGACTGTTGGTTTACGCAAAAGCATAGTGCACAGTGCAAAACGACTGCTGGTTTACGCAAAAGCATAGTGCACAGTGCAAAACGACTGCTGGTTTACGCCAGAGCATAGTGCACAGTGCAAAACGACTGTTGGCTTACGCCAAAGCATGGTGCACAGTGCAAAATGACTGTTGGTTTACGCCGAAGTACAGCGCACAGTGCAAAACGACTGCTGGTTTACGCCAAAGCACAGCGCACAGTGCAAAACGACTGTTGGTTTACGCCAAATCATAGTGCACAGTGCAAAACGACTGTTGGTTTACGCCAAAGCACAGCGTACAGTGCAAAACGACTGTTGGTTTACACCAAATCATAGTGCACAGTGCAAAACGACTGTTGGTTTACGCCAAAGCACAGCGCACAGTGCAAAACGACTGTTGGTTTACTCAAAAGCATAGTGCACAGTACAAAACGACTGCTGGTTTACGCAAAAGCATAGTGCACAGTGCAAAACGACTGCTGGTTTACGCCAAATCATAGTGCACAGTGCAAAACGACTGTTGGTTTACGCCAAAGCACAGCGCACAGTGCAAAACGACTGCTGGTTTACGCCAAATCATAGTGCACAGTGCAAAACGACTGTTGGTTTACGCCAAAGCACAGCGCACAGTGCAAAACGACTGCTGGTTTACGCCAAAGCATGGTGCACAGTGCAAAATGACTGTTGGTTTACGCCAAAGCACAGCGCACAGTGCAAAACGACTGCTGGTTTACGCCAAAGCACAGCGCACAGTGCAAAACGACTGTTGGTTTACGCCAAAGCACAGCGCACAGTGCAAAACGACTGCTGGTTTACGCCAAATCATAGTGCACAGTGCAAAACGACTGTTGGTTTACGCCAAAGCACAGCGTACAGTGCAAAACGATTGTTGGTTTACGCCAAATCATAGTGCACAGTGCAAAACGACTGTTGGTTTACGCCAAAGCACAGCGTACAGTGCAAAACGATTGTTGGTTTACGCCAAATCATAGTGCACAGTGCAAAACGACTGTTGGTTTACGCCAAAGCACAGCGCACAGTGCAAAACGACTGCTGGTTTACGCCAAAGCATAGCGCACAGTGCAAAACGACTGTTGGTTTACGCCAAAGCACAGCGTACAGTGCAAAACGACTGTTGGTTTACGCCAAATCATAGTGCACAGTGCAAAACGACTGTTGGTTTACGCCAAAGCACAGCGCACAGTGCAAAACGACTGTTGGTTTACTCAAAAGCATAGTGCACAGTGTAAAACGACTGCTGGTTTACGCAAAAGCATAGTGCACAGTGCAAAACGACTGCTGGTTTACGCCAAATCATAGTGCACAGTGCAAAACGACTGTTAGTTCACGCCAAAGCACAGCGCACAGTGCAAAACGACTGTTGGTTTACGCCAAAGCACAGCGCACAGTGCAAAACGACTGCTGGTTTACGCCAAATCATAGTGCACAGTGCAAAACGACTGTTGGTTTACGCCAAAGCACAGCGCACAGTGCAAAACGACTGCTGGTTTACGCAAAAGCATAGTGCACAGTGCAAAACGACTGCTGGTTTACGCCAAATCATAGTGCACAGTGCAAAACGACTGTTGGTTTACGCCAAAGCACAGCGCACAGTGCAAAACGACTGTTGGTTTAGTCAAAAGCATAGTGCACAGTGTAAAACGACTGCTGGTTTACGCAAAAGCATAGTGCACAGTGCAAAACGACTGTTGGTTTACGCAAAAGCATAGTGCACAGTGCAAAACGACTGCTGGTTTACGCAACAGCATAGTGCACAGTGCAAAACGACTGCTGGTTTACGCCAGAGCATAGTGCACAGTGCAAAATGACTGTTGGTTTACGCAAAAGCACAGCGCACAGTGCAAAACGACTGTTGGTTTACGCCAAAGCACAGCGCACAGTGCAAAACGACTGCTGGCTTACGCCAAAGCACAGCGCACAGTGCAAAACGACTGTTGGTTTACGCCAAAGCACAGCGCACAGTGCAAAACGACTGCTGATTTACGCCAAATCATAGTGCACAGTGCAAAACGACTGTTGGTTTACGCCAAAGCACAGCGCACAGTGCAAAACGACTGTTGGTTTACTCAAAAGCATAGTGCACAGTGCAAAACGACTGCTGGTTTACGCAAAAGCATAGTGCACAGTGCAAAACGACTGTTGGTTTACGCCAAATCATAGTGCACAGTGCAAAACGACTGTTGGTTTACGCCAAAGCACAGCGCACAGTGCAAAACGACTGTTGGTTTACGCCAAAGCACAGCGTACAGTGCAAAACGACTGTTGGTTTACGCCAAATCATAGTGCACAGTGCAAAACGACTGTTGGTTTACGCCAAAGCACAGCGCACAGTGCAAAACGACTGTTGGTTTACTCAAAAGCATAGTGCACAGTGCAAAACGACTGCTGGTTTACGCAAAAGCATAGTGCACAGTGCAAAACGACTGCTGGTTTACGCCAAATCATAGTGCACAGTGCAAAACTACTGTTGGTTTACGCCAAAGCACAGCGCACAGTGCAAAACGACTGTTGGTTTACGCCAAAGCACAGCGCACAGTGCAAAACGACTGCTGGTTTACGCCAAATCATAGTGCACAGTGCAAAACGACTGTTGGTTTACGCCAAAGCACAGCGCACAGTGCAAAACGACTGCTGGTTTACGCCAAAGCATGGTGCACAGTGCAAAACGACTGTTGGTTTACTCAAAAGCATAGTGCACAGTGTAAAACGACTGCTGGTTTACTCAAAAGCATAGTGCACAGTGCAAAATGACTTTTGGTTTACGCCAAAGCACAGCGCACAGTGCAAAACGACTGCTGGTTTACGCCAAAGCACAGCGCACAGTGCAAAACGACTGTTGGTTTACGCCAAAGCACAGCGCACAGTGCGAAACGACTGCTGGTTTACGCCAAATCATAGTGCACAGTGCTAAACGACTGTTGGTTTACGCCAAAGCACAGCGCACAGTGCAAAACGACTGCTGGTTTACGCCAAAGCATGGTGCACAGTGCAAAACGACTGTTGGTTTACGCAAAAGCATAGTGCACAGTGCAAAACGACTGCTGGTTTACGCCAAATCATAGTGCACAGTGCAAAACGACTGTTGGTTTACGCCAAAGCACAGCGCACAGTGCAAAACGACTGTTGGTTTACTCAAAAGCATAGTGCACAGTGTAAAACGACTGCTGGTTTACGCAAAAGCATAGTGCACAGTGCAAAACGACTGTTGGTTTACGCAAAAGCATAGTGCACAGTGCAAAACGACTGCTGGTTTACGCAACAGCATAGTGCACAGTGCAAAACGACTGCTGGTTTACGCCAGAGCATAGTGCACAGTGCAAAATGACTGTTGGTTTACGCCAAAGCACAGCGCACAGTGCAAAACGACTGTTGGTTTACGCCAAAGCACAGTGCAAAACGACTGCTGGTTTACGCCAAAGCATGGTGCACAGTGCAAAACGACTGTTGGTTTACGCAAAAGCATAGTGCACAGTGCAAAACGACTGCTGGTTTACGCCAAATCATAGTGCACAGTGCAAAACGACTGTTGGTTTACGCCAAAGCACAGCGCACAGTGCAAAACGACTGTTGGTTTACGCCATAGCACAGTGCAAAACGACTGCTGGTTTACGCCAAAGCATGGTGCACAGTGCAAAACGACTGCTGGTTTACGCAAAAGCATGGTGCACAGTGCAAAACGACTGCTGGTTTACGCCAAAGCATAGTGCACAGTGCAAAACGACTGCTGGTTTACGCCAAAGCATAGTGCACAGTGCAAAACGACTGCTGGTTTACGCCAAATCATAGTGCACAGTGCAAAACGACTGTTGGTTTACGCCAAAGCACAGCGCAGAGTGCAAAACGACTTTTGGTTTACGCAAAAGCATAGTGCACAGTGCAAAACGACTGCTGGTTTACGCCAAAGCATGGTGCACAGTGCAAAACGACTGTTGGTTTACGCAAAAGCATAGTGCACAGTGAAAAACGACTGTTGGTTTACGCCAAAGCACAGCGCACAGTGCAAAACGACTGCTGGTTTACGCCAAAGCATGGTGCACAGTGCAAAACGACTGTTGGTTTACGCCAAAGCACAGCGCACAGGGCAAAACGACTGTTGGTTTACGCAAAAGCATAGTGCACAGTGCAAAACGACTGCTGGTTTACGATAGAGCATAGTGCACAGTGCAAAACGACTGTTGGTTTACGCCAAAGCACAGCGCACAGTGCAAAACGACTGTTGGATTACGCAAAAGCATAGTGCACAGTGCAAAACGACTGCTGGTTTACGCCAAATCATAGTGCACAGTGCAAAACGTCTGTTGGTTTACGCCAAAGCACAGCGCACAGTGCAAAACGACTGTTGGTTTACGCAAAAGCATAGTGCACAGTGCAAAACGACTGTTGGTTTACGCAAAAGCATAGTGCACAGTGCAAAACGACTGCTGGTTTACGCCAAAGCATAGTGCACAGTGCAAAACGACTGCTGGTTTACGCCAAAGCACAGCGCACAGTGCAAAACGACTGCTGGTTTACGCAAAAGCATAGTGCACAGTGCAAAACGACTGCTGGTTTACGCCAGAGCATAGTGCACAGTGCAAAACGACTGTTGGTTTACGCCAGAGCACAGCGCACAGTGCAAAACGACTGCTGGTTTACGCAAAAGCATAGTGCACAGTGCAAAACGACTCTTGGTTTACGCAAAAGCATAGTGCACAGTGCAAAACGACTGCTGGTTTACGCCAAAGCATAGTGCACAGTGCAAAATGACTGCTGGTTTACGCCAAAGCATAGTGCACAGTGCAAAACGACTGTTGGTTTACGCAAAAGCATAGTGCACAGTGCAAAACGACTGCTGGTTTACGCAAAAGCATAGTGCACAGTGCAAAACGACTGCTGGTTTACGCCAGAGCATAGTGCACAGTGCAAAACGACTGTTGGCTTACGCCAAAGCACAGCGCACAGTGCAAAACGACTGCTGGTTTACGCCAAAGCATAGTGCACAGTGCAAAACGACTGCTGGTTTACACCAAATCACAGTGCACAGTGCAAAACGACTGCTGGTTTACGCCAAAGCACAGCGCACAGTGCAAAATGACTGTTGGTTTACGCCAAAGCATAGTGCACAGTGCAAAACGACTGCTGGTTTACGCCAAAGCATAGTGCACAGTGCAAAACGACTGCTGGTTTACGCCAAATCACAGTGCACAGTGCAAAATGACTGCTGGTTTACGCCAGAGCATAGTGCACAGTGCAAAACGACTGTTGGTTTACGCCAAAGCACAGCGCACAGTGCAAAACGACTGTTGGTTTACGCCAAAGCACAGCGCACAGTGCAAAATGACTGTTGGTTACGCAAAAGCATAGTGCACAGTGCAAAACGACTGCTGGTTTACGCCAAATCATAGTGCACAGTGCAAAACGACTGTTGGTTTACGCCAAAGCACAGCGCACAGTGCAAAACGACTGTTGGTTTACGCAAAAGCACAGCGCACAGTGCAAAACGACTGCTGGTTTACGCCAAATCACAGTGCACAGTGCAAAACGACTGCTGGTTTACGCCAAAGCACAGCGCACAGTGCAAAATGACTGTTGGTTTACGCCAAAGCATAGTGCACAGTGCAAAACGACTGTTGGTTTACGCCAAATCACAGTGCACAGTGCAAAACGACTGCTGGTTTACGCCAAAGCACAGCGCACAGTGCAAAATGACTGTTGGTTTACGCCAAAGCATAGTGCACAGTGCAAAACGACTGTTGGTTTACGCAAAAGCATAGTGCACAGCGCAAAACGACTGCTGGTTTACGCAAAAGCATAGTGCACAGTGCAAAACGACTGCTGGTTTACGCAAAAGCATAGTGCACAGTGCAAAATGACTGTTGGTTTACGCAAAAGCACAGCGCACAGTGCAAAACGACTGCTGGTTTACGCCAAATCACAGTGCACAGTGCAAAACGACTGCTGGTTTACGCCAAAGCACAGCGCACAGTGCAAAATGACTGTTGGTTTACGCCAAAGCATAGTGCACAGTGCAAAACGACTGTTGGTTTACGCCAAAGCACAGCGCACAGTGCAAAACGACTGTTGGTTTACGCAAAAGCACAGCGCACAGTGCAAAACGACTGCTGGTTTACGCCAAATCACAGTGCACAGTGCAAAACGACTGCTGGTTTACGCAAAAGCATAGTGCACAGTGCAAAACGACTGTTGGTTTACGCCAAAGCACAGCGCACAGTGCAAAACGACTGCTGGTTTACGCCAAATCACAGTGCACAGTGCAAAACGACTGCTGGTTTACGCCAAAGCACAGCGCACAGTGCAAAATGACTGTTGGTTTACGCCAAAGCATAGTGCACAGTGCAAAACGACTGTTGGTTTACGCCAAAGCACAGCGCACAGTGCAAAACGACTGCTGGTTTACGCCAAAGCATAGTGCACAGTGCAAAATGACTGCTGGTTTACGCCAGAGCATAGTGCACAGTGCAAAACGACTGTTGGTTTACGCCAAAGCACAGCGCACAGTGCAAAACGACTGTTGGTTTACGCCAAAGCACAGCGCACAGTGCAAAACGACTGCTGGTTTACGCCAAAGCATAGTGCACAGTGCAAAACGACTGCTGGTTTACGCCAAATCACAGTGCACAGTGCAAAACGACTGTTGGTTTACGCCAAAGCACAGCGCACAGTGCAAAATGACTGTTGGTTACGCAAAAGCATAGTGCACAGTGCAAAACGACTGCTGGTTTACGCCAAATCATAGTGCACAGTGCAAAACGACTGTTGGTTTACGCCAAAGCACAGCGCACAGTGCAAAACGACTGTTGGTTTACGCAAAAGCATAGTGCACAGTGCAAAACGACTGATGGTTTACGCAAAAGCATAGTGCACAGTGCAAAACGACTGCTGGTTTACGCCAAAGCATAGTGCACAGTGCAAAACGACTGCTGGTTTACGCCAAAGCATGGTGCACAGTGCAAAACGACTGTTGGTTTACGCAAAAGCATAGTGCACAGTGCAAAACGACTGTTGGTTTACGCCAAAGCACAGCGCACAGTGCAAAACGACTGCTGGTTTACGCCAAAGCATGGTGCACAGTGCAAAACGACTGTTGGTTTACGCAAAAGCATAGTGCACAGTGCAAAACGACTGTTGGTTTACGCCAAAGCACAGCGCAGAGTGAAAAACGACTTTTGGTTTACGCAAAAGCATAGTGCACAGTGCAAAACGACTGCTGGTTTACGCCAAAGCATGGGGCACAGTGCAAAACGACTGTTGGTTTACGCAAAAGCATAGTGCACAGTGAAAAACGACTGTTGGTTTACGCCAAAGCACAGCGCACAGTGCAAAACGACTGCTGGTTTACGCCAAAGCATGGTGCACAGTGCAAAACGACTGTTGGTTTACGCAAAAGCACAGCGCACAGTCCAAAACGACTGCTGGTTTACGCCAAAGCATGGTGCACAGTGCAAAACGACTGTTGGTTTACGCAAAAGCATAGTGCACAGTGCAAAACGACTGTTGGTTTACGCCAAAGCACAGCGCAGAGTGCAAAACGACTTTTGGTTTACGCAAAAGCATAGTGCACAGTGCAAAACGACTGCTGGTTTACGCCAAAGCATGGTGCACAGTGCAAAACGACTGTTGGTTTACGCAAAAGCATAGTGCACAGTGAAAAACGACTGTTGGTTTACGCCAAAGCACAGCGCACAGTGCAAAACGACTGCTGGTTTACGCCAAAGCATGGTGCACAGTGCAAAACGACTGCTGGTTTACGCCAGAGCATAGTGCACAGTGCAAAACGACTGTTGGTTTACGCCAAAGCACAGCGCACAGTGCAAAACGACTGTTGGATTACGCAAAAGCATAGTGCACAGTGCAAAACGACTGCTGGTTTACGCCAAATCATAGTGCACAGTGCAAAACGACTGTTGGTTTACGCCAAAGCACAGCGCACAGTGCAAAACGACTGTTGGTTTACGCAAAAGCATAGTGCACAGTGCAAAACGACTGTTGGTTTACGCAAAAGCATAGTGCACAGTGCAAAACGACTGCTGGTTTACGCCAAAGCATAGTGCACAGTGCAAAACGACTGCTGGTTTACGCCAAAGCACAGCGCACAGTGCAAAACGACTGCTGGTTTACGCAAAAGCATAGTGCACAGTGCAAAACGACTGCTGGTTTACGCCAGAGCATAGTGCACAGTGCAAAACGACTGTTGGTTTACGCCAGAGCACAGCGCACAGTGCAAAACGACTGCTGGTTTACGCAAAAGCATAGTGCACAGTGCAAAACGACTCTTGGTTTACGCAAAAGCATAGTGCACAGTGCAAAACGACTGCTGGTTTACGCCAAAGCATAGTGCACAGTGCAAAATGACTGCTGGTTTACGCCAAAGCATAGTGCACAGTGCAAAACGACTGTTGGTTTACGCAAAAGCATAGTGCACAGTGCAAAACGACTGCTGGTTTACGCAAAAGCATAGTGCACAGTGCAAAACGACTGCTGGTTTACGCCAGAGCATAGTGCACAGTGCAAAACGACTGTTGGCTTACGCCAAAGCACAGCGCACAGTGCAAAACGACTGCTGGTTTACGCCAAAGCATAGTGCACAGTGCAAAACGACTGCTGGTTTACGCCAAATCACAGTGCACAGTGCAAAACGACTGCTGGTTTACGCCAAAGCACAGCGCACAGTGCAAAATGACTGTTGGTTTACCCCAAAGCATAGTGCACAGTGCAAAACGACTGCTGGTTTACGCAAAAGCATAGTGCACAGTGCAAAACGACTGCTGGTTTACGCCAAAGCATGGTACTGCTGGTTTACGCAAAAGCATGGTGCACAGTGCAAAACGACTGCTGGTTTACGCCAAAGCATAGTGCACAGTGCAAAACGACTGCTGGTTTACGCCAAAGCATAGTGCACAGTGCAAAACGACTGCTGGTTTACGCCAAATCATAGTGCACAGTGCAAAACGACTGTTGGTTTACGCCAAAGCACAGCGCAGAGTGCAAAACGACTGTTGGTTTACGCAAAAGCATAGTGCACAGTGCAAAACGACTGCTGGTTTACGCCAAAGCATGGTGCACAGTGCAAAACGACTGTTGGTTTACGCAAAAGCATAGTGCACAGTGCAAAACGACTGTTGGTTTACGCCAAAGCACAGCGCACAGTGCAAAACGACTGCTGGTTTACGCCAAAGCATGGTGCACAGTGCAAAACGACTGTTGGTTTACGCCAAAGCACAGCGCACAGGGCAAAACGACTGTTGGTTTACGCAAAAGCATAGTGCACAGTGCAAAACGACTGCTGGTTTACGCCAAATCATAGTGCACAGTGCAAAACGACTGTTGGTTCACGCCAAAGCACAGCGCACAGTGCAAAACGACTGTTGGTTTACGCCAGAGCATAGTGCACAGTGCAAAACGACTGTTGGTTTACGCCAAAGCACAGCGCACAGTGCAAAACGACTGTTGGTTTACGCAAAAGCATAGTGCACAGTGCAAAACGACTGCTGGTTTACGCCAAATCATAGTGCACAGTGCAAAACGACTGTTGGTTCACGCCAAAGCACAGCGCACAGTGCAACACGACTGTTGGTTTACGCAAAAGCATAGTGCACAGTGCAAAACGACTGTTGGTTTACGCAAAAGCATAGTGCACAGTGCAAAACGACTGCTGGTTTACGCCAAAGCATAGTGCACAGTGCAAAACGACTGCTGGTTTACGCCAAAGCACAGCGCACAGTGCAAAACGACTACTGGTTTACGCAAAAGCATAGTGCACAGTGCAAAACGACTGCTGGTTTACGCCAGAGCATAGTGCACAGTGCAAAACGACTGTTGGTTTACGCCAGAGCACAGCGCACAGTGCAAAACGACTGCTGGTTTACGCAAAAGCATAGTGCACAGTGCAAAACGACTCTTGGTTTACGCAAAAGCATAGTGCACAGTGCAAAACGACTGCTGGTTTACGCCAAAGCATAGTGCACAGTGCAAAATGACTGCTGGTTTACGCCAAAGCATAGTGCACAGTGCAAAACGACTGTTGGTTTACGCAAAAGCATAGTGCACAGCGCAAAACGACTGCTGGTTTACGCAAAAGCATAGTGCACAGTGCAAAACGACTGCTGGTTTACGCCAGAGCATAGTGCACAGTGCAAAACGACTGTTGGTTTACGCCAAAGCACAGCGCACAGTGCAAAACGACTGCTGGTTTACGCCAAAGCATAGAGCACAGTGCAAAACGACTGCTGGTTTACGCCAAATCACAGTGCACAGTGCAAAACGACTGTTGGTTTACGCCAAAGCACAGCGCACAGTGCAAAATGACTGTTGGTTTACGCCAAAGCATAGTGCACAGTGCAAAACGACTGCTGGTTTACGCAAAAGCATAGTGCACAGTGCAAAACGACTGCTGGTTTACGCCAAAGCATGGTGCACAGTGCAAAACGACTGTTGGTTTACGCCAAAGCACAGCGCACAGGGCAAAACGACTGTTGGTTTACGCAAAAGCATAGTGCACAGTGCAAAACGACTGTTGGTTTACGCCAAAGCACAGCGCACAGTGCAAAACGACTGCTGGTTTACGCCAAAGCATGGTGCACAGTGCAAAACGACTGCTGGTTTACGCCAGAGCACAGCGCACAGTGCAAAACGACTGTTGGTTTACGCAAAAGCATAGTGCACAGTGCAAAACGACTGTTGGTTTACGCAAAAGCATAGTGCACAGTGCAAAACGACTGCTGGTTTACGCCAAAGCGTAGTGCACAGTGCAAAACGACTGCTGGTTTACTCCAAAGCACAGCGCACAGTGCAAAACGACTGCTGGTTTACGCAAAAGCATAGTGCACAGTGCAAAACGACTGCTGGTTTACGCCAGAGCATAGTGCACAGTGCAAAACGACTGTTGGTTTACGCCAGAGCACAGTGCAAAACGACTGCTGGTTTACGCAAAAGCATAGTGCACAGTGCAAAACGACTGTTGGTTTACGCCAAAGCACAGCGCACAGTGCAAAATGACTGTTGGTTTACGCCAAAGCATAGTGCACAGTGCAAAACGACTGCTGGTTTACGCAAAAGCATAGTGCACAGTGCAAAACGACTGCTGGTTTACGCCAAATCATAGTGCACAGTGCAAAACGACTGTTGGTTTACGCCAAAGCACAGCGCACAGTGCAAAACGACTGTTGGTTTACGCAAAAGCATAGTGCACAGTGCAAAACGACTGCTGGTTTACGCCAAATCATAGTGCACAGTGCAAAACGACTGTTGGTTTACGCCAAAGCACAGCGCACAGTGCAAAACGACTGTTGGTTTACGCAAAAGCATAGTGCACAGTGCAAAACGACTGTTGGTTTACGCAAAAGCATAGTGCACAGTGCAAAACGACTGCTGGTTTACGCCAAAGCATAGTGCACAGTGCAAAACGACTGCTGGTTTACGCCAGAGCACAGCGCACAGTGCAAAACGACTGCTGGTTTACGCAAAAGCATAGTGCACAGTGCAAAACGACTGCTGGTTTACGCCAGAGCATAGTGCACAGTGCAAAACGACTGTTGGTTTACGCCAGAGCACAGTGCAAAACGACTGCTGGTTTACGCAAAAGCATAGTGCACAGTGCAAAACGACTCTTGGTTTACGCAAAAGCATAGTGCACAGTGCAAAACGACTGCTGGTTTACGCCAAAGCATAGTGCACAGTGCAAAATGACTGCTGGTTTACGCCAAAGCATAGTGCACAGTGCAAAACGACTGTTGGTTTACGCAAAAACATAGTGCACAGTGCAAAACGACTGCTGGTTTACGCAAAAGCATAGTGCACAGTGCAAAACGACTGCTGGTTTACGCCAGAGCATAGTGCACAGTGCAAAACGACTGTTGGTTTACGCCAAAGCACAGCGCACAGTGCAAAACGACTGTTGGTTTACGCCAAAGCACAGCGCACAGTGCAAAACGACTGCTGGTTTACGCCAAAGCATTGTGCACAGTGCAAAACGACTGCTGGTTTACTCCAAATCACAGTGCACAGTGCAAAACGACTGTTGGTTTACGCCAAAGCACAGCGCACAGTGCAAAATGACTGTTGGTTTACGCAAAAGCATAGTGCACAGTGCAAAACGACTGCTGGTTTACGCCAAATCATAGTGCACAGTGCAAAACGACTGTTGGTTTACGCCAAAGCACAGCGCACAGTGCAAAACGACTGTTGGTTTACGCAAAAGCATAGTGCACAGTGCAAAACGACTGATGGTTTACGCAAAAGCATAGTGCACAGTGCAAAACGACTGTTGGTTTACGCAAAAGCATAGTGCACAGTGCAAAACGACAGTTGGTTTACGCCAAAGCACAGCGCACAGTGCAAAACGACTGCTGGTTTACGCAAAAGCATAGTGCACAGTGCAAAACGACTGCTGGTTTACGCCAAAGCATAGTGCACAGTGCAAAACGACTGCCGGTTTACGCCAAAGCATGGTGCACAGTGCAAAACGACTGTTGGTTTACGCCAAAGCACAGCGCACAGGGCAAAACGACTGTTGGTTTACGCAAAAGCATAGTGCACAGTGCAAAACGACTGCTGGTTTACGCCAGAGCATAGTGCACAGTGCAAAACGAATGTTGGTTTACGCCAAAGCACAGCGCACAGTGCAAAACGACTGCTGGTTTACGCAAAAGCATAGTGCACAGTGCAAAACGACTCTTGGTTTACGCAAAAGCATAGTGCACAGTGCAAAATGACTGCTGGTTTACGCCAAAGCATAGTGCACAGTGCAAAACGACTGCTGGTTTACGCAAAAGCATAGTGCACAGTGCAAAACGACTGTTGGTTTACGCAAAAGCATAGTGCACAGTGCAAAACGACTCTCGGTTTACGCAAAAGCATAGTGCACAGTGCAAAACGACTGCTGGTTTGCGCCAAAGCATAGTGCACAGTGCAAAATGACTGTTGGTTTACGCAAAAGCTTAGTGCGCAGTGCAAAACGACTGTTGGTTTACGCAAAAGCATAGTGCACAGTGCAAAACGACTGCTGGTTTACGCCAAAGCATGGTGCACAGTGCAAAACGACTGCTGGTTTACGCCAAAGCATGGTGCACAGTGCAAAACGACTGTTGGTTTACGCCAGAGCATAGTGCACAGTGCAAAACGACTGTTGGTTTACGCCAAAGCACAGCGCACAGTGCAAAACGACTGCTGGTTTACGCAAAAGCAAAGTGCACAGTGCAAAACGACTGTTGGTTTACGCAAAAGCATAGTGCACAGTGCAAAACGACTGCTGGTTTACGCCAAAGCATAGTGCACAGTGCAAAACGACTGCTGGTTTACGCCAAAGCACAGCGCACAGTGCAAAACGACTGCTGGTTTACGCAAAAGCATAGTGCACAGTGCAAAACGACTGCTGGTTTACGCCAGAGCATAGTGCACAGTGCAAAACGACTGTTGGTTTACGCCAGAGCACAGCGCACAGTACAAAACGACTGCTGGTTTACGCAAAAGCATAGTGCACAGTGCAAAACGACTCTTGGTTTACGCAAAAGCATAGTGCACAGTGCAAAACGACTGCTGGTTTACGCAAAAGCATAGTGCACAGTGCAAAACGACTGTTGGTTTACGCAAAAGCATAGTGCACAGTGCAAAACGACTGCTGGTTTACGCCAGAGCACAGCGCACAGTGCAAAACGACTGTTGGTTTACGCCAGAGCACAGCGCACAGTGCAAAACGACTGTTGGTTTACGCAAAAGCATAGTGCACAGTGCAAAACGACTCTTATTTTACGCAAAAGCATAGTGCACAGTGCAAAACGACTGCTGGTTTACGCCAAAGCATAGTGCACAGTGCAAAATGACTGCTGGTTTACGCCAAAGCATGGCGCACAGTGCAAAACGACTGTTGGTTTACGCAAAAGCATAGTGCACAGTGCAAAACGACTGCTGGTTTACGCCAGAGCATAGTGTACAGTGCAAAACGACTGTTGGTTTACGCCAAAGCACAGCGCACAGTGCAAAACGACTGCTGGTTTACGCAAAAGCATAGTGCACAGTGCAAAACGACTGCTGGTTTACGCCAAAGCATAGTGCACAGTGCAAAACGACTGTTGGTTTACGCCAAAGCACAGCGCACAGTGCAAAAGGACTGCCGGTTTACGCCAAAGCATGGTGCACAGTGCAAAACGACTGTTGGTTTACGCCAAAGCACAGCGCACAGGGCAAAACGACTGTTGGTTTACGCAAAAGCATAGTGCACAGTGCAAAACGACTGCTGGTTTACGCCAAAGCATAGTGCACAGTGCAAAATGACTGTTGGTTTACGCAAAAGCATAGTGCACAGTGCAAAACGACTGCTGGTTTACGCCAAAGCATAGTGCACAGTGCAAAATGACTGTTGGTTTACGCAAAAGCATAGTGCACAGTGCAAAACGACTGTTGGTTTACGCAAAAGCATAGTGCACAGTGCAAAACGACTGCTGGTTTACGCCAAAGCATGGTGCACAGTGCAAAACGACTGTTGGTTTACGCCAAAGCACAGCGCACAGTGCAAAACGACTGTTGGTTTACGCAAAAGCATAGTGCACAGTGCAAAACGACTGTTGGTTTACGCCAAAGCATAGTGCACAGTGCAAAACGACTGTTGGTTTACGCCAAAGCACAGCGCACAGTGCAAAACGACTGTTGGTTTACGCAAAAGCATAGTGCACAGTGCAAAACGACTGTTGGTTTACGCCAAAGCATAGTGCACAGTGCAAAACGACTGTTGGTTTACGCCAAAGCATAGTGCACAGTGCAAAACGACTGTTGGTTTACGCCAAAGCACAGCGCACAGTGCAAAACGACTGCTGGTTTACGCAAAAGCATAGTGCACAGTGCAAAACGACTCTTGGTTTACGCAAAAGCATAGTGCACAGTGCAAAACGACTGCTGGTTTACGCCAAAGCATGGTGCTCAGTGCAAAACGACTGTTGGTTTACGCCAAAGCACAGCGCACAGGGCAAAACGACTGCTGGTTTACGCCAAAGCATGGTGCACAGTGCAAAACGACTGTTGGTTTACGCCAGAGCATAGTGCACAGTGCAAAACGACTGTTGGTTTACGCCAAAGCACAGCGCACAGTGCAAAACGACTGCTGGTTTACGCAAAAGCATAGTGCACAGTGCAAAACGACTCTTGGTTTACGCAAAAGCATAGTGCACAGTGCAAAACGACTGTTGGTTTACGCAAAAGCATAGTGCACAGTGCAAAACGACTGTTGGTTTACGCAAAAGCATAGTGCACAGTGCAAAACGACTGTTGGTTTACGCCAAAGCACAGCGCACAGGGCAAAACGACTGTTGGTTTACGCAAAAGCATAGTGCACAGTGCAAAACGACTGCTGGTTTACGCCAGAGCATAGTGCACAGTGCAAAACGACTGTTGGTTTACGCCAAAGCACAGCGCACAGGTCAAAACGACTGCTGGTTTACGCCAAAGCATGGTGCACAGTGCAAAACGACTGCTGATTTACGCCAAAGCATAGTGCACAGTGCAAAACGACTGTTGGTGTACGCAAAAGCATAGTGCACAGTGCAAAACGACTGTTGGTTTACGCAAAAGCATAGTGCACAGTGCAAAACGACTGCTGGTTTACGCCAAAGCATGGTGCACAGTGCAAAACGACTGTTGGTTTACGCCAAAGCATAGTGCACAGTGCAAAATGACTGCTGGTTTACGCCAAAGCATAGTGCACAGTGCAAAATGACTGTTGGTTTACGCCAAAGCATGGTGCACAGTGCAAAACGACTGCTGGTTTACGCAAAAGCATAGTGCACAGTGCAAAACGACTGTTGGTTTACGCAAAAGCATAGTGCACAGTGCAAAACGACTGTTGGTTTACGCAAAAGCATAGTGCACAGTGCAAAACGACTGCTGGTTTACGCCAAAGCATGCTGCACAGTGCAAAACGACTGTTGGTTTACGCCAAAGCACAGCGCACAGGGCAAAACGACTGTTGGTTTACGCAAAAGCATAGTGCACAGTGCAAAACGACTGCTGGTTTACGCCAGAGCATAGTGCACAGTGCAAAACGACTGCTGGTTTACGCCAAAGCACAGCGCACAGTGCAAAACGACTGCTGGTTTACGCAAAAGCATAGTGCACAGTGCAAAACGACTGCTGGTTTACGCCAAAGCATAGTGCACAGTGCAAAATGACTGTTGGTTTACGCAAAAGCATAGTGCACAGTGCAAAACGACTGTTGGTTTACGCAAAAGCATAGTGCACAGTGCAAAACGACTGTTGGTTTACGCAAAAGCATAGTGCACAGTGCAAAACGACTGTTGGTTTACGCCAAAGCACAGCGCACAGTGCAAAACGACTGCTGGTTTACGCCAAAGCATGGTGCACAGTGCAAAACGACTGTTGGTTTACGCCAAAGCAGAGCGCACAGGGCAAAACGACTGTTGGTTTACGCAAAAGCATAGTGCACAGTGCAAAACGACTGCTGGTTTACGCCAGAGCATAGTGCACAGTGCAAAACGACTGTTGGTTTACGCCAAAGCACAGCGCACAGTGCAAAACGACTGTTGGTTTACGCCAAAGCACAGCGCACAGGGCAAAACGACTGTTGGTTTACGCAAAAGCATAGTGCACAGTGCAAAACGACTGCTGGTTTACGCCAAAGCATAGTGCACAGTGCAAAACGACTGCTGGTTTACGCCAAAGCACAGCGCACAGTGCAAAACGACTGCTGGTTTACGCAAAAGCATAGTGCACAGTGGAAAACGACTGCTGGTTTACGCCAGAGCATAGTGCACAGTGCAAAACGACTGTTGGTTTACGCCAGAGCACAGCGCACAGTGCAAAACGACTGCTGGTTTACGCAAAAGCATAGTGCACAGTGCAAAACGACTCTTGGTTTACGCAAAAGCATAGTGCACAGTGCAAAACGACTGCTGGTTTACGCCAAAGCATAGTGCACAGTGCAAAATGACTGCTGGTTTACGCCAAAGCATAGTGCACAGTGCAAAACGACTGTTGGTTTACGCAAAAGCATAGTGCACAGTGCAAAACGACTGCTGGTTTACGCAAAAGCATAGTGCACAGTGCAAAATGACTGCTGGTTTACGCCAGAGCATAGTGCACAGTGCAAAACGACTGTTGGTTTACGCCAAAGCACAGCGCACAGTGCAAAACGACTGCTGGTTTACGCCAAAGCATAGTGCAGAGTGCAAAACGACTGCTGGTTTACGCCAAATCACAGTGCACAGTGCAAAACGACTGTTGGTTTACGCCAAAGCACAGCGCACAGTGCAAAATGACTGTTGGTTTACGCCAAAGCATAGCGCACAGTGCAAAACGACTGCTGGTTTACGCAAAAGCATGGTGCACAGTGCAAAACGACTGTTGGTTTACGCAAAAGCATAGTGCACAGTGCAAAACGACTGCTGGTTTACGCCAAATCATAGTGCACAGTGCAAAACGACTGTTGGTTTACGCCAAAGCACAGCGCACAGTGCAAAACGACTGTTGGTTTACGCCAAAGCACAGCGCACAGTGCAAAACGACTGTTGGTTTACGCAAAAGCATAGTGCACAGTGCAAAACGACTGATGGTTTACGCAAAAGCATAGTGCGCAGTGCAAAACGACTGCTGGTTTACGCCAAAGCATAGTGCACAGTGCAAAACGACTGTTGGTTTACGCCAAATCATAGTGCACAGTGCAAAACGACTGTTGGTTTACGCAAAAGCATAGTGCACAGTGCAAAACGACTGCTGGTTTACGCCAAAGCATAGTGCACAGTGCAAAACGACTGCTGGTTTACGCCAAAGCATAGTGCACAGTGCAAAACGACTGCTGGTTTACGACAAAGCATGGTGCACAGTGCAAAACGACTGCTGGTTTACGCCAAAGCATAGTGCACAGTGCAAAATGACTGTTGGTTTACGCAAAAGCATAGTGCACAGTGCAAAACGACTGCTGGTTTACGCCAAAGCATAGTGCACAGTGCAAAATGACTGTTGGTTTACGCAAAAGCTTAGTGCGCAGTGCAAAACGACTGTTGGTTTACGCAAAAGCATAGTGCACAGTGCAAAACGACTGCTGGTTTACGCCAAAGCATGGTGCACAGTGCAAAATGACTGCTGGTTTACGCCAAAGCATAGTGCACAGTGCAAAACGACTGCTGGTTTACGCAAAAGCATAGTGCACAGTGCAAAACGACTGTTGGTTTACGCAAAAGCATAGTGCACAGTGCAAAACGACTCTCGGTTTACGCAAAAGCATAGTGCACAGTGCAAAACGACTGCTGGTTTACGCCAAAGCATAGTGCACAGTGCAAAATGACTGTTGGTTTACGCAAAAGCATAGTGCACAGTGCAAAATGACTGCTGGTTTACGCCAAAGCATAGTGCACAGTGCAAAACGACTGCTGGTTTACGCAAAAGCATAGTGCACAGTGCAAAACGACTGTTGGTTTACGCAAAAGCATAGTGCACAGTGCAAAACGACTGTTGGTTTACGCAAAAGCATAGTGCACAGTGCAAAACGACTGCTGGTTTACGCCAAAGCATAGTGCACAGTGCAAAATGACTGTTGGTTTACGCAAAAGCTTAGTGCGCAGTGCAAAACGACAGTTGGTTTACGCAAAAGCATAGTGCACAGTGCAAAACGACTGCTGGTTTACGCCAAAGCATGGTGCACAGTGCAAAACGACTGCTGGTTTACGCCAAAGCATGGTGCTTAGTGCAAAACGACTGTTGGTTTACGCAAAAGCATAGTGCACAGTGCAAAACGACTGCTGGCTTACGCCAAAGCATAGTGCACAGTGCAAAATGACTGTTGGTTTACGCAAAAGCATAGTGCACAGTGCAAAACGACTGCTGGTTTACGCCAAAGCATAGTGCACAGTGCAAAATGACTGTTGGTTTACGCAAAAGCATAGTGCACAGTGCAAAACGACTGCTGGTTTACGCCAAAGCATGGTGCACAGTGCAAAACGACTGTTGGTTTACGCCAAAGCACAGCGCACAGTGCAAAACGACTGTTGGTTTACGCAAAAGCATAGTGCACAGTGCAAAACGACTGTTGGTTTACGCAAAAGCATAGGGCACAGTGCAAAACGACTGTTGGTTTACGCCAAAGCACAGCGCACAGTGCAAAACGACTGCTGGTTTACGCCAAAGCATGGTGCACAGTGCAAAACGACTGTTGGTTTACGCCAAAGCAGAGCGCACAGGGCAAAACGACTGTTGGTTTACGCAAAAGCATAGTGCACAGTGCAAAACGACTGCTGGTTTACGCCAGAGCATAGTGCACAGTGCAAAACGACTGTTGGTTTACGCCAAAGCACAGCGCACAGTGCAAAACGACTGCTGGTTTACGCAAAAGCATAGTGCACAGTGTAAAACGACTCTTGGTTTACGCAAAAGCATAGTGCACAGTGCAAAACGACTGCTGGTTTACGCCAAAGCATAGTGCACAGTGCAAAATGACTGCTGGTTTACGCCAAAGCATAGTGCACAGTGCAAAATGACTGTTGGTTTACGCCAAAGCATGGTGCACAGTGCAAAACGACTGCTGGTTTACGCCAAAGCATAGTGCACAGTGCAAAACGACTGTTGGTTTACGCAAAAGCATAGTGCACAGTGCAAAACGACTGTTGGTTTACGCAAAAGCATAGTGCACAGTGCAAAACGACTGCTGGTTTACGCCAGAGCATAGTGCACAGTGCAAAACGACTGTTGGTTTACGCCAAAGCACAGCGCACAGTGCAAAACGACTGCTGGTTTACGCCAAATCATAGTGCACAGTGCAAAACGACTGTTGGTTTACGCCAAAGCACAGCGCACAGTGCAAAACGACTGCTGGTTTACGCCAAAGCACAGCGTACAGTGCAAAACGACTGTTGGTTTACGCCAAATCATAGTGCACAGTGCAAAACGACTGTTGGTTTACGCCAAAGCACAGCGCACAGTGCAAAACGACTGTTGGTTTACGCCAAAGCACAGCGTACAGTGCAAAACGACTGTTGGTTTACGCCAAATCATAGTGCACAGTGCAAAACGACTGTTGGTTTACGCCAAAGCACAGCGCACAGTGCAAAACGACTGTTGGTTTACTCAAAAGCATAGTGCACAGTGCAAAACGACTGCTGGTTTACGCAAAAGCATAGTGCACAGTGCAAAACGACTGCTGGTTTACGCCAAATCATAGTGCACAGTGCAAAACGACTGCTGGTTTACGCCAAAGCACAGCGCACAGTGCAAAACGACTGTTGGTTTACGCCAAAGCACAGCGCACAGTGCGAAACGACTGCTGGTTTACGCCAAATCATAGTGCACAGTGCAAAACGACTGTTGGTTTACGCCAAAGCACAGCGCATAGTGCAAAACGACTGCTGGTTTACGCCAAAGCATGGTGCACAGTGCAAAACGACTGTTGGTTTACGCAAAAGCATAGTGCACAGTGCAAAACGACTGCTGGTTTACGCCAAATCATAGTGCACAGTGCAAAACGACTGTTGGTTTACGCCAAAGCACAGCGCACAGTGCAAAACGACTGTTGGTTTACTCAAAAGCATAGTGCACAGTGTAAAACGACTGCTGGTTTACGCAAAAGCATAGTGCACAGTGCAAAACGACTGTTGGTTTACGCAAAAGCATAGTGCACAGTGCAAAACGACTGCTGGTTTACGCAACAGCATAGTGCACAGTGCAAAACGACTGCTGGTTTACGCCAGAGCATAGTGCACAGTGCAAAATGACTGTTGGTTTACGCCAAAGCACAGCGCACAGTGCAAAACGACTGTTGGTTTACGCCAAAGCACAGTGCAAAACGACTGCTGGTTTACGCCAAAGCATGGTGCACAGTGCAAAACGACTGTTGGTTTACGCAAAAGCATAGTGCACAGTGCAAAACGACTGCTGGTTTACGCCAAATCATAGTGCACAGTGCAAAACGACTGTTGGTTTACGCCAAAGCACAGCGCACAGTGCAAAACGACTGTTGGTTTACGCCAAAGCACAGTGCAAAACGACTGCTGGTTTACGCAAAAGCATAGTGCACAGTGCAAAACGACTGCTGGTTTACGCCAAAGCATAGTGCACAGTGCAAAACGACTGCTGGTTTACGCCAAAGCATGGTGCACAGTGCAAAACGACTGTTGGTTTACGCCAAAGCATAGTGCACAGTGCAAAACGACTGCTGGTTTACGCCAAAGCACAGCGCACAGTGCAAAACGACTGCTGGTTTACGCAAAAGCATAGTGCACAGTGGAAAACGACTGCTGGTTTACGCCAGAGCATAGTGCACAGTGCAAAACGACTGTTGGTTTACGCCAGAGCACAGCGCACAGTGCAAAACGACTGCTGGTTTACGCAAAAGCATAGTGCACAGTGCAAAACGACTCTTGGTTTACGCAAAAGCATAGTGCACAGTGCAAAACGACTGCTGGTTTACGCCAAAGCATAGTGCACAGTGCAAAATGACTGCTGGTTTACGCCAAAGCATAGTGCACAGTGCAAAACGACTGTTGGTTTACGCAAAAGCATAGTGCACAGTGCAAAACGACTGCTGGTTTACGCAAAAGCATAGTGCACAGTGCAAAATGACTGCTGGTTTACGCCAGAGCATAGTGCACAGTGCAAAACGACTGTTGGTTTAAGCCAAAGCATAGTGCAGAGTGCAAAACGACTGCTGGTTTACGCCAAATCACAGTGCACAGTGCAAAACGACTGTTGGTTTACGCCAAAGCACAGCGCACAGTGCAAAATGACTGTTGGTTTACGCCAAAGCATAGCGCACAGTGCAAAACGACTGCTGGTTTACGCAAAAGCATGGTGCACAGTGCAAAACGACTGTTGGTTTACGCAAAAGCATAGTGCACAGTGCAAAACGACTGCTGGTTTACGCCAAATCATAGTGCACAGTGCAAAACGACTGTTGGTTTACGCCAAAGCACAGCGCACAGTGCAAAACGACTGTTGGTTTACGCCAAAGCACAGCGCACAGTGCAAAACGACTGTTGGTTTACGCAAAAGCATAGTGCACAGTGCAAAACGACTGATGGTTTACGCAAAAGCATAGTGCACAGTGCAAAACGACTGCTGGTTTACGCCAAAGCATAGTGCACAGTGCAAAACGACTGTTGGTTTACGCCAAATCATAGTGCACAGTGCAAAACGACTGTTGGTTTACGCAAAAGCATAGTGCACAGTGCAAAACGACTGCTGGTTTACGCCAAAGCATAGTGCACAGTGCAAAACGACTGCTGGTTTACGCCAAAGCATAGTGCACAGTGCAAAACGACTGCTGGTTTACGACAAAGCATGGTGCACAGTGCAAAACGACTGCTGGTTTACGGCAAAGCATAGTGCACAGTGCAAAATGACTGTTGGTTTACGCAAAAGCATAGTGCACAATGCAAAACGACTGCTGGTTTACGCCAAAGCATAGTGCACAGTGCAAAATGACTGTTGGTTTACGCAAAAGCTTAGTGCGCAGTGCAAAACGACTGTTGGTTTACGCAAAAGCATAGTGCACAGTGCAAAACGACTGCTGGTTTACGCCAAAGCATGGTGCACAGTGCAAAATGACTGCTGGTTTACGCCAAAGCATAGTGCACAGTGCAAAACGACTGCTGGTTTACGCAAAAGCATAGTGCACAGTGCAAAACGACTGTTGGTTTACGCAAAAGCATAGTGCACAGTGCAAAACGACTCTCGGTTTACGCAAAAGCATAGTGCACAGTGCAAAACGACTGCTGGTTTACGCCAAAGCATAGTGCACAGTGCAAAATGACTGTTGGTTTACGCAAAAGCATAGTGCACAGTGCATAATGACTGCTGGTTTACGCCAAAGCATAGTGCACAGTGCAAAACGACTGCTGGTTTACGCAAAAGCATAGTGCACAGTGCAAAACGACTGTTGGTTTACGCAAAAGCATAGTGCACAGTGCAAAACGACTGTTGGTTTACGCAAAAGCATAGTGCACAGTGCAAAACGACTGCTGGTTTACGCCAAAGCATAGTGCACAGTGCAAAATGACTGTTGGTTTACGCAAAAGCTTAGTGCGCAGTGCAAAACGACAGTTGGTTTACGCAAAAGCATAGTGCACAGTGCAAAACGACTGCTGGTTTACGCCAAAGCATGGTGCACAGTGCAAAATGACTGTTGGTTTACGCAAAAGCATAGTGCACAGTGCAAAACGACTGCTGGTTTACGCCAAAGCATAGTGCACAGTGCAAAATGACTGTTGGTTTACGCAAAAGCATAGTGCACAGTGCAAAACGACTGTTGGTTTACGCAAAAGCATAGTGCACAGTGCAAAACGACTGCTGGTTTACGCCAAAGCATGGTGCACAGTGCAAAACGACTGTTGGTTTACGCCAAAGCACAGCGCACAGTGCAAAACGACTGTTGGTTTACGCAAAAGCATAGTGCACAGTGCAAAACGACTGTTGGTTTACGCAAAAGCATAGGGCACAGTGCAAAACGACTGTTGGTTTACGCCAAAGCACAGCGCACAGTGCAAAACGACTGTTGGTTTACTCAAAAGCATAGTGCACAGTGCAAAACGACTGCTGGTTTACGCCAAAGCATAGTGCACAGTGCAAAATGACTGTTGGTTTACGCAAAAGCATAGTGCACAGTGCAAAACGACTGCTGGTTTACGCCAAAGCATGGTGCTTAGTGCAAAACGACTGTTGGTTTACGCAAAAGCATAGTGCACAGTGCAAAACGACTGCTGGCTTACGCCAAAGCATAGTGCACAGTGCAAAATGACTGTTGGTTTACGCAAAAGCATAGTGCACAGTGCAAAACGACTGCTGGTTTACGCCAAAGCATAGTGCACAGTGCAAAATGACTGTTGGTTTACGCAAAAGCATAGTGCACAGTGCAAAACGACTGTTGGTTTACGCAAAAGCATAGTGCACAGTGCAAAACGACTGCTGGTTTACGCCAAAGCATGGTGCACAGTGCAAAACGACTGTTGGTTTACGCCAAAGCACAGCGCACAGTGCAAAACGACTGTTGGTTTACGCAAAAGCATAGTGCACAGTGCAAAACGACTGTTGGTTTACGCAAAAGCATAGGGCACAGTGCAAAACGACTGTTGGTTTACGCCAAAGCACAGCGCACAGTGCAAAACGACTGCTGGTTTACGCCAAAGCATGGTGCACAGTGCAAAACGACTGTTGGTTTACGCCAAAGCAGAGCGCACAGTGCAAAACGACTGTTGGTTTACGCAAAAGCATAGTGCACAGTGCAAAACGACTGCTGGTTTACGCCAGAGCATAGCGCACAGTGCAAAACGACTGTTGGTTTACGCCAAAGCACAGCGCACAGTGCAAAACGACTGCTGGTTTACGCAAAAGCATAGTGCACAGTGCAAAACGACTCTTGGTTTACGCAAAAGCATAGTGCACAGTGCAAAACGACTGCTGGTTTACGCCAAAGCATAGTGCACAGTGCAAAATGACTGCTGGTTTACGCCAAAGCATAGTGCACAGTGCAAAATGACTGTTGGTTTACGCCAAAGCATGGTGCACAGTGCAAAACGACTGCTGGTTTACGCCAAAGCATAGTGCACAGTGCAAAACGACTGTTGGTTTACGCAAAAGCATAGTGCACAGTGCAAAACGACTGTTGGTTTACGCAAAAGCATAGTGCACAGTGCAAAACGACTGCTGGTTTACGCCAGAGCATAGTGCACAGTGCAAAACGACTGTTGGTTTACGCCAAAGCACAGCGCACAGTGCAAAACGACTGCTGGTTTACGCCAAATCATAGTGCACAGTGCAAAACGACTGTTGGTTTACGCCAAAGCACAGCGCACAGTGCAAAACGACTGCTGGTTTACGCCAAAGCACAGCGTACAGTGCAAAACGACTGTTGGTTTACGCCAAATCATAGTGCACAGTGCAAAACGACTGTTGGTTTACGCCAAAGCACAGCGTACAGTGCAAAACGACTGTTGGTTTACGCCAAATCATAGTGCACAGTGCAAAACGACTGTTGGTTTACGCCAAAGCACAGCGCACAGTGCAAAACGACTGTTGGTTTACTCAAAAGCATAGTGCACAGTGCAAAACGACTGCTGGTTTACGCCAAAGCATAGTGCACAGTGCAAAACGACTGTTGGTTTACGCAAAAGCATAGTGCACAGTGCAAAACGACTGTTGGTTTACGCAAAAGCATAGTGCACAGTGCAAAACGACTGCTGGTTTACGCCAGAGCATAGTGCACAGTGCAAAACGACTGTTGGTTTACGCCAAAGCACAGCGCACAGTGCAAAACGACTGCTGGTTTACGCCAAATCATAGTGCACAGTGCAAAACGACTGTTGGTTTACGCCAAAGCACAGCGCACAGTGCAAAACGACTGCTGGTTTACGCCAAAGCACAGCGTACAGTGCAAAACGACTGTTGGTTTACGCCAAATCATAGTACACAGTGCAAAACGACTGTTGGTTTACGCCAAAGCACAGCGTACAGTGCAAAACGACTGTTGGTTTACGCCAAATCATAGTGCACAGTGCAAAACGACTGTTGGTTTACGCCAAAGCACAGCGCACAGTGCAAAACGACTGTTGGTTTACGCCAAAGCACAGCGTACAGTGCAAAACGACTGTTGGTTTACGCCAAATCATAGTGCACAGTGCAAAACGACTGTTGGTTTACGCCAAAGCACAGCGCACAGTGCAAAACGACTGTTGGTTTACTCAAAAGCATAGTGCACAGTGCAAAACGACTGCTGGTTTACGCAAAAGCATAGTGCACAGTGCAAAACGACTGCTGGTTTACGCCAAATCATAGTGCACAGTGCAAAACGACTGCTGGTTTACGCCAAAGCACAGCGCACAGTGCAAAACGACTGTTGGTTTACGCCAAAGCACAGCGCACAGTGCGAAACGACTGCTGGTTTACGCCAAATCATAGTGCACAGTGCAAAACGACTGTTGGTTTACGCCAAAGCACAGCGCACAGTGCAAAACGACTGCTGGTTTACGCCAAAGCATGGTGCACAGTGCAAAACGACTGTTGGTTTACGCAAAAGCATAGTGCACAGTGCAAAACGACTGCTGGTTTACGCCAAATCATAGTGCACAGTGCAAAACGACTGTTGGTTTACGCCAAAGCACAGCGCACAGTGCAAAACGACTGTTGGTTTACTCAAAAGCATAGTGCACAGTGTAAAACGACTGCTGGTTTACGCAAAAGCATAGTGCACAGTGCAAAACGACTGTTGGTTTACGCAAAAGCATAGTGCACAGTGCAAAACGACTGCTGGTTTACGCAACAGCATAGTGCACAGTGCAAAACGACTGCTGGTTTACGCCAGAGCATAGTGCACAGTGCAAAATGACTGTTGGTTTACGCCAAAGCACAGCGCACAGTGCAAAACGACTGTTGGTTTACGCCAAAGCACAGTGCAAAACGACTGCTGGTTTACGCCAAAGCATGGTGCACAGTGCAAAACGACTGTTGGTTTACGCAAAAGCATAGTGCACAGTGCAAAACGACTGCTGGTTTACGCCAAATCATAGTGCACAGTGCAAAACGACTGTTGGTTTACGCCAAAGCACAGCGCACAGTGCAAAACGACTGTTGGTTTACGCCAAAGCACAGTGCAAAACGACTGCTGGTTTACGCAAAAGCATAGTGCACAGTGCAAAACGACTGCTGGTTTACGCCAAAGCATAGTGCACAGTGCAAAACGACTGCTGGTTTACGCCAAAGCATGGTGCACAGTGCAAAACGACTGTTGGTTTACGCAAAAGCATAGTGCACAGTGCAAAACGACTGTTGGTTTACGCAAAAGCACAGCGCACAGTGCAAAACGACTGTTGGTTTACGCAAAAGCATAGTGCACAGTGCAAAACGACTGCTGGTTTACGCCAAAGCATAGTGCACAGTGCAAAATGACTGTTGGTTTACGCAAAAGCATAGTGCACAGTGCAAAACGACTGTTGGTTTACGCAAAAGCACAGCGCACAGTGCAAAACGACTGTTGGTTTACGCAAAAGCATAGTGCACAGTGCAAAACGACTGCTGGTTTACGCCAAAGCATGGTGCACAGTGCAAAACGACTGCTGGTTTACGCCAAAGCATAGTGCACAGTGCAAAACGACTGCTGGTTTACGCCAAAGCATAGTGCACAGTGCAAAACGACTGCTGGTTTACGCCAAATCATAGTGCACAGTGCAAAACGACTGTTGGTTTACGCCAAAGCACAGCGCAGAGTGCAAAACGAATTTTGGTTTACGCAAAAGCATAGTGCACAGTGCAAAACGACTGCTGGTTTACGCCAAAGCATGGTGCACAGTGCAAAACGACTGTTGGTTTACGCAAAAGCATAGTGCACAGTGAAAAACGACTGTTGGTTTACGCCAAAGCACAGCGCACAGTGCAAAACGACTGCTGGTTTACGCCAAAGCATGGTGCACAGTGCAAAACGACTGTTGGTTTACGCCAAAGCACAGCGCACAGGGCAAAACGACTGTTGGTTTACGCAAAAGCATAGTGCACAGTGCAAAACGACTGCTGGTTTACGCCAGAGCATAGTGCACAGTGCAAAACGACTGTTGGTTTACGCCAAAGCACAGCGCACAGTGCAAAACGACTGTTGGATTACGCAAAAGCATAGTGCACAGTGCAAAACGACTGCTGGTTTACGCCAAATCATAGTGCACAGTGCAAAACGACTGTTGGTTTACGCCAAAGCACAGCGCACAGTGCAAAACGACTGTTGGTTTACGCAAAAGCATAGTGCACAGTGCAAAACGACTGTTGGTTTACGCAAAAGCATAGTGCACAGTGCAAAACGACTGCTGGTTTACGCCAAAGCATAGTGCACAGTGCAAAACGACTGCTGGTTTACGCCAAAGCACAGCGCACAGTGCAAAACGACTGCTGGTTTACGCAAAAGCATAGTGCACAGTGCAAAACGACTGCTGGTTTACGCCAGAGCATAGTGCACAGTGCAAAACGACTGTTGGTTTACGCCAGAGCACAGCGCACAGTGCAAAACGACTGCTGGTTTACGCAAAAGCATAGTGCACAGTGCAAAACGACTCTTGGTTTACGCAAAAGCATAGTGCACAGTGCAAAACGACTGCTGGTTTACGCCAAAGCATAGTGCACAGTGCAAAATGACTGCTGGTTTACGCCAAAGCATAGTGCACAGTGCAAAACGACTGTTGGTTTACGCAAAAGCATAGTGCACAGTGCAAAACGACTGCTGGTTTACGCAAAAGCATAGTGCACAGTGCAAAACGACTGCTGGTTTACGCCAGAGCATAGTGCACAGTGCAAAACGACTGTTGGCTTACGCCAAAGCACAGCGCACAGTGCAAAACGACTGCTGGTTTACGCCAAAGCATAGTGCACAGTGCAAAACGACTGCTGGTTTACGCCAAATCACAGTGCACAGTGCAAAACGACTGCTGGTTTACGCCAAAGCACAGCGCACAGTGCAAAATGACTGTTGGTTTACGCCAAAGCATAGTGCACAGTGCAAAACGACTGCTGGTTTACGCAAAAGCATAGTGCACAGTGCAAAACGACTGCTGGTTTACGCCAAAGCATGGTGCACAGTGCAAAACGACTGTTGGTTTACGCCAAAGCACAGCGCACAGGGCAAAACGACTGTTGGTTTACGCAAAAGCATAGTGCACAGTGCAAAACGACTGCTGGTTTACGCCAAAGTATGGTACACAGTGCAAAACGACTGTTGGTTTACGCCAAAGCACAGCGCACAGGGCAAAACGACTGTTGGTTTACGCAAAAGCATAGTGCACAGTGCAAAACGACTGCTGGTTTACGCCAGAGCATAGTGCACAGTGCAAAACGACTGTTGGTTTACGCCAAAGCACAGCGCACAGTGCAAAACGACTGTTGGTTTACGCAAAAGCATAGTGCACAGTGCAAAACGACTGCTGGTTTACGCCAAATCATAGTGCACAGTGCAAAACGACTGTTGGTTTACGCCAAAGCACAGCGCACAGTGCAAAACGACTGTTGGTTTACGCCAAAGCACAGCGCACAGTGCAAAATGACTGTTGGTTTACGCAAAAGCATAGTGCACAGTGCAAAACGACTGCTGGTTTACGCAAAAGCATAGTGCACAGTGCAAAACGACTGTTGGCTTACGCCAAAGCACAGCGCACAGTGTAAAACGACTGCTGGTTTACGCAAAAGCATAGTGCACAGTGCAAAACGACTGTTGGTTTACGCAAAAGCATAGTGCACAGTGCAAAACGACTGCTGGTTTACGCCAGAGCATAGTGCACAGTGCAAAATGACTGTTGGTTTACGCCAAAGCACAGCGCACAGTGCAAAACGACTGTTGGTTTACGCCAAAGCACAGTGCAAAACGACTGCTGGTTTACGCCAAAGCATGGTGCACAGTGCAAAACGACTGTTGGTTTACGCAAAAGCATAGTGCACAGTGCAAAACGACTGCTGGTTTACGCCAAATCATAGTGCACAGTGCAAAACGACTGTTGGTTTACGCCAAAGCACAGCGCACAGTGCAAAACGACTGTTGGTTTACGCAAAAGCATAGTGCACAGTGCAAAACGACTGTTGGTTTACGCAAAAGCATAGTGCACAGTGCAAAACGACTGCTGGTTTACGCCAAAGCATAGTGCACAGTGCAAAACGACTGCTGGTTTACGCCAAAGCATGGTGCACAGTGCAAAACGACTGTTGGTTTACGCAAAAGCATAGTGCACAGTGCAAAACGACTGCTGGTTTACGCCAAAGCATAGTGCACAGTGCAAAACGACTGTTGGTTTACGCAAAAGCACAGCGCACAGTGCAAAACGACTGTTGGTTTACGCAAAAGCATAGTGCACAGTGCAAAACGACTGCTGGTTTACGCCAAAGCATAGTGCACAGTGCAAAACGACTGTTGGTTTACGCAAAAGCATAGTGCACAGTGCAAAACGACTGCTGGTTTACGCCAAAGCATGGTGCACAGTGCAAAACGACTGCTGGTTTACGCAAAAGCATGGTGCACAGTGCAAAACGACTGCTGGTTTACGCCAAAGCATAGTGCACAGTGCAAAACGACTGCTGGTTTACGCCAAAGCATAGTGCACAGTGCAAAACGACTGCTGGTTTACGCCAAATCATAGTGCACAGTGCAAAACGACTGTTGGTTTACGCCAAAGCACAGCGCAGAGTGCAAAACGACTGTTGGTTTACGCAAAAGCATAGTGCACAGTGCAAAACGACTGCTGGTTTACGCCAAAGCATGGTGCACAGTGCAAAACGACTGTTGGTTTACGCAAAAGCATAGTGCACAGTGCAAAACGACTGTTGGTTTACGCCAAAGCACAGCGCACAGTGCAAAACGACTGCTGGTTTACGCCAAAGCATGGTGCACAGTGCAAAACGACTGTTGGTTTACGCCAAAGCACAGCGCACAGGGCAAAACGACTGTTGGTTTACGCAAAAGCATAGTGCACAGTGCAAAACGACTGCTGGTTTACGCCAAATCATAGTGCACAGTGCAAAACGACTGTTGGTTCACGCCAAAGCACAGCGCACAGTGCAAAACGACTGTTGGTTTACGCCAGAGCATAGTGCACAGTGCAAAACGACTGTTGGTTTACGCCAAAGCACAGCGCACAGTGCAAAACGACTGTTGGTTTACGCAAAAGCATAGTGCACAGTGCAAAACGACTGCTGGTTTACGCCAAATCATAGTGCACAGTGCAAAACGACTGTTGGTTCACGCCAAAGCACAGCGCACAGTGCAAAACGACTGTTGGTTTACGCAAAAGCATAGTGCACAGTGCAAAACGACTGTTGGTTTACGCAAAAGCATAGTGCACAGTGCAAAACGACTGCTGGTTTACGCCAAAGCATAGTGCACAGTGCAAAACGACTGCTGGTTTACGCCAAAGCACAGCGCACAGTGCAAAACGACTGCTGGTTTACGCAAAAGCATAGTGCACAGTGCAAAACGACTGCTGGTTTACGCCAGAGCATAGTGCACAGTGCAAAACGACTGTTGGTTTACGCCAGAGCACAGCGCACAGTGCAAAACGACTGCTGGTTTACGCAAAAGCATAGTGCACAGTGCAAAACGACTCTTGGTTTACGCAAAAGCATAGTGCACAGTGCAAAACGACTGCTGGTTTACGCCAAAGCATAGTGCACAGTGCAAAATGACTGCTGGTTTACGCCAAAGCATAGTGCACAGTGCAAAACGACTGTTGGTTTACGCAAAAGCATAGTGCACAGCGCAAAACGACTGCTGGTTTACGCAAAAGCATAGTGCACAGTGCAAAACGACTGCTGGTTTACGCCAGAGCATAGTGCACAGTGCAAAACGACTGTTGGTTTACGCCAAAGCACAGCGCACAGTGCAAAACGACTGCTGGTTTACGCCAAAGCATAGTGCACAGTGCAAAACGACTGCTGGTTTACGCCAAATCACAGTGCACAGTGCAAAACGACTGTTGGTTTACGCCAAAGCACAGCGCACAGTGCAAAATGACTGTTGGTTTACGCCAAAGCATAGTGCACAGTGCAAAACGACTGCTGGTTTACGCAAAAGCATAGTGCACAGTGCAAAACGACTGCTGGTTTACGCCAAAGCATGGTGCACAGTGCAAAACGACTGTTGGTTTACGCCAAAGCACAGCGCACAGGGCAAAACGAATGTTGGTTTACGCAAAAGCATAGTGCACAGTGCAAAACGACTGTTGGTTTACGCCAAAGCACAGCGCACAGTGCAAAACGACTGCTGGTTTACGCCAAAGCATGGTGCACAGTGCAAAACGACTGCTGGTTTACGCCAGAGCATAGTGCACAGTGCAAAACGACTGTTGGTTTACGCCAAAGCACAGCGCACAGTGCAAAACGACTGTTGGTTTACGCAAAAGCATAGTGCACAGTGCAAAACGACTGCTGGTTTACGCCAAAGCATAGTGCACAGTGCAAAACGACTGCTGGTTTACGCCAAAGCACAGCGCACAGTGCAAAACGACTGCTGGTTTACGCAAAAGCATAATGCACAGTGCAAAACGACTGCTGGTTTACGCCAGAGCATAGTGCACAGTGCAAAACGACTGTTGGTTTACGCCAGAGCACAGTGCAAAACGACTGCTGGTTTACGCAAAAGCATAGTGCACAGTGCAAAACGACTCTTGGTTTACGCAAAAGCATAGTGCACAGTGCAAAACGACTGCTGGTTTACGCCAAAGCATAGTGCACAGTGCAAAATGACTGCTGGTTTACGCCAAAGCATAGTGCACAGTGCAAAACGACTGTTGGTTTACGCAAAAACATAGTGCACTGTGCAAAACGACTGCTGGTTTACGCAAAAGCATAGTGCACAGTGCAAAACGACTGCTGGTTTACGCCAGAGCATAGTGCACAGTGCAAAACGACTGTTGGTTTACGCCAAAGCACAGCGCACAGTGCAAAACGACTGTTGGTTTACGCCAAAGCACAGCGCACAGTGCAAAACGACTGCTGGTTTACGCCAAAGCATAGTGCACAGTGCAAAACGACTGCTGGTTTACGCCAAATCACAGTGCACAGTGCAAAACGACTGTTGGTTTACGCCAAAGCACAGCGCACAGTGCAAAATGACTGTTGGTTTACGCAAAAGCATAGTGCACAGTGCAAAACGACTGCTGGTTTACGCCAAATCATAGTGCACAGTGCAAAACGACTGTTGGTTTACGCCAAAGCACAGCGCACAGTGCAAAACGACTGTTGGTTTACGCAAAAGCATAGTGCACAGTGCAAAACGACTGATGGTTTACGCAAAAGCATAGTGCACAGTGCAAAACGACTGTTGGTTTACGCAAAAGCATAGTGCACAGTGCAAAACGACTGATGGTTTACGCAAAAGCATAGTGCACAGTGCAAAACGACTGCTGGTTTACGCCAAAGCATAGTGCACAGTGCAAAACGACTGCTGGTTTACGCCAAAGCATGGTGCACAGTGCAAAACGACTGTTGGTTTACGCAAAAGCATAGTGCACAGTGCAAAACGACAGTTGGTTTACGCCAAAGCACAGCGCACAGTGCAAAACGACTGCTGGTTTACGCCAAAGCATGGTGCACAGTGCAAAACGACTGTTGGTTTACGCAAAAGCATAGTGCACAGTGCAAAACGACTGCTGGTTTACGCCAGAGCATAGTGTACAGTGCAAAACGACTGTTGGTTTACGCCAAAGCATGGTGCACAGTGCAAAACGACTGCTGGTTTACGCAAAAGCATAGTGCACAGTGCAAAACGACTGTTGGTTTACGCAAAAGCATAGTGCACAGTGCAAAACGACTGCTGGTTTACGCCAAAGCATAGTGCACAGTGCAAAACGACTGCTGGTTTACGCCAAAGCACAGCGCACAGTGCAAAACGACTGCTGGTTTACGCAAAAGCATAGTGCACAGTGCAAAACGACTGCTGGTTTACGCCAGAGCATAGTGCACAGTGCAAAACGACTGTTGGTTTACGCCAGAGCACAGTGCAAAACGACTGCTGGTTTACGCCAAAGCATGGTGCACAGTGCAAAACGACTGTTGGTTTACGCAAAAGCATAGTGCACAGTGCAAAACGACAGTTGGTTTACGCCAAAGCACAGCGCACAGTGCAAAACGACTGCTGGTTTACGCCAAAGCATGGTGCACAGTGCAAAACGACTGTTGGTTTACGCAAAAGCATAGTGCACAGTGCAAAACGACTGCTGGTTTACGCCAGAGCATAGTGTACAGTGCAAAACGACTGTTGGTTTACGCCAAAGCATGGTGCACAGTGCAAAACGACTGCTGGTTTACGCAAAAGCATAGTGCACAGTGCAAAACGACTGTTGGTTTACGCAAAAGCATAGTGCACAGTGCAAAACGACTGCTGGTTTACGCCAAAGCATAGTGCACAGTGCAAAACGACTGCTGGTTTACGCCAAAGCACAGCGCACAGTGCAAAACGACTGCTGGTTTACGCAAAAGCATAGTGCACAGTGCAAAACGACTGCTGGTTTACGCCAGAGCATAGTGCACAGTGCAAAACGACTGTTGGTTTACGCCAGAGCACAGTGCAAAACGACTGCTGGTTTACGCAAAAGCATAGTGCACAGTGCAAAACGACTCTTGGTTTACGCAAAAGCATAGTGCACAGTGCAAAACGACTGCTGGTTTACGCCAAAGCATAGTGCACAGTGCAAAATGACTGCTGGTTTACGCCAAAGCATAGTGCACAGTGCAAAACGACTGTTGGTTTACGCAAAAACATAGTGCACTGTGCAAAACGACTGCTGGTTTACGCAAAAGCATAGTGCACAGTGCAAAACGACTGTTGGCTTACGCCAAAGCACAGCGCACAGTGTAAAACGACTGCTGGTTTACGCAAAAGCATAGTGCACAGTGCAAAACGACTGTTGGTTTACGCAAAAGCATAGTGCACAGTGCAAAACGACTGCTGGTTTACGCAACAGCATAGTGCACAGTGCAAAACGACTGCTGGTTTACGCCAGAGCATAGTGCACAGTGCAAAATGACTGTTGGTTTACGCCAAAGCACAGCGCACAGTGCAAAACGACTGTTGGTTTACGCCAAAGCACAGTGCAAAACGACTGCTGGTTTACGCCAAAGCATGGTGCACAGTGCAAAACGACTGTTGGTTTACGCAAAAGCATAGTGCACAGTGCAAAACGACTGCTGGTTTACGCCAAATCATAGTGCACAGTGCAAAACGACTGTTGGTTTACGCCAAAGCACAGCGCACAGTGCAAAACGACTGTTGGTTTACGCAAAAGCATAGTGCACAGTGCAAAACGACTGTTGGTTTACGCAAAAGCATAGTGCACAGTGCAAAACGACTGCTGGTTTACGCCAAAGCATAGTGCACAGTGCAAAACGACTGCTGGTTTACGCCAAAGCATGGTGCACAGTGCAAAACGACTGTTGGTTTACGCAAAAGCATAGTGCACAGTGCAAAACGACTGCTGGTTTACGCCAAAGCATAGTGCACAGTGCAAAACGACTGTTGGTTTACGCAAAAGCACAGCGCACAGTGCAAAACGACTGTTGGTTTACGCAAAAGCATAGTGCACAGTGCAAAACGACTGCTGGTTTACGCCAAAGCATAGTGCACAGTGCAAAACGACTGTTGGTTTACGCAAAAGCATAGTGCACAGTGCAAAACGACTGCTGGTTTACGCCAAAGCATGGTGCACAGTGCAAAACGACTGCTGGTTTACGCAAAAGCATGGTGCACAGTGCAAAACGACTGCTGGTTTACGCCAAAGCATAGTGCACAGTGCAAAACGACTGCTGGTTTACGCCAAAGCATAGTGCACAGTGCAAAACGACTGCTGGTTTACGCCAAATCATAGTGCACAGTGCAAAACGACTGTTGGTTTACGCCAAAGCACAGCGCAGAGTGCAAAACGACTGTTGGTTTACGCAAAAGCATAGTGCACAGTGCAAAACGACTGCTGGTTTACGCCAAAGCATGGTGCACAGTGCAAAACGACTGTTGGTTTACGCAAAAGCATAGTGCACAGTGCAAAACGACTGTTGGTTTACGCCAAAGCACAGCGCACAGTGCAAAACGACTGCTGGTTTACGCCAAAGCATGGTGCACAGTGCAAAACGACTGTTGGTTTACGCCAAAGCACAGCGCACAGGGCAAAACGACTGTTGGTTTACGCAAAAGCATAGTGCACAGTGCAAAACGACTGCTGGTTTACGCCAAATCATAGTGCACAGTGCAAAACGACTGTTGGTTCACGCCAAAGCACAGCGCACAGTGCAAAACGACTGTTGGTTTACGCCAGAGCATAGTGCACAGTGCAAAACGACTGTTGGTTTACGCCAAAGCACAGCGCACAGTGCAAAACGACTGTTGGTTTACGCAAAAGCATAGTGCACAGTGCAAAACGACTGCTGGTTTACGCCAAATCATAGTGCACAGTGCAAAACGACTGTTGGTTCACGCCAAAGCACAGCGCACAGTGCAAAACGACTGTTGGTTTACGCAAAAGCATAGTGCACAGTGCAAAACGACTGTTGGTTTACGCAAAAGCATAGTGCACAGTGCAAAACGACTGCTGGTTTACGCCAAAGCATAGTGCACAGTGCAAAACGACTGCTGGTTTACGCCAAAGCACAGCGCACAGTGCAAAACGACTGCTGGTTTACGCAAAAGCATAGTGCACAGTGCAAAACGACTGCTGGTTTACGCCAGAGCATAGTGCACAGTGCAAAACGACTGTTGGTTTACGCCAGAGCACAGCGCACAGTGCAAAACGACTGCTGGTTTACGCAAAAGCATAGTGCACAGTGCAAAACGACTCTTGGTTTACGCAAAAGCATAGTGCACAGTGCAAAACGACTGCTGGTTTACGCCAAAGCATAGTGCACAGTGCAAAATGACTGCTGGTTTACGCCAAAGCATAGTGCACAGTGCAAAACGACTGTTGGTTTACGCAAAAGCATAGTGCACAGCGCAAAACGACTGCTGGTTTACGCAAAAGCATAGTGCACAGTGCAAAACGACTGCTGGTTTACGCCAGAGCATAGTGCACAGTGCAAAACGACTGTTGGTTTACGCCAAAGCACAGCGCACAGTGCAAAACGACTGCTGGTTTACGCCAAAGCATAGTGCACAGTGCAAAACGACTGCTGGTTTACGCCAAATCACAGTGCACAGTGCAAAACGACTGTTGGTTTACGCCAAAGCACAGCGCACAGTGCAAAATGACTGTTGGTTTACGCCAAAGCATAGTGCACAGTGCAAAACGACTGCTGGTTTACGCAAAAGCATAGTGCACAGTGCAAAACGACTGCTGGTTTACGCCAAAGCATGGTGCACAGTGCAAAACGACTGTTGGTTTACGCCAAAGCACAGCGCACAGGGCAAAACGAATGTTGGTTTACGCAAAAGCATAGTGCACAGTGCAAAACGACTGTTGGTTTACGCCAAAGCACAGCGCACAGTGCAAAACGACTGCTGGTTTACGCCAAAGCATGGTGCACAGTGCAAAACGACTGCTGGTTTACGCCAGAGCATAGTGCACAGTGCAAAACGACTGTTGGTTTACGCCAAAGCACAGCGCACAGTGCAAAACGACTGTTGGTTTACGCAAAAGCATAGTGCACAGTGCAAAACGACTGCTGGTTTACGCCAAAGCATAGTGCACAGTGCAAAACGACTGCTGGTTTACGCCAAAGCACAGCGCACAGTGCAAAACGACTGCTGGTTTACGCAAAAGCATAATGCACAGTGCAAAACGACTGCTGGTTTACGCCAGAGCATAGTGCACAGTGCAAAACGACTGTTGGTTTACGCCAGAGCACAGTGCAAAACGACTGCTGGTTTACGCAAAAGCATAGTGCACAGTGCAAAACGACTCTTGGTTTACGCAAAAGCATAGTGCACAGTGCAAAACGACTGCTGGTTTACGCCAAAGCATAGTGCACAGTGCAAAATGACTGCTGGTTTACGCCAAAGCATAGTGCACAGTGCAAAACGACTGTTGGTTTACGCAAAAACATAGTGCACTGTGCAAAACGACTGCTGGTTTACGCAAAAGCATAGTGCACAGTGCAAAACGACTGCTGGTTTACGCCAGAGCATAGTGCACAGTGCAAAACGACTGTTGGTTTACGCCAAAGCACAGCGCACAGTGCAAAACGACTGTTGGTTTACGCCAAAGCACAGCGCACAGTGCAAAACGACTGCTGGTTTACGCCAAAGCATAGTGCACAGTGCAAAACGACTGCTGGTTTACGCCAAATCACAGTGCACAGTGCAAAACGACTGTTGGTTTACGCCAAAGCACAGCGCACAGTGCAAAATGACTGTTGGTTTACGCAAAAGCATAGTGCACAGTACAAAACGACTGCTGGTTTACGCCAAATCATAGTGCACAGTGCAAAACGACTGTTGGTTTACGCCAAAGCACAGCGCACAGTGCAAAACGACTGTTGGTTTACGCAAAAGCATAGTGCACAGTGCAAAACGACTGATGGTTTACGCAAAAGCATAGTGCACAGTGCAAAACGACTGTTGGTTTACGCAAAAGCATAGTGCACAGTGCAAAACGACTGATGGTTTACGCAAAAGCATAGTGCACAGTGCAAAACGACTGCTGGTTTACGCCAAAGCATAGTGCACAGTGCAAAACGACTGCTGGTTTACGCCAAAGCATGGTGCACAGTGCAAAACGACTGTTGGTTTACGCAAAAGCATAGTGCACAGTGCAAAACGACAGTTGGTTTACGCCAAAGCACAGCGCACAGTGCAAAACGACTGCTGGTTTACGCCAAAGCATGGTGCACAGTGCAAAACGACTGTTGGTTTACGCAAAAGCATAGTGCACAGTGCAAAACGACTGCTGGTTTACGCCAGAGCATAGTGTACAGTGCAAAACGACTGTTGGTTTACGCCAAAGCATGGTGCACAGTGCAAAACGACTGCTGGTTTACGCAAAAGCATAGTGCACAGTGCAAAACGACTGTTGGTTTACGCAAAAGCATAGTGCACAGTGCAAAACGACTGCTGGTTTACGCCAAAGCATAGTGCACAGTGCAAAACGACTGCTGGTTTACGCCAAAGCACAGCGCACAGTGCAAAACGACTGCTGGTTTACGCAAAAGCATAGTGCACAGTGCAAAACGACTGCTGGTTTACGCCAGAGCATAGTGCACAGTGCAAAACGACTGTTGGTTTACGCCAGAGCACAGTGCAAAACGACTGCTGGTTTACGCCAAAGCATGGTGCACAGTGCAAAACGACTGTTGGTTTACGCAAAAGCATAGTGCACAGTGCAAAACGACAGTTGGTTTACGCCAAAGCACAGCGCACAGTGCAAAACGACTGCTGGTTTACGCCAAAGCATGGTGCACAGTGCAAAACGACTGTTGGTTTACGCAAAAGCATAGTGCACAGTGCAAAACGACTGCTGGTTTACGCCAGAGCATAGTGTACAGTGCAAAACGACTGTTGGTTTACGCCAAAGCATGGTGCACAGTGCAAAACGACTGCTGGTTTACGCAAAAGCATAGTGCACAGTGCAAAACGACTGTTGGTTTACGCAAAAGCATAGTGCACAGTGCAAAACGACTGCTGGTTTACGCCAAAGCATAGTGCACAGTGCAAAACGACTGCTGGTTTACGCCAAAGCACAGCGCACAGTGCAAAACGACTGCTGGTTTACGCAAAAGCATAGTGCACAGTGCAAAACGACTGCTGGTTTACGCCAGAGCATAGTGCACAGTGCAAAACGACTGTTGGTTTACGCCAGAGCACAGTGCAAAACGACTGCTGGTTTACGCAAAAGCATAGTGCACAGTGCAAAACGACTCTTGGTTTACGCAAAAGCATAGTGCACAGTGCAAAACGACTGCTGGTTTACGCCAAAGCATAGTGCACAGTGCAAAATGACTGCTGGTTTACGCCAAAGCATAGTGCACAGTGCAAAACGACTGTTGGTTTACGCAAAAACATAGTGCACTGTGCAAAACGACTGCTGGTTTACGCAAAAGCATAGTGCACAGTGCAAAACGACTGTTGGTTTACGCCAAAGCACAGCGCACAGTGCAAAATGACTGTTGGTTTACGCCAAAGCACAGCGCACAGTGCAAAACGACTGTTGGTTTACGCCAAAGCACAGCGCACAGTGCAAAACGACTGCTGGTTTACGCCAAAGCATAGTGCACAGTGCAAAACGACTGCTGGTTTACGCCAAATCACAGTGCACAGTGCAAAACGACTGTTGGTTTACGCCAAATCACAGTGCACAGTGCAAAACGACTGTTGGTTTACGCCAAAGCACAGCGCACAGTGCAAAATGACTGTTGGTTTACGCCAAAGCATAGTGCACAGTGCAAAACGACTGCTGGTTTACGCAAACGCATAGTGCACAGTGCAAAACGACTGCTGGTTTACGCCAAAGCATGGTGCACAGTGCAAAACGACTGTTGGTTTACGCCAAAGCACAGCGCACAGGGCAAAACGACTGTTGGTTTACGCAAAAGCATAGTGCACAGTGCAAAACGACTGTTGGTTTACGCCAAAGCACAGCGCACAGTGCAAAACGACTGCTGGTTTACGCCAAAGCATGGTGCACAGTGCAAAACGACTGCTGGTTTACGCCAGAGCATAGTGCACAGTGCAAAACGACTGTTGGTTTACGCTAAAGCACAGTGCAAAACGACTGCTGGTTTACGCCAAAGCATGGTGCACAGTGCAAAACGACTGTTGGTTTACGCAAAAGCATAGTGCACAGTGCAAAACGACTGCTGGTTTACGCCAGAGCATAGTGTACAGTGCAAAACGACTGTTGGTTTACGCCAAAGCATGGTGCACAGTGCAAAACGACTGCTGGTTTACGCAAAAGCATAGTGCACAGTGCAAAACGACTGTTGGTTTACGCAAAAGCATAGTGCACAGTGCAAAACGACTGCTGGTTTACGCCAAAGCACAGCGCACAGGGCAAAACGACTGTTGGTTTACGCAAAAGCATAGTGCACAGTGCAAAACGACTGCTGGTTTACGCCAGAGCATAGTGCACAGTGCAAAACGAATGTTGGTTTACGCCAAAGCACAGCGCACAGTGCAAAACGACTGCTGGTTTACGCAAAAGCATAGTGCACAGTGCAAAACGACTCTTGGTTTACGCAAAAGCATAGTGCACAGTGCAAAATGACTGCTGGTTTACGCCAAAGCATAGTGCACAGTGCAAAACGACTGCTGGTTTACGCAAAAGCATAGTGCACAGTGCAAAACGACTGTTGGTTTACGCAAAAGCATAGTGCACAGTGCAAAACGACTCTCGGTTTACGCAAAAGCATAGTGCACAGTGCAAAACGACTGCTGGTTTGCGCCAAAGCATAGTGCACAGTGCAAAATGACTGTTGGTTTACGCAAAAGCTTAGTGCGCAGTGCAAAACGACTGTTGGTTTACGCAAAAGCATAGTGCACAGTGCAAAACGACTGCTGGTTTACGCCAAAGCATGGTGCACAGTGCAAAACGACTGCTGGTTTACGCCAAAGCATGGTGCACAGTGCAAAACGACTGTTGGTTTACGCCAGAGCATAGTGCACAGTGCAAAACGACTGTTGGTTTACGCCAAAGCACAGCGCACAGTGCAAAACGACTGCTGGTTTACGCAAAAGCATAGTGCACAGTGCAAAACGACTGTTGGTTTACGCAAAAGCATAGTGCACAGTGCAAAACGACTGCTGGTTTACGCCAAAGCATAGTGCACAGTGCAAAACGACTGCTGGTTTACGCCAGGGCACAGCGCACAGTGCAAAACGACTGCTGGTTTACGCAAAAGCATAGTGCACAGTGCAAAACGACTGCTGGTTTACGCCAGAGCATAGTGCACAGTGCAAAACGACTGTTGGTTTACGCCAGAGCACAGCGCACAGTGCAAAACGACTGCTGGTTTACGCAAAAGCATAGTGCACAGTGCAAAACGACTCTTGGTTTACGCAAAAGCATAGTGCACAGTGCAAAACGACTGCTGGTTTACGCAAAAGCATAGTGCACAGTGCAAAACGACTGTTGGTTTACGCAAAAGCATAGTGCACAGTGCAAAACGACTGCTGGTTTACGCCAGAGCACAGCGCACAGTGCAAAACGACTGTTGGTTCACGCCAAAGCACAGCGCACAGTGCAAAACGACTGTTGGTTTACGCCAGAGCATAGTGCACAGTGCAAAACGACTGTTGGTTTACGCCAAAGCACAGCGCACAGTGCAAAACGACTGTTGGTTTACGCAAAAGCATAGTGCACAGTGCAAAACGACTGCTGGTTTACGCCAAATCATAGTGCACAGTGCAAAACGACTGTTGGTTCACGCCAAAGCACAGCGCACAGTGCAAAACGACTGTTGGTTTACGCAAAAGCATAGTGCACAGTGCAAAACGACTGTTGGTTTACGCAAAAGCATAGTGCACAGTGCAAAACGACTGCTGGTTTACGCCAAAGCACAGCGCACAGTGCAAAACGACTGCTGGTTTACGCAAAAGCATAGTGCACAGTGCAAAACGACTGCTGGTTTACGCCAGAGCATAGTGCACAGTGCAAAACGACTGTTGGTTTACGCCAGAGCACAGCGCACAGTGCAAAACGACTGCTGGTTTACGCAAAAGCATAGTGCACAGTGCAAAACGACTCTTGGTTTACGCAAAAGCATAGTGCATAGTGCAAAACGACTGCTGGTTTACGCCAAAGCATAGTGCACAGTGCAAAATGACTGCTGGTTTACGCCAAAGCATAGTGCACAGTGCAAAACGACTGTTGGTTTACGCAAAAGCATAGTGCACAGCGCAAAACGACTGCTGGTTTACGCAAAAGCATAGTGCACAGTGCAAAACGACTGCTGGTTTACGCCAGAGCATAGTGCACAGTGCAAAACGACTGTTGGTTTACGCCAAAGCACAGCGCACAGTGCAAAACGACTGCTGGTTTACGCCAAAGCATAGTGCACAGTGCAAAACGACTGCTGGTTTACGCCAAATCACAGTGCACAGTGCAAAACGACTGTTGGTTTACGCCAAAGCACAGCGCACAGTGCAAAATGACTGTTGGTTTACGCCAAAGCATAGTGCACAGTGCAAAACGACTGCTGGTTTACGCAAAAGCATAGTGCACAGTGCAAAACGACTGCTGGTTTACGCCAAAGCATGGTGCACAGTGCAAAACGACTGTTGGTTTACGCCAAAGCACAGCGCACAGTGCAAAACGACTGCTGGTTTACGCCAAAGCATGGTGCACAGTGCAAAACGACTGCTGGTTTACGCCAGAGCATAGTGCACAGTGCAAAACGACTGTTGGTTTACGCCAAAGCACAGCGCACAGTGCAAAACGACTGTTGGTTTACGCAAAAGCATAGTGCACAGTGCAAAACGACTGCTGGTTTACGCCAAAGCATAGTGCACAGTCCAAAACGACTGCTGGTTTACGCCAAAGCACAGCGCACAGTGCAAAACGACTGCTGGTTTACGCAAAAGCATAGTGCACAGTGCAAAACGACTGCTGGTTTACGCCAGAGCATAGTGCACAGTGCAAAACGACTGTTGGTTTACGCCAGAGCACAGTGCAAAACGACTGCTGGTTTACGCAAAAGCATAGTGCACAGTGCAAAACGACTGTTGGTTTACGCAAAAACATAGTGCACTGTGCAAAACGACTGCTGGTTTACGCAAAAGCATAGTGCACAGTGCAAAACGACTCTTGGTTTACGCAAAAGCACAGCGCACAGTGCAAAACGACTGTTGGTTTACGCAAAAGCATAGTGCACAGTGCAAAACGACTGCTGGTTTACGCCAAAGCATAGTGCACAGTGCAAAACGACTGCTGGTTTACGCCAGAGCATAGTGCACAGTGCAAAACGACTGTTGGTTTACGCCAAAGCACAGCGCACAGTGCAAAACGACTGTTGGTTTACGCCAAAGCACAGCGCACAGTGCAAAACGACTGCTGGTTTACGCCAAAGCATAGTGCACAGTGCAAAACGACTGCTGGTTTACGCCAAATCACAGTGCACAGTGCAAAACGACTGTTGGTTTACGCCAAAGCACAGCGCACAGTGCAAAATGACTGTTGGTTTACGCAAAAGCATAGTGCACAGTGCAAAACGACTGCTGGTTTACGCCAGAGCATAGTGCACAGTGCAAAACGACTGCTGGTTTACGCCAAAGCACAGCGCACAGTGCAAAACGACTGCTGGTTTACGCAAAAGCATAGTGCACAGTGCAAAACGACTGCTGGTTTACGCCAGAGCATAGTGCACAGTGCAAAACGACTGTTGGTTTACGCCAGAGCACAGTGCAAAACGACTGCTGGTTTACGCCAAAGCACAGCGCACAGTGCAAAACGACTCTTGGTTTACGCAAAAGCACAGCGCACAGTGCAAAACGACTGTTGGTTTACGCCAAAGCACAGCGCACAGTGCAAAACGACTGTTGGTTTACGCCAAAGCACAGCGCACAGTGCAAAACGACTGCTGGTTTACGCCAAAGCATGGTGCACAGTGCAAAACGACTGCTGGTTTACGCAAAAGCATAGTGCACAGTGCAAAACGACTGTTGGTTTACGCAAAAACATAGTGCACTGTGCAAAACGACTGCTGGTTTACGCAAAAGCATAGTGCACAGTGCAAAACGACTCTTGGTTTACGCAAAAGCACAGCGCACAGTGCAAAACGACTGTTGGTTTACGCAAAAGCATAGTGCACAGTGCAAAACGACTGCTGGTTTACGCCAAAGCATAGTGCACAGTGCAAAACGACTGCTGGTTTACGCCAGAGCATAGTGCACAGTGCAAAACGACTGTTGGTTTACGCCAAAGCACAGCGCACAGTGCAAAACGACTGTTGGTTTACGCCAAAGCACAGCGCACAGTGCAAAACGACTGCTGGTTTACGCCAAAGCATAGTGCACAGTGCAAAACGACTGCTGGTTTACGCCAAATCACAGTGCACAGTGCAAAACGACTGTTGGTTTACGCCAAAGCACAGCGCACAGTGCAAAACGACTGCTGGTTTACGCCAAAGCATAGTGCACAGTGCAAAACGACTGCTGGTTTACGCCAGAGCATAGTGCACAGTGCAAAACGACTGTTGGTTTACGCCAAAGCACAGCGCACAGTGCAAAACGACTGTTGGTTTACGCCAAAGCACAGCGCACAGTGCAAAACGACTGCTGGTTTACGCCAAAGCATAGTGCACAGTGCAAAACGACTGCTGGTTTACGCCAAATCACAGTGCACAGTGCAAAACGACTGTTGGTTTACGCCAAAGCACAGCGCACAGTGCAAAATGACTGTTGGTTTACGCAAAAACATATTGCACTGTGCAAAACGACTGCTGGTTTACGCAAAAGCATAGTGCACAGTGCAAAACGACTGCTGGTTTACGCCAGAGCATAGTGCACAGTGCAAAACGACTGCTGGTTTACGCAAAAGCATAGTGCACAGTGCAAAACGACTGTTGGTTTACGCCAAAGCATAGCGCACAGTGCAAAACGACTGCTGGTTTACGCCAAAGCATAGTGCACAGTGCAAAACGACTGTTGGTTTACGCCAAATCACAGTGCACAGTGCAAAACGACTGTTGGTTTACGCCAAAGCATAGCGCACAGTGCAAAACGACTGCTGGTTTACGCCAAAGCATAGTGCACAGTGCAAAACGACTGCTGGTTTACGCCAAAGCACAGCGCACAGTGCAAAACGACTGTTGGTTTACGCCAAAGCACAGCGCACAGTGCAAAACGACTGCTGGTTTACGCCAAAGCATAGTGCACAGTGCAAAACGACTGCTGGTTTACGCCAAATCACAGTGCACAGTGCAAAACGACTGTTGGTTTACGCCAAAGCATAGCGCACAGTGCAAAACGACTGCTGGTTTACGCCAAAGCATAGTGCACAGTGCAAAACGACTGCTGGTTTACGCCAAATCACAGTGCACAGTGCAAAACGACTGTTGGTTTACGCCAAAGCACAGCGCACAGTGCAAAATGACTGTTGGTTTACGCAAAAGCATAGTGCACAGTGCAAAACGACTGCTGGTTTACGCCAAAGCATAGTGCACAGTGCAAAACGACTGCTGGTTTACGCCAAAGCACAGCGCACAGTGCAAAACGACTGCTGGTTTACGCAAAAGCATAGTGCACAGTGCAAAACGACTGCTGGTTTACGCCAGAGCATAGTGCACAGTGCAAAACGACTGTTGGTTTACGCCAGAGCACTGTGCAAAACGACTGCTGGTTTACGCAAAAGCATAGTGCACAGTGCAAAACGACTCTTGGTTTACGCAAAAGCATAGTGCACAGTGCAAAACGACTGTTGGTTTACGCCAAAGCACAGCGCACAGTGCAAAACGACTGCTGGTTTACGCCAAAGCATGGTGCACAGTGCAAAACGACTGCTGGTTTACGCAAAAGCATAGTGCACAGTGCAAAACGACTGTTGGTTTACGCAAAAACATAGTGCACTGTGCAAAACGACTGCTGGTTTACGCAAAAGCATAGTGCACAGTGCAAAACGACTCTTGGTTTACGCAAAAGCACAGCGCACAGTGCAAAACGACTGTTGGTTTACGCAAAAGCATAGTGCACAGTGCAAAACGACTGCTGGTTTACGCCAAAGCATAGTGCACAGTGCAAAACGACTGCTGGTTTACGCCAGAGCATAGTGCACAGTGCAAAACGACTGTTGGTTTACGCCAAAGCACAGCGCACAGTGCAAAACGACTGTTGGTTTACGCCAAAGCACAGCGCACAGTGCAAAACGACTGCTGGTTTACGCCAAAGCATAGTGCACAGTGCAAAACGACTGCTGGTTTACGCCAAATCACAGTGCACAGTGCAAAACGACTGTTGGTTTACGCCAAAGCACAGCGCACAGTGCAAAACGACTGCTGGTTTACGCCAAAGCATAGTGCACAGTGCAAAACGACTGCTGGTTTACGCCAGAGCATAGTGCACAGTGCAAAACGACTGTTGGTTTACGCCAAAGCACAGCGCACAGTGCAAAACGACTGTTGGTTTACGCCAAAGCACAGCGCACAGTGCAAAACGACTGCTGGTTTACGCCAAAGCATAGTGCACAGTGCAAAACGACTGCTGGTTTACGCCAAATCACAGTGCACAGTGCAAAACGACTGTTGGTTTACGCCAAAGCACAGCGCACAGTGCAAAATGACTGTTGGTTTACGCAAAAACATATTGCACTGTGCAAAACGACTGCTGGTTTACGCAAAAGCATAGTGCACAGTGCAAAACGACTGCTGGTTTACGCCAGAGCATAGTGCACAGTGCAAAACGACTGTTGGTTTACGCCAAAGCACAGCGCACAGTGCAAACCGACTGTTGGTTTACGCCAAAGCACAGCGCACAGTGCAAAACGACTGCTGGTTTACGCCAAAGCATAGTGCACAGTGCAAAACGACTGCTGGTTTACGCTAAATCACAGTGCACAGTGCAAAACGACTGTTGGTTTACGCCAAAGCACAGCGCACAGTGCAAAATGACTGTTGGTTTACGCAAAAGCATAGTGCACAGTGCAAAACGACTGCTGGTTTACGCCAAATCATAGTGCACAGTGCAAAACGACTGTTGGTTTACGCCAAAGCACAGCGCACAGTGCAAAACGACTGTTGGTTTACGCAAAAGCATAGTGCACAGTGCAAAACGACTGATGGTTTACGCAAAAGCATAGTGCACAGTGCAAAACGACTGTTGGTTTACGCCAAAGCACAGCGCACAGTGCAAAACGACTGTTGGTTTACGCAAAAGCATAGTGCACAGTGCAAAACGACTGATGGTTTACGCAAAAGCATAGTGCACAGTGCAAAACGACTGCTGGTTTACGCCAAAGCATAGTGCACAGTGCAAAACGACTGCTGGTTTACGCCAAAGCATGGTGCACAGTGCAAAACGACTGTTGGTTTACGCAAAAGCATAGTGCACAGTGCAAAACGACAGTTGGTTTACGCCAAAGCACAGCGCACAGTGCAAAACGACTGCTGGTTTACGCCAAAGCATAGTGCACAGTGCAAAACGACTGCTGGTTTACGCCAAAGCACAGCGCACAGTGCAAAACGACTGCTGGTTTACGCAAAAGCATAGTGCACAGTGCAAAACGACTGCTGGTTTACGCCAGAGCATAGTGCACAGTGCAAAACGACTGTTGGTTTACGCCAGAGCACAGTGCAAAACGACTGCTGGTTTACGCAAAAGCATAGTGCACAGTGCAAAACGACTGTTGGTTTACGCAAAAGCATAGTGCACAATGCAAAACGACTCTCGGTTTACGCAAAAGCATAGTGCACAGTGCAAAACGACTGCTGGTTTGCGCCAAAGCATAGTGCACAGTGCAAAATGACTGTTGGTTTACGCAAAAGCTTAGTGCGCAGTGCAAAACGACTGTTGGTTTACGCAAAAGCATAGTGCACAGTGCAAAACGACTGCTGGTTTACGCCAAAGCATGGTGCACAGTGCAAAACGACTGCTGGTTTACGCCAAAGCATGGTGCACAGTGCAAAACGACTGTTGGTTTACGCCAGAGCATAGTGCACAGTGCAAAACGACTGTTGGTTTACGCCAAAGCACAGCGCACAGTGCAAAACGACTGCTGGTTTACGCAAAAGCATAGTGCACAGTGCAAAACGACTGCTGGTTTACGCCAAAGCATAGTGCACAGTGCAAAACGACTGCTGGTTTACGCCAGGGCACAGCGCACAGTGCAAAACGACTGCTGGTTTACGCAAAAGCATAGTGCACAGTGTAAAACGACTGCTGGTTTACGCCAGAGCATAGTGCACAGTGCAAAACGACTGTTGGTTTACGCCAGAGCACAGCGCACAGTGCAAAACGACTGCTGGTTTACGCAAAAGCATAGTGCACAGTGCAAAACGACTCTTGGTTTACGCAAAAGCATAGTGCACAGTGCAAAACGACTGCTGGTTTACGCAAAAGCATAGTGCACAGTGCAAAACGACTGTTGGTTTACGCAAAAGCATAGTGCACAGTGCAAAACGACTGCTGGTTTACGCCAGAGCACAGCGCACAGTGCAAAACGACTGTTGGTTCACGCCAAAGCACAGCGCACAGTGCAAAACGACTGTTGGTTTACGCCAGAGCATAGTGCACAGTGCAAAACGACTGTTGGTTTACGCCAAAGCACAGCGCACAGTGCAAAACGACTGTTGGTTTACGCAAAAGCATAGTGCACAGTGCAAAACGACTGCTGGTTTACGCCAAATCATAGTGCACAGTGCAAAACGACTGTTGGTTCACGCCAAAGCACAGCGCACAGTGCAAAACGACTGTTGGTTTACGCAAAAGCATAGTGCACAGTGCAAAACGACTGTTGGTTTACGCAAAAGCATAGTGCACAGTGCAAAACGACTGCTGGTTTACGCCAAAGCATAGTGCACAGTGCAAAACGACTGCTGGTTTACGCCAAAGCACAGCGCACAGTGCAAAACGACTGCTGGTTTACGCAAAAGCATAGTGCACAGTGCAAAACGACTGCTGGTTTACGCCAGAGCATAGTGCACAGTGCAAAACGACTGTTGGTTTACGCCAGAGCACAGCGCACAGTGCAAAACGACTGCTGGTTTACGCAAAAGCATAGTGCACAGTGCAAAACGACTCTTGGTTTACGCAAAAGCATAGTGCACAGTGCAAAACGACTGCTGGTTTACGCCAAAGCATAGTGCACAGTGCAAAATGACTGCTGGTTTACGCCAAAGCATAGTGCACAGTGCAAAACGACTGTTGGTTTACGCAAAAGCATAGTGCACAGCGCAAAACGACTGCTGGTTTACGCAAAAGCATAGTGCACAGTGCAAAACGACTGCTGGTTTACGCCAGAGCATAGTGCACAGTGCAAAACGACTGTTGGTTTACGCCAAAGCACAGCGCACAGTGCAAAACGACTGCTGGTTTACGCCAAAGCATAGTGCACAGTGCAAAACGACTGCTGGTTTACGCCAAATCACAGTGCACAGTGCAAAACGACTGTTGGTTTACGCCAAAGCACAGCGCACAGTGCAAAATGACTGTTGGTTTACGCCAAAGCATAGTGCACAGTGCAAAACGACTGCTGGTTTACGCAAAAGCATAGTGCACAGTGCAAAACGACTGCTGGTTTACGCCAAAGCATGGTGCACAGTGCAAAACGACTGTTGGTTTACGCCAAAGCACAGCGCACAGGGCAAAACGAATGTTGGTTTACGCAAAAGCATAGTGCACAGTGCAAAACGACTGTTAGTTTACGCCAAAGCACAGCGCACAGTGCAAAACGACTGCTGGTTTACGCCAAAGCATGGTGCACAGTGCAAAACGACTGCTGGTTTACGCCAGAGCATAGTGCACAGTGCAAAACGACTGTTGGTTTACGCCAAAGCACAGCGCACAGTGCAAAACGACTGCTGGTTTACGCCAAAGCATGGTGCACAGTGCAAAACGACTGCTGGTTTACGCAAAAGCATAGTGCACAGTGCAAAACGACTGTTGGTTTACGCAAAAACATAGTGCACTGTGCAAAACGACTGCTGGTTTACGCAAAAGCATAGTGCACAGTGCAAAACGACTCTTGGTTTACGCAAAAGCACAGCGCACAGTGCAAAACGACTGTTGGTTTACGCAAAAGCATAGTGCACAGTGCAAAACGACTGCTGGTTTACGCCAAAGCATAGTGCACAGTGCAAAACGACTGTTGGTTTACGCAAAAACATAGTGCACTGTGCAAAACGACTGCTGGTTTACGCAAAAGCATAGTGCACAGTGCAAAACGACTGCTGGTTTACGCCAGAGCATAGTGCACAGTGCAAAACGACTGTTGGTTTACGCCAAAGCACAGCGCACAGTGCAAAACGACTGTTGGTTTACGCCAAAGCACAGCGCACAGTGCAAAACGACTGCTGGTTTACGCCAAAGCATAGTGCACAGTGCAAAACGACTGCTGGTTTACGCCAAATCACAGTGCACAGTGCAAAACGACTGTTGGTTTACGCCAAAGCACAGCGCACAGTGCAAAATGACTGTTGGTTTACGCAAAAGCATAGTGCACAGTGCAAAACGACTGCTGGTTTACGCCAAATCATAGTGCACAGTGCAAAACGACTGTTGGTTTACGCCAAAGCACAGCGCACAGTGCAAAACGACTGTTGGTTTACGCAAAAGCATAGTGCACAGTGCAAAACGACTGATGGTTTACGCAAAAGCATAGTGCACAGTGCAAAACGACTGTTGGTTTACGCCAAAGCACAGCGCACAGTGCAAAACGACTGTTGGTTTACGCAAAAGCATAGTGCACAGTGCAAAACGACTGATGGTTTACGCAAAAGCATAGTGCACAGTGCAAAACGACTGCTGGTTTACGCCAAAGCATAGTGCACAGTGCAAAACGACTGCTGGTTTACGCCAAAGCATGGTGCACAGTGCAAAACGACTGTTGGTTTACGCAAAAGCATAGTGCACAGTGCAAAACGACTGCTGGTTTACGCCAAAGCACAGCGCACAGTGCAAAACGACTGCTGGTTTACGCCAAAGCATGGTGCACAGTGCAAAACGACTGTTGGTTTACGCAAAAGCATAGTGCACAGTGCAAAACGACTGCTGGTTTACGCCAGAGCATAGTGTACAGTGCAAAACGACTGTTGGTTTACGCCAAAGCATGGTGCACAGTGCAAAACGACTGCTGGTTTACGCAAAAGCATAGTGCACAGTGCAAAACGACTGTTGGTTTACGCAAAAGCATAGTGCACAGTGCAAAACGACTGCTGGTTTACGCCAAAGCATAGTGCACAGTGCAAAACGACTGCTGGTTTACGCCAAAGCACAGCGCACAGTGCAAAACGACTGCTGGTTTACGCAAAAGCATAGTGCACAGTGCAAAACGACTGCTGGTTTACGCCAGAGCATAGTGCACAGTGCAAAACGACTGTTGGTTTACGCCAGAGCACAGTGCAAAACGACTGCTGGTTTACGCAAAAGCATAGTGCACAGTGCAAAACGACTCTTGGTTTACGCAAAAGCATAGTGCACAGTGCAAAACGACTGCTGGTTTACGCCAAAGCATAGTGCACAGTGCAAAATGACTGCTGGTTTACGCCAAAGCATAGTGCACAGTGCAAAACGACTCTTGGTTTACGCAAAAGCACAGCGCACAGTGCAAAACGACTGTTGGTTTACGCAAAAGCATAGTGCACAGTGCAAAACGACTGCTGGTTTACGCCAAAGCATAGTGCACAGTGCAAAACGACTGTTGGTTTACGCAAAAACATAGTGCACTGTGCAAAACGACTGCTGGTTTACGCAAAAGCATAGTGCACAGTGCAAAACGACTGCTGGTTTACGCCAGAGCATAGTGCACAGTGCAAAACGACTGTTGGTTTACGCCAAAGCACAGCGCACAGTGCAAAACGACTGTTGGTTTACGCCAAAGCACAGCGCACAGTGCAAAACGACTGCTGGTTTACGCCAAAGCATAGTGCACAGTGCAAAACGACTGCTGGTTTACGCCAAATCACAGTGCACAGTGCAAAACGACTGTTGGTTTACGCCAAAGCACAGCGCACAGTGCAAAATGACTGTTGGTTTACGCAAAAGCATAGTGCACAGTGCAAAACGACTGCTGGTTTACGCCAAATCATAGTGCACAGTGCAAAACGACTGTTGGTTTACGCCAAAGCACAGCGCACAGTGCAAAACGACTGTTGGTTTACGCAAAAGCATAGTGCACAGTGCAAAACGACTGATGGTTTACGCAAAAGCATAGTGCACAGTGCAAAACGACTGTTGGTTTACGCCAAAGCACAGCGCACAGTGCAAAACGACTGTTGGTTTACGCAAAAGCATAGTGCACAGTGCAAAACGACTGATGGTTTACGCAAAAGCATAGTGCACAGTGCAAAACGACTGCTGGTTTACGCCAAAGCATAGTGCACAGTGCAAAACGACTGCTGGTTTACGCCAAAGCATGGTGCACAGTGCAAAACGACTGTTGGTTTACGCAAAAGCATAGTGCACAGTGCAAAACGACTGCTGGTTTACGCCAAAGCACAGCGCACAGTGCAAAACGACTGCTGGTTTACGCCAAAGCATGGTGCACAGTGCAAAACGACTGTTGGTTTACGCAAAAGCATAGTGCACAGTGCAAAACGACTGCTGGTTTACGCCAGAGCATAGTGTACAGTGCAAAACGACTGTTGGTTTACGCCAAAGCATGGTGCACAGTGCAAAACGACTGCTGGTTTACGCAAAAGCATAGTGCACAGTGCAAAACGACTGTTGGTTTACGCAAAAGCATAGTGCACAGTGCAAAACGACTGCTGGTTTACGCCAAAGCATAGTGCACAGTGCAAAACGACTGCTGGTTTACGCCAAAGCACAGCGCACAGTGCAAAACGACTGCTGGTTTACGCAAAAGCATAGTGCACAGTGCAAAACGACTGCTGGTTTACGCCAGAGCATAGTGCACAGTGCAAAACGACTGTTGGTTTACGCCAGAGCACAGTGCAAAACGACTGCTGGTTTACGCAAAAGCATAGTGCACAGTGCAAAACGACTCTTGGTTTACGCAAAAGCATAGTGCACAGTGCAAAACGACTGCTGGTTTACGCCAAAGCATAGTGCACAGTGCAAAATGACTGCTGGTTTACGCCAAAGCATAGTGCACAGTGCAAAACGACTGTTGGTTTACGCAAAAACATAGTGCACTGTGCAAAACGACTGCTGGTTTACGCAAAAGCATAGTGCACAGTGCAAAACGACTGCTGGTTTACGCCAGAGCATAGTGCACAGTGCAAAACGACTGTTGGTTTACGCCAAAGCACAGCGCACAGTGCAAAACGACTGTTGGTTTACGCCAAAGCACAGCGCACAGTGCAAAACGACTGCTGGTTTACGCCAAAGCATAGTGCACAGTGCAAAACGACTGCTGGTTTACGCCAAATCACAGTGCACAGTGCAAAACGACTGTTGGTTTACGCCAAATCACAGTGCACAGTGCAAAACGACTGTTGGTTTACGCCAAAGCACAGCGCACAGTGCAAAATGACTGTTGGTTTACGCCAAAGCATAGTGCACAGTGCAAAACGACTGCTGGTTTACGCAAACGCATAGTGCACAGTGCAAAACGACTGCTGGTTTACGCCAAAGCATGGCGCACAGTGCAAAACGACTGTTGGTTTACGCCAAAGCACAGCGCACAGGGCAAAACGACTGTTGGTTTACGCAAAAGCATAGTGCACAGTGCAAAACGACTGTTGGTTTACGCCAAAGCACAGCGCACAGTGCAAAACGACTGCTGGTTTACGCCAAAGCATGGTGCACAGTGCAAAACGACTGCTGGTTTACGCCAGAGCATAGTGCACAGTGCAAAACGACTGTTGGTTTACGCCAAAGCACAGTGCAAAACGACTGCTGGTTTACGCCAAAGCATGGTGCACAGTGCAAAACGACTGTTGGTTTACGCAAAAGCATAGTGCACAGTGCAAAACGACTGCTGGTTTACGCCAGAGCATAGTGTACAGTGCAAAACGACTGTTGGTTTACGCCAAAGCATGGTGCACAGTGCAAAACGACTGCTGGTTTACGCAAAAGCATAGTGCACAGTGCAAAACGACTGTTGGTTTACGCAAAAGCATAGTGCACAGTGCAAAACGACTGCTGGTTTACGCCAAAGCACAGCACGACTGCCGGTTTACGCCAAAGCATGGTGCACAGTGCAAAACGACTGTTGGTTTACGCCAAAGCACAGCGCACAGGGCAAAACGACTGTTGGTTTACGCAAAAGCATAGTGCACAGTGCAAAACGACTGCTGGTTTACGCCAGAGCATAGTGCACAGTGCAAAACGAATGTTGGTTTACGCCAAAGCACAGCGCACAGTGCAAAACGACTGTTGGTTTACGCAAAAGCATAGTGCACAGTGCAAAACGACAGTTGGTTTACGCCAAAGCACAGCGCACAGTGCAAAACGACTGCTGGTTTACGCCAAAGCATGGTGCACAGTGCAAAACGACTGTTGGTTTACGCAAAAGCATAGTGCACAGTGCAAAACGACAGTTGGTTTACGCCAAAGCACAGCGCACAGTGCAAAACGACTGCTGGTTTACGCCAAAGCATGGTGCACAGTGCAAAACGACTGTTGGTTTACGCAAAAGCATAGTGCACAGTGCAAAACGACTGCTGGTTTACGCCAGAGCATAGTGTACAGTGCAAAACGACTGTTGGTTTACGCCAAAGCATGGTGCACAGTGCAAAACGACTGCTGGTTTACGCAAAAGCATAGTGCACAGTGCAAAACGACTGTTGGTTTACGCAAAAGCATAGTGCACAGTGCAAAACGACTGCTGGTTTACGCCAAAGCATAGTGCACAGTGCAAAACGACTGCTGGTTTACGCCAAAGCACAGCGCACAGTGCAAAACGACTGCTGGTTTACGCAAAAGCATAGTGCACAGTGCAAAACGACTGCTGGTTTACGCCAGAGCATAGTGCACAGTGCAAAACGACTGTTGGTTTACGCCAGAGCACAGTGCAAAACGACTGCTGGTTTACGCAAAAGCATAGTGCACAGTGCAAAACGACTCTTGGTTTACGCAAAAGCATAGTGCACAGTGCAAAACGACTGCTGGTTTACGCCAAAGCATAGTGCACAGTGCAAAATGACTGCTGGTTTACGCCAAAGCATAGTGCACAGTGCAAAACGACTGTTGGTTTACGCAAAAACATAGTGCACTGTGCAAAACGACTGCTGGTTTACGCAAAAGCATAGTGCACAGTGCAAAACGACTGCTGGTTTACGCCAGAGCATAGTGCACAGTGCAAAACGACTGTTGGTTTACGCCAAAGCACAGCGCACAGTGCAAAACGACTGTTGGTTTACGCCAAAGCACAGCGCACAGTGCAAAACGACTGCTGGTTTACGCCAAAGCATAGTGCACAGTGCAAAACGACTGCTGGTTTACGCCAAATCACAGTGCACAGTGCAAAACGACTGTTGGTTTACGCCAAATCACAGTGCACAGTGCAAAACGACTGTTGGTTTACGCCAAAGCACAGCGCACAGTGCAAAATGACTGTTGGTTTACGCCAAAGCATAGTGCACAGTGCAAAACGACTGCTGGTTTACGCAAACGCATAGTGCACAGTGCAAAACGACTGCTGGTTTACGCCAAAGCATGGTGCACAGTGCAAAACGACTGTTGGTTTACACCAAAGCACAGCGCACAGGGCAAAACGACTGTTGGTTTACGCAAAAGCATAGTGCACAGTGCAAAACGACTGTTGGTTTACGCCAAAGCACAGCGCACAGTGCAAAACGACTGCTGGTTTACGCCAAAGCATGGTGCACAGTGCAAAACGACTGCTGGTTTACGCCAGAGCATAGTGCACAGTGCAAAACGACTGTTGGTTTACGCCAAAGCACAGTGCAAAACGACTGCTGGTTTACGCCAAAGCATGGTGCACAGTGCAAAACGACTGTTGGTTTACGCAAAAGCATAGTGCACAGTGCAAAACGACTGCTGGTTTACGCCAGAGCATAGTGTACAGTGCAAAACGACTGTTGGTTTACGCCAAAGCATGGTGCACAGTGCAAAACGACTGCTGGTTTACGCAAAAGCATAGTGCACAGTGCAAAACGACTGTTGGTTTACGCAAAAGCATAGTGCACAGTGCAAAACGACTGCTGGTTTACGCCAAAGCACAGCTCGACTGCCGGTTTACGCCAAAGCATGGTGCACAGTGCAAAACGACTGTTGGTTTACGCCAAAGCACAGCGCACAGGGCAATACGACTGTTGGTTTACGCAAAAGCATAGTGCACAGTGCAAAACGACTGCTGGTTTACGCCAGAGCATAGTGCACAGTGCAAAACGAATGTTGGTTTACGCCAAAGCACAGCGCACAGTGCAAAACGACTGCTGGTTTACGCAAAAGCATAGTGCACAGTGCAAAACGACTCTTGGTTTACGCAAAAGCATAGTGCACAGTGCAAAATGACTGCTGGTTTACGCCAAAGCATAGTGCACAGTGCAAAACGACTGCTGGTTTACGCAAAAGCATAGTGCACAGTGCAAAACGACTGTTGGTTTACGCAAAAGCATAGTGCACAGTGCAAAACGACTCTCGGTTTACGCAAAAGCATAGTGCACAGTGCAAAACGACTGCTGGTTTACGCAAAAGCATAGTGCACAGTGCAAAACGACTCTTGGTTTACGCAAAAGCATAGTGCACAGTGCAAAATGACTGCTGGTTTACGCCAAAGCATAGTGCACAGTGCAAAACGACTGCTGGTTTACGCAAAAGCATAGTGCACAGTGCAAAACGACTGTTGGTTTACGCAAAAGCATAGTGCACAGTGCAAAACGACTCTCGGTTTACGCAAAAGCATAGTGCACAGTGCAAAACGACTGCTGGTTTGCGCCAAAGCATAGTGCACAGTGCAAAATGACTGTTGGTTTACGCAAAAGCTTAGTGCGCAGTGCAAAACGACTGTTGGTTTACGCAAAAGCATAGTGCACAGTGCAAAACGACTGCTGGTTTACGCCAAAGCATGGTGCACAGTGCAAAACGACTGTTGGTTTACGCCAGAGCATAGTGCACAGTGCAAAACGACTGTTGGTTTACGCCAAAGCACAGCGCACAGTGCAAAACGACTGCTGGTTTACGCAAAAGCATAGTGCACAGTGCAAAACGACTGTTGGTTTACGCAAAAGCATAGTGCACAGTGCAAAACGACTGCTGGTTTACGCCAAAGCATAGTGCACAGTGCAAAACGACTGCTGGTTTACGCCAGGGCACAGCGCACAGTGCAAAACGACTGCTGGTTTACGCAAAAGCATAGTGCACAGTGCAAAACGACTGCTGGTTTACGCCAGAGCATAGTGCACAGTGCAAAACGACTGTTGGTTTACGCCAGAGCACAGCGCACAGTGCAAAACGACTGCTGGTTTACGCAAAAGCATAGTGCACAGTGCAAAACGACTCTTGGTTTACGCAAAAGCATAGTGCACAGTGCAAAACGACTGCTGGTTTACGCAAAAGCATAGTGCACAGTGCAAAACGACTGTTGGTTTACGCAAAAGCATAGTGCACAGTGCAAAACGACTGCTGGTTTACGATAGAGCACAGCGCACAGTGCAAAACGACTGTTGGTTCACGCCAAAGCACAGCGCACAGTGCAAAACGACTGTTGGTTTACGCCAGAGCATAGTGCACAGTGCAAAACGACTGTTGGTTTACGCCAAAGCACAGCGCACAGTGCAAAACGACTGTTGGTTTACGCAAAAGCATAGTGCACAGTGCAAAACGACTGCTGGTTTACGCCAAATCATAGTGCACAGTGCAAAACGACTGTTGGTTCACGCCAAAGCACAGCGCACAGTGCAAAACGACTGTTGGTTTACGCAAAAGCATAGTGCACAGTGCAAAACGACTGCTGGTTTACGCCAAAGCATAGTGCACAGTGCAAAACGACTGCTGGTTTACGCCAAAGCACAGCGCACAGTGCAAAACGACTGCTGGTTTACGCAAAAGCATAGTGCACAGTGCAAAACGACTGCTGGTTTACGCCAGAGCATAGTGCACAGTGCAAAACGACTGTTGGTTTACGCCAGAGCACAGCGCACAGTGCAAAACGACTGCTGGTTTACGCAAAAGCATAGTGCACAGTGCAAAACGACTCTTGGTTTACGCAAAAGCATAGTGCACAGTGCAAAACGACTGCTGGTTTACGCCAAAGCATAGTGCACAGTGCAAAATGACTGCTGGTTTACGCCAAAGCATAGTGCACAGTGCAAAACGACTGTTGGTTTACGCAAAAGCATAGTGCACAGCGCAAAACGACTGCTGGTTTACGCAAAAGCATAGTGCACAGTGCAAAACGACTGCTGGTTTACGCCGGAGCATAGTGCACAGTGCAAAACGACTGTTGGTTTACGCCAAAGCACAGCGCACAGTGCAAAACGACTGCTGGTTTACGCCAAATCACAGTGCACAGTGCAAAACGACTGTTGGTTTACGCCAAAGCACAGCGCACAGTGCAAAATGACTGTTGGTTTACGCCAAAGCATAGTGCACAGTGCAAAACGACTGCTGGTTTACGCAAAAGCATAGTGCACAGTGCAAAACGACTGCTGGTTTACGCCAAAGCATGGTGCACAGTGCAAAACGACTGTTGGTTTACGCCAAAGCACAGCGCACAGGGCAAAACGAATGTTGGTTTACGCAAAAGCATAGTGCACAGTGCAAAACGACTGTTGGTTTACGCCAAAGCACAGCGCACAGTGCAAAACGACTGCTGGTTTACGCCAAAGCATGGTGCACAGTGCAAAACGACTGCTGGTTTACGCCAGAGCATAGTGCACAGTGCAAAACGACTGTTGGTTTACGCCAAAGCACAGCGCACAGTGCAAAACGACTGCTGGTTTACGCCAGAGCATAGTGCACAGTGCAAAACGACTGTTGGTTTACGCCAGAGCACAGTGCAAAACGACTGCTGGTTTACGCAAAAGCATAGTGCACAGTGCAAAACGACTCTTGGTTTACGCAAAAGCATAGTGCACAGTGCAAAACGACTGTTGGTTTACGCCAAAGCACAGCGCACGGTGCAAAACGACTGCTGGTTTACGCCAAAGCATGGTGCACAGTGCAAAACGACTGCTGGTTTACGCAAAAGCATAGTGCACAGTGCAAAACGACTGTTGGTTTACGCAAAAACATAGTGCACTGTGCAAAACGACTGCTGGTTTACGCAAAAGCATAGTGCACAGTGCAAAACGACTCTTGGTTTACGCAAAAGCACAGCGCACAGTGCAAAACGACTGTTGGTTTACGCAAAAGCATAGTGCACAGTGCAAAACGACTGCTGGTTTACGCCAAAGCATAGTGCACAGTGCAAAACGACTGTTGGTTTACGCAAAAACATAGTGCACTGTGCAAAACGACTGCTGGTTTACGCAAAAGCATAGTGCACAGTGCAAAACGACTGCTGGTTTACGCCAGAGCATAGTGCACAGTGCAAAACGACTGTTGGTTTACGCCAAAGCACAGCGCACAGTGCAAAACGACTGTTGGTTTACGCCAAAGCACAGCGCACAGTGCAAAACGACTGCTGGTTTACGCCAAAGCATAGTGCACAGTGCAAAACGACTGCTGGTTTACGCCAAATCACAGTGCACAGTGCAAAACGACTGTTGGTTTACGCCAAAGCACAGCGCACAGTGCAAAATGACTGTTGGTTTACGCAAAAGCATAGTGCACAGTGCAAAACGACTGCTGGTTTACGCCAAATCATAGTGCACAGTGCAAAACGACTGTTGGTTTACGCCAAAGCACAGCGCACAGTGCAAAACGACTGTTGGTTTACGCAAAAGCATAGTGCACAGTGCAAAACGACTGATGGTTTACGCAAAAGCATAGTGCACAGTGCAAAACGACTGTTGGTTTACGCCAAAGCACAGCGCACAGTGCAAAACGACTGTCGGTTTACGCAAAAGCATAGTGCACAGTGCAAAACGACTGATGGTTTACGCAAAAGCATAGTGCACAGTGCAAAACGACTGCTGGTTTACGCCAAAGCATGGTGCACAGTGCAAAACGACTGTTGGTTTACGCAAAAGCATAGTGCACAGTGCAAAACGACAGTTGGTTTACGCCAAAGCACAGCGCACAGTGCAAAACGACTGCTGGTTTACGCCAAAGCATGGTGCACAGTGCAAAACGACTGTTGGTTTACGCAAAAGCATAGTGCACAGTGCAAAACGACTGCTGGTTTACGCCAGAGCATAGTGTACAGTGCAAAACGACTGTTGGTTTACGCCAAAGCATGGTGCACAGTGCAAAACGACTGCTGGTTTACGCAAAAGCATAGTGCACAGTGCAAAACGACTGTTGGTTTACGCAAAAGCATAGTGCACAGTGCAAAACGACTGCTGGTTTACGCCAAAGCATAGTGCACAGTGCAAAACGACTGCTGGTTTACGCCAAAGCACAGCGCACAGTGCAAAACGACTGCTGGTTTACGCAAAAGCATAGTGCACAGTGCAAAACGACTGCTGGTTTACGCCAGAGCATAGTGCACAGTGCAAAACGACTGTTGGTTTACGCCAGAGCACAGTGCAAAACGACTGCTGGTTTACGCAAAAGCATAGTGCACAGTGCAAAACGACTCTTGGTTTACGCAAAAGCATAGTGCACAGTGCAAAACGACTGCTGGTTTACGCCAAAGCATAGTGCACAGTGCAAAATGACTGCTGGTTTACGCCAAAGCATAGTGCACAGTGCAAAACGACTGTTGGTTTACGCAAAAACATAGTGCACTGTGCAAAACGACTGCTGGTTTACGCAAAAGCATAGTGCACAGTGCAAAACGACTGCTGGTTTACGCCAGAGCATAGTGCACAGTGCAAAACGACTGTTGGTTTACGCCAAAGCACAGCGCACAGTGCAAAACGACTGTTGGTTTACGCCAAAGCACAGCGCACAGTGCAAAACGACTGCTGGTTTACGCCAAAGCATAGTGCACAGTGCAAAACGACTGCTGGTTTACGCCAAATCACAGTGCACAGTGCAAAACGACTGTTGGTTTACGCCAAATCACAGTGCACAGTGCAAAACGACTGTTGGTTTACGCCAAAGCACAGCGCACAGTGCAAAATGACTGTTGGTTTACGCCAAAGCATAGTGCACAGTGCAAAACGACTGCTGGTTTACGCAAACGCATAGTGCACAGTGCAAAACGACTGCTGGTTTACGCCAAAGCATGGTGCACAGTGCAAAACGACTGTTGGTTTACGCCAAAGCACAGCGCACAGGGCAAAACGACTGTTGGTTTACGCAAAAGCATAGTGCACAGTGCAAAACGACTGTTGGTTTACGCCAAAGCACAGCGCACAGTGCAAAACGACTGCTGGTTTACGCCAAAGCATGGTGCACAGTGCAAAACGACTGCTGGTTTACGCCAGAGCATAGTGCACAGTGCAAAACGACTGTTGGTTTACGCCAAAGCACAGCGCACAGTGCAAAACGACTGTTGGTTTACGCAAAAGCACAGCGCACAGTGCAAAACGACTGCTGGTTTACGCCAAAGCATGGTGCACAGTGCAAAACGACTGCTGGTTTACGCCAGAGCATAGTGCACAGTGCAAAACGACTGTTGGTTTACGCCAAAGCACAGCGCACAGTGCAAAACGACTGTTGGTTTACGCAAAAGCATAGTGCACAGTGCAAAACGACTGCTGGTTTACGCCAAATCATAGTGCACAGTGCAAAACGACTGTTGGTTTACGCCAAAGCACAGCGCACAGTGCAAAACGACTGCTGGTTTACGCAAAAGCATAGTGCACAGTGCAAAACGACTGCTGGTTTACGCCAGAGCATAGTGCACAGTGCAAAACGACTGTTGGTTTACGCCAGAGCACAGCGCACAGTGCAAAACGACTGCTGGTTTACGCAAAAGCATAGTGCACAGTGCAAAACGACTCTTGGTTTACGCAAAAGCATAGTGCACAGTGCAAAACGACTGCTGGTTTACGCCAAAGCATAGTGCACAGTGCAAAATGACTGCTGGTTTACGCCAAAGCATAGTGCACAGTGCAAAACGACTGTTGGTTTACGCAAAAGCATAGTGCACAGCGCAAAACGACTGCTGGTTTACGCAAAAGCATAGTGCACAGTGCAAAACGACTGCTGGTTTACGCCAGAGCATAGTGCACAGTGCAAAACGACTGTTGGTTTACGCCAGAGCACAGCGCACAGTGCAAAACGACTGTTGGTTTACGCCAGAGCATAGTGCACAGTGCAAAACGACTGTTGGTTTACGCCAAAGCACAGCGCACAGTGCAAAACGACTGTTGGTTTACGCAAAAGCATAGTGCACAGTGCAAAACGACTGCTGGTTTACGCCAAATCATAGTGCACAGTGCAAAACGACTGTTGGTTCACGCCAAAGCACAGCGCACAGTGCAAAACGACTGTTGGTTTACGCAAAAGCATAGTGCACAGTGCAAAACGACTGTTGGTTTACGCAAAAGCATAGTGCACAGTGCAAAACGACTGCTGGTTTACGCCAAAGCATAGTGCACAGTGCAAAACGACTGCTGGTTTACGCCAAAGCACAGCGCACAGTGCAAAACGACTGCTGGTTTACGCAAAAGCATAGTGCACAGTGCAAAACGACTGCTGGTTTACGCCAGAGCATAGTGCACAGTGCAAAACGACTGTTGGTTTACGCCAGAGCACAGCGCACAGTGCAAAACGACTGCTGGTTTACGCAAAAGCATAGTGCACAGTGCAAAACGACTCTTGGTTTACGCAAAAGCATAGTGCACAGTGCAAAACGACTGCTGGTTTACGCCAAAGCATAGTGCACAGTGCAAAATGACTGCTGGTTTACGCCAAAGCATAGTGCACAGTGCAAAACGACTGTTGGTTTACGCAAAAGCATAGTGCACAGCGCAAAACGACTGCTGGTTTACGCAAAAGCATAGTGCACAGTGCAAAACGACTGCTGGTTTACGCCAGAGCATAGTGCACAGTGCAAAACGACTGTTGGTTTACGCCAAAGCACAGCGCACAGTGCAAAACGACTGCTGGTTTACGCCAAAGCATAGTGCACAGTGCAAAACGACTGCTGGTTTACGCCAAATCACAGTGCACAGTGCAAAACGACTGTTGGTTTACGCCAAAGCACAGCGCACAGTGCAAAATGACTGTTGGTTTACGCCAAAGCATAGTGCACAGTGCAAAACGACTGCTGGTTTACGCAAAAGCATAGTGCACAGTGCAAAACGACTGCTGGTTTACGCCAAAGCATGGTGCACAGTGCAAAACGACTGTTGGTTTACGCCAAAGCACAGCGCACAGGGCAAAACGAATGTTGGTTTACGCAAAAGCATAGTGCACAGTGCAAAACGACTGTTGGTTTACGCCAAAGCACAGCGCACAGTGCAAAACGACTGCTGGTTTACTCCAAAGCATGGTGCACAGTGCAAAACGACTGCTGGTTTACGCCAGAGCATAGTGCACAGTGCAAAACGACTGTTGGTTTACGCCAAAGCACAGCGCACAGTGCAAAACGACTGTTGGTTTACGCAAAAGCATAGTGCACAGTGCAAAACGACTGCTGGTTTACGCCAAAGCATAGTGCACAGTGCAAAACGACTGCTGGTTTACGCCAAAGCACAGCGCACAGTGCAAAACGACTGCTGGTTTACGCAAAAGCATAGTGCACAGTGCAAAACGACTGCTGGTTTACGCCAGAGCATAGTGCACAGTGCAAAACGACTGTTGGTTTACGCCAGAGCACAGTGCAAAACGACTGCTGGTTTACGCAAAAGCATAGTGCACAGTGCAAAACGACTCTTGGTTTACGCAAAAGCATAGTGCACAGTGCAAAACGACTGTTGGTTTACGCCAAAGCACAGCGCACAGTGCAAAACGACTGCTGGTTTACGCCAAAGCATGGTGCACAGTGCAAAACGACTGCTGGTTTACGCAAAAGCATAGTGCACAGTGCAAAACGACTGTTGGTTTACGCAAAAACATAGTGCACTGTGCAAAACGACTGCTGGTTTACGCAAAAGCATAGTGCACAGTGCAAAACGACTCTTGGTTTACGCAAAAGCACAGCGCACAGTGCAAAACGACTGTTGGTTTACGCAAAAGCATAGTGCACAGTGCAAAACGACTGCTGGTTTACGCCAAAGCATAGTGCACAGTGCAAAACGACTGTTGGTTTACGCAAAAACATAGTGCACTGTGCAAAACGACTGCTGGTTTACGCAAAAGCATAGTGCACAGTGCAAAACGACTGCTGGTTTACGCCAGAGCATAGTGCACAGTGCAAAACGACTGTTGGTTTACGCCAAAGCACAGCGCACAGTGCAAAACGACTGTTGGTTTACGCCAAAGCACAGCGCACAGTGCAAAACGACTGCTGGTTTACGCCAAAGCATAGTGCACAGTGCAAAACGACTGCTGGTTTACGCCAAATCACAGTGCACAGTGCAAAACGACTGTTGGTTTACGCCAAAGCACAGCGCACAGTGCAAAATGACTGTTGGTTTACGCAAAAGCATAGTGCACAGTGCAAAACGACTGCTGGTTTACGCCAAATCATAGTGCACAGTGCAAAACGACTGTTGGTTTACGCCAAAGCACAGCGCACAGTGCAAAACGACTGTTGGTTTACGCAAAAGCATAGTGCACAGTGCAAAACGACTGATGGTTTACGCAAAAGCATAGTGCACAGTGCAAAACGACTGTTGGTTTACGCCAAAGCACAGCGCACAGTGCAAAACGACTGTTGGTTTACGCAAAAGCATAGTGCACAGTGCAAAACGACTGATGGTTTACGCAAAAGCATAGTGCACAGTGCAAAACGACTGCTGGTTTACGCCAAAGCATAGTGCACAGTGCAAGACGACTGCTGGTTTACGCCAAAGCATGGTGCACAGTGCAAAACGACTGTTGGTTTACGCAAAAGCATAGTGCACAGTGCAAAACGACAGTTGGTTTACGCCAAAGCACAGCGCACAGTGCAAAACGACTGCTGGTTTACGCCAAAGCATGGTGCACAGTGCAAAACGACTGTTGGTTTACGCAAAAGCATAGTGCACAGTGCAAAACGACTGCTGGTTTACGCCAGAGCATAGTGTACAGTGCAAAACGACTGTTGGTTTACGCCAAAGCATGGTGCACAGTGCAAAACGACTGCTGGTTTACGCAAAAGCATAGTGCACAGTGCAAAACGACTGTTGGTTTACGCAAAAGCATAGTGCACAGTGCAAAACGACTGCTGGTTTACGCCAAAGCATAGTGCACAGTGCAAAACGACTGCTGGTTTACGCCAAAGCACAGCGCACAGTGCAAAACGACTGCTGGTTTACGCAAAAGCATAGTGCACAGTGCAAAACGACTGCTGGTTTACGCCAGAGCATAGTGCACAGTGCAAAACGACTGTTGGTTTACGCCAGAGCACAGTGCAAAACGACTGCTGGTTTACGCAAAAGCATAGTGCACAGTGCAAAACGACTCTTGGTTTACGCAAAAGCATAGTGCACAGTGCAAAACGACTGCTGGTTTACGCCAAAGCATAGTGCACAGTGCAAAATGACTGCTGGTTTACGCCAAAGCATAGTGCACAGTGCAAAACGACTGTTGGTTTACGCAAAAACATAATGCACTGTGCAAAACGACTGCTGGTTTACGCAAAAGCATAGTGCACAGTGCAAAACGACTGCTGGTTTACGCCAGAGCATAGTGCACAGTGCAAAACGACTGTTGGTTTACGCCAAAGCACAGCGCACAGTGCAAAACGACTGTTGGTTTACGCCAAAGCACAGCGCACAGTGCAAAACGACTGCTGGTTTACGCCAAAGCATAGTGCACAGTGCAAAACGACTGCTGGTTTACGCCAAATCACAGTGCACAGTGCAAAACGACTGTTGGTTTACGCCAAATCACAGTGCACAGTGCAAAACGACTGTTGGTTTACGCCAAAGCACAGCGCACAGTGCAAAATGACTGTTGGTTTACGCCAAAGCATAGTGCACAGTGCAAAACGACTGCTGGTTTACGCAAACGCATAGTGCACAGTGCAAAACGACTGCTGGTTTACGCCAAAGCATGGTGCACAGTGCAAAACGACTGTTGGTTTACGCCAAAGCACAGCGCACAGGGCAAAACGACTGTTGGTTTACGCAAAAGCATAGTGCACAGTGCAAAACGACTGTTGGTTTACGCCAAAGCACAGCGCACAGTGCAAAACGACTGCTGGTTTACGCCAAAGCATGGTGCACAGTGCAAAACGACTGCTGGTTTACGCCAGAGCATAGTGCACAGTGCAAAACGACTGTTGGTTTACGCCAAAGCACAGCGCACAGTGCAAAACGACTGTTGGTTTACGCAAAAGCATAGTGCACAGTGCAAAACGACTGCTGGTTTACGCCAAATCATAGTGCACAGTGCAAAACGACTGTTGGTTTACGCCAAAGCACAGCGCACAGTGCAAAACGACTGTTGGTTTACGCAAAAGCATAGTGCACAGTGCAAAACGACTGCTGGTTTACGCCAAAGCATAGTGCACAGTGCAAAACGACTGCTGGTTTACGCCAAAGCACAGCGCACAGTGCAAAACGACTGCTGGTTTACGCAAAAGCATAGTGCACAGTGCAAAACGACTGCTGGTTTACGCAAAAGCATAGTGCACAGTGCAAAACGACTGTTGGTTTACGCCAAAGCACAGCGCACAGTGCAAAACGACTGTTGGTTTACGCAAAAGCATAGTGCACAGTGCAAAACGACTGATGGTTTACGCAAAAGCATAGTGCACAGTGCAAAACGACTGCTGGTTTACGCCAAAGCATAGTGCACAGTGCAAAACGACTGCTGGTTTACGCCAAAGCATGGTGCACAGCGCAAAACGACTGTTGGTTTACGTAAAAGCATAGTGCACAGTGCAAAACGACAGTTGGTTTACGCCAAAGCACAGCGCACAGTGCAAAACGACTGCTGGTTTACGCCAAAGCATGGTGCACAGTGCAAAACGACTGTTGGTTTACGCAAAAGCATAGTGCACAGTGCAAAACGACTGCTGGTTTACGCCAGAGCATAGTGTACAGTGCAAAACGACTGTTGGTTTACGCCAAAGCATGGTGCACAGTGCAAAACGACTGCTGGTTTACGCAAAAGCATAGTGCACAGTGCAAAACGACTGTTGGTTTACGCAAAAGCATAGTGCACAGTGCAAAACGACTGCTGGTTTACGCCAAAGCACAGCACGACTGCCGGTTTACGCCAAAGCATGGTGCACAGTGCAAAACGACTGTTGGTTTACGCCAAAGCACAGCGCACAGGGCAAAACGACTGTTGGTTTACGCAAAAGCATAGTGCACAGTGCAAAACGACTGCTGGTTTACGCCAGAGCATAGTGCACAGTGCAAAACGACTGTTGGTTTACGCCAGAGCATAGTGCACAGTGCAAAACGACTGTTGGTTTACGCCAAAGCACAGCGCACAGTGCAAAACGACTGCTGGTTTACGCAAAAGCATAGTGCACAGTGCAAAACGACTGTTGGTTTACGCAAAAGCATAGTGCACAGTGCAAAACGACTGCTGGTTTACGCCAAAGCATAGTGCACAGTGCAAAACGACTGCTGGTTTACGCCAAAGCACAGCGCACAGTGCAAAACGACTGCTGGTTTACGCAAAAGCATAGTGCACAGTGCAAAACGACTGCTGGTTTACGCCAGAGCATAGTGCACAGTGCAAAACGACTGTTGGTTTACGCCAGAGCACAGCGCACAGTGCAAAACGACTGCTGGTTTACGCAAAAGCATAGTGCACAGTGCAAAACGACTCTTGGTTTACGCAAAAGCATAGTGCACAGTGCAAAACGACTGCTGGTTTACGCAAAAGCATAGTGCACAGTGCAAAACGACTGTTGGTTTACGCAAAAGCATAGTGCACAGTGCAAAACGACTGCTGGTTTACGCCAGAGCACAGCGCACAGTGCAAAACGACTGTTGGTTTACGCCAGAGCACAGCGCACAGTGCAAAACGACTGTTGGTTTACGCAAAAGCATAGTGCACAGTGCAAAACGACTCTTGGTTTACGCAAAAGCATAGTGCACAGTGCAAAACGACTGCTGGTTTACGCCAAATCATAGTGCACAGTGCAAAACGACTGTTGGTTCACGCCAAAGCACAGCGCACAGTGCAAAACGACTGTTGGTTTACGCAAAAGCATAGTGCACAGTGCAAAACGACTGTTGGTTTACGCCAAAGCACAGCGCACAGTGCAAAACGACTGTTGGTTTACGCAAAAGCATAGTGCACAGTGCAAAATGACTGCTGGTTTACGCCAAAGCATGGTGCACAGTGCAAAACGACTGTTGGTTTACGCAAAAGCATAGTGCACAGTGCAAAACGACTGCTGGTTTACGCCAGAGCATTGTGTACAGTGCAAAACGACTGTTGGTTTACGCCAAAGCACAGCGCACAGTGCAAAACGACTGCTGGTTTACGCAAAAGCATAGTGCACAGTGCAAAACGACTGCTGGTTTACGCCAAAGCATAGTGCACAGTGCAAAACGACTGTTGGTTTACGCCAAAGCACAGCGCACAGTGCAAAACGACTGCCGGTTTACGCCAAAGCATGGTGCACAGTGCAAAACGACTGTTGGTTTACGCCAAAGCACAGCGCACAGGGCAAAACGACTGTTGGTTTACGCAAAAGCATAGTGCACAGTGCAAAACGACTGCTGGTTTACGCCAAAGCATAGTGCACAGTGCAAAATGACTGTTGGTTTACGCAAAAGCATAGTGCACAGTGCAAAACGACTGCTGGTTTACGCCAAAGCATAGTGCACAGTGCAAAATGACTGTTGGTTTACGCAAAAGCATAGTGCACAGTGCAAAACGACTGTTGGTTTACGCAAAAGCATAGTGCACAGTGCAAAACGACTGCTGGTTTACGCCAAAGCATGGTGCACAGTGCAAAACGACTGTTGGTTTACGCCAAAGCACAGCGCACAGTGCAAAACGACTGTTGGTTTACGCAAAAGCATAGTGCACAGTGCAAAACGACTGTTGGTTTACGCCAAAGCATAGTGCACAGTGCAAAACGACTGTTGGTTTACGCCAAAGCACAGCGCACAGTGCAAAACGACTGTTGGTTTACGCAAAAGCATAGTGCACAGTGCAAAACGACTGTTGGTTTACGCCAAAGCATAGTGCACAGTGCAAAACGACTGTTGGTTTACGCCAAAGCATAGTGCACAGTGCAAAACGACTGTTGGTTTACGCCAAAGCACAGCGCACAGTGCAGAACGACTGCTGGTTTACGCAAAAGCATAGTGCACAGTGCAAAACGACTCTTGGTTTACGCAAAAGCATAGTGCACAGTGCAAAACGACTGCTGGTTTACGCCAAAGCGGTTTACGCCAGAGCATAGTGCACAGTGCAAAACGACTGTTGGTTTACGCCAGAGCACAGTGCAAAACGACTGCTGGTTTACGCAAAAGCATAGTGCACAGTGCAAAACGACTGCTGGTTTACGCCAAAGCATAGTGCACAGTGCAAAACGACTGTTGGTTTACGCCAAAGCACAGCGCACAGTGCAAAACGACTGCCGGTTTACGCCAAAGCATGGTGCACAGTGCAAAACGACTGTTGGTTTACGCCAAAGCACAGCGCACAGGGCAAAACGACTGTTGGTTTACGCAAAAGCATAGTGCACAGTGCAAAACGACTGCTGGTTTACGCCAAAGCATAGTGCACAGTGCAAAATGACTGTTGGTTTACGCAAAAGCATAGTGCACAGTGCAAAACGACTGCTGGTTTACGCCAAAGCATAGTGCACAGTGCAAAATGACTGTTGGTTTACGCAAAAGCATAGTGCACAGTGCAAAACGACTGTTGGTTTACGCAAAAGCATAGTGCACAGTGCAAAACGACTGCTGGTTTACGCCAAAGCATGGTGCACAGTGCAAAACGACTGTTGGTTTACGCCAAAGCACAGCGCACAGTGCAAAACGACTGTTGGTTTACGCAAAAGCATAGTGCACAGTGCAAAACGACAGTTGGTTTACGCCAAAGCACAGCGCACAGTGCAAAACGACTGCTGGTTTACGCCAAAGCATGGTGCACAGTGCAAAACGACTGTTGGTTTACGCAAAAGCATAGTGCACAGTGCAAAACGACTGCTGGTTTACGCCAGAGCATAGTGTACAGTGCAAAACGACTGTTGGTTTACGCCAAAGCATGGTGCACAGTGCAAAACGACTGCTGGTTTACGCAAAAGCATAGTGCACAGTGCAAAACGACTGTTGGTTTACGCAAAAGCATAGTGCACAGTGCAAAACGACTGCTGGTTTACGCCAAAGCACAGCACGACTGCCGGTTTACGCCAAAGCATGGTGCACAGTGCAAAACGACTGTTGGTTTACGCCAAAGCACAGCGCACAGGGCAAAACGACTGTTGGTTTACGCAAAAGCATAGTGCACAGTGCAAAACGACTGCTGGTTTACGCCAGAGCATAGTGCACAGTGCAAAACGAATGTTGGTTTACGCCAAAGCACAGCGCACAGTGCAAAACGACTGCTGGTTTACGCAAAAGCATAGTGCACAGTGCAAAACGACTCTTGGTTTACGCAAAAGCATAGTGCACAGTGCAAAATGACTGCTGGTTTACGCCAAAGCATAGTGCACAGTGCAAAACGACTGCTGGTTTACGCAAAAGCATAGTGCACAGTGCAAAACGACTGTTGGTTTACGCAAAAGCATAGTGCACAGTGCAAAACGACTCTCGGTTTACGCAAAAGCATAGTGCACAGTGCAAAACGACTGCTGGTTTGCGCCAAAGCATAGTGCACAGTGCAAAATGACTGTTGGTTTACGCAAAAGCTTAGTGCGCAGTGCAAAACGACTGTTGGTTTACGCAAAAGCATAGTGCACAGTGCAAAACGACTGCTGGTTTACGCCAAAGCATGGTGCACAGTGCAAAACGACTGCTGGTTTACGCCAAAGCATGGTGCACAGTGCAAAACGACTGTTGGTTTACGCCAGAGCATAGTGCACAGTGCAAAACGACTGTTGGTTTACGCCAAAGCACAGCGCACAGTGCAAAACGACTGCTGGTTTACGCAAAAGCATAGTGCACAGTGCAAAACGACTGTTGGTTTACGCAAAAGCATAGTGCACAGTGCAAAACGACTGCTGGTTTACGCCAAAGCATAGTGCACAGTGCAAAACGACTGCTGGTTTACGCCAAAGCACAGCGCACAGTGCAAAACGACTGCTGGTTTACGCAAAAGCATAGTGCACAGTGCAAAACGACTGCTGGTTTACGCCAGAGCATAGTGCACAGTGCAAAACGACTGTTGGTTTACGCCAGAGCACAGCGCACAGTGCAAAACGACTGCTGGTTTACGCAAAAGCATAGTGCACAGTGCAAAACGACTCTTGGTTTACGCAAAAGCATAGTGCACAGTGCAAAACGACTGCTGGTTTACGCAAAAGCATAGTGCACAGTGCAAAACGACTGTTGGTTTACGCAAAAGCATAGTGCACAGTGCAAAACGACTGCTGGTTTACGCCAGAGCACAGCGCACAGTGCAAAACGACTGTTGGTTTACGCCAGAGCACAGCGCACAGTGCAAAACGACTGTTGGTTTACGCAAAAGCATAGTGCACAGTGCAAAACGACTCTTGGTTTACGCAAAAGCATAGTGCACAGTGCAAAACGACTGCTGGTTTACGCCAAATCATAGTGCACAGTGCAAAACGACTGTTGGTTCACGCCAAAGCACAGCGCACAGTGCAAAACGACTGTTGGTTTACGCAAAAGCATAGTGCACAGTGCAAAACGACTGTTGGTTTACGCCAAAGCACAGCGCACAGTGCAAAACGACTGTTGGTTTACGCAAAAGCATAGTGCACAGTGCAAAATGACTGCTGGTTTACGCCAAAGCATGGTGCACAGTGCAAAACGACTGTTGGTTTACGCAAAAGCATAGTGCACAGTGCAAAACGACTGCTGGTTTACGCCAGAGCATTGTGTACAGTGCAAAACGACTGTTGGTTTACGCCAAAGCACAGCGCACAGTGCAAAACGACTGCTGGTTTACGCAAAAGCATAGTGCACAGTGCAAAACGACTGCTGGTTTACGCCAAAGCATAGTGCACAGTGCAAAACGACTGTTGGTTTACGCCAAAGCACAGCGCACAGTGCAAAACGACTGCCGGTTTACGCCAAAGCATGGTGCACAGTGCAAAACGACTGTTGGTTTACGCCAAAGCACAGCGCACAGGGCAAAACGACTGTTGGTTTACGCAAAAGCATAGTGCACAGTGCAAAACGACTGCTGGTTTACGCCAAAGCATAGTGCACAGTGCAAAATGACTGTTGGTTTACGCAAAAGCATAGTGCACAGTGCAAAACGACTGCTGGTTTACGCCAAAGCATAGTGCACAGTGCAAAATGACTGTTGGTTTACGCAAAAGCATAGTGCACAGTGCAAAACGACTGTTGGTTTACGCAAAAGCATAGTGCACAGTGCAAAACGACTGCTGGTTTACGCCAAAGCATGGTGCACAGTGCAAAACGACTGTTGGTTTACGCCAAAGCACAGCGCACAGTGCAAAACGACTGTTGGTTTACGCAAAAGCATAGTGCACAGTGCAAAACGACTGTTGGTTTACGCCAAAGCATAGTGCACAGTGCAAAACGACTGTTGGTTTACGCCAAAGCACAGCGCACAGTGCAAAACGACTGTTGGTTTACGCAAAAGCATAGTGCACAGTGCAAAACGACTGTTGGTTTACGCCAAAGCATAGTGCACAGTGCAAAACGACTGTTGGTTTACGCCAAAGCATAGTGCACAGTGCAAAACGACTGTTGGTTTACGCCAAAGCACAGCGCACAGTGCAGAACGACTGCTGGTTTACGCAAAAGCATAGTGCACAGTGCAAAACGACTCTTGGTTTACGCAAAAGCATAGTGCACAGTGCAAAACGACTGCTGGTTTACGCCAAAGCGGTTTACGCCAGAGCATAGTGCACAGTGCAAAACGACTGTTGGTTTACGCCAGAGCACAGTGCAAAACGACTGCTGGTTTACGCAAAAGCATAGTGCACAGTGCAAAACGACTGCTGGTTTACGCCAAAGCATAGTGCACAGTGCAAAACGACTGTTGGTTTACGCCAAAGCACAGCGCACAGTGCAAAACGACTGCCGGTTTACGCCAAAGCATGGTGCACAGTGCAAAACGACTGTTGGTTTACGCCAAAGCACAGCGCACAGGGCAAAACGACTGTTGGTTTACGCAAAAGCATAGTGCACAGTGCAAAACGACTGCTGGTTTACGCCAAAGCATAGTGCACAGTGCAAAATGACTGTTGGTTTACGCAAAAGCATAGTGCACAGTGCAAAACGACTGCTGGTTTACGCCAAAGCATAGTGCACAGTGCAAAATGACTGTTGGTTTACGCAAAAGCATAGTGCACAGTGCAAAACGACTGTTGGTTTACGCAAAAGCATAGTGCACAGTGCAAAACGACTGCTGGTTTACGCCAAAGCATGGTGCACAGTGCAAAACGACTGTTGGTTTACGCCAAAGCACAGCGCACAGTGCAAAACGACTGTTGGTTTACGCAAAAGCATAGTGCACAGTGCAAAACGACTGTTGGTTTACGCCAAAGCATAGTGCACAGTGCAAAACGACTGTTGGTTTACGCCAAAGCACAGCGCACAGTGCAAAACGACTGTTGGTTTACGCAAAAGCATAGTGCACAGTGCAAAACGACTGTTGGTTTACGCCAAAGCATAGTGCACAGTGCAAAACGACTGTTGGTTTACGCCAAAGCATAGTGCACAGTGCAAAACGACTGTTGGTTTACGCCAAAGCACAGCGCACAGTGCAGAACGACTGCTGGTTTACGCAAAAGCATAGTGCACAGTGCAAAACGACTCTTGGTTTACGCAAAAGCATAGTGCACAGTGCAAAACGACTGCTGGTTTACGCCAAAGCGGTTTACGCCAGAGCATAGTGCACAGTGCAAAACGACTGTTGGTTTACGCCAGAGCACAGTGCAAAACGACTGCTGGTTTACGCAAAAGCATAGTGCACAGTGCAAAACGACTCTTGGTTTACGCAAAAGCATAGTGCACAGTGCAAAACGACTGTTGGTTTACGCCAAAGCACAGCGCACAGTGCAAAACGACTGCTGGTTTACGCCAAAGCATGGTGCACAGTGCAAAACGACTGCTGGTTTACGCAAAAGCATAGTGCACAGTGCAAAACGACTGTTGGTTTACGCAAAAACATAGTGCACTGTGCAAAACGACTGCTGGTTTACGCAAAAGCATAGTGCACAGTGCAAAACGACTCTTGGTTTACGCAAAAGCACAGCGCACAGTGCAAAACGACTGTTGGTTTACGCAAAAGCATAGTGCACAGTGCAAAACGACTGCTGGTTTACGCCAAAGCATAGTGCACAGTGCAAAACGACTGTTGGTTTACGCAAAAACATAGTGCACTGTGCAAAACGACTGCTGGTTTACGCAAAAGCATAGTGCACAGTGCAAAACGACTGCTGGTTTACGCCAGAGCATAGTGCACAGTGCAAAACGACTGTTGGTTTACGCCAAAGCACAGCGCACAGTGCAAAACGACTGTTGGTTTACGCCAAAGCACAGCGCACAGTGCAAAACGACTGCTGGTTTACGCCAAAGCATAGTGCACAGTGCAAAACGACTGCTGGTTTACGCCAAATCACAGTGCACAGTGCAAAACGACTGTTGGTTTACGCCAAAGCACAGCGCACAGTGCAAAATGACTGTTGGTTTACGCAAAAGCATAGTGCACAGTGCAAAACGACTGCTGGTTTACGCCAAATCATAGTGCACAGTGCAAAACGACTGTTGGTTTACGCCAAAGCACAGCGCACAGTGCAAAACGACTGTTGGTTTACGCAAAAGCATAGTGCACAGTGCAAAACGACTGATGGTTTACGCAAAAGCATAGTGCACAGTGCAAAACGACTGTTGGTTTACGCCAAAGCACAGCGCACAGTGCAAAACGACTGTTGGTTTACGCAAAAGCATAGTGCACAGTGCAAAACGACTGATGGTTTACGCAAAAGCATAGTGCACAGTGCAAAACGACTGCTGGTTTACGCCAAAGCATAGTGCACAGTGCAAAACGACTGCTGGTTTACGCCAAAGCATGGTGCACAGTGCAAAACGACTGTTGGTTTACGCAAAAGCATAGTGCACAGTGCAAAACGACAGTTGGTTTACGCCAAAGCACAGCGCACAGTGCAAAACGACTGCTGGTTTACGCCAAAGCATGGTGCACAGTGCAAACGACTGTTGGTTTACGCCAAAGCACAGCGCACAGGGCAAAACGACTGTTGGTTTACGCAAAAGCATAGTGCACAGTGCAAAACGACTGTTGGTTTACGCCAAAGCACAGCGCACAGTGCAAAACGACTGCTGGTTTACGCCAAAGCATGGTGCACAGTGCAAAACGACTGCTGGTTTACGCCAGAGCATAGTGCACAGTGCAAAACGACTGTTGGTTTACGCCAAAGCATGGTGCACAGTGCAAAACGACTGCTGGTTTACGCAAAAGCATAGTGCACAGTGCAAAACGACTGTTGGTTTACGCAAAAGCATAGTGCACAGTGCAAAACGACTGCTGGTTTACGCCAAAGCATAGTGCACAGTGCAAAACGACTGCTGGTTTACGCCAAAGCACAGCGCACAGTGCAAAACGACTGCTGGTTTACGCAAAAGCATAGTGCACAGTGCAAAACGACTGCTGGTTTACGCCAGAGCATAGTGCACAGTGCAAAACGACTGCTGGTTTACGCCAGAGCACAGTGCAAAACGACTGCTGGTTTACGCAAAAGCATAGTGCACAGTGCAAAACGACTCTTGGTTTACGCAAAAGCATAGTGCACAGTGCAAAACGACTGCTGGTTTACGCCAAAGCATAGTGCACAGTGCAAAATGACTGCTGGTTTACGCCAAAGCATAGTGCACAGTGCAAAACGACTGTTGGTTTACGCAAAAACATAGTGCACTGTGCAAAACGACTGCTGGTTTACGCAAAAGCATAGTGCACAGTGCAAAACGACTGCTGGTTTACGCCAGAGCATAGTGCACAGTGCAAAACGACTGTTGGTTTACGCCAAAGCACAGCGCACAGTGCAAAACGACTGCTGGTTTACGCCAAAGCATAGTGCACAGTGCAAAACGACTGCTGGTTTACGCCAAATCACAGTGCACAGTGCAAAACGACTGTTGGTTTACGCCAAATCACAGTGCACAGTGCAAAATGACTGTTGGTTTACGCCAAAGCATAGTGCACAGTGCAAAACGACTGCTGGTTTACGCAAACGCATAGTGCACAGTGCAAAACGACTGCTGGTTTACGCCAAAGCATGGTGCACAGTGCAAAACGACTGTTGGTTTACGCCAAAGCACAGCGCACTGGGCAAAACGACTGTTGGTTTACGCAAAAGCATAGTGCACAGTGCAAAACGACTGTTGGTTTACGCCAAAGCACAGCGCACAGTGCAAAACGACTGCTGGTTTACGCCAAAGCATGGTGCACAGTGCAAAACGACTGCTGGTTTACGCCAGAGCATAGTGCACAGTGCAAAACGACTGTTGGTTTACGCCAAAGCACAGCGCACAGTGCAAAACGACTGTTGGTTTACGCAAAAGCATAGTGCACAGTGCAAAACGACTGCTGGTTTACGCCAAATCATAGTGCACAGTGCAAAACGACTGTTGGTTTACGCCAAAGCACAGCGCACAGTGCAAAACGACTGTTGGTTTACGCAAAAGCATAGTGCACAGTGCAAAACGACTGCTGGTTTACGCCAAAGCATAGTGCACAGTGCAAAACGACTGCTGGTTTACGCCAAAGCACAGCGCACAGTGCAAAACGACTGCTGGTTTACGCAAAAGCATAGTGCACAGTGCAAAACGACTGCTGGTTTACGCAAAAGCATAGTGCACAGTGCAAAACGACTGTTGGTTTACGCCAAAGCACAGCGCACAGTGCAAAACGACTGTTGGTTTACGCAAAAGCATAGTGCACAGTGCAAAACGACTGATGGTTTACGCAAAAGCATAGTGCACAGTGCAAAACGACTGCTGGTTTACGCCAAAGCATAGTGCACAGTGCAAAACGACTGCTGGTTTACGCCAAAGCATGGTGCACAGTGCAAAACGACTGTTGGTTTACGCAAAAGCATAGTGCACAGTGCAAAACGACAGTTGGTTTACGCCAAAGCACAGCGCACAGTGCAAAACGACTGCTGGTTTACGCCAAAGCATGGTGCACAGTGCAAAACGACTGTTGGTTTACGCAAAAGCATAGTGCACAGTGCAAAACGACTGCTGGTTTACGCCAGAGCATAGTGTACAGTGCAAAACGACTGTTGGTTTACGCCAAAGCATGGTGCACAGTGCAAAACGACTGCTGGTTTACGCAAAAGCATAGTGCACAGTGCAAAACGACTGTTGGTTTACGCAAAAGCATAGTGCACAGTGCAAAACGACTGCTGGTTTACGCCAAAGCACAGCACGACTGCCGGTTTACGCCAAAGCATGGTGCACAGTGCAAAACGACTGTTGGTTTACGCCAAAGCACAGCGCACAGGGCAAAACGACTGTTGGTTTACGCAAAAGCATAGTGCACAGTGCAAAACGACTGCTGGTTTACGCCAGAGCATAGTGCACAGTGCAAAACGACTGTTGGTTTACGCAAAAGCATAGTGCACAGTGCAAAACGACTGTTGGTTTACGCAAAAGCATAGTGCACAGTGCAAAACGACTGCTGGTTTACGCCAAAGCATGGTGCACAGTGCAAAACGACTGTTGGTTTACGCCAAAGCACAGCGCACAGTGCAAAACGACTGTTGGTTTACGCAAAAGCATAGTGCACAGTGCAAAACGACTGTTGGTTTACGCCAAAGCATAGTGCACAGTGCAAAACGACTGTTGGTTTACGCCAAAGCACAGCGCACAGTGCAGAACGACTGCTGGTTTACGCAAAAGCATAGTGCACAGTGCAAAACGACTCTTGGTTTACGCAAAAGCATAGTGCACAGTGCAAAACGACTGCTGGTTTACGCCAAAGCGGTTTACGCCAGTGCACAGTGCAAAACGACTGTTGGTTTACGCAAAAACATAGTGCACTGTGCAAAACGACTGCTGGTTTACGCAAAAGCATAGTGCACAGTGCAAAACGACTGCTGGTTTACGCCAGAGCATAGTGCACAGTGCAAAACGACTGTTGGTTTACGCCAAAGCACAGCGCACAGTGCAAAACGACTGTTGGTTTACGCCAAAGCACAGCGCACAGTGCAAAACGACTGCTGGTTTACGCCAAAGCATAGTGCACAGTGCAAAACGACTGCTGGTTTACGCCAAATCACAGTGCACAGTGCAAAACGACTGTTGGTTTACGCCAAAGCACAGCGCACAGTGCAAAATGACTGTTGGTTTACGCAAAAGCATAGTGCACAGTGCAAAACGACTGCTGGTTTACGCCAAATCATAGTGCACAGTGCAAAACGACTGTTGGTTTACGCCAAAGCACAGCGCACAGTGCAAAACGACTGTTGGTTTACGCAAAAGCATAGTGCACAGTGCAAAACGACTGATGGTTTACGCAAAAGCATAGTGCACAGTGCAAAACGACTGTTGGTTTACGCCAAAGCACAGCGCACAGTGCAAAACGACTGTTGGTTTACGCAAAAGCATAGTGCACAGTGCAAAACGACTGATGGTTTACGCAAAAGCATAGTGCACAGTGCAAAACGACTGCTGGTTTACGCCAAAGCATAGTGCACAGTGCAAAACGACTGCTGGTTTACGCCAAAGCATGGTGCACAGTGCAAAACGACTGTTGGTTTACGCAAAAGCATAGTGCACAGTGCAAAACGACAGTTGGTTTACGCCAAAGCACAGCGCACAGTGCAAAACGACTGCTGGTTTACGCCAAAGCATGGTGCACAGTGCAAAACGACTGTTGGTTTACGCAAAAGCATAGTGCACAGTGCAAAACGACTGCTGGTTTACGCCAGAGCATAGTGTACAGTGCAAAACGACTGTTGGTTTACGCCAAAGCATGGTGCACAGTGCAAAACGACTGCTGGTTTACGCAAAAGCATAGTGCACAGTGCAAAACGACTGTTGGTTTACGCAAAAGCATAGTGCACAGTGCAAAACGACTGCTGGTTTACGCCAAAGCATAGTGCACAGTGCAAAACGACTGCTGGTTTACGCCAAAGCACAGCGCACAGTGCAAAACGACTGCTGGTTTACGCAAAAGCATAGTGCACAGTGCAAAACGACTGCTGGTTTACGCCAGAGCATAGTGCACAGTGCAAAACGACTGTTGGTTTACGCCAGAGCACAGTGCAAAACGACTGCTGGTTTACGCAAAAGCATAGTGCACAGTGCAAAACGACTCTTGGTTTACGCAAAAGCATAGTGCACAGTGCAAAACGACTGCTGGTTTACGCCAAAGCATAGTGCACAGTGCAAAATGACTGCTGGTTTACGCCAAAGCATAGTGCACAGTGCAAAACGACTGTTGGTTTACGCAAAAACATAGTGCACTGTGCAAAACGACTGCTGGTTTACGCAAAAGCATAGTGCACAGTGCAAAACGACTGCTGGTTTACGCCAGAGCATAGTGCACAGTGCAAAACGACTGTTGGTTTACGCCAAAGCACAGCGCACAGTGCAAAACGACTGTTGGTTTACGCCAAAGCACAGCGCACAGTGCAAAACGACTGCTGGTTTACGCCAAAGCATAGTGCACAGTGCAAAACGACTGCTGGTTTACGCCAAATCACAGTGCACAGTGCAAAACGACTGTTGGTTTACGCCAAATCACAGTGCACAGTGCAAAACGACTGTTGGTTTACGCCAAAGCACAGCGCACAGTGCAAAATGACTGTTGGTTTACGCCAAAGCATAGTGCACAGTGCAAAACGACTGCTGGTTTACGCAAACGCATAGTGCACAGTGCAAAACGACTGCTGGTTTACGCCAAAGCATGGTGCACAGTGCAAAACGACTGTTGGTTTACGCCAAAGCACAGCGCACAGGGCAAAACGACTGTTGGTTTACGCAAAAGCATAGTGCACAGTGCAAAACGACTGTTGGTTTACGCCAAAGCACAGCGCACAGTGCAAAACGACTGCTGGTTTACGCCAAAGCATGGTGCACAGTGCAAAACGACTGCTGGTTTACGCCAGAGCATAGTGCACAGTGCAAAACGACTGTTGGTTTACGCCAAAGCACAGCGCACAGTGCAAAACGACTGTTGGTTTACGCAAAAGCATAGTGCACAGTGCAAAACGACTGCTGGTTTACGCCAAATCATAGTGCACAGTGCAAAACGACTGTTGGTTTACGCCAAAGCACAGCGCACAGTGCAAAACGACTGTTGGTTTACGCCAAAGCACAGCGCACAGTGCAAAACGACTGTTGGTTTACGCAAAAGCATAGTGCACAGTGCAAAACGACTGCTGGTTTACGCCAAAGCATAGTGCACAGTGCAAAACGACTGCTGGTTTACGCCAAAGCACAGCGCACAGTGCAAAACGACTGCTGGTTTACGCAAAAGCATAGTGCACAGTGCAAAACGACTGCTGGTTTACGCAAAAGCATAGTGCACAGTGCAAAACGACTGTTGGTTTACGCCAAAGCACAGCGCACAGTGCAAAACGACTGTTGGTTTACGCAAAAGCATAGTGCACAGTGCAAAACGACTGATGGTTTACGCAAAAGCATAGTGCACAGTGCAAAACGACTGCTGGTTTACGCCAAAGCATAGTGCACAGTGCAAAACTACTGCTGGTTTACGCCAAAGCATGGTGCACAGTGCAAAACGACTGTTGGTTTACGCAAAAGCATAGTGCACAGTGCAAAACGACAGTTGGTTTACGCCAAAGCACAGCGCACAGTGCAAAACGACTGCTGGTTTACGCCAAAGCATGGTGCACAGTGCAAAACGACTGTTGGTTTACGCAAAAGCATAGTGCACAGTGCAAAACGACTGCTGGTTTACGCCAGAGCATAGTGTACAGTGCAAAACGACTGTTGGTTTACGCCAAAGCATGGTGCACAGTGCAAAACGACTGCTGGTTTACTCAAAAGCATAGTGCACAGTGCAAAACGACTGTTGGTTTACGCAAAAGCATAGTGCACAGTGCAAAACAACTGCTGGTTTACGCCAAAGCACAGCACGACTGCCGGTTTACGCCAAAGCATGGTGCACAGTGCAAAATGACTGTTGGTTTACGCCAAAGCACAGCGCACAGGGCAAAACGACTGTTGGTTTACGCAAAAGCATAGTGCACAGTGCAAAACGACTGCTGGTTTACGCCAGAGCATAGTGCACAGTGCAAAACGAATGTTGGTTTACGCCAAAGCACAGCGCACAGTGCAAAACGACTGCTGGTTTACGCAAAAGCATAGTGCACAGTGCAAAACGACTCTTGGTTTACGCAAAAGCATAGTGCACAGTGCAAAATGACTGCTGGTTTACGCCAAAGCATAGTGCACAGTGCAAAACGACTGCTGGTTTACGCAAAAGCATAGTGCACAGTGCAAAACGACTGTTGGTTTACGCAAAAGCATAGTGCACAGTGCAAAACGACTCTCGGTTTACGCAAAAGCATAGTGCACAGTGCAAAACGACTGCTGGTTTGCGCCAAAGCATAGTGCACAGTGCAAAATGACTGTTGGTTTACGCAAAAGCTTAGTGCGCAGTGCAAAACGACTGTTGGTTTACGCAAAAGCATAGTGCACAGTGCAAAACGACTGCTGGTTTACGCCAAAGCATGGTGCACAGTGCAAAACGACTGCTGGTTTACGCCAAAGCATGGTGCACAGTGCAAAACGACTGTTGGTTTACGCCAGAGCATAGTGCACAGTGCAAAACGACTGTTGGTTTACGCCAAAGCACAGCGCACAGTGCAAAACGACTGCTGGTTTACGCAAAAGCATAGTGCACAGTGCAAAACGACTGTTGGTTTACGCAAAAGCATAGTGCACAGTGCAAAACGACTGTTGGTTTACGCAAAAGCATAGTGCACAGTGCAAAACGACTGCTGGTTTACGCCAGAGCACAGCGCACAGTGCAAAACGACTGTTGGTTTACGCCAGAGCACAGCGCACAGTGCAAAACGACTGTTGGTTTACGCAAAAGCATAGTGCACAGTGCAAAACGACTCTTGGTTTACGCAAAAGCATAGTGCACAGTGCAAAACGACTGCTGGTTTACGCCAAATCATAGTGCACAGTGCAAAACGACTGTTGGTTCACGCCAAAGCACAGCGCACAGTGCAAAACGACTGTTGGTTTACGCAAAAGCATAGTGCACAGTGCAAAACGATTGTTGGTTTACGCCAAAGCACAGCGCACAGTGCAAAACGACTGTTGGTTTACGCAAAAGCATAGTGCACAGTGCAAAATGACTGCTGGTTTACGCCAAAGCATGGTGCACAGTGCAAAACGACTGTTGGTTTACGCAAAAGCATAGTGCACAGTGCAAAACGACTGCTGGTTTACGCCAGAGCATTGTGTACAGTGCAAAACGACTGTTGGTTTACGCCAAAGCACAGCGCACAGTGCAAAACGACTGCTGGTTTACGCAAAAGCATAGTGCACAGTGCAAAACGACTGCTGGTTTACGCCAAAGCATAGTGCACAGTGCAAAACGACTGTTGGTTTACGCCAAAGCACAGCGCACAGTGCAAAACGACTGCCGGTTTACGCCAAAGCATGGTGCACAGTGCAAAACGACTGTTGGTTTACGCCAAAGCACAGCGCACAGGGCAAAACGACTGTTGGTTTACGCAAAAGCATAGTGCACAGTGCAAAACGACTGTTGGTTTACGCCAAAGCATAGTGCACAGTGCAAAACGACTGTTGGTTTACGCCAAAGCACAGCGCACAGTGCAAAACGACTGTTGGTTTACGCAAAAGCATAGTGCACAGTGCAAAACGACTGTTGGTTTACGCCAAAGCATAGTGCACAGTGCAAAACGACTGTTGGTTTACGCCAAAGCATAGTGCACAGTGCAAAACGACTGCTGGTTTACGCCAAAGCACAGCGCACAGTGCAAAACGACTGCTGGTTTACGCAAAAGCATAGTGCACAGTGCAAAACGACTGCTGGTTTACGCCAGAGCATAGTGCACAGTGCAAAACGACTGTTGGTTTACGCCAGAGCACAGCGCACAGTGCAAAACGACTGCTGGTTTACGCAAAAGCATAGTGCACAGTGCAAAACGACTCTTGGTTTACGCAAAAGCATAGTGCACAGTGCAAAACGACTGCTGGTTTACGCAAAAGCATAGTGCACAGTGCAAAACGACTGTTGGTTTACGCAAAAGCATAGTGCACAGTGCAAAACGACTGCTGGTTTACGCCAGAGCACAGCGCACAGTGCAAAACGACTGTTGGTTTACGCCAGAGCACAGCGCACAGTGCAAAACGACTGTTGGTTTACGCAAAAGCATAGTGCACAGTGCAAAACGACTCTTGGTTTACGCAAAAGCATAGTGCACAGTGCAAAACGACTGCTGGTTTACGCCAAATCATAGTGCACAGTGCAAAACGACTGTTGGTTCACGCCAAAGCACAGCGCACAGTGCAAAACGACTGTTGGTTTACGCAAAAGCATAGTGCACAGTGCAAAACGATTGTTGGTTTACGCCAAAGCACAGCGCACAGTGCAAAACGACTGTTGGTTTACGCAAAAGCATAGTGCACAGTGCAAAATGACTGCTGGTTTACGCCAAAGCATGGTGCACAGTGCAAAACGACTGTTGGTTTACGCAAAAGCATAGTGCACAGTGCAAAACGACTGCTGGTTTACGCCAAAGCATAGTGCACAGTGCAAAATGACTGTTGGTTTACGCAAAAGCATAGTGCACAGTGCAAAACGACTGCTGGTTTACGCCAAAGCATAGTGCACAGTGCAAAATGACTGTTGGTTTACGCAAAAGCATAGTGCACAGTGCAAAACGACTGTTGGTTTACGCAAAAGCATAGTGCACAGTGCAAAACGACTGCTGGTTTACGCCAAAGCATGGTGCACAGTGCAAAACGACTGTTGGTTTACGCCAAAGCACAGCGCACAGTGCAAAACGACTGTTGGTTTACGCAAAAGCATAGTGCACAGTGCAAAACGACTGTTGGTTTACGCCAAAGCATAGTGCACAGTGCAAAACGACTGTTGGTTTACGCCAAAGCACAGCGCACAGTGCAAAACGACTGTTGGTTTACGCAAAAGCATAGTGCACAGTGCAAAACGACTGTTGGTTTACGCCAAAGCATAGTGCACAGTGCAAAACGACTGTTGGTTTACGCCAAAGCATAGTGCACAGTGCAAAACGACTGTTGGTTTACGCCAAAGCACAGCGCACAGTGCAGAACGACTGCTGGTTTACGCAAAAGCATAGTGCACAGTGCAAAACGACTCTTGGTTTACGCAAAAGCATAGTGCACAGTGCAAAACGACTGTTGGTTTACGCCAGAGCATAGTGCACAGTGCAAAACGACTGTTGGTTTACGCCAAAGCACAGCGCACAGTGCAAAACGACTGCTGGTTTACGCAAAAGCATAGTGCACAGTGCAAAACGACTCTTGGTTTACGCAAAAGCATAGTGCACAGTGCAAAACGACTGCTGGTTTACGCCAAAGCATGGTGCACAGTGCAAAACGACTGATGGTTTACGCCAAAGCACAGCGCACAGGGCAAAACGACTGCTGGTTTACGCCAAAGCATGGTGCACAGTGCAAAACGACTGTTGGTTTACGCCAGAGCATAGTGCACAGTGCAAAACGACTGTTGGTTTACGCCAAAGCACAGCGCACAGTGCAAAACGACTGCTGGTTTACGCAAAAGCATAGTGCACAGTGCAAAACGACTCTTGGTTTACGCAAAAGCATAGTGCACAGTGCAAAACGACTGCTGGTTTACGCCAAAGCATAGTGCACAGTGCAAAATGACTGCTGGTTTACGCCAAAGCATAGTGCACAGTGCAAAATGACTGTTGGTTTACGCCAAAGCATGGTGCACAGTGCAAAACGACTGCTGGTTTACGCAAAAGCATAGTGCACAGTGCAAAACGACTGTTGGTTTACGCAAAAGCATAGTGCACAGTGCAAAACGACTGTTGGTTTACGCAAAAGCATAGTGCACAGTGCAAAACGACTGTTGGTTTACGCCAAAGCACAGCGCACAGGGCAAAACGACTGTTGGTTTACGCAAAAGCATAGTGCACAGTGCAAAACGACTGCTGGTTTACGCCAGAGCATAGTGCACAGTGCAAAACGACTGTTGGTTTACGCCAAAGCACAGCGCACAGGTCAAAACGACTGCTGGTTTACGCCAAAGCATGGTGCACAGTGCAAAACGACTGCTGGTTTACGCCAAAGCGTAGTGCACAGTGCAAAACGACTGTTGGTTTACGCAAAAGCATAGTGCACAGTGCAAAACGACTGTTGGTTTACGCAAAAGCATAGTGCACAGTGCAAAACGACTGCTGGTTTACGCCAAAGCATGGTGCACAGTGCAAAACGACTGTTGGTTTACGCCAAAGCATAGTGCACAGTGCAAAATGACTGCTGGTTTACGCCAAAGCATAGTGCACAGTGCAAAATGACTGTTGGTTTACGCCAAAGCATGGTGCACAGTGCAAAACGACTGCTGGTTTACGCAAAAGCATAGTGCACAGTGCAAAACGACTGTTGGTTTACGCAAAAGCATAGTGCACAGTGCAAAACGACTGTTGGTTTACGCAAAAGCATAGTGCACAGTGCAAAACGACTGCTGGTTTACGCCAAAGCATGGTGCACAGTGCAAAACGACTGTTGGTTTACGCCAAAGCACAGCGCACAGGGCAAAACGACTGTTGGTTTACGCAAAAGCATAGTGCACAGTGCAAAACGACTGCTGGTTTACGCCAGAGCATAGTGCACAGTGCAAAACGACTGTTGGTTTACGCCAAAGCACAGCGCACAGTGCAAAACGACTGCTGGTTTACGCAAAAGCATAGTGCACAGTGCAAAACGACTCTTGGTTTACGCAAAAGCATAGTGCACAGTGCAAAACGACTGTTGGTTTACGCAAAAGCATAGTGCACAGTGCAAAACGACTGCTGGTTTACGCCAAAGCATGGTGCACAGTGCAAAACGACTGCTGGTTTACGCCAAAGCATGGTGCTTAGTGCAAAACGACTGTTGGTTTACGCAAAAGCATAGTGCACAGTGCAAAACGACTGCTGGTTTACGCCAAAGCATAGTGCACAGTGCATAATGACTGTTGGTTTACGCAAAAGCATAGTGCACAGTGCAAAACGACTGTTGGTTTACGCAAAAGCATAGTGCACAGTGCAAAACGACTGTTGGTTTACGCAAAAGCATAGTGCACAGTGCAAAACGACTGTTGGTTTACGCCAAAGCACAGCGCACAGTGCAAAACGACTGCTGGTTTACGCCAAAGCATGGTGCACAGTGCAAAACGACTGTTGGTTTACGCCAAAGCAGAGCGCACAGGGCAAAACGACTGTTGGTTTACGCAAAAGCATAGTGCACAGTGCAAAACGACTGCTGGTTTACGCCAGAGCATAGTGCACAGTGCAAAACGACTGTTGGTTTACGCCAAAGCACAGCGCACAGTGCAAAACGACTGCTGGTTTACGCAAAAGCATAGTGCACAGTGCAAAACGACTCTTGGTTTACGCAAAAGCATAGTGCACAGTGCAAAACGACTGCTGGTTTACGCCAAAGCACAGCGCACAGTGCAAAACGACTGTTGGTTTACGCCAAAGCATAGTGCACAGTGCAAAACGACTGCTGGTTTACGCCAAAGCATGGTGCACAGTGCAAAACGACTGCTGGTTTACGCCAAAGCATAGTGCACAGTGCAAAATGACTGTTGGTTTACGCAAAAGCATAGTGCACAGTGCAAAACGACTGTTGGTTTACGCAAAAGCATAGTGCACAGTGCAAAACGACTGCTGGTTTACGCCAAAGCATGGTGCACAGTGCAAAACGACTGTTGGTTTACGCCAAAGCACAGCGCACAGTGCAAAACGACTGTTGGTTTACGCAAAAGCATAGTGCACAGTGCAGAACGACTGTTGGTTTACGCAAAAGCATAGTGCACAGTGCAAAACGACTGTTGGTTTACGCCAAAGCACAGCGCATAGTGCAAAACGACTGCTGGTTTACGCCAAAGCATGGTGCACAGTGCAAAACGACTGTTGGTTTACGCCAAAGCAGAGCGGACAGGGCAAAACGACTGTTGGTTTACGCCAAAGCATAGTGCACAGTGCAAAATGACTGCTGGTTTACGCCAAAGCATAGTGCACAGTGCAAAATGACTGTTGGTTTACGCCAAAGCATGGTGCACAGTGCAAAACGACTGCTGGTTTACGCAAAAGCATAGTGCACAGTGCAAAACGACTGTTGGTTTACGCAAAAGCATAGTGCACAGTGCAAAACGACTGTTGGTTTACGCAAAAGCATAGTGCACAGTGCAAAACGACTGTTGGTTTACGCCAAAGCACAGCGCACAGGGCAAAACGACTGTTGGTTTACGCAAAAGCATAGTGCACAGTGCAAAACGACTGCTGGTTTACGCCAGAGCATAGTGCACAGTGCAAAACGACTGTTGGTTTACGCCAAAGCACAGCGCACAGGTCAAAACGACTGCTGGTTTACGCCAAAGCATGGTGCACAGTGCAAAACGACTGCTGGTTTACGCCAAAGCATAGTGCACAGTGCAAAACGACTGTTGGTTTACGCAAAAGCATAGTGCACAGTGCAAAACGACTGTTGGTTTACGCAAAAGCATAGTGCACAGTGCAAAACGACTGCTGGTTTACGCCAAAGCATGGTGCACAGTGCAAAACGACTGTTGGTTTACGCCAAAGCATAGTGCACAGTGCAAAATGACTGCTGGTTTACGCCAAAGCATAGTGCACAGTGCAAAATGACTGTTGGTTTACGCCAAAGCATGGTGCACAGTGCAAAACGACTGCTGGTTTACGCAAAAGCATAGTGCACAGTGCAAAACGACTGTTGGTTTACGCAAAAGCATAGTGCACAGTGCAAAACGACTGTTGGTTTACGCAAAAGCATAGTGCACAGTGCAAAACGACTGCTGGTTTACGCCAAAGCATGGTGCACAGTGCAAAACGACTGTTGGTTTACGCCAAAGCACAGCGCACAGGGCAAAACGACTGTTGGTTTACGCAAAAGCATAGTGCACAGTGCAAAACGACTGCTGGTTTACGCCAGAGCATAGTGCACAGTGCAAAACGACTGTTGGTTTACGCCAAAGCACAGCGCACAGTGCAAAACGACTGCTGGTTTACGCAAAAGCATAGTGCACAGTGCAAAACGACTCTTGGTTTACGCAAAAGCATAGTGCACAGTGCAAAACGACTGTTGGTTTACGCAAAAGCATAGTGCACAGTGCAAAACGACTGCTGGTTTACGCCAAAGCATGGTGCACAGTGCAAAACGACTGTTGGTTTACGCAAAAGCATAGTGCACAGTGCAAAACGACTGCTGGTTTACGCCAAAGCATGGCGCACAGTGCAAAACGACTGTTGGTTTACGCAAAAGCATAGTGCACAGTGCAGAACGACTGTTGGTTTACGCAAAAGCATAGTGCACAGTGCAAAACGACTGTTGGTTTACGCCAAAGCACAGCGCATAGTGCAAAACGACTGCTGGTTTACGCCAAAGCATGGTGCACAGTGCAAAACGACTGTTGGTTTACGCCAAAGCAGAGCGGACAGGGCAAAACGACTGTTGGTTTACGCAAAAGCATAGTGCACAGTGCAAAACGACTGCTGGTTTACGCCAGAGCATAGTGCACAGTGCAAAACGACTGTTGGTTTACGCCAAAGCACAGCGCACAGTGCAAAACGACTGCTGGTTTACGCAAAAGCATAGTGCACAGTGCAAAACGACTCTTGGTTTACGCAAAAGCATAGTGCACAGTGCAAAACGACTGCTGGTTTACGCCAAAGCATAGTGCACAGTGCAAAATGACTGCTGGTTTACGCCAAAGCATAGTGCACAGTGCAAAATGACTGTTGGTTTACGCCAAAGCATGGTGCACAGTGCAAAACGACTGCTGGTTTACGCAAAAGCATAGTGCACAGTGCAAAACGACTGTTGGTTTACGCCAGAGCATAGTGCACAGTGCAAAACGACTGTTGGTTTACGCCAGAGCACAGCGCACAGTGCAAAACGACTGCTGGTTTACGCAAAAGCATAGTGCACAGTGCAAAACGACTCTTGGTTTACGCAAAAGCATAGTGCACAGTGCAAAACGACTGCTGGTTTACGCCAAAGCATAGTGCACAGTGCAAAATGACTGCTGGTTTACGCCAAAGCATAGTGCACAGTGCAAAACGACTGTTGGTTTACGCAAAAGCATAGTGCACAGTGCAAAACGACTGCTGGTTTACGCAAAAGCATAGTGCACAGTGCAAAACGACTGCTGGTTTACGCCAGAGCATAGTGCACAGTGCAAAACGACTGCTGGTTTACGCCAGAGCATAGTGCACAGTGCAAAACGACTGTTGGTTTACGCCAAAGCACAGCGCACAGTGCAAAACGACTGCTGGTTTACGCCAAAGCATAGTGCAGAGTGCAAAACGACTGCTGGTTTACGCCAAATCACAGTGCACAGTGCAAAACGACTGTTGGTTTACGCCAAAGCACAGCGCACAGTGCAAAATGACTGTTAGTTTACGCCAAAGCATAGCGCACAGTGCAAAACGACTGCTGGTTTACGCAAAAGCATGGTGCACAGTGCAAAACGACTGTTGGTTTACGCAAAAGCATAGTGCACAGTGCAAAACGACTGCTGGTTTACGCCAAATCATAGTGCACAGTGCAAAACGACTGTTGGTTTACGCCAAAGCACAGCGCACAGTGCAAAACGACTGTTGGTTTACGCAAAAGCATAGTGCACAGTGCAAAACGACTGATGGTTTACGCAAAAGCATAGTGCACAGTGCAAAACGACTGCTGGTTTACGCCAAAGCATAGTGCACAGTGCAAAACGACTGTTGGTTTACGCCAAATCATAGTGCACAGTGCAAAACGACTGTTGGTTTACGCAAAAGCATAGTGCACAGTGCAAAACGACTGCTGGTTTACGCCAAAGCATGGTGTTTAGTGCAAAACGACTGTTGGTTTACGCAAAAGCATAGTGCACAGTGCAAAACGACTGCTGGTTTACGCCAAAGCATAGTGCACAGTGCAAAACGACTACTGGTTTACGCCAAAGCATGGTGCACAGTGCAAAACGACTGTTGGTTTACGCCAAAGCACAGCGCACAGTGCAAAACGACTGTTGGTTTACGCAAAAGCATAGTGCACAGTGCAAAACGACTGTTGGTTTACGCAAAAGCATAGTGCACAGTGCAAAACGACTGTTGGTTTACGCCAAAGCACAGCGCACAGTGCAAAACGACTGCTGGTTTACGCCAAAGCATGGTGCACAGTGCAAAGCGACTGCTGGTTTACGCCAAAGCACAGCGCACTGTGCAAAACGACTGCTGGTTTACGCCAAAGCATGGTGCACAGTGCAAAACGACTGCTGGTTTACGCCAAAGCATGGTGCACAGTGCAAAACGACTGTTGGTTTACGCAAAAGCATAGTGCACACTGCAAAACGACTGTTGGTTTACGCCAAAGCACAGCGCACAGTGCAAAACGACTGCTGGTTTACGCCAAAGCATAGTGCACAGTGCAAAACGACTGCTGGTTTACGCCAAAGCATGGTGCACAGTGCAAAACGACTGTTGGTTTACGCAAAAGCATAGTGCACACTGCAAAACGACTGTTGGTTTACGCCAAAGCACAGCGCACAGTGCAAAACGACTGCTGGTTTACGCCAAAGCATGGTGCACAGTGCAAAACGACTGCTTTTTTACGCCAAAGCATGGTGCACAGTGCAAAACGACTGTTGGTTTACGCAAAAGCATAGTGCACAGTGCAAAACGACTGCTGGTTTACGCCAAAGCATGGTGCACAGTGCAAAACGACTGTTGGTTTACGCCAAAGCACAGCGCACAATGCAAAACGACTGTTGGTTTACGCCAAAGCACAGCGCACAGTGCAAAACGACTGCTGGTTTACGCAAAAGCATAGTGCACAGTGCAAAACGACTGCTGTTTACGCCAAAGCATGGTGCACAGTGCAAAACGACTGCTGGTTTACGCCAAAGCATAGTGCACAGTGCAAAACGACTGCTGGTTTACGCCAAAGCATAGTGCACAGTGCAAAACGACTGCTGGTTTACGCCAAAGCATGGTGCACAGTGCAAAACGACTGTTGGTTTACGCAAAAGCATAGTGCACACTGCAAAACGACTGTTGGTTTACGCCAAAGCACAGCGCACAGTGCAAAACGACTGCTGGTTTACGCCAAAGCATGGTGCACAGTGCAAAACGACTGTTGGTTTACGCAAAAGCATAGTGCACAGTGCAAAACGACTGCTGGTTTACGCCAAAGCACAGCGCACAGTGCAAAACGACTGTTGGTTTACGCCAAAGCACAGCGCACAGTGCAAAACGACTGCTGGTTTACGCAAAAGCATAGTGCACAGTGCAAAACGACTGCTGGTTTACGCCAAAGCATGGTGCACAGTGCAAAACGACTGTTGGTTTACGCAAAAGCATAGTGCACAGTGCAAAACGACTGCTGGTTTACGCCAGAGCATAGTGCACAGTGCAAAACGACTGTTGGTTTACGCCAAAGCACAGCGCACAATGCAAAACGACTGTTGGTTTACGCCAAAGCACAGCGCACAGTGCAAAACGACTGCTGGTTTACGCAAAAGCATAGTGCACAGTGCAAAACGACTGCTGTTTACGCCAAAGCATGGTGCACAGTGCAAAACGACTGCTGGTTTACGCCAAAGCATAGTGCACAGTGCAAAACGACTGCTGGTTTACGCCAAAGCATAGTGCACAGTGCAAAACGACTGCTGGTTTACGCCAAAGCATGGTGCACAGTGCAAAACGACTGTTGGTTTACGCAAAAGCATAGTGCACACTGCAAAACGACTGTTGGTTTACGCCAAAGCACAGCGCACAGTGCAAAACGACTGCTGGTTTACGCCAAAGCATGGTGCACAGTGCAAAACGACTGTTGGTTTACGCAAAAGCATAGTGCACAGTGCAAAACGACTGCTGGTTTACGCCAGAGCATAGTGCACAGTGCAAAACGACTGTTGGTTTACGCCAAAGCACAGCGCACAGTGCAAAACGACTGCTGGTTTACGCAAAAGCATAGTGCACAGTGCAAAACGACTGCTGGTTTACGCCAAAGCATGGTGCACAGTGCAAAACGACTGTTGGTTTACGCAAAAGCATAGTGCACAGTGCAAAACGACTGCTGGTTTACGCCAGAGCATAGTGCACAGTACAAAACGACTGTTGGTTTACGCCAAAGCACAGCGCACAGTGCAAAACGACTGCTGGTTTACGCAAAAGCATAGTGCACAGTGCAAAACGACTGCTGGTTTACGCCAAAGCATGGTGCACAGTGCAAAACGACTGTTGGTTTACGCAAAAGCATAGTGCACACTGCAAAACGACTGTTGGTTTACGCCAAAGCACAGCGCACAGTGCAAAACGACTGCTTTTTTACGCCAAAGCATAGTGCACAGTGCAAAACGACTGTTGGTTTACGCAAAAGCATAGTGCACAGTGCAAAACGACTACTGGTTTACGCCAAAGCATGGTGCACAGTGCAAAACGACTGTTGGTTTACGCCAAAGCACAGCGCACTGTGCAAAACGACTGTTGGTTTACGCCAAAGCACAGCGCACAGTGCAAAACGACTGTTGGTTTACGCCAAAGCACAGCGCACAGTGCAAAACGACTGCTGGTTTACGCCAAAGCATAGTGCACAGTGCAAAACGACTGCTGTTTTACGCCAAATCATAGTGCACAGTGCAAACCGACTGTTGGTTTACGCCAAAGCACAGCGCACAGTGCAAAACGACTGCTGGTTTACGCAAAAGCATGGTGCACAGTGCAAAACGACTGTTGGTTTACGCAAAAGCATAGTGCACAGTGCAAAACGACTGCTGGTTTACGCCAAATCATAGTGCACAGTGCAAAACGACTGTTGGTTTACGCCAAAGCACAGCGCACAGTGCAAAACGACTGTTGGTTTACGCAAAAGCATAGTGCACAGTGCAAAACGACTGTTGGTTTACGCAAAAGCATAGTGCACAGTGCAAAACGACTGCTGGTTTACGCAAAAGCATAGTGCACAGTGCAAAACGACTGCTGTTTACGCCAAAGCATGGTGCACAGTGCAAAACGACTGCTGGTTTACGCCAAAGCATAGTGCACAGTGCAAAACGACTGCTGGTTTACGCCAAAGCATGGTGCACAGTGCAAAACGACTGTTGGTTTACGCAAAAGCATAGTGCACACTGCAAAACGACTGTTGGTTTACGCCAAAGCACAGCGCACAGTGCAAAACGACTGCTGGTTTACGCCAAAGCATGGTGCACAGTGCAAAACGACTGTTGGTTTACGCAAAAGCATAGTGCACAGTGCAAAACGACTGCTGGTTTACGCCAGAGCATAGTGCACAGTGCAAAACGACTGTTGGTTTACGCCAAAGCACAGCGCACAGTGCAAAACGACTGCTGGTTTACGCAAAAGCATAGTGCACAGTGCAAAACGACTGCTGGTTTACGCCAAAGCATAGTGCACAGTGCAAAATGACTGTTGGTTTACGCCAAAGCATGGTGCACAGTGCAAAACGACTGCTGGTTTACGCAAAAGCATAGTGCACAGTGCAAAACGACTGTTGGTTTACGCAAAAGCATAGTGCACAGTGCAAAACGACTGTTGGTTTACGCAAAAGCATAGTGCACAGTGCAAAACGACTGTTGGTTTACGCAAAAGCATAGTGCACAGTGCAAAACGACTGCTGGTTTACGCAAAAGCATAGTGCACAGTGCAAAACGACTGCTGGTTTACGCAAAAGCATAGTGCACAGTGCAAAACGACTGTTGGTTTACGCAAAAGCATAGTGCACAGTGCAAAACGACTGTTGGTTTACGCCAAAGCACAGTGCACAGTGCAAAACGACTGTTGGTTTACGCAAAAGCATAGTGCACAGGGCAAAACGACTGTTGGTTTACGCAAAAGCATAGTGCACAGTGCAAAACGACTGCTGGTTTACGCCAGAGCATAGTGCACAGTGCAAAACGACTGTTGGTTTACGCCAAAGCACAGCGCACAGTGCAAAACGACTGCTGGTTTACGCAAAAGCATAGTGCACAGTGCAAAACGACTGTTGGTTTACGCAAAAGCATAGTGCACAGTGCAAAACGACTGTTGGTTTACGCCAAAGCACAGCGCACAGTGCAAAACGACTGCTGGTTTACGCCAAAGCATGGTGCACAGTGCAAAGCGACTGCTGGTTTACGCCAAAGCACAGCGCACTGTGCAAAACGACTGCTGGTTTACGCCAAAGCATGGTGCACAGTGCAAAACGACTGCTGGTTTACGCCAAAGCATGGTGCACAGTGCAAAACGACTGTTGGTTTACGCAAAAGCATAGTTCACACTGCAAAACGACTGTTGGTTTACGCAAAAGCATAGTGCACAGTGCAAAACGACTACTGGTTTACGCCAAAGCATGGTGCACAGTGCAAAACGACTGCTGGTTTACGCAAAAGCATAGTGCACAGTGCAAAACGACTGCTGGTTTACGCCAAAGCATAGTGCACAGTGCAAAATGACTGTTGGTTTACGCCAAAGCATGGTGCACAGTGCAAAACGACTGCTGGTTTACGCAAAAGCATAGTGCACAGTGCAAAACGACTGTTGGTTTACGCAAAAGCATAGTGCACAGTGCAAAACGACTGTTGCTTTACGCAAAAGCATAGTGCACAGTGCAAAACGACTGCTGGTTTACGCCAAAGCACAGCGCACAGTGCAAAACGACTGCTTTTTTACGCCAAAGCATAGTGCACAGTGCAAAACGACTGTTGGTTTACGCAAAAGCATAGTGCACAGTGCAAAACGACTACTGGTTTACGCCAAAGCATGGTGCACAGTGCAAAACGACTGTTGGTTTACGCCAAAGCACAGCGCACAGTGCAAAACGACTGTTGGTTTACGCAAAGGCATAGTGCACAGTGCAAAACGACTGTTGGTTTACGCAAAAGCATAGTGCACAGTGCAAAACGACTGTTGGTTTACGCCAAAGCACAGCGCACAGTGCAAAACGACTGCTGGTTTACGCAAAAGCATAGTGCACAGTGCAAAACGACTGCTGGTTTACGCCAAAGCATAGTGCACACTGCAAAACGACTGTTGGTTTACGCCAAAGCACAGCGCACAGTGCAAAACGACTGCTGGTTTACGCCAAAGCATGGTGCACAGTGCAAAACGACTGTTGGTTTACGCAAAAGCATAGTGCACACTGCAAAACGACTGTTGGTTTACGCAAAAGCATAGTGCACAGTGCAAAACGACTACTGGTTTACGCCAAAGCATGGTGCACAGTGCAAAACGACTGTTGGTTTACGCCAAAGCACAGCGCACAGTGCAAAACGACTGCTGGTTTACGCAAAAGCATAGTGCACAGTGCAAAACGACTGCTGGTTTACGCCAAAGCATAGTGCACAGTGCAAAATGACTGTTGGTTAACGCCAAAGCATAGTGCACAGTGCAAAACGACTGCTATTTTACGCCAAAGCATAGTGCACAGTGCAAAACGACTGCTGGTTTACGCAAAAGCATAGTGCACAGTGCAAAACGACTGTTGGTTTACGCAAAAGCATAGTGCACACTGCAAAACGACTGTTGGTTTACGCCAAAGCACAGCGCACAGTGCAAAACGACTGCTGGTTTACGCCAAAGCATAGTGCACAGTGCAAAACGACTGCTGGTTTACGCCAAAGCATAGTGCACAGTGCAAAACGACTGCTGGTTTACGCCAAAGCATGGTGCACAGTGCAAAACGACTGTTGGTTTACGCAAAAGCATAGTGCACACTGCAAAACGACTGTTGGTTTACGCCAAAGCACAGCGCACAGTGCAAAACGACTGCTGGTTTACGCCAAAGCATGGTGCACAGTGCAAAACGACTGCTGGTTTACGCCAAAGCATGGTGCACAGTGCAAAACGACTGTTGGTTTACGCCAAAGCACAGCGCACAATGCAAAACGACTGTTGGTTTACGCCAAAGCACAGCGCACAGTGCAAAACGACTGCTGGTTTACGCAAAAGCATAGTGCACAGTGCAAAACGACTGCTGTTTACGCCAAAGCATGGTGCACAGTGCAAAACGACAGCTGGTTTACGCCAAAGCATAGTGCACAGTGCAAAACGACTGCTGGTTTACGCCAAAGCATAGTGCACAGTGCAAAACGACTGCTGGTTTACGCCAAAGCATGGTGCACAGTGCAAAACGACTGTTGGTTTACGCAAAAGCATAGTGCACACTGCAAAACGACTGTTGGTTTACGCCAAAGCACAGCGCACAGTGCAAAACGACTGCTGGTTTACGCCAAAGCATGGTGCGCAGTGCAAAACGACTGTTGGTTTACGCAAAAGCATAGTGCACAGTGCAAAACGACTGCTGGTTTACGCCAGAGCATAGTGCACAGTGCAAAACGACTGTTGGTTTACGCCAAAGCATAGTGCACAGTGCAAAACGACTACTGGTTTACGCCAAAGCATGGTGCACAGTGCAAAACGACTGTTGGTTTACGCCAAAGCACAGCGCACAGTGCAAAACGACTGTTGGTTTACGCAAAAGCATAGTGCACAGTGCAAAACGACTGTTGGTTTACGCAAAAGCATAGTGCACAGTGCAAAACGACTGTTGGTTTACGCCAAAGCACAGCGCACAGTGCAAAACGACTGCTGGTTTACGCCAAAGCATGGTGCACAGTGCAAAGCGACTGCTGGTTTACGCCAAAGCACAGCGCACTGTGCAAAACGACTGCTGGTTTACGCCAAAGCATGGTGCACAGTGCAAAACGACTGCTGGTTTACGCCAAAGCATGGTGCACAGTGCAAAACGACTGTTGGTTTACGCAAAAGCATAGTGCACACTGCAAAACGACTGTTGGTTTACGCCAAAGCACAGCGCACAGTGCAAAACGACTGCTGGTTTACGCCAAAGCATAGTGCACAGTGCAAAACGACTGCTGGTTTACGCCAAAGCATAGTGCACAGTGCAAAACGACTGCTGGTTTACGCCAAAGCATGGTGCACAGTGCAAAACGACTGTTGGTTTACGCAAAAGCATAGTGCACACTGCAAAACGACTGTTGGTTTACGCCAAAGCACAGCGCACAGTGCAAAACGACTGCTGGTTTACGCCAAAGCATGGTGCACAGTGCAAAACGACTGCTTTTTTACGCCAAAGCATGGTGCACAGTGCAAAACGACTGTTGGTTTACGCAAAAGCATAGTGCACAGTGCAAAACGACTGGTGGTTTACGCCAAAGCATGGTGCACAGTGCAAAACGACTGTTGGTTTACGCCAAAGCACAGCGCACAATGCAAAACGACTGTTGGTTTACGCCAAAGCACAGCGCACAGTGCAAAACGACTGCTGGTTTACGCAAAAGCATAGTGCACAGTGCAAAACGACTGCTGTTTACGCCAAAGCATGGTGCACAGTGCAAAACGACTGCTGGTTTACGCCAAAGCATAGTGCACAGTGCAAAACGACTGCTGGTTTACGCCAAAGCATGGTGCACAGTGCAAAACGACTGTTGGTTTACGCAAAAGCATAGTGCGCACTGCAAAACGACTGTTGGTTTACGCCAAAGCACAGCGCACAGTGCAAAACGACTGCTGGTTTACGCCAAAGCATGGTGCACAGTGCAAAACGACTGTTGGTTTACGCAAAAGCATAGTGCACAGTGCAAAACGACTGCTGGTTTACGCCAGAGCATAGTGCACAGTGCAAAACGACTGTTGGTTTACGCCAAAGCACAGCGCACAGTGCAAAACGACTGCTGGTTTACGCAAAAGCATAGTGCACAGTGCAAAACGACTGCTGGTTTACGCCAAAGCATGGTGCACAGTGCAAAACGACTGTTGGTTTACGCAAAAGCATAGTGCACAGTGCAAAACGACTGCTGGTTTACGCCAGAGCATAGTGCACAGTGCAAAACGACTGTTGGTTTACGCCAAAGCACAGCGCACAGTGCAAAACGACTGCTGGTTTACGCAAAAGCATAGTGCACAGTGCAAAACGACTGCTGGTTTACGCCAAAGCATGGTGCACAGTGCAAAACGACTGTTGGTTTACGCAAAAGCATAGTGCACAGTGCAAAACGACTGCTGGTTTACGCCAGAGCATAGTGCACAGTGCAAAACGACTGTTGGTTTACGCCAAAGCACAGCGCACAGTGCAAAACGACTGCTGGTTTACGCAAAAGCATAGTGCACAGTGCAAAACGACTGCTGGTTTACGCCAAAGCATGGTGCACAGTGCAAAACGACTGTTGGTTTACGCAAAAGCATAGTGCACACTGCAAAACGACTGTTGGTTTACGCCAAAGCACAGCGCACAGTGCAAAACGACTGCTTTTTTACGCCAAAGCATAGTGCACAGTGCAAAACGACTGTTGGTTTACGCAAAAGCATAGTGCACAGTGCAAAACGACTACTGGTTTACGCCAAAGCATGGTGCACAGTGCAAAACGACTGTTGGTTTACGCCAAAGCACAGCGCACAGTGCAAAACGACTGTTGGTTTACGCCAAAGCACAGCGCACAGTGCAAAACGACTGTTGGTTTACGCCAAAGCACAGCGCACAGTGCAAAACGACTGCTGGTTTACGCCAAAGCATAGTGCACAGTGCAAAACGACTGCTGTTTTACGCCAAATCATAGTGCACAGTGCAAACCGACTGTTGGTTTACGCCAAAGCACAGCGCACAGTGCAAAACGACTGCTGGTTTACGCAAAAGCATGGTGCACAGTGCAAAACGACTGTTGGTTTACGCAAAAGCATAGTGCACAGTGCAAAACGACTGCTGGTTTACGCCAAATCATAGTGCACAGTGCAAAACGACTGTTGGTTTACGCCAAAGCACAGCGCACAGTGCAAAACGACTGTTGGTTTACGCAAAAGCATAGTGCACAGTGCAAAACGACTGCTGGTTTACGCAAAAGCATAGTGCACAGTGCAAAACGACTGCTGTTTACGCCAAAGCATGGTGCACAGTGCAAAACGACTGCTGGTTTACGCCAAAGCATAGTGCACAGTGCAAAACGACTGCTGGTTTACGCCAAAGCATAGTGCACAGTGCAAAACGACTGCTGGTTTACGCCAAAGCATGGTGCACAGTGCAAAACGACTGTTGGTTTACGCAAAAGCATAGTGCACACTGCAAAACGACTGTTGGTTTACGCCAAAGCATGGTGCACAGTGCAAAACGACTGTTGGTTTACGCCAAAGCACAGCGCACAGGGCAAAACGACTGTTGGTTTACGCAAAAGCATAGTGCACAGTGCAAAACGACTGCTGGTTTACGCCAGAGCATAGTGCACAGTGCAAAACGACTGTTGGTTTACGCCAAAGCACAGCGCACAGTGCAAAACGACTGCTGGTTTACGCAAAAGCATAGTGCACAGTGCAAAACGACTCTTGGTTTACGCAAAAGCATAGTGCACACTGCAAAACGACTGTTGGTTTACGCCAAAGCATGGTGCACAGTGCAAAACGACTGTTGGTTTACGCCAAAGCACAGCGCACAGGGCAAAACGACTGTTGGTTTACGCAAAAGCATAGTGCACAGTGCAAAACGACTGATGGTTTACGCAAAAGCATAGTGCACAGTGCAAAACGACTGCTGGTTTACGCCAAAGCATAGTGCACAGTGCAAAACGACTGCTGGTTTACGCCAAAGCATGGTGCACAGTGCAAAACGACTGTTGGTTTACGCAAAAGCATAGTGCACAGTGCAAAACAACAGTTGGTTTACGCCAAAGCACAGCGCACAGTGCAAAACGACTGCTGGTTTACGCCAAAGCATGGTGCACAGTGCAAAACGACTGTTGGTTTACGCAAAAGCATAGTGCACACTGCAAAACGACTGTTGGTTTACGCCAAAGCATGGTGCACAGTGCAAAACGACTGTTGGTTTACGCCAAAGCACAGCGCACAGGGCAAAACGACTGTTGGTTTACGCAAAAGCATAGTGCACAGTGCAAAACGACTGATGGTTTACGCAAAAGCATAGTGCACAGTGCAAAACGACTGCTGGTTTACGCCAAAGCATAGTGCACAGTGCAAAACGACTGCTGGTTTACGCCAAAGCATGGTGCACAGTGCAAAACGACTGTTGGTTTACGCAAAAGCATAGTGCACAGTGCAAAACAACAGTTGGTTTACGCCAAAGCACAGCGCACAGTGCAAAACGACTGCTGGTTTACGCCAAAGCATGGTGCACAGTGCAAAACGACTGTTGGTTTACGCAAAAGCATAGTGCACAGTGCAAAACGACTGCTGGTTTACGCCAGAGCATAGTGTACAGTGCAAAACGACTGTTGGTTTACGCCAAAGCATGGTGCACAGTGCAAAACGACTGCTGGTTTACGCAAAAGCATAGTGCACAGTGCAAAACGACTGTTGGTTTACGCAAAAGCATAGTGCACAGTGCAAAACGACTGCTGGTTTACGCCAAAGCACAGCACGACTGCCGGTTTACGCCAAAGCATGGTGCACAGTGCAAAACGACTGTTGGTTTACGCCAAAGCACAGCGCACAGGGCAAAACGACTGTTGGTTTACGCAAAAGCATAGTGCACAGTGCAAAACGACTGCTGGTTTACGCCAGAGCATAGTGCACAGTGCAAAACGAATGTTGGTTTACGCCAAAGCACAGCGCACAGTGCAAAACGACTGCTGGTTTACGCAAAAGCATAGTGCACAGTGCAAAACGACTCTTGGTTTACGCAAAAGCATAGTGCACAATGCAAAATGACTGCTGGTTTACGCCAAAGCATAGTGCACAGTGCAAAACGACTGCTGGTTTACGCAAAAGCATAGTGCACAGTGCAAAACGACTGTTGGTTTACGCAAAAGCATAGTGCACAGTGCAAAACGACTCTCGGTTTACGCAAAAGCATAGTGCACAGTGCAAAACGACTGCTGGTTTGCGCCAAAGCATAGTGCACAGTGCAAAATGACTGTTGGTTTACGCAAAAGCTTAGTGCGCAGTGCAAAACGACTGTTGGTTTACGCAAAAGCATAGTGCACAGTGCAAAACGACTGCTGGTTTACGCCAAAGCATGGTGCACAGTGCAAAACGACTGCTGGTTTACGCCAAAGCATGGTGCACAGTGCAAAACGACTGTTGGTTTACGCCAGAGCATAGTGTACAGTGCAAAACGACTGTTGGTTTACGCCAAAGCACAGCGCACAGTGCAAAACGACTGCTGGTTTACGCAAAAGCATAGTGCACAGTGCAAAACGACTGTTGGTTTACGCAAAAGCATAGTGCACAGTGCAAAACGACTGCTGGTTTACGCCAAAGCATAGTGCACAGTGCAAAACGACTGCTGGTTTACGCCAAAGCACAGCGCACAGTGCAAAACGACTGCTGGTTTACGCAAAAGCATAGTGCACAGTGCAAAACGACTGCTGGTTTACGCCAGAGCATAGTGCACAGTGCAAAACGACTGTTGGTTTACGCCAGAGCACAGCGCACAGTGCAAAACGACTGCTGGTTTACGCAAAAGCATAGTGCACAGTGCAAAACGACTCTTGGTTTACGCAAAAGCATAGTGCACAGTGCAAAACGACTGCTGGTTTACGCAAAAGCATAGTGCACAGTGCAAAACGACTGTTGGTTTACGCAAAAGCATAGTGCACAGTGCAAAACGACTGCTGGTTTACGCCAGAGCACAGCGCACAGTGCAAAACGACTGTTGGTTTACGCCAGAGCACAGCGCACAGTGCAAAACGACTGTTGGTTTACGCAAAAGCATAGTGCACAGTGCAAAACGACTCTTGGTTTACGCAAAAGCATAGTGCACAGTGCAAAACGACTGCTGGTTTACGCCAAATCATAGTGCACAGTGCAAAACGACTGTTGGTTCACGCCAAAGCACAGCGCGCAGTGCAAAACGACTGTTGGTTTACGCAAAAGCATAGTGCACAGTGCAAAACGACTGTTGGTTTACGCCAAAGCACAGCGCACAGTGCAAAACGACTGTTGGTTTACGCAAAAGCATAGTGCACAGTGCAAAATGACTGCTGGTTTACGCCAAAGCATGGTGCACAGTGCAAAACGACTGTTGGTTTACGCAAAAGCATAGTGCACAGTGCAAAACGACTGCTGGTTTACGCCAGAGCATTGTGTACAGTGCAAAACGACTGTTGGTTTACGCCAAAGCACAGCGCACAGTGCAAAACGACTGCTGGTTTACGCAAAAGCATAGTGCACAGTGCAAAACGACTGCTGGTTTACGCCAAAGCATAGTGCACAGTGCAAAACGACTGTTGGTTTACGCCAAAGCACAGCGCACAGTGCAAAACGACTGCCGGTTTACGCCAAAGCATGGTGCACAGTGCAAAACGACTGTTGGTTTACGCCAAAGCACAGCGCACAGGGCAAAACGACTGTTGGTTTACGCAAAAGCATAGTGCACAGTGCAAAACGACTGCTGGTTTACGCCAAAGCATAGTGCACAGTGCAAAATGACTGTTGGTTTACGCAAAAGCATAGTGCACAGTGCAAAACGACTGCTGGTTTACGCCAAAGCATAGTGCACAGTGCAAAATGACTGTTGGTTTACGCAAAAGCATAGTGCACAGTGCAAAACGACTGTTGGTTTACGCAAAAGCATAGTGCACAGTGCAAAACGACTGCTGGTTTACGCCAAAGCATGGTGCACAGTGCAAAACGACTGTTGGTTTACGCCAAAGCACAGCGCACAGTGCAAAACGACTGTTGGTTTACGCAAAAGCATAGTGCACAGTGCAAAACGACTGTTGGTTTACGCCAAAGCATAGTGCACAGTGCAAAACGACTGTTGGTTTACGCCAAAGCACAGCGCACAGTGCAAAACGACTGTTGGTTTACGCAAAAGCATAGTGCACAGTGCAAAACGACTGTTGGTTTACGCCAAAGCATAGTGCACAGTGCAAAACGACTGTTGGTTTACGCCAAAGCATAGTGCACAGTGCAAAACGACTGTTGGTTTACGCCAAAGCACAGCGCACAGTGCAGAACGACTGCTGGTTTACGCAAAAGCATAGTGCACAGTGCAAAACGACTCTTGGTTTACGCAAAAGCATAGTGCACAGTGCAAAACGACTGCTGGTTTACGCCAAAGCATGGTGCTCAGTGCAAAACGACTGTTGGTTTACGCCAAAGCACAGCGCACAGGGCAAAACGACTGCTGGTTTACGCCAAAGCATGGTGCACAGTGCAAAACGACTGTTGGTTTACGCCAGAGCATAGTGCACAGTGCAAAACGACTGTTGGTTTACGCCAAAGCACAGCGCACAGTGCAAAACGACTGTTGGTTTACGCCAAAGCACAGCGCACAGGGCAAAACGACTGTTGGTTTACGCAAAAGCATAGTGCACAGTGCAAAACGACTGCTGGTTTACGCCAGAGCATAGTGCACAGTGCAAAACGACTGTTGGTTTACGCCAAAGCACAGCGCACAGGTCAAAACGACTGCTGGTTTACGCCAAAGCATGGTGCACAGTGCAAAACGACTGCTGGTTTACGCCAAAGCATAGTGCACAGTGCAAAACGACTGTTGGTTTACGCAAAAGCATAGTGCACAGTGCAAAACGACTGTTGGTTTACGCAAAAGCATAGTGCACAGTGCAAAACGACTGCTGGTTTACGCCAAAGCATGGTGCACAGTGCAAAACGACTGTTGGTTTACGCCAAAGCATAGTGCACAGTGCAAAATGACTGCTGGTTTACGCCAAAGCATAGTGCACAGTGCAAAATGACTGTTGGTTTACGCCAAAGCATGGTGCACAGTGCAAAACGACTGCTGGTTTACGCAAAAGCATAGTGCACAGTGCAAAACGACTGTTGGTTTACGCAAAAGCATAGTGCACAGTGCAAAACGACTGTTGGTTTACGCAAAAGCATAGTGCACAGTGCAAAACGACTGCTGGTTTACGCCAAAGCATGGTGCACAGTGCAAAACGACTGTTGGTTTACGCCAAAGCACAGCGCACAGGGCAAAACGACTGTTGGTTTACGCAAAAGCATAGTGCACAGTGCAAAACGACTGCTGGTTTACGCCAGAGCATAGTGCACAGTGCAAAACGACTGTTGGTTTACGCCAAAGCACAGCGCACAGTGCAAAACGACTGCTGGTTTACGCAAAAGCATAGTGCACAGTGCAAAACGACTCTTGGTTTACGCAAAAGCATAGTGCACAGTGCAAAACGACTGTTGGTTTACGCAAAAGCATAGTGCACAGTGCAAAACGACTGCTGGTTTACGCCAAAGCATGGTGCACAGTGCAAAACGACTGCTGGTTTACGCCAAAGCATGGTGCTTAGTGCAAAACGACTGTTGGTTTACGCAAAAGCATAGTGCACAGTGCAAAACGACTGCTGGTTTACGCCAAAGCATAGTGCACAGTGCAAAATGACTGTTGGTTTACGCAAAAGCATAGTGCACAGTGCAAAACGACTGTTGGTTTACGCAAAAGCATAGTGCACAGTGCAAAACGACTGTTGGTTTACGCAAAAGCATAGTGCACAGTGCAAAACGACTGTTGGTTTACGCCAAAGCACAGCGCACAGTGCAAAACGACTGCTGGTTTACGCCAAAGCATGGTGCACAGTGCAAAACGACTGTTGGTTTACGCCAAAGCAGAGCGCACAGGGCAAAACGACTGTTGGTTTACGCAAAAGCATAGTGCACAGTGCAAAACGACTGCTGGTTTACGCCAGAGCATAGTGCACAGTGCAAAACGACTGTTGGTTTACGCCAAAGCACAGCGCACAGTGCAAAACGACTGCTGGTTTACGCAAAAGCATAGTGCACAGTGCAAAACGACTCTTGGTTTACGCAAAAGCATAGTGCACAGTGCAAAACGACTGCTGGTTTACGCCAAAGCACAGCGCACAGTGCAAAACGACTGTTGGTTTACGCCAAAGCATAGTGCACAGTGCAAAACGACTGCTGGTTTACGCCAAAGCATGGTGCACAGTGCAAAACGACTGCTGGTTTACGCCAAAGCATAGTGCACAGTGCAAAATGACTGTTGGTTTACGCAAAAGCATAGTGCACAGTGCAAAACGACTGTTGGTTTACGCAAAAGCATAGTGCACAGTGCAAAACGACTGCTGGTTTACGCCAAAGCATGGTGCACAGTGCAAAACGACTGTTGGTTTACGCCAAAGCACAGCGCACAGTGCAAAACGACTGTTGGTTTACGCAAAAGCATAGTGCACAGTGCAGAACGACTGTTGGTTTACGCAAAAGCATAGTGCACAGTGCAAAACGACTGTTGGTTTACGCCAAAGCACAGTGCATAGTGCAAAACGACTGCTGGTTTACGCCAAAGCATGGTGCACAGTGCAAAACGACTGTTGGTTTACGCCAAAGCAGAGCGGACAGGGCAAAACGACTGTTGGTTTACGCAAAAGCATAGTGCACAGTGCAAAACGACTGCTGGTTTACGCCAGAGCATAGTGCACAGTGCAAAACGACTGTTGGTTTACGCCAAAGCACAGCGCACAGTGCAAAACGACTGCTGGTTTACGCAAAAGCATAGTGCACAGTGCAAAACGACTCTTGGTTTACGCAAAAGCATAGTGCACAGTGCAAAACGACTGCTGGTTTACGCCAAAGCATAGTGCACAGTGCAAAATGACTGCTGGTTTACGCAAAAGCATAGTGCACAGTGCAAAACGACTGCTGGTTTACGCCAAAGCATAGTGCACAGTGCAAAACGACTGTTGGTTTACGCCAAAGCACAGCGCACAGTGCAAAACGACTGCCGGTTTACGCCAAAGCATGGTGCACAGTGCAAAACGACTGTTGGTTTACGCCAAAGCACAGCGCACAGGGCAAAACGACTGTTGGTTTACGCAAAAGCATAGTGCACAGTGCAAAACGACTGCTGGTTTACGCCAAAGCATAGTGCACAGTGCAAAATGACTGTTGGTTTACGCAAAAGCATAGTGCACAGTGCAAAACGACTGCTGGTTTACGCCAAAGCATAGTGCACAGTGCAAAATGACTGTTGGTTTACGCAAAAGCATAGTGCACAGTGCAAAACGACTGTTGGTTTACGCAAAAGCATAGTGCACAGTGCAAAACGACTGCTGGTTTACGCCAAAGCATGGTGCACAGTGCAAAACGACTGTTGGTTTACGCCAAAGCACAGCGCACAGTGCAAAACGACTGTTGGTTTACGCAAAAGCATAGTGCACAGTGCAAAACGACTGTTGGTTTACGCCAAAGCATAGTGCACAGTGCAAAACGACTGTTGGTTTACGCCAAAGCACAGCGCACAGTGCAAAACGACTGTTGGTTTACGCAAAAGCATAGTGCACAGTGCAAAACGACTGTTGGTTTACGCCAAAGCATAGTGCACAGTGCAAAACGACTGTTGGTTTACGCCAAAGCACAGCGCACAGTGCAGAACGACTGCTGGTTTACGCAAAAGCATAGTGCACAGTGCAAAACGACTCTTGGTTTACGCAAAAGCATAGTGCACAGTGCAAAACGACTGCTGGTTTACGCCAAAGCATGGTGCTCAGTGCAAAACGACTGTTGGTTTACGCCAAAGCACAGCGCACAGGGCAAAACGACTGCTGGTTTACGCCAAAGCATGGTGCACAGTGCAAAACGACTGTTGGTTTACGCCAGAGCATAGTGCACAGTGCAAAACGACTGTTGGTTTACGCCAAAGCACAGCGCACAGTGCAAAACGACTGTTGGTTTACGCCAAAGCACAGCGCACAGGGCAAAACGACTGTTGGTTTACGCAAAAGCATAGTGCACAGTGCAAAACGACTGCTGGTTTACGCCAGAGCATAGTGCACAGTGCAAAACGACTGTTGGTTTACGCCAAAGCACAGCGCACAGGTCAAAACGACTGCTGGTTTACGCCAAAGCATGGTGCACAGTGCAAAACGACTGCTGGTTTACGCCAAAGCATAGTGCACAGTGCAAAACGACTGTTGGTTTACGCAAAAGCATAGTGCACAGTGCAAAACGACTGCTGGTTTACGCCAGAGCATAGTGCACAGTGCAAAACGACTGCTGGTTTACGCCAAAGCATGGTGCACAGTGCAAAACGACTGTTGGTTTACGCCAAAGCATAGTGCACAGTGCAAAATGACTGCTGGTTTACGCCAAAGCATAGTGCACAGTGCAAAATGACTGTTGGTTTACGCCAAAGCATGGTGCACAGTGCAAAACGACTGCTGGTTTACGCAAAAGCATAGTGCACAGTGCAAAACGACTGTTGGTTTACGCAAAAGCATAGTGCACAGTGCAAAACGACTGTTGGTTTACGCAAAAGCATAGTGCACAGTGCAAAACGACTGCTGGTTTACGCCAAAGCATGGTGCACAGTGCAAAACGACTGTTGGTTTACGCCAAAGCATAGTGCACAGTGCAAAATGACTGCTGGTTTACGCCAAAGCATAGTGCACAGTGCAAAATGACTGTTGGTTTACGCCAAAGCATGGTGCACAGTGCAAAACGACTGCTGGTTTACGCCAGAGCATAGTGCACAGTGCAAAACGACTGTTGGTTTACGCCAAAGCACAGCGCACAGGTCAAAACGACTGCTGGTTTACGCCAAAGCATGGTGCACAGTGCAAAACGACTGCTGGTTTACGCCAAAGCATAGTGCACAGTGCAAAACGACTGTTGGTTTACGCAAAAGCATAGTGCACAGTGCAAAACGACTGCTGGTTTACGCCAGAGCATAGTGCACAGTGCAAAACGACTGCTGGTTTACGCCAAAGCATGGTGCACAGTGCAAAACGACTGTTGGTTTACGCCAAAGCATAGTGCACAGTGCAAAATGACTGCTGGTTTACGCCAAAGCATAGTGCACAGTGCAAAATGACTGTTGGTTTACGCCAAAGCATGGTGCACAGTGCAAAACGACTGCTGGTTTACGCAAAAGCATAGTGCACAGTGCAAAACGACTGTTGGTTTACGCAAAAGCATAGTGCACAGTGCAAAACGACTGTTGGTTTACGCAAAAGCATAGTGCACAGTGCAAAACGACTGCTGGTTTACGCCAAAGCATGGTGCACAGTGCAAAACGACTGTTGGTTTACGCCAAAGCACAGCGCACAGGGCAAAACGACTGTTGGTTTACGCAAAAGCATAGTGCACAGTGCAAAACGACTGCTGGTTTACGCCAGAGCATAGTGCACAGTGCAAAACGACTGTTGGTTTACGCCAAAGCACAGCGCACAGTGCAAAACGACTGCTGGTTTACGCAAAAGCATAGTGCACAGTGCAAAACGACTCTTGGTTTACGCAAAAGCATAGTGCACAGTGCAAAACGACTGTTGGTTTACGCAAAAGCATAGTGCACAGTGCAAAACGACTGCTGGTTTACGCCAAAGCATGGTGCACAGTGCAAAACGACTGCTGGTTTACGCCAAAGCATGGTGCTTAGTGCAAAACGACTGTTGGTTTACGCAAAAGCATAGTGCACAGTGCAAAACGACTGCTGGTTTACGCCAAAGCATAGTGCACAGTGCAAAATGACTGTTGGTTTACGCAAAAGCATAGTGCACAGTGCAAAACGACTGTTGGTTTACGCAAAAGCATAGTGCACAGTGCAAAACGACTGTTGGTTTACGCAAAAGCATAGTGCACAGTGCAAAACGACTGTTGGTTTACGCCAAAGCACAGCGCACAGTGCAAAACGACTGCTGGTTTACGCCAAAGCATGGTGCACAGTGCAAAACGACTGTTGGTTTACGCCAAAGCAGAGCGCACAGGGCAAAACGACTGTTGGTTTACGCAAAAGCATAGTGCACAGTGCAAAACGACTGCTGGTTTACGCCAGAGCATAGTGCACAGTGCAAAACGACTGTTGGTTTACGCCAAAGCACAGCGCACAGTGCAAAACGACTGCTGGTTTACGCAAAAGCATAGTGCACAGTGCAAAACGACTCTTGGTTTACGCAAAAGCATAGTGCACAGTGCAAAACGACTGCTGGTTTACGCCAAAGCACAGCGCACAGTGCAAAACGACTGTTGGTTTACGCCAAAGCATAGTGCACAGTGCAAAACGACTGCTGGTTTACGCCAAAGCATGGTGCACAGTGCAAAACGACTGCTGGTTTACGCCAAAGCATAGTGCACAGTGCAAAATGACTGTTGGTTTACGCAAAAGCATAGTGCACAGTGCAAAACGACTGTTGGTTTACGCAAAAGCATAGTGCACAGTGCAAAACGACTGCTGGTTTACGCCAAAGCATGGTGCACAGTGCAAAACGACTGTTGGTTTACGCCAAAGCACAGCGCACAGTGCAAAACGACTGTTGGTTTACGCAAAAGCATAGTGCACAGTGCAGAACGACTGTTGGTTTACGCAAAAGCATAGTGCACAGTGCAAAACGACTGTTGGTTTACGCCAAAGCACAGTGCATAGTGCAAAACGACTGCTGGTTTACGCCAAAGCATGGTGCACAGTGCAAAACGACTGTTGGCTTACGCCAAAGCAGAGCGGACAGGGCAAAACGACTGTTGGTTTACGCAAAAGCATAGTGCACAGTGCAAAACGACTGCTGGTTTACGCCAGAGCATAGTGCACAGTGCAAAACGACTGTTGGTTTACGCCAAAGCACAGCGCACAGTGCAAAACGACTGCTGGTTTACGCAAAAGCATAGTGCACAGTGCAAAACGACTCTTGGTTTACGCAAAAGCATAGTGCACAGTGCAAAACGACTGCTGGTTTACGCCAAAGCATAGTGCACAGTGCAAAATGACTGCTGGTTTACGCCAAAGCATAGTGCACAGTGCAAAATGACTGTTGGTTTACGCCAAAGCTTAGTGCGCAGTGCAAAACGACTGTTGGTTTACGCAAAAGCATAGTGCACAGTGCAAAACGACTGTTGGTTTACGCAAAAGCATAGTGCACAGTGCAAAACGACTGTTGGTTTACGCCAAAGCACAGCGCACAGGGCAAAACGACTGTTGGTTTAGGCAAAAGCATAGTGCACAGTGCAAAACGACTGCTGGTTTACGCCAGAGCATAGTGCACAGTGCAAAACGACTGTTGGTTTACGCCAAAGCACAGCGCACAGTGCAAAACGACTGTTGGTTTACGCAAAAGCATAGTGCACAGTGCAAAACGACTGTTGGTTTACGCAAAAGCATAGTGCACAGTGCAAAACGACTGCTGGTTTACGCCAAAGCATAGTGCACAGTGCAAAACGACTGCTGCTTTACGCCAAAGCACAGCGCACAGTGCAAAACGACTGCTGGTTTACGCAAAAGCATAGTGCACAGTGCAAAACGACTGCTGGTTTACGCCAGAGCATAGTGCACAGTGCAAAACGACTGTTGGTTTACGCCAGAGCACAGCGCACAGTGCAAAACGACTGCTGGTTTACGCAAAAGCATAGTGCACAGTGCAAAACGACTCTTGGTTTACGCAAAAGCATAGTGCACAGTGCAAAACGACTGCTGGTTTACGCCAAAGCATAGTGCACAGTGCAAAATGACTGCTGGTTTACGCCAAAGCATAGTGCACAGTGCAAAACGACTGTTGGTTTACGCAAAAGCATAGTGCACAGTGCAAAACGACTGCTGGTTTACGCAAAAGCATAGTGCACAGTGCAAAACGACTGCTGGTTTACGCCAGAGCATAGTGCACAGTGCAAAACGACTGCTGGTTTACGCCAGAGCATAGTGCACAGTGCAAAACGACTGTTGGTTTACGCCAAAGCACAGCGCACAGTGCAAAACGACTGCTGGTTTACGCCAAAGCATAGTGCAGAGTGCAAAACGACTGCTGGTTTACGCCAAATCACAGTGCACAGTGCAAAACGACTGTTGGTTTACGCCAAAGCACAGCGCACAGTGCAAAATGACTGTTGGTTTACGCCAAAGCATAGCGCACAGTGCAAAACGACTGCTGGTTTACGCAAAAGCATGGTGCACAGTGCAAAACGACTGTTGGTTTACGCAAAAGCATAGTGCACAGTGCAAAACGACTGCTGGTTTACGCCAAATCATAGTGCACAGTGCAAAACGACTGTTGGTTTACGCCAAAGCACAGCGCACAGTGCAAAACGACTGTTGGTTTACGCAAAAGCATAGTGCACAGTGCAAAACGACTGATGGTTTACGCAAAAGCATAGTGCACAGTGCAAAACGACTGCTGGTTTACGCCAAAGCATAGTGCACAGTGCAAAACGACTGTTGGTTTACGCCAAATCATAGTGCACAGTGCAAAACGACTGTTGGTTTACGCAAAAGCATAGTGCACAGTGCAAAACGACTGCTGGTTTACGCCAAAGCATGGTGCTTAGTGCAAAACGACTGTTGGTTTACGCAAAAGCATAGTGCACAGTGCAAAACGACTGCTGGTTTACGCCAAAGCATAGTGCACAGTGCAAAACGACTACTGGTTTACGCCAAAGCATGGTGCACAGTGCAAAACGACTGTTGGTTTACGCCAAAGCACAGCGCACAGTGCAAAACGACTGTTGGTTTACGCAAAAGCATAGTGCACAGTGCAAAACGACTGTTGGTTTACGCAAAAGCATAGTGCACAGTGCAAAACGACTGTTGGTTTACGCCAAAGCACAGCGCACAGTGCAAAACGACTGCTGGTTTACGCCAAAGCATGGTGCACAGTGCAAAGCGACTGCTGGTTTACGCCAAAGCACAGCGCACTGTGCAAAACGACTGCTGGTTTACGCCAAAGCATGGTGCACAGTGCAAAACGACTGCTGGTTTACGCCAAAGCATGGTGCACAGTGCAAAACGACTGTTGGTTTACGCAAAAGCATAGTGCACACTGCAAAACGACTGTTGGTTTACGCCAAAGCACAGCGCACAGTGCAAAACGACTGCTGGTTTACGCCAAAGCATAGTGCACAGTGCAAAACGACTGCTGGTTTACGCCAAAGCATGGTGCACAGTGCAAAACGACTGTTGGTTTACGCAAAAGCATAGTGCACACTGCAAAACGACTGTTGGTTTACGCCAAAGCACAGCGCACAGTGCAAAACGACTGCTGGTTTACGCCAAAGCATGGTGCACAGTGCAAAACGACTGCTTTTTTACGCCAAAGCATGGTGCACAGTGCAAAACGACTGTTGGTTTACGCAAAAGCATAGTGCACAGTGCAAAACGACTGCTGGTTTACGCCAAAGCATGGTGCACAGTGCAAAACGACTGTTGGTTTACGCCAAAGCACAGCGCACAATGCAAAACGACTGTTGGTTTACGCCAAAGCACAGCGCACAGTGCAAAACGACTGCTGGTTTACGCAAAAGCATAGTGCACAGTGCAAAACGACTGCTGTTTACGCCAAAGCATGGTGCACAGTGCAAAACGACTGCTGGTTTACGCCAAAGCATAGTGCACAGTGCAAAACGACTGCTGGTTTACGCCAAAGCATAGTGCACAGTGCAAAACGACTGCTGGTTTACGCCAAAGCATGGTGCACAGTGCAAAACGACTGTTGGTTTACGCAAAAGCATAGTGCACACTGCAAAACGACTGTTGGTTTACGCCAAAGCACAGCGCACAGTGCAAAACGACTGCTGGTTTACGCCAAAGCATGGTGCACAGTGCAAAACGACTGTTGGTTTACGCAAAAGCATAGTGCACAGTGCAAAACGACTGCTGGTTTACGCCAGAGCATAGTGCACAGTGCAAAACGACTGTTGGTTTACGCCAAAGCACAGCGCACAATGCAAAACGACTGTTGGTTTACGCCAAAAGCACAGCGCACAGTGCAAAACGACTGCTGGTTTACGCAAAAGCATAGTGCACAGTGCAAAACGACTGCTGTTTACGCCAAAGCATGGTGCACAGTGCAAAACGACTGCTGGTTTACGCCAAAGCATAGTGCACAGTGCAAAACGACTGCTGGTTTACGCCAAAGCATAGTGCACAGTGCAAAACGACTGCTGGTTTACGCCAAAGCATGGTGCACAGTGCAAAACGACTGTTGGTTTACGCAAAAGCATAGTGCACACTGCAAAACGACTGTTGGTTTACGCCAAAGCACAGCGCACAGTGCAAAACGACTGCTGGTTTACGCCAAAGCATGGTGCACAGTGCAAAACGACTGTTGGTTTACGCAAAAGCATAGTGCACAGTGCAAAACGACTGCTGGTTTACGCCAGAGCATAGTGCACAGTGCAAAACGACTGTTGGTTTACGCCAAAGCACAGCGCACAGTGCAAAACGACTGCTGGTTTACGCAAAAGCATAGTGCACAGTGCAAAACGACTGCTGGTTTACGCCAAAGCATGGTGCACAGTGCAAAACGACTGTTGGTTTACGCAAAAGCATAGTGCACAGTGCAAAACGACTGCTGGTTTACGCCAGAGCATAGTGCACAGTGCAAAACGACTGTTGGTTTACGCCAAAGCACAGCGCACAGTGCAAAACGACTGCTGGTTTACGCAAAAGCATAGTGCACAGTGCAAAACGACTGCTGGTTTACGCCAAAGCATGGTGCACAGTGCAAAACGACTGTTGGTTTACGCAAAAGCATAGTGCACACTGCAAAACGACTGTTGGTTTACGCCAAAGCACAGCGCACAGTGCAAAACGACTGCTTTTTTACGCCAAAGCATAGTGCACAGTGCAAAACGACTGTTGGTTTACGCAAAAGCATAGTGCACAGTGCAAAACGACTACTGGTTTACGCCAAAGCATGGTGCACAGTGCAAAACGACTGTTGGTTTACGCCAAAGCACAGCGCACAGTGCAAAACGACTGTTGGTTTACGCCAAAGCACAGCGCACAGTGCAAAACGACTGCTTTTTTACGCCAAAGCATAGTGCACAGTGCAAAACGACTGTTGGTTTACGCAAAAGCATAGTGCACAGTGCAAAACGACTACTGGTTTACGCCAAAGCATGGTGCACAGTGCAAAACGACTGTTGGTTTACGCCAAAGCACAGCGCACAGTGCAAAACGACTGCTGGTTTACGCCAAAGCATAGTGCACAGTGCAAAACGACTGCTGTTTTACGCCAAATCATAGTGCACAGTGCAAACCGACTGTTGGTTTACGCCAAAGCACAGCGCACAGTGCAAAACGACTGCTGGTTTATGCAAAAGCATGGTGCACAGTGCAAAACGACTGTTGGTTTACGCAAAAGCATAGTGCACAGTGCAAAACGACTGCTGGTTTACGCCAAATCATAGTGCACAGTGCAAAACGACTGTTGGTTTACGCCAAAGCACAGCGCACAGTGCAAAACGACTGTTGGTTTACGCAAAAGCATAGTGCACAGTGCAAAACGACTGTTGGTTTACGCAAAAGCATAGTGCACAGTGCAAAACGACTGCTGGTTTACGCAAAAGCATAGTGCACAGTGCAAAACGACTGCTGTTTACGCCAAAGCATGGTGCACAGTGCAAAACGACTGCTGGTTTACGCCAAAGCATAGTGCACAGTGCAAAACGACTGCTGGTTTACGCCAAAGCATGGTGCACAGTGCAAAACGACTGTTGGTTTACGCAAAAGCATAGTGCACACTGCAAAACGACTGTTGGTTTACGCCAAAGCACAGCGCACAGTGCAAAACGACTGCTGGTTTACGCCAAAGCATGGTGCACAGTGCAAAACGACTGTTGGTTTACGCAAAAGCATAGTGCACAGTGCAAAACGACTGCTGGTTTACGCCAGAGCATAGTGCACAGTGCAAAACGACTGTTGGTTTACGCCAAAGCACAGCGCACAGTGCAAAACGACTGCTGGTTTACGCAAAAGCATAGTGCACAGTGCAAAACGACTGCTGGTTTACGCCAAAGCATAGTGCACAGTGCAAAATGACTGTTGGTTTACGCCAAAGCATGGTGCACAGTGCAAAACGACTGCTGGTTTACGCAAAAGCATAGTGCACAGTGCAAAACGACTGTTGGTTTACGCAAAAGCATAGTGCACAGTGCAAAACGACTGTTGGTTTACGCAAAAGCATAGTGCACAGTGCAAAACGACTGCTGGTTTACGCCAAAGCATGGTGCACAGTGCAAAACGACTGTTGGTTTACGCCAAAGCACAGCGCACAGGGCAAAACGACTGTTGGTTTACGCAAAAGCATAGTGCACAGTGCAAAACGACTGCTGGTTTACGCCAGAGCATAGTGCACAGTGCAAAACGACTGTTGGTTTACGCCAAAGCACAGCGCACAGTGCAAAACGACTGCTGGTTTACGCAAAAGCATAGTGCACAGTGCAAAACGACTGTTGGTTTACGCAAAAGCATAGTGCACAGTGCAAAACGACTGTTGGTTTACGCCAAAGCACAGCGCACAGTGCAAAACGACTGCTGGTTTACGCCAAAGCATGGTGCACAGTGCAAAGCGACTGCTGGTTTACGCCAAAGCACAGCGCACTGTGCAAAACGACTGCTGGTTTACGCCAAAGCATGGTGCACAGTGCAAAACGACTGCTGGTTTACGCCAAAGCATGGTGCACAGTGCAAAACGACTGTTGGTTTACGCAAAAGCATAGTGCACACTGCAAAACGACTGTTGGTTTACGCAAAAGCATAGTGCACAGTGCAAAACGACTACTGGTTTACGCCAAAGCATGGTGCACAGTGCAAAACGACTGTTGGTTTACGCCAAAGCACAGCGCACAGTGCAAAACAACTGCTGGTTTACGCAAAAGCATAGTGCACAGTGCAAAACGACTGCTGGTTTACGCCAAAGCATAGTGCACAGTGCAAAATGACTGTTGGTTTACGCCAAAGCATGGTGCACAGTGCAAAACGACTGCTGGTTTACGCAAAAGCATAGTGCACAGTGCAAAACGACTGTTGGTTTACGCAAAAGCATAGTGCACAGTGCAAAACGACTGTTGCTTTACGCAAAAGCATAGTGCACAGTGCAAAACGACTGCTGGTTTACGCCAAAGCACAGCGCACAGTGCAAAACGACTGCTTTTTTACGCCAAAGCATAGTGCACAGTGCAAAACGACTGTTGGTTTACGCAAAAGCATAGTGCACAGTGCAAAACGACTACTGGTTTACGCCAAAGCATGGTGCACAGTGCAAAACGACTGTTGGTTTACGCCAAAGCACAGCGCACAGTGCAAAACGACTGTTGGTTTACGCAAAAGCATAGTGCACAGTGCAAAACGACTGTTGGTTTACGCAAAAGCATAGTGCACAGTGCAAAACGACTGTTGGTTTACGCCAAAGCACAGCGCACAGTGCAAAACGACTGCTGGTTTACGCAAAAGCATAGTGCACAGTGCAAAACGACTGCTGGTTTACGCCAAAGCATAGTGCACACTGCAAAACGACTGTTGGTTTACGCCAAAGCACAGCGCACAGTGCAAAACGACTGCTGGTTTACGCCAAAGCATGGTGCACAGTGCAAAACGACTGTTGGTTTACGCAAAAGCATAGTGCACACTGCAAAACGACTGTTGGTTTACGCAAAAGCATAGTGCACAGTGCAAAACGACTACTGGTTTACGCCAAAGCATGGTGCACAGTGCAAAACGACTGTTGGTTTACGCCAAAGCACAGCGCACAGTGCAAAACAACTGCTGGTTTACGCAAAAGCATAGTGCACAGTGCAAAACGACTGCTGGTTTACGCCAAAGCATAGTGCACAGTGCAAAATGACTGTTGGTTTACGCCAAAGCATGGTGCACAGTGCAAAACGACTGCTGGTTTACGCAAAAGCATAGTGCACAGTGCAAAACGACTGTTGGTTTACGCAAAAGCATAGTGCACAGTGCAAAACGACTGTTGCTTTACGCAAAAGCATAGTGCACAGTGCAAAACGACTGCTGGTTTACGCCAAAGCACAGCGCACAGTGCAAAACGACTGCTTTTTTACGCCAAAGCATAGTGCACAGTGCAAAACGACTGTTGGTTTACGCAAAAGCATAGTGCACAGTGCAAAACGACTACTGGTTTACGCCAAAGCATGGTGCACAGTGCAAAACGACTGTTGGTTTACGCCAAAGCACAGCGCACAGTGCAAAACGACTGTTGGTTTACGCAAAAGCATAGTGCACAGTGCAAAACGACTGTTGGTTTACGCAAAAGCATAGTGCACAGTGCAAAACGACTGTTGGTTTACGCCAAAGCACAGCGCACAGTGCAAAACGACTGCTGGTTTACGCAAAAGCATAGTGCACAGTGCAAAACGACTGCTGGTTTACGCCAAAGCATAGTGCACACTGCAAAACGACTGTTGGTTTACGCCAAAGCACAGCGCACAGTGCAAAACGACTGCTGGTTTACGCCAAAGCATGGTGCACAGTGCAAAACGACTGTTGGTTTACGCAAAAGCATAGTGCACACTGCAAAACGACTGTTGGTTTACGCAAAAGCATAGTGCACAGTGCAAAACGACTACTGGTTTACGCCAAAGCATGGTGCACAGTGCAAAACGACTGTTGGTTTACGCCAAAGCACAGCGCACAGTGCAAAACGACTGCTGGTTTACGCAAAAGCATAGTGCACAGTGCAAAACGACTGCTGGTTTACGCCAAAGCATAGTGCACAGTGCAAAATGACTGTTGGTTAACGCCAAAGCATAGTGCACAGTGCAAAACGACTGCTATTTTACGCCAAAGCATAGTGCACAGTGCAAAACGACTGCTGGTTTACGCCAAAGCATGGTGCATACTGCAAAACGACTGTTGGTTTACGCCAAAGCACAGCGCACAGTGCAAAACGACTGCTGGTTTACGCCAAAGCATAGTGCACAGTGCAAAACGACTGCTGGTTTACGCCAAAGCATAGTGCACAGTGCAAAACGACTGCTGGTTTACGCCAAAGCATAGTGCACAGTGCAAAACGACTGCTGGTTTACGCCAAAGCATAGTGCACAGTGCAAAATGACTGTTGGTTTACGCCAAAGCATGGTGCACAGTGCAAAACGACTGCTGGTTTACGCAAAAGCATAGTGCACAGTGCAAAACGACTGCTGGTTTACGCCAAAGCATAGTGCACAGTGCAAAATGACTGTTGGTTTACGCCAAAGCATGGTGCACAGTGCAAAACGACTGTTGGTTTACGCAAAAGCATAGTGCACACTGCAAAACGACTGTTGGTTTACGCCAAAGCACAGCGCACAGTGCAAAACGACTGCTGGTTTACGCCAAAGCATAGTGCACAGTGCAAAACGACTGCTGGTTTACGCCAAAGCATAGTGCACAGTGCAAAATGACTGTTGGTTTACGCCAAAGCATGGTGCACAGTGCAAAACGACTGCTGGTTTTCGCAAAAGCATAGTGCACTGTGCAAAACGACTGTTGTTTTACGCAAAAGCATAGTGCACAGTGCAAAACGACTGTTGCTTTACGCAAAAGCATAGTGCACAGTGCAAAACGACTGCTGGTTTACGCCAAAGCACAGCGCACAGTGCAAAACGACTGCTTTTTTACGCCAAAGCATAGTGCACAGTGCAAAACGACTGTTGGTTTACGCAAAAGCATAGTGCACAGTGCAAAACGACTACTGGTTTACGCCAAAGCATGGTGCACAGTGCAAAACGATTGTTGGTTTACGCCAAAGCACAGCGCACAGTGCAAAACGACTGTTGGTTTACGCAAAAGCATAGTGCACAGTGCAAAACGACTGTCGGTTTACGCAAAAGCATAGTGCACAGTGCAAAACGACTGTTGGTTTACGCCAAAGCACAGCGCACAGTGCAAAACGACTGCTGGTTTACGCAAAAGCATAGTGCACAGTGCAAAACGACTGCTGGTTTACGCCAAAGCATAGTGCACACTGCAAAACGACTGTTGGTTTACGCCAAAGCACAGCGCACAGTGCAAAACGACTGCTGGTTTACGCCAAAGCATGGTGCACAGTGCAAAACGACTGTTGGTTTACGCAAAAGCATAGTGCACACTGCAAAACGACTATTGGTTTACGCAAAAGCATAGTGCACAGTGCAAAACGACTACTGGTTTACGCCAAAGCATGGTGCACAGTGCAAAACGACTGTTGGTTTACGCCAAAGCACAGCGCACAGTGCAAAACGACTGCTGGTTTACGCAAAAGCATAGTGCACAGTGCAAAACGACTGCTGGTTTACGCCAAAGCATAGTGCACAGTGCAAAATGACTGTTGGTTAACGCCAAAGCATAGTGCACAGTGCAAAACGACTGCTATTTTACGCCAAAGCATAGTGCACAGTGCAAAACGACTGCTGGTTTACGCCAAAGCATGGTGCACAGTGCAAAACGACTGTTGGTTTACGCAAAAGCATAGTGCACACTGCAAAACGACTGTTGGTTTACGCCAAAGCACAGCGCACAGTGCAAAACGACTGCTGGTTTACGCCAAAGCATAGTGCACAGTGCAAAACGACTGCTGGTTTACGCCAAAGCATAGTGCACAGTGCAAAACGACTGCTGGTTTACGCCAAAGCATGGTGCACAGTGCAAAACGACTGTTGGTTTACGCAAAAGCATAGTGCACACTGCAAAACGACTGTTGGTTTACGCCAAAGCACAGCGCACAGTGCAAAACGACTGCTGGTTTACGCCAAAGCATGGTGCACAGTGCAAAACGACTGCTTTTTTACGCCAAAGCATGGTGCACAGTGCAAAACGACTGTTGGTTTACGCAAAAGCATAGTGCACAGTGCAAAACGACTGCTGGTTTACGCCAAAGCATGGTGCACAGTGCAAAACGACTGTTGGTTTACGCCAAAGCACAGCGCACAATGCAAAACGACTGTTGGTTTACGCCAAAGCACAGCGCACAGTGCAAAACGACTGCTGGTTTACGCAAAAGCATAGTGCACAGTGCAAAACGACTGCTGTTTACGCCAAAGCATGGTGCACAGTGCAAAACGACTGCTGGTTTACGCCAAAGCATAGTGCACAGTGCAAAACGACTGCTGGTTTACGCCAAAGCATAGTGCACAGTGCAAAACGACTGCTGGTTTACGCCAAAGCATGGTGCACAGTGCAAAACGACTGTTGGTTTACGCAAAAGCATAGTGCACACTGCAAAACGACTGTTGGTTTACGCCAAAGCACAGCGCACAGTGCAAAACGACTGCTGGTTTACGCCAAAGCATGGTGCGCAGTGCAAAACGACTGTTGGTTTACGCAAAAGCATAGTGCACAGTGCAAAACGACTGCTGGTTTACGCCAGAGCATAGTGCACAGTGCAAAACGACTGTTGGTTTACGCCAAAGCATAGTGCACAGTGCAAAACGACTACTGGTTTACGCCAAAGCATGGTGCACAGTGCAAAACGACTGTTGGTTTACGCCAAAGCACAGCGCACAGTGCAAAACGACTGTTGGTTTACGCAAAAGCATAGTGCACAGTGCAAAACGACTGTTGGTTTACGCAAAAGCATAGTGCACAGTGCAAAACGACTGTTGGTTTACGCCAAAGCACAGCGCACAGTGCAAAACGACTGCTGGTTTACGCCAAAGCATGGTGCACAGTGCAAAACGACTGTTGGTTTACGCAAAAGCATAGTGCACAGTGCAAAACGACTGCTGGTTTACGCCAGAGCATAGTGCACAGTGCAAAACGACTGTTGGTTTACGCCAAAGCACAGCGCACAGTGCAAAACGACTGCTGGTTTACGCAAAAGCATAGTGCACAGTGCAAAACGACTGCTGGTTTACGCCAAAGCATGGTGCACAGTGCAAAACGACTGTTGGTTTACGCAAAAGCATAGTGCACAGTGCAAAACGACTGCTGGTTTACGCCAGAGCATAGTGCACAGTGCAAAACGACTGTTGGTTTACGCCAAAGCACAGCGCACAGTGCAAAACGACTGCTGGTTTACGCAAAAGCATAGTGCACAGTGCAAAACGACTGCTGGTTTACGCCAAAGCATGGTGCACAGTGCAAAACGACTGTTGGTTTACGCAAAAGCATAGTGCACACTGCAAAACGACTGTTGGTTTACGCCAAAGCACAGCGCACAGTGCAAAACGACTGCTTTTTTACGCCAAAGCATAGTGCACAGTGCAAAACGACTGTTGGTTTACGCAAAAGCATAGTGCACAGTGCAAAACGACTACTGGTTTACGCCAAAGCATGGTGCACAGTGCAAAACGACTGTTGGTTTACGCCAAAGCACAGCGCACAGTGCAAAACGACTGTTGGTTTACGCCAAAGCACAGCGCACAGTGCAAAACGACTGTTGGTTTACGCCAAAGCACAGCGCACAGTGCAAAACGACTGCTGGTTTACGCCAAAGCATAGTGCACAGTGCAAAACGACTGCTGTTTTACGCCAAATCATAGTGCACAGTGCAAACCGACTGTTGGTTTACGCCAAAGCACAGCGCACAGTGCAAAACGACTGCTGGTTTACGCAAAAGCATGGTGCACAGTGCAAAACGACTGTTGGTTTACGCAAAAGCATAGTGCACAGTGCAAAACGACTGCTGGTTTACGCCAAATCATAGTGCACAGTGCAAAACGACTGTTGGTTTACGCCAAAGCACAGCGCACAGTGCAAAACGACTGTTGGTTTACGCAAAAGCATAGTGCACAGTGCAAAACGACTGCTGGTTTACGCAAAAGCATAGTGCACAGTGCAAAACGACTGCTGTTTACGCCAAAGCATGGTGCACAGTGCAAAACGACTGCTGGTTTACGCCAAAGCATAGTGCACAGTGCAAAACGACTGCTGGTTTACGCCAAAGCATAGTGCACAGTGCAAAACGACTGCTGGTTTACGCCAAAGCATGGTGCACAGTGCAAAACGACTGTTGGTTTACGCAAAAGCATAGTGCACACTGCAAAACGACTGTTGGTTTACGCCAAAGCATGGTGCACAGTGCAAAACGACTGTTGGTTTACGCCAAAGCACAGCGCACAGGGCAAAACGACTGTTGGTTTACGCAAAAGCATAGTGCACAGTGCAAAACGACTGCTGGTTTACGCCAGAGCATAGTGCACAGTGCAAAACGACTGTTGGTTTACGCTAAAGCACAGCGCACAGTGCAAAACGACTGCTGGTTTACGCAAAAGCATAGTGCACAGTGCAAAACGACTCTTGGTTTACGCAAAAGCATAGTGCACAGTGCAAAACGACTGCTGGTTTACGCCAAAGCATGGTGCACAGTGCAAAACGACTGTTGGTTTACGCAAAAGCATAGTGCACAGTGCAAAACGACTGCTGGTTTACGCCAAAGCATAGTGCACAGTGCAAAATGACTGTTGGTTTACGCAAAAGCTTAGTGCGCAGTGCAAAACGACTGTTAGTTTACGCAAAAGCATAGTGCACAGTGCAAAACGACTGCTGGTTTACGCCAAATCATAGTGCACAGTGCAAAACGACTGTTGGTTTACGCCAAAGCACAGCGCACAGTGCAAAACGACTGTTGGTTTACGCCAAAGCACAGCGCACAGTGCAAAACGACTGCTGGTTTACGCCAAAGCATAGTGCACAGTGCAAAACGACTGCTGTTTTACGCCAAATCATAGTGCACAGTGCAAACCGACTGTTGGTTTACGCCAAAGCACAGCGCACAGTGCAAAATGACTGCTGGTTTACGCAAAAGCATGGTGCACAGTGCAAAACGACTGTTGGTTTACGCAAAAGCATAGTGCACAGTGCAAAACGACTGCTGGTTTACGCCAAATCATAGTGCACAGTGCAAAACGACTGTTGGTTTACGCCAAAGCACAGCGCACAGTGCAAAACGACTGTTGGTTTACGCAAAAGCATAGTGCACAGTGCAAAACGACTGTTGGTTTACGCAAAAGCATAGTGCACAGTGCAAAACGACTGCTGGTTTACGCCAAAGCATAGTGCACAGTGCAAAACGACTGCTGGTTTACGCCAAAGCATGGTGCACAGTGCAAAACGACTGTTGGTTTACGCAAAAGCATAGTGCACAGTGCAAAACGACTGTTGGTTTACGCCAAAGCACAGCGCACAGTGCAAAACGACTGCTGGTTTACGCCAAAGCATGGTGCACAATGCAAAACGACTGTTGGTTTACGCAAAAGCATAGTGCACAGTGCAAAACGACTGCTGGTTTACGCCAGAGCATAGTGTACAGTGCAAAACGACAGTTGGTTTACGCCAAAGCACAGCGCACAGTGCAAAACGACTGCTGGTTTACGCAAAAGCATAGTGCACAGTGCAAAACGACTGCTGGTTTACGCCAGAGCATAGTGCACAGTGCAAAACGGCTGTTGGTTTACGCCAAAGCACAGCGCACAGTGCAAAACGACTGCTGGTTTACGCAAAAGCATAGTGCACAGTGCAAAACGACTCTTGGTTTACGCAAAAGCATAGTGCACAGTGCAAAACGACTGCTGGTTTACGCCAAAGCATAGTGCACAGTGCAAAATGACTGCTGGTTTACGCCAAAGCATAGTGCACAGTGCAAAACGACTGTTGGTTTACGCAAAAGCATAGTGCACAGTGCAAAACGACTGCTGGTTTACGCCAAATCATAGTGCACAGTGCAAAACGACTGTTGGTTTACGCCAAAGCACAGCGCACAGTGCAAAACGACTGTTGGTTTACGCAAAAGCATAGTGCACAGTGCAAAACGACTGTTGGTTTACGCAAAAGCATAGTGCACAGTGCAAAACGACTGTTGGTTTACGCCAAAGCACAGCGCACAGTGCAAAACGACAGCTGGTTTACGCCAAAGCATAGTGCACAGTGCAAAACGACTGTTGGTTTACGCCAAAGCATGGTGCACAGTGCAAAACGACTGTTGGTTTACGCAAAAGCATAGTGCACAGTGCAAAACGACTGTTGGTTTACGCCAAAGCACAGCGCACAGTTCAAAACGACTGTTGGTTTACGCAAAAGCATAGTGCACAGTGCAAAACGACTGCTGGTTTACGCCAAATCATAGTGCACAGTGCAAAACGACTGTTGGTTTACGCCAAAGCACAGCGCACAGTGCAAAACGACTGTTGGTTTACGCAAAAGCATAGTGCACAGTGCAAAACGACTGCTGGTTTACGCCAGAGCATAGTGCACAGTGCAAAACGACTGTTGGTTTACGCCACAGCACAGCGCACAGTGCAAAACGACTGCTGGTTTACGCAAAAGCATAGTGCACAGTGCAAAACGACTCTTGGTTTACGCAAAAGCATAGTGCACAATGCAAAACGACTGCTGGTTTACGCCAAAGCATAGTGCACAGTGCAAAATGACTGCTGGTTTACGCCAAAGCATAGTGCACAGTGCAAAACGACTGTTGGTTTACGCAAAAGCATAGTGCACAGTGCAAAACGACTGCTGGTTTACGCAAAAGCATAGTGCACAGTGCAAAATGACTGCTGGTTTACGCCAGAGCATAGTGCACAGTGCAAAACGACTGTTGGTTTACGCCAAAGCACAGCGCACAGTGCAAAACGACTGCTGGTTTACGCCAAAGCATAGTGCACAGAGCAAAACGACTGCTGGTTTACGCCAAAGCATGGTGCACAGTGCAAAACGACTGTTGGTTTACGCAAAAGCATAGTGCACAGTGCAAAACGACTGTTGGTTTACGCCAAAGCACAGCGCACAGTGCAAAACGACTGTTGGTTTACGCAAAAGCATAGTGCACAGTGCAAAACGACTGCTGGTTTACGCCAAATCATAGTGCACAGTGCAAAACGACTGTTGGTTTACGCCAAAAGCACAGCGCACAGTGCAAAACGACTGTTGGTTTACGCAAAAGCATAGTGCACAGTGCACAGTGCAAAACGACTGCTGGTTTACGCCAAAGCATAGTGCACAGTGCAAAACGACTGCTGGTTTACGCCAAAGCACAGCGCACAGTGCAAAACGACTGCTGGTTTACGCAAAAGCATAGTGCACAGTGCAAAACGACTGCTGGTTTACGCCAAAGCATAGTGCACAGTGCAAAATGACTGTTGGTTTACGCAAAAGCTTAGTGCGCAGTGCAAAACGACTGTTGGTTTACGCCAAAGCATAGTGCACAGTGCAAAACGACTGCTGGTTTACGCAAAAGCATGGTGCACAGTGCAAAACGACTGTTGGTTTACGCCAAAGCACAGCGCACAGTGCAAAACGACTGTTGGTTTACGCCAAAGCATAGTGCACAGTGCAAAATGACTGTTGGTTTACGCAAAAGCTTAGTGCGCAGTGCAAAACGACTGTTGGTTTACGCAAAAGCATAGTGCACAGTGCAAAACGACTGCTGGTTTACGCCAAAGCATGGTGCACAGTGCAAAACGACTGCTGGTTTACGCCAAATCATAGTGCACAGTGCAAAACGACTGTTGGTTTACGCCAAAGCACAGCGCACAGTGCAAAACGACTGTTGGTTTACGCCAAAGCACAGCGCACAGTGCAAAACGACTGCTGGTTTACGCCAAAGCATAGTGCACAGTGCAAAACGACTGCTGGTTTACGCCAAATCATAGTGCACAGTGCAAAACGACTGCTGTTTTACGCCAAATCATAGTGCACAGTGCAAACCGACTGTTGGTTTACGCCAAAGCACAGCGCACAGTGCAAACCGACTGTTGGTTTACGCCAAAGCACAGCGCACAGTGCAAAACGACTGCTGGTTTACGCAAAAGCATGGTGCACAGTGCAAAACGACTGTTGGTTTACGCAAAAGCATAGTGCACAGTGCAAAACGACTGCTGGTTTACGCCAAATCATAGTGCACAGTGCAAAACGACTGTTGGTTTACGCCAAGGCACAGCGCACAGTGCAAAACGACTGTTGGTTTACGCAAAAGCATAGTGCACAGTGCAAAACGACTGTAGGTTTACGCAAAAGCATAGTGCACAGTGCAAAACGACTGCTGGTTTACGCCAAAGCATAGTGCACAGTGCAAAACGACTGCTGGTTTACGCCAAAGCATGGTGCACAGTGCAAAACGACTGTTGGTTTACGCAAAAGCATAGTGCACAGTGCAAAACGACTGTTGGTTTACGCCAAAGCACAGCGCACAGTGCAAAACGACTGCTGGTTTACGCCAAAGCATGGTGCACAGTGCAAAACGACTGTTGGTTTACGCAAAAGCATAGTGCACAGTGCAAAACGACTGCTGGTTTACGCCAGAGCATAGTGTACAGTGCAAAACGACTGTTGGTTTACGCCAAAGCACAGCGCACAGTGCAAAACGACTGCTGGTTTACGCAAAAGCATAGTGCACAGTGCAAAACGACTGCTGGTTTACGCCAAAGCATAGTGCACAGTGCAAAACGACTGCTGGTTTACGCCAAAGCATGGTGCACAGTGCAAAACGACTGTTGGTTTACGCAAAAGCATAGTGCACAGTGCAAAACGACTGTTGGTTTACGCAAAAGCATAGTGCACAGTGCAAAACGACTGCTGGTTTAAGCCAAAGCATAGTGCACAGTGCAAAACGACTGCTGGTTTACGCCAAAGCATGGTGCACAGTGCAAAACGACTGTTGGTTTACGCAAAAGCATAGTGCACAGTGCAAAACGACTGTTGGTTTACGCCAGAGCATAGTGTACAGTGCAAAACGACTGTTGGTTTACGCCAAAGCACAGCGCACAGTGCAAAACGACTGCTGGTTTACGCAAAAGCATAGTGCACAGTGCAAAACGACTGCTGGTTTACGCCAAAGCATAGTGCACAGTGCAAAACGACTGCTGGTTTACGCCAAAGCATGGTGCACAGTGCAAAACGACTGTTGGTTTACGCAAAAGCATAGTGCACAGTGCAAAACAACTGTTGGTTTACGCAAAAGCATAGTGCACAGTGCAAAACGACTGCTGGTTTACGCCAAAGCATAGTGCACAGTGCAAAACGACTGCTGGTTTACGCCAAAGCATGGTGCACAGTGCAAAACGACTGTTGGTTTACGCAAAAGCATAGTGAACAGTGCAAAACGACTGTTGGTTTACGCCAGAGCATAGTGTACAGTGCAAAACGACTGTTGGTTTACGCCAAAGCACAGCGCACAGTGCAAAACGACTGCTGGTTTACGCAAAAGCATAGTGCACAGTGCAAAACGACTGCTGGTTTACGCCAAAGCATAGTGCACAGTGCAAAACGACTGCTGGTTTACGCCAAAGCATGGTGCACAGTGCAAAACGACTACTGGTTTACGCAAAAGCATAGTGCACAGTGCAAAACGACTGTTGGTTTACGCAAAAGCATAGTGCACAGTGCAAAACGACTGCTGGTTTACGCCAAAGCATAGTGCACAGTGCAAAACGACTGCTGGTTTACGCCAAAGCATGGTGCACAGTGCAAAACGACTGTTGGTTTACGCAAAAGCATAGTGCACAGTGCAAAACGACTGTTGGTTTACGCCAAAGCACAGCGCACAGTGCAAAACGACTGCTGGTTTACGCCAAAGCATGGTGCACAGTGCAAAACGACTGCTGGTTTACGCAAAAGCATAGTGCACAGTACAAAACGACTGCTGGTTTACGCCAGAGCATAGTGCACAGTGCAAAACGGCTGTTGGTTTACGCCAAAGCACAGCGCACAGTGCAAAACGACTGCTGGTTTACGCTAAAGCATAGTGCACAGTGCAAAACGACTCTTGGTTTACGCAAAAGCATAGTGCACAGTGCAAAACGACTGCTGGTTTACGCCAAAGCATAGTGCACAGTGCAAAATGACTGCTGGGTTACGCCAAAGCATAGTGCACAGTGCAAAACGACTGTTGGTTTACGCCAAAGCACAGCGCACAGTGCAAAACGACTGCTGGTTCACGCCAAAGCACAGCGCACAGTGCAAAACGACTGCTGGTTTACGCAAAAGCATAGTGCACAGTGCAAAACGACTGTTGGTTTACGGAAAAGCATAGTGCACAGTGCAAAACGACTGCTGGTTTACGCCAAAGCATAGTGCACAGTGCAAAACGACTGCTGGTTTACGCCAAAGCATGGTGCACAGTGCAAAACGACTGTTGGTTTACGCAAAAGCATAGTGCACAGTGCAAAACGACTGTTGGTTTACGCCAAAGCACAGCGCACAGTGCAAAACGACTGCTGGTTTACGCCAAAGCATAGTGCACAGTGCAAAACGACTGCTGGTTTACGCCAAAGCATGGTGCACAGTGCAAAACGACTGTTGGTTTACGCAAAAGCATAGTGCACAGTGCAAAACGACTGTTGGTTTACGCCAAAGCACAGCGCACAGTGCAAAACGACTGTTGGTTTACGCAAAAGCATAGTGCACAGTGCAAAACGACTGCTGGTTTACGCCAAATCATAGTGCACAGTGCAAAACGACTGTTGGTTTACGCCAAAGCACAGCGCACAGTGCAAAACGACTGTTGGTTTACGCAAAAGCATAGTGCACAGTGCACAGTGCAAAACGACTGTTGGTTTACGCAAAAGCATAGTGCACAGTGCAAAACGACTGCTGGTTTACGCCAAAGCATAGTGCACAGTGCAAAACGACTGCTGGTTTACGCCAAAGCACAGCGCACAGTGCAAAACGACTGTTGGTTTACGCAAAAGCATAGTGCACAGTGCAAAACGACTGCTGGTTTACGCCAGAGCATAGTGCACAGTGCAAAACGACTGTTGGTTTACGCCAAAGCACAGCGCACAGTGCAAAACGACTGCTGGTTTACGCAAAAGCATAGTGCACAGTGCAAAACCACTGCTGGTTTACGCCAAATCATAGTGCACAGTGCAAAACGACTGTTGGTTTACGCCAAAGCACAGCGCACAGTGCAAAACGACTGTTGGTTTACGCCAAAGCATAGTGCACAGTGCAAAACGACTGCTGGTTTACGCAAAAGCATAGTGCACAGTGCAAAACGACTGTTGGTTTACGCAAAAGCATAGTGCACAGTGCAAAACGACTGTTGGTTTACGCAAAAGCATAGTGCACAGTGCAAAACGACTGCTGGTTTACGCCAAAGCATGGTGCACAGTGCAAAACGACTGTTGGTTTACGCAAAAGCATAGTGCACAGTGCAAAACGACTGCTGGTTTACGCCAAAGCATAGTGCACAGTGCAAAATGACTGTTGGTTTACGCAAAAGCTTAGTGCGCAGTGCAAAATGACTGTTGGTTTACGCAAAAGCTTAGTGCGCAGTGCAAAACGACTGTTGGTTTACGCAAAAGCATGGTGCACAATGCAAAACGACTGCTGGCTTACGCCAAATCATAGTGCACAGTGCAAAACGACTGCTGGTTTACGCCAAATCATAGTGCACAGTGCAAAACGAATGTTGGTTTACGCCAAAGCACAGCGCACAGTGCAAAACGACTGTTGGTTTACGCCAAAGCATAGTGCACAGTGCAAAACGACTGCTGGTTTACGCAAAAGCATGGTGCACAGTGCAAAACGACTGTTGGTTTACGCAAAAGCATAGTGCACAGTGCAAAACGACTGCTGGTTTACGCCAAATCATAGTGCACAGTGCAAAACGACTGTTGGTTTACGCCAAAGCACAGCGCACAGTGCAAAACGACTGTTGGTTTACGCAAAAGCATAGTGCACAGTGCAAAACGACTGTTGGTTTACGCAAAAGCATAGTGCACAGTGCAAAACGACTGCTGGTTTACGCCAAAGCATAGTGCAAAGTGCAAAACGACTGCTGGTTTACGCCAAAGCATGGTGCACAGTGCAAAACGACTGTTGGTTTACGCCAAAGCACAGCGCACAGTGCAAAACGACTGCTGGTTTACGCCAAAGCATGGTGCACAGTGCAAAACGACTGTTGGTTTACGCAAAAGCATAGTGCACAGTGCAAAACGACTGTTGGTTTACGCAAAAGCATAGTGCACAGTGCAAAACGACTGTTGGTTTACGCCAAAGCACAGCGCACAGTGCAAAACGGCTGCTGGTTTACGCCAAAGCATGGTGCACAGTGCAAAATGACTGTTGGTTTACGCCAAAGCACAGCGCACAGGGCAAAACGACTGTTGGTTTACGCAAAAGCATAGTGCACAGTGCAAAACGACTGCTGGTTTATGCTAGAGCATAGTGCACAGTGCAAAACGACTGTTGGTTTACGCCAAAGCACAGCGCACAGTGCAAAACGACTGCTGGTTTACGCAAAAGCATAGTGCACAGTGCAAAACGACTCTTGGTTTACGCAAAAGCATAGTGCACAGTGCAAAACGACTGCTGGTTTACGCCAAAGCATAGTGCACAGTGCAAAATGACTGCTGGTTTACGCCAAAGCATAGTGCACAGTGCAAAACGACTGCTGGTTTACGCCAAAGCATGGTGCACAGTGCAGAACGACTGTTGGTTTACGCAAAAGCATAGTGCACAGTGCAAAACGACTGTTGGTTTACGCAAAAGCATAGTGCACAGTGCAAAACGACTGTTGGTTTACGCCAAAGCACAGCGCACAGTGCAAAACGGCTGCTGGTTTACGCCAAAGCATGGTGCACAGTGCAAAATGACTGTTGGTTTACGCCAAAGCACAGCGCACAGGGCAAAACGACTGTTGGTTTACGCAAAAGCATAGTGCACAGTGCAAAACGACTGCTGGTTTATGCTAGAGCATAGTGCACAGTGCAAAACGACTGTTGGTTTACGCCAAAGCACAGCGCACAGTGCAAAACGACTGCTGGTTTACGCAAAAGCATAGTGCACAGTGCAAAACGACTCTTGGTTTACGCAAAAGCATAGTGCACAGTGCAAAACGACTGCTGGTTTACGCCAAAGCATAGTGCACAGTGCAAAATGACTGCTGGTTTACGCCAAAGCATAGTGCACAGTGCAAAACGACTGCTGGTTTACGCAAAAGCATAGTGCACAGTGCAAAACGACTGTTGGTTTACGCAAAAGCATAGTGCACAGTGCAAAACGACTCTTGGTTTACGCAAAAGCATAGTGCACAGTGCAAAACGACTGCTGGTTTACGCCAAAGCATAGTGCACAGTGCAAAATGACTGTTGGTTTACGCAAAAGCATAGTGCACAGTGCAAAACGACTGTTGGTTTACGCAAAAGCATAGTGCACAGTGCAAAACGACTGCTGGTTTACGCCAAAGCATGGTGCACAGTGCAAAACGACTGTTGGTTTACGCCAAAGCACAGCGCACAGTGCAAAACGACTGTTGGTTTACGCAAAAGCTTAGTGCGCAGTGCAAAACGACTGTTGGTTTACGCAAAAGCATAGTGCACAGTGCAAAACGACTGCTGGTTTACGCCAAAGCATATAGCACAATGCAAAACGACTGCTGGTTTACGCCAAAGCATGGTGCACAGTGCAAAACGACTGTTGGTTTACGCAAAAGCATAGTGCACAGTGCAAAATGACTGTTGGTTTACGCAAAAGCATAGTGCACAGTGCAAAACGACTGCTGGTTTACGCCAAAGCATAGTGCACAGTGCAAAATGACTGTTGGTTTACGCAAAAGCATAGTGCACAGTGCAAAACGACTGCTGGTTTACGCCAAAGCATGGTGCACAGTGCAAAACGACTGTTGGTTTACGCCAAAGCACAGCGCACAGTGCAAAACGACTGCTGGTTTACACCAAAGCATGGTGCACAGTGCAAAACGACTGTTGGTTTACGCCAAAGCACAGCGCACAGGGCAAAACGACTGTTGGTTTACGCAAAAGCATAGTGCACAGTGCAAAACGACTGCTGGTTTACGCCAGAGCATAGTGCACAGTGCAAAACGACTGTTGGTTTACGCCAAAGCACAGCGCACAGTGCAAAACGACTGCTGGTTTACGCAAAAGCATAGTGCACAGTGCAAAACGACTCTTGGTTTACGCAAAAGCATAGTGCACAGTGCAAAACGACTGCTGGTTTACGCCAAAGCATAGTGCACAGTGCAAAATGACTGCTGGTTTACGCCAAAGCATAGTGCACAGTGCAAAACGACTGCTGGTTTACGCAAAAGCATAGTGCACAGTGCAAAACGACTGTTGGTTTACGCAAAAGCATAGCGCACAGTGCAAAACGACTGCTGGTTTACGCCAAAGTATAGTGCACAGTGCAAAATGACTGTTGGTTTACGCAAAAGCATAGTGCACAGTGCAAAACGACTGCTGGTTTACGCCAAAGCACAGCGCACAGTGCAAAACGACTGCTGGTTTACGCCAAAGCATGGTGCACAGTGCAAAACGACTGCTGGTTTACGCAAAAGCACAGTGCACAGTGCAAAACGACTGTTGGTTTACGCAAAAGCATAGTGCACAATGCAAAACGACTGCTGGTTTACGCCAAATCATAGTGCACAGTGCAAAACGACTGTTGGTTTACGCCAAAGCACAGCGCACAGTGCAAAACGACTGCTGGTTTACGCCAAAGCATGGTGCACAGTGCAAAACGACTGTTGGTTTACGCAAAAGCATAGTGCACAGTGCAAAATGACTGTTGGTTTACGCCAAAGCACAGCGCACAGTGCAAAACGACTGCTGGTTTACGCCAAAGCATGGTGCACAGTGCAAAACGACTGTTGGTTTACGCAAAAGCATAGTGCACAGTGCAAAACGACTGCTGGTTTACGCCAAATCATAGTGCACAGTGCAAAACGACTGTTGGTTTACGCCAAAGCACAGCGCACAGTGCAAAACGACTGCTGGTTTACGCAAAAGCATAGTGCACAGTGCAAAACGACTCTTGGATTACGCAAAAGCATAGTGCACAGTGCAAAACGACTGCTGGTTTACGCCAAAGCATAGTGCACAGTGCAAAATGACTGCTGGTTTACGCCAAAGCATAGTGCACAGTGCAAAACGACTGTTGGTTTACGCAAAAGCATAGTGCACAGTGCAAAACGACTGCTGGTTTACGCAAAAGCATAGTGCACAGTGCAAAACGACTGCTGGTTTACGCCAGAGCATAGTGCACAGTGCAAAACGACTGTTGGTTTACGCCAAAGCACAGCGCACAGTGCAAAACGACTGCTGGTTTACGCCAAAGCATAGTGCACAGTGCAAAACCACTGCTGGTTTACGCCAAATCATAGTGCACAGTGCAAAACGACTGTTGGTTTACGCCAAAGCACAGCGCACAGTGCAAAACGACTGTTGGTTTACGCCAAAGCATAGTGCACAGTGCAAAACGACTGCTGGTTTACGCAAAAGCATGGTGCACAGTGCAAAACGACTGTTGGTTTACGCAAAAGCATAGTGCACAGTGCAAAACGACTGCTGGTTTACGCCAAATCATAGTGCACAGTGCAAAACGACTGTTGGTTTACGCCAAAGCACAGCGCACAGTGCAAAACGACTGTTGGTTTACGCAAAAGCATAGTGCACAGTGCAAAACGACTGTTGGTTTACGCAGAAGCATAGTGCACAGTGCAAAACGACTGCTGGTTTACGCCAAAGCATAGTGCACAGTGCAAAACGACTGCTGGTTTACGCCAAAGCATGGTGCACAGTGCAAAACGACTGTTGGTTTACGCAAAAGCATAGTGCACAGTGCAAAACGACTGTTGGTTTACGCCAAAGCACACCGCACAGTGCAAAACGACTGCTGGTTTACGCCAAAGCATGGTGCACAGTGCAAAACGACTGTTGGTTTACGCAAAAGCATAGTGCACAGTGCAAAACGACTGCTGGTTTACGCCAGAGCATAGTGTACAGTGCAAAACGACTGTTGGTTTACGCCAAATCACAGCGCACAGTGCAAAACGACTGTTGGTTTACGCAAAAGCATAGTGCACAGTGCAGAACGACTGTTGGTTTACGCAAAAGCATAGTGCACAGTGCAAAACGACTGCTGGTTTACGCCAAAGCACAGCGCACAGTGCAAAACGACTGCTGGTTTACGCCAAAGCATGGTGCACAGTGCAAAACGACTGTTGGTTTACGCCAAATCACAGCGCACAGTGCAAAACGACTGTTGGTTTACGCAAAAGCATAGTGCACAGTGCAAAACGACTGTTGGTTTACACCAAAGCACAGCGCACAGGGCAAAACGACTGTTGGTTTACGCAAAAGCATAGTGCACAGTGCAAAACGACTGCTGGTTTACGCCAGAGCATAGTGCACAGTGCAAAACGACTGTTGGTTTACGCCAAAGCACAGCGCACAGTGCAAAACGACTGCTGGTTTACGCAAAAGCATAGTGCACAGTGCAAAACGACTCTTGGTTTACGCAAAAGCATAGTGCACAGTGCAAAACGACTGCTGGTTTACGCCAAAGCATAGTGCTCAGTGCAAAATGACTGCTGGTTTACGCCAAAGCATAGTGCACAGTGCAAAACGACTGCTGGTTTACGCAAAAGCATAGTGCACAGTGCAAAACGACTGTTGGTTTACGCAAAAGCATAGTGCACAGTGCAAAACGACTCTTGGTTTACGCAAAAGCATAGTGCACAGTGCAAAACGACTGCTGGTTTACGCCAAAGCATGGTGCACAGTGCAAAACGACTGTTGGTTTACGCAAAAGCATAGCGCACTGTGCAAAACGACTGCTGGTTTACGCCAAATCATAGTGCACAGTGCAAAACGACTGTTGGTTTACGCCAAAGCACAGCGCACAGTGCAAAACGACTGCTGGTTTACGCAAAAGCATAGTGCACAGTGCAAAACGACTCTTGGATTACGCAAAAGCATAGTGCACAGTGCAAAACGACTGCTGGTTTACGCCAAAGCATAGTGCACAGTGCAAAATGACTGCTGGTGTACGCCAAAGCATAGTGCACAGTGCAAAACGACTGTTGGTTTACGCAAAAGCATAGTGCACAGTGCAAAACGACTGCTGGTTTACGCAAAAGCATAGTGCACAGTGCAAAACGACTGCTGGTTTACGCCAGAGCATAGTGCACAGTGCAAAACGACTGTTGGTTTACGCCAAAGCACAGCGCACAGTGCAAAACGACTGCTGGTTTACGCAAAAGCATAGTGCACAGTGCAAAACGACTCTTGGTTTACGCAAAAGCATAGTGCACAGTGCAAAACGACTGCTGGTTTACGCAAAAGCATGGTGCACAGTGCAAAACGACTGCTGGTTTACGCCAAAGCATGGTGCACAGTGCAAAACGACTGTTGGTTTACGCAAAAGCATAGTGCACAGTGCAAAACGACTGCTGGTTTACGCAAAAGCATGGTGCACAGTGCAAAACGACTGCTGGTTTACGCCAAAGCATGGTGCACAGTGCAAAACGACTGTTGGTTTACGCAAAAGCATAGTACACAGTGCAAAACGACTGCTGGTTTACGCCAAAGCATAGTGCACAGTGCAAAATGACTGTTGGTTTACGCAAAAGCATAGTGCACAGTGCAAAACGACTGTTGGTTTACGCAAAAGCATAGTGCACAGTGCAAAACGACTGTTGGTTTACGCAAAAGCATAGTGCACAGTGCAAAACGACTGCTGGTTTACGCCAAAGCATGGTGCACAGTGCAAAACGACTGTTGGTTTACACCAAAGCACAGCGCACAGGGCAAAACGACTGTTGGTTTACGCAAAAGCATAGTGCACAGTGCAAAACGACTGCTGGTTTACGCCAGAGCATAGTGCACAGTGCAAAACGACTGTTGGTTTACGCCAAAGCACAGCGCACAGTGCAAAACGACTGCTGGTTTACGCAAAAGCATAGTGCACAGTGCAAAACGACTCTTGGATTACGCAAAAGCATAGTGCACAGTGCAAAACGACTGCTGGTTTACGCCAAAGCATAGTGCACAGTGCAAAATGACTGCTGGTTTACGCCAAAGCATAGTGCACAGTGCAAAACGACTGTTGGTTTACGCAAAAGCATAGTGCACAGTGCAAAACGACTGCTGGTTTACGCAAAAGCATAGTGCACAGTGCAAAACGACTGCTGGTTTACGCCAGAGCATAGTGCACAGTGCAAAACGACTGTTGGTTTACGCCAAAGCACAGCGCACAGTGCAAAACGACTGCTGGTTTACGCCAAAGCATAGTGCACAGTGCAAAACCACTGCTGGTTTACGCCAAATCATAGTGCACAGTGCAAAACGACTGTTGGTTTACGCCAAAGCACAGCGCACAGTGCAAAACGACTGTTGGTTTACGCCAAAGCATAGTGCACAGTGCAAAACGACTGCTGGTTTACGCAAAAGCATGGTGCACAGTGCAAAACGACTGTTGGTTTACGCAAAAGCATAGTGCACAGTGCAAAACGACTGCTGGTTTACGCCAAATCATAGTGCACAGTGCAAAACGACTGTTGGTTTACGCAAAAGCATAGTGCACAGTGCAAAACGACTGCTGGTTTACGCAGAAGCATAGTGCACAGTGCAAAACGACTGCTGGTTTACGCCAAAGCATAGTGCACAGTGCAAAACGACTGTTGGTTTACGCCAAAGCACACCGCACAGTGCAAAACGACTGCTGGTTTACGCCAAAGCATGGTGCACAGTGCAAAACGACTGTTGGTTTACGCAAAAGCATAGTGCACAGTGCAAAACGACTGCTGGTTTACGCCAGAGCATAGTGTACAGTGCAAAACGACTGTTGGTTTACGCCAAATCACAGCGCACAGTGCAAAACGACTGTTGGTTTACGCAAAAGCATAGTGCACAGTGCAGAACGACTGTTGGTTTACGCAAAAGCATAGTGCACAGTGCAAAACGACTGCTGGTTTACGCCAAAGCACAGCGCACAGTGCAAAACGACTGTTGGTTTACGCCAAAGCATAGTGCACAGTGCAAAACGACTGCTGGTTTACGCCAAAGCATAGTGCACAGTGCAAAACGACTGCTGGTTTACGCCAGAGCATAGTGCACAGTGCAGAACGACTGTTGGTTTACGCAAAAGCATAGTGCACAGTGCAAAGCGACTGTTGGTTTACGCCAAAGCACAGCGCACAGTGCAAAACGACTGTTGGTTTACGCCAAAGCATAGTGCACAGTGCAAAACGACTGCTGGTTTACGCCAAAGCATGGTGCACAGTGTAAAACGACTGTTGGTTTACGCCAAATCACAGCGCACAGTGCAAAACGACTGTTGGTTTACGCAAAAGCATAGTGCACAGTGCAAAACGACTGTTGGTTTACGCAAAAGCACAGCGCACAGTGCAAAACGACTGCTGGTTTACGCCAAAGCATGGTGCACAGTGCAAAACGACTGTTGGTTTAAACCAAAGCACAGCGCACAGGGTAAAACGACTGTTGGTTTACGCAAAAGCATAGTGCACAGTGCAAAACGACTGCTGGTTTACGCCAGAGCATAGTGCACAGCGCAAAACGACTGTTGGTTTACGCCAAAGCACAGCGCACAGTGCAAAACGACTGTTGGTTTACGCAAAAGCTTAGTGCGCAGTGCAAAACGACTGTTGGTTTACGCAAAAGCATAGTGCACAGTGCAAAACGACTGCTGGTTTACGCCAAAGCATGGTGCACAATGCAAAACGACTGCTGGTTTACGCCAAAGCATGGTGCACAGTGCAAAACGACTGTTGGTTTACGCAAAAGCATAGTGCACAGTGCAAAACGACTGCTGGTTTACGCCAAAGCATAGTGCACAGTGCAAAATGACTGTTGGTTTACGCAAAAGCATAGTGCACAGTGCAAAACGACTGCTGGTTTACGCCAAAGCATTGTGCACAGTGCAAAATGACTGTTGGTTTACGCAAAAGCATAGTGCACAGTGCAAAACGACTGTTGGTTTACGCAAAAGCATAGTGCACAGTGCAAAACGACTGCTGGTTTACGCCAAAGCACAGCGCACAGTGCAAAACGACTGTTGGTTTACGCAAAAGCATAGTGCACAGTGCAAAACGACTGTTGGTTTACGCAAAAGCATAGTGCACAGTGCAAAACGACTGTTGGTTTACGCCAAAGCACAGCGCACAGTGCAAAACGACTGTTGGTTTACGCAAAAGCATAGTGCACAGTGCAAAACGACTGTTGGTTTACGCAAAAGCATAGTGCACAGTGCAAAACGACTGTTGGTTTACGCCAAAGCACAGCGCACAGTGCAAAACGACTGCTGGTTTACGCCAAAGCATGGTGCACAGTGCAAAACGACTGTTGGTTTACGCCAAAGCACAGCGCACAGGGCAAAACGACTGTTGGTTTACGCAAAAGCATAGTGCACAGTGCAAAACGACTGCTGGTTTACGCCAGAGCATAGTGCACAGTGCAAAACGACTGTTGGTTTACGCCAAAGCACAGCGCACAGTGCAAAACGACTGCTGGTTTACGCAAAAGCATAGTGCACAGTGCAAAACGACTCTTGGTTTACGCAAAAGCATAGTGCACAGTGCAAAACGACTGCTGGTTTACGCCAAAGCATAGTGCACAGTGCAAAATGACTGCTGGTTTACGCCAAAGCATAGTGCACAGTGCAAAATGACTGTTGGTTTACGCCAAAGCATGGTGCACAGTGCAAAACGACTGCTGGTTTACGCAAAAGCATAGTGCACAGTGCAAAACGACTGTTGGTTTACGCAAAAGCATAGTGCACAGTGCAAAACGACTCTTGGTTTACGCAAAAGCATAGTGCACAGTGCAAAACGACTGCTGGTTTACGCCAAAGCATAGTGCACAGTGCAAAATGACTGTTGGTTTACGCAAAAGCTTAGTGCGCAGTGCAAAACGACTGTTGGTTTACGCAAAAGCATAGTGCACAGTGCAAAACGACTGCTGGTTTACGCCAAAGCATGGTGCACAATGCAAAACGACTGCTGGTTTACGCCAAAGCATGGTGCACAGTGCAAAACGACTGTTGGTTTACGCAAAAGCATAGTGCACAGTGCAAAACGACTGTTGGTTTACGCAAAAGCATAGTGCACAGTGCAAAACGACTGCTGGTTTACGCCAAAGCATAGTGCACAGTGCAAAATGACTGTTGGTTTAAACAAAAGCATAGTGCACAGTGCAAAACGACTGTTGGTTTACGCAAAAGCATAGTGCACAGTGCAAAACGACTGCTGGTTTACGCCAAAGCATGGTGCACAGTGCAAAACGACTGTTGGTTTACGCCAAAGCACAGCGCACAGTGCAAAACGACTGTTGGTTTACGCAAAAGCATAGTGCACAGTGCAAAACGACTGTTGGTTTACGCAAAAGCATAGTGCACAGTGCAAAACGACTGTTGGTTTACGCCAAAGCACAGCGCACAGTGCAAAACGACTGCTGGTTTACGCCAAAGCATGGTGCACAGTGCAAAACGACTGTTGGTTTACGCCAAAGCACAGCGCACAGGGCAAAACGACTGTTGGTTTACGCAAAAGCATAGTGCACAGTGCAAAACGACTGCTGGTTTACGCCAGAGCATAGTGCACAGTGCAAAACGACTGTTGGTTTACGCCAAAGCACAGCGCACAGTGCAAAACGACTGCTGGTTTACGCAAAAGCATAGTGCACAGTGCAAAACGACTCTTGGTTTACGCAAAAGCATAGTGCACAGTGCAAAACGACTGCTGGTTTACGCTAAAGCATAGTGCACAGTGCAAAATGACTGCTGGTTTACGCCAAAGCATAGTGCACAGTGCAAAATGACTGTTGGTTTACGCCAAAGCATGGTGCACAGTGCAAAACGACTGCTGGTTTACGCCAAAGTATAGTGCACAGTGCAAAATGACTGTTGGTTTACGCAAAAGCATAGTGCACAGTGCAAAACGACTGCTGGTTTACGCCAAAGCATAGTGCACAGTGCAAAACGACTGCTGGTTTACGCAAAAGCATAGTGCACAGTGCAAAACGACTGTTGGTTTACGCAAAAGCATAGTGCACAGTGCAAAACGACTGCTGGTTTACGCCAAATCATAGTGCACAGTGCAAAACGACTGTTGGTTTACGCCAAAGCACAGCGCACAGTGCAAAACGACTGCTGGTTTACGCCAAAGCATGGTGCACAGTGCAAAACGACTGTTGGTTTACGCAAAAGCATAGTGCACAGTGCAAAATGACTGTTGGTTTACGCCAAAGCACAGCGCACAGTGCAAAACGACTGCTGGTTTACGCCAAAGCATGGTGCACAGTGCAAAACGACTGTTGGTTTACGCAAAAGCATAGTGCACAGTGCAAAACGACTGCTGGTTTACGCCAAATCATAGTGCACAGTGCAAAACGACTGTTGGTTTACGCCAAAGCACAGCGCACAGTGCAAAACGACTGCTGGTTTACGCAAAAGCATAGTGCACAGTGCAAAACGACTCTTCGTTTACGCAAAAGCATAGTGCACAGTGCAAAACGACTGTTGGTTTACGCAAAAGCATAGTGCACAGTGCAAAATGACTGTTGGTTTACGCCAAAGCACAGCGCACAGTGCAAAACGACTGCTGGTTTACGCCAAAGCATGGTGCACAGTGCAAAACGACTGTTGGTTTACGCAAAAGCATAGTGCACAGTGCAAAACGACTGTTGGTTTACGCAAAAGCATAGTGCACAGTGCAAAACGACTGCTGGTTTACGCAAAAGCATAGTGCACAGTGCAAAACGACTGCTGGTTTACGCCAGAGCATAGTGCACAGTGCAAAACGACTGTTGGTTTACGCCAAAGCACAGCGCACAGTGCAAAACGACTGCTGGTTTACGCCAAAGCATAGTGCACAGTGCAAAACCACTGCTGGTTTACGCCAAATCATAGTGCACAGTGCAAAACGACTGTTGGTTTACGCCAAAGCACAGCGCACAGTGCAAAACGACTGTTGGTTTACGCCAAAGCATAGTGCACAGTGCAAAACGACTGCTGGTTTACGCAAAAGCATGGTGCACAGTGCAAAACGACTGTTGGTTTACGCAAAAGCATAGTGCACAGTGCAAAACGACTGCTGGTTTACGCCAAAGCATGGTGCACAGTGCAAAACGACTGTTGGTTTACGCAAAAGCATAGTGCACAGTGCAAAACGACTGCTGGTTTACGCCAAATCATAGTGCACAGTGCAAAACGACTGTTGGTTTACGCCAAAGCACAGCGCACAGTGCAAAACGACTGCTGGTTTACGCAAAAGCATAGTGCACAGTGCAAAACGACTCTTGGTTTACGCAAAAGCATAGTGCACAGTGCAAAACGACTGCTGGTTTACGCCAAAGCATAGTGCACAGTGCAAAATGACTGCTGGTTTACGCCAAAGCATAGTGCACAGTGCAAAACGACTGTTGGTTTACGCAAAAGCATAGTGCACAGTGCAAAACGACTGCTGGTTTACGCAAAAGCATAGTGCACAGTGCAAAACGACTGCTGGTTTACGCCAGAGCATAGTGCACAGTGCAAAACGACTGTTGGTTTACGCCAAAGCACAGCGCACAGTGCAAAACGACTGCTGGTTTACGCCAAAGCATAGTGCACAGTGCAAAACCACTGCTGGTTTACGCCAAATCATAGTGCACAGTGCAAAACGACTGTTGGTTTACGCCAAAGCACAGCGCACAGTGCAAAACGACTGTTGGTTTACGCCAAAGCATAGTGCTCAGTGCAAAATGACTGCTGGTTTACGCCAAAGCATAGTGCACAGTGCAAAACGACTGCTGGTTTACGCAAAAGCATAGTGCACAGTGCAAAACGACTGTTGGTTTACGCAAAAGCATAGTGCACAGTGCAAAACGACTCTTGGTTTACGCAAAAGCATAGTGCACAGTGCAAAACGACTGCTGGTTTACGCCAAAGCATAGTGCACAGTGCAAAATGACTGTTGGTTTACGCAAAAGCTTAGTGCGCAGTGCAAAACGACTGTTGGTTTACGCAAAAGCATAGTGCACAGTGCAAAACGACTGCTGGTTTACGCCAAAGCATGGTGCACAATGCAAAACGACTGCTGGTTTACGCCAAAGCATGGTGCACAGTGCAAAACGACTGTTGGTTTACGCAAAAGCATAGTGCACAGTGCAAAACGACTGCTGGTTTACGCCAAAGCATAGTGCACAGTGCAAAATGACTGTTGGTTTACGCAAAAGCATAGTGCACAGTGCAAAACGACTGCTGGTTTACGCCAGAGCATAGTGCACAGTGCAAAACGACTGTTGGTTTACGCCAAAGCACAGCGCACAGTGCAAAACGACTGCTGGTTTACGCCAAAGCATAGTGCACAGTGCAAAACCACTGCTGGTTTACGCCAAATCATAGTGCACAGTGCAAAACGACTCTTGGTTTACGCAAAAGCATAGTGCACAGTGCAAAACGACTGCTGGTTTACGCCAAAGCATAGTGCTCAGTGCAAAATGACTGCTGGTTTACGCCAAAGCATAGTGCACAGTGCAAAACGACTGCTGGTTTACGCAAAAGCATAGTGCACAGTGCAAAACGACTGTTGGTTTACGCAAAAGCATAGTGCACAGTGCAAAACGACTCTTGGTTTACGCAAAAGCATAGTGCACAGTGCAAAACGACTGCTGGTTTACGCCAAAGCATAGTGCACAGTGCAAAATGACTGTTGGTTTACGCAAAAGCTTAGTGCGCAGTGCAAAACGACTGTTGGTTTACGCAAAAGCATAGTGCACAGTGCAAAACGACTGCTGGTTTACGCCAAAGCATGGTGCACAATGCAAAACGACTGCTGGTTTACGCCAAAGCATGGTGCACAGTGCAAAACGACTGTTGGTTTACGCAAAAGCATAGTGCACAGTGCAAAACGACTGCTGGTTTACGCCAAAGCATAGTGCACAGTGCAAAATGACTGTTGGTTTACGCAAAAGCATAGTGCACAGTGCAAAACGACTGCTGGTTTACGCCAAAGCATTGTGCACAGTGCAAAATGACTGTTGGTTTACGCAAAAGCATAGTGCACAGTGCAAAACGACTGTTGGTTTACGCAAAAGCATAGTGCACAGTGCAAAACGACTGCTGGTTTACGCCAAAGCATGGTGCACAGTGCAAAACGACTGTTGGTTTACGCCAAAGCACAGCGCACAGTGCAAAACGACTGTTGGTTTACGCAAAAGCATAGTGCACAGTGCAAAACGACTGTTGGTTTACGCAAAAGCATAGTGCACAGTGCAAAACGACTGTTGGTTTACGCCAAAGCACAGCGCACAGTGCAAAACGACTGCTGGTTTACGCCAAAGCATGGTGCACAGTGCAAAACGACTGTTGGTTTACGCCAAAGCACAGCGCACAGGGCAAAACGACTGTTGGTTTACGCAAAAGCATAGTGCACAGTGCAAAACGACTGCTGGTTTACGCCAGAGCATAGTGCACAGTGCAAAACGACTGTTGGTTTACGCCAAAGCACAGCGCACAGTGCAAAACGACTGCTGGTTTACGCAAAAGCATAGTGCACAGTGCAAAACGACTGCTGGTTTACGCAAAAGCATAGTGCACAGTGCAAAACGACTGCTGGTTTACGCCAAAGCATAGTGCACAGTGCAAAATGACTGTTGGTTTACGCAAAAGCTTAGTGCGCAGTGCAAAACGACTGTTGGTTTACGCAAAAGCATAGTGCACAGTGCAAAACGACTGCTGGTTTACGCCAGAGCATAGTGCACAGTGCAAAACGACTGTTGGTTTACGCCAAAGCACAGCGCACAGTGCAAAACGACTGTTGGTTTACGCAAAAGCATAGTGCACAGTGCAAAACGACTCTTGGTTTACGCAAAAGCATAGTGCACAGTGCAAAACGACTGCTGGTTTACGCCAAAGCATAGTGCACAGTGCAAAATGACTGTTGGTTTACGCAAAAGCTTAGTGCGCAGTGCAAAACGACTGTTGGTTTACGCAAAAGCATAGTGCACAGTGCAAAACGACTGCTGGTTTACGCCAAAGCATGGTGCACAATGCAAAACGACTGCTGGTTTACGCCAAAGCATGGTGCACAGTGCAAAACGACTGTTGGTTTACGCAAAAGCATAGTGCACAGTGCAAAACGACTGCTGGTTTACGCCAAAGCATAGTGCACAGTGCAAAATGACTGTTGGTTTAAACAAAAGCATAGTGCACAGTGCAAAACGACTGTTGGTTTACGCAAAAGCATAGTGCACAGTGCAAAACGACTGCTGGTTTACGCCAAAGCATGGTGCACAGTGCAAAACGACTGTTGGTTTACGCCAAAGCACAGCGCACAGTGCAAAACGACTGTTGGTTTACGCAAAAGCATAGTGCACAGTGCAAAACGACTGTTGGTTTACGCAAAAGCATAGTGCACAGTGCAAAACGACTGTTGGTTTACGCCAAAGCACAGCGCACAGTGCAAAACGACTGCTGGTTTACGCCAAAGCATGGTGCACAGTGCAAAACGACTGTTGGTTTACGCCAAAGCACAGCGCACAGGGCAAAACGACTGTTGGTTTACGCAAAAGCATAGTGCACAGTGCAAAACGACTGCTGGTTTACGCCAGAGCATAGTGCACAGTGCAAAACGACTGTTGGTTTACGCCAAAGCACAGCGCACAGTGCAAAACGACTGCTGGTTTACGCAAAAGCATAGTGCACAGTGCAAAACGACTCTTGGTTTACGCAAAAGCATAGTGCACAGTGCAAAACGACTGCTGGTTTACGCTAAAGCATAGTGCACAGTGCAAAATGACTGCTGGTTTACGCCAAAGCATAGTGCACAGTGCAAAATGACTGTTGGTTTACGCCAAAGCATGGTGCACAGTGCAAAACGACTGCTGGTTTACGCCAAAGTATAGTGCACAGTGCAAAATGACTGTTGGTTTACGCAAAAGCATAGTGCACAGTGCAAAACGACTGCTGGTTTACGCCAAAGCATAGTGCACAGTGCAAAACGACTGCTGGTTTACGCAAAAGCATAGTGCACAGTGCAAAACGACTGTTGGTTTACGCAAAAGCATAGTGCACAGTGCAAAACGACTGCTGGTTTACGCCAAATCATAGTGCACAGTGCAAAACGACTGTTGGTTTACGCCAAAGCACAGCGCACAGTGCAAAACGACTGCTGGTTTACGCCAAAGCATGGTGCACAGTGCAAAACGACTGTTGGTTTACGCAAAAGCATAGTGCACAGTGCAAAATGACTGTTGGTTTACGCCAAAGCACAGCGCACAGTGCAAAACGACTGCTGGTTTACGCCAAAGCATGGTGCACAGTGCAAAACGACTGTTGGTTTACGCAAAAGCATAGTGCACAGTGCAAAACGACTGCTGGTTTACGCCAAATCATAGTGCACAGTGCAAAACGACTGTTGGTTTACGCCAAAGCACAGCGCACAGTGCAAAACGACTGCTGGTTTACGCAAAAGCATAGTGCACAGTGCAAAACGACTCTTCGTTTACGCAAAAGCATAGTGCACAGTGCAAAACGACTGCTGGTTTACGCCAAAGCATAGTGCACAGTGCAAAATGACTGCTGGTTTACGCCAAAGCATAGTGCACAGTGCAAAACGACTGTTGGTTTACGCAAAAGCATAGTGCACAGTGCAAAACGACTGCTGGTTTACGCAAAAGCATAGTGCACAGTGCAAAACGACTGCTGGTTTACGCCAGAGCATAGTGCACAGTGCAAAACGACTGTTGGTTTACGCAAAAGCATAGTGCACAGTGCAAAATGACTGTTGGTTTACGCCAAAGCACAGCGCACAGTGCAAAACGACTGCTGGTTTACGCCAAAGCATGGTGCACAGTGCAAAACGACTGTTGGTTTACGCAAAAGCATAGTGCACAGTGCAAAACGACTGCTGGTTTACGCCAAATCATAGTGCACAGTGCAAAACGACTGTTGGTTTACGCCAAAGCACAGCGCACAGTGCAAAACGACTGCTGGTTTACGCAAAAGCATAGTGCACAGTGCAAAACGACTCTTGGTTTACGCAAAAGCATAGTGCACAGTGCAAAACGACTGCTGGTTTACGCCAAAGCATAGTGCACAGTGCAAAATGACTGCTGGTTTACGCCAAAGCATAGTGCACAGTGCAAAACGACTGTTGGTTTACGCAAAAGCATAGTGCACAGTGCAAAACGACTGCTGGTTTACGCAAAAGCATAGTGCACAGTGCAAAACGACTGCTGGTTTACGCCAGAGCATAGTGCACAGTGCAAAACGACTGTTGGTTTACGCCAAAGCACAGCGCACAGTGCAAAACGACTGCTGGTTTACGCCAAAGCATAGTGCACAGTGCAAAACCACTGCTGGTTTACGCCAAATCATAGTGCACAGTGCAAAACGACTGTTGGTTTACGCCAAAGCACAGCGCACAGTGCAAAACGACTGTTGGTTTACGCCAAAGCATAGTGCTCAGTGCAAAATGACTGCTGGTTTACGCCAAAGCATAGTGCACAGTGCAAAACGACTGCTGGTTTACGCAAAAGCATAGTGCACAGTGCAAAACGACTGTTGGTTTACGCAAAAGCATAGTGCACAGTGCAAAACGACTCTTGGTTTACGCAAAAGCATAGTGCACAGTGCAAAACGACTGCTGGTTTACGCCAAAGCATAGTGCACAGTGCAAAATGACTGTTGGTTTACGCAAAAGCTTAGTGCGCAGTGCAAAACGACTGTTGGTTTACGCAAAAGCATAGTGCACAGTGCAAAACGACTGCTGGTTTACGCCAAAGCATGGTGCACAATGCAAAACGACTGCTGGTTTACGCCAAAGCATGGTGCACAGTGCAAAACGACTGTTGGTTTACGCAAAAGCATAGTGCACAGTGCAAAACGACTGCTGGTTTACGCCAAAGCATAGTGCACAGTGCAAAATGACTGTTGGTTTACGCAAAAGCATAGTGCACAGTGCAAAACGACTGCTGGTTTACGCCAGAGCATAGTGCACAGTGCAAAACGACTGTTGGTTTACGCCAAAGCACAGCGCACAGTGCAAAACGACTGCTGGTTTACGCCAAAGCATAGTGCACAGTGCAAAACCACTGCTGGTTTACGCCAAATCATAGTGCACAGTGCAAAACGACTCTTGGTTTACGCAAAAGCATAGTGCACAGTGCAAAACGACTGCTGGTTTACGCCAAAGCATAGTGCTCAGTGCAAAATGACTGTTGGTTTACGCAAAAGCTTAGTGCGCAGTGCAAAACGACTGTTGGTTTACGCAAAAGCATAGTGCACAGTGCAAAACGACTGCTGGTTTACGCCAAAGCATGGTGCACAATGCAAAACGACTGCTGGTTTACGCCAAAGCATGGTGCACAGTGCAAAACGACTGTTGGTTTACGCAAAAGCATAGTGCACAGTGCAAAACGACTGCTGGTTTACGCCAAAGCATAGTGCACAGTGCAAAATGACTGTTGGTTTACGCAAAAGCATAGTGCACAGTGCAAAACGACTGCTGGTTTACGCCAAAGCATTGTGCACAGTGCAAAATGACTGTTGGTTTACGCAAAAGCATAGTGCACAGTGCAAAACGACTGTTGGTTTACGCAAAAGCATAGTGCACAGTGCAAAACGACTGCTGGTTTACGCCAAAGCATGGTGCACAGTGCAAAACGACTGTTGGTTTACGCCAAAGCACAGCGCACAGTGCAAAACGACTGTTGGTTTACGCAAAAGCATAGTGCACAGTGCAAAACGACTGTTGGTTTACGCAAAAGCATAGTGCACAGTGCAAAACGACTGTTGGTTTACGCCAAAGCACAGCGCACAGTGCAAAACGACTGCTGGTTTACGCCAAAGCATGGTGCACAGTGCAAAACGACTGTTGGTTTACGCCAAAGCACAGCGCACAGGGCAAAACGACTGTTGGTTTACGCAAAAGCATAGTGCACAGTGCAAAACGACTGCTGGTTTACGCCAGAGCATAGTGCACAGTGCAAAACGACTGTTGGTTTACGCCAAAGCACAGCGCACAGTGCAAAACGACTGCTGGTTTACGCAAAAGCATAGTGCACAGTGCAAAACGACTCTTGGTTTACGCAAAAGCATAGTGCACAGTGCAAAACGACTGCTGGTTTACGCCAAAGCATAGTGCACAGTGCAAAATGACTGCTGGTTTACGCCAAAGCATAGTGCACAGTGCAAAATGACTGTTGGTTTACGCCAAAGCATGGTGCACAGTGCAAAACGACTGCTGGTTTACGCAAAAGCATAGTGCACAGTGCAAAACGACTGTTGGTTTACGCAAAAGCATAGTGCACAGTGCAAAACGACTCTTGGTTTACGCAAAAGCATAGTGCACAGTGCAAAACGACTGCTGGTTTACGCCAAAGCATAGTGCACAGTGCAAAATGACTGTTGGTTTACGCAAAAGCTTAGTGCGCAGTGCAAAACGACTGTTGGTTTACGCAAAAGCATAGTGCACAGTGCAAAACGACTGCTGGTTTACGCCAAAGCATGGTGCACAATGCAAAACGACTGCTGGTTTACGCCAAAGCATGGTGCACAGTGCAAAACGACTGTTGGTTTACGCAAAAGCATAGTGCACAGTGCAAAACGACTCTTGGTTTACGCAAAAGCATAGTGCACAGTGCAAAACGACTGTTGGTTTACGCCAAAGCACAGCGCACAGTGCAAAACGACTGCTGGTTTACGCAAAAGCATAGTGCACAGTGCAAAACGACTCTTGGTTTACGCAAAAGCATAGTGCACAGTGCAAAACGACTGCTGGTTTACGCCAAAGCATAGTGCACAGTGCAAAATGACTGCTGGTTTACGCCAAAGCATAGTGCACAGTGCAAAACGACTGTTGGTTTACGCAAAAGCATAGTGCACAGTGCAAAACGACTCTTGGTTTACGCAAAAGCATAGTGCACAGTGCAAAACGACTGTTGGTTTACGCCAAAGCATAGCGCACAGTGCAAAACGACTGCTGGTTTACGCAAAAGCATAGTGCACAGTGCAAAACGACTCTTGGTTTACGCAAAAGCATAGTGCACAGTGCAAAACGACTGCTGGTTTACGCCAAAGCATAGTGCACAGTGCAAAATGACTGCTGGTTTACGCCAAAGCATAGTGCACAGTGCAAAACGACTGTTGGTTTACGCAAAAGCATAGTGCACAGTGCAAAACGACTGCTGGTTTACGCAAAAGCATAGTGCACAGTGCAAAACGACTGCTGGTTTACGCCAGAGCATAGTGCACAGTGCAAAACGACTGTTGGTTTACGCCAAAGCACAGCGCACAGTGCAAAACGACTGCTGGTTTACGCCAAAGCATAGTGCACAGTGCAAAACCACTGCTGGTTTACGCCAAATCATAGTGCACAGTGCAAAACGACTGTTGGTTTACGCCAAAGCACAGCGCACAGTGCAAAACGACTGTTGGTTTACGCCAAAGCATAGTGCTCAGTGCAAAATGACTGCTGGTTTACGCCAAAGCATAGTGCACAGTGCAAAACGACTGCTGGTTTACGCAAAAGCATAGTGCACAGTGCAAAACGACTGTTGGTTTACGCAAAAGCATAGTGCACAGTGCAAAACGACTCTTGGTTTACGCAAAAGCATAGTGCACAGTGCAAAACGACTGCTGGTTTACGCCAAAGCATAGTGCACAGTGCAAAATGACTGTTGGTTTACGCAAAAGCTTAGTGCGCAGTGCAAAACGACTGTTGGTTTACGCAAAAGCATAGTGCACAGTGCAAAACGACTGCTGGTTTACGCCAAAGCATGGTGCACAATGCAAAACGACTGCTGGTTTACGCCAAAGCATGGTGCACAGTGCAAAACGACTGTTGGTTTACGCAAAAGCATAGTGCACAGTGCAAAACGACTGCTGGTTTACGCCAAAGCATAGTGCACAGTGCAAAATGACTGTTGGTTTACGCAAAAGCATAGTGCACAGTGCAAAACGACTGCTGGTTTACGCCAGAGCATAGTGCACAGTGCAAAACGACTGTTGGTTTACGCCAAAGCACAGCGCACAGTGCAAAACGACTGCTGGTTTACGCCAAAGCATAGTGCACAGTGCAAAACCACTGCTGGTTTACGCCAAATCATAGTGCACAGTGCAAAACGACTCTTGGTTTACGCAAAAGCATAGTGCACAGTGCAAAACGACTGCTGGTTTACGCCAAAGCATAGTGCTCAGTGCAAAATGACTGCTGGTTTACGCCAAAGCATAGTGCACAGTGCAAAACGACTGCTGGTTTACGCAAAAGCATAGTGCACAGTGCAAAACGACTGTTGGTTTACGCAAAAGCATAGTGCACAGTGCAAAACGACTCTTGGTTTACGCAAAAGCATAGTGCACAGTGCAAAACGACTGCTGGTTTACGCCAAAGCATAGTGCACAGTGCAAAATGACTGTTGGTTTACGCAAAAGCTTAGTGCGCAGTGCAAAACGACTGTTGGTTTACGCAAAAGCATAGTGCACAGTGCAAAACGACTGCTGGTTTACGCCAAAGCATGGTGCACAATGCAAAACGACTGCTGGTTTACGCCAAAGCATGGTGCACAGTGCAAAACGACTGTTGGTTTACGCAAAAGCATAGTGCACAGTGCAAAACGACTGCTGGTTTACGCCAAAGCATAGTGCACAGTGCAAAATGACTGTTGGTTTACGCAAAAGCATAGTGCACAGTGCAAAACGACTGCTGGTTTACGCCAAAGCATTGTGCACAGTGCAAAATGACTGTTGGTTTACGCAAAAGCATAGTGCACAGTGCAAAACGACTGTTGGTTTACGCAAAAGCATAGTGCACAGTGCAAAACGACTGCTGGTTTACGCCAAAGCATGGTGCACAGTGCAAAACGACTGTTGGTTTACGCCAAAGCACAGCGCACAGTGCAAAACGACTGTTGGTTTACGCAAAAGCATAGTGCACAGTGCAAAACGACTGTTGGTTTACGCAAAAGCATAGTGCACAGTGCAAAACGACTGTTGGTTTACGCCAAAGCACAGCGCACAGTGCAAAACGACTGCTGGTTTACGCCAAAGCATGGTGCACAGTGCAAAACGACTGTTGGTTTACGCCAAAGCACAGCGCACAGGGCAAAACGACTGTTGGTTTACGCAAAAGCATAGTGCACAGTGCAAAACGACTGCTGGTTTACGCCAGAGCATAGTGCACAGTGCAAAACGACTGTTGGTTTACGCCAAAGCACAGCGCACAGTGCAAAACGACTGCTGGTTTACGCAAAAGCATAGTGCACAGTGCAAAACGACTCTTGGTTTACGCAAAAGCATAGTGCACAGTGCAAAACGACTGCTGGTTTACGCCAAAGCATAGTGCACAGTGCAAAATGACTGCTGGTTTACGCCAAAGCATAGTGCACAGTGCAAAATGACTGTTGGTTTACGCCAAAGCATGGTGCACAGTGCAAAACGACTGCTGGTTTACGCAAAAGCATAGTGCACAGTGCAAAACGACTGTTGGTTTACGCAAAAGCATAGTGCACAGTGCAAAACGACTCTTGGTTTACGCAAAAGCATAGTGCACAGTGCAAAACGACTGCTGGTTTACGCCAAAGCATAGTGCACAGTGCAAAATGACTGTTGGTTTACGCAAAAGCTTAGTGCGCAGTGCAAAACGACTGTTGGTTTACGCAAAAGCATAGTGCACAGTGCAAAACGACTGCTGGTTTACGCCAAAGCATGGTGCACAATGCAAAACGACTGCTGGTTTACGCCAAAGCATGGTGCACAGTGCAAAACGACTGTTGGTTTACGCAAAAGCATAGTGCACAGTGCAAAACGACTGTTGGTTTACGCAAAAGCATAGTGCACAGTGCAAAACGACTGCTGGTTTACGCCAAAGCATAGTGCACAGTGCAAAATGACTGTTGGTTTAAACAAAAGCATAGTGCACAGTGCAAAACGACTGTTGGTTTACGCAAAAGCATAGTGCACAGTGCAAAACGACTGCTGGTTTACGCCAAAGCATGGTGCACAGTGCAAAACGACTGTTGGTTTACGCCAAAGCACAGCGCACAGTGCAAAACGACTGTTGGTTTACGCAAAAGCATAGTGCACAGTGCAAAACGACTGCTGGTTTACGCAAAAGCATAGTGCACAGTGCAAAACGACTGTTGGTTTACGCCAAAGCACAGCGCACAGTGCAAAACGACTGCTGGTTTACGCCAAAGCATGGTGCACAGTGCAAAACGACTGTTGGTTTACGCAAAAGCATAGTGCACAGTGCAAAACGACTGCTGGTTTACGCCAAATCATAGTGCACAGTGCAAAACGACTGTTGGTTTACGCCAAAGCACAGCGCACAGTGCAAAACGACTGCTGGTTTACGCAAAAGCATAGTGCACAGTGCAAAACGACTCTTCGTTTACGCAAAAGCATAGTGCACAGTGCAAAACGACTGCTGGTTTACGCCAAAGCATAGTGCACAGTGCAAAATGACTGCTGGTTTACGCCAAAGCATAGTGCACAGTGCAAAACGACTGTTGGTTTACGCAAAAGCATAGTGCACAGTGCAAAACGACTGCTGGTTTACGCAAAAGCATAGTGCACAGTGCAAAACGACTGCTGGTTTACGCCAGAGCATAGTGCACAGTGCAAAACGACTGTTGGTTTACGCAAAAGCATAGTGCACAGTGCAAAATGACTGTTGGTTTACGCCAAAGCACAGCGCACAGTGCAAAACGACTGCTGGTTTACGCCAAAGCATGGTGCACAGTGCAAAATGACTGCTGGTTTACGCCAGAGCATAGTGCACAGTGCAAAACGACTGTTGGTTTACGCCAAAGCACAGCGCACAGTGCAAAACGACTGCTGGTTTACGCAAAAGCATAGTGCACAGTGCAAAACGACTCTTGGTTTACGCAAAAGCATAGTGCACAGTGCAAAACGACTGCTGGTTTACGCCAAAGCATGGTGCACAATGCAAAACGACTGCTGGTTTACGCCAAAGCATGGTGCACAGTGCAAAACGACTGTTGGTTTACGCAAAAGCATAGTGCACAGTGCAAAACGACTGTTGGTTTACGCAAAAGCATAGTGCACAGTGCAAAACGACTGCTGGTTTACGCCAAAGCATAGTGCACAGTGCAAAATGACTGTTGGTTTAAACAAAAGCATAGTGCACAGTGCAAAACGACTGTTGGTTTACGCAAAAGCATAGTGCACAGTGCAAAACGACTGCTGGTTTACGCCAAAGCATGGTGCACAGTGCAAAACGACTGTTGGTTTACGCCAAAGCACAGCGCACAGTGCAAAACGACTGTTGGTTTACGCAAAAGCATAGTGCACAGTGCAAAACGACTGTTGGTTTACGCCAAAGCACAGCGCACAGTGCAAAACGACTGCTGGTTTACGCCAAAGCATGGTGCACAGTGCAAAACGACTGTTGGTTTACGCCAAAGCACAGCGCACAGGGCAAAACGACTGTTGGTTTACGCAAAAGCATAGTGCACAGTGCAAAACGACTGCTGGTTTACGCCAGAGCATAGTGCACAGTGCAAAACGACTGTTGGTTTACGCCAAAGCACAGCGCACAGTGCAAAACGACTGCTGGTTTACGCAAAAGCATAGTGCACAGTGCAAAACGACTCTTGGTTTACGCAAAAGCATAGTGCACAGTGCAAAACGACTGCTGGTTTACGCTAAAGCATAGTGCACAGTGCAAAATGACTGCTGGTTTACGCCAAAGCATAGTGCACAGTGCAAAATGACTGTTGGTTTACGCCAAAGCATGGTGCACAGTGCAAAACGACTGCTGGTTTACGCCAAAGTATAGTGCACAGTGCAAAATGACTGTTGGTTTACGCAAAAGCATAGTGCACAGTGCAAAACGACTGCTGGTTTACGCCAAAGCATAGTGCACAGTGCAAAACGACTGCTGGTTTACGCAAAAGCATAGTGCACAGTGCAAAACGACTGTTGGTTTACGCAAAAGCATAGTGCACAGTGCAAAACGACTGCTGGTTTACGCCAAATCATAGTGCACAGTGCAAAACGACTGTTGGTTTACGCCAAAGCACAGCGCACAGTGCAAAACGACTTCTGGTTTACGCCAAAGCATGGTGCACAGTGCAAAACGACTGTTGGTTTACGCAAAAGCATAGTGCACAGTGCAAAATGACTGTTGGTTTACGCCAAAGCACAGCGCACAGTGCAAAACGACTGCTGGTTTACGCCAAAGCATGGTGCACAGTGCAAAACGACTGTTGGTTTACGCAAAAGCATAGTGCACAGTGCAAAACGACTGCTGGTTTACGCCAAATCATAGTGCACAGTGCAAAACGACTGTTGGTTTACGCCAAAGCACAGCGCACAGTGCAAAACGACTGCTGGTTTACGCAAAAGCATAGTGCACAGTGCAAAACGACTCTTCGTTTACGCAAAAGCATAGTGCACAGTGCAAAACGACTGCTGGTTTACGCCAAAGCATAGTGCACAGTGCAAAATGACTGCTGGTTTACGCCAAAGCATAGTGCACAGTGCAAAACGACTGTTGGTTTACGCAAAAGCATAGTGCACAGTGCAAAACGACTGCTGGTTTACGCAAAAGCATAGTGCACAGTGCAAAACGACTGCTGGTTTACGCCAGAGCATAGTGCACAGTGCAAAACGACTGTTGGTTTACGCAAAAGCATAGTGCACAGTGCAAAATGACTGTTGGTTTACGCCAAAGCACAGCGCACAGTGCAAAACGACTGCTGGTTTACGCCAAAGCATGGTGCACAGTGCAAAACGACTGTTGGTTTACGCAAAAGCATAGTGCACAGTGCAAAACGACTGCTGGTTTACGCCAAATCATAGTGCACAGTGCAAAACGACTGTTGGTTTACGCCAAAGCACAGCGCACAGTGCAAAACGACTGCTGGTTTACGCAAAAGCATAGTGCACAGTGCAAAACGACTCTTGGTTTACGCAAAAGCATAGTGCACAGTGCAAAACGACTGCTGGTTTACGCCAAAGCATAGTGCACAGTGCAAAATGACTGCTGGTTTACGCCAAAGCATAGTGCACAGTGCAAAACGACTGTTGGTTTACGCAAAAGCATAGTGCACAGTGCAAAACGACTGCTGGTTTACGCAAAAGCATAGTGCACAGTGCAAAACGACTGCTGGTTTACGCCAGAGCATAGTGCACAGTGCAAAACGACTGTTGGTTTACGCCAAAGCACAGCGCACAGTGCAAAACGACTGCTGGTTTACGCCAAAGCATAGTGCACAGTGCAAAACCACTGCTGGTTTACGCCAAATCATAGTGCACAGTGCAAAACGACTGTTGGTTTACGCCAAAGCACAGCGCACAGTGCAAAACGACTGTTGGTTTACGCCAAAGCATAGTGCACAGTGCAAAACGACTGCTGGTTTACGCAAAAGCATGGTGCACAGTGCAAAACGACTGTTGGTTTACGCAAAAGCATAGTGCACAGTGCAAAACGACTGCTGGTTTACGCCAAATCATAGTGCACAGTGCAAAACGACTGTTGGTTTACGCCAAAGCACAGCGCACAGTGCAAAACGACTGTTGGTTTACGCAAAAGCATAGTGCATAGTGCAAAACGACTGTTGGTTTACGCAAAAGCATAGTGCACAGTGCAAAACGACTGCTGGTTTACGCCAAAGTATAGTGCACAGTGCAAAACGACTGCTGGTTTACGCCAAAGCATGGTGCACACTGCAAAACGACTGTTGGTTTACGCAAAAGCATAGTGCACAGTGCAAAACGACTGTTGGTTTACGCCAAAGCACACCGCACAGTGCAAAACGACTGCTGGTTTACGCCAAAGCATGGTGCACAGTGCAAAACGACTGTTGGTTTACGCAAAAGCATAGTGCACAGTGCAAAACGACTGCTGGTTTACGCCAGAGCATAGTGTACAGTGCAAAACGACTGTTGGTTTACGCCAAAGCACAGCGCACAGTGCAAAACGACTGTTGGTTTACGCAAAGCATAGTGCACAGTGCAGAACGACTGTTGGTTTACGCAAAAGCATAGTGCACAGTGCAAAACGACTGTTGGTTTACGCAAAAGCATAGTGCACAGTGCAAAACGACTGTTGGTTTACGCCAAAGCACAGCGCACAGTGCAAAACGACTGCTGGTTTACGCCAAAGCATGGTGCACAGTGCAAAACGACTGTTGGTTTACACCAAAGCACAGCGCACAGGGCAAAACGACTGTTGGTTTACGCAAAAGCATAGTGCACAGTGCAAAACGACTGCTGGTTTACGCCAGAGCATAGTGCACAGTGCAAAACGACTGTTGGTTTACGCCAAAGCACAGCGCACAGTGCAAAACGACTGCTGGTTTACGCAAAAGCATAGTGCAGAGTGCAAAACGACTCTTGGTTTACGCAAAAGCATAGTGCACAGTGCAAAACGACTGCTGGTTTACGCCAAAGCATAGTGCTCAGTGCAAAATGACTGCTGGTTTACGCCAAAGCATAGTGCACAGTGTGCACAGTGCAAAACGACTGCTGGTTTACGTCAAAGCATGGTGCACAGTGCAAAACGACTGTTGGTTTACGCAAAAGCATAGTGCACAGTGCAAAACGACTGCTGGTTTACGCCAAATCATAGTGCAGAGTGCAAAACGACTGTTGGTTTACGACAAAGCACAGCGCACAGTGCAAAACGACTGCTGGTTTACGTCAAAGCATGGTGCACAGTGCAAAACGACTGCTGGTTTACGCAAAAGCATTGTGCACAGTGCAAAACGACTGTTGGTTTACGCAAAAGCATAGTGCACAGTGCAAAACGACTGCTGGTTTACGCCAAAGCATAGTGCACAGTGCAAAACGACTGTTGGTTTACTCAAAAGCATAGTGCACAGTGCAAAACGACTGCTGGTTTACGCCAAAGCATAGTGCACAGTGCAAAACGACTGCTGGTTTACGCAAAAGCATGGTGCACAGTGCAAAACGACTGTTGGTTTACGCAAAAGCATAGTGCACAGTGCAAAACGACTGCTGGTTTACGCCAAAGCATGGTGCACAGTGCAAAACGACTGTTGGTTTACGCAACAGCATAGTGCACAGTGCAAAACGACTGCTGGTTTACGCCAAAGCATAGTACACAGTGCAAAACGACTGCTGGTTTACGCCAAAGCACAGCGCACAGTGCAAAACGACTGTTGGTTTACGCAAAAGCACAGTGCACAGTGCAAAACGACTGCTGGTTTACGCCAAAGCATAGTGCACAGTGCAAAACGACTGCTGGTTTACGCCAAAGCATGGTGCACAGTGCAAAACGACTGCTGGTTTACGCAAAAGCATGGTGCACAGTGCAAAACGACTGTTGGTTTACGCAAAAGGATAGTGCACAGTGCAAAACGACTGTTGGTTTACGCAAAAGCACAGTGCACAGTGCAAAACGACTGTTGGTCTACGCAAAAGCATAGTGCACAGTGCAAAACGACTGCTGGTTTACGCCAAAGCACAGCGCACAGTGCAAAACGACTGCTGGTTTACGCCAAAGCATGGTGCACAGTGCAAAACGACTGTTGGCTTACGCCAAAGCATGGTGCACAGTGCAAAACGACTGTTGGCTTACGCAAAAGCATAGTGCACAGTGCAAAACGACTGCTGGTTTACTCAAAAGCATAGTGCAAAGTGTAAAACGACTGCTGGTTTACGCAAAAGCATGGTGCACAGTGCAAAACGACTGTTGGTCTACGCAAAAGCATAGTGCACAGTGCAAAACGACTGTTGGTCTACGCAAAAGCATAGTGCACAGTGCAAAACGACTGCTGGTTTACGCCAAAGCATAGTGCACAGTGCAAAACGACTGCTGGTTTACGCCAAAGCATGGTGCACAGTGCAAAACGACTGCTGCTTTACGCAAAAGCATAGTGCACAGTGCAAAACGACTGCTGATTTACGCCAAAGCACAGCGCACAGTGCAAAACGACTGTTGGTTTACGCAAAAGCACAGTGCACAGTGCAAAACGACTGTTGGTCTACGCAAAAGCATAGTGCACAGTGCAAAATGACTGTTGGTTTACGCCAAAGCACAGCGCACAGTGCAAAACGACTGCTGGTTTACGCCAAAGCATGGTGCACAGTGCAAAACGACTGTTGGTTTACGCAACAGCATAGTGCACAGTGCAAAACGACTGCTGGTTTACGCCAAAGCATAGTGCACAGTGCAAAACGACTGCTGGTTTACGCCAAATCATAGTGCACAGTGCAAAACGACTGTTGGTTTACGCCAAAGCACAGCGCACAGTGCAAAACGACTGTTGGTTTACGCCAAAGCATAGTGCACAGTGCAAAACGACTGCTGGTTTACGCAAAAGCATGGTGCACAGTGCAAAACGACTGTTGGTTTACGCCAAAGCATAGTGCACAGTGCAAAACGACTGCTGGTTTACGCCAAAGCATAGTGCACAGTGCAAAATGACTGTTGGTTTACGCCAAAGCATAGCGCACAGTGCAAAACGACTGCTGGTTTACGCAAAAGCATGGTGCACAGTGCAAAACGACTGTTGGTTTACGCCAAAGCACAGCGCACAGTGCAAAACGACTGTTGGTTTACGCAAAAGCATAGTGCACAGTGCAAAACGACTGCTGGTTTACGCCAGAGCATAGTGCACAGTGCAAAACGACTGTTGGTTTACGCCAAAGCACAGTGCACAGTGCAAAACGACTGTTGGTCTACGCAAAAGCATAGTGCACAGTGCAAAACGACTGCTGGTTTACGCCAAAGCATAGTGCACAGTGCAAAACGACTGCTGGTTTACGCAAAAGCATGGTGCACAGTGCAAAACGACTGTTGGTTTACGCAAAAGGATAGTGCACAGTGCAAAACGACTGCTGGTTTACGCCAAAGCATGGTGCACAGTGCAAAACGACTGTTGGTTTACGCAACAGCATAGTGCACAGTGCAAAACGACTGCTGGTTTACGCCAAAGCATAGTGCACAGTGCAAAACGACTGCTGGTTTACGCAAAAGCATGGTGCACAGTGCAAAACGACTGTTGGTTTACGCAAAAGGATAGTGCACAGTGCAAAACGACTGCTGGTTTACGCCAAAGCATGGTGCACAGTGCAAAACGACTGTTGGTTTACACCAAAGCACAGCGCACAGGGCAAAACGACTGTTGGTTTACGCAAAAGCATAGTGCACAGTGCAAAACGACTGCTGGTTTACGCCAGAGCATAGTGCACAGTGCAAAACGACTGTTGGTTTACGCCAAAGCACAGCGCACAGTGCAAAACGACTGCTGGTTTACGCAAAAGCATAGTGCAGAGTGCAAAACGACTCTTGGTTTACGCAAAAGCATAGTGCACAGTGCAAAACGACTGCTGGTTTACGCCAAAGCATAGTGCTCAGTGCAAAATGACTGCTGGTTTACGCCAAAGCATAGTGCACAGTGTGCACAGTGCAAAACGACTGCTGGTTTACGTCAAAGCATGGTGCACAGTGCAAAACGACTGTTGGTTTACGCAAAAGCATAGTGCACAGTGCAAAACGACTGCTGGTTTACGCCAAATCATAGTGCAGAGTGCAAAACGACTGTTGGTTTACGACAAAGCACAGCGCACAGTGCAAAACGACTGCTGGTTTACGTCAAAGCATGGTGCACAGTGCAAAACGACTGTTGGTTTACACCAAAGCACAGCGCACAGGGCAAAACGACTGTTGGTTTACGCAAAAGCATAGTGCACAGTGCAAAACGACTGCTGGTTTACGCCAGAGCATAGTGCACAGTGCAAAACGACTGTTGGTTTACGCCAAAGCACAGCGCACAGTGCAAAACGACTGCTGGTTTACGCAAAAGCATAGTGCAGAGTGCAAAACGACTCTTGGTTTACGCAAAAGCATAGTGCACAGTGCAAAACGACTGTTGGTTTACGCAAAAGCATAGTGCACAGTGCAAAACGACTGCTGGTTTACGCCAGAGCATAGTGCACAGTGCAAAATGACTGCTGGTTTACGCAAAAGCATGGTGCACAGTGCAAAACGACTGTTGGTTTACTCAAAAGCATAGTGCACAGTGTAAAACGACTGCTGGTTTACGCAAAAGCATTGTGCACAGTGCAAAACGACTGTTGGTTTACGCAAAAGCATAGTGCACAGTGCAAAACGACTGCTGGTTTACGCCAAAGCATAGTGCACAGTGCAAAACGACTGCTGGTTTACGCAAAAGCATGGTGCACAGTGCAAAACGACTGTTGGTTTACGCAAAAGCATAGTGCACAGTGCAAAACGACTGTTGGTTTATGCCAAAGCACAGCGCACAGTGCAAAACGACTGTTGGTTTACTCAAAAGCATAGTGCACAGTGCAAAACGACTGCTGGTTTACGCCAAAGCATAGTGCACAGTGCAAAACGACTGCTGGTTTACGCAAAAGCATGGTGCACAGTGCAAAACGACTGTTGGTTTACGCAAAAGCATAGTGCACAGTGCAAAACGACTGCTGGTTTACGCCAAAGCATGGTGCACAGTGCAAAACGACTGTTGGTTTACGCAACAGCATAGTGCACAGTGCAAAACGACTGCTGGTTTACGCCAAAGCATAGTACACAGTGCAAAACGACTGCTGGTTTACGCCAAAGCACAGCGCACAGTGCAAAACGACTGTTGGTTTACGCAAAAGCACAGTGCACAGTGCAAAACGACTGCTGGTTTACGCCAAAGCATAGTGCACAGTGCAAAACGACTGCTGGTTTACGCAAAAGCATGGTGCACAGTGCAAAACGACTGTTGGTCTACGCAAAAGCATAGTGCACAGTGCAAAACGACTGCTGGTTTACGCCAAAGCATAGTGCACAGTCCAAAACGACTGCTGGTTTACGCCAAAGCATGGTGCACAGTGCAAAACGACTGCTGCTTTACGCAAAAGCATAGTGCACAGTGCAAAACGACTGCTGGTTTACGCCAAAGCACAGCGCACAGTGCAAAACGACTGTTGGTTTACGCAAAAGCACAGTGCACAGTGCAAAACGACTGTTGGTCTACGCAAAAGCATAGTGCACAGTGCAAAATGACTGTTGGTTTACGCCAAAGCACAGCGCACAGTGCAAAACGACTGCTGGTTTACGCCAAAGCATGGTGCACAGTGCAAAACGACTGTTGGTTTACGCAACAGCATAGTGCACAGTGCAAAACGACTGCTGGTTTACGCCAAAGCATAGTGCACAGTGCAAAACGACTGCTGGTTTACGCCAAATCATAGTGCACAGTGCAAAACGACTGTTGGTTTACGCCAAAGCACAGCGCACAGTGCAAAACGACTGTTGGTTTACGCCAAAGCATAGTGCACAGTGCAAAACGACTGCTGGTTTACGCAAAAGCATGGTGCACAGTGCAAAACGACTGTTGGTTTACGCCAAAGCATAGTGCACAGTGCAAAACGACTGCTGGTTTACGCCAAAGCATAGTGCACAGTGCAAAATGACTGTTGGTTTACGCCAAAGCATAGCGCACAGTGCAAAACGACTGCTGGTTTACGCAAAAGCATGGTGCACAGTGCAAAACGACTGTTGGTTTACGCCAAAGCACAGCGCACAGTGCAAAACGACTGTTGGTTTACGCAAAAGCATAGTGCACAGTGCAAAACGACTGCTGGTTTACGCCAGAGCATAGTGCACAGTGCAAAACGACTGTTGGTTTACGCCAAAGCACAGTGCACAGTGCAAAACGACTGTTGGTCTACGCAAAAGCATAGTGCACAGTGCAAAACGACTGCTGGTTTACGCCAAAGCATAGTGCACAGTGCAAAACGACTGCTGGTTTACGCAAAAGCATGGTGCACAGTGCAAAACGACTGTTGGTTTACGCAAAAGGATAGTGCACAGTGCAAAACGACTGCTGGTTTACGCCAAAGCATGGTGCACAGTGCAAAACGACTGTTGGTTTACGCAACAGCATAGTGCACAGTGCAAAACGACTGCTGGTTTACGCCAAAGCATAGTGCACAGTGCAAAACGACTGCTGGTTTTCGCCAAAGCACAGCGCACAGTGCAAAACGACTGTTGGTTTACGCAAAAGCACAGTGCACAGTGCAAAACGACTGTTGGTCTACGCAAAAGCATAGTGCACAGTGCAAAACGACTGCTGGTTTACGCCAAAGCATAGTGCACAGTGCAAAATGACTGTTGGTTTACGCCAAAGCACAGCGCACAGTGCAAAACGACTGCTGGTTTACGCCAGAGCATGGTGCACAGTGCAAAACGACTGTTGGTTTACGCAACAGCATAGTGCACAGTGCAAAACGACTGCTGGTTTACGCCAAAGCATAGTGCACAGTGCAAAACGACTGCTGGTTTACGCCAAATCATAGTGCACAGTGCAAAACGACTGTTGGTTTACGCCAAAGCACAGCGCACAGTGCAAAACGACTGTTGGTTTACGCCAAAGCATAGTGCACAGTGCAAAACGACTGCTGGTTTACGCAAAAGCATGGTGCACAGTGCAAAACGACTGCTGGTTTACGCCAAAGCACAGCGCACAGTGCAAAACGACTGTTGGTTTACGCAAAAGCATAGTGCACAGTGCAAAACGACTGCTGGTTTACGCCAGAGCATAGTGCACAGTGCAAAACGACTGTTGGTTTACGCCAAAGCACAGCGCACAGTGCAAAACGACTGCTGGTTTACGCCAAAGCATGGTGCACAGTGCAAAACGACTGCTGGTTTACGCCAAAGCATGGTCCACAGTGCAAAACGACTGCTGGTTTACGCCAAAGCATAGCGCACAGTGCAAAACGACTGTTGGTTTACGCAAAAGCATAGTGCACAGTGCAAAACGACTGCTGGTTTACGCCAGAGCATAGTGCACAGTGCAAAACGACTGTTGGTTTACGCCAAAGCACAGCGCACAGTGCAAAACGACTGCTGGTTTACGCCAAAGCATGGTGCACAGTGCAAAACGACTGTTGGTTTACGCAACAGCATAGTGCACAGTGCAAAACGACTGCTGGTTTACGCCAAAGCATAGTGCACAGTGCAAAACGACTGCTGGTTTTCGCCAAAGCACAGCGCACAGTGCAAAACGACTGTTGGTTTACGCAAAAGCACAGTGCACAGTGCAAAACGACTGTTGGTCTACGCAAAAGCATAGTGCACAGTGCAAAACGACTGCTGGTTTACGCCAAAGCATAGTGCACAGTGCAAAATGACTGTTGGTTTACGCCAAAGCACAGCGCACAGTGCAAAACGACTGCTGGTTTACGCCAGAGCATGGTGCACAGTGCAAAACGACTGTTGGTTTACGCAACAGCATAGTGCACAGTGCAAAACGACTGCTGGTTTACGCCAAAGCATAGTGCACAGTGCAAAACGACTGCTGGTTTACGCCAAATCATAGTGCACAGTGCAAAACGACTGTTGGTTTACGCCAAAGCACAGCGCACAGTGCAAAACGACTGTTGGTTTACGCCAAAGCATAGTGCACAGTGCAAAACGACTGCTGGTTTACGCAAAAGCATGGTGCACAGTGCAAAACGACTGCTGGTTTACGCCAAAGCACAGCGCACAGTGCAAAACGACTGTTGGTTTACGCAAAAGCATAGTGCACAGTGCAAAACGACTGCTGGTTTACGCCAGAGCATAGTGCACAGTGCAAAACGACTGTTGGTTTACGCCAAAGCACAGCGCACAGTGCAAAACGACTGCTGGTTTACGCCAAAGCATGGTGCACAGTGCAAAACGACTGCTGGTTTACGCCAAAGCATGGTCCACAGTGCAAAACGACTGCTGGTTTACGCCAAAGCATAGCGCACAGTGCAAAACGACTGTTGGTTTACGCAAAAGCATAGTGCACAGTGCAAAACGACTCTTGGTTTACGCAAAAGCATAGTGCACAGTGCAAAACGACTGCTGGTTTACGCCAAAGCATAGTGCACAGTGCAAAACGACTGCTGGTTTACGCCAAAGCATGGTGCACAGTGCAAAACGACTGTTGGTTTACGCAAAAGCATAGTGCACAGTGCAAAACGACTGCTGGTTTACGCCAAATCATAGTGCACAGTGCAAAACGACTGTTGGTTTACGCCAAAGCACAGCGCACAGTGCAAAACGACTGCTGGTTTACGCAACAGCATAGTGCACAGTGCAAAACGACTGCTGGTTTACGCCAGAGCATAGTGCACAGTGCCAAAAGGACTGTTGGTTTATGCCAAAGTACAGCGCACAGTGCAAAACGACTGCTGTTTACGCCAAAGCACAGCGCACAGTGCAAAACGACTGTTGATTTACGCCAAATCATAGTGCACAGTGCAAAACGAATGTTGGTTTACGCCAAAGCACAGCGCACAGTGCAAAACGACTGTTGGTTTACTCAAAAGCATAGTGCACAGTGGTTTACGCCAAAGCATAGTGCACAGTGCAAAACGACTGTTGGTTTACGCAAAAGCACAGCGCACAGTGCAAAACGACTGTTGGTTTACGCAAAAGCATAGTGCACAGTGCAAAACGACTGTTGGTTTACGCAAAAGCACAGCGCACAGTGCAAAACGACTGTTGGTTTACGCAAAAGCATAGTGCACAGTGCAAAACGACTGCTGGTTTACGCCAAATCATAGTGCACAGTGCAAAACGACTGTTGGTTTACGCCAAAGCACAGCGCACAGTGCAAAACGACTGTTGGTTTACGCCAAAGCATAGTGCACAGTGCAAAACGACTGTTGGTTTACGCAAAAGCACAGCGCACAGTGCAAAACGACTGTTGGTTTACGCAAAAGCATAGTGCACAGTGCAAAACGACTGCTGGTTTACGCCAAAGCATAGTGCACAGTGCAAAATGACTGTTGGTTTACGCAAAAGCACAGCGCACAGTGCAAAACGACTGTTGGTTTACGCCAAAGCATAGTGCACAGTGCAAAACGACTGCTGGTTTACGCCAAAGCATGGTGCACAGTGCAAAACGACTGCTGGTTTACGCAAAAGCACAGCGCACAGTGCAAAACGACTGTTGGTTTACGCCAAAGCATAGTGCACAGTGCAAAACGACTGTTGGTTTACGCCAAAGCATAGTGCACAGTGCAAAACGACTGTTGGTTTACGCAAAAGCACAGCGCACAGTGCAAAACGACTGTTGGTTTACGCAAAAGCATAGTGCACAGTGCAAAATGACTGTTGGTTTACGCAAAAGCACAGCGCACAGTGCAAAACGACTGCTGGTTTACGCAAAAGCACAGCGCACAGTGCAAAACGACTGTTGGTTTACGCAAAAGCATAGTGCACAGTGCAAAACGACTGCTGGTTTACGCCAAAGCATAGTGCACAGTGCAAAACGACTGCTGGTTTACGCCAAAGCATGGTGCACAGTGCAAAACGACTGCTGGTTTACGCAAAAGCACAGCGCACAGTGCAAAACGACTGTTGGTTTACGCAAAAGCATAGTGCACAGTGCAAAACGACTGCTGGTTTACGCAAAAGCATAGTGCACAGTGCAAAACGACTGCTGGTTTACGCCAAATCATAGTGCACAGTGCAAAACGACTGTTGGTTTACGCCAAAGCACAGCGCACAGTGCAAAACGACTGTTGGTTTACGCCAAAGCATAGTGCACAGTGCAAAACGACTGTTGGTTTACGCAAAAGCACAGCGCACAGTGCAAAACGACTGTTGGTTTACGCAAAAGCATAGTGCACAGTGCAAAACGACTGCTGGTTTACGCCAAAGCATAGTGCACAGTGCAAAACGACTGCTGGTTTACGCCAAATCATAGTGCACAGTGCAAAACGACTGTTGGTTTACGCCAAAGCACAGCGCACAGTGCAAAACGACTGTTGGTTTACGCCAAAGCATAGTGCACAGTGCAAAACGACTGTTGGTTTACGCAAAAGCACAGCGCACAGTGCAAAACGACTGTTGGTTTACGCAAAAGCATAGTGCACAGTGCAAAACGACTGCTGGTTTACGCCAAAGCATAGTGCACAGTGCAAAACGACTGTTGGTTTACGCAAAAGCATAGTGCACAGTGCAAAACGACTGCTGGTTTACGCAAAAGCATGGTGCACAGTGCAAAACGACTGCTGGTTTACGCCAAATCATAGTGCACAGTGCAAAACGACTGTTGGTTTACGCCAAAGCACAGCGCACAGTGCAAAACGACTGCTGGTTTACGCCAAAGCATGGTGCACAGTGCAAAACGACTGTTGGTTTACGCAAAAGCATAGTGCACAGTGCAAAACGACTGCTGGTTTACGCCAAATCATAGTGCACAGTGCAAAACGACTGTTGGTTTACGCCAAAGCACAGCGCACAGTGCAAAACGACTGTTGGTTTACGCAAAAGCATAGTGCACAGTGCAAAACGACTGTTGGTTTACGCAAAAGCATAGTGCACAGTGCAAAACGACTGTTGGTTTACGCAAAAGCATAGTGCACAGTGCAAAACGACTGCTGGTTTACGCCAAAGCATAGTGCACAGTGCAAAACGACTGCTGGTTTACGCCAAAGCATGGTGCACAGTGCAAAACGACTGTTGGTTTACGCAAAAGCATAGTGCACAGTGCAAAACGACTGCTGGTTTACGCCAAAGCATAGTGCACAGTGCAAAATGACTGTTGGTTTACGCAAAAGCATAGTGCACAGTGCAAAACGACTGTTGGTTTACGCAAAAGCATAGTGCACAGTGCAAAACGACTGCTGGTTTACGCCAAAGCATGGTGCACATTGCAAAACGACTGTTGGTTTACGCAAAAGCATAGTGCACAGTGCAAAACGACTGCTGGTTTACGCCAAAGCATAGTGCACAGTGCAAAACGACTGCTGGTTTACGCCAAAGCATGGTGCACAGTGCAAAACGACTGTTGGTTTACGCAAAAGCATAGTGCACAGTGCAAAACGACTGTTGGTTTACGCAAAAGCATAGTGCACAGTGCAAAACGACTGCTGGTTTACGCCAAAGCATAGTGCACAGTGCAAAACGACTGTTGGTTTACGCCAAAGCACAGCGCACAGTGCAAAACGACTGTTGGTTTACGCCAAAGCATAGTGCACAGTGCAAAACGACTGCTGGTTTACGCAAAAGCATGGTGCACAGTGCAAAACGACTGTTGGTTTACGCCAAAGCATAGTGCACAGTGCAAAACGACTGCTGGTTTACGCAAAAGCATGGTGCACAGTGCAAAACAACTGTTGGTTTACGCAAAATCATAGTGCACAGTGCAAAACGACTGCTGGTTTACGCCAAATCATAGTGCACAGTGCAAAACGACTGTTGGTTTACGCCAAAGCACAGCCCACAGTGCAAAACGACTGTTGGTTTACGCAAAAGCATAGTGCACAGTGCAAAACGACTGCTGGTTTACGCCAAAGCATGGTGCACAGTGCAAAACGACTGTTGGTTTACGCCAAAGCACAGCGCACAGGGCAAAACGACTGTTGGTTTACGCAAAAGCAAAGTGCACAGTGCAAAACGACTGCTGGTTTACGCCAGAGCATAGTGCACAGTGCAAAATGACTGTTGGTTTACGCCAAAGCACAACGCACAGTGCAAAACGACTGTTGGTTTACGCAAAAGCATAGTGCACAGTGCAAAACGACTGTTGGTTTACGCAAAAGCATAGTGCACAGTGCAAAACGACTGCTGGTTTACGCCAAAGCATAGTGCACAGTGCAAAACGACTGCTGGTTTACGCCAAAGCATGGTGCACAGTGCAAAACGACTGTTGGTTTACGCAAAAGCATAGTGCACAGTGCAAAACGACTGTTGGTTTACGCCAAAGCACAGCGCACAGTGCAAAACGACTGCTGGTTTACGCCAAAGCATGGAGCACAGTGCAAAACGACTGTTGGTTTACGCCGAAGTACAGCGCACAGTGCAAAACGACTGCTGGTTTACGCCAAAGCACAGCGCACAGTGCAAAACGACTGTTGGTTTACGCCAAATCATAGTGCACAGTGCAAAACGACTGTTGGTTTACGCCAAAGCACAGCGTACAGTGCAAAACGACTGTTGGTTTACGCCAAATCATAGTGCACAGTGCAAAACGACTGTTGTTTTACGCAAAATCATAGTGCACAGTGCAAAACGACTGTTGGTTTACTCAAAAGCATAGTGCACAGTGTAAAACGACTGCTGGTTTACGCCAAAGCACAGCCCACAGTGCAAAACGACTGCTGGTTTACTCCAAAGCATGGTGCACAGTGCAAAACGACTGTTGGTTTACGCAAAAGCATAGTGCACAGTGCAAAACGACTGCTGGTTTACGCCAAATCACAGTGCACAGTGCAAAACGACTGTTGGTTTACGCCAAAGCACAGCGCACAGTGCAAAACGACTGCTGGTTTACGCCAAAGCATGGTGCACAGTGCAAAACGACTGTTGGTTTACGCCAAAGCACAGCGCACAGGGCAAAACGACTGTTGGTTTACGCAAAAGCAAAGTGCACAGTGCAAAACGACTGTTGGTTTACGCCAAAGCACAACGCACAGTGCAAAACGACTGTTGGTTTACGCAAAAGCATAGTGCACAGTGCAAAACGACTGCTGGTTTACGCCAAAGCATGGTGCACAGTGCAAAACGACTGCTGGTTTACGCCGAAGTACAGCGCACAGTGCAAAACGACTGCTGGTTTACGCCAAATCATAGTGCACAGTGCAAAACGACTATTGGTTTACGCCAAAGCACAGCGCACAGTGCAAAACGACTGTTGGTTTACGCAAAAGCATAGTGCACAGTGCAAAACGACTGTTGGTTTACGCAAAAGCATAGTGCACAGTGCAAAACGACTGTTGGTTTACGCAAAAGCATAGTGCACAGTGCAAAACGACTGCTGGTTTACGCCAAAGCATAGTGCACAGTGCAAAACGACTGCTGGTTTACGCCAAAGCATGGTGCACAGTGCAAAACGACTGTTGGTTTACGCAAAAGCATAGTGCACAGTGCAAAACGACTGCTGGTTTACGCCAAAGCATAGTGCACAGTGCAAAATGACTGTTGGTTTACGCAAAAGCATAGTGCACAGTGCAAAACGACTGTTGGTTTACGCAAAAGCATAGTGCACAGTGCAAAACGACTGCTGGTTTACGCCAAAGCATGGTGCACATTGCAAAACGACTGTTGGTTTACGCAAAAGCATAGTGCACAGTGCAAAACGACTGCTGGTTTACGCCAAAGCATAGTGCACAGTGCAAAACGACTGCTGGTTTACGCCAAAGCATGGTGCACAGTGCAAAACGACTGTTGGTTTACGCAAAAGCACAGCGCACAGTGCAAAACGACTGTTGGTTTACGCAAAAGCATAGTGCACAGTGCAAAACGACTGTTGGTTTACGCAAAAGCATAGTGCACAGTGCAAAACGACTGCTGGTTTACGCCAAAGCATAGTGCACAGTGCAAAACGACTGTTGGTTTACGCCAAAGCACAGCGCACAGTGCAAAACGACTGTTGGTTTACGCCAAAGCATAGTGCACAGTGCAAAACGACTGCTGGTTTACGCAAAAGCATGGTGCACAGTGCAAAACGACTGTTGGTTTACGCCAAAGCATAGTGCACAGTGCAAAACGACTGCTGGTTTACGCAAAAGCATGGTGCACAGTGCAAAACAACTGTTGGTTTACGCAAAATCATAGTGCACAGTGCAAAACGACTGCTGGTTTACGCCAAATCATAGTGCACAGTGCAAAACGACTGTTGGTTTACGCCAAAGCACAGCCCACAGTGCAAAACGACTGTTGGTTTACGCAAAAGCATAGTGCACAGTGTAAAACGACTGCTGGTTTACGCCAAAGCATGGTGCACAGTGCAAAACGACTGTTGGTTTACGCCAAAGCACAGCGCACAGGGCAAAACGACTGTTGGTTTACGCAAAAGCAAAGTGCACAGTGCAAAACGACTGCTGGTTTACGCCAGAGCATAGTGCACAGTGCAAAATGACTGTTGGTTTACGCCAAAGCACAACGCACAGTGCAAAACGACTGTTGGTTTACGCAAAAGCATAGTGCACAGTGCAAAACGACTGTTGGTTTACGCAAAAGCATAGTGCACAGTGCAAAACGACTGCTGGTTTACGCCAAAGCATAGTGCACAGTGCAAAACGACTGCTGGTTTACGCCAAAGCATGGTGCACAGTGCAAAACGACTGTTGGTTTACGCAAAAGCATAGTGCACAGTGCAAAACGACTGTTGGTTTACGCCAAAGCACAGCGCACAGTGCAAAACGACTGCTGGTTTACGCCAAAGCATGGAGCACAGTGCAAAACGACTGTTGGTTTACGCCGAAGTACAGCGCACAGTGCAAAACGACTGCTGGTTTACGCCAAAGCACAGCGCACAGTGCAAAACGACTGTTGGTTTACGCCAAATCATAGTGCACAGTGCAAAACGACTGTTGGTTTACGCCAAAGCACAGCGTACAGTGCAAAACGACTGTTGGTTTACGCCAAATCATAGTGCACAGTGCAAAACGACTGTTGTTTTACGCAAAATCATAGTGCACAGTGCAAAACGACTGTTGGTTTACTCAAAAGCATAGTGCACAGTGTAAAACGACTGCTGGTTTACGCCAAAGCACAGCGCACAGTGCAAAACGACTGCTGGTTTACTCCAAAGCATGGTGCACAGTGCAAAACGACTGTTGGTTTACGCAAAAGCATAGTGCACAGTGCAAAACGACTGCTGGTTTACGCCAAATCACAGTGCACAGTGCAAAACGACTGTTGGTTTACGCCAAAGCACAGCGCACAGTGCAAAACGACTGCTGGTTTACGCCAAAGCATGGTGCACAGTGCAAAACGACTGTTGGTTTACGCCAAAGCACAGCGCACAGGGCAAAACGACTGTTGGTTTACGCAAAAGCAAAGTGCACAGTGCAAAACGACTGTTGGTTTACGCCAAAGCACAACGCACAGTGCAAAACGACTGCTGGTTTACGCCAAAGCATAGTGCACAGTGCAAAACGACTGCTGGTTTACGCCAAAGCATGGTGCACAGTGCAAAACGACTGTTGGTTTACGCAAAAGCATAGTGCACAGTGCAAAACGACTGTTGGTTTACGCCAAAGCACAGCGCACAGTGCAAAACGACTGCTGGTTTACGCCAAAGCATGGTGCACAGTGCAAAACGACTGTTGGTTTACGCCGAAGTACAGCGCACAGTGCAAAACGACTGCTGGTTTACGCCAAAGCACAGCGCACAGTGCAAAACGACTGTTGGTTTACGCCAAATCATAGTGCACAGTGCAAAACGACTGTTGGTTTACGCCAAAGCACAGCGTACAGTGCAAAACGACTGTTGGTTTACACCAAATCATAGTGCACAGTGCAAAACGACTGTTGGTTTACGCCAAAGCACAGCGCACAGTGCAAAACGACTGTTGGTTTACTCAAAAGCATAGTGCACAGTGTAAAACGACTGCTGGTTTACGCAAAAGCATAGTGCACAGTGCAAAACGACTGCTGGTTTACGCCAAATCATAGTGCACAGTGCAAAACGACTGTTGGTTTACTCCAAAGCACAGCGCACAGTGCAAAACGACTGCTGGTTTACGCCAAAGCATGGTGCACAGTGCAAAATGACTGTTGGTTTACGCCAAAGCACAGCGCACAGTGCAAAACGACTGCTGGTTTACGCCAAAGCACAGCGCACAGTGCAAAACGACTGTTGGTTTACGCCAAAGCACAGCGCACAGTGAAAAACGACTGCTGGTTTACGCCAAATCATAGTGCACAGTGCAAAACGACTGTTGGTTTACGCCAAAGCACAGCGTACAGTGCAAAACGATTGTTGGTTTACGCCAAATCATAGTGCACAGTGCAAAACGACTGTTGGTTTACGCCAAAGCACAGCGTACAGTGCAAAACGATTGTTGGTTTACGCCAAATCATAGTGCACAGTGCAAAACGACTGTTGGTTTACGCCAAAGCACAGCGCACAGTGCAAAACGACTGCTGGTTTACGCCAAAGCACAGCGCACAGTGCAAAACGACTGTTGGTTTACGCCAAAGCACAGCGTACAGTGCAAAACGACTGTTGGTTTACGCCAAATCATAGTGCACAGTGCAAAACGACTGTTGGTTTACGCCAAAGCACAGCGCACAGTGCAAAACGACTGTTGGTTTACTCAAAAGCATAGTGCACAGTGTAAAACGACTGCTGGTTTACGCAAAAGCATAGTGCACAGTGCAAAACGACTGCTGGTTTACGCCAAATCATAGTGCACAGTGCAAAACGACTGTTAGTTCACGCCAAAGCACAGCGCACAGTGCAAAACGACTGTTGGTTTACGCCAAAGCACAGCGCACAGTGCAAAACGACTGCTGGTTTACGCCAAATCATAGTGCACAGTGCAAAACGACTGTTGGTTTACGCCAAAGCACAGCGCACAGTGCAAAACGACTGCTGGTTTACGCAAAAGCATAGTGCACAGTGCAAAACGACTGCTGGTTTACGCCAAATCATAGTGCACAGTGCAAAACGACTGTTGGTTTACGCCAAAGCACAGCGCACAGTGCAAAACGACTGTTGGTTTAGTCAAAAGCATAGTGCACAGTGTAAAACGACTGCTGGTTTACGCAAAAGCATAGTGCACAGTGCAAAACGACTGCTGGTTTACGCAACAGCATAGTGCACAGTGCAAAACGACTGCTGGTTTACGCCAGAGCATAGTGCACAGTGCAAAATGACTGTTGGTTTACGCCAAAGCACAGCGCACAGTGCAAAACGACTGTTGGTTTACGCCAAAGCACAGCGCACAGTGCAAAACGACTGCTGGCTTACGCCAAAGCACAGCGCACAGTGCAAAACGACTGTTAGTTCACGCCAAAGCACAGCGCACAGTGCAAAACGACTGTTGGTTTACGCCAAAGCACAGCGCACAGTGCAAAACGACTGTTGGTTTACGCCAAATCATAGTGCACAGTGCAAAACGACTGTTGGTTTACGCCAAAGCACAGCGTACAGTGCAAAACGACTGTTGGTTTACGCCAAATCATAGTGCACAGTGCAAAACGACTGTTGTTTTACGCAAAATCATAGTGCACAGTGCAAAACGACTGTTGGTTCACGCCAAAGCACAGCGCACATTGCAAAACGACTGTTGGTTTACGCCAAAGCACAGCGCACAGTGCAAAACGACTGTTGGTTTACGCCAAATCATAGTGCACAGTGCAAAACGACTGTTGGTTTACGCCAAAGCACAGCGTACAGTGCAAAACGACTGTTGGTTTACGCCAAATCATAGTGCACAGTGCAAAACGACTGTTGTTTTACGCAAAATCATAGTGCACAGTGCAAAACGACTGTTGGTTTACTCAAAAGCATAGTGCACAGTGTAAAACGACTGCTGGTTTACGCCAAAGCACAGCGCACAGTGCAAAACGACTGCTGGTTTACTCCAAAGCATGGTGCACAGTGCAAAACGACTGTTGGTTTACGCAAAAGCATAGTGCACAGTGCAAAACGACTGCTGGTTTACGCCAAATCACAGTGCACAGTGCAAAACGACTGTTGGTTTACGCCAAAGCACAGCGCACAGTGCAAAACGACTGCTGGTTTACGCCAAAGCATGGTGCACAGTGCAAAACGACTGTTGGTTTACGCCAAAGCACAGCGCACAGGGCAAAACGACTGTTGGTTTACGCAAAAGCAAAGTGCACAGTGCAAAACGACTGTTGGTTTACGCCAAAGCACAACGCACAGTGCAAAACGACTGTTGGTTTACGCAAAAGCATAGTGCACAGTGCAAAACGACTGCTGGTTTACGCCAAAGCATGGTGCACAGTGCAAAACGACTGTTGGTTTACGCCGAAGTACAGCGCACAGTGCAAAACGACTGTTGGTTTACGCAAAAGCATAGTGCACAGTGCAAAACGACTGTTATTTTACGCAAAAGCATAGTGCACAGTGCAAAACGACTGCTGGTTTACGCCAAAGCATAGTGCACAGTGCAAAACGACTGCTGGTTTACGCCAAAGCATGGTGCACAGTGCAAAACGACTGTTGGTTTACGCAAAAGCATAGTGCACAGTGCAAAACGACTGTTGGTTTACGCCAAAGCACAGCGCACAGTGCAAAACGACTGCTGGTTTACGCCAAAGCATGGTGCACAGTGCAAAACGACTGTTGGTTTACGCCGAAGTACAGCGCACAGTGCAAAACGACTGCTGGTTTACGCCAAAGCACAGCGCACAGTGCAAAACGACTGTTGGTTTACGCCAAATCATAGTGCACAGTGCAAAACGACTGTTGGTTTACGCCAAAGCACAGCGTACAGTGCAAAACGACTGTTGGTTTACACCAAATCATAGTGCACAGTGCAAAACGACTGTTGGTTTACGCCAAAGCACAGCGCACAGTGCAAAACGACTGTTGGTTTACTCAAAAGCATAGTGCACAGTGTAAAACGACTGCTGGTTTACGCAAAAGCATAGTGCACAGTGCAAAACGACTGCTGGTTTACGCCAAATCATAGTGCACAGTGCAAAACGACTGTTGGTTTACGCCAAAGCACAGCGCACAGTGCAAAACGACTGCTGGTTTACGCCAAAGCATGGTGCACAGTGCAAAATGACTGTTGGTTTACGCCAAAGCACAGAGCACAGTGCAAAACGACTGCTGGTTTACGCCAAAGCATGGTGCACAGTGCAAAACGACTGTTGGTTTACGCCAAAGCACAGCGCACAGTGCAAAACGACAGCTGGTTTACGCCAAAGCATGGTGCACAGTGCAAAACGACTGTTGGTTTACGCCAAAGCACAGCGCACAGTGCAAAACGACTGTTGGTTTACGCCAAAGCACAGCGCACAGTGCAAAACGACTGCTGGTTTACGCCAAAGCATAGTGCACAGTGCAAAACGACTGCTGGTTTACGCCAAAGCACAGCGCACAGTGCAAAACGACTGCTGGTTTACGCCAAAGCATGGTGCACAGTGCAAAACGACTGTTGGTTTACGCCAAAGCACAGCGCACAGTGCAAAACGACTGCTGGTTTACGCCAAAGCATGGTGCACAGTGCAAAACGACTGTTGGTTTACGCCAAAGCACAGCGCACAGTGCAAAACGACTGTTGGTTTACGCCAAAGCACAGCGCACAGTGCAAAACGACTGCTGGTTTACGCCAAAGCACAGCGCACAGTGCAAAACGACTGCTGGTTTACGCCAAAGCATGGTGCACAGTGCAAAACGACTGTTGGTTTACGCCAAAGCACAGCGCACAGTGCAAAATGACTGTTGGTTTACGCCAAAGCACAGCGCACAGTGCAAAACGACTGCTGGTTTACGCCAAAGCATGGTGCACAGTGCAAAACGACTGTTGGTTTACGCAAAAGCATAGTGCACAGTGCAAAACGACTGCTGGTTTACGCCAAATCATAGTGCACAGTGCAAAACGACTGTTGGTTTACGCCAAAGCACAGCGCACAGTGCAAAACGACTGCTGGTTTACGCAACAGCATAGTGCACAGTGCAAAACGACTGCTGGTTTACGCCAGAGCATAGTGCACAGTGCCAAAAGGACTGTTGGTTTATGCCAAAGTACAGCGCACAGTGCAAAACGACTGCTGTTTACGCCAAAGCACAGCGCACAGTGCAAAACGACTGTTGATTTACGCCAAATCATAGTGCACAGTGCAAAACGACTGTTGGTTTACGCCAAAGCACAGCGCACAGTGCAAAACGACTGTTGGTTTACTCAAAAGCATAGTGCACAGTGGTTTACGCCAAAGCATAGTGCACAGTGCAAAACGACTGTTGGTTTACGCAAAAGCACAGCGCACAGTGCAAAACGACTGTTGGTTTACGCAAAAGCATAGTGCACAGTGCAAAACGACTGTTGGTTTACGCAAAAGCACAGCGCACAGTGCAAAACGACTGTTGGTTTACGCAAAAGCATAGTGCACAGTGCAAAACGACTGCTGGTTTACGCCAAATCATAGTGCACAGTGCAAAACGACTGTTGGTTTACGCCAAAGCACAGCGCACAGTGCAAAACGACTGTTGGTTTACGCCAAAGCATAGTGCACAGTGCAAAACGACTGTTGGTTTACGCAAAAGCACAGCGCACAGTGCAAAACGACTGTTGGTTTACGCAAAAGCATAGTGCACAGTGCAAAACGACTGCTGGTTTACGCCAAAGCATAGTGCACAGTGCAAAATGACTGTTGGTTTACGCAAAAGCACAGCGCACAGTGCAAAACGACTGTTGGTTTACGCCAAAGCATAGTGCACAGTGCAAAACGACTGCTGGTTTACGCCAAAGCATGGTGCACAGTGCAAAACGACTGCTGGTTTACGCAAAAGCACAGCGCACAGTGCAAAACGACTGTTGGTTTACGCCAAAGCATAGTGCACAGTGCAAAACGACTGTTGGTTTACACCAAAGCATAGTGCACAGTGCAAAACGACTGTTGGTTTACGCAAAAGCACAGCGCACAGTGCAAAACGACTGTTGGTTTACGCAAAAGCACAGTGCACAGTGCAAAACGACTGCTGGTTTACGCAAAAGCACAGCGCACAGTGCAAAACGACTGTTGGTTTACGCAAAAGCATAGTGCACAGTGCAAAACGACTGCTGGTTTACGCCAAAGCATAGTGCACAGTGCAAAACGACTGCTGGTTTACGCCAAAGCATGGTGCACAGTGCAAAACGACTGCTGGTTTACGCAAAAGCACAGCGCACAGTGCAAAACGACTGTTGGTTTACGCAAAAGCATAGTGCACAGTGCAAAACGACTGCTGGTTTACGCCAAAGCATAGTGCACAGTGCAAAACGACTGCTGGTTTACGCCAAATCATAGTGCACAGTGCAAAACGACTGTTGGTTTACGCCAAAGCACAGCGCACAGTGCAAAACGACTGTTGGTTTACGCCAAAGCATAGTGCACAGTGCAAAACGACTGTTGGTTTAAGCAAAAGCACAGCGCACAGTGCAAAACGACTGTTGGTTTACGCAAAAGCATAGTGCACAGTGCAAAACGACTGCTGGTTTACGCCAAAGCATAGTGCACAGTGCAAAACGACTGCTGGTTTACGCCAAATCATAGTGCACAGTGCAAAACGACTGTTGGTTTACGCCAAAGCACAGCGCACAGTGCAAAACGACTGTTGGTTTACGCCAAAGCATAGTGCACAGTGCAAAACGACTGTTGGTTTACGCAAAAGCACAGCGCACAGTGCAAAACGACTGTTGGTTTACGCAAAAGCATAGTGCACAGTGCAAAACGACTGCTGGTTTACGCCAAAGCATAGTGCACAGTGCAAAACGACTGTTGGTTTACGCAAAAGCATAGTGCACTGTGCAAAACGACTGCTGGTTTACGCAAAAGCATGGTGCACAGTGCAAAACGACTGTTGGTTTACGCAAAAGCATAGTGCACAGTGCAAAACGACTGCTGGTTTACGCCAAATCATAGTGCACAGTGCAAAACGACTGTTGGTTTACGCCAAAGCACAGCGCACAGTGCAAAACGACTGCTGGTTTACGCCAAAGCATGGTGCACAGTGCAAAACGACTGTTGGTTTACGCAAAAGCATAGTGCACAGTGCAAAACGACTGCTGGTTTACGCCAAATCATAGTGCACAGTGCAAAACGACTGTTGGTTTACGCCAAAGCACAGCGCACAGTGCAAAACGACTGTTGGTTTACGCAAAAGCATAGTGCACAGTGCAAAACGACTGTTGGTTTACGCAAAAGCATAGTGCACAGTGCAAAACGACTGCTGGTTTACGCCAAAGCATAGTGCACAGTGCAAAACGACTGCTGGTTTACGCCAAAGCATGGTGCACAGTGCAAAACGACTGTTGGTTTACGCAAAAGCATAGTGCACAGTGCAAAACGACTGCTGGTTTACGCCAAAGCATAGTGCACAGTGCAAAATGACTGTTGGTTTACGCAAAAGCATAGTGCACAGTGCAAAACGACTGTTGGTTTACGCAAAAGCATAGTGCACAGTGCAAAACGACTGCTGGTTTACGCCAAAGCATGGTGCACATTGCAAAACGACTGTTGGTTTACGCAAAAGCATAGTGCACAGTGCAAAACGACTGCTGGTTTACGCCAAAGCATAGTGCACAGTGCAAAACGACTGCTGGTTTACGCCAAAGCATGGTGCACAGTGCAAAACGACTGTTGGTTTACGCAAAAGCATAGTGCACAGTGCAAAACGACTGTTGGTTTACGCAAAAGCATAGTGCACAGTGCAAAACGACTGCTGGTTTACGCCAAAGCATAGTGCACAGTGCAAAACGACTGTTGGTTTACGCCAAAGCACAGCACACAGTGCAAAACGACTGTTGCTTTACGCCAAAGCATAGTGCACAGTGCAAAACGACTGCTGGTTTACGCAAAAGCATGGTGCACAGTGCAAAACGACTGTTGGTTTACGCCAAAGCATAGTGCACAGTGCAAAACGACTGCTGGTTTACGCAAAAGCATGGTGCACAGTGCAAAACAACTGTTGGTTTACGCAAAATCATAGTGCACAGTGCAAAACGACTGCTGGTTTACGCCAAATCATAGTGCACAGTGCAAAACGACTGTTGGTTTACGCCAAAGCACAGCCCACAGTGCAAAACGACTGTTGGTTTACGCAAAAGCATAGTGCACAGTGCAAAACGACTGCTGGTTTACGCCAAAGCATGGTGCACAGTGCAAAACGACTGTTGGTTTACGCCAAAGCACAGCGCACAGGGCAAAACGACTGTTGGTTTACGCAAAAGCAAAGTGCACAGTGCAAAACGACTGCTGGTTTACGCCAGAGCATAGTGCACAGTGCAAAATGACTGTTGGTTTACGCCAAAGCACAACGCACAGTGCAAAACGACTGTTGGTTTACGCAAAAGCATAGTGCACAGTGCAAAACGACTGTTGGTTTACGCAAAAGCATAGTGCACAGTGCAAAACGACTGCTGGTTTACGCCAAAGCATAGTGCACAGTGCAAAACGACTGCTGGTTTACGCCAAAGCATGGTGCACAGTGCAAAACGACTGTTGGTTTACGCAAAAGCATAGTGCACAGTGCAAAACGACTGTTGGTTTACGCCAAAGCACAGCGCACAGTGCAAAACGACTGCTGGTTTACGCCAAAGCATGGAGCACAGTGCAAAACGACTGTTGGTTTACGCCGAAGTACAGCGCACAGTGCAAAACGACTGCTGGTTTACGCCAAAGCACAGCGCACAGTGCAAAACGACTGTTGGTTTACGCCAAATCATAGTGCACAGTGCAAAACGACTGTTGGTTTACGCCAAAGCACAGCGTACAGTGCAAAACGACTGTTGGTTTACGCCAAATCATAGTGCACAGTGCAAAACGACTGTTGTTTTACGCAAAATCATAGTGCACAGTGCAAAACGACTGTTGGTTTACTCAAAAGCATAGTGCACAGTGTAAAACGACTGCTGGTTTACGCCAAAGCACAGCCCACAGTGCAAAACGACTGCTGGTTTACTCCAAAGCATGGTGCACAGTGCAAAACGACTGTTGGTTTACGCAAAAGCATAGTGCACAGTGCAAAACGACTGCTGGTTTACGCCAAATCACAGTGCACAGTGCAAAACGACTGTTGGTTTACGCCAAAGCACAGCGCACAGTGCAAAACGACTGCTGGTTTACGCCAAAGCATGGTGCACAGTGCAAAACGACTGTTGGTTTACGCCAAAGCACAGCGCACAGGGCAAAACGACTGTTGGTTTACGCAAAAGCAAAGTGCACAGTGCAAAACGACTGTTGGTTTACGCCAAAGCACAACGCACAGTGCAAAACGACTGTTGGTTTACGCAAAAGCATAGTGCACAGTGCAAAACGACTGCTGGTTTACGCCAAAGCATGGTGCACAGTGCAAAACGACTGCTGGTTTACGCCGAAGTACAGCGCACAGTGCAAAACGACTGCTGGTTTACGCCAAATCATAGTGCACAGTGCAAAACGACTATTGGTTTACGCCAAAGCACAGCGCACAGTGCAAAACGACTGTTGGTTTACGCAAAAGCATAGTGCACAGTGCAAAACGACTGTTGGTTTACGCAAAAGCATAGTGCACAGTGCAAAACGACTGTTGGTTTACGCAAAAGCATAGTGCACAGTGCAAAACGACTGCTGGTTTACGCCAAAGCATAGTGCACAGTGCAAAACGACTGCTGGTTTACGCCAAAGCATGGTGCACAGTGCAAAACGACTGTTGGTTTACGCAAAAGCATAGTGCACAGTGCAAAACGACTGCTGGTTTACGCCAAAGCATAGTGCACAGTGCAAAATGACTGTTGGTTTACGCAAAAGCATAGTGCACAGTGCAAAACGACTGTTGGTTTACGCAAAAGCATAGTGCACAGTGCAAAACGACTGCTGGTTTACGCCAAAGCATGGTGCACATTGCAAAACGACTGTTGGTTTACGCAAAAGCATAGTGCACAGTGCAAAACGACTGCTGGTTTACGCCAAAGCATAGTGCACAGTGCAAAACGACTGCTGGTTTACGCCAAAGCATGGTGCACAGTGCAAAACGACTGTTGGTTTACGCAAAAGCACAGCGCACAGTGCAAAACGACTGTTGGTTTACGCAAAAGCATAGTGCACAGTGCAAAACGACTGTTGGTTTACGCAAAAGCATAGTGCACAGTGCAAAACGACTGCTGGTTTACGCCAAAGCATAGTGCACAGTGCAAAACGACTGTTGGTTTACGCCAAAGCACAGCGCACAGTGCAAAACGACTGTTGGTTTACGCCAAAGCATAGTGCACAGTGCAAAACGACTGCTGGTTTACGCAAAAGCATGGTGCACAGTGCAAAACGACTGTTGGTTTACGCCAAAGCATAGTGCACAGTGCAAAACGACTGCTGGTTTACGCAAAAGCATGGTGCACAGTGCAAAACAACTGTTGGTTTACGCAAAATCATAGTGCACAGTGCAAAACGACTGCTGGTTTACGCCAAATCATAGTGCACAGTGCAAAACGACTGTTGGTTTACGCCAAAGCACAGCCCACAGTGCAAAACGACTGTTGGTTTACGCAAAAGCATAGTGCACAGTGCAAAACGACTGCTGGTTTACGCCAAAGCATGGTGCACAGTGCAAAACGACTGTTGGTTTACGCCAAAGCACAGCGCACAGGGCAAAACGACTGTTGGTTTACGCAAAAGCAAAGTGCACAGTGCAAAACGACTGCTGGTTTACGCCAGAGCATAGTGCACAGTGCAAAATGACTGTTGGTTTACGCCAAAGCACAACGCACAGTGCAAAACGACTGTTGGTTTACGCAAAAGCATAGTGCACAGTGCAAAACGACTGTTGGTTTACGCAAAAGCATAGTGCACAGTGCAAAACGACTGCTGGTTTACGCCAAAGCATAGTGCACAGTGCAAAACGACTGCTGGTTTACGCCAAAGCATGGTGCACAGTGCAAAACGACTGTTGGTTTACGCAAAAGCATAGTGCACAGTGCAAAACGACTGTTGGTTTACGCCAAAGCACAGCGCACAGTGCAAAACGACTGCTGGTTTACGCCAAAGCATGGAGCACAGTGCAAAACGACTGTTGGTTTACGCCGAAGTACAGCGCACAGTGCAAAACGACTGCTGGTTTACGCCAAAGCACAGCGCACAGTGCAAAACGACTGTTGGTTTACGCCAAATCATAGTGCACAGTGCAAAACGACTGTTGGTTTACGCCAAAGCACAGCGTACAGTGCAAAACGACTGTTGGTTTACGCCAAATCATAGTGCACAGTGCAAAACGACTGTTGTTTTACGCAAAATCATAGTGCACAGTGCAAAACGACTGTTGGTTTACTCAAAAGCATAGTGCACAGTGTAAAACGACTGCTGGTTTACGCCAAAGCACAGCGCACAGTGCAAAACGACTGCTGGTTTACTCCAAAGCATGGTGCACAGTGCAAAACGACTGTTGGTTTACGCAAAAGCATAGTGCACAGTGCAAAACGACTGCTGGTTTACGCCAAATCACAGTGCACAGTGCAAAACGACTGTTGGTTTACGCCAAAGCACAGCGCACAGTGCAAAACGACTGCTGGTTTACGCCAAAGCATGGTGCACAGTGCAAAACGACTGTTGGTTTACGCCAAAGCACAGCGCACAGGGCAAAACGACTGTTGGTTTACGCAAAAGCAAAGTGCACAGTGCAAAACGACTGTTGGTTTACGCCAAAGCACAACGCACAGTGCAAAACGACTGCTGGTTTACGCCAAAGCATAGTGCACAGTGCAAAACGACTGCTGGTTTACGCCAAAGCATGGTGCACAGTGCAAAACGACTGTTGGTTTACGCAAAAGCATAGTGCACAGTGCAAAACGACTGTTGGTTTACGCCAAAGCACAGCGCACAGTGCAAAACGACTGCTGGTTTACGCCAAAGCATGGTGCACAGTGCAAAACGACTGTTGGTTTACGCCGAAGTACAGCGCACAGTGCAAAACGACTGCTGGTTTACGCCAAAGCACAGCGCACAGTGCAAAACGACTGTTGGTTTACGCCAAATCATAGTGCACAGTGCAAAACGACTGTTGGTTTACGCCAAAGCACAGCGTACAGTGCAAAACGACTGTTGGTTTACACCAAATCATAGTGCACAGTGCAAAACGACTGTTGGTTTACGCCAAAGCACAGCGCACAGTGCAAAACGACTGTTGGTTTACTCAAAAGCATAGTGCACAGTGTAAAACGACTGCTGGTTTACGCAAAAGCATAGTGCACAGTGCAAAACGACTGCTGGTTTACGCCAAATCATAGTGCACAGTGCAAAACGACTGTTGGTTTACTCCAAAGCACAGCGCACAGTGCAAAACGACTGCTGGTTTACGCCAAAGCATGGTGCACAGTGCAAAATGACTGTTGGTTTACGCCAAAGCACAGCGCACAGTGCAAAACGACTGCTGGTTTACACCAAAGCACAGCGCACAGTGCAAAACGACTGTTGGTTTACGCCAAAGCACAGCGCACAGTGCAAAACGACTGCTGGTTTACGCCAAATCATAGTGCACAGTGCAAAACGACTGTTGGTTTACGCCAAAGCACAGCGTACAGTGCAAAACGATTGTTGGTTTACGCCAAATCATAGTGCACAGTGCAAAACGACTGTTGGTTTACGCCAAAGCACAGCGTACAGTGCAAAACGATTGTTGGTTTACGCCAAATCATAGTGCACAGTGCAAAACGACTGTTGGTTTACGCCAAAGCACAGCGCACAGTGCAAAACGACTGCTGGTTTACGCCAAAGCACAGCGCACAGTGCAAAACGACTGTTGGTTTACGCCAAAGCACAGCGTACAGTGCAAAACGACTGTTGGTTTACGCCAAATCATAGTGCACAGTGCAAAACGACTGTTGGTTTACGCCAAAGCACAGCGCACAGTGCAAAACGACTGTTGGTTTACTCAAAAGCATAGTGCACAGTGTAAAACGACTGCTGGTTTACGCAAAAGCATAGTGCACAGTGCAAAACGACTGCTGGTTTACGCCAAATCATAGTGCACAGTGCAAAACGACTGTTAGTTCACGCCAAAGCACAGCGCACAGTGCAAAACGACTGTTGGTTTACGCCAAAGCACAGCGCACAGTGCAAAACGACTGCTGGTTTACGCCAAATCATAGTGCACAGTGCAAAACGACTGTTGGTTTACGCCAAAGCACAGCGCACAGTGCAAAACGACTGCTGGTTTACGCAAAAGCATAGTGCACAGTGCAAAACGACTGCTGGTTTACGCCAAATCATAGTGCACAGTGCAAAACGACTGTTGGTTTACGCCAAAGCACAGCGCACAGTGCAAAACGACTGTTGGTTTAGTCAAAAGCATAGTGCACAGTGTAAAACGACTGCTGGTTTACGCAAAAGCATAGTGCACAGTGCAAAACGACTGCTGGTTTACGCAACAGCATAGTGCACAGTGCAAAACGACTGCTGGTTTACGCCAGAGCATAGTGCACAGTGCAAAATGACTGTTGGTTTACGCCAAAGCACAGCGCACAGTGCAAAACGACTGTTGGTTTACGCCAAAGCACAGCGCACAGTGCAAAACGACTGCTGGCTTACGCCAAAGCACAGCGCACAGTGCAAAACGACTGTTAGTTCACGCCAAAGCACAGCGCACAGTGCAAAACGACTGTTGGTTTACGCCAAAGCACAGCGCACAGTGCAAAACGACTGTTGGTTTACGCCAAATCATAGTGCACAGTGCAAAACGACTGTTGGTTTACGCCAAAGCACAGCGTACAGTGCAAAACGACTGTTGGTTTACGCCAAATCATAGTGCACAGTGCAAAACGACTGTTGTTTTACGCAAAATCATAGTGCACAGTGCAAAACGACTGTTGGTTCACGCCAAAGCACAGCGCACAGTGCAAAACGACTGTTGGTTTACGCCAAAGCACAGCGCACAGTGCAAAACGACTGTTGGTTTACGCCAAATCATAGTGCACAGTGCAAAACGACTGTTGGTTTACGCCAAAGCACAGCGTACAGTGCAAAACGACTGTTGGTTTACGCCAAATCATAGTGCACAGTGCAAAACGACTGTTGTTTTACGCAAAATCATAGTGCACAGTGCAAAACGACTGTTGGTTTACTCAAAAGCATAGTGCACAGTGTAAAACGACTGCTGGTTTACGCCAAAGCACAGCGCACAGTGCAAAACGACTGCTGGTTTACTCCAAAGCATGGTGCACAGTGCAAAACGACTGTTGGTTTACGCAAAAGCATAGTGCACAGTGCAAAACGACTGCTGGTTTACGCCAAATCACAGTGCACAGTGCAAAACGACTGTTGGTTTACGCCAAAGCACAGCGCACAGTGCAAAACGACTGCTGGTTTACGCCAAAGCATGGTGCACAGTGCAAAACGACTGTTGGTTTACGCCAAAGCACAGCGCACAGGGCAAAACGACTGTTGGTTTACGCAAAAGCAAAGTGCACAGTACAAAACGACTGTTGGTTTACGCCAAAGCACAACGCACAGTGCAAAACGACTGTTGGTTTACGCAAAAGCATAGTGCACAGTGCAAAACGACTGCTGGTTTACGCCAAAGCATGGTGCACAGTGCAAAACGACTGTTGGTTTACGCCGAAGTACAGCGCACAGTGCAAAACGACTGTTGGTTTACGCAAAAGCATAGTGCACAGTGCAAAACGACTGTTATTTTACGCAAAAGCATAGTGCACAGTGCAAAACGACTGCTGGTTTACGCCAAAGCATAGTGCACAGTGCAAAACGACTGCTGGTTTACGCCAAAGCATGGTGCACAGTGCAAAACGACTGTTGGTTTACGCAAAAGCATAGTGCACAGTGCAAAACGACTGTTGGTTTACGCCAAAGCACAGCGCACAGTGCAAAACGACTGCTGGTTTACGCCAAAGCATGGTGCACAGTGCAAAACGACTGTTGGTTTACGCCGAAGTACAGCGCACAGTGCAAAACGACTGCTGGTTTACGCCAAAGCACAGCGCACAGTGCAAAACGACTGTTGGTTTACGCCAAATCATAGTGCACAGTGCAAAACGACTGTTGGTTTACGCCAAAGCACAGCGTACAGTGCAAAACGACTGTTGGTTTACACCAAATCATAGTGCACAGTGCAAAACTACTGTTGGTTTACGCCAAAGCACAGCGCACAGTGCAAAACGACTGTTGGTTTACTCAAGAGCATAGTGCACAGTGTAAAACGACTGCTGGTTTACGCAAAAGCATAGTGCACAGTGCAAAACGACTGCTGGTTTACGCCAAATCATAGTGCACAGTGCAAAACGACTGTTGGTTTACGCCAAAGCACAGCGCACAGTGCAAAACGACTGCTGGTTTACGCCAAAGCATGGTGCACAGTGCAAAATGACTGTTGGTTTACGCCAAAGCACAGCGCACAGTGCAAAACGACTGCTGGTTTACGCCAAAGCACAGCGCACAGTGCAAAACGACTGTTGGTTTACGCCAAAGCACAGCGCACAGTGCAAAACGACTGCTGGTTTACGCCAAATCATAGTGCACAGTGCAAAACGACTGTTGGTTTACGCCAAAGCACAGCGTACAGTGCAAAACGATTGTTGGTTTACGCCAAATCATAGTGCACAGTGCAAAACGACTGTTGGTTTACGCCAAAGCACAGCGTACAGTGCAAAACGATTGTTGGTTTACGCCAAATCATAGTGCACAGTGCAAAACGACTGTTGGTTTACGCCAAAGCACAGAGCACAGTGCAAAACGACTGCTGGTTAACGCCAAAGCACAGCGCACAGTGCAAAACGACTGTTGGTTTACGCCAAAGCACAGCGTACAGTGCAAAACGACTGTTGGTTTACGCCAAATCATAGTGCACAGTGCAAAACGACTGTTGGTTTACGCCAAAGCACAGCGCACAGTGCAAAACGACTGTTGGTTTACTCAAAAGCATAGTGCACAGTGTAAAACGACTGCTGGTTTACGCAAAAGCATAGTGCACAGTGCAAAACGACTGCTGGTTTACGCCAAATCATAGTGCACAGTGCAAAACGACTGTTAGTTCACGCCAAAGCACAGCGCACAGTGCAAAACGACTGTTGGTTTACGCCAAAGCACAGCGCACAGTGCAAAACGACTGCTGGTTTACGCCAAATCATAGTGCACAGTGCAAAACGACTGTTGGTTTACGCCAAAGCACAGCGCACAGTGCAAAACGACTGCTGGTTTACGCAAAAGCATAGTGCACAGTGCAAAACGACTGCTGGTTTACGCCAAATCATAGTGCACAGTGCAAAACGACTGTTGGTTTACGCCAAAGCACAGCGCACAGTGCAAAACGACTGTTGGTTTAGTCAAAAGCATAGTGCACAGTGTAAAACGACTGCTGGTTTACGCAAAAGCATAGTGCACAGTGCAAAACGACTGCTGGTTTACGCAACAGCATAGTGCACAGTGCAAAACGACTGCTGGTTTACGCCAGAGCATAGTGCACAGTGCAAAATGACTGTTGGTTTACGCCAAAGCACAGCGCACAGTGCAAAACGACTGTTGGTTTACGCCAAAGCACAGCGCACAGTGCAAAACGACTGCTGGCTTACGCCAAAGCACAGCGCACAGTGCAAAACGACTGTTGGTTTACGCCAAAGCACAGCGCACAGTGCAAAACGACTGCTGATTTACGCCAAATCATAGTGCACAGTGCAAAACGACTGTTGGTTTACGCCAAAGCACAGCGCACAGTGCAAAACGACTGCTGGTTTACGCAAAAGCATAGTGCACAGTGCAAAACGACTGCTGGTTTACGCCAAATCATAGTGCACAGTGCAAAACGACTGTTGGTTTACGCCAAAGCACAGCGCACAGTGCAAAACTACTGTTGGTTTAGTCAAAAGCATAGTGCACAGTGTAAAACGACTGCTGGTTTACGCAAAAGCATAGTGCACAGTGCAAAACGACTGCTGGTTTACGCAACAGCATAGTGCACAGTGCAAAACGACTGCTGGTTTACGCCAGAGCATAGTGCACAGTGCAAAATGACTGTTGGTTTACGCCAAAGCACAGCGCACAGTGCAAAACGACTGTTGGTTTACGCCAAAGCACAGCGCACAGTGCAAAACGACTGCTGGCTTACGCCAAAGCACAGCGCACAGTGCAAAACGACTGTTGGTTTACGCCAAAGCACAGCGCACAGTGCAAAACGACTGCTGATTTACGCCAAATCATAGTGCACAGTGCAAAACGACTGTTGGTTTACGCCAAAGCACAGCGCACAGTGCAAAACGACTGCTGGTTTACGCAAAAGCATAGTGCACAGTGCAAAACGACTGCTGGTTTACGCCAAATCATAGTGCACAGTGCAAAACGACTGTTGGTTTACGCCAAAGCACAGCGCACAGTGCAAAACGACTGCTGGCTTACGCCAAAGCACAGCGCACAGTGCAAAACGACTGTTGGTTTACGCCAAAGCACAGCGCACAGTGCAAAACGACTGCTGGTTTACGCCAAATCATAGTGCACAGTGCAAAACGACTGTTGGTTTACGCCAAAGCACAGCGCACAGTGCAAAACGACTGCTGGTTTACGCAAAAGCATAGTGCACAGTGCAAAATGACTGCTGGTTTACGCCAAATCATAGTGCACAGTGCAAAACGACTGTTGGTTTACGCCAAAGCACAGCGCACAGTGCAAAACGACTGCTGGCTTACGCCAAAGCACAGCGCACAGTGCAAAACGACTGTTGGTTTACGCCAAAGCACAGCGCACAGTGCAAAACGACTGCTGATTTACGCCAAATCATAGTGCACAGTGCAAAACGACTGTTGGTTTACGCCAAAGCACAGCGCACAGTGCAAAATGACTGTTGGTTTACGCCAAAGCACAGCGCACAGTGCAAAACGACTGTTGGTTTACGCCAAAGCACAGCGCACAGTGCAAAACGACTGCTGATTTACACCAAATCATAGTGCACAGTGCAAAACGACTGTTGGTTTACGCCAAAGCACAGCGCACAGTGCAAAACGACTGTTGGTTTACTCAAAAGCACAGCGCACAGTGCAAAACGACTGCTGGCTTACGCCAAAGCACAGCGCACAGTGCAAAACGACTGTTGGTTTACGCCAAAGCACAGCGCACAGTGCAAAACGACTGCTGATTTACGCCAAATCATAGTGCACAGTGCAAAACGACTGTTGGTTTACGCCAAAGCACAGCGCACAGTGCAAAACGACTGCTGGTTTACGCAAAAGCATAGTGCACAGTGCAAAACGACTGCTGGTTTACGCCAAATCATAGTGCACAGTGCAAAACGACTGTTGGTTTACGCCAAAGCACAGCGCACAGTGCAAAACGACTGCTGGCTTACGCCAAAGCACAGCGCACAGTGCAAAACGACTGTTGGTTTACGCCAAAGCACAGCGCACAGTGCAAAACGACTGCTGGTTTACGCCAAATCATAGTGCACAGTGCAAAACGACTGTTGGTTTACGCCAAAGCACAGCGCACAGTGCAAAACGACTGCTGGTTTACGCAAAAGCATAGTGCACAGTGCAAAATGACTGCTGGTTTACGCCAAATCATAGTGCACAGTGCAAAACGACTGTTGGTTTACGCCAAAGCACAGCGCACAGTGCAAAACGACTGCTGGCTTACGCCAAAGCACAGCGCACAGTGCAAAACGACTGTTGGTTTACGCCAAAGCACAGCGCACAGTGCAAAACGACTGCTGATTTACGCCAAATCATAGTGCACAGTGCAAAACGACTGTTGGTTTACGCCAAAGCACAGCGCACAGTGCAAAATGACTGTTGGTTTACGCCAAAGCACAGCGCACAGTGCAAAACGACTGTTGGTTTACGCCAAAGCACAGCGCACAGTGCAAAACGACTGCTGGCTTACGCCAAAGCACAGCGCACAGTGCAAAACGACTGTTGGTTTACGCCAAAGCACAGCGCACAGTGCAAAACGACTGCTGATTTACACCAAATCATAGTGCACAGTGCAAAACGACTGTTGGTTTACGCCAAAGCACAGCGCACAGTGCAAAACGACTGTTGGTTTACTCAAAAGCACAGCGCACAGTGCAAAACGACTGCTGATTTACGCCAAATCATAGTGCACAGTGCAAAACCACTGTTGGTTTACGCCAAAGCACAGCGCACAGTGCAAAACGACTGTTGGTTTACTCAAAAGCATAGTGCACAGTGCAAAACGACTGCTGGTTTACGCAAAAGCATAGTGCACAGTGCAAAACGACTGCTGGTTTACGCCAAAGCACAGCGCACAGTGCAAAACGACTGTTGGTTTACGCCAAAGCACAGCGTACAGTGCAAAACGACTGTTGGTTTACGCCAAATCATTGTGCACAGTGCAAAACGACTGTTGGTTTACGCCAAAGCACAGCGCACAGTGCAAAACGACTGTTGGTTTACTCAAAAGCATTGTGCACAGTGCAAAACGACTGCTGGTTTACGCAAAAGCATAGTGCACAGTGCAAAACGACTGTTGGTTTACGCAAAAGCATAGTGCACAGTGCAAAACGACTGTTGGTTTACGCAAAAGCATAGTGCACAGTGCAAAACGACTGCTGGTTTACGCCAAATCATAGTGCACAGTGCAAAACGACTGTTGGTTTACGCCAAAGCACAGCGCACAGTGCAAAACGACTGCTGGTTTACGCCAAAGCATGGTGCACAGTGCAAAACGATTGTTGGTTTACGCCAAAGCACAGTGCACAGTGCAAAACGACTGTTGGTTTACTCAAAAGCATAGTGCACAGTGTAAAACGACTGCTGGTTTACTCAAAAGCATAGTGCACAGTGCAAAATGACTTTTGGTTTACGCCAAAGCACAGCGCACAGTGCAAAACGACTGCTGGTTTACGCCAAAGCACAGCGCACAGTGCAAAACGACTGTTGGTTTACGCCAAAGCACAGCGCACAGTGCGAAACGACTGCTGGTTTACGCCAAATCATAGTGCACAGTGCAAAACGACTGTTGGTTTACGCAAAAGCATAGTGCACAGTGCAAAACGACTGCTGGTTTACGCCAAATCATAGTGCACAGTGCAAAACGACTTTTGGTTTACGCCAAAGCACAGCGCACAGTGCAAAACGACTGTTGGTTTACTCAAAAGCATAGTGCACAGTGTAAAACGACTGCTGGTTTACGCAAAAGCATAGTGCACAGTGCAAAACGACTGTTGGTTTACGCAAAAGCATAGTGCACAGTGCAAAACGACTGCTGGTTTACGCCAAAGCATGGTGCACAGTGCAAAACGACTGTTGGTTTACGCAAAAGCATAGTGCACAGTGCAAAACGACTGCTGGTTTACGCCAAATCATAGTGCACAGTGCAAAACGACTTTTGGTTTACGCCAAAGCACAGCGCACAGTGCAAAACGACTGTTGGTTTACTCAAAAGCATAGTGCACAGTGTAAAACGACTGCTGGTTTACGCAAAAGCATAGTGCACAGTGCAAAACGACTGTTGGTTTACGCAAAAGCATAGTGCACAGTGCAAAACGACTGCTGGTTTACGCAACAGCATAGTGCACAGTGCAAAACGACTGCTGGTTTACGCCAGAGCATAGTGCACAGTGCAAAATGACTGTTGGTTTACGCCAAAGCACAGCGCACAGTGCAAAACGACTGTTGGTTTACGCCAAAGCACAGTGCAAAACGACTGCTGGTTTACGCCAAAGCATGGTGCACAGTGCAAAACGACTGTTGGTTTACGCAAAAGCATAGTGCACAGTGCAAAACGACTGCTGGTTTACGCCAAATCATAGTGCACAGTGCAAAACGACTGTTGGTTTACGCCAAAGCACAGCGCACAGTGCAAAACGACTGTTGGTTTACGCCAAAGCACAGTGCAAAACGACTGCTGGTTTACGCAAAAGCATAGTGCACAGTGCAAAACGACTGCTGGTTTACGCCAAAGCATAGTGCACAGTGCAAAACGACTGCTGGTTTACGCCAAAGCATGGTGCACAGTGCAAAACGACTGTTGGTTTACGCAAAAGCATAGTGCACAGTGCAAAACGACTGTTGGTTTACGCCAAATCATAGTGCACAGTGCAAAACGACTGTTGGTTTACGCAAAAGCATAGTGCACAGTGCAAAACGACTGCTGGTTTACGCCAAAGCATAGTGCACAGTGCAAAATAACTGTTGGTTTACGCAAAAGCATAGTGCACAGTGCAAAACGACTGTTGGTTTACGCAAAAGCACAGCGCACAGTGCAAAACGACTGTTGGTTTACGCAAAAGCATAGTGCACAGTGCAAAACGACTGCTGGTTTACGCCAAAGCATGGTGCACAGTGCAAAACGACTGCTGGTTTACGCAAAAGCATGGTGCACAGTGCAAAACGACTGCTGGTTTACGCCAAAGCATAGTGCACAGTGCAAAACGACTGCTGGTTTACGCCAAAGCATAGTGCACAGTGCAAAACGACTGCTGGTTTACGCCAAATCATAGTGCACAGTGCAAAACGACTGTTGGTTTACGCCAAAGCACAGCGCAGAGTGCAAAACGACTGTTGGTTTACGCAAAAGCATAGTGCACAGTGCAAAACGACTGCTGGTTTACGCCAAAGCATGGTGCACAGTGCAAAACGACTGTTGGTTTACGCAAAAGCATAGTGCACAGTGAAAAACGACTGTTGGTTTACGCCAAAGCACAGCGCACAGTGCAAAACGACTGCTGGTTTACGCCAAAGCATGGTGCACAGTGCAAAACGACTGTTGGTTTACGCCAAAGCACAGCGCACAGGGCAAAACGACTGTTGGTTTACGCAAAAGCATAGTGCACAGTGCAAAACGACTGCTGGTTTACGCCAGAGCATAGTGCACAGTGCAAAACGACTGTTGGTTTACGCCAAAGCACAGCGCACAGTGCAAAACGACTGTTGGATTACGCAAAAGCATAGTGCACAGTGCAAAACGACTGCTGGTTTACGCCAAATCATAGTGCACAGTGCAAAACGACTGTTGGTTTACGCCAAAGCACAGCGCACAGTGCAAAACGACTGTTGGTTTACGCAAAAGCATAGTGCACAGTGCAAAACGACTGTTGGTTTACGCAAAAGCATAGTGCACAGTGCAAAACGACTGCTGGTTTACGCCAAAGCATAGTGCACAGTGCAAAACGACTGCTGGTTTACGCCAAAGCACAGCGCACAGTGCAAAACGACTGCTGGTTTACGCCAGAGCATAGTGCACAGTGCAAAACGACTGTTGGTTTACGCCAGAGCACAGCGCACAGTGCAAAACGACTGCTGGTTTACGCAAAAGCATAGTGCACAGTGCAAAACGACTCTTGGTTTACGCAAAAGCATAGTGCACAGTGCAAAACGACTGCTGGTTTACGCCAAAGCATAGTGCACAGTGCAAAATTACTGCTGGTTTACGCCAAAGCATAGTGCACAGTGCAAAACGACTGTTGGTTTACGCAAAAGCATAGTGCACAGTGCAAAACGACTGCTGGTTTACGCAAAAGCATAGTGCACAGTGCAAAACGACTGCTGGTTTACGCCAGAGCATAGTGCACAGTGCAAAATGACTGTTGGCTTACGCCAAAGCACAGCGCACAGTGCAAAACGACTGCTGGTTTACGCCAAAGCACAGCGCACAGTGCAAAACGACTGCTGGTTTACGCCAGAGCATAGTGCACAGTGCAAAACGACTGTTGGTTTACGCCAGAGCACAGCGCACAGTGCAAAACGACTGTTGGATTACGCAAAAGCATAGTGCACAGTGCAAAACGACTGCTGGTTTACGCCAAATCATAGTGCACAGTGCAAAACGACTGTTGGTTTACGCAAAAGCATAGTGCCCAGTGCAAAACGACTGTTGGTTTACGCAAAAGCATAGTGCACAGTGCAAAACGACTGCTGGTTTACGCCAAAGCATAGTGCACAGTGCAAAACGACTGCTGGTTTACGCCAAAGCACAGCGCACAGTGCAAAACGACTGCTGGTTTACGCCAGAGCATAGTGCACAGTGCAAAACGACTGTTGGTTTACGCCAAAGCATAGTGCACAGTGCAAAACGACTGCTGGTTTACGCCAAAGCATGGTGCACAGTGCAAAACGACTGCTGGTTTACGCCAAAGCATGGTGCACAGTGCAAAACGACTGTTGGTTTACGCAAAAGCATAGTGCACAGTGCAAAACGACTGCTGGTTTACGCCAAAGCATAGTGCACAGTGCAAAACGACTGCTGGTTTACGCCAAAGCATAGTGCACAGTGCAAAACGACTGCTGGTTTACGCCAAAGCATAGTGCACAGTGCAAAATGACTGTTGGTTTACGCCAAAGCATAGTGCACAGTGCAAAACGACTGCTGGTTTACGCCAAAGCATAGTGCACAGTGCAAAACGACTGCTGGTTTACGCCAAAGCATAGTGCACAGTGCAAAACGACTGCTGGTTTACGCCAAAGCATAGTGCACAGTGCAAAACGACTGCTGGCTTACGCCAAAGCATAGTGCACAGTGCAAAACGACTGCTGGTTTACGCCAAAGCATAGTGCACAGTGCAAAACGACTGCTGGTTTACGCCAAAGCATAGTGCACAGTGCAAAATGACTGTTGGTTTACGCCAAAGCATAGTGCACAGTGCAAAACGACTGCTGGTTTACGCCAAAGCATAGTGCACAGTGCAAAACGACTGCTGGTTTACGCCAAAGCATGGTGCACAGTGCAAAACGACTGTTGGTTTACGCAAAAGCATAGTGCACAGTGCAAAACGACTGCTGGTTTACGCCAAATCATAGTGCACAGTGCAAAACGACTGTTGGTTTACGCCAAAGCACAGCGCAGAGTGCAAAACGACTGTTGGTTTACGCAAAAGCATAGTGCACAGTGCAAAACGACTGCTGGTTTACGCCAAAGCATGGTGCACAGTGCAAAACGACTGTTGGTTTACGCAAAAGCATAGTGCACAGTGCAAAACGACTGTTGGTTTACGCCAAAGCACAGCGCACAGTGCAAAACGACTGCTGGTTTACGCCAAAGCATGGTGCACAGTGCAAAACGACTGTTGGTTTACGCCAAAGCACAGCGCACAGGGCAAAACGACTGTTGGTTTACGCAAAAGCATAGTGCACAGTGCAAAACGACTGCTGGTTTACGCCAAATCATAGTGCACAGTGCAAAACGACTGTTGGTTCACGCCAAAGCACAGCGCACAGTGCAAAACGACTGTTGGTTTATGCCAGAGCATAGTGCACAGTGCAAAACGACTGTTGGTTTACGCCAAAGCACAGCGCACAGTGCAAAACGACTGTTGGTTTACGCAAAAGCATAGTGCACAGTGCAAAACGACTGTTGGTTTACGCAAAAGCATAGTGCAAAGTGCAAAACGACTGTTGGTTTACGCAAAAGCATAGTGCACAGTGCAAAACGACTGCTGGTTTACGCCAAAGCATAGTGCACAGTGCAAAACGACTGCTGGTTTACGCCAAAGCACAGCGCACAGTGCAAAACGACTGCTGGTTTACGCAAAAGCATAGTGCACAGTGCAAAACGACTGCTGGTTTACGCCAGAGCATAGTGCACAGTGCAAAACGACTGTTGGTTTACGCCAGAGCACAGCGCACAGTGCAAAACGACTGCTGGTTTACGCAAAAGCATAGTGCACAGTGCAAAACGACTCTTGGTTTACGCAAAAGCATAGTGCACAGTGCAAAACGACTGCTGGTTTACGCCAAAGCATAGTGCACAGTGCAAAATGACTGCTGGTTTACGCCAAAGCATAGTGCACAGTGCAAAACGACTGTTGGTTTACGCCAAAGCACAGCGCACAGTGCAAAACGACTGCTGGTTTACGCCAAAGCATAGTGCACAGTGCAAAACGACTGCTGGTTTACGCCAAAGCATAGTGCACAGTGCAAAACGACTGCTGGTTTACGCAAAAGCATAGTGCACAGTGCAAAACGACTGCTGGTTTACGCCAAAGCATGGTGCACAGTGCAAAACGACTGTTGGTTTACGCCAAAGCACAGCGCACAGGGCAAAACGACTGTTGGTTTACGCAAAAGCATAGTGCACAGTGCAAAACGACTGTTGGTTTACGCCAAAGCACAGCGCACAGTGCAAAACGACTGCTGGTTTACGCCAAAGCATGGTGCACAGTGCAAAACGACTGTTGGTTTACGCCAAAGCACAGCGCACAGGGCAAAACGACTGTTGGTTTACGCAAAAGCATAGTGCACAGTGCAAAACGACTGTTGGTTTACGCCAAAGCACAGCGCACAGTGCAAAACGACTGCTGGTTTACGCCAAAGCATGGTGCACAGTGCAAAACGACTGCTGGTTTACGCCAGAGCATAGTGCACAGTGCAAAACGACTGTTGGTTTACGCCAAAGCACAGCGCACAGTGCAAAACGACTGTTGGTTTACGCAAAAGCATAGTGCACAGTGCAAAACGACTGCTGGTTTACGCCAAATCATAGTGCACAGTGCAAAACGACTGTTGGTTTACGCCAAAGCACAGCGCACCGTGCAAAACGACTGTTGGTTTACGCAAAAGCATAGTGCACAGTGCAAAACGACTGTTGGTTTACGCAAAAGCATAGTGCACAGTGCAAAACGACTGCTGGTTTACGCCAAAGCATAGTGCACAGTGCAAAACGACTGCTGGTTTACGCGAAAGCATAGTGCACAGTGCAAAACGACTGCTGGTTTACGCCAAAGCATGGTGCACAGTGCAAAACGACTGTTGGTTTACGCAAAAGCATAGTGCACAGTGCAAAACGACTGCTGGTTTACGCCAAAGCATAGTGCACAGTGCAAAACGACTGCTGGTTTACGCCAAATCATAGTGCACAGTGCAAAACGACTGTTGGTTTACGCCAAATCATAGTGCACAGTGCAAAACGACTGTTGGTTTACGCCAAAGCACAGCGCACAGTGCAAAACGACTGCTGGTTTACGCCAAAGCATAGTGCACAGTGCAAAACGACTGCTGGTTTACGCAAAAGCATGGTGCACAGTGCAAAACGACTGTTGGTGTACGCCAAAGCATAGTGCACAGTGCAAAACGACTGCTGGTTTACGCCAAAGCATAGTGCACAGTGCAAAACGACTGCTGGTTTACGCCAAATCATAGTGCACAGTGCAAAACGACTGTTGGTTTACGCCAAAGCACAGCGCACAGTGCAAAACGACTGTTGGTTTACGCCAAAGCATAGTGCACAGTGCAAAACGACTGCTGGTTTACGCAAAAGCATGGTGCACAGTGCAAAACGACTGTTGATTTACGCGAAAGCACAGCGCACAGTGCAAAACGACTGTTGGTTTACGCAAAAGCATAGTGCACAGTGCAAAACGACTGCTGGTTTACGCCAGAGCATAGTGCACAGTGCAAAACGACTGTTGGTTTACGCCAAAGCACAGCGCACAGTGCAAAACGACTGTTGGTATACGCCAAAGCATGGTGCACAGTGCAAAACGACTGCTGGTTTACGCCAAAGCATGGTGCACAGTGCAAAACGACTGCTGGTTTACGCCAAAGCATAGCGCACAGTGCAAAACGACTGTTGGTTTACGCAAAAGCATAGTGCACAGTGCAAAACGACTCTTGGTTTACGCAAAAGCATAGTGCACAGTGCAAAACGACTGCTGGTTTACGCCAAAGCATAGTGCACAGTGCAAAACGACTGCTGGTTTACGCCAAAGCATGGTGCACAGTGCAAAACGACTGTTGGTTTACGCAAAAGCATAGTGCACAGTGCAAAACGACTGCTGGTTTACGCCAAAGCATAGTGCACAGTGCAAAACGACTGCTGGTTTACGCCAAAGCATAGTGCACAGTGCAAAACGACTGCTGGTTTACGCCAAAGCATAGTGCACAGTGCAAAATGACTGTTGGTTTACGCGAAAGCATAGTGCACAGTGCAAAACGACTGCTGGTTTACGCCAAAGCATGGTGCACAGTGCAAAACGACTGTTGGTTTACGCAAAAGCATAGTGCACAGTGCAAAACGACTGCTGGTTTACGCCAAAGCATAGTGCACAGTGCAAAACGACTGCTGGTTTACGCCAAAGCATAGTGCACAGTGCAAAACGACTGCTGGTTTACGCCAAATCATAGTGCACAGTGCAAAACGACTGTTGGTTTACGCCAAAGCACAGCGCACAGTGCAAAACGACTGCTGGTTTACGCCAAAGCATAGTGCACAGTGCAAAACGACTGCTGGTTTACGCAAAAGCATGGTGCACAGTGCAAAACGACTGTTGGTGTACGCCAAAGCATAGTGCACAGTGCAAAACGACTGCTGGTTTACGCCAAAGCATAGTGCACAGTGCAAAACGACTGCTGGTTTACGCCAAATCATAGTGCACAGTGCAAAACGACTGTTGGTTTACGCCAAAGCACAGCGCACAGTGCAAAACGACTGTTGGTTTACGCCAAAGCATAGTGCACAGTGCAAAACGACTGCTGGTTTACGCAAAAGCATGGTGCACAGTGCAAAACGACTGTTGGTATACGCCAAAGCATGGTGCACAGTGCAAAACGACTGCTGGTTTACGCCAAAGCATGGTGCACAGTGCAAAACGACTGCTGGTTTACGCCAAAGCATAGCGCACAGTGCAAAACGACTGTTGGTTTACGCAAAAGCATAGTGCACAGTGCAAAACGACTCTTGGTTTACGCAAAAGCATAGTGCACAGTGCAAAACGACTGCTGGTTTACGCCAAAGCATAGTGCACAGTGCAAAACGACTGCTGGTTTACGCCAAAGCATGGTGCACAGTGCAAAACGACTGTTGGTTTACGCAAAAGCATAGTGCACAGTGCAAAACGACTGCTGGTTTACGCCAAATCATAGTGCACAGTGCAAAACGACTGTTGGTTTACGCCAAAGCACAGCGCACAGTGCAAAACGACTGCTGGTTTACGCAACAGCATAGTGCACAGTGCAAAACGACTGCTGGTTTACGCCAGAGCATAGTGCACAGTGCCAAAAGGACTGTTGGTTTACGCCAAAGTACAGCACACAGTGCAAAACGACTGCTGTTTACGCCAAAGCACAGCGCACAGTGCAAAATGACTGCTGGTTTACGCCAAAGCATAGCGCACAGTGCAAAACGACTGCTGGTTTACGCCAAAGCATAGTGCACAGTGCAAAACGACTGCTGGTTTACGCAAAAGCATGGTGCACAGTGCAAAACGACTGTTGGTGTACGCCAAAGCACAGCGCACAGTGCAAAACGACTGCTGGTTTACGCCAAAGCATAGCGCACAGTGCAAAACGACTGCTGGTTTACGCCAAAGCATAGTGCACAGTGCAAAACGACTGCTGGTTTACGCAAAAGCATGGTGCACAGTGCAAAACGATTGTTGGTGTACGCCAAAGCATAGTGCACAGTGCAAAACGACTGCTGGTTTACGCCAAAGCATAGTGCACAGTGCAAAACGACTGCTGGTTTACGCCAAATCATAGTGCACAGTGCAAAACGACTGTTGGTTTACGCCAAAGCACAGCGCACAGTGCAAAACGACTGTTGGTTTACGCAAAAGCATAGTGCACAGTGCAAAACGACTCTTGGTTTACGCAAAAGCATAGTGCACAGTGCAAAACGACTGCTGGTTTACGCCAAAGCATAGTGCACAGTGCAAAACGACTGCTGGTTTACGCCAAAGCATGGTGCACAGTGCAAAACGACTGTTGGTTTACGCAAAAGCATAGTGCACAGTGCAAAACGACTGCTGGTTTACGCCAAATCATAGTGCACAGTGCAAAACGACTGTTGGTTTACGCCAAAGCACAGGGCACAGTGCAAAACGACTGCTGGTTTACGCAACAGCATAGTGCACAGTGCAAAACGACTGCTGGTTTACGCCAGAGCATAGTGCACAGTGCCAAAAGGACTGTTGGTTTACGCCAAAGTACAGCGCACAGTGCAAAACGACTGCTGTTTACGCCAAAGCACAGCGCACAGTGCAAAATGACTGCTGGTTTACGCCAAAGCACAGCGCACAGTGCAAAACGACTGTTGGTTTACGCCAAAGCATAGCGCACAGTGCAAAACGACTGCTGGTTTACGCCAAAGCACAGCGCACAGTGCAAAACGACTGTTGGTTTACGCAAAAGCATAGTGCACAGTGCAAAATGACTGTTGGTTTACGCAAAAGCATAGTGCACAGTGCAAAATGACTGCTGGTTTACGCCAAAGCACAGCGCACAGTGCAAAACGACTGTTGGTTTACGCCAAAGCATAGCGCACAGTGCAAAACGACTGCTGGTTTACGCCAAAGCACACCGCACAGTGCAAAACGACTGCTGGTTTACGCCAAAGCATGGTGCACAGTGCAAAACGACTGCTGGTTTACGCCAAAGCATAGCGCACAGTGCAAAACGACTGTTGGTTTACGCAAAAGCATAGTGCACAGTGCAAAACGACTCTTGGTTTACGCAAAAGCATAGTGCACAGTGCAAAACGACTGCTGGTTTACGCCAAAGCATAGTGCACAGTGCAAAACGACTGCTGGTTTACGCCAAAGCATGGTGCACAGTGCAAAACGACTGTTGGTTTACGCAAAAGCATAGTGCACAGTGCAAAACGACTGCTGGTTTACGCCAAAGCATAGTGCACAGTGCAAAACGACTGCTGGTTTACGCCAAAGCATAGTGCACAGTGCAAAACGACTGCTGGTTTACGCCAAAGCATAGTGCACAGTGCAAAATGACTGTTGGTTTACGCGAAAGCATAGTGCACAGTGCAAAACGACTGCTGGTTTACGCCAAAGCATGGTGCACAGTGCAAAACGACTGTTGGTTTACGCAAAAGCATAGTGCACAGTGCAAAACGACTGCTGGTTTACGCCAAAGCATAGTGCACAGTGCAAAACGACTGCTGGTTTACGCCAAAGCATAGTGCACAGTGCAAAACGACTGCTGGTTTACGCCAAATCATAGTGCACAGTGCAAAACGACTGTTGGTTTACGCCAAAGCACAGCGCACAGTGCAAAACGACTGCTGGTTTACGCCAAAGCATAGTGCACAGTGCAAAACGACTGCTGGTTTACGCAAAAGCATGGTGCACAGTGCAAAACGACTGTTGGTGTACGCCAAAGCATAGTGCACAGTGCAAAACGACTGCTGGTTTACGCCAAAGCATAGTGCACAGTGCAAAACGACTGCTGGTTTACGCCAAATCATAGTGCACAGTGCAAAACGACTGTTGGTTTACGCCAAAGCACAGCGCACAGTGCAAAACGACTGTTGGTTTACGCCAAAGCATAGTGCACAGTGCAAAACGACTGCTGGTTTACGCAAAAGCATGGTGCACAGTGCAAAACGACTGTTGGTATACGCCAAAGCATGGTGCACAGTGCAAAACGACTGCTGGTTTACGCCAAAGCATGGTGCACAGTGCAAAACGACTGCTGGTTTACGCCAAAGCATAGCGCACAGTGCAAAACGACTGTTGGTTTACGCAAAAGCATAGTGCACAGTGCAAAACGACTCTTGGTTTACGCAAAAGCATAGTGCACAGTGCAAAACGACTGCTGGTTTACGCCAAAGCATAGTGCACAGTGCAAAACGACTGCTGGTTTACGCCAAAGCATGGTGCACAGTGCAAAACGACTGTTGGTTTACGCAAAAGCATAGTGCACAGTGCAAAACGACTGCTGGTTTACGCCAAATCATAGTGCACAGTGCAAAACGACTGTTGGTTTACGCCAAAGCACAGCGCACAGTGCAAAACGACTGCTGGTTTACGCAACAGCATAGTGCACAGTGCAAAACGACTGCTGGTTTACGCCAGAGCATAGTGCACAGTGCCAAAAGGACTGTTGGTTTACGCCAAAGTACAGCACACAGTGCAAAACGACTGCTGTTTACGCCAAAGCACAGCGCACAGTGCAAAATGACTGCTGGTTTACGCCAAAGCATAGCGCACAGTGCAAAACGACTGCTGGTTTACGCCAAAGCATAGTGCACAGTGCAAAACGACTGCTGGTTTACGCAAAAGCATGGTGCACAGTGCAAAACGACTGTTGGTGTACGCCAAAGCACAGCGCACAGTGCAAAACGACTGCTGGTTTACGCCAAAGCATAGCGCACAGTGCAAAACGACTGCTGGTTTACGCCAAAGCATAGTGCACAGTGCAAAACGACTGCTGGTTTACGCAAAAGCATGGTGCACAGTGCAAAACGATTGTTGGTGTACGCCAAAGCATAGTGCACAGTGCAAAACGACTGCTGGTTTACGCCAAAGCATAGTGCACAGTGCAAAACGACTGCTGGTTTACGCCAAATCATAGTGCACAGTGCAAAACGACTGTTGGTTTACGCCAAAGCACAGCGCACAGTGCAAAACGACTGTTGGTTTACGCAAAAGCATAGTGCACAGTGCAAAACGACTCTTGGTTTACGCAAAAGCATAGTGCACAGTGCAAAACGACTGCTGGTTTACGCCAAAGCATAGTGCACAGTGCAAAACGACTGCTGGTTTACGCCAAAGCATGGTGCACAGTGCAAAACGACTGTTGGTTTACGCAAAAGCATAGTGCACAGTGCAAAACGACTGCTGGTTTACGCCAAATCATAGTGCACAGTGCAAAACGACTGTTGGTTTACGCCAAAGCACAGGGCACAGTGCAAAACGACTGCTGGTTTACGCAACAGCATAGTGCACAGTGCAAAACGACTGCTGGTTTACGCCAGAGCATAGTGCACAGTGCCAAAAGGACTGTTGGTTTACGCCAAAGTACAGCGCACAGTGCAAAACGACTGCTGTTTACGCCAAAGCACAGCGCACAGTGCAAAATGACTGCTGGTTTACGCCAAAGCACAGCGCACAGTGCAAAACGACTGTTGGTTTACGCCAAAGCATAGCGCACAGTGCAAAACGACTGCTGGTTTACGCCAAAGCACAGCGCACAGTGCAAAACGACTGTTGGTTTACGCAAAAGCATAGTGCACAGTGCAAAATGACTGTTGGTTTACGCAAAAGCATAGTGCACAGTGCAAAATGACTGCTGGTTTACGCCAAAGCACAGCGCACAGTGCAAAACGACTGTTGGTTTACGCCAAAGCATAGCGCACAGTGCAAAACGACTGCTGGTTTACGCCAAAGCACAGCGCACAGTGCAAAACGACTGTTGGTTTACGCAAAAGCATAGTGCACAGTGCAAAACGACTGCTGGTTTACGCCAAAGCATAGTGCACAGTGCAAAATGACTGTTGGTTTACGCCAAAGCACAGCGCACAGTGCAAAACGACTGTTGGTTTACTCAAAAGCATAGTGCACAGTGTAAAACGACTGCTGGTTTACGCAAAAGTATAGTGCACAGTGTAAAACGACTGTTGGTTTACGCCAAAGCATAGCGCACAGTGCAAAACGACTGCTGGTTTACGCCAAATCATAGTGCACAGTGCAAAACGACTGTTGGTTTACGCCAAAGCATAGTGCACAGTGCAAAACGACTGCTGGTTTACGCCAAATCATAGTGCACAGTGCAAAACGACTGTTGGTTTACGCCAAAGCACAGCGCACAGTGCAAAACGACTGCTGGTTTACGCCAAATCATAGTGCACAGTGCAAAACGACTGTTGGTTTACGCCAAAGCACAGCGCACAGTGCAAAACGACTGTTGGTTTACTCAAAAGCATAGTGCACAGTGTAAAACGACTGCTGGTTTACGCAAAAGCATAGTGCACAGTGCAAAACGACTACTGGTTTACGCAAAATCATAGTGCACAGTGCAAAATGACTGCTGGTTTACGCAAAAGCATAGTGCACAGTGCAAAATGACTGCTGGTTTACGCCAAAGCACAGCGCACAGTGCAAAACGACTGTTGGTTTACGCAAAAGCATAGTGCACAGTGCAAAATGACTGCTGGTTTACGCCAAATCATAGTGCACAGTGCAAAACGACTGTTGGTTTACGCCAAAGCATAGTGCACAGTGTAAAACGACTGCTGGTTTACGCAAAATCATAGTGCACAGTGCAAAACGACTGCTGGTTTACGCCAAATCATAGTGCACAGTGCAAAATGACTGCTGGTTTACGCAAAAGCATAGTGCACAGTGTAAAACGACTGCTGGTTTACGCAAAAGCATAGTGCACAGTGCAAAACGACTGCTGGTTTACGCAAAATCATAGTGCACAGTGCAAAATGACTGCTGGTTTACGCAAAAACATAGTGCACAGTGCAAAATGGCTGCTGGTTTACGCCAAATCATAGTGCACAGTGCAAAACGACTGTTGGTTTACGCCAAAGCACAGCGCACAGTGCAAAACGACTGTTGGTTTACTCAAAAGCATAGTGCACAGTGCAAAACGACTGCTGGTTTACGCAAAATCATAGTGCACAGTGCAAAACGACTGCTGGTTTACGCCAAATCATAGTGCACAGTGCAAAATGACTGCTGGTTTACGCAAAAGCATAGTGCACAGTGCAAAATGACTGCTGGTTTACGCCAAAGCACAGCGCACAGTGCAAAACGACTGTTGGTTTACGCCAAAGCATAGTGCACAGTGCAAAACGACTGCTGGTTTACGCCAAAGCACAGCGCACAGTGCAAAACGACTGTTGGTTTACGCAAAAGCATAGTGCACAGTGCAAAATGACTGTTGGTTTACGCAAAAGCATAGTGCACAGTGCAAAATGACTGCTGGTTTACGCCAAAGCACAGCGCACAGTGCAAAACGACTGTTGGTTTGCGCCAAAGCATAGCGCACAGTGCAAAACGACTGCTGGTTTACGCCAAAGCACAGCGCACAGTGCAAAACGACTGTTGGTTTACGCAAAAGCATAGTGCACAGTGCAAAACGACTGCTGGTTTACGCCAAAGCATAGTGCACAGTGCAAAATGACTGTTGGTTTACGCCAAAGCACAGCGCACAGTGCAAAACGACTGTTGGTTTACTCAAAAGCATAGTGCACAGTGTAAAACGACTGCTGGTTTACGCAAAAGCATAGTGCACAGTGTAAAACGACTGTTGGTTTACGCCAAAGCATAGCGCACAGTGCAAAACGACTGCTGGTTTACGCCAAATCATAGTGCACAGTGCAAAACGACTGTTGGTTTACGCCAAAGCACAGCGCACAGTGCAAAACGACTGCTGGTTTACGCCAAAGCATGGTGCACAGTGCAAAACGACTGTTGGTTTACGCAAAAGCATAGTGCACAGTGCAAAACGACTGCTGGTTTACGCCAAATCATAGTGCACAGTGCAAAACGACTGTTGGTTTACGCAAAAGCATAGCGCACAGTGCAAAACGACTGCTGGTTTACGCCAAAGCACAGCGCACAGTGCAAAACGACTGTTGGTTTACGCAAAAGCATAGTGCACAGTGTAAAACGACTGCTGGTTTACGCAAAAGCATAGTGCACAGTGCAAAACGACTGTTGGTTTACGCAAAAGCATAGTGCACAGTGCAAAACGACTGCTGGTTTACGCAACAGCATAGTGCACAGTGCAAAACGACTGCTGGTTTACGCCAGAGCATAGTGCACTGTGCAAAATGACTGTTGGTTTACGCCAAAGCACAGCACACAGTGCAAAACGACTGTTTGTTTACGCCAAAGCACAGCGCACAGTGCAAAACGACTGCTGGTTTACGCCAAAGCATGGTGCACAGTGCAAAACGACTGTTGGTTTACGCAAAAGCATAGTGCACAGTGCAAAACGACTGCTGGTTTACGCCAAATCATAGTGCACAGTGCAAAACGACTGTTGGTTTACGCCAAAGCACAGCGCGCAGTGCAAAACGACTGTTGGTTTACTCAAAAGCATAGTGCACAGTGTAAAACAACTGCTGGTTTACGCAACAGCATAGTGCACAGTGCAAAACGACTGCTGGTTTACGCCAGAGCATAGTGCACAGTGCAAAATGACTGTTGGTTTACGCCAAAGCACAGCGCACAGTGCAAAACGACTGCTGGTTTACGCCAAAGCATAGTGCACAGTGCAAAACGACTGCTGGTTTACGCCAAAGCATAGTGCACAGTGCAAAACGACTGCTGGTTTACGCCAAATCATAGTGCACAGTGCAAAACGACTGTTGGTTTACGCCAAAGCACAGCGCACAGTGCAAAACGACTGTTGGTTTACGCCAAAGCATAGTGCACAGTGCAAAACGACTGCTGGTTTACGCAAAAGCATGGTGCACAGTGCAAAACGACTGTTATTTTACGCCAAAGCATAGTGCACAGTGCAAAACGACTGCTGGTTTACGCAAAAGCATGGTGCACAGTGCAAAACGACTGTTGGTTTACGCAAAAGCATAGTGCACAGTGCAAAACGACTGCTGGTTTACGCCAAATCATAGTGCACAGTGCAAAACGACTGTTGGTTTACGCCAAAGCACAGCGCACAGTGCAAAACGACTGTTGGTTTACGCAAAAGCATAGTGCACAGTGCCAAACGACTGTTGGTTTACGCAAAAGCATAGTGCACAGTGCAAAACGACTGCTGGTTTACGCCAAAGCATAGTGCACAGTGCAAAACGACTGCTGGTTTACGCCAAAGCATGGTGCACAGTGCAAAACGACTGTTGGTTTACGCCAAAGCACAGCGCACAGTGCAAAACGACTCTTGGTTTACGCAAAAGCATAGTGCACAGTGCAAAACGACTGCTGGTTTACGCCAAAGCATAGTGCACAGTGCAAAACGACTGTTGGTTTACGCCAAAGCACAGCGCACAGTGCAAAACGACTGCTGGTTTACGCCAAAGCATGGTGCACAGTGCAAAACGACTGTTGGTTTACGCCAAAGCACAGCGCACAGTGCAAGACGACTCTTGGTTTACGCAAAAGCATAGTGCACAGTGCAAAACGACTGCTGGTTTACGCCAAAGCATAGTGCACAGTGCAAAACGACTGTTGGTTTACGCCAAAGCACAGCGCACAGTGCAAAACGACTGCTGGTTTACGCCAAAGCATGGTGCACAGTGCAAAACGACTGCTGGTTTACGCCAAAGCATAGTGCACAGTGCAAAACGACTGCTGGTTTACGCCAAAGCATGGTGCACAGTGCAAAACGACTGTTGGTTTACGCCAAAGCACAGCGCACAGTGCAAAACGACTCTTGGTTTACGCAAAAGCATAGTGCACAGTGCAAAACGACTGCTGGTTTACGCCAAAGCATGGTGCACAGTGCAAAACGACTGTTGGTTTACGCCAAAGCACAGCGCACAGTGCAAAACGACTCTTGGTTTACACCAAAGCACAGCGCACAGTGCAAAACGACTGCTGGTTTACGCCAAAGCATGGTGCACAGTGCAAAACGACTGCTGGTTTACGCCAAAGCACAGCGCACAGTGCAAAACGACTGTTGGTTTACGCAAAAGCATAGTGCACAGTGCAAAATGACTGTTGGTTTACGCAAAAGCATAGTGCACAGTGCAAAATGACTGCTGGTTTACTCCAAAGCACAGCGCACAGTGCAAAACGACTGTTGGTTTACGCCAAAGCATAGCGCACAGTGCAAAACGACTGCTGGTTTACGCGAAAGCATAGTGCACAGTGCAAAACGACTGCTGGTTTACGCCAAAGCATGGTGCACAGTGCAAAACGACTGTTGGTTTACGCAAAAGCATAGTGCACAGTGCAAAACGACTGCTGGTTTACGCCAAAGCATAGTGCACAGTGCAAAACGACTGCTGGTTTACGCCAAAGCATAGTGCACAGTGCAAAACGACTGCTGGTTTACGCCAAATCATAGTGCACAGTGCAAAACGACTGTTGGTTTACGCCAAAGCACAGCGCACAGTGCAAAACGACTGCTGGTTTACGCCAAAGCATAGTGCACAGTGCAAAACGACTGCTGGTTTACGCAAAAGCATGGTGCACAGTGCAAAACGACTGTTGGTGTACGCCAAAGCATAGTGCACAGTGCAAAACGACTGCTGGTTTACGCAAAAGCATGGTGCACAGTGCAAAACGACTGTTGGTTTACGCAAAAGCATAGTGCACAGTGCAAAACGACTGCTGGTTTACGCCAAAGCATGGTGCACAGTGCAAAACGACTGTTGGTTTACGCAACAGCATAGTGCACAGTGCAAAACGACTGCTGGTTTACGCCAAAGCATAGTGCACAGTGCAAAACGACTGCTGGTTTACGCCAAAGCATAGTGCACAGTGCAAAACGACTGCTGGTTTACGCCAAATCATAGTGCACAGTGCAAAACGACTGTTGGTTTACGTCAAAGCACAGCACACAGTGCAAAACGACTGTTGGTTTACGCCAAAGCATAGTGCACAGTGCAAAACGACTGCTGGTTTACGCAAAAGCATGGTGCACAGTGCAAAACGACTGTTGGTTTACGCCAAAGCATAGTGCACAGTGCAAAACGACTGCTGGTTTACGCAAAAGCATGGTGCACAGTGCAAAACGACTGTTGGTTTACGCAAAAGCATAGTGCACAGTGCAAAACGACTGTTGGTTTACGCCAAAGCACAGCGCACAGTGCAAAACGACTGTTGGTTTACGCAAAAGCATAGTGCACAGTGCCAAACGACTGTTGGTTTACGCAAAAGCATAGTGCACAGTGCAAAACGACTGCTGGTTTACGCAAAAGCATGGTGCACAGTGCAAAACGACTGTTGGTTTACGCCAAAGCATAGTGCACAGTGCAAAACGACTGCTGGTTTACGCAAAAGCATGGTGCACAGTGCAAAACGACTGTTGGTTTACGCAAAAGCATAGTGCACAGTGCAAAACGACTGTTGGTTTACGCCAAAGCACAGCGCACAGTGCAAAACGACTGCTGGTTTACGCAAAAGCATGGTGCACAGTGCAAAACGACTGTTGGTTTACGCCAAAGCATAGTGCACAGTGCAAAACGACTGCTGGTTTACGCAAAAGCATGGTGCACAGTGCAAAACGACTGCTGGTTTACGCCAAATCATAGTGCACAGTGCAAAACGACTGTTGGTTTACGCCAAAGCACAGCGCACAGTGCAAAACGACTGTTGGTTTACGCAAAAGCATAGTGCACAGTGCCAAACGACTGTTGGTTTACGCAAAAGCATAGTGCACAGTGCAAAACGACTGCTGGTTTACGCCAAAGCATAGTGCACAGTGCAAAACGACTGCTGGTTTACGCCAAAGCATGGTGCACAGTGCAAAACGACTGTTGGTTTACGCCAAAGCACAGCGCACAGTGCAAAACGACTCTTGGTTTACGCAAAAGCATAGTGCACAGTGCAAAACGACTGCTGGTTTACGCCAAAGCATAGTGCACAGTGCAAAACGACTGTTGGTTTACGCCAAAGCACAGCGCACAGTGCAAAACGACTGCTGGTTTACGCCAAAGCATGGTGCACAGTGCAAAACGACTGTTGGTTTACGCCAAAGCACAGCGCACAGTGCAAGACGACTCTTGGTTTACGCAAAAGCATAGTGCACAGTGCAAAACGACTGCTGGTTTACGCCAAAGCATAGTGCACAGTGCAAAACGACTGTTGGTTTACGCCAAAGCACAGCGCACAGTGCAAAACGACTGCTGGTTTACGCCAAAGCATGGTGCACAGTGCAAAACGACTGCTGGTTTACGCCAAAGCATAGTGCACAGTGCAAAACGACTGCTGGTTTACGCCAAAGCATGGTGCACAGTGCAAAACGACTGTTGGTTTACGCCAAAGCACAGCGCACAGTGCAAAACGACTCTTGGTTTACGCAAAAGCATAGTGCACAGTGCAAAACGATTGCTGGTTTACGCAAAAGCATAGTGCACAGTGCAAAACGACTGTTGGTTTACGCCAAAGCACAGCGCACAGTGCAAAACGACTGCTGGTTTACGCCAAAGCATGGTGCACAGTGCAAAACGACTGTTGGTTTACGCCAGAGCACAGCGCACAGTGCAAAACGACTGTTGGTTTACGCAAAAGCATAGTGCACAGTGCAAAACGACTGCTGGTTTACGCCAAAGCATGGTGCACAGTGCAAAACGACTGTTGGTTTACGCCAGAGCACAGCGCACAGTGCAAAACGACTGTTGGTTTACGCCAAAGCACAGCGCACAGTGCAAAACGACTGCTGGTTTACGTCAAAGCATGGTGCACAGTGCAAAACGACTGTTGGTTTACGCAAAAGCATAGTGCACAGTGCAAAACGACTGCTGGTTTACGCCAAATCATAGTGCACAGTGCAAAACGACTGTTGGTTTACGACAAAGCACAGCGCACAGTGCAAAACGACTGCTGGTTTACGCCAAAGCATGGTGCACAGTGCAAAACGACTGTTGGTTTACGCAAAAGCACAGTGCACAGTGCAAAACGACTGTTGGTTTACGCAAAAGCATAGTGCACAGTGCAAAACGACTGCTGGTTTACGCCAAAGCATAGTGCACAGTGCAAAATGACTGTTGGTTTACGCAAAAGCATGGTGCACAGTGCAAAACGACTGTTGGTTTACGCAAAAGCATAGTGCACAGTGCAAAACGACTGTTGGTTTATGCCAAAGCACAGCGCACAGTGCAAAACGACTGTTGGTTTACTCAAAAGCATAGTGCACAGTGTAAAACGACTGCTGGTTTACGCAAAAGCATGGTGCACAGTGCAAAACGACTGTTGGTTTACGCAAAAGCATAGTGCACAGTGCAAAACGACTGCTGGTTTACGCCAAAGCATAGTGCACAGTGCAAAACGACTGCTGGTTTACGCAAAAGCATGGTGCACAGTGCAAAACGACTGTTGGTTTACGCAAAAGCATAGTGCACAGTGCAAAACGACTGCTGGTCTACGCCAAAGCATGGTGCACAGTGCAAAACGACTGTTGGTTTACGCAACAGCATAGTGCACAGTGCAAAACGACTGCTGGTTTACGCCAAAGCATAGTGCACAGTGCAAAACGACTGCTGGTTTACGCCAAAGCACAGCGCACAGTGCAAAACGACTGTTGGTTTACGCAAAAGCACAGTGCACAGTGCAAAACGACTGTTGGTCTACGCAAAAGCATAGTGCACAGTGCAAAACGACTGCTGGTTTACGCCAAAGCATAGTGCACAGTGCAAAATGACTGTTGGTTTACGCCAAAGCACAGCGCACAGTGCAAAACGACTGCTGGTTTACGCCAAAGCATGGTGCACAGTGCAAAACGACTGTTGGTTTACGCAACAGCATAGTGCACAGTGCAAAACGACTGCTGGTTTACGCCAAAGCATAGTGCACAGTGCAAAACGACTGCTGGTTTACGCCAAATCATAGTGCACAGTGCAAAACGACTGTTGGTTTACGCCAAAGCACAGCGCACAGTGCAAAACGACTGTTGGTTTACGCCAAAGCATAGTGCACAGTGCAAAACGACTGCTGGTTTACGCAAAAGCATGGTGCACAGTGCAAAACGACTGTTGGTTTACGCCAAAGCATAGTGCACAGTGCAAAACGACTGCTGGTTTACGCCAAAGCATAGTGCACAGTGCAAAATGACTGTTGGTTTACGCCAAAGCATAGCGCACAGTGCAAAACGACTGCTGGTTTACGCAAAAGCATGGTGCACAGTGCAAAACGACTGTTGGTTTACGCCAAAGCACAGCGCACAGTGCAAAACGACTGTTGGTTTACGCAAAAGCATAGTACACAGTGCAAAACGACTGCTGGTTTACGCCAGAGCATAGTGCACAGTGCAAAACGACTGTTGGTTTACGCCAAAGCACAGTGCACAGTGCAAAACGACTGTTGGTCTACGCAAAAGCATAGTGCACAGTGCAAAACGACTGCTGGTTTACGCCAAAGCATAGTGCACAGTGCAAAACGACTGCTGGTTTACGCAAAAGCATGGTGCACAGTGCAAAACGACTGTTGGTTTACGCAAAAGCATAGTGCACAGTGCAAAACGACTGCTGGTTTACGCCAAAGCATGGTGCACAGTGCAAAACGACTGTTGGTTTACGCAACAGCATAGTGCACAGTGCAAAACGACTGCTGGTTTACGCCAAAGCATAGTGCACAGTGCAAAACGACTGCTGGTTTACGCCAAAGCACAGCGCACAGTGCAAAACGACTGTTGGTTTACGCAAAAGCACAGTGCACAGTGCAAAACGACTGTTGGTCTACGCAAAAGCATAGTGCACAGTGCAAAACGACTGCTGGTTTACGCCAAAGCATAGTGCACAGTGCAAAATGACTGTTGGTTTACGCCAAAGCACAGCGCACAGTGCAAAACGACTGCTGGTTTACGCCAGAGCATGGTGCACAGTGCAAAACGACTGTTGGTTTACGCAACAGCATGGTGCACAGTGCAAAACGACTGCTGGTTTACGCCAAAGCATAGTGCACAGTGCAAAACGACTGCTGGTTTACGCCAAAGCATGGTGCACAGTGCAAAACGACTGCTGGTTTACGCCAAAGCACAGCGCACAGTGCAAAACGACTGTTGGTTTACGCAAAAGCATAGTGCACAGTGCAAAATGACTGTTGGTTTACGCAAAAGCATAGTGCACAGTGCAAAATGACTGCTGGTTTACTCCAAAGCACAGCGCACAGTGCAAAACGACTGTTGGTTTACGCCAAAGCATAGCGCACAGTGCAAAACGACTGCTGGTTTACGCGAAAGCATAGTGCACAGTGCAAAACGACTGCTGGTTTACGCCAAAGCATGGTGCACAGTGCAAAACGACTGTTGGTTTACGCAAAAGCATAGTGCACAGTGCAAAACGACTGCTGGTTTACGCCAAAGCATAGTGCACAGTGCAAAACGACTGCTGGTTTACGCCAAAGCATAGTGCACAGTGCAAAACGACTGCTGGTTTACGCCAAATCATAGTGCACAGTGCAAAACGACTGTTGGTTTACGCCAAAGCACAGCGCACAGTGCAAAACGACTGCTGGTTTACGCCAAAGCATAGTGCACAGTGCAAAACGACTGCTGGTTTACGCAAAAGCATGGTGCACAGTGCAAAACGACTGTTGGTGTACGCCAAAGCATAGTGCACAGTGCAAAACGACTGCTGGTTTACGCAAAAGCATGGTGCACAGTGCAAAACGACTGTTGGTTTACGCAAAAGCATAGTGCACAGTGCAAAACGACTGCTGGTTTACGCCAAAGCATGGTGCACAGTGCAAAACGACTGTTGGTTTACGCAACAGCATAGTGCACAGTGCAAAACGACTGCTGGTTTACGCCAAAGCATAGTGCACAGTGCAAAACGACTGCTGGTTTACGCCAAAGCATAGTGCACAGTGCAAAACGACTGCTGGTTTACGCCAAATCATAGTGCACAGTGCAAAACGACTGTTGGTTTACGTCAAAGCACAGCACACAGTGCAAAACGACTGTTGGTTTACGCCAAAGCATAGTGCACAGTGCAAAACGACTGCTGGTTTACGCAAAAGCATGGTGCACAGTGCAAAACGACTGTTGGTTTACGCCAAAGCATAGTGCACAGTGCAAAACGACTGCTGGTTTACGCAAAAGCATGGTGCACAGTGCAAAACGACTGTTGGTTTACGCAAAAGCATAGTGCACAGTGCAAAACGACTGCTGGTTTACGCCAAATCATAGTGCACAGTGCAAAACGACTGTTGGTTTACGCCAAAGCACAGCGCACAGTGCAAAACGACTGTTGGTTTACGCAAAAGCATAGTGCACAGTGCCAAACGACTGTTGGTTTACGCAAAAGCATAGTGCACAGTGCAAAACGACTGCTGGTTTACGCCAAAGCATAGTGCACAGTGCAAAACGACTGCTGGTTTACGCCAAAGCATGGTGCACAGTGCAAAACGACTGTTGGTTTACGCCAAAGCACAGCGCACAGTGCAAAACGACTCTTGGTTTACGCAAAAGCATAGTGCACAGTGCAAAACGACTGCTGGTTTACGCCAAAGCATAGTGCACAGTGCAAAACGACTGTTGGTTTACGCCAAAGCACAGCGCACAGTGCAAAACGACTGCTGGTTTACGCCAAAGCATGGTGCACAGTGCAAAACGACTGTTGGTTTACGCCAAAGCACAGCGCACAGTGCAAGACGACTCTTGGTTTACGCAAAAGCATAGTGCACAGTGCAAAACGACTGCTGGTTTACGCCAAAGCATAGTGCACAGTGCAAAACGACTGTTGGTTTACGCCAAAGCACAGCGCACAGTGCAAAACGACTGCTGGTTTACGCCAAAGCATGGTGCACAGTGCAAAACGACTGCTGGTTTACGCCAAAGCATAGTGCACAGTGCAAAACGACTGCTGGTTTACGCCAAAGCATGGTGCACAGTGCAAAACGACTGTTGGTTTACGCCAAAGCACAGCGCACAGTGCAAAACGACTCTTGGTTTACGCAAAAGCATAGTGCACAGTGCAAAACGATTGCTGGTTTACGCAAAAGCATAGTGCACAGTGCAAAACGACTGTTGGTTTACGCCAAAGCACAGCGCACAGTGCAAAACGACTGCTGGTTTACGCCAAAGCATGGTGCACAGTGCAAAACGACTGTTGGTTTACGCCAGAGCACAGCGCACAGTGCAAAACGACTGTTGGTTTACGCAAAAGCATAGTGCACAGTGCAAAACGACTGCTGGTTTACGCCAAAGCATGGTGCACAGTGCAAAACGACTGTTGGTTTACGCCAGAGCACAGCGCACAGTGCAAAACGACTGTTGGTTTACGCCAAAGCACAGCGCACAGTGCAAAACGACTGCTGGTTTACGTCAAAGCATGGTGCACAGTGCAAAACGACTGTTGGTTTACGCAAAAGCATAGTGCACAGTGCAAAACGACTGCTGGTTTACGCCAAATCATAGTGCACAGTGCAAAACGACTGTTGGTTTACGACAAAGCACAGCGCACAGTGCAAAACGACTGCTGGTTTACGCCAAAGCATGGTGCACAGTGCAAAACGACTGTTGGTTTACGCAAAAGCACAGTGCACAGTGCAAAACGACTGTTGGTTTACGCAAAAGCATAGTGCACAGTGCAAAACGACTGCTGGTTTACGCCAAAGCATAGTGCACAGTGCAAAATGACTGTTGGTTTACGCAAAAGCATGGTGCACAGTGCAAAACGACTGTTGGTTTACGCAAAAGCATAGTGCACAGTGCAAAACGACTGTTGGTTTATGCCAAAGCACAGCGCACAGTGCAAAACGACTGTTGGTTTACTCAAAAGCATAGTGCACAGTGTAAAACGACTGCTGGTTTACGCAAAAGCATGGTGCACAGTGCAAAACGACTGTTGGTTTACGCAAAAGCATAGTGCACAGTGCAAAACGACTGCTGGTTTACGCCAAAGCATAGTGCACAGTGCAAAACGACTGCTGGTTTACGCAAAAGCATGGTGCACAGTGCAAAACGACTGTTGGTTTACGCAAAAGCATAGTGCACAGTGCAAAACGACTGCTGGTCTACGCCAAAGCATGGTGCACAGTGCAAAACGACTGTTGGTTTACGCAACAGCATAGTGCACAGTGCAAAACGACTGCTGGTTTACGCCAAAGCATAGTGCACAGTGCAAAACGACTGCTGGTTTACGCCAAAGCACAGCGCACAGTGCAAAACGACTGTTGGTTTACGCAAAAGCACAGTGCACAGTGCAAAACGACTGTTGGTCTACGCAAAAGCATAGTGCACAGTGCAAAACGACTGCTGGTTTACGCCAAAGCATAGTGCACAGTGCAAAATGACTGTTGGTTTACGCCAAAGCACAGCGCACAGTGCAAAACGACTGCTGGTTTACGCCAAAGCATGGTGCACAGTGCAAAACGACTGTTGGTTTACGCAACAGCATAGTGCACAGTGCAAAACGACTGCTGGTTTACGCCAAAGCATAGTGCACAGTGCAAAACGACTGCTGGTTTACGCCAAATCATAGTGCACAGTGCAAAACGACTGTTGGTTTACGCCAAAGCACAGCGCACAGTGCAAAACGACTGTTGGTTTACGCCAAAGCATAGTGCACAGTGCAAAACGACTGCTGGTTTACGCAAAAGCATGGTGCACAGTGCAAAACGACTGTTGGTTTACGCCAAAGCATAGTGCACAGTGCAAAACGACTGCTGGTTTACGCCAAAGCATAGTGCACAGTGCAAAATGACTGTTGGTTTACGCCAAAGCATAGCGCACAGTGCAAAACGACTGCTGGTTTACGCAAAAGCATGGTGCACAGTGCAAAACGACTGTTGGTTTACGCCAAAGCACAGCGCACAGTGCAAAACGACTGTTGGTTTACGCAAAAGCATAGTACACAGTGCAAAACGACTGCTGGTTTACGCCAGAGCATAGTGCACAGTGCAAAACGACTGTTGGTTTACGCCAAAGCACAGTGCACAGTGCAAAACGACTGTTGGTCTACGCAAAAGCATAGTGCACAGTGCAAAACGACTGCTGGTTTACGCCAAAGCATAGTGCACAGTGCAAAACGACTGCTGGTTTACGCAAAAGCATGGTGCACAGTGCAAAACGACTGTTGGTTTACGCAAAAGCATAGTGCACAGTGCAAAACGACTGCTGGTTTACGCCAAAGCATGGTGCACAGTGCAAAACGACTGTTGGTTTACGCAACAGCATAGTGCACAGTGCAAAACGACTGCTGGTTTACGCCAAAGCATAGTGCACAGTGCAAAACGACTGCTGGTTTACGCCAAAGCACAGCGCACAGTGCAAAACGACTGTTGGTTTACGCAAAAGCACAGTGCACAGTGCAAAACGACTGTTGGTCTACGCAAAAGCATAGTGCACAGTGCAAAACGACTGCTGGTTTACGCCAAAGCATAGTGCACAGTGCAAAATGACTGTTGGTTTACGCCAAAGCACAGCGCACAGTGCAAAACGACTGCTGGTTTACGCCAGAGCATGGTGCACAGTGCAAAACGACTGTTGGTTTACGCAACAGCATGGTGCACAGTGCAAAACGACTGCTGGTTTACGCCAAAGCATAGTGCACAGTGCAAAACGACTGCTGGTTTACGCCAAATCATAGTGCACAGTGCAAAACGACTGTTGGTTTACGCCAAAGCACAGCGCACAGTGCAAAACGACTGTTGGTTTACGCCAAAGCATAGTGCACAGTGCAAAACGACTGCTGGTTTACGCAAAAGCATGGTGCACAGTGCAAAACGACTGTTGGTTTACGCCAAAGCACAGCGCACAGTGCAAAATGACTGTTGGTTTACGCAAAAGCATAGTGCACAGTGCAAAACGACTGCTGGTTTACGCCAGAGCATAGTGCACAGTGCAAAACGACTGTTGGTTTACGCCAAAGCACAGCGCACAGTGCAAAACGACTGCTGGTTTACGCCAAAGCATGGTGCACAGTGCAAAACGACTGCTGGTTTACGCCAAAGCATGGTGCACAGTGCAAAACGACTGCTGGTTTACGCCAAAGCATAGCGCACAGTGCAAAACGACTGTTGGTTTACGCAAAAGCATAGTGCACAGTGCAAAACGACTCTTGGTTTACGCAAAAGCATAGTGCACAGTGCAAAACGACTGCTGGTTTACGCCAAAGCATAGTGCACAGTGCAAAACGACTGCTGGTTTACGCCAAAGCATGGTGCACAGTGCAAAACGACTGTTGGTTTACGCAAAAGCATAGTGCACAGTGCAAAACGACTGCTGGTTTACGCCAAATCATAGTGCACAGTGCAAAACGACTGTTGGTTTACGCCAAAGCACAGCGCACAGTGCAAAACGACTGCTGGTTTACGCAACAGCATAGTGCACAGTGCAAAACGACTGCTGGTTTACGCCAGAGCATAGTGCACAGTGCCAAAAGGACTGTTGGTTTACGCCAAAGTACAGCGCACAGTGCAAAACGACTGCTGTTTACGCCAAAGCACAGCGCACAGTGCAAAACGACTGCTGGTTTACGCAAAAGCATAGTGCACAGTGCAAAACGACTCTTGGTTTACGCAAAAGCATAGTGCACAGTGCAAAACGACTGTTGGTTTACGCCAAAGCACAGCGCACAGTGCAAAACGACTGTTGGTTTACTCAAAAGCATAGTGCACAGTGTAAAACGACTGCTGGTTTACGCAAAATCATAGTGCACAGTGCAAAACGACTGCTGGTTTACGCCAAATCATAGTGCACAGTGCAAAATGACTGCTGGTTTACGCAAAAGCATAGTGCACAGTGCAAAATGACTGCTGGTTTACGCCAAAGCACAGCGCACAGTGCAAAACGACTGTTGGTTTACGCCAAAGCATAGCGCACAGTGCAAAACGACTGCTGGTTTACGCCAAAGCACAGCGCACAGTGCAAAACGACTGTTGGTTTACGCAAAAGCATAGTGCACAGTGCAAAATGACTGTTGGTTTACGCAAAAGCATAGTGCACAGTGCAAAATGACTGCTGGTTTACGCCAAAGCACAGCGCACAGTGCAAAACGACTGTTGGTTTACGCCAAAGCATAGCGCACAGTGCAAAACGACTGCTGGTTTACGCCAAAGCACAGCGCACAGTGCAAAACGACTGTTGGTTTACGCAAAAGCATAGTGCACAGTGCAAAACGACTGCTGGTTTACGCCAAAGCATAGTGCACAGTGCAAAATGACTGTTGGTTTACGCCAAAGCACAGCGCACAGTCCAAAACGACTGTTGGTTTACTCAAAAGCATAGTGCACAGTGTAAAACGACTGCTGGTTTACGCAAAAGCGTAGTGCACAGTGTAAAACGACTGTTGGTTTACGCCAAAGCATAGCGCACAGTGCAAAACGACTGCTGGTTTACGCCAAATCATAGTGCACAGTGCAAAACGACTGTTGGTTTACGCCAAAGCACAGCGCACAGTGCAAAACGACTGCTGGTTTACGCCAAAGCATGGTACACAGTGCAAAACGACTGTTGGTTTACGCAAAAGCATAGTGCACAGTGCAAAACGACTGCTGGTTTACGCCAAATCATAGTGCACAGTGCAAAACGACTGTTGGTTTACGCCAAAGCACAGCGCACAGTGCAAAACGACTGTTGGTTTACTCAAAAGCATAGTGCACAGTGTAAAACGACTGCTGGTTTACGCAAAAGCATAGTGCGCAGTGCAAAACGACTGCTGGTTTACGCAAAAGCATAGTGCACAGTGCAAAACGACTGCTGGTTTACGCAACAGCATAGTGCACAGTGCAAAACGACTGCTGGTTTACGCCAGAGCATAGTGCACAGTGCAAAATGACTGTTGGTTTACGCCAAAGCACAGCGCACAGTGCAAAACGACTGTTGGTTTACGCCAAAGCACAGCGCACAGTGCAAAACGACTGCTGGTTTACGCCAAAGCATGGTGCACAGTGCAAAACGACTGTTGGTTTACGCCAGAGCATAGTGCACAGTGCAAAATGACTGTTGGTTTACGCCAAAGCACAGCGCACAGTGCAAAACGACTGCTGGTTTACGCCAAAGCATGGTGCACAGTGCAAAACGACTGTTGGTTTACGCAAAAGCATAGTGCACAGTGCAAAACGACTGCTGGTTTACGCCAAATCATAGTGCACAGTGCAAAACGACTGTTGGTTTACGCCAAAGCACAGCGCACAGTGCAAAACGACTGTTGGTTTACTCAAAAGCATAGTGCACAGTGTAAAACGACTGCTGGTTTACGCAAAAGCATAGTGCACAGTGCAAAACGACTGTTGGTTTACGCCAAAGCACAGCGCACAGTGCAAAACGACTGCTGGTTTACGCCAAAGCATGGTGCACAGTGCAAAACGACTGTTGGTTTACGCAAAAGCATAGTGCACAATGCAAAACGACTGCTGGTTTACGCCAAATCATAGTGCACAGTGCAAAACGACTGTTGGTTTACACCAAAGCACAGCGCACAGTGCAAAACGACTGTTGGTTTACGCAAAAGCATAGTGCACAGTGCAAAACGACTGCTGGTTTACGCCAAATCATAGTGAACAGTGCAAAACGACTGTTGGTTTACACCAAAGCACAGCGCACAGTGCAAAACGACTGCTGGTTTACGCCAAAGCATGGTGCACAGTGCAAAACGACTGCTGGTTTCCGCCAAAGCACAGCGCACAGGGCAAAACGACTGTTGGTTTACGCAAAAGCATAGTGCACAGTGCAAAACGACTGCTGGTTTACGCCAGAGCATAGTGCACAGTGCAAAACGACTGTTGGTTTACGCCAAAGCACAGCGCACAGTGCAAAACGACTGCTGGTTTACGCCAAAGCATAGTGCACAGTGCAAAATGACTGTTGGTTTACGCAAAAGCTTAGTGCGCAGTGCAAAACGACTGTTGGTTTACGCAAAAGCATAGTGCACAGTGCAAAACGACTGCTGGTTTACGCCAAAGCATGGTGCACAGTGCAAAACGACTGTTGGTTTACGCAAAAGCATAGTGCACAGTGCAAAATGACTGTTGGTTTACGCAAAAGCTTAGTGCGCAGTGCAAAACGACTGTTGGTTTACGCAAAAGCATAGTGCACAGTGCAAAACGACTGCTGGTTTACGCCAAAGCATGGTGCACAGTGCAAAACGACTGTTGGTTTACGCAAAAGCATAGTGCACAGTGTAAAACGACTGCTGGTTTACGCAAAAGCTTAGTGCGCAGTGCAAAACGACTGTTGGTTTACGCAAAAGCATAGTGCACAGTGCAAAACGACTGCTGGTTTACGCCAAAGCATAGCGCACAGTGCAAAACGACTGCTGGTTTACGCCAAAGCACAGCGCACAGTGCAAAACGACTGCTGGTTTACGCCAGAGCATAGTGCACAGTGCAAAACGACTGTTGGTTTACGCCAAAGCACAGCGCACAGTGCAAAACGACTGCTGGTTTACGCCAAAGCATAGTGCACAGTGCAAAAAGACTGTTGGTTTACGCAATAGCTTAGTGCGCAGTGCAAAACGACTGTTGGTTTACGCAAAAGCATAGTGCACAGTGCAAAATGACTGTTGGTTTACGCAAAAGCTTAGTGCGCAGTGCAAAACGACTGTTGGTTTACGCAAAAGCATAGTGCACAGTGCAAAACGACTGCTGGTTTACGCCAAAGCATGGTGCACAGTGCAAAACGACTGTTGGTTTACGCCAAAGCACAGCGCACAGGGCAAAACGACTGTTGGTTTACGCAAAAGCATAGTGCACAGTGCAAAACGACTGCTGGTTTACGCCAGAGCATAGTGCACAGTGCAAAACGACTGTTGGTTTACGCCAAAGCACAGCGCACAGTGCAAAACGACTGCTGGTTTACGCAAAAGCATAGTGCACAGTGCAAAACGACTCTTGGTTTACGCAAAAGCATAGTGCACAGTGCAAAACGACTGCTGGTTTACGCCAAAGCATGGTGCACAGTGCAAAACGACTGTTGGTTTACGCAAAAGCATAGTGCACAGTGCAAAACGACTGCTGGTTTACGCCAAAGCATAGTGCACAGTGCAAAATGACTGTTGGTTTACGCAAAAGCTTAGTGCGCAGTGCAAAACGACTGTTGGTTTACGCAAAAGCATAGTGCACAGTGCAAAACGACTGCTGGTTTACGCCAAAGCATGGTGCACAGTGCAAATCGACTGTTGGTTTACGCAAAAGCATAGTGCACAGTGCAAAATGACTGTTGGTTTACGCAAAAGCATAGTGCACAGTGCAAAATGACTGCTGGTTTACGCCAAAGCACAGCGCACAGTGCAAAACGACTGTTGGTTTACGCCAAAGCACAGCGCACAGTGCAAAACGACTGCTGGTTTACGCCAAAGCACAGCGCACAGTGCAAAACGACTGTTGGTTTACGCAAAAGCATAGTGCACAGTGCAAAACGACTGCTGGTTTACGCCAAAGCATAGTGCACAGTGCAAAATGACTGTTGGTTTACGCCAAAGCACAGCGCACAGTGCAAAACGACTGTTGGTTTACTCAAAAGCATAGTGCACAGTGTAAAACGACTGCTGGTTTACGCAAAAGCATAGTGCACAGTGTAAAACGACTGTTGGTTTACGCCAAAGCATAGCGCACAGTGCAAAACGACTGCTGGTTTACGCCAAATCATAGTGCACAGTGCAAAACGACTGTTGGTTTACGCCAAAGCACAGCGCACAGTGCAAAACGACTGCTGGTTTACGCCAAAGCATGGTGCACAGTGCAAAACGACTGTTGGTTTACGCAAAAGCATAGTGCACAGTGCAAAACGACTGCTGGTTTACGCCAAATCATAGTGCACAGTGCAAAACGACTGTTGGTTTACGCCAAAGCACAGCGCACAGTGCAAAACGACTGTTGGTTTACTCAAAAGCATAGTGCACAGTGTAAAACGACTGCTGGTTTACGCAAAAGCATAGTGCACAGTGCAAAACGACTGTTGGTTTACGCAAAAGCATAGTGCACAGTGCAAAACGACTGCTGGTTTACGCAACAGCATAGTGCACAGTGCAAAACGACTGCTGGTTTACGCCAGAGCATAGTGCACAGTGCAAAATGACTGTTGGTTTACGCCAAAGCACAGCGCACAGTGCAAAACGACTGTTTGTTTACGCCAAAGCACAGCGCACAGTGCAAAACGACTGCTGGTTTACGCCAAAGCATGGTGCACAGTGCAAAACGACTGTTGGTTTACTCAAAAGCATAGTGCACAGTGCAAAACGACTGCTGGTTTACGCCAAATCATAGTGCACAGTGCAAAACGACTGTTGGTTTACGCCAAAGCACAGCGCACAGTGCAAAACGACTGCTGGTTTACTCAAAAGCATAGTGCACAGTGTAAAACGACTGCTGGTTTACGCAAAAGCATAGTGCACAGTGCAAAACAACTGCTGGTTTACGCAACAGCATAGTGCACAGTGCAAAACGACTGCTGGTTTACGCCAGAGCATAGTGCACAGTGCAAAATGACTGTTGGTTTACGCCAAAGCACAGCGCACAGTGCAAAACGACTGTTGGTTTACGCCAAAGCACAGCGCACAGTGCAAAACGACTGCTGGTTTACGCCAAAGCATGGTGCACAGTGCAAAACGACTGTTGGTTTACGCAAAAGCATAGTGCACAGTGCAAAACGACTGCTGGTTTACGCCAAATCATAGTGCACAGTGCAAAACGACTGTTGGTTTACACCAAAGCACAGCGCACAGTGCAAAACGACTGCTGGTTTACGCCAAAGCATGGTGCACAGTGCAAAACGACTGTTGGTTTACGCAAAAGCATAGTGCACAGTGCAAAACGACTGCTGGTTTACGCCAAATCATAGTGCACAGTGCAAAACGACTGTTGGTTTACGCCAAAGCACAGCGCACAGTGCAAAACGACTGTTGGTTTACGCCAAAGCACAGCGCACAGTGCAAAACGACTGTTGGTTTACGCCAAAGCACAGCGCACAGTGCAAAACGACTGCTGGTTTACGCCAAAGCATAGTGCACAGTGCAAAACGACTGCTGGTTTACGCCAAAGCATGGTGCACAGTGCAAAACGACTGCTGGTTTACGCCAAAGCACAGCGCACAGTGCAAAACGACTGTTGGTTTACGCCAAAGCACAGCGTACAGTGCAAAACGACTGCTGGTTTACGCCAAAGCATAGTGCACAGTGCAAAACGACTGCTGGTTTACGCCAAAGCATGGTGCACAGTGCAAAACAACTGCTGGTTTACGCAACAGCATAGTGCACAGTGCAAAACAACTGCTGGTTTACGCAACAGCATAGTGCACAGTGCAAAACGACTGCTGGTTTACGCCAGAGCATAGTGCACAGTGCAAAATGACTGTTGGTTTACGCCAAAGCACAGCGCACAGTGCAAAACGACTGTTGGTTTACGCCAAAGCACAGCGCACAGTGCAAAACGACTGCTGGTTTACGCCAAAGCATAGTGCACAGTGCAAAACGACTGCTGGTTTACGCCAAAGCATGGTGCACAGTGCAAAACGACTGCTGGTTTACGCAAAAGCACAGCGCACAGTGCAAAACGACTGTTGGTTTACGCAAAAGCATAGTGCACAGTGCAAAACGACTGCTGGTTTACGCCAAAGCATAGTGCACAGTGCAAAATGACTGTTGGTTTACGCCAAATCATAGTGCACAGTGCAAAACGACTGTTGGTTTACGCAAAAGCACAGCGCACAGTGCAAAACGACTGTTGGTTTACGCAAAAGCATAGTGCACAGTGCAAAACGACTGCTGGTTTACGCCAAATCATAGTGCACAGTGCAAAACGACTGTTGGTTCACGCCAAAGCACAGCGCACAGTGCAACACGACTGTTGGTTTACGCAAAAGCATAGTGCACAGTGCAAAACGACTGTTGGTTTACGCAAAAGCATAGTGCACAGTGCAAAACGACTGCTGGTTTACGCCAAAGCACAGCGCACAGTGCAAAACGACTGCTGGTTTACGCAAAAGCATAGTGCACAGTGCAAAACGACTCTTGGTTTACGCAAAAGCATAGTGCACAGTGCAAAACGACTGCTGGTTTACGCCAAAGCACAGCGCACAGTGCAACACGACTGTTGGTTTACGCAAAAGCATAGTGCACAGTGCAAAACGACTGTTGGTTTACGCAAAAGCATAGTGCACAGTGCAAAACGACTGTTGGTTTACGCCAAAGCACAGCGCACAGTGCAAAACGACTGCTGGTTTACGCAAAAGCATAGTGCACAGTGCAAAACGACTCTTGGTTTACGCAAAAGCATAGTGCACAGTGCAAAACGACTGCTGGTTTACGCCAAAGCATAGTGCTGAGTGCAAAACGACTGCTGGTTTACGCCAAAGCATAGTGCACAGTGCAAAACGACTGCTGGTTTACGCCAAAGCATGGTGCACAGTGCAAAACGACTCTTGGTTTACGCAAAAGCATAGTGCACAGTGCAAAACGACTGTTGGTTTACGCCAAAGCACAGCGCACAGTGCAAAACGACTGTTGGTTTACTCAAAAGCATAATGCACAGTGTAAAACGACTGCTGGTTTACGCAAAAGCATAGTGCAGAGTGCAAAACAACTGCTGGTTTACGCAACAGCATAGTGCACAGTGCAAAACGACTGCTGGTTTACGCCAGAGCATAGTGCACAGTGCAAAATGACTGTTGGTTTACGCCAAAGCACAGCGCACAGTGCAAAACGACTGTTGGTTTACGCCAAAGCACAGCGCACAGTGCAAAACGACTGCTGGTTTACGCCAAAGCATAGTGCACAGTGCAAAACGACTGCTGGTTTACGCCAAAGCATGGTGCACAGTGCAAAACGACTGCTGGTTTACGCAAAAGCACAGCGCACAGTGCAAAACGACTGTTGGTTTACGCAAAAGCATAGTGCACAGTGCAAAACGACTGCTGGTTTACGCCAAAGCATAGTGCACAGTGCAAAACGACTGCTGGTTTACGCCAAAGCATGGTGCACAGTGCAAAACGACTGCTGGTTTACGCAAAAGCACAGCGCACAGTGCAAAACGACTGTTGGTTTACGCAAAAGCATAGTGCACAGTGCAAAACGACTGCTGGTTTACGCCAAAGCATAGTGCACAGTGCAAAACGACTGCTGGTTTACGCCAAATCATAGTGCACAGTGCAAAACGACTGTTGGTTTACGCCAAAGCACAGCGCACAGTGCAAAACGACTGTTGGTTTACGCCAAAGCATAGTGCACAGTGCAAAACGACTGTTGGTTTACGCAAAAGCACAGCGCACAGTGCAAAACGACTGTTGGTTTACGCAAAAGCATAGTGCACAGTGCAAAACGACTGCTGGTTTACGCCAAAGCATAGTGCACAGTGCAAAATGACTGTTGGTTTACGCAAAAGCATAGTGCACAGTGCAAAACGACTGTTGGTTTACGCAAAAGCATAGTGCACAGTGCAAAACGACTGCTGGTTTACGCAAAAGCATGGTGCACAGTGCAAAACGACTGTTGGTTTACGCAAAAGCATAGTGCACAGTGCAAAACGACTGCTGGTTTACGCCAAATCATAGTGCACAGTGCAAAACGACTGTTGGTTTACGCCAAAGCACAGCGCACAGTGCAAAACGACTGCTGGTTTACGCCAAAGCATAGTGCACAGTGCAAAACGACTGCTGGTTTACGCCAAAGCATGGTGCACAGTGCAAAACGACTGCTGGTTTACGCAAAAGCACAGCGCACAGTGCAAAACGACTGTTGGTTTACGCAAAAGCATAGTGCACAGTGCAAAACGACTGCTGGTTTACGCCAAAGCATAGTGCACAGTGCAAAATGACTGTTGGTTTACGCCAAATCATAGTGCACAGTGCAAAACGACTGTTGGTTTACGCAAAAGCACAGCGCACAGTGCAAAACGACTGTTGGTTTACGCAAAAGCATAGTGCACAGTGCAAAACGACTGCTGGTTTACGCCAAATCATAGTGCACAGTGCAAAACGACTGTTGGTTTACGCCAAAGCACAGCGCACAGTGCAAAACGACTGTTGGTTTACTCAAAAGCATAATGCACAGTGTAAAACGACTGCTGGTTTACGCAAAAGCATAGTGCACAGTGCAAAACAACTGCTGGTTTACGCAACAGCATAGTGCACAGTGCAAAACGACTGCTGGTTTACGCCAGAGCATAGTGCACAGTGCAAAATGACTGTTGGTTTACGCCAAAGCACAGCGCACAGTGCAAAACGACTGTTGGTTTACGCCAAAGTACAGCGCACAGTGCAAAACGACTGCTGGTTTACGCCAAAGCATAGTGCACAGTGCAAAACGACTGCTGGTTTACGCCAAAGCATGGTGCACAGTGCAAAACGACTGCTGGTTTACGCAAAAGCACAGCGCACAGTGCAAAACGACTGTTGGTTTACGCAAAAGCATAGTGCACAGTGCAAAACGACTGCTGGTTTACGCCAAAGCATGGTGCACAGTGCAAAACGACTGCTGGTTTACGCCAAAGCATGGTGCACAGTGCAAAACGACTGCTGGTTTACGCAAAAGCACAGCGCACAGTGCAAAACGACTGTTGGTTTACGCAAAAGCATAGTGCACAGTGCAAAACGACTGCTGGTTTACGCCAAAGCATAGTGCACAGTGCAAAATGACTGTTGGTTTACGCAAAAGCATAGTGCACAGTGCAAAACGACTGTTGGTTTACGCAAAAGCATAGTGCACAGTGCAAAACGACTGCTGGTTTACGCAAAAGCATGGTGCACAGTGCAAAACGACTGTTGGTTTACGCAAAAGCATAGTGCACAGTGCAAAACGACTGCTGGTTTACGCCAAATCATAGTGCACAGTGCAAAACGACTGTTGGTTTACGCCATTGTTGGTTTACGCCAAATCATAGTGCACAGTGCAAAACGACTGTTGGTTTACGCCAAAGCACAGCGTACAGTGCAAAACGATTGTTGGTTTACGCCAAATCATAGTGCACAGTGCAAAACGACTGTTGGTTTACGCCAAAGCACAGCGCACAGTGCAAAACGACTGCTGGTTTACGCCAAAGCACAGCGCACAGTGCAAAACGACTGTTGGTTTACGCCAAAGCACAGCGTACAGTGCAAAACGACTGTTGGTTTACGCCAAATCATAGTGCACAGTGCAAAACGACTGTTGGTTTACGCCAAAGCACAGCGCACAGTGCAAAACGACTGTTGGTTTACTCAAAAGCATAGTGCACAGTGTAAAACGACTGCTGGTTTACGCAAAAGCATAGTGCACAGTGCAAAACGACTGCTGGTTTACGCCAAAGCATGGTGCACAGTGCAAAACGACTGTTGGTTTACGCCGAAGTACAGCGCACAGTGCAAAACGACTGCTGGTTTACGCCAAAGCACAGCGCACAGTGCAAAACGACTGTTGGTTTACGCCAAATCATAGTGCACAGTGCAAAACGACTGTTGGTTTACGCCAAAGCACAGCGTACAGTGCAAAACGACTGTTGGTTTACACCAAATCATAGTGCACAGTGCAAAACGACTGTTGGTTTACGCCAAAGCACAGCGCACAGTGCAAAACGACTGTTGGTTTACTCAAAAGCATAGTGCACAGTACAAAACGACTGCTGGTTTACGCAAAAGCATAGTGCACAGTGCAAAACGACTGCTGGTTTACGCCAAATCATAGTGCACAGTGCAAAACGACTGTTGGTTTACGCCAAAGCACAGCGCACAGTGCAAAACGACTGTTGGTTTACGCCAAAGCACAGCGCACAGTGCAAAACGACTGCTGGTTTACGCCAAATCATAGTGCACAGTGCAAAACGACTGTTGGTTTACGCCAAAGCACAGCGCACAGTGCAAAACGACTGCTGGTTTACGCCAAAGCATGGTGCACAGTGCAAAATGACTGTTGGTTTACGCCAAAGCACAGCGCACAGTGCAAAACGACTGTTGGTTTACGCCAAAGCACAGCGCACAGTGCAAAACGACTGCTGGTTTACGCCAAAGCATGGTGCACAGTGCAAAATGACTGTTGGTTTACGCCAAAGCACAGCGCACAGTGCAAAACGACTGCTGGTTTACGCCAAAGCACAGCGCACAGTGCAAAACGACTGTTGGTTTACGCCAAAGCACAGCGCACAGTGCAAAACGACTGCTGGTTTACGCCAAATCATAGTGCACAGTGCAAAACGACTGTTGGTTTACGCCAAAGCACAGCGTACAGTGCAAAACGATTGTTGGTTTACGCCAAATCATAGTGCACAGTGCAAAACGACTGTTGGTTTACGCCAAAGCACAGCGTACAGTGCAAAACGATTGTTGGTTTACGCCAAATCATAGTGCACAGTGCAAAACGACTGTTGGTTTACGCCAAAGCACAGCGCACAGTGCAAAACGACTGCTGGTTTACGCCAAAGCACAGCGCACAGTGCAAAACGACTGTTGGTTTACGCCAAATCATAGTGCACAGTGCAAAACGACTGTTGGTTTACGCCAAAGCACAGCGTACAGTGCAAAACGACTGTTGGTTTACGCCAAATCATAGTGCACAGTGCAAAACGACTGTTGGTTTACGCCAAAGCACAGCGCACAGTGCAAAACGACTGTTGGTTTACTCAAAAGCATAGTGCACAGTGTAAAACGACTGCTGGTTTACGCAAAAGCATAGTGCACAGTGCAAAACGACTGCTGGTTTACGCCAAATCATAGTGCACAGTGCAAAACGACTGTTAGTTCACGCCAAAGCACAGCGCACAGTGCAAAACGACTGTTGGTTTACGCCAAAGCACAGCGCACAGTGCAAAACGACTGCTGGTTTACGCCAAATCATAGTGCACAGTGCAAAACGACTGTTGGTTTACGCCAAAGCACAGCGCACAGTGCAAAACGACTGTTGGTTTACTCAAAAGCATAGTGCACAGTGCAAAACGACAGCTGGTTTACGCAAAAGCATAGTGCACAGTGCAAAACGACTGTTGGTTTACGCCAAATCATAGTGCACAGTGCAAAACGACTGTTGGTTTACGCCAAAGCACAGCGCACAGTGCAAAACGACTGCTGGTTTACGCCAAATCATAGTGCACAGTGCAAAACGACTGTTGGTTTACGCCAAAGCACAGCGCACAGTGCAAAACGACTGTTGGTTTAGTCAAAAGCATAGTGCACAGTGTAAAACGACTGCTGGTTTACGCAAAAGCATAGTGCACAGTGCAAAACGACTGTTGGTTTACGCAAAAGCATAGTGCACAGTGCAAAACGACTGCTGGTTTACGCAACAGCATAGTGCACAGTGCAAAACGACTGCTGGTTTACGCCAGAGCATAGTGCACAGTGCAAAATGACTGTTGGTTTACGCCAAAGCACAGCGCACAGTGCAAAACGACTGTTGGTTTACGCCAAAGCACAGCGCACAGTGCAAAACGACTGCTGGCTTACGCCAAAGCACAGCGCACAGTGCAAAACGACTGTTGGTTTACGCCAAAGCACAGCGCACAGTGCAAAACGACTGCTGATTTACGCCAAATCATAGTGCACAGTGCAAAACGACTGTTGGTTTACGCCACAGCACAGCGCACAGTGCAAAACGACTGTTGGTTTACTCAAAAGCATAGTGCACAGTGCAAAACGACTGCTGGTTTACGCAAAAGCATAGTGCACAGTGCAAAACGACTGTTGGTTTACGCCAAATCATAGTGCACAGTGCAAAACGACTGTTGGTTTACGCCAAAGCACAGCGCACAGTGCAAAACGACTGTTGGTTTACGCCAAAGCACAGCGTACAGTGCAAAACGACTGTTGGTTTACGCCAAATCATAGTGCACAGTGCAAAACGACTGTTGGTTTACGCCAAAGCACAGCGCACAGTGCAAAACGACTGTTGGTTTACTCAAAAGCATAGTGCACAGTGCAAAACGACTGCTGGTTTACGCAAAAGCATAGTGCACAGTGCAAAACGATTGCTGGTTTACGCCAAATCATAGTGCACAGTGCAAAACTACTGTTGGTTTACGCCAAAGCACAGCGCACAGTGCAAAACGACTGTTGGTTTACGCCAAAGCACAGCGCACAGTGCAAAACGACTGCTGGTTTACGCCAAATCATAGTGCACAGTGCAAAACGACTGTTGGTTTACCCCAAAGCACAGCGCACAGTGCAAAACGACTGCTGGTTTACGCCAAAGCATGGTGCACAGTGCAAAACGATTGTTGGTTTACGCCAAAGCACAGTGCACAGTGCAAAACGACTGTTGGTTTACTCAAAAGCATAGTGCACAGTGTAAAACGACTGCTGGTTTACTCAAAAGCATAGTGCACAGTGCAAAATGACTTTTGGTTTACGCCAAAGCACAGCGCACACTGCAAAACGACTGCTGGTTTACGCCAAAGCACAGCGCACAGTGCAAAACGACTGTTGGTTTACGCCAAAGCACAGCGCACAGTGCGAAACGACTGCTGGTTTACGCCAAATCATAGTGCACAGTGCAAAACGACTGTTGGTTTACGCCAAAGCACAGCGCACAGTGCAAAACGACTGCTGGTTTACGCCAAAGCATGGTGCACAGTGCAAAACGACTGTTGGTTTACGCAAAAGCATAGTGCACAGTGCAAAACGACTGCTGGTTTACGCCAAATCATAGTGCACAGTGCAAAACGACTGTTGGTTTACGCCAAAGCACAGCGCACAGTGCAAAACGACTGTTGGTTCACTCAAAAGCATAGTGCACAGTGTAAAACGACTGCTGGTTTACGCAAAAGCATAGTGCACAGTGCAAAACGACTGTTGGTTTACGCAAAAGCATAGTGCACAGTGCAAAACGACTGCTGGTTTACGCAACAGCATAGTGCACAGTGCAAAACGACTGCTGGTTTACGCCAAATCATAGTGCACAGTGCAAAACGACTGTTGGTTTACGCCAAAGCACAGCGCACAGTGCAAAACGACTGTTGGTTTACGCCATAGCACAGTGCAAAACGACTGCTGGTTTACGCAAAAGCATAGTGCACAGTGCAAAACGACTGCTGGTTTACGCCAAAGCATAGTGCACAGTGCAAAACGACTGCTGGTTTACGCCAAAGCATGGTGCACAGTGCAAAACGACTGTTGGTTTACGCAAAAGCATAGTGCACAGTGCAAAACGACTGCTGGTTTACGCCAAATCATAGTGCACAGTGCAAAACGACTGTTGGTTTACGCCAAAGCACAGCGCACAGTGCAAAACGACTGTTGGTTTACGCCATAGCACAGTGCAAAACGACTGCTGGTTTACGCAAAAGCATAGTGCACAGTGCAAAACGACTGCTGGTTTACGCCAAAGCACAGTGCAAAACGACTGCTGGTTTACGCCAAAGCATGGTGCACAGTGCAAAACGACTGTTGGTTTACGCAAAAGCATAGTGCACAGTGCAAAACGACTGCTGGTTTACGCCAAATCATAGTGCACAGTGCAAAACGACTGTTGGTTTACGCCAAAGCACAGCGCACAGTGCAAAACGACTGTTGGTTTACGCCATAGCACAGTGCAAAACGACTGCTGGTTTACGCAAAAGCATAGTGCACAGTGCAAAACGACTGCTGGTTTACGCCAAAGCATAGTGCACAGTGCAAAACGACTGCTGGTTTACGCCAAAGCATGGTGCACAGTGCAAAACGACTGTTGGTTAACGCAAAAGCATAGTGCACAGTGCAAAACGACTGTTGGTTTACGCAAAAGCACAGCGCACAGTGCAAAACGACTGTTGGTTTACGCAAAAGCATAGTGCACAGTGCAAAACGACTGCTGGTTTACGCCAGAGCATGGTGCACAGTGCAAAACGACTGCTGGTTTACGCAAAAGCATGGTGCACAGTGCAAAACGACTGCTGGTTTACGCCAAAGCATAGTGCACAGTGCAAAACGACTGTTGGTTTACGCCAAAGCACAGTGCAAAACGACTGCTGGTTTACGCCAAAGCATGGTGCACAGTGCAAAACGACTGTTGGTTTACGCAAAAGCATAGTGCACAGTGCAAAACGACTGCTGGTTTACGCCAAAGCATAGTGCACAGTGCAAAATGACTGTTGGTTTACGCCAAAGCACAGCGCACAGTGCAAAACGACTGTTGGTTTACGCCAAAGCACAGTGCAAAACGACTGCTGGTTTACGCCAAAGCATGGTGCACAGTGCAAAACGACTGTTGGTTTACGCAAAAGCATAGTGCACAGTGCAAAACGACTGCTGGTTTACGCCAAATCATAGTGCACAGTGCAAAACGACTGTTGGTTTACGCCAAAGCACAGCGCACAGTGCAAAACGACTGTTGGTTTACGCCATAGCACAGTGCAAAACGACTGCTGGTTTACGCAAAAGCATAGTGCACAGTGCAAAACGACTGCTGGTTTACGCCAAAGCATAGTGCACAGTGCAAAACGACTGCTGGTTTACGCCAAAGCATGGTGCACAGTGCAAAACGACTGTTGGTTTACGCAAAAGCATAGTGCACAGTGCAAAACGACTGTTGGTTTACGCAAAAGCACAGCGCACAGTGCAAAACGACTGTTGGTTTACGCAAAAGCATAGTGCACAGTGCAAAACGACTGCTGGTTTACGCCAAAGCATAGTGCACAGTGCAAGATGACTGTTGGTTTACGCAAAAGCATAGTGCACAGTGCAAAACGACTGTTGGTTTACGCAAAAGCACAGCGCACAGTGCAAAACGACTGTTGGTTTACGCAAAAGCATAGTGCACAGTGCAAAACGACTGCTGGTTTACGCCAAAGCATGGTGCACAGTGCAAAACGACTGCTGGTTTACGCCAAAGCATAGTGCACAGTGCAAAACGACTGCTGGTTTACGCCAAATCATAGTGCACAGTGCAAAACGACTGTTGGTTTACGCCAAAGCACAGCGCAGAGTGCAAAACGACTTTTGGTTTACGCAAAAGCATAGTGCACAGTGCAAAACGACTGCTGGTTTACGCCAAAGCATGGTGCACAGTGCAAAACGACTGTTGGTTTACGCAAAAGCATAGTGCACAGTGAAAAACGACTGTTGGTTTACGCCAAAGCACAGCGCACAGTGCAAAACGACTGCTGGTTTACGCCAAAGCATGGTGCACAGTGCAAAACGACTGTTGGTTTACGCCAAAGCACAGCGCACAGGGCAAAACGACTGTTGGTTTACGCAAAAGCATAGTGCACAGTGCAAAACGACTGCTGGTTTACGCCAGAGCATAGTGCACAGTGCAAAACGACTGTTGGTTTACGCCAAAGCCCAGCGCACAGTGCAAAACGACTGTTGGATTACGCAAAAGCATAGTGCACAGTGCAAAACGACTGCTGGTTTACGCCAAATCATAGTGCACAGTGCAAAACGACTGTTGGTTTACGCCAAAGCACAGCGCACAGTGCAAAACGACTGTTGGTTTACGCAAAAGCATAGTGCACAGTGCAAAACGACTGTTGGTTTACGCAAAAGCATAGTGCACAGTGCAAAACGACTGCTGGTTTACGCCAAAGCATAGTGCACAGTGCAAAACGACTGCTGGTTTACGCCAAAGCACAGCGCACAGTGCAAAACGACTGCTGGTTTACGCAAAAGCATAGTGCACAGTGCAAAACGACTGCTGGTTTACGCCAGAGCATAGTGCACAGTGCAAAACGACTGTTGGTTTACGCCAGAGCACAGCGCACAGTGCAAAACGACTGCTGGTTTACGCAAAAGCATAGTGCACAGTGCAAAACGACTCTTGGTTTACGCAAAAGCATAGTGCACAGTGCAAAACGACTGCTGGTTTACGCCAAAGCATAGTGCACAGTGCAAAATGACTGCTGGTTTACGCCAAAGCATAGTGCACAGTGCAAAACGACTGTTGGTTTACGCAAAAGCATAGTGCACAGTGCAAAACGACTGCTGGTTTACGCAAAAGCATAGTGCACAGTGCAAAACGACTGCTGGTTTACGCCAGAGCATAGTGCACAGTGCAAAACGACTGTTGGCTTACGCCAAAGCATAGTGCACAGTGCAAAACGACTGCTGGTTTACGCCAAAGCATAGTGCACAGTGCAAAACGACTGCTGGTTTACGCCAAATCACAGTGCACAGTGCAAAACGACTGCTGGTTTACGCCAAAGCACAGCGCACAGTGCAAAATGACTGTTGGTTTACGCCAAAGCATAGTGCACAGTGCAAAACGACTGCTGGTTTACGCAAAAGCATAGTGCACAGTGCAAAACGACTGCTGGTTTACGCCAAAGCATGGTGCACAGTGCAAAACGACTGTTGGTTTACGCCAAAGCACAGCGCACAGGGCAAAACGACTGTTGGTTTACGCAAAAGCATAGTGCACAGTGCAAAACGACTGTTGGTTTACGCCAAAGCACAGCGCACAGTGCAAAACGACTGCTGGTTTACGCCAAAGCATGGTGCACAGTGCAAAACGACTGTTGGTTTACGCCAAAGCACAGCGCACAGGGCAAAACGACTGTTGGTTTACGCAAAAGCATAGTGCACAGTGCAAAACGACTGCTGGTTTACGCCAGAGCATAGTGCACAGTGCAAAACGACTGTTGGTTTACGCCAAAGCACAGCGCACAGTGCAAAACGACTGTTGGTTTACGCAAAAGCATAGTGCACAGTGCAAAACGACTGCTGGTTTACGCCAAATCATAGTGCACAGTGCAAAACGACTGTTGGTTTACGCCAAAGCACAGCGCACAGTGCAAAACGACTGTTGGTTTACGCAAAAGCATAGTGCACAGTGCAAAACGACTGTTGGTTTACGCAAAAGCATAGTGCACAGTGCAAAACGACTGCTGGTTTACGCCAAAGCATAGTGCACAGTGCAAAACGACTGCTGGTTTACGCCAAAGCACAGCGCACAGTGCAAAACGACTGCTGGTTTACGCAAAAGCATAGTGCACAGTGCAAAACGACTGCTGGTTTACGCCAGAGCATAGTGCACAGTGCAAAACGACTGTTGGTTTACGCCAGAGCACAGCGCACAGTGCAAAACGACTGCTGGTTTACGCAAAAGCATAGTGCACAGTGCAAAACGATTCTTGGTTTACGCAAAAGCATAGTGCACAGTGCAAAACGACTGCTGGTTTACGCCAAAGCATAGTGCACAGTGCAAAATGACTGCTGGTTTACGCCAGAGCATAGTGCACAGTGCAAAACGACTGTTGGTTTACGCCAAAGCACAGCGCACAGTGCAAAACGACTGTTGGTTTACGCCAAAGCACAGCGCACAGTGCAAAACGACTGCTGGTTTACGCCAAAGCATAGTGCACAGTGCAAAACGACTGCTGGTTTACGCCAAATCACAGTGCACAGTGCAAAACGACTGTTGGTTTACGCCAAAGCACAGCGCACAGTGCAAAATGACTGTTGGTTTACGCAAAAGCATAGTGCACAGTGCAAAACGACTGCTGGTTTACGCCAAATCATAGTGCACAGTGCAAAACGACTGTTGGTTTACGCCAAAGCACAGCGCACAGTGCAAAACGACTGTTGGTTTACGCAAAAGCGTAGTGCACAGTGCAAAACGACTGATGGTTTACGCAAAAGCATAGTGCACAGTGCAAAACGATTGCTGGTTTACGCAAAAGCATAGTGCACAGTGCAAAACGACTGCTGGTTTACGCCAAAGCATGGTGCACAGTGCAAAACGACTGTTGGTTTACGCAAAAGCATAGTGCACAGTGCAAAACGACTGTTGGTTTACGCCAAAGCACAGCGCACAGTGCAAAACGACTGCTGGTTTACGCCAAAGCATGGTGCACAGTGCAAAACGACTGTTGGTTTACGCAAAAGCATAGTGCACAGTGCAAAACGACTGCTGGTTTACGCCAGAGCATAGTGTACAGTGCAAAACGACTGTTGGTTTACGCCAAAGCACAGCGCACAGTGCAAAACGACTGCTGGTTTACGCAAAAGCATAGTGCACAGTGCAAAACGACTGCTGGTTTACGCCAAAGCATAGTGCACAGTGCAAAACGACTGCTGGTTTACGCCAGAGCATAGTGCACAGTGCAAAACGAATGTTGGTTTACGCCAAAGCACAGCGCACAGTGCAAAACGACTGCTGGTTTACGCAAAAGCATAGTGCACAGTGCAAAACGACTCTCGGTTTACGCAAAAGCATAGTGCACAGTGCAAAACGACTGCTGGTTTGCGCCAAAGCATAGTGCACAGTGCAAAATGGCTGTTGGTTTACGCAAAAGCTTAGTGCGCAGTGCAAAACGACTGTTGGTTTACGCAAAAGCATAGTGCACAGTGCAAAACGACTGCTGGTTTACGCCAAAGCATGGTGCACAGTGCAAAACGACTGCTGGTTTACGCCAAAGCATGGTGCTTAGTGCAAAACGACTGTTGGTTTACGCAAAAGCATAGTGCACAGTGCAAAACGACTGCTGGTTTACGCCAAAGCATAGTGCACAGTGCAAAATGACTGTTGGTTTACGCAAAAGCATAGTGCACAGTGCAAAACGACTGCTGGTTTACGCCAAAGCATAGTGCACAGTGCAAAACGACTGCTGGTTTACGCCAAATCATAGTGCACAGTGCAAAACGACTGTTGGTTTACGCCAAAGCACAGCGCACAGTGCAAAACGACTGTTGGTTTACTCAAAAGCATAGTGCACAGTGTAAAACGACTGCTGGTTTACGCAAAAGCATAGTGCACAGTGCAAAACGACTGTTGGTTTACGCAAAAGCATAGTGCACAGTGCAAAACGACTGCTGGTTTACGCAACAGCATAGTGCACAGTGCAAAACGACTGCTGGTTTACGCCAGAGCATAGTGCACAGTGCAAAATGACTGTTGGTTTACGCCAAAGCACAGCGCACAGTGCAAAACGACTGTTGGTTTACGCCAAAGCACAGTGCAAAACGACTGCTGGTTTACGCCAAAGCATGGTGCACAGTGCAAAACGACTGTTGGTTTACGCAAAAGCATAGTGCACAGTGCAAAACGACTGCTGGTTTACGCCAAATCATAGTGCACAGTGCAAAACGACTGTTGGTTTACGCCAAATCACAGCGCACAGTGCAAAACGACTGTTGGTTTACGCAAAAGCATAGTGCACAGTGCAAAACGACTGTTGGTTTACGCAAAAGCATAGTGCACAGTGCAAAACGACTGCTGGTTTACGCCAAAGCATAGTGCACAGTGCAAAACGACTGCTGGTTTACGCCAAAGCATGGTGCACAGTGCAAAACGACTGTTGGTTTACGCAAAAGCATAGTGCACAGTGCAAAACGACTGTTGGTTTACGCAAAAGCATAGTGCACAGTGCAAAACGACTGCTGGTTTACGCAACAGCATAGTGCACAGTGCAAAACGACTGCTGGTTTACGCCAGAGCATAGTGCACAGTGCAAAATGACTGTTGGTTTACGCCAAAGCACAGCGCACAGTGCAAAACGACTGTTGGTTTACGCCAAAGCACAGTGCAAAACGACTGCTGGTTTACGCCAAAGCATGGTGCACAGTGCAAAACGACTGTTGGTTTACGCAAAAGCATAGTGCACAGTGCAAAACGACTGCTGGTTTACGCCAAATCATAGTGCACAGTGCAAAACGACTGTTGGTTTACGCCAAATCACAGCGCACAGTGCAAAACGACTGTTGGTTTACGCAAAAGCATAGTGCACAGTGCAAAACGACTGTTGGTTTACGCAAAAGCATAGTGCACAGTGCAAAACGACTGCTGGTTTACGCCAAAGCATAGTGCACAGTGCAAAACGACTGCTGGTTTACGCCAAAGCATGGTGCACAGTGCAAAACGACTGTTGGTTTACGCAAAAGCATAGTGCACAGTGCAAAACGACTGTTGGTTTACGCAAAAGCATAGTGCACAGTGCAAAACGACTGCTGGTTTACGCAACAGCATAGTGCACAGTGCAAAACGACTGCTGGTTTACGCCAGAGCATAGTGCACAGTGCAAAATGACTGTTGGTTTACGCCAAAGCACAGCGCACAGTGCAAAACGACTGTTGGTTTACGCCAAAGCACAGTGCAAAACGACTGCTGGTTTACGCCAAAGCATGGTGCACAGTGCAAAACGACTGTTGGTTTACGCAAAAGCATAGTGCACAGTGCAAAACGACTGCTGGTTTACGCCAAATCATAGTGCACAGTGCAAAACGACTGTTGGTTTACGCCAAAGCACAGCGCACAGTGCAAAACGACTGCTGGTTTACGCCAAAGCATAGTGCACAGTGCAAAACGACTGCTGGTTTACGCCAAATCACAGTGCACAGTGCAAAACGACTGTTGGTTTACGCCAAAGCACAGCGCACAGTGCAAAATGACTGTTGGTTTACGCAAAAGCATAGTGCACAGTGCAAAACGACTGCTGGTTTACGCCAAATCATAGTGCACAGTGCAAAACGACTGTTGGTTTACGCCAAAGCACAGCGCACAGTGCAAAACGACTGTTGGTTTACGCAAAAGCGTAGTGCACAGTGCAAAACGACTGATGGTTTACGCAAAAGCATAGTGCACAGTGCAAAACGATTGCTGGTTTACGCAAAAGCATAGTGCACAGTGCAAAACGACTGCTGGTTTACGCCAAAGCATGGTGCACAGTGCAAAACGACTGTTGGTTTACGCAAAAGCATAGTGCACAGTGCAAAACGACTGTTGGTTTACGCCAAAGCACAGCGCACAGTGCAAAACGACTGCTGGTTTACGCCAAATCATAGTGCACAGTGCAAAACGACTGTTGGTTTACGCCAAAGCATGGTGCACAGTGCAAAACGACTGTTGGTTTACTCAAAAGCATAGTGCACAGTGTAAAACGACTGCTGGTTTACGCAAAAGCATAGTGCACAGTGCAAAACGACTGTTGGTTTACGCAAAAGCATAGTGCACAGTGCAAAACGACTGCTGGTTTACGCAACAGCATAGTGCACAGTGCAAAACGACTGCTGGTTTACGCCAGAGCATAGTGCACAGTGCAAAATGACTGTTGGTTTACGCCAAAGCACAGCGCACAGTGCAAAACGACTGTTGGTTTACGCCAAAGCACAGTGCAAAACGACTGCTGGTTTACGCCAAAGCATGGTGCACAGTGCAAAACGACTGTTGGTTTACGCAAAAGCATAGTGCACAGTGCAAAACGACTGCTGGTTTACGCCAAATCATAGTGCACAGTGCAAAACGACTGTTGGTTTACGCCAAATCACAGCGCACAGTGCAAAACGACTGTTGGTTTACGCAAAAGCATAGTGCACAGTGCAAAACGACTGTTGGTTTACGCAAAAGCATAGTGCACAGTGCAAAACGACTGCTGGTTTACGCCAAAGCATAGTGCACAGTGCAAAACGACTGCTGGTTTACGCCAAAGCATGGTGCACAGTGCAAAACGACTGTTGGTTTACGCAAAAGCATAGTGCACAGTGCAAAACGACTGCTGGTTTACGCCAAAGCATAGTGCACAGTGCAAAACGACTGTTGGTTTACGCAAAAGCATAGTGCACAGTGCAAAACGACTGCTGGTTTACGCAAAAGCATAGTGCACAGTGCAAAACGACTGCTGGTTTACGCCAAAGCATAGTGCACAGTGCAAAACGACTGTTGGTTTACGCAAAAGCATAGTGCACAGTGCAAAACGACTGCTGGTTTACGCCAAAGCATGGTGCACAGTGCAAAACGACTGCTGGTTTACGCAAAAGCATGGTGCACAGTGCAAAACGACTGCTGGTTTACGCCAAAGCATAGTGCACAGTGCAAAACGACTGCTGGTTTACGCCAAAGCATAGTGCACAGTGCAAAACGACTGCTGGTTTACGCCACATCATAGTGCACAGTGCAAAACGACTGTTGGTTTACGCCAAAGCACAGCGCAGAGTGCAAAACGACTGTTGGTTTACGCAAAAGCATAGTGCACAGTGCAAAACGACTGCTGGTTTACGCCAAAGCATGGTGCACAGTGCAAAACGACTGTTGGTTTACGCAAAAGCATAGTGCACAGTGCAAAACGACTGTTGGTTTACGCCAAAGCACAGCGCACAGTGCAAAACGACTGCTGGTTTACGCCAAAGCATGGTGCACAGTGCAAAACGACTGTTGGTTTACGCCAAAGCACAGCGCACAGGGCAAACGACTGTTGGTTTACGCAAAAGCATAGTGCACAGTGCAAAACGACTGCTGGTTTACGCCAAATCATAGTGCACAGTGCAAAACGACTGTTGGTTCACGCCAAAGCACAGCGCACAGTGCAAAACGACTGTTGGTTTACGCCAGAGCATAGTGCACAGTGCAAAACGACTGTTGGTTTACGCCAAAGCACAGCGCACAGTGCAAAACGACTGTTGGTTTACGCAAAAGCATAGTGCACAGTGCAAAACGACTGCTGGTTTACGCCAAATCATAGTGCACAGTGCAAAACGACTGTTGGTTCACGCCAAAGCACAGCGCACAGTGCAAAACGACTGTTGGTTTACGCAAAAGCATAGTGCACAGTGCAAAACGACTGTTGGTTTACGCAAAAGCATAGTGCACAGTGCAAAACGACTGCTGGTTTACGCCAAAGCATAGTCCACAGTGCAAAACGACTGCTGGTTTACGCCAAAGCACAGCGCACAGTGCAAAACGACTGCTGGTTTACGCAAAAGCATAGTGCACAGTGCAAAACGACTGCTGGTTTACGCCAGAGCATAGTGCACAGTGCAAAACGACTGTTGGTTTACGCCAGAGCACAGCGCACAGTGCAAAACGACTGCTGGTTTACGCAAAAGCATAGTGCACAGTGCAAAACGACTCTTGGTTTACGCAAAAGCATAGTGCACAGTGCAAAACGACTGCTGGTTTACGCCAAAGCATAGTGCACAGTGCAAAATGACTGCTGGTTTACGCCAAAGCATAGTGCACAGTGCAAAACGACTGTTGGTTTACGCAAAAGCATAGTGCACACCGCAAAACGACTGCTGGTTTACGCCAAATCACAGTGCACAGTGCAAAACGACTGCTGGTTTACGCAAAAGCATAGTGCACAGTGCAAAACGACTGCTGGTTTACGCCAGAGCATAGTGCACAGTGCAAAACGACTGTTGGTTTACGCCAAAGCACAGCGCACAGTGCAAAACGACTGCTGGTTTACGCCAAAGCATAGTGCACAGTGCAAAACGACTGCTGGTTTAAGCAAAAGCATAGTGCACAGTGCAAAACGACTGCTGGTTTACGCCAAAGCATAGTGCACAGTGCAAAATGACTGCTGGTTTACGCCAAAGCATAGTGCACAGTGCAAAACGACTGTTGGTTTACGCCAAAGCATAGTGCACAGTGCAAAACGACTGCTGGTTTACGCAAAAGCATAGTGCACAGTGCAAAACGACTGCTAATTTACGCCAGAGCATAGTGCACAGTGCAAAACGACTGTTGGTTTACGCCAAAGCACAGCGCACAGGTCAAAACGACTGCTGGTTTACGCCAAAGCATGGTGCACAGTGCAAAACGACTGCTGGTTTACGCCAAAGCATAGTGCACAGTGCAAAACGACTGCTGGTTTACGCAAAAGCATAGTGCACAGTGCAAAACGACTGCTGGTTTACGCCAGAGCATAGTGCACAGTGCAAAACGACTGTTGGTTTACGCCAAAGCACAGCGCAGAGTGCAAAACGACTGTTGGTTTACGCAAAAGCATAGTGCACAGTGCAAAACGACTGCTGGTTTACGCCAAAGCATGGTGCACAGTGCAAAACGACTGTTGGTTTACGCAAAAGCATAGTGCACAGTGCAAAACGACTGTTGGTTTACGCCAAAGCACAGCGCACAGTGCAAAACGACTGCTGGTTTACGCCAAAGCATGGTGCACAGTGCAAAACGACTGTTGGTTTACGCCAAAGCACAGCGCACAGGGCAAAACGACTGTTGGTTTACGCAAAAGCATAGTGCACAGTGCAAAACGACTGCTGGTTTACGCCAAATCATAGTGCACAGTGCAAAACGACTGTTGGTTCACGCCAAAGCACAGCGCACAGTGCAAAACGACTGTTGGTTTACGCCAGAGCATAGTGCACAGTGCAAAACGACTGTTGGTTTACGCCAAAGCACAGCGCACAGTGCAAAACGACTGTTGGTTTACGCAAAAGCATAGTGCACAGTGCAAAACGACTGCTGGTTTACGCCAAATCATAGTGCACAGTGCAAAACGACTGTTGGTTCACGCCAAAGCACAGCGCACAGTGCAAAACGACTGTTGGTTTACGCAAAAGCATAGTGCACAGTGCAAAACGACTGTTGGTTTACGCAAAAGCATAGTGCACAGTGCAAAACGACTGCTGGTTTACGCCAAAGCATAGTCCACAGTGCAAAACGACTGCTGGTTTACGCCAAAGCACAGCGCACAGTGCAAAACGACTGCTGGTTTACGCAAAAGCATAGTGCACAGTGCAAAACGACTGCTGGTTTACGCCAGAGCATAGTGCACAGTGCAAAACGACTGTTGGTTTACGCCAGAGCACAGCGCACAGTGCAAAACGACTGCTGGTTTACGCAAAAGCATAGTGCACAGTGCAAAACGACTCTTGGTTTACGCAAAAGCATAGTGCACAGTGCAAAACGACTGCTGGTTTACGCCAAAGCATAGTGCACAGTGCAAAATGACTGCTGGTTTACGCCAAAGCATAGTGCACAGTGCAAAACGACTGTTGGTTTACGCAAAAGCATAGTGCACACCGCAAAACGACTGCTGGTTTACGCCAAATCACAGTGCACAGTGCAAAACGACTGTTGGTTTACGCCAAAGCACAGCGCACAGTGCAAAACGACTGCTGGTTTACGCCAAAGCATAGTGCACAGTGCAAAACGACTGCTGGTTTACGCAAAAGCATAGTGCACAGTGCAAAACGACTGCTGGTTTACGCCAAAGCATAGTGCACAGTGCAAAATGACTGCTGGTTTACGCCAAAGCATAGTGCACAGTGCAAAACGACTGTTGGTTTACGCAAAAGCATAGTGCACACCGCAAAACGACTGCTGGTTTACGCCAAAGCACAGCGCACAGTGCAAAACGACTGCTGGTTTACGCAAAAGCATAGTGCACAGTGCAAAACGACTGCTGGTTTACGCCAGAGCATAGTGCACAGTGCAAAACGACTGTTGGTTTACGCCAAAGCACAGCGCACAGTGCAAAACGACTGCTGGTTTACGCCAAAGCATAGTGCACAGTGCAAAACGACTGCTGGTTTACGCCAAATCACAGTGCACAGTGCAAAACGACTGTTGGTTTACGCCAAAGCACAGCGCACAGTGCAAAATGACTGTTGGTTTACGCCAAAGCATAGTGCACAGTGCAAAACGACTGCTGGTTTACGCAAAAGCATAGTGCACAGTGCAAAACGACTGCTGGTTTACGCCAAAGCATGGTGCACAGTGCAAAACGACTGTTGGTTTACGCCAAAGCACAGCGCACAGGGCAAAACGACTGTTGGTTTACGCAAAAGCATAGTGCACAGTGCAAAACGACTGTTGGTTTACGCCAAAGCACAGCGCACAGTGCAAAACGACTGCTGGTTTACGCCAAAGCATGGTGCACAGTGCAAAACGACTGCTGGTTTACGCCAGAGCATAGTGCACAGTGCAAAACGACTGCTGGTTTACGCCCAAGCACAGCGCACAGTGCAAAACGACTGTTGGTTTACGCAAAAGCATAGTGCACAGTGCAAAACGACTGCTGGTTTACGCAAAAGCATAGTGCACAGTGCAAAACGACTCTTGGTTTACGCAAAAGCATAGTGCACAGTGCAAAACGACTGCTGGTTTACGCCAAAGCATGGTGCTCAGTGCAAAACGACTGTTGGTTCACGCCAAAGCACAGCGCACAGTGCAAAACGACTGTTGGTTTACGCCAGAGCATAGTGCACAGTGCAAAACGACTGTTGGTTTACGCCAAAGCACAGCGCACAGTGCAAAACGACTGTTGGTTTACGCAAAAGCATAGTGCACAGTGCAAAACGACTGCTGGTTTACGCCAAATCATAGTGCACAGTGCAAAACGACTGTTGGTTCACGCCAAAGCACAGCGCACAGTGCAAAACGACTGTTGGTTTACGCAAAAGCATAGTGCACAGTGCAAAACGACTGTTGGTTTACGCAAAAGCATAGTGCACAGTGCAAAACGACTGCTGGTTTACGCCAAATCATAGTGCACAGTGCAAAACGACTGTTGGTTCACGCCAAAGCACAGCGCACAGTGCAAAACGACTGTTGGTTTACGCCAGAGCATAGTGCACAGTGCAAAACGACTGTTGGTTTACGCCAAAGCACAGCGCACAGTGCAAAACGACTGTTGGTTTACGCAAAAGCATAGTGCACAGTGCAAAACGACTGCTGGTTTACGCCAAATCATAGTGCACAGTGCAAAACGACTGTTGGTTCACGCCAAAGCACAGCGCACAGTGCAAAACGACTGTTGGTTTACGCAAAAGCATAGTGCACAGTGCAAAACGACTGTTGGTTTACGCAAAAGCATAGTGCACAGTGCAAAACGACTGCTGGTTTACGCCAAAGCATAGTCCACAGTGCAAAACGACTGCTGGTTTACGCCAAAGCACAGCGCACAGTGCAAAACGACTGCTGGTTTACGCAAAAGCATAGTGCACAGTGCAAAACGACTGCTGGTTTACGCCAGAGCATAGTGCACAGTGCAAAACGACTGTTGGTTTACGCCAGAGCACAGCGCACAGTGCAAAACGACTGCTGGTTTACGCAAAAGCATAGTGCACAGTGCAAAACGACTCTTGGTTTACGCAAAAGCATAGTGCACAGTGCAAAACGACTGCTGGTTTACGCCAAAGCATAGTGCACAGTGCAAAATGACTGCTGGTTTACGCCAAAGCATAGTGCACAGTGCAAAACGACTGTTGGTTTACGCAAAAGCATAGTGCACACCGCAAAACGACTGCTGGTTTACGCCAAATCACAGTGCACAGTGCAAAACGACTGTTGGTTTACGCCAAAGCACAGCGCACAGTGCAAAACGACTGCTGGTTTACGCCAAAGCATAGTGCACAGTGCAAAACGACTGCTGGTTTACGCAAAAGCATAGTGCACAGTGCAAAACGACTGCTGGTTTACGCCAAAGCATAGTGCACAGTGCAAAATGACTGCTGGTTTACGCCAAAGCATAGTGCACAGTGCAAAACGACTGTTGGTTTACGCAAAAGCATAGTGCACACCGCAAAACGACTGCTGGTTTACGCCAAAGCACAGCGCACAGTGCAAAACGACTGCTGGTTTACGCAAAAGCATAGTGCACAGTGCAAAACGACTGCTGGTTTACGCCAGAGCATAGTGCACAGTGCAAAACGACTGTTGGTTTACGCCAAAGCACAGCGCACAGTGCAAAACGACTGCTGGTTTACGCCAAAGCATAGTGCACAGTGCAAAACGACTGCTGGTTTACGCCAAATCACAGTGCACAGTGCAAAACGACTGTTGGTTTACGCCAAAGCACAGCGCACAGTGCAAAATGACTGTTGGTTTACGCCAAAGCATAGTGCACAGTGCAAAACGACTGCTGGTTTACGCAAAAGCATAGTGCACAGTGCAAAACGACTGCTGGTTTACGCCAAAGCATGGTGCACAGTGCAAAACGACTGTTGGTTTACGCCAAAGCACAGCGCACAGGGCAAAACGACTGTTGGTTTACGCAAAAGCATAGTGCACAGTGCAAAACGACTGTTGGTTTACGCCAAAGCACAGCGCACAGTGCAAAACGACTGCTGGTTTACGCCAAAGCATGGTGCACAGTGCAAAACGACTGCTGGTTTACGCCAGAGCATAGTGCACAGTGCAAAACGACTGCTGGTTTACGCCCAAGCACAGCGCACAGTGCAAAACGACTGTTGGTTTACGCAAAAGCATAGTGCACAGTGCAAAACGACTGCTGGTTTACGCAAAAGCATAGTGCACAGTGCAAAACGACTCTTGGTTTACGCAAAAGCATAGTGCACAGTGCAAAACGACTGCTGGTTTACGCCAAAGCATGGTGCTCAGTGCAAAACGACTGTTGGTTTACGCCAAAGCACAGCGCACAGGGCAAAACGACTGCTGGTTTACGCCAAAGCATGGTGCACAGTGCAAAACGACTGTTGGTTTACGCCAGAGCATAGTGCACAGTGCAAAACGACTGTTGGTTTACGCCAAAGCACAGCGCACAGTGCAAAACGACTGCTGGTTTACGCAAAAGCATAGTGCACAGTGCAAAACGACTCTTGGTTTACGCAAAAGCATAGTGCACAGTGCAAAACGACTGCTGGTTTACGCCAAAGCATAGTGCACAGTGCAAAATGACTGCTGGTTTACGCCAAAGCATAGTGCACAGTGCAAAATGACTGTTGGTTTACGCCAAAGCATGGTGCACAGTGCAAAACGACTGCTGGTTTACGCAAAAGCATAGTGCACAGTGCAAAACGACTGTTGGTTTACGCAAAAGCATAGTGCACAGTGCAAAACGACTGTTGGTTTACGCAAAAGCATAGTGCACAGTGCAAAACGACTGTTGGTTTACGCCAAAGCACAGCGCACAGGGCAAAACGACTGTTGGTTTACGCAAAAGCATAGTGCACAGTGCAAAACGACTGCTAATTTACGCCAGAGCATAGTGCACAGTGCAAAACGACTGTTGGTTTACGCCAAAGCACAGCGCACAGGTCAAAACGACTGCTGGTTTACGCCAAAGCATGGTGCACAGTGCAAAACGACTGCTGGTTTACGCCAAAGCATAGTGCACAGTGCAAAACGACTGTTGGTTTACGCAAAAGCATAGTGCACAGTGCAAAACGACTGTTGGTTTACGCAAAAGCATAGTGCACAGTGCAAAACGACTGCTGGTTTACGCCAAAGCATGGTGCACAGTGCAAAACGACTGTTGGTTTACGCCAAAGCATAGTGCACAGTGCAAAATGACTGCTGGTTTACGCCAAAGCATAGTGCACAGTGCAAAATGACTGTTGGTTTACGCCAAAGCATGGTGCACAGTGCAAAACGACTGCTGGTTTACGCAAAAGGATAGTGCACAGTGCAAAACGACTGTTGGTTTACGCAAAAGCATAGTGCACAGTGCAAAACGACTCTTGGTTTACGCAAAAGCATAGTGCACAGTGCAAAACGACTGCTGGTTTACGCCAAAGCATGGTGCACAGTGCAAAACGACTGTTGGTTTACGCCAAAGCACAGCACACAGGGCAAAACGACTGTTGGTTTACGCAAAAGCATAGTGCACAGTGCAAAACGACTGCTGGTTTACGCCAGAGCATAGTGCGCAGTGCAAAACGACTGTTGGTTTACGCCAAAGCACAGCGCACAGTGCAAAACGACTGCTGGTTTACGCAAAAGCATAGTGCACAGTGCAAAACGACTCTTGGTTTACGCAAAAGCATAGTGCACAGTGCAAAACGACTGTTGGTTTACGCAAAAGCATAGTGCACAGTGCAAAACGACTGCTGGTTTACGCCAAAGCATGGTGCACAGTGCAAAACGACTGCTGGTTTACGCCAAAGCATGGTGCTTAGTGCAAAACGACTGTTGGTTTACGCAAAAGCATAGTGCACAGTGCAAAACGACTGCTGGTTTACGCCAAAGCATAGTGCACAGTGCAAAATGACTGTTGGTTTACGCAAAAGCATAGTGCACAGTGCAAAACGACTGTTGGTTTACGCAAAAGCATAGTGCACAGTGCAAAACGACTGCTGGTTTACGCCAAAGCATAGTGCACAGTGCAAAATGACTGTTGGTTTACGCAAAAGCATAGTGCACAGTGCAAAACGACTGTTGGTTTACGCAAAAGCATAGTGCACAGTGCAAAACGACTGTTGGTTTACGCAAAAGCATAGTGCACAGTGCAAAACGACTGTTGGTTTACGCCAAAGCACAGCGCACAGTGCAAAACGACTGCTGGTTTACGCCAAAGCATGGTGCACAGTGCAAAACGACTGTTGGTTTACGCCAAAGCAGAGCGCACAGGGCAAAACGACTGTTGGTTTACGCAAAAGCATAGTGCACAGTGCAAAACGGCTGCTGGTTTACGCCAGAGCATAGTGCACAGTGCAAAACGACTGTTGGTTTACGCCAAAGCACAGCGCACAGTGCAAAACGACTGCTGGTTTACGCAAAGCATAGTGCACAGTGCAAAACGACTCTTGGTTTACGCAAAAGCATAGTGCACAGTGCAAAACGACTGCTGGTTTACGCCAAAGCATGGTGCACAGTGCAAAACGACTGTTGGTTTACGTCAAAGCACAGCGCACAGTGCAAAACGACTGCTGGTTTACGCAAAAGCATAGTGCACAGTGCAAAACGACTCTTGGTTTACGCAAAAGCATAGTGCACAGTGCAAAACGACTGCTGGTTTACGCCAAAGCATAGTGCACAGTGCAAAATGACTGCTGGTTTACGCCAAAGCATAGTGCACAGTGCAAAATGACTGTTGGTTTACGCCAAAGCATGGTGCACAGTGCAAAACGACTGTTGGTTTACGCCAAAGCACAGCGCACAGTGCAAAACGACTGTTGGTTTACGCAAAAGCATAGTGCACAGTGCAAAATGACTGTTGGTTTACGCCAAAGCATGGTGCACAGTGCAAAACGACTGTTGGTTTACGCCAAAGCACAGCGCACAGTGCAAAACGACTGTTGGTTTACGCAAAAGCATAGTGCACAGTGCAAAACGACTGTTGGTTTACGCAAAAGCATAGTGCACAGTGCAAAACGACTCTTGGTTTACGCAAAAGCATAGTGCACAGTGCAAAACGACTGCTGGTTTACGCCAAAGCATGGTGCACAGTGCAAAACGACTCTTGGTTTACGCCAAAGCATGGTGCACAGTGCAAAACGACTGTTGGTTTACGCCAAAGCACAGCGCACAGTGCAAAACGACTGCTGGTTTACGCAAAAGCATAGTGCACAGTGCAAAACGACTCTTGGTTTACGCAAAAGCATAGTGCACAGTGCAAAACGACTGCTGGTTTACGCCAAAGCATAGTGCACAGTGCAAAATGACTGCTGGTTTACGCCAAAGCATAGTGCACAGTGCAAAATGACTGTTGGTTTACGCCAAAGCATGGTGCACAGTGCAAAACGACTGTTGGTTTACGCCAAAGCACAGCGCACAGTGCAAAACGACTGTTGGTTTACGCAAAAGCATAGTGCACAGTGCAAAACGACTGCTGGTTTACGCAAAAGCATGGTGCACAGTGCAAAACGACTGCTGGTTTACGCCAAAGCATAGTGCACAGTGCAAAATGACTGTTGGTTTACGCAAAAGCATAGTGCACAGTGCAAAACGACTGTTGGTTTACGCAAAAGCATAGTGCACAGTGCAAAACGACTGCTGGTTTACGCCAAAGCATGGTGCACAGTGCAAAACGACTGTTGGTTTACGCCAAAGCACAGCGCACAGTGCAAAACGACTGTTGGTTTACGCAAAAGCATAGTGCACAGTGCAGAACGACTGTTGGTTTACGCAAAAGCATAGTGCACAGTGCAAAACGACTGTTGGTTTACGCCAAAGCACAGCGCACAGTGCAAAACGACTGCTGGTTTACGCCAAAGCATGGTGCACAGTGCAAAACGACTGTTGGTTTACGCCAAAGCAGAGCGGACAGGGCAAAACGACTGTTGGTTTACGCAAAAGCATAGTGCACAGTGCAAAACGACTGCTGGTTTACGCCAGAGCATAGTGCACAGTGCAAAACGACTGTTGGTTTACGCCAAAGCACAGCGCACAGTGCAAAACGACTGCTGGTTTACGCAAAAGCATAGTGCACAGTGCAAAACGACTCTTGGTTTACGCAAAAGCATAGTGCACAGTGCAAAACGACTGCTGGTTTACGCCAAAGCATAGTGCACAGTGCAAAATGACTGCTGGTTTACGCCAAAGCATAGTGCACAGTGCAAAATGACTGTTGGTTTACGCCAAAGCATGGTGCACAGTGCAAAACGACTGCTGGTTTACGCAAAAGCATAGTGCACAGTGCAAAACGACTGTTGGTTTACGCAAAAGCATAGTGCACAGTGCAAAACGACTGTTGGTTTACGCAAAAGCATAGTGCACAGTGCAAAACGACTGTTGGTTTACGCCAAAGCACAGCGCACAGGGCAAAACGACTGTTGGTTTACGCAAAAGCATAGTGCACAGTGCAAAACGACTGCTGGTTTACGCCAGAGCATAGTGCACAGTGCAAAACGACTGTTGGTTTACGCCAAAGCACAGCGCACAGTGCAAAACGACTGTTGGTTTACGCAAAAGCATAGTGCACAGTGCAAAACGACTGTTGGTTTACGCAAAAGCATAGTGCACAGTGCAAAACGACTGCTGGTTTACGCCAAAGCATAGTGCACAGTGCAAAACGACTGCTGGTTTACGCCAAAGCACAGCGCACAGTGCAAAACGACTGCTGGTTTACGCAAAAGCATAGTGCACAGTGCAAAACGACTGCTGGTTTACGCCAGAGCATAGTGCACAGTGCAAAACGACTGTTGGTTTACGCCAGAGCACAGCGCACAGTGCAAAACGACTGCTGGTTTACGCAAAAGCATAGTGCACAGTGCAAAACGACTCTTGGTTTACGCAAAAGCATAGTGCACAGTGCAAAACGACTGCTGGTTTACGCCAAAGCATAGTGCACAGTGCAAAATGACTGCTGGTTTACGCCAAAGCATAGTGCACAGTGCAAAACGACTGTTGGTTTACGCAAAAGCATAGTGCACAGTGCAAAACGACTGCTGGTTTACGCAAAAGCATAGTGCACAGTGCAAAACGACTGCTGGTTTACGCCAGAGCATAGTGCACAGTGCAAAACGACTGTTGGTTTACGCCAAAGCACAGCGCACAGTGCAAAACGACTGCTGGTTTACGCCAAAGCATAGTGCAGAGTGCAAAACGACTGCTGGTTTACGCCAAATCACAGTGCACAGTGCAAAACGACTGTTGGTTTACGCCAAAGCACAGCGCACAGTGCAAAATGACTGTTGGTTTACGCCAAAGCATAGCGCACAGTGCAAAACGACTGCTGGTTTACTCAAAAGCATGGTGCACAGTGCAAAACGACTGTTGGTTTACGCAAAAACATAGTGCACAGTGCAAAACGACTGCTGGTTTACGCCAAATCATAGTGCACAGTGCAAAACGACTGTTGGTTTACGCCAAAGCACAGCGCACAGTGCAAAACGACTGTTGGTTTACGCAAAAGCATAGTGCACAGTGCAAAACGACTGATGGTTTACGCAAAAGCATAGTGCACAGTGCAAAACGACTGCTGGTTTACGCCAAAGCATAGTGCACAGTGCAAAACGACTGTTGGTTTACGCCAAATCATAGTGCACAGTGCAAAACGACTATTGGTTTACGCAAAAGCATAGTGCACAGTGCAAAACGACTGCTGGTTTACGCCAAAGCATGGTGCTTAGTGCAAAACGACTGTTGGTTTACGCAAAAGCATAGTGCACAGTGCAAAACGACTGCTGGTTTACGCCAAAGCATAGTGCACAGTGCAAAACGACTGCTGGTTTACGCCAAAGCATAGTGCACAGTGCAAAACGACTGCTGGTTTACGACAAAGCATGGTGCACAGTGCAAAACGACTGCTGGTTTACGCCAAAGCATAGTGCACAGTGCAAAATGACTGTTGGTTTACGCAAAAGCATAGTGCACAGTGCAAAACGACTGCTGGTTTACGCCAAAGCATAGTGCACAGTGCAAAATGACTGTTGGTTTACGCAAAAGCTTAGTGCGCAGTGCAAAACGACTGTTGGTTTACGCAAAAGCATAGTGCACAGTGCAAAACGACTGCTGGTTTACGCCAAAGCATGGTGCACAGTGCAAAATGACTGCTGGTTTACGCCAAAGCATAGTGCACAGTGCAAAACGACTGCTGGTTTACGCAAAAGCATAGTGCACAGTGCAAAACGACTGTTGGTTTACGCAAAAGCATAGTGCACAGTGCAAAACGACTCTAGGTTTACGCAAAAGCATAGTGCACAGTGCAAAACGACTGCTGGTTTACGCCAAAGCATAGTGCACAGTGCAAAATGACTGTTGGTTTACGCAAAAGCATAGTGCACAGTGCAAAACGACTGCTGGTTTACGCCAAAGCATAGTGCACAGTGCAAAATGACTGCTGGGTTACGCCAAAGCATAGTGCACAGTGCAAAACGACTGTTGGTTTACGCAAAAGCATAGTGCACAGTGCAAAACGACTCTCGGTTTACGCAAAAGCATAGTGCACAGTGCAAAACGACTGCTGGTTTACGCCAAAGCATAGTGCACAGTGCAAAATGACTGTTGGTTTACGCAAAAGCTTAGTGCGCAGTGCAAAACGACAGTTGGTTTACGCAAAAGCATAGTGCACAGTGCAAAACGACTGCTGGTTTACGCCAAAGCATGGTGCACAGTGCAAAACGACTGCTGGTTTACGCCAAAGCATGGTGCTTAGTGCAAAACGACTGTTGGTTTACGCAAAAGCATAGTGCACAGTGCAAAACGACTGCTGGCTTACGCCAAAGCATAGTGCACAGTGCAAAATGACTGTTGGTTTACGCAAAAGCATAGTGCACAGTGCAAAACGACTGCTGGTTTACGCCAAAGCATAGTGCACAGTGCAAAATGACTGTTGGTTTACGCAAAAGCATAGTGCACAGTGCAAAACGACTGTTGGTTTACGCAAAAGCATAGTGCACAGTGCAAAACGACTGCTGGTTTACGCCAAAGCATGGTGCACAGTGCAAAACGACTGTTGGTTTACGCCAAAGCACAGCGCACAGTGCAAAACGACTGTTGGTTTACGCAAAAGCATAGTGCACAGTGCAAAACGACTGTTGGTTTACGCCAAAGCACAGCGCACAGTGCAAAACGACTGCTGGTTTACGCCAAAGCATGGTGCACAGTGCAAAACGACTGTTGGTTTACGCCAAAGCAGAGCGCACAGGGCAAAACGACTGTTGGTTTACGCAAAAGCATAGTGCACAGTGCAAAACGACTGCTGGTTTACGCCAGAGCATAGTGCACAGTGCAAAACGACTGTTGGTTTACGCCAAAGCACAGCGCACAGTGCAAAACGACTGCTGGTTTACGCAAAAGCATAGTGCACAGTGCAAAACGACTCTTGGTTTACGCAAAAGCATAGTGCACAGTGCAAAACGACTGCTGGTTTACGCCAAAGCATAGTGCACAGTGCAAAATGACTGCTGGTTTACGCCAAAGCATAGTGCACAGTGCAAAATGACTGTTGGTTTACGCCAAAGCATGGTGCACAGTGCAAAACGACTGCTGGTTTACGCCAAAGCATAGTGCACAGTGCAAAACGACTGTTGGTTTACGCAAAAGCATAGTGCACAGTGCAAAACGACTGTTGGTTTACGCAAAAGCATAGTGCACAGTGCAAAACGACTGTTGGTTTACGCAAAAGCATAGTGCACAGTGCAAAATGACTGCTGGTTTACGCCAAAGCATAGTGCACAGTGCAAAATGACTGTTGGTTTACGCCAAAGCATAGTGCACAGTGCAAAACGACTGCTGGTTTACGCCAAAGCATGGTGCACAGTGCAAAACGACTGTTGGTTTACGCCAAAGCATAGTGCACAGTGCAAAATGACTGCTGGTTTACGCCAAAGCATAGTGCACAGTGCAAAATGACTGTTGGTTTACGCCAAAGCATGGTGCACAGTGCAAAACGACTGCTGGTTTACGCAAAAGCATAGTGCACAGTGCAAAATGACTGTTGGTTTACGCCAAAGCATGGTGCACAGTGCAGAACGACTGCTGGTTTACGCCAAAGCATAGTGCACAGTGCAAAACGACTGTTGGTTTACGCAAAAGCATAGTGCACAGTGCAAAACGACTGTTGGTTTACGCAAAAGCATAGTGCACAGTGCAAAACGACTGTTGGTTTACGCAAAAGCATAGTGCACAGTGCAAAACGACTGCTGGTTTACGCCAAGGCATGGTGCACAGTGCAAAACGACTGTTGGTTTACGCCAAAGCATAGTGCACAGTGCAAAATGACTGCTGGTTTACGCCAAAGCATAGTGCACAGTGCAAAACGACTGTTGGTTTACGCCAAAGCATGGTGCACAGTGCAAAACGACTGTTGGTTTACGCCAAAGCATAGTGCACAGTGCAAAATGACTGCTGGTTTACGCCAAAGCATAGTGCACAGTGCAAAATGACTGTTGGTTTACGCCAAAGCATGGTGCACAGTGCAAAACGACTGCTGGTTTACGCAAAAGCATAGTGCACAGTGCAAAACGACTGTTGGTTTACGCAAAAGCATAGTGCACAGTGCAAAACGACTGTTGGTTTACGCAAAAGCATAGCGCACAGTGCAAAACGACTGCTGGTTTACGCCAAAGCATGGTGCACAGTGCAAAACGACTGTTGGTTTACGCCAAAGCACAGCGCACAGGGCAAAACGACTGTTGGTTTACGCAAAAGCATAGTGCACAGTGCAAAACGACTGCTGGTTTACGCCAGAGCATAGTGCACAGTGCAAAACGACTGTTGGTTTACGCCAAAGCACAGCGCACAGTGCAAAACGACTGCTGGTTTACGCAAAAGCATAGTGCACAGTGCAAAACGACTGCTGGTTTACGCCAAAGCATAGTGCACAGTGCAAAACGACTGTTGGTTTACGCCAAATCATAGTGCACAGTGCAAAACGACTATTGGTTTACGCAAAAGCATAGTGCACAGTGCAAAACGACTGCTGGTTTACGCCAAATCATAGTGCACAGTGCAAAACGACTGTTGGTTTACGCCAAAGCACAGCGCACAGTGCAAAACGACTGTTGGTTTACGCAAAAGCATAGTGCACAGTGCAAAACGACTGATGGTTTACGCAAAAGCATAGTGCACAGTGCAAAACGACTGCTGGTTTACGCCAAAGCATAGTGCACAGTGCAAAACGACTGTTGGTTTACGCCAAATCATAGTGCACAGTGCAAAACGACTATTGGTTTACGCAAAAGCATAGTGCACAGTGCAAAACGACTGCTGGTTTACGCCAAAGCATGGTGCTTAGTGCAAAACGACTGTTGGTTTACGCAAAAGCATAGTGCACAGTGCAAAACGACTGCTGGTTTACGCCAAAGCATAGTGCACAGTGCAAAACGACTGCTGGTTTACGCCAAAGCATAGTGCACAGTGCAAAACGACTGCTGGTTTACGACAAAGCATGGTGCACAGTGCAAAACGACTGCTGGTTTACGCCAAAGCATAGTGCACAGTGCAAAATGACTGTTGGTTTACGCAAAAGCATAGTGCACAGTGCAAAATGACTGTTGGTTTACGCCAAAGCATGGTGCACAGTGCAAAACGACTGCTGGTTTACGCAAAAGCATAGTGCACAGTGCAAAACGACTGCTGGTTTACGCCAAAGCATAGTGCACAGTGCAAAATGACTGTTGGTTTACGCCAAAGCATGGTGCACAGTGCAAAACGACTGCTGGTTTACGCAAAAGCATAGTGCACAGTGCAGAACGACTGTTGGTTTACGCAAAAGCATAGTGCACAGTGCAAAACGACTGTTGGTTTACGCCAAAGCACAGCGCACAGTGCAAAACGACTGCTGGTTTACGCCAAAGCATGGTGCACAGTGCAAAACGACTGTTGGTTTACGCCAAAGCAGAGCGGACAGGGCAAAACGACTGTTGGTTTACGCAAAAGCATAGTGCACAGTGCAAAACGACTGCTGGTTTACGCCAGAGCATAGTGCACAGTGCAAAACGACTGTTGGTTTACGCCAAAGCACAGCGCACAGTGCAAAACGACTGCTGGTTTACGCAAAAGCATAGTGCACAGTGCAAAACGACTCTTGGTTTACGCAAAAGCATAGTGCACAGTGCAAAACGACTGCTGGTTTACGCCAAAGCATAGTGCACAGTGCAAAATGACTGCTGGTTTACGCCAAAGCATAGTGCACAGTGCAAAATGACTGTTGGTTTACGCCAAAGCATGGTGCACAGTGCAAAACGACTGATGGTTTACGCAAAAGCATAGTGCACAGTGCAAAACGACTGTTGGTTTACGCCAAAGCACAGCGCACAGGGCAAAACGACTGTTGGTTTACGCAAAAGCATAGTGCACAGTGCAAAACGACTGCTGGTTTACGCCAGAGCATAGTGCACAGTGCAAAACGACTGTTGGTTTACGCCAAAGCACAGCGCACAGTGCAAAACGACTGTTGGTTTACGCAAAAGCATAGTGCACAGTGCAAAACGACTGTTGGTTTACGCAAAAGCATAGTGCACAGTGCAAAACGACTGCTGGTTTACGCCAAAGCATAGTGCACAGTGCAAAACGACTGCTGGTTTACGCCAAAGCACAGCGCACAGTGCAAAACGACTGCTGGTTTACGCAAAAGCATAGTGCACAGTGCAAAACGACTGCTGGTTTACGCCAGAGCATAGTGCACAGTGCAAAACGACTGTTGGTTTACGCCAGAGCACAGCGCACAGTGCAAAACGACTGCTGGTTTACGCAAAAGCATAGTGCACAGTGCAAAACGACTCTTGGTTTACGCAAAAGCATAGTGCACAGTGCAAAACGACTGCTGGTTTACGCCAAAGCATAGTGCACAGTGCAAAATGACTGCTGGTTTACGCCAAAGCATAGTGCACAGTGCAAAACGACTGTTGGTTTACGCAAAAGCATAGTGCACAGTGCAAAACGACTGCTGGTTTACGCAAAAGCATAGTGCACAGTGCAAAACGACTGCTGGTTTACGCCAGAGCATAGTGCACAGTGCAAAACGACTGTTGGTTTACGCCAAAGCACAGCGCACAGTGCAAAACGACTGCTGGTTTACGCCAAAGCATAGTGCAGAGTGCAAAACGACTGCTGGTTTACGCCAAATCACAGTGCACAGTGCAAAACGACTGTTGGTTTACGCCAAAGCACAGCGCACAGTGCAAAATGACTGTTGGTTTACGCCAAAGCATAGCGCACAGTGCAAAACGACTGCTGGTTTACTCAAAAGCATGGTGCACAGTGCAAAACGACTGTTGGTTTACGCAAAAGCATAGTGCACAGTGCAAAACGACTGCTGGTTTACGCCAAATCATAGTGCACAGTGCAAAACGACTGTTGGTTTACGCCAAAGCACAGCGCACAGTGCAAAACGACTGTTGGTTTACGCAAAAGCATAGTGCACAGTGCAAAACGACTGATGGTTTACGCAAAAGCATAGTGCACAGTGCAAAACGACTGCTGGTTTACGCCAAAGCATAGTGCACAGTGCAAAACGACTGTTGGTTTACGCCAAATCATAGTGCACAGTGCAAAACGACTATTGGTTTACGCAAAAGCATAGTGCACAGTGCAAAACGACTGCTGGTTTACGCCAAAGCATGGTGCTTAGTGCAAAACGACTGTTGGTTTACGCAAAAGCATAGTGCACAGTGCAAAACGACTGCTGGTTTACGCCAAAGCATAGTGCACAGTGCAAAACGACTGCTGGTTTACGCCAAAGCATAGTGCACAGTGCAAAACGACTGCTGGTTTACGACAAAGCATGGTGCACAGTGCAAAACGACTGCTGGTTTACGCCAAAGCATAGTGCACAGTGCAAAATGACTGTTGGTTTACGCAAAAGCATAGTGCACAGTGCAAAACGACTGCGGGTTTACGCCAAAGCATAGTGCACAGTGCAAAATGACTGTTGGTTTACGCAAAAGCTTAGTGCGCAGTGCAAAACGACTGTTGGTTTACGCAAAAGCATAGTGCACAGTGCAAAACGACTGCTGGTTTACGCCAAAGCATGGTGCACAGTGCAAAATGACTGCTGGTTTACGCCAAAGCATAGTGCACAGTGCAAAACGACTGCTGGTTTACGCAAAAGCATAGTGCACAGTGCAAAACGACTGTTGGTTTACGCAAAAGCATAGTGCACAGTGCAAAACGACTCTAGGTTTACGCAAAAGCATAGTGCACAGTGCAAAACGACTGCTGGTTTACGCCAAAGCATAGTGCACAGTGCAAAATGACTGTTGGTTTACGCAAAAGCATAGTGCACAGTGCAAAACGACTGCTGGTTTACGCCAAAGCATAGTGCACAGTGCAAAATGACTGCTGGGTTACGCCAAAGCATAGTGCACAGTGCAAAACGACTGTTGGTTTACGCAAAAGCATAGTGCACAGTGCAAAACGACTCTCGGTTTACGCAAAAGCATAGTGCACAGTGCAAAACGACTGCTGGTTTACGCCAAAGCATAGTGCACAGTGCAAAATGACTGTTGGTTTACGCAAAAGCTTAGTGCGCAGTGCAAAACGACAGTTGGTTTACGCAAAAGCATAGTGCACAGTGCAAAACGACTGTTGGTTTACGCAAAAGCATAGTGCACAGTGCAAAACGACTGCTGGTTTACGCCAAAGCATAGTGCACAGTGCAAAATGACTGTTGGTTTACGCAAAAGCATAGTGCACAGTGCAAAACGACTGTTGGTTTACGCAAAAGCATAGTGCACAGTGCAAAACGACTGCTGGTTTACGCCAAAGCATGGTGCACAGTGCAAAACGACTGTTGGTTTACGCCAAAGCACAGCGCACAGTGCAAAACGACTGTTGGTTTACGCAAAAGCATAGTGCACAGTGCAAAACGACTGTTGGTTTACGCCAAAGCACAGCGCACAGTGCAAAACGACTGCTGGTTTACGCCAAAGCATGGTGCACAGTGCAAAACGACTGTTGGTTTACGCCAAAGCAGAGCGCACAGGGCAAAACGACTGTTGGTTTACGCAAAAGCATAGTGCACAGTGCAAAACGACTGCTGGTTTACGCCAGAGCATAGTGCACAGTGCAAAACGACTGTTGGTTTACGCCAAAGCACAGCGCACAGTGCAAAACGACTGCTGGTTTACGCAAAAGCATAGTGCACAGTGCAAAACGACTCTTGGTTTACGCAAAAGCATAGTGCACAGTGCAAAACGACTGCTGGTTTACGCCAAAGCATAGTGCACAGTGCAAAATGACTGCTGGTTTACGCCAAAGCATAGTGCACAGTGCAAAATGACTGTTGGTTTACGCCAAAGCATGGTGCACAGTGCAAAACGACTGCTGGTTTACGCCAAAGCATAGTGCACAGTGCAAAACGACTGTTGGTTTACGCAAAAGCATAGTGCACAGTGCAAAACGACTGTTGGTTTACGCAAAAGCATAGTGCACAGTGCAAAACGACTGTTGGTTTACGCAAAAGCATAGTGCACAGTGCAAAATGACTGCTGGTTTACGCCAAAGCATAGTGCACAGTGCAAAATGACTGTTGGTTTACGCCAAAGCATAGTGCACAGTGCAAAACGACTGCTGGTTTACGCCAAAGCATGGTGCACAGTGCAAAACGACTGTTGGTTTACGCCAAAGCATAGTGCACAGTGCAAAATGACTGCTGGTTTACGCCAAAGCATAGTGCACAGTGCAAAATGACTGTTGGTTTACGCCAAAGCATGGTGCACAGTGCAAAACGACTGCTGGTTTACGCAAAAGCATAGTGCACAGTGCAAAATGACTGTTGGTTTACGCCAAAGCATGGTGCACAGTGCAGAACGACTGCTGGTTTACGCCAAAGCATAGTGCACAGTGCAAAACGACTGTTGGTTTACGCAAAAGCATAGTGCACAGTGCAAAACGACTGTTGGTTTACGCAAAAGCATAGTGCACAGTGCAAAACGACTGTTGGTTTACGCAAAAGCATAGTGCACAGTGCAAAACGACTGCTGGTTTACGCCAAGGCATGGTGCACAGTGCAAAACGACTGTTGGTTTACGCCAAAGCATAGTGCACAGTGCAAAATGACTGCTGGTTTACGCCAAAGCATAGTGCACAGTGCAAAACGACTGTTGGTTTACGCCAAAGCATGGTGCACAGTGCAAAACGACTGTTGGTTTACGCCAAAGCATAGTGCACAGTGCAAAATGACTGCTGGTTTACGCCAAAGCATAGTGCACAGTGCAAAATGACTGTTGGTTTACGCCAAAGCATGGTGCACAGTGCAAAACGACTGCTGGTTTACGCAAAAGCATAGTGCACAGTGCAAAACGACTGTTGGTTTACGCAAAAGCATAGTGCACAGTGCAAAACGACTGTTGGTTTACGCAAAAGCATAGTGCACAGTGCAAAACGACTGCTGGTTTACGCCAAAGCATGGTGCACAGTGCAAAACGACTGTTGGTTTACGCCAAAGCACAGCGCACAGGGCAAAACGACTGTTGGTTTACGCAAAAGCATAGTGCACAGTGCAAAACGACTGCTGGTTTACGCCAGAGCATAGTGCACAGTGCAAAACGACTGTTGGTTTACGCCAAAGCACAGCGCACAGTGCAAAACGACTGCTGGTTTACTCAAAAGCATAGTGCACAGTGCAAAACGACTCTTGGTTTACGCAAAAGCATAGTGCACAGTGCAAAACAACTGCTGGTTTACGCCAAAGCATGGTGCACAGTGCAAAACGACTGTTGGTTTACGCAAAAGCATAGTGCACAGTGCAAAACGACTGCTGGTTTACGCCAAAGCATAGTGCATAGTGCAAAATGACTGTTGGTTTACGCAAAAGCTTAGTGCGCAGTGCAAAACGACTGTTAGTTTACGCAAAAGCATAGTGCACAGTGCAAAACGACTGCTGGTTTACGCCAAAGCATGGTGCACAGTGCAAAACGACTGCAGGTTTACGCCAAATCATAGTGCACAGTGCAAAACGACTGTTGGTTTACGCCAAAGCACAGCGCACAGTGCAAAACGACTGTTGGTTTACACCAAAGCACAGCGCACAGTGCAAAACGACTGCTGGTTTACGCCAAAGCATAGTGCACAGTGCAAAACGACTGCTGGTTTACGCCAAATCATAGTGCACAGTGCAAAACGACTGTTGGTTTACGCCAAAGCACAGCGCACAGTGCAAAACGACTGTTGGTTTACGCCAAAGCACAGCGCACAGTGCAAAACGACTGCTGGTTTACGCCAAAGCATAGTGCACAGTGCAAAACGACTGCTGTTTTACGCCAAATCATAGTGCACAGTGCAAACCGACTGTTGGTTTACGCCAAAGCACAGCGCACAGTGCAAAACGACTGCTGGTTTACGCAAAAGCATGGTGCACAGTGCAAAACGACTGTTGGTTTACGCAAAAGCATAGTGCACAGTGCAAAACGACTGCTGGTTTACGCCAAATCATAGTGCACAGTGCAAAACGACTGTTGGTTTACGCCAAAGCACAGCGCACAGTGCAAAACGACTGTTGGTTTACGCAAAAGCATAGTGCACAGTGCAAAACGACTGTTGGTTTACGCAAAAGCATAGTGCACAGTGCAAAACGACTGCTGGTTTAAGCCAAAGCATAGTGCACAGTGCAAAACGACTGCTGGTTTACGCCAAAGCATGGTGCACAGTGCAAAACGACTGTTGGTTTACGCAAAAGCATAGTGCACAGTGCAAAACGACTGTTGGTTTACGCCAAAGCACAGCGCACAGTGCAAAACGACTGCTGGTTTACGCCAAAGCATGGTGCACAATGCAAAACGACTGTTGGTTTACGCAAAAGCATAGTGCACAGTGCAAAACGACTGCTGGTTTACGCCAGAGCATAGTGTACAGTGCAAAACGACAGTTGGTTTACGCCAAAGCACAGCGCACAGTGCAAAACGACTGCTGGTTTACGCAAAAGCATAGTGCACAGTGCTAAACGACTGCTGGTTTACGCCAGAGCATAGTGCACAGTGCAAAACGGCTGTTGGTTTACGCCAAAGCACAGCGCACAGTGCAAAACGACTGCTGGTTTACGCAAAAGCATAGTGCACAGTGCAAAACGACTCTTGGTTTACGCAAAAGCATAGTGCACAGTGCAAAACGACTGCTGGTTTACGCCAAAGCATAGTGCACAGTGCAAAATGACTGCTGGTTTACGCCAAAGCATAGTGCACAGTGCAAAACGACTGTTGGTTTACGCAAAAGCATAGTGCACAGTGCAAAACGACTGCTGGTTTACGCCAAATCATAGTGCACAGTGCAAAACGACTGTTGGTTTACGCCAAAGTATGGTGCACAGTGCAAAACGACTGCAGGTTTATGCCAAATCATAGTGCACAGTGCAAAACGACTGTTGGTTTACGCCAAAGCACAGCGCACAGTGCAAAACGACTGCTGGTTTACGCCAAAGCATAGTGCACAGTGCAAAACGACTGCTGGTTTACGCCAAAGCATGGTGCACAGTGCAAAACGACTGCAGGTTTACGCCAAATCATAGTGCACAGTGCAAAACGACTGTTGGTTTACGCCAAAGCATAGTGCACAGTGCAAAACGACTGCTGGTTTACGCCAAAGCATGGTGCACAGTGCAAAACGACTGCAGGTTTACGCCAAATCATAGTGCACAGTGCAAAACGACTGTTGGTTTACGCCAAAGCACAGCGCACAGTGCAAAACGACTGCTGGTTTACGCCAAAGCATGGTGCACAATGCAAAACGACTGTTGGTTTACGCAAAAGCATAGTGCACAGTGCAAAACGACTGCTGGTTTACGCCAGAGCATAGTGTACAGTGCAAAACGACAGTTGGTTTACGCCAAAGCACAGCGCACAGTGCAAAACGACTGTTGGTTTACGCAAAAGCATAGTGCACAGTGCAAAACGACTGCTGGTTTACGCCAAAGCATAGTGCACAGTGCAAAACGACTGTTAGTTTACGCAAAAGCATAGTGCACAGTGCAAAACGACTGCTGGTTTACGCCAAATCATAGTGCACAGTGCAAAACGACTGTTGGTTTACGCCAAAGCACAGCGCACAGTGCAAAACGACTGCTGGTTTACGCCAAAGCATAGTGCGCAGTGCAAAACGACTGCTGTTTTACGCCAAATCATAGTGCACAGTGCAAACCGACTGTTGGTTTACGCCAAAGCACAGCGCACAGTGCAAAACGACTGCTGGTTTACGCAAAAGCATGGTGCACAGTGCAAAACGACTGTTGGTTTACGCAAAAGCATAGTGCACAGTGCAAAACGACTGCTGGTTTACGCCAAATCATAGTGCACAGTGCAAAACGACTGTTGGTTTACGCCAAAGCACAGCGCACAGTGCAAAACGACTGCTGTTTTACGCCAAATCATAGTGCACAGTGCAAACCGACTGTTGGTTTACGCCAAAGCACAGCGCACAGTGCAAAACGACTGCTGGTTTACGCAAAAGCATGGTGCACAGTGCAAAACGACTGTTGGTTTACGCAAAAGCATAGTGCACAGTGCAAAACGACTGCTGGTTTACGCCAAATCATAGTGCACAGTGCAAAACGACTGTTGGTTTACGCCAAAGCACAGCGCACAGTGCAAAACGACTGTTGGTTTACGCAAAAGCATAGTGCACAGTGCAAAACGACTGTTGGTTTACGCAAAAGCATAGTGCACAGTGCAAAACGACTGCTGGTTTACGCCAAAGCATAGTGCACAGTGCAAAACGACTGCAGGTTTACGCCAAAGCATGGTGCACAGTGCAAAACGACTGTTGGTTTACGCAAAAGCATAGTGCACAGTGCAAACCGACTGTTGGTTTACGCCAAAGCACAGCGCACAGTGCAAAACGACTGCTGGTTTACGCTGAAGCATGGTGCACAATGCAAAACGACTGTTGGTTTACGCAAAAGCATAGTGCACAGTGCAAAACGACTGCTGGTTTACGCCAGAGCATAGTGTACAGTGCAAAACGACAGTTGGTTTACGCCAAAGCACAGCGCACAGTGCAAAACGACTGCTGGTTTACGCAAAAGCATAGTGCACAGTGCAAAACGACTGCTGGTTTACGCCAGAGCATAGTGCACAGTGCAAAACGGCTGTTGGTTTACGCCCATGCACAGCGCACAGTGCAAAACGACTGCTGGTTTACGCAAAAGCATAGTGCACAGTGCAAAACGACTCTTGGTTTACGCAAAAGCATAGTGCACAGTGCAAAACGACTGTTGGTTTACGCAAAAGCATAGTGCACAGTGCAAAACGACTGCTGGTTTACGCCAAAGCATAGTGCACAGTGCAAAACGACTGCTGGTTTACGCCAAAGCATGGTGCACAGTGCAAAACGACTGTTGGTTTACGCAAAAGCATAGTGCACAGTGCAAAACGACTGTTGGTTTACGCCAAAGCACAGCGCACAGTGCAAAACGACAGCTGGTTTACGCCAAAGCATAGTGCACAGTGCAAAACGACTGCTGGTTTACGCCAAAGCATGGTGCACAGTGCAAAACGACTGTTGGTTTACGCAAAAGCATAGTGCACAGTGCAAAACGACTGTTGGTTTACGCCAAAGCACAGCGCACAGTTCAAAACGACTGTTGGTTTACGCAAAAGCATAGTGCACAGTGCAAAACGACTGCTGGTTTACGCCAAATCATAGTGCACAGTGCAAAACGACTGTTGGTTTACGCCAAAGCACAGCGCACAGTGCAAAACGACTGTTGGTTTACGCAAAAGCATAGTGCACAGTGCAAAACGACTGCTGGTTTACGCCAGAGCATAGTGCACAGTGCAAAACGACTGTTGGTTTACGCCACAGCACAGCGCACAGTGCAAAACGACTGCTGGTTTACGCAAAAGCATAGTGCACAATGCAAAACGACTCTTGGTTTACGCAAAAGCATAGTGCACAGTGCAAAACGACTGCTGGTTTACGCCAAAGCATAGTGCACAGTGCAAAATGACTGCTGGTTTACGCCAAAGCATAGTGCACAGTGCAAAACGACTGTTGGTTTACGCAAAAGCATAGTGCACAGTGCAAAACGACTGCTGGTTTACGCAAAAGCATAGTGCACAGTGCAAAACGACTGCTGGTTTACGCCAGAGCATAGTGCACAGTGCAAAACGACTGTTGGTTTACGCCAAAGCACAGCGCACAGTGCAAAACGACTGCTGGTTTACGCCAAAGCATAGTGTACAGTTCAAAACCACTGCTGGTTTACGCCAAATCATAGTGCACAGTGCAAAACGACTGTTGGTTTACGCCAAAGCACAGCGCACAGTGCAAAACGACTGTTGGTTTACGCCAAAGCATAGTGCACAGTGCAAAACGACTGCTGGTTTACGCAAAAGCATGGTGCACAGTGCAAAACGACTGTTGGTTTACGCAAAAGCATAGTGCACAGTGCAAAACGACTCCTGGTTTACGCCAAATCATAGTGCACAGTGCAAAACGACTGTTGGTTTACGCCAAAGCACAGCGCACAGTGCAAAACGACTGTTGGTTTACGCAAAAGCATAGTGCACAGTGCAAAACGACTGTTGGTTTACGCAAAAGCATAGTGCACAGTGCAAAACGACTGCTGGTTTACGCCAAAGCATGGTGCACAGTGCAAAACGACTGTTGGTTTACGCAAAAGCATAGTGCACAGTGCAAAACGACTGTTGGTTTACGCCAAAGCATACCGCACAGTGCAAAACGACTGCTGGTTTACGCCAAAGCATGGTGCACAGTGCAAAACGACTGTTGGTTTACGCCAAAGCACAGCGCACAGTGCAAAACGACTGTTGGTTTACGCCAAAGCATAGTGCACAGTGCAAAACGACTGCTGGTTTACGCAAAAGCATGGTGCACAGTGCAAAACGACTGTTGGTTTACGCAAAAGCATAGTGCACAGTGCAAAACGACTGCTGGTTTACGCCAAATCATAGTGCACAGTGCAAAACGACTGTTGGTTTACGCCAAAGCACAGCGCACAGTGCAAAACGACTGTTGGTTTACGCAAAAGCATAGTGCACAGTGCAAAACGACTGTTGGTTTACGCCAAAGCATACCGCACAGTGCAAAACGACTGCTGGTTTACGCCAAAGCATGGTGCACAGTGCAAAACGACTGTTGGTTTACGCCAAAGCACAGCGCACAGTGCAAAACGACTGTTGGTTTACGCCAAAGCATAGTGCACAGTGCAAAACGACTGCTGGTTTACGCAAAAGCATGGTGCACAGTGCAAAACGACTGTTGGTTTACGCAAAAGCATAGTGCACAGTGCAAAACGACTGCTGGTTTACGCCAAAGCATGGTGCACAGTGCAAAACGACTGTTGGTTTACGCCAAAGCACAGCGCACAGTGCAAAACGACTGTTGGTTTACGCAAAAGCATAGTGCACAGTGCAAAACGACTGCTGGTTTACGCCAAAGCATAGTGCACAGTGCAAAACGACTGCTGGTTTACGCAAAAGCATAGTGCACAGTGCAAAACGACTGCTGGTTTACGCCAAATCATAGTGCACAGTGCAAAACGACTGTTGGTTTACGCCAAGGCACAGCGCACAGTGCAAAACGACTGTTGGTTTACGCAAAAGCATAGTGCACAGTGCAAAACGACTGCTGGTTTACGCCAAAGCATAGTGCACAGTGCAAAACGACTGCTGGTTTACGCCAAATCATAGTGCACAGTGCAAAACGACTGTTGGTTTACGCCAAAGCACAGCGCACAGTGCAAAACGACTGTTGGTTTACGCCAAAGCACAGCGCACAGTGCAAAACGACTGCTGGTTTACGCCAAATCATAGTGCACAGTGCAAAACGACTGCTGTTTTACGCCAAATCATAGTGCACAGTGCAAACCGACTGTTGGTTTACGCCAAAGCACAGCGCACAGTGCAAACCGACTGTTGGTTTACGCCAAAGCACAGCGCACAGTGCAAAACGACTGCTGGTTTACGCCAAAGCATAGTGCACAGTGCAAAACGACTGCTGTTTTACGCCAAATCATAGTGCACAGTGCAAACCGACTGTTGGTTTACGCCAAAGCACAGCGCACAGTGCAAAACGACTGCTGGTTTACGCAAAAGCATGGTGCACAGTGCAAAACGACTGTTGGTTTACGCAAAAGCATAGTGCACAGTGCAAAACGACTGCTGGTTTACGCCAAATCATAGTGCACAGTGCAAAACGACTGTTGGTTTACGCCAAGGCACAGCGCACAGTGCAAAACGACTGTTGGTTTACGCAAAAGCATAGTGCACAGTGCAAAACGACTGCTGGTTTACGCCAAAGCATAGTGCACAGTGCAAAACGACTGCTGGTTTACGCCAAAGCATGGTGCACAGTGCAAAACGACTGTTGGTTTACGCAAAAGCATAGTGCACAGTGCAAAACGACTGTTGGTTTACGCCAAAGCACAGCGCACAGTGCAAAACGACTGCTGGTTTACGCCAAAGCATGGTGCACAGTGCAAAACGACTGTTGGTTTACGCAAAAGCATAGTGCACAGTGCAAAACGACTGTTGGTTTACGCCAAAGCACAGCGCACAGTGCAAAACGACTGCTGGTTTACGCAAAAGCATAGTGCACAGTGCAAAACGACTGCTGGTTTACGCCAAAGCATAGTGCACAGTGCAAAACGACTGCTGGTTTACGCCAAAGCATGGTGCACAGTGCAAAACGACTGTTGGTTTACGCAAAAGCATAGTGCACAGTGCAAAACGACTGTTGGTTTACGCAAAAGCATAGTGCACAGTGCAAAACGACTGCTGGTTTACGCCAGAGCATAGTGTACAGTGCAAAACGACAGTTGGTTTACACCAAAGCACAGCGCACAGTGCAAAACGACTGCTGGTTTACGCAAAAGCATAGTGCACAGTGCAAAACGACTGCTGGTTTACGCCAGAGCATAGTGCACAGTGCAAAACGGCTGTTGGTTTACGCCAAAGCACAGCGCACAGTGCAAAACGACTGCTGGTTTACGCAAAAGCATAGTGCACAGTGCAAAACGACTGCTGGTTTACGCCAAAGCATAGTGCACAGTGCAAAACGACTGCTGGTTTACGCCAAAGCATGGTGCACAGTGCAAAACGACTGTTGGTTTACGCAAAAGCATAGTGCACAGTGCAAAACGACTGCTGGTTTACGCCAAAGCATAGTGCACAGTGCAAAACGACTGCTGGTTTACGCCAAAGCATGGTGCACAGTGCAAAACGACTGTTGGTTTACGCAAAAGCATAGTGCACAGTGCAAAACGACTGTTGGTTTACGCCAGAGCATAGTGTACAGTGCAAAACGACTGTTGGTTTACGCCAAAGCACAGCGCACAGTGCAAAACGACTGCTGGTTTACGCAAAAGCATAGTGCACAGTGCAAAACGACTGCTGGTTTACGCAAAAGCATAGTGCACAGTGCAAAACGACTGTTGGTTTACGCAAAAGCATAGTGCACAGTGCAAAACGACTGCTGGTTTACGCCAAAGCATAGTGCACAGTGCAAAACGACTGCTGGTTTACGCCAAAGCATGGTGCACAGTGCAAAACGACTGTTGGTTTACGCAAAAGCATAGTGCACAGTGCAAAACGACTGTTGGTTTACGCCAAAGCACAGCGCACAGTGCAAAACGACTGCTGGTTTACGCCAAAGCATGGTGCACAGTGCAAAACGACTGCTGGTTTACGCAAAAGCATAGTGCACAGTGCAAAACGACTGCTGGTTTACGCCAGAGCATAGTGCACAGTGCAAAACGGCTGTTGGTTTACGCCAAAGCACAGCGCACAGTGCAAAACGACTGCTGGTTTACGCAAAAGCATAGTGCACAGTGCAAAACGACTCTTGGTTTACGCAAAAGCATAGTGCACAGTGCAAAATGACTGCTGGGTTACGCCAAAGCATAGTGCACAGTGCAAAACGACTGTTGGTTTACGCCAAAGCACAGCGCACAGTGCAAAACGACTGCTGGTTTACGCCAAAGCACAGCGCACAGTGCAAAACGACTGTTGGTTTACGCAAAAGCATAGTGCACAGTGCAAAACGACTGTTGGTTTACGGAAAAGCATAGTGCACAGTGCAAAACGACTGCTGGTTTACGCCAAAGCATGGTGCACAGTGCAAAACGACTGTTGGTTTACGCAAAAGCATAGTGCACAGTGCAAAACGACTGTTGGTTTACGCCAAAGCACAGCGCACAGTGCAAAACGACTGCTGGTTTACGCCAAAGCATAGTGCACAGTGCAAAACGACTGCTGGTTTACGCCAAAGCATGGTGCACAGTGCAAAACGACTGTTGGTTTACGCAAAAGCATAGTGCACAGTGCAAAACGACTGTTGGTTTACGCCAAAGCACAGCGCACAGTGCAAAACGACTGTTGGTTTACGCAAAAGCATAGTGCACAGTGCAAAACGACTGCTGGTTTACGCCAAATCATAGTGCACAGTGCAAAACGACTGTTGGTTTACGCCAAAGCACAGCGCACAGTGCAAAACGACTGTTGGTTTACGCAAAAGCATAGTGCACAGTGCACAGTGCAAAACGACTGTTGGTTTACGCAAAAGCATAGTGCACAGTGCAAAACGACTGATGGTTTACGCCAAAGCATAGTGCACAGTGCAAAACGACTGCTGGTTTACGCCAAAGCACAGCGCACAGTGCAAAACGACTGCTGGTTTACGCAAAAGCATAGTGCACAGTGCAAAACGACTGCTGGTTTACGCCAGAGCATAGTGCACAGTGCAAAACGACTGTTGGTTTACGCCAAAGCACAGCGCACAGTGCAAAACGACTGCTGGTTTACGCAAAAGCATAGTGCACAGTGCAAAACCACTGCTGGTTTACGCCAAATCATAGTGCACAGTGCAAAACGACTGTTGGTTTACGCCAAAGCACAGCGCACAGTGCAAAACGACTGTTGGTTTACGCCAAAGCATAGTGCACAGTGCAAAACGACTGCTGGTTTACGCAAAAGCATAGTGCACAGTGCAAAACGACTGTTGGTTTACGCAAAAGCATAGTGCACAGTGCAAAACGACTGTTGGTTTACGCAAAAGCATAGTGCACAGTGCAAAACGACTGCTGGTTTACGCCAAAGCATGGTGCACAGTGCAAAACGACTGTTGGTTTACGCAAAAGCATAGTGCACAGTGCAAAACGACTGCTGGTTTACGCCAAAGCATAGTGCACAGTGCAAAATGACTGTTGGTTTACGCAAAAGCTTAGTGCGCAGTGCAAAATGACTGTTGGTTTACGCAAAAGCTTAGTGCGCAGTGCAAAACGACTGTTGGTTTACGCAAAAGCATGGTGCACAATGCAAAACGACTGCTGGCTTACGCCAAATCATAGTGCACAGTGCAAAACGACTGTTGGTTTACGCCAAAGCACAGCGCACAGTGCAAAACGACTGCTGGTTTACGCCAAAGCATAGTGCACAGTGCAAAACGACTGCTGGTTTACGCCAAAGCATAGTGCACAGTGCAAAACGACTGTTGGTTTACGCCAAAGCACAGCGCACAGTGCAAAACGACTGTTGGTTTACGCCAAAGCATAGTGCACAGTGCAAAACGACTGCTGGTTTACGCAAAAGCATGGTGCACAGTGCAAAACGACTGTTGGTTTACGCAAAAGCATAGTGCACAGTGCAAAACGACTGCTGGTTTACGCCAAATCATAGTGCACAGTGCAAAACGACTGTTGGTTTACGCCAAAGCACAGCGCACAGTGCAAAACGACTGTTGGTTTACGCAAAAGCATAGTGCACAGTGCAAAACGACTGTTGGTTTACGCAAAAGCATAGTGCACAGTGCAAAACGACTGCTGGTTTACGCAAAAGCATAGTGCACAGTGCAAAACGACTGCTGGTTTACGCCAAAGCATGGTGCACAGTGCAAAACGACTGTTGGTTTACGCCAAAGCACAGCGCACAGTGCAAAACGACTGCTGGTTTACGCCAAAGCATGGTGCACAGTGCAAAACGACTGCTGGTTTACGCAAAAGCATAGTGCACAGTGCAAAACGACTGTTGGTTTACGCCAAAGCACAGCGCACAGTGCAAAACGACTGCTGGTTTACGACAAAGCATGGTGCACAGTGCAAAACGACTGTTGGTTTACGCAAAAGCATAGTGCACAGTGCAAAACGACTGCTGGTTTACGCCAGAGCATAGTGTACAGTGCAAAACGACTGCTGGTTTACGCAAAAGCATAGTGCACAGTGCAAAACGACTGTTGGTTTACGCCAAAGCACACCGCACAGTGCAAAACGACTGCTGGTTTACGCAAAAGCATAGTGCACAGTGCAAAACGACTGTTGGTTTACGCCAAAGCACACCGCACAGTGCAAAACGACTGCTGGTTTACGCCAAAGCATGGTGCACAGTGCAAAACGACTGTTGGTTTACGCAAAAGCATAGTGCACAGTGCAAAACGACTGTTGGTTTACGCCAAAGCACACCGCACAGTGCAAAACGACTGCTGGTTTACGCCAAAGCATGGTGCACAGTGCAAAACGACTGGTGGTTTACGCAAAAGCATAGTGCACAGTGCAAAACGACTGCTGGTTTACGCCAGAGCATAGTGTACAGTGCAAAACGACTGTTGGTTTACGCCAAAGCACAGCGCACAGTGCAAAACGACTGTTGGTTTACGCAAAAGCATAGTGCACAGTGCAGAACGACTGTTGGTTTACGCAAAAGCATAGTGCACAGTGCAAAACGACTGTTGGTTTACGCAAAAGCATAGTGCACAGTGCAAAACGACTGTTGGTTTACGCCAAAGCACAGCGCACAGTGCAAAACGACTGCTGGTTTACGCCAAAGCATGGTGCTCAGTGCAAAATGACTGCTGGTTTACGCCAAAGCATGGTGCACAGTGCAAAACGACTGCTGGTTTACGCCAGAGCATAGTGTACAGTGCAAAACGACTGTTGGTTTACGCCAAAGCACAGCGCACAGTGCAAAACGACTGTTGGTTTACGCCAAAGCACAGCGCACAGTGCAAAACGACTGCTGGTTTACGCAAAAGCATAGTGCACAGTGCAAAACGACTGCTGGTTTACGCAAAAGCATAGTGCACAGTGCAAAACGACTGTTGGTTTACGCAAAAGCATAGTGCACAGTGCAAAACGACTGCTGGTTTACGCCAAAGCATAGTGCACAGTGCAAAACGACTGCTGGTTTACGCCAAAGCATGGTGCACAGTGCAAAACGACTGTTGGTTTACGCAAAAGCATAGTGCACAGTGCAAAACGACTGTTGGTTTACGCCAAAGCACAGCGCACAGTGCAAAACGACTGCTGGTTTACGCCAAAGCATGGTGCACAGTGCAAAACGACTGCTGGTTTACGCAAAAGCATAGTGCACAGTGCAAAACGACTGCTGGTTTACGCCAGAGCATAGTGCACAGTGCAAAACGGCTGTTGGTTTACGCCAAAGCACAGCGCACAGTGCAAAACGACTGCTGGTTTACGCAAAAGCATAGTGCACAGTGCAAAACGACTCTTGGTTTACGCAAAAGCATAGTGCACAGTGCAAAATGACTGCTGGGTTACGCCAAAGCATAGTGCACAGTGCAAAACGACTGTTGGTTTACGCCAAAGCACAGCGCACAGTGCAAAACGACTGCTGGTTTACGCCAAAGCACAGCGCACAGTGCAAAACGACTGTTGGTTTACGCAAAAGCATAGTGCACAGTGCAAAACGACTGTTGGTTTACGGAAAAGCATAGTGCACAGTGCAAAACGACTGCTGGTTTACGCCAAAGCATGGTGCACAGTGCAAAACGACTGTTGGTTTACGCAAAAGCATAGTGCACAGTGCAAAACGACTGTTGGTTTACGCCAAAGCACAGCGCACAGTGCAAAACGACTGCTGGTTTACGCCAAAGCATAGTGCACAGTGCAAAACGACTGCTGGTTTACGCCAAAGCATGGTGCACAGTGCAAAACGACTGTTGGTTTACGCAAAAGCATAGTGCACAGTGCAAAACGACTGTTGGTTTACGCCAAAGCACAGCGCACAGTGCAAAACGACTGTTGGTTTACGCAAAAGCATAGTGCACAGTGCAAAACGACTGCTGGTTTACGCCAAATCATAGTGCACAGTGCAAAACGACTGTTGGTTTACGCCAAAGCACAGCGCACAGTGCAAAACGACTGTTGGTTTACGCAAAAGCATAGTGCACAGTGCACAGTGCAAAACGACTGTTGGTTTACGCAAAAGCATAGTGCACAGTGCAAAACGACTGATGGTTTACGCCAAAGCATAGTGCACAGTGCAAAACGACTGCTGGTTTACGCCAAAGCACAGCGCACAGTGCAAAACGACTGCTGGTTTACGCAAAAGCATAGTGCACAGTGCAAAACGACTGCTGGTTTACGCCAGAGCATAGTGCACAGTGCAAAACGACTGTTGGTTTACGCCAAAGCACAGCGCACAGTGCAAAACGACTGCTGGTTTACGCAAAAGCATAGTGCACAGTGCAAAACCACTGCTGGTTTACGCCAAATCATAGTGCACAGTGCAAAACGACTGTTGGTTTACGCCAAAGCACAGCGCACAGTGCAAAACGACTGTTGGTTTACGCCAAAGCATAGTGCACAGTGCAAAACGACTGCTGGTTTACGCAAAAGCATAGTGCACAGTGCAAAACGACTGTTGGTTTACGCAAAAGCATAGTGCACAGTGCAAAACGACTGTTGGTTTACGCAAAAGCATAGTGCACAGTGCAAAACGACTGCTGGTTTACGCCAAAGCATGGTGCACAGTGCAAAACGACTGTTGGTTTACGCAAAAGCATAGTGCACAGTGCAAAACGACTGCTGGTTTACGCCAAAGCATAGTGCACAGTGCAAAATGACTGTTGGTTTACGCAAAAGCTTAGTGCGCAGTGCAAAATGACTGTTGGTTTACGCAAAAGCTTAGTGCGCAGTGCAAAACGACTGTTGGTTTACGCAAAAGCATGGTGCACAATGCAAAACGACTGCTGGCTTACGCCAAATCATAGTGCACAGTGCAAAACGACTGTTGGTTTACGCCAAAGCACAGCGCACAGTGCAAAACGACTGCTGGTTTACGCCAAAGCATAGTGCACAGTGCAAAACGACTGCTGGTTTACGCCAAAGCATAGTGCACAGTGCAAAACGACTGTTGGTTTACGCCAAAGCACAGCGCACAGTGCAAAACGACTGTTGGTTTACGCCAAAGCATAGTGCACAGTGCAAAACGACTGCTGGTTTACGCAAAAGCATGGTGCACAGTGCAAAACGACTGTTGGTTTACGCAAAAGCATAGTGCACAGTGCAAAACGACTGCTGGTTTACGCCAAATCATAGTGCACAGTGCAAAACGACTGTTGGTTTACGCCAAAGCACAGCGCACAGTGCAAAACGACTGTTGGTTTACGCAAAAGCATAGTGCACAGTGCAAAACGACTGTTGGTTTACGCAAAAGCATAGTGCACAGTGCAAAACGACTGCTGGTTTACGCAAAAGCATAGTGCACAGTGCAAAACGACTGCTGGTTTACGCCAAAGCATGGTGCACAGTGCAAAACGACTGTTGGTTTACGCCAAAGCACAGCGCACAGTGCAAAACGACTGCTGGTTTACGCCAAAGCATGGTGCACAGTGCAAAACGACTGTTGGTTTACGCAAAAGCATAGTGCACAGTGCAAAACGACTGTTGGTTTACGCCAAAGCACAGCGCACAGTGCAAAACGACTGCTGGTTTACGACAAAGCATGGTGCACAGTGCAAAACGACTGTTGGTTTACGCAAAAGCATAGTGCACAGTGCAAAACGACTGCTGGTTTACGCCAGAGCATAGTGTACAGTGCAAAACGACTGCTGGTTTACGCAAAAGCATAGTGCACAGTGCAAAACGACTGTTGGTTTACGCCAAAGCACACCGCACAGTGCAAAACGACTGCTGGTTTACGCAAAAGCATAGTGCACAGTGCAAAACGACTGTTGGTTTACGCCAAAGCACACCGCACAGTGCAAAACGACTGCTGGTTTACGCCAAAGCATGGTGCACAGTGCAAAACGACTGTTGGTTTACGCAAAAGCATAGTGCACAGTGCAAAACGACTGTTGGTTTACGCCAAAGCACACCGCACAGTGCAAAACGACTGCTGGTTTACGCCAAAGCATGGTGCACAGTGCAAAACGACTGGTGGTTTACGCAAAAGCATAGTGCACAGTGCAAAACGACTGCTGGTTTACGCCAGAGCATAGTGTACAGTGCAAAACGACTGTTGGTTTACGCCAAAGCACAGCGCACAGTGCAAAACGACTGTTGGTTTACGCAAAAGCATAGTGCACAGTGCAGAACGACTGTTGGTTTACGCAAAAGCATAGTGCACAGTGCAAAACGACTGTTGGTTTACGCAAAAGCATAGTGCACAGTGCAAAACGACTGTTGGTTTACGCCAAAGCACAGCGCACAGTGCAAAACGACTGCTGGTTTACGCCAAAGCATGGTGCTCAGTGCAAAATGACTGTTGGTTTACGCCAAAGCACAGTGCACAGGGCAAAACGACTGTTGGTTTACGCAAAAGCATAGTGCACAGTGCAAAACGACTGCTGGTTTACGCTAGAGCATAGTGCACAGTGCAAAACGACTGTTGGTTTACGCCAAAGCACAGCGCACAGTGCAAAACGACTGCTGGTTTACGCAAAAGCATAGTGCACAGTGCAAAACGACTCTTGGTTTACGCCAAAGCATAGTGCACAGTGCAAAACGACTGCTGGTTTACGCCAAAGCGTAGTGCACAGTGCAAAATGACTGCTGGTTTACGCCAAAGCATAGTGCACAGTGCAAAACGACTGCTGGTTTACGCAAAAGCATAGTGCACAGTGCAAAACGACTGTTGGTTTACGCAAAAGCATAGTGCACAGTGCAAAACGACTGCTGGTTTACGCCAAAGCATAGTGCACAGTGCAAAATGACTGTTGGTTTACGCAAAAGCATAGTGCACAGTGCAAAACGACTGTTGGTTTACGCAAAAGCATAGTGCACAGTGCAAAACGACTGCTGGTTTACGCCAAAGCATGGTGCACAGTGCAAAACGACTGTTGGTTTACGCCAAAGCACAGCGCACAGTGCAAAACGACTGTTGGTTTACGCAAAAGCTTAGTTCGCAGTGCAAAACGACTGTTGGTTTACGCAAAAGCATAGTGCACAGTGCAAAACGACTGCTGGTTTACGCCAAAGCATATAGCACAATGCAAAACGACTGCTGGTTTACGCCAAAGCATGGTGCACAGTGCAAAACGACTGTTGGTTTACGCAAAAGCATAGTGCACAGTGCAAAATGACTGTTGGTTTACGCAAAAGCATAGTGCACAGTGCAAAACGACTGCTGGTTTACGCAAAAGCATAGTGCACAGTGCAAAATGACTGTTGGTTTACGCAAAAGCATAGTGCACAGTGCAAAACGACTGTTGGTTTACACCAAAGCATGGTGCACAGTGCAAAACGACTGTTGGTTTACACCAAAGCATGGTGCACAGTGCAAAACGACTGTTGGTTTACGCAAAAGCATAGTGCACAGTGCAAAACGACTGTTGGTTTACGCAAAAGCATAGTGCACAGTGCAAAACGACTGTTGGTTTACGCCAAAGCACAGCGCACAGTGCAAAACGACTGCTGGTTTACACCAAAGCATGGTGCACAGTGCAAAACGACTGTTGGTTTACGCCAAAGCACAGCGCACAGGGCAAAACGACTGTTGGTTTACGCAAAAGCATAGTGCACAGTGCAAAACGACTGCTGGTTTACGCCAGAGCATAGTGCACAGTGCAAAACGACTGTTGGTTTACGCCAAAGCACAGCGCACAGTGCAAAACGACTGCTGGTTTACGCAAAAGCATAGTGCACAGTGCAAAACGACTCTTGGTTTACGCAAAAGCATAGTGCACAGTGCAAAACGACTGCTGGTTTACGCCAAAGCATAGTGCACAGTGCAAAATGACTGCTGGTTTACGCCAAAGCATAGTGCACAGTGCAAAACGACTGCTGGTTTACGCAAAAGCATAGTGCACAGTGCAAAACGACTGTTGGTTTACGCAAAAGCATAGTGCACAGTGCAAAACGACTGCTGGTTTACGCCAAAGTATAGTGCACAGTGCAAAATGACTGTTGGTTTACGCAAAAGCATAGTGCACAGTGCAAAACGACTGCTGGTTTACGCCAAAGCACAGCGCACAGTGCAAAACGACTGCTGGTTTACGCCAAAGCATGGTGCACAGTGCAAAACGACTGCTGGTTTACGCAAAAGCACAGTGCACAGTGCAAAACGACTGTTGGTTTACGCAAAAGCATAGTGCACAGTGCAAAACGACTGCTGGTTTACGCCAAATCATAGTGCACAGTGCAAAACGACTGTTGGTTTACGCCAAAGCACAGCGCACAGTGCAAAACGACTGCTGGTTTACGCCAAAGCATGGTGCACAGTGCAAAACGACTGTTGGTTTACGCAAAAGCATAGTGCACAGTGCAAAATGACTGTTGGTTTACGCCAGAGCATAGTGCACAGTGCAAAACGACTGTTGGTTTACGCAAAAGCATAGTGCACAGTGCAAAACGACTGCTGGTTTACGCCAAAGCACAGCGCACAGTGCAAAACGACTGCTGGTTTACGCCAAAGCATGGTGCACAGTGCAAAACGACTGCTGGTTTACGCAAAAGCACAGTGCACAGTGCAAAACGACTCTTGGATTACGCAAAAGCATAGTGCACAGTGCAAAACGACTGCTGGTTTACGCCAAAGCATAGTGCACAGTGCAAAATGACTGCTGGTTTACGCCAAAGCATAGTGCACAGTGCAAAACGACTGTTGGTTTACGCAAAAGCATAGTGCACAGTGCAAAACGAATGCTGGTTTACGCAAAAGCATAGTGCACAGTGCAAAACGACTGCTGGTTTACGCCAGAGCATAGTGCACAGTGCAAAACGACTGTTGGTTTACGCCAAAGCACAGCGCACAGTGCAAAACGACTGCTGGTTTACGCCAAAGCATAGTGCACAGTGCAAAACCACTGCTGGTTTACGCCAAATCATAGTGCACAGTGCAAAACGACTGTTGGTTTACGCCAAAGCACAGCGCACAGTGCAAAACGACTGTTGGTTTACGCCAAAGCATAGTGCACAGTGCAAAACGACTGCTGGTTTACGCAAAAGCATGGTGCACAGTGCAAAACGACTGTTGGTTTACGCAAAAGCATAGTGCACAGTGCAAAACGACTGCTGGTTTACGCCAAATCATAGTGCACAGTGCAAAACGACTGTTGGTTTACGCCAAAGCACAGCGCACAGTGCAAAACGACTGTTGGTTTACGCAAAAGCATAGTGCACAGTGCAAAACGACTGTTGGTTTACGCAGAAGCATAGTGCACAGTGCAAAACGACTGCTGGTTTACGCCAAAGCACAGCGCACAGTGCAAAACGACTGTTGGTTTACGCCAAAGCATAGTGCACAGTGCAAAACGACTGCTGGTTTACGCAAAAGCATGGTGCACAGTGCAAAACGACTGTTGGTTTACGCAAAAGCATAGTGCACAGTGCAAAACGACTGCTGGTTTACGCCAAAGCACAGCGCACAGTGCAAAACGACTGCTGGTTTACGCCAAAGCATGGTGCACAGTGCAAAACGACTGCTGGTTTACGCAAAAGCACAGTGCACAGTGCAAAACGACTGTTGGTTTACGCAAAAGCATAGTGCACAGTGCAAAACGACTGCTGGTTTACGCCAAATCATAGTGCACAGTGCAAAACGACTGTTGGTTTACGCCAAAGCACAGCGCACAGTGCAAAACGACTGCTGGTTTACGCCAAAGCATGGTGCACAGTGCAAAACGACTGTTGGTTTACGCAAAAGCATAGTGCACAGTGCAAAATGACTGTTGGTTTACGCCAGAGCATAGTGCACAGTGCAAAACGACTGTTGGTTTACGCAAAAGCATAGTGCACAGTGCAAAACGACTGCTGGTTTACGCCAAAGCACAGCGCACAGTGCAAAACGACTGCTGGTTTACGCCAAAGCATGGTGCACAGTGCAAAACGACTGCTGGTTTACGCCAGAGCATAGTGCACAGTGCAAAACGACTGTTGGTTTACGCCAAAGCACAGCGCACAGTGCAAAACGACTGCTGGTTTACGCCAAAGCACAGCGCACAGTGCAAAATGACTGCTGGTTTACGCCAAAGCATAGTGCACAGTGCAAAACGACTGTTGGTTTACGCAAAAGCATAGTGCACAGTGCAAAACGAATGCTGGTTTACGCAAAAGCATAGTGCACAGTGCAAAACGACTGCTGGTTTACGCCAGAGCATAGTGCACAGTGCAAAACGACTGTTGGTTTACGCCAAAGCACAGCGCACAGTGCAAAACGACTGCTGGTTTACGCCAAAGCATAGTGCACAGTGCAAAACCACTGCTGGTTTACGCCAAATCATAGTGCACAGTGCAAAACGACTGTTGGTTTACGCCAAAGCACAGCGCACAGTGCAAAACGACTGTTGGTTTACGCCAAAGCATAGTGCACAGTGCAAAACGACTGCTGGTTTACGCAAAAGCATGGTGCACAGTGCAAAACGACTGTTGGTTTACGCAAAAGCATAGTGCACAGTGCAAAACGACTGCTGGTTTACGCCAAATCATAGTGCACAGTGCAAAACGACTGTTGGTTTACGCCAAAGCACAGCGCACAGTGCAAAACGACTGTTGGTTTACGCAAAAGCATAGTGCACAGTGCAAAACGACTGTTGGTTTACGCAGAAGCATAGTGCACAGTGCAAAACGACTGCTGGTTTACGCCAAAGCATAGTGCACAGTGCAAAACGACTGCTGGTTTACGCCAAAGCATGGTGCACAGTGCAAAACGACTGTTGGTTAACGCAAAAGCATAGTGCACAGTGCAAAACGACTGCTGGTTTACGCCAGAGCATAGTGTACAGTGCAAAACGACTGTTGGTTTACGCCAAATCACAGCGCACAGTGCAAAACGACTGTTGGTTTACGCAAAAGCATAGTGCACAGTGCAGAACGACTGTTGGTTTACGCAAAAGCATAGTGCACAGTGCAAAACGACTGCTGGTTTACGCCAAAGCACAGCGCACAGTGCAAAACGACTGCTGGTTTACGCAAAAGCACAGCGCACAGTGCAAAACGACTGCTGGTTTACGCCAAAGCATGGTGCACAGTGCAAAACGACTGTTGGTTTACACCAAAGCACAGCGCACAGGGCAAAACGACTGTTGGTTTACGCAAAAGCATAGTGCACAGTGCAAAACGACTGCTGGTTTACGCCAGAGCATAGTGCACAGTGCAAAACGACTGTTGGTTTACGCCAAAGCACAGCGCACAGTGCAAAACGACTGCTGGTTTACGCAAAAGCATAGTGCACAGTGCAAAACGACTCTTGGTTTACGCAAAAGCATAGTGCACAGTGCAAAACGACTGCTGGTTTACGCCAAAGCATAGTGCTCAGTGCAAAATGACTGCTGGTTTACGCCAAAGCATAGTGCACAGTGCAAAACGACTGCTGGTTTACGCCAGAGCATAGTGTACAGTGCAAAACGACTGTTGGTTTACGCCAAATCACAGCGCACAGTGCAAAACGACTGTTGGTTTACGCCAAATCACAGCGCACAGTGCAAAACGACTGTTGGTTTACGCAAAAGCATAGTGCACAGTGCAAAACGACTGTTGGTTTACGCAAAAGCACAGCGCACAGTGCAAAACGACTGCTGGTTTACGCCAAAGCATGGTGCACAGTGCAAAACGACTGTTGGTTTACACCAAAGCACAGCGCACAGGGCAAAACGACTGTTGGTTTACGCAAAAGCATAGTGCACAGTGCAAAACGACTGCTGGTTTACGCCAGAGCATAGTGCACAGTGCAAAACGACTGTTGGTTTACGCCAAAGCACAGCGCACAGTGCAAAACGACTGCTGGTCTACGCAAAAGCATAGTGCACAGTGCAAAACGACTCTTGGTTTACGCAAAAGCATAGTGCACAGTGCAAAACGACTGCTGGTTTACGCCAAAGCATAGTGCTCAGTGCAAAATGACTGCTGGTTTACGCCAAAGCATAGTGCACAGTGCAAAACGACTGCTGGTTTACGCAAAAGCATAGTGCACAGTGCAAAACGACTGTTGGTTTACGCAAAAGCATAGTGCACAGTGCAAAACGACTCTTGGTTTACGCAAAAGCATAGTGCACAGTGCAAAACGACTGCTGGTTTACGCCAAAGCATAGTGCACAGTGCAAAATGACTGTTGGTTTACGCAAAAGCATAGTGCACAGTGCAAAAAGACTGTTGGTTTACGCAAAAGCATAGTGCACAGTGCAAAACGACTGCTGGTTTACGCCAAAGCATGGTGCACAGTGCAAAACGACTGTTGGTTTACGCAAAAGCATAGTGCACAGTGCAAAACGACTGCTGGTTTACGCCAAATCATAGTGCACAGTGCAAAACGACTGTTGGTTTACGCCAAAGCACAGCGCACAGTGCAAAACGACTGCTGGTTTACGCAAAAGCATAGTGCACAGTGCAAAACGACTCTTGGATTACGCAAAAGCATAGTGCACAGTGCAAAACGACTGCTGGTTTACGCCAAAGCATAGTGCACAGTGCAAAATGACTGCTGGTTTACGCCAAAGCATAGTGCACAGTGCAAAACGACTGTTGGTTTACGCAAAAGCATAGTGCACAGTGCAAAACGACTGCTGGTTTACGCAAAAGCATAGTGCACAGTGCAAAACGACTGCTGGTTTACGCCAGAGCATAGTGCACAGTGCAAAACGACTGTTGGTTTACGCCAAAGCACAGCGCACAGTGCAAAACGACTGCTGGTTTACGCAAAAGCATAGTGCACAGTGCAAAACGACTGCTGGTTTACGCCAAAGCATGGTGCACAGTGCAAAACGACTGTTGGTTTACGCAAAAGCATAGTGCACAGTGCAAAACGACTGCTGGTTTACGCAAAAGCATGGTGCACAGTGCAAAACGACTGCTGGTTTACGCCAAAGCATGGTGCACAGTGCAAAACGACTGCTGGTTTACGCCAAAGCATAGTGCACAGTGCAAAATGACTGTTGGTTTACGCAAAAGCATAGTGCACAGTGCAAAACGACTGTTGGTTTACGCCAAAGCATAGTGCACAGTGCAAAATGACTGTTGGTTTACGCAAAAGCATAGTGCACAGTGCAAAACGACTGTTGGTTTACGCAAAAGCATAGTGCACAGTGCAAAACGACTGCTGGTTTACGCCAAAGCATAGTGCACAGTGCAAAATGACTGTTGGTTTACGCAAAAGCATAGTGCACAGTGCAAAACGACTGTTGGTTTACGCAAAAGCATAGTGCACAGTGCAAAACGACTGCTGGTTTACGCCAAAGCATGGTGCACAGTGCAAAACGACTGTTGGTTTACACCAAAGCACAGCGCACAGGGCAAAACGACTGTTGGTTTACGCAAAAGCATAGTGCACAGTGCAAAACGACTGCTGGTTTACGCCAGAGCATAGTGCACAGTGCAAAACGACTGTTGGTTTACGCCAAAGCACAGCGCACAGTGCAAAACGACTGCTGGTTTACGCAAAAGCATAGTGCACAGTGCAAAACGACTCTTGGATAACGCAAAAGCATAGTGCACAGTGCAAAACGACTGCTGGTTTACGCCAAAGCATAGTGCACAGTGCAAAATGACTGCTGGTTTACGCCAAAGCATAGTGCACAGTGCAAAACGACTGTTGGTTTACGCAAAAGCATAGTGCACAGTGCAAAACGACTGCTGGTTTACGCAAAAGCATAGTGCACAGTGCAAAACGACTGCTGGTTTACGCCAGAGCATAGTGCACAGTGCAAAACGACTGTTGGTTTACGCAAAAGCATAGTGCACAGTGCAAAACAACTGCTGGTTTACGCCAAAGCACAGCGCACAGTGCAAAACGACTGCTGGTTTACGCCAAAGCATGGTGCACAGTGCAAAACGACTGTTGGTTTACGCCAAATCACAGCGCACAGGGCAAAACGACTGTTGGTTTACGCAAAAGCATAGTGCACAGTGCAAAACGACTGCTGGTTTACGCCAGAGCATAGTGCACAGTGCAAAACGACTGTTGGTTTACGCCAAAGCACAGCGCACAGTGCAAAACGACTGCTGGTTTACGCAAAAGCATAGTGCACAGTGCAAAACGACTCTTGGATAACGCAAAAGCATAGTGCACAGTGCAAAACGACTGCTGGTTTACGCCAAAGCATGGTGCACAGTGCAAAACGACTGTTGGTTTACACCAAAGCACAGCGCACAGGGCAAAACGACTGTTGGTTTACGCAAAAGCATAGTGCACAGTGCAAAACGACTGCTGGTTTACGCCAGAGCATAGTGCACAGTGCAAAACGACTGTTGGTTTACGCCAAAGCACAGCGCACAGTGCAAAACGACTGCTGGTTTACGCAAAAGCATAGTGCACAGTGCAAAACGACTCTTGGATAACGCAAAAGCATAGTGCACAGTGCAAAACGACTGCTGGTTTACGCCAAAGCATAGTGCACAGTGCAAAATGACTGCTGGTTTACGCCAAAGCATAGTGCACAGTGCAAAACGACTGCTGGTTTACGCCAAAGCATAGTGCACAGTGCAAAATGACTGCTGGTTTACGCCAAAGCATAGTGCACAGTGCAAAATGACTGCTGGTTTACGCCAAAGCATAGTGCACAGTGCAAAACGACTGTTGGTTTACGCAAAAGCATAGTGCACAGTGCAAAACGACTGCTGGTTTACGCAAAAGCATAGTGCACAGTGCAAAACGACTGCTGGTTTACGCAAAAGCATAGTGCACAGTGCAAAACGACTGCTGGTTTACGCCAGAGCATAGTGCACAGTGCAAAACGACTGTTGGTTTACGCAAAAGCATAGTGCACAGTGCAGAACGACTGTTGGTTTACGCAAAAGCATAGTGCACAGTGCAAAACAACTGCTGGTTTACGCCAAAGCACAGCGCACAGTGCAAAACGACTGCTGGTTTACGCCAAAGCATGGTGCACAGTGCAAAACGACTGTTGGTTTACGCCAAATCACAGCGCACAGTGCAAAACGACTGTTGGTTTACGCAAAAGCATAGTGCACAGTGCAAAACGACTGTTGGTTTACGCAAAAGCACAGCGCACAGTGCAAAACGACTGCTGGTCTACGCCAAAGCATGGTGCACAGTGCAAAACGACTGTTGGTTTACACCAAAGCACAGCGCACAGGGCAAAACGACTGTTGGTTTACGCAAAAGCATAGTGCACAGTGCAAAACGACTGCTGGTTTACGCCAGAGCATAGTGCACAGTGCAAAACGACTGTTGGTTTACGCCAAAGCACAGCGCACAGTGCAAAACGACTGCTGGTTTACGCAAAAGCATAGTGCACAGTGCAAAACGACTCTTGGTTTACGCAAAAGCATAGTGCACAGTGCAAAACGACTGCTGGTTTACGCCAAAGCATAGTGCTCAGTGCAAAATGACTGCTGGTTTACGCCAAAGCATAGTGCACAGTGCAAAACGACTGCTGGTTTACGCAAAAGCATAGTGCACAGTGCAAAACGACTGTTGGTTTACGCAAAAGCATAGTGCACAGTGCAAAACGACTCATGGTTTACGCAAAAGCATAGTGCACAGTGCAAAACGACTGCTGGTTTACGCCAAAGCATAGTGCACAGTGCAAAATGACTGTTGGTTTACGCAAAAGCTTAGTGCGCAGTGCAAAACGACTGTTGGTTTACGCAAAAGCATAGTGCACAGTGCAAAACGACTGCTGGTTTACGCCAAAGCATGGTGCACAATGCAAAACGACTGCTGGTTTACGCCAAAGCATGGTGCACAGTGCAAAACGACTGCTGGTTTACGCCAAAGCATAGTGCACAGTGCAAAATGACTGTTGGTTTACGCAAAAGCATAGTGCACAGTGCAAAACGACTGTTGGTTTACGCAAAAGCATAGTGCACAGTGCAAAACGACTGCTGGTTTACGCCAAAGCATGGTGCACAGTGCAAAACGACTGTTGGTTTACGCCAAAGCACAGCGCACAGTGCAAAACGACTGTTGGTTTACGCAAAAGCATAGTGCACAGTGCAAAACGACTGCTGGTTTACGCCAAAGCATAGTGCACAGTGCAAAATGACTGTTGGTTTACGCAAAAGCATAGTGCACAGTGCAAAACGACTGCTGGTTTACGCCAAAGCATAGTGCACAGTGCAAAATGACTGTTGGTTTACGCAAAAGCATAGTGCACAGTGCAAAACGACTGTTGGTTTACGCAAAAGCATAGTGCACAGTGCAAAACGACTGCTGGTTTACGCCAAAGCATGGTGCACAGTGCAAAACGACTGTTGGTTTACGCCAAAGCACAGCGCACAGTGCAAAACGACTGTTGGTTTACGCAAAAGCATAGTGCACAGTGCAAAACGACTGTTGGTTTACGCAAAAGCATAGTGCACAGTGCAAAACGACTGTTGGTTTACGCCAAAGCACAGCGCACAGTGCAAAACGACTGCTGGTTTACGCCAAAGCATGGTGCACAGTGCAAAACGACTGTTGGTTTACGCCAAAGCACAGCGCACAGGGCAAAACGACTGTTGGTTTACGCAAAAGCAAAGTGCACAGTGCAAAACGACTGCTGGTTTACGCCAGAGCATAGTGCACAGTGCAAAACGACTGTTGGTTTACGCCAAAGCACAGCGCACAGTGCAAAACGACTGCTGGTTTACGCAAAAGCATAGTGCACAGTGCAAAACGACTCTTGGTTTACGCAAAAGCATAGTGCACAGTGCAAAACGACTGCTGGTTTACGCCAAAGCATAGTGCACAGTGCAAAATGACTGCTGGTTTACGCCAAAGCATAGTGCACAGTGCAAAATGACTGTTGGTTTACGCCAAAGCATGGTGCACAGTGCAAAACGACTGCTGGTTTACGCAAAAGCATAGTGCACAGTGCAAAACGACTGTTGGTTTACGCAAAAGCATAGTGCACAGTGCAAAACGACTCTTGGTTTACGCAAAAGCATAGTGCGCAGTGCAAAACGACTGCTGGTTTACGCCAAAGCATAGTGCACAGTGCAAAATGACTGTTGGTTTACGCAAAAGCTTAGTGCGCAGTGCAAAACGACTGTTGGTTTACGCAAAAGCATAGTGCGCAGTGCAAAACGACTGCTGGTTTACGCCAAAGCATGGTGCACAATGCAAAACGACTGCTGGTTTACGCCAAAGCATGGTGCACAGTGCAAAACGACTGTTGGTTTACGCAAAAGCATAGTGCACAGTGCAAAACGACTGTTGGTTTACGCAAAAGCATAGTGCACAGTGCAAAACGACTGCTGGTTTACGCCAAAGCATAGTGCACAGTGCAAAATGACTGTTGGTTTACGCAAAAGCATAGTGCACAGTGCAAAACGACTGTTGGTTTACGCAAAAGCATAGTGCACAGTGCAAAACGACTGCTGGTTTACGCCAAAGCATAGTGCACAGTGCAAAACGACTGTTGGTTTACGCAAAAGCATAGTGCACAGTGCAAAACGACTGTTGGTTTACGCCAAAGCATGGTGCACAGTGCAAAACGACTGTTGGTTTACGCCAAAGCACAGCGCACAGTGCAAAACGACTGTTGGTTTACGCAAAAGCATAGTGCACAGTGCAAAACGACTGTTGGTTTACGCAAAAGCATAGTGCACAGTGCAAAACGACTGTTGGTTTACGCCAAAGCACAGTGCACAGTGCAAAACGACTGCTGGTTTACGCCAAAGCATAGTGCACAGTGCAAAATGACTGCTGGTTTACGCCAAAGCATAGTGCACAGTGCAAAATGACTGTTGGTTTACGCCAAAGCATGGTGCACAGTGCAAAACGACTGCTGGTTTACGCAAAAGCATAGTGCACAGTGCAAAACGACTGTTGGTTTACGCAAAAGCATAGTGCACAGTGCAAAACGACTCTTGGTTTACGCAAAAGCATAGTGCACAGTGCAAAACGACTGCTGGTTTACGCCAAAGCATAGTGCACAGTGCAAAATGACTGTTGGTTTACGCAAAAGCTTAGTGCGCAGTGCAAAACGACTGTTGGTTTACGCAAAAGCATAGTGCACAGTGCAAAACGACTGCTGGTTTACGCCAAAGCATGGTGCACAATGCAAAACGACTGCTGGTTTACGCCAAAGCACAGCGCACAGTGCAAAACGACTGCTGGTTTACGCAAAAGCATAGTGCACAGTGCAAAACGACTGTTGGTTTACGCAAAAGCATAGTGCACAGTGCAAAACGACTGCTGGTTTACGCCAAAGCATGGTGCACAGTGCAAAACGACTGTTGGTTTACGCCAAAGCACAGCGCACAGTGCAAAACGACTGTTGGTTTACGCAAAAGCATAGTGCACAGTGCAAAACGACTGTTGGTTTACGCAAAAGCATAGTGCACAGTGCAAAACGACTGTTGGTTTACGCCAAAGCACAGCGCACAGTGCAAAACGACTGCTGGTTTACGCCAAAGCATGGTGCACAGTGCAAAACGACTGTTGGTTTACGCCAAAGCACAGCGCACAGGGCAAAACGACTGTTGGTTTACGCAAAAGCATAGTGCACAGTGCAAAACGACTGCTGGTTTACGCCAGAGCATAGTGCACAGTGCAAAACGACTGTTGGTTTACGCCAAAGCACAGCGCACAGTGCAAAACGACTGCTGGTTTACGCAAAAGCATAGTGCACAGTGCAAAACGACTCTTGGTTTACGCAAAAGCATAGTGCACAGTGCAAAACGACTGCTGGTTTACGCCAAAGCATAGTGCACAGTGCAAAATGACTGCAGGTTTACGCCAAAGCATAGTGCACAGTGCAAAATGACTGTTGGTTTACGCCAAAGCATGGTGCACAGTGCAAAACGACTGCTGGTTTACGCAAAAGCATAGTGCACAGTGCAAAACGACTGTTGGTTTACGCAAAAGCATAGTGCACAGTGCAAAACGACTGCTGGTTTACGCCAAAGTATAGTGCACAGTGCAAAATGACTGTTGGTTTACGCAAAAGCATAGTGCACAGTGCAAAACGACTGCTGGTTTACGCCAAAGCACAGCGCACAGTGCAAAACGACTGCTGGTTTACGCAAAAGCACAGTGCACAGTGCAAAACGACTGTTGGTTTACGCAAAAGCATAGTGAACAGTGCAAAACGACTGCTGGTTTACGCCAAATCATAGTGCACAGTGCAAAACGACTGTTATTTTACGCCAAAGCACAGCGCACAGTGCAAAACGACTGCTGGTTTACGCCAAAGCATGGTGCACAGTGCAAAACGACTGTTGGTTTACGCAAAAGCATAGTGCACAGTGCAAAATGACTGTTGGTTTACGCCAAAGCACAGCGCACAGTGCAAAACGACTGCTGGTTTACGCCAAAGCATGGTGCACAGTGCAAAACGACTGTTGGTTTACGCAAAAGCATAGTGCACAGTGCAAAACGACTGCTGGTTTACGCCAAATCATAGTGCACAGTGCAAAACGACTGTTGGTTTACGCCAAAGCACAGCGCACAGTGCAAAACGACTGCTGGTTTACGCAAAAGCATAGTGCACAGTGCAAAACGACTCTTGGTTTACGCAAAAGCATAGTGCACAATGCAAAACGACTGCTGGTTTACGCCAAAGCATAGTGCACAGTGCAAAATGACTGCTGGTTTACGCCAAAGCATAGTGCACAGTGCAAAACGACTGTTGGTTTACGCAAAAGCATAGTGCACAGTGCAAAACGACTGCTGGTTTACGCAAAAGCATAGTGCACAGTGCAAAACGACTGCTGGTTTACGCCAGAGCATAGTGCACAGTGCAAAACGACTGTTGGTTTACGCCAAAGCACAGCGCACAGTGCAAAACGACTGCTGGTTTACGCCAAAGCATAGTGCACAGTGCAAAACCACTGCTGGTTTACGCCAAATCATAGTGCACAGTGCAAAACGACTGTTGGTTTACGCCAAAGCACAGCGCACAGTGCAAAACGACTGTTGGTTTACGCCAAAGCATAGTGCACAGTGCAAAACGACTGCTGGTTTACGCAAAAGCACAGCGCACAGTGCAAAACGACTGCTGGTTTACGCCAAAGCATGGTGCACAGTGCAAAACGACTGTTGGTTTACGCCAAAGCACAGCGCACAGGGCAAAACGACTGTTGGTTTACGCAAAAGCATAGTGCACAGTGCAAAACGACTGCTGGTTTACGCCAGAGCATAGTGCACAGTGCAAAACGACTGTTGGTTTACGCCAAAGCACAGCGCACAGTGCAAAACGACTGCTGGTTTACGCAAAAGCATAGTGCACAGTGCAAAACGACTGTTGGTTTACGCCAAAGCACAGCGCACAGTGCAAAACGACTGCTGGTTTACGCCAAAGCATAGTGCACAGAGCAAAACCACTGCTGGTTTACGCCAAATCATAGTGCACAGTGCAAAACGACTGTTGGTTTACGCCAAAGCACAGCGCACAGTGCAAGACGACTGTTGGTTTACGCCAAAGCATAGTGCACAGTGCAAAACGACTGCTGGTTTACGCAAAAGCATGGTGCACAGTGCAAAACGACTGTTGGTTTACGCAAAAGCATAGTGCATAGTGCAAAACGACTGTTGGTTTACGCAAAAGCATAGTGCACAGTGCAAAACGACTGCTGGTTTACGCCAAAGCATAGTGCACAGTGCAAAACGACTGCTGGTTTACGCCAAAGCATGGTGCACAGTGCAAAACGACTGTTGGTTTACGCAAAAGCATAGTGCACAGTGCAAAACGACTGTTGGTTTACGCCAAAGCACACCGCACAGTGCAAAACGACTGCTGGTTTACGCCAAAGCATGGTGCACAGTGCAAAACGACTGTTGGTTTACGCAAAAGCATAGTGCACAGTGCAAAACGACTGCTGGTTTACGCCAAAGCATGGTGCACAGTGCAAAACGACTGTTGGTTTACGCAAAAGCATAGTGCACAGTGCAAAACGACTGCTGGTTTACGCCAAAGCATGGTGAACAGTGCAAAACGACTGTTGGTTTACGCCAAAGCACAGCGCACAGTGCAAAACGACTGTTGGTTTACGCAAAAGCATAGTGCACAGTGCAAAACGACTGTTGGTTTACGCAAAAGCATAGTGCACAGTGCAAAACGACTGTTGGTTTACGCCAAAGCATAGTGCACAGTGCAAAACGACTGCTGGTTTACGCAAAAGCATGGTGCACAGTGCAAAACGACTGTTGGTTTACGCAAAAGCATAGTGCACAGTGCAAAACGACTGCTGGTTTACGCCAAATCATAGTGCACAGTGCAAAACGGCTGTTGGTTTACGCCAAAGCACAGCGCACAGTGCAAAACGACTGTTGGTTTACGCAAAAGCATAGTGCATAGTGCAAAACGACTGTTGGTTTACGCAAAAGCACAGCGCACAGTGCAAAACGACTGCTGGTTTACGCCAAAGCATGGTGCACAGTGCAAAACGACTGTTGGTTTACGCCAAAGCACAGCGCACAGGGCAAAACGACTGTTGGTTTACGCAAAAGCATAGTGCACAGTGCAAAACGACTCTTGGTTTACGCAAAAGCATAGTGCACAGTGCAAAACGACTGCTGGTTTAGGCCAAAGCATAGTGCACAGTGCAAAATGACTGCTGGTTTACGCCAAAGCATAGTGCACAGTGCAAAATGACTGTTGGTTTACGCCAAAGCATGGTGCACAGTGCAAAACGACTGCTGGTTTACGCAAAAGCATGGTGAACAGTGCAAAACGACTGTTGGTTTACGCCAAAGCACAGCGCACAGTGCAAAACGACTGTTGGTTTACGCCAAAGCACAGCGCACAGTGCAAAACGACTGCTGGTTTACGCCAAATCATAGTGCACAGTGCAAAACGACTGTTGGTTTACGCCAAAGCACAGCGCACAGTGCAAAACGACTGCTGGTTTACGCCAAAGCATGGTGCACAGTGCAAAACGACTGTTGGTTTACGCAAAAGCATAGTGCACAGTGCAAAACGACTGCTGGTTTACGCCAAAGCATGGTGCACAGTGCAAAACGACTGTTGGTTTACGCAAAAGCATAGTGCACAGTGCAAAACGACTGCTGGTTTACGCCAAAGCATGGTGAACAGTGCAAAACGACTGTTGGTTTACGCCAAAGCACAGCGCACAGTGCAAAACGACTGTTGGTTTACGCCAAAGCACAGCGCACAGTGCAAAACGACTGCTGGTTTACGCCAAAGCATAGTGCACAGTGCAAAACGACTGTTGGTTTACGCCAAAGCACACCGCACAGTGCAAAACGACTGCTGGTTTACGCCAAAGCATGGTGCACAGTGCAAAACGACTGTTGGTTTACGCAAAAGCATAGTGCACAGTGCAAAACGACTGCTGGTTTACGCCAAAGCATGGTGCACAGTGCAAAACGACTGTTGGTTTACGCAAAAGCATAGTGCACAGTGCAAAACGACTGCTGGTTTACGCCAAAGCATGGTGAACAGTGCAAAACGACTGTTGGTTTACGCCAAAGCACAGCGCACAGTGCAAAACGACTGTTGGTTTACGCCAAAGCATAGTGCACAGAGCAAAACCACTGCAGGTTTACGCCAAATCATAGTGCACAGTGCAAAACGACTGTTGGTTTACGCCAAAGCACAGCGCACAGTGCAAGACGACTGTTGGTTTACGCCAAAGCATAGTGCACAGTGCAAAACGACTGCTGGTTTACGCAAAAGCATGGTGCACAGTGCAAAACGACTGTTGGTTTACGCAAAAGCATAGTGCATAGTGCAAAACGACTGTTGGTTTACGCAAAAGCATAGTGCACAGTGCAAAACGACTGCTGGTTTACGCCAAAGCATAGTGCACAGTGCAAAACGACTGCTGGTTTACGCCAAAGCATAGTGCACAGTGCAAAACCACTGCTGGTTTACGCCAAATCATAGTGCACAGTGCAAAACGACTGTTGGTTTACGCCAAAGCACAGCGCACAGTGCAAAACGACTGTTGGTTTACGCCAAAGCATAGTGCACAGTGCAAAACGACTGCTGGTTTACGCAAAAGCACAGCGCACAGTGCAAAACGACTGCTGGTTTACGCCAAAGCATGGTGCACAGTGCAAAACGACTGTTGGTTTACGCCAAAGCACAGCGCACAGGGCAAAACGACTGTTGGTTTACGCAAAAGCATAGTGCACAGTGCAAAACGACTGCTGGTTTACGCCAGAGCATAGTGCACAGTGCAAAACGACTGTTGGTTTACGCCAAAGCACAGCGCACAGTGCAAAACGACTGCTGGTTTACGCAAAAGCATAGTGCACAGTGCAAAACGACTGTTGGTTTACGCCAAAGCACAGCGCACAGTGCAAAACGACTGCTGGTTTACGCCAAAGCATAGTGCACAGAGCAAAACCACTGCAGGTTTACGCCAAATCATAGTGCACAGTGCAAAACGACTGTTGGTTTACGCCAAAGCACAGCGCACAGTGCAAGACGACTGTTGGTTTACGCCAAAGCATAGTGCACAGTGCAAAACGACTGCTGGTTTACGCAAAAGCATGGTGCACAGTGCAAAACGACTGTTGGTTTACGCAAAAGCATAGTGCATAGTGCAAAACGACTGTTGGTTTACGCAAAAGCATAGTGCACAGTGCAAAACGACTGCTGGTTTACGCCAAAGCATAGTGCACAGTGCAAAACGACTGCTGGTTTACGCCAAAGCATGGTGCACAGTGCAAAACGACTGTTGGTTTACGCAAAAGCATAGTGCACAGTGCAAAACGACTGCTGGTTTACGCCAAAGCATGGTGCACAGTGCAAAACGACTGTTGGTTTACGCAAAAGCATAGTGCACAGTGCAAAACGACTGCTGGTTTACGCCAAAGCATGGTGAACAGTGCAAAACGACTGTTGGTTTACGCCAAAGCACAGCGCACAGTGCAAAACGACTGTTGGTTTACGCAAAAGCATAGTGCACAGTGCAAAACGACTGTTGGTTTACGCAAAAGCATAGTGCACAGTGCAAAACGACTGTTGGTTTACGCCAAAGCATAGTGCACAGTGCAAAACGACTGCTGGTTTACGCAAAAGCATGGTGCACAGTGCAAAACGACTGTTGGTTTACGCAAAAGCATAGTGCACAGTGCAAAACGACTGCTGGTTTACGCCAAATCATAGTGCACAGTGCAAAACGGCTGTTGGTTTACGCCAAAGCACAGCGCACAGTGCAAAACGACTGTTGGTTTACGCAAAAGCATAGTGCATAGTGCAAAACGACTGTTGGTTTACGCAAAAGCACAGCGCACAGTGCAAAACGACTGCTGGTTTACGCCAAAGCATGGTGCACAGTGCAAAACGACTGTTGGTTTACGCCAAAGCACAGCGCACAGGGCAAAACGACTGTTGGTTTACGCAAAAGCATAGTGCACAGTGCAAAACGACTCTTGGTTTACGCAAAAGCATAGTGCACAGTGCAAAACGACTGCTGGTTTACGCCAAAGCATAGTGCACAGTGCAAAATGACTGCTGGTTTACGCCAAAGCATAGTGCACAGTGCAAAATGACTGTTGGTTTACGCCAAAGCATGGTGCACAGTGCAAAACGACTGCTGGTTTACGCAAAAGCATAGTGCACAGTGCAAAACGACTGCTGGTTTACGCCAAAGCATAGTGCACAGTGCAAAACGACTCTTGGTTTACGCAAAAGCATAGTGCACAGTGCAAAACGACTGCTGGTTTACGCCAAAGCATAGTGCACAGTGCAAAATGACTGCTGGTTTACGCCAAAGCATAGTGCACAGTGCAAAACGACTGTTGGTTTACGCAAAAGCATAGTGCACAGTGCAAAACGACTGCTGGTTTACGCCAAAGCATAGTGCACAGTGCAAAACGACTCTTGGTTTACGCAAAAGCATAGTGCACAGTGCAAAACGACTGCTGGTTTACGCCAAAGCATGGTGCATAGTGCAAAACGACTGTTGGTTTACGCAAAAGCATAGTGCACAGTGCAAAACGACTGCTGGTTTACGCCAAAGCATGGTGCACAGTGCAAAACGACTGTTGGTTTACGCAAAAGCATAGTACACAGTGCAAAACGACTGCTGGTTTACGCCAAATCATAGTGCACAGTGCAAAACGACTGTTGGTTTACGCCAAAGCACAGCGCACAGTGCAAAACGACTGCTGGTTTACGCAAAAGCATAGTGCACAGTGCAAAACGACTCTTGGTTTACGCAAAAGCATAGTGCACAGTGCAAAACGACTGCTGGTTTACGCCAAAGCATAGTGCACAGTGCAAAATGACTGCTGGTTTACGCCAAAGCATAGTGCACAGTGCAAAACGACTGTTGGTTTACGCAAAAGCATAGTGCACAGTGCAAAACGACTGCTGGTTTACGCACAAGCATAGTGCACAATGCAAAACGACTGCTGGTTTACGCCAGTGCATAGTGCACAGTGCAAAACGACTGTTGGTTTACGCCAAAGCACAGCGCACAGTGCAAAACGACTGCTGGTTTACGCCAAAGCATAGTGCACAGAGCAAAACCACTGCTGGTTTACGCCAAATCATAGTGCACAGTGCAAAACGACTGTTGGTTTACGCCAAAGCACAGCGCACAGTGCAAAACGACTGTTGGTTTACGCCAAAGCACAGCGCACAGTGCAAAACGACTGCTGGTTTACGCCAAAGCATAGTGCACAGAGCAAAACCACTGCTGGTTTACGCCAAATCATAGTGCACAGTGCAAAACGACTGCTGGTTTACGCCAGAGCATAGTGCACAGTGCAAAACGACTGTTGGTTTACGCCAAAGCACAGCGCACAGTGCAAAACGACTGCTGGTTTACGCCAAAGCATAGTGCACAGTGCAAAACCACTGCTGGTTTACGCCAAATCATAGTGCACAGTGCAAAACGACTGTTGGTTTACGCCAAAGCACAGCGCACAGTGCAAAACGACTGTTGGTTTACGCCAAAGCATAGTGCACAGTGCAAAACGACTGCTGGTTTACGCAAAAGCATGGTGCACAGTGCAAAACGACTGTTGGTTTACGCAAAAGCATAGTGCACAGTGCAAAACGACTGCTGGTTTACGCCAAATCATAGTGCACAGTGCAAAACGGCTGTTGGTTTACGCCAAAGCACAGCGCACAGTGCAAAACGACTGTTGGTTTACGCAAAAGCATAGTGCATAGTGCAAAACGACTGTTGGTTTACGCAAAAGCATAGTGCACAGTGCAAAACGACTGCTTGTTTACGCCAAAGCATAGTGCACAGTGCAAAACGACTGCTGGTTTACGCCAAAGCATGGTGCACAGTGCAAAACGACTTTTGGTTTACGCAAAAGCATAGTGCACAGTGCAAAACGACTGTTGGTTTACGCCAAAGCACACCGCACAGTGCAAAACGACTGCTGGTTTACGCCAAAGCATGGTGCACAGTGCAAAACGATTGTTGGTTTACGCAAAAGCATAGTGCACAGTGCAAAACGACTGCTGGTTTACGCCAGAGCATAGTGTACAGTGCAAAACGACTGTTGGTTTACGCCAAAGCACAGCGCACAGTGCAAAACGACTGTTGGTTTACGCAAAGCATAGTGCACAGTGCAGAACGACTGTTGGTTTACGCAAAAGCATAGTGCACAGTGCAAAACGACTGTTGGTTTACGCAAAAGCATAGTGCACAGTGCAAAACGACTGTTGGTTTACGCCAAAGCACAGCGCACAGTGCAAAACGACTGCTGGTTTACGCCAAAGCATGGTGCACAGTGCAAAACGACTGCTGGTTTACGCCAGAGCATAGTGCACAGTGCAAAACGACTGTTGGTTTACGCCAAAGCACAGCGCACAGTGCAAAACGACTGCTGGTTTACGCAAAAGCATAGTGCAGAGTGCAAAACGACTGTTGGTTTACGCAAAAGCATAGTGCACAGTGCAAAACGACTCTTGGTTTACGCCAAAGCATGGTGCATAGTGCAAAACGACTGTTGGTTTACGCAAAAGCATAGTGCACAGTGCAAAACGACTGCTTGTTTACGCCAAAGCATAGTGCACAGTGCAAAACGACTGCTGGTTTACGCCAAAGCATGGTGCACAGTGCAAAACGACTTTTGGTTTACGCAAAAGCATAGTGCACAGTGCAAAACGACTGTTGGTTTACGCCAAAGCACACCGCACAGTGCAAAACGACTGCTGGTTTACGCCAAAGCATGGTGCACAGTGCAAAACGATTGTTGGTTTACGCAAAAGCATAGTGCACAGTGCAAAACGACTGCTGGTTTACGCCAGAGCATAGTGTACAGTGCAAAACGACTGTTGGTTTACGCCAAAGCACAGCGCACAGTGCAAAACGACTGCTGGTTTACGCAAAAGCATAGTGCACAGTGCAAAACGACTCTTGGTTTACGCAAAAGCATAGTGCACAGTGCAAAACGACTGCTGGTTTACGCCAAAGCATGGTGCACAGTGCAAAACGACTGCTGGTTTACGCCAAAGCATAGTGCACAGTGCAAAACGACTGTTGGTTTACGCCAAAGCACAGCGCACAGTGCAAAACGACTGCTGGTTTACGCCAAAGCATGGTGCACAGTGCAAAACGACTGTTGGTTTACGCAAAAGCATAGTGCACAGTGCAAAACGACTGCTTGTTTACGCCAAAGCATAGTGCACAGTGCAAAACGACTGCTGGTTTACGCCAAAGCATGGTGCACAGTGCAAAACGACTTTTGGTTTACGCAAAAGCATAGTGCACAGTGCAAAACGACTGTTGGTTTACGCCAAAGCACACCGCACAGTGCAAAACGACTGCTGGTTTACGCCAAAGCATGGTGCACAGTGCAAAACGATTGTTGGTTTACGCAAAAGCATAGTGCACAGTGCAAAACGACTGCTGGTTTACGCCAGAGCATAGTGTACAGTGCAAAACGACTGTTGGTTTACGCCAAAGCACAGCGCACAGTGCAAAACGACTGCTGGTTTACGCAAAAGCATAGTGCACAGTGCAAAACGACTGCTGGTTTACGCCAAAGCATAGTGCACAGTGCAAAACGACTGTTGGTTTACGCCAAAGCACAGCGCACAGTGCAAAACGACTGCTGGTTTACGCAAAAGCATAGTGCACAGTGCAAAACGACTCTTGGTTTACGCAAAAGCATAGTGCACAGTGCAAAACGACTGCTGGTTTACGCCAAAGCATGGTGCATAGTGCAAAACGACTGTTGGTTTACGCAAAAGCATAGTGCACAGTGCAAAACGACTGCTTGTTTACGCCAAAGCATAGTGCACAGTGCAAAACGACTGCTGGTTTACGCCAAAGCATGGTGCACAGTGCAAAACGACTTTTGGTTTACGCAAAAGCATAGTGCACAGTGCAAAACGACTGTTGGTTTACGCCAAAGCACACCGCACAGTGCAAAACGACTGCTGGTTTACGCCAAAGCATGGTGCACAGTGCAAAACGATTGTTGGTTTACGCAAAAGCATAGTGCACAGTGCAAAACGACTGCTGGTTTACGCCAGAGCATAGTGTACAGTGCAAAACGACTGTTGGTTTACGCCAAAGCACAGCGCACAGTGCAAAACGACTGCTGGTTTACGCAAAAGCATAGTGCACAGTGCAAAACGACTCTTGGTTTACGCAAAAGCATAGTGCACAGTGCAAAACGACTGCTGGTTTACGCCAAAGCATGGTGCACAGTGCAAAACGACTGCTGGTTTACGCCAAAGCATAGTGCACAGTGCAAAACGACTGTTGGTTTACGCCAAAGCACAGCGCACAGTGCAAAACGACTGCTGGTTTACGCAAAAGCATAGTGCAGAGTGCAAAACGACTCTTGGTTTACGCAAAAGCATAGTGCACAGTGCAAAACGACTGCTGGTTTACGCCAAAGCATAGTGCTCAGTGCAAAATGACTGCTGGTTTACGCCAAAGCATAGTGCACAGTGCAAAACGACTGCTGGTTTACGCAAAAGCATAGTGCACAGTGCAAAACGACTGTTGGTTTACGCAAAAGCATAGTGCACAGTGCAAAACGACTCTTGGTTTACGCAAAAGCATAGTGCACAGTGCAAAACGACTGCTGGTTTACGCCAAAGCATAGTGCACAGTGCAAAACGACTGTTGGTTTACGCCAAAGCACAGCGCACAGTGCAAAACGACTGCTGGTTTACGCAAAAGCATAGTGCACAGTGCAAAACGACTCTTGGTTTACGCCAAAGCACAGCGCACAGTGCAAAACGACTGCTGGTTTACGCAAAAGCATAGTGCAGAGTGCAAAACGACTCTTGGTTTACGCAAAAGCATAGTGCACAGTGCAAAACGACTGCTGGTTTACGCCAAAGCATAGTGCTCAGTGCAAAATGACTGCTGGTTTACGCCAAAGCATAGTGCACAGTGCAAAACGACTGTTGGTTTACGCAAAAGCACAGCGCACAGTGCAAAACGACTGTTGGTTTACGCCAAAGCATAGTGCACAGTGCAAAACGACTGCTGGTTTACGCCAAAGCATGGTGCACAGTGCAAAACGACTGCTGGTTTACGCAAAAGCACAGCGCACAGTGCAAAACGACTGTTGGTTTACGCCAAAGCATAGTGCACAGTGCAAAACGACTGTTGGTTTACGCCAAAGCATAGTGCACAGTGCAAAACGACTGTTGGTTTACGCAAAAGCACAGCGCACAGTGCAAAACGACTGTTGGTTTACGCAAAAGCATAGTGCACAGTGCAAAATGACTGTTGGTTTACGCAAAAGCACAGCGCACAGTGCAAAACGACTGCTGGTTTACGCAAAAGCACAGCGCACAGTGCAAAACGACTGTTGGTTTACGCAAAAGCATAGTGCACAGTGCAAAACGACTGCTGGTTTACGCCAAAGCATAGTGCACAGTGCAAAACGACTGCTGGTTTACGCCAAAGCATGGTGCACAGTGCAAAACGACTGCTGGTTTACGCAAAAGCACAGCGCACAGTGCAAAACGACTGTTGGTTTACGCAAAAGCATAGTGCACAGTGCAAAACGACTGCTGGTTTACGCCAAAGCATAGTGCACAGTGCAAAACGACTGCTGGTTTACGCCAAATCATAGTGCACAGTGCAAAACGACTGTTGGTTTACGCCAAAGCACAGCGCACAGTGCAAAACGACTGTTGGTTTACGCCAAAGCATAGTGCACAGTGCAAAACGACTGTTGGTTTACGCAAAAGCACAGCGCACAGTGCAAAACGACTGTTGGTTTACGCAAAAGCATAGTGCACAGTGCAAAACGACTGCTGGTTTACGCCAAAGCATAGTGCACAGTGCAAAACGACTGCTGGTTTACGCCAAATCATAGTGCACAGTGCAAAACGACTGTTGGTTTACGCCAAAGCACAGCGCACAGTGCAAAACGACTGTTGGTTTACGCCAAAGCATAGTGCACAGTGCAAAACGACTGTTGGTTTACGCAAAAGCATAGTGCACAGTGCAAAACGACTGCTGGTTTACGCCAAAGCATAGTGCACAGTGCAAAACGACTGTTGGTTTACGCAAAAGCATAGTGCACAGTGCAAAACGACTGCTGGTTTACGCAAAAGCATGGTGCACAGTGCAAAACGACTGTTGGTTTACGCAAAAGCATAGTGCACAGTGCAAAACGACTGCTGGTTTACGCCAAATCATAGTGCACAGTGCAAAACGACTGTTGGTTTACGCCAAAGCACAGCGCACAGTGCAAAACGACTGCTGGTTTACGCCAAAGCATGGTGCACAGTGCAAAACGACTGTTGGTTTACGCAAAAGCATAGTGCACAGTGCAAAACGACTGCTGGTTTACGCCAAATCATAGTGCACAGTGCAAAACGACTGTTGGTTTACGCCAAAGCACAGCGCACAGTGCAAAACGACTGTTGGTTTACGCAAAAGCATAGTGCACAGTGCAAAACGACTGTTGGTTTACGCAAAAGCATAGTGCACAGTGCAAAACGACTGTTGGTTTACGCAAAAGCATAGTGCACAGTGCAAAACGACTGCTGGTTTACGCCAAAGCATAGTGCACAGTGCAAAACGACTGCTGGTTTACGCCAAAGCATGGTGCACAGTGCAAAACGACTGTTGGTTTACGCAAAAGCATAGTGCACAGTGCAAAACGACTGCTGGTTTACGCCAAAGCATAGTGCACAGTGCAAAATGACTGTTGGTTTACGCAAAAGCATAGTGCACAGTGCAAAACGACTGTTGGTTTACGCAAAAGCATAGTGCACAGTGCAAAACGACTGCTGGTTTACGCCAAAGCATGGTGCACATTGCAAAACGACTGTTGGTTTACGCAAAAGCATAGTGCACAGTGCAAAACGACTGCTGGTTTACGCCAAAGCATAGTGCACAGTGCAAAACGACTGCTGGTTTACGCCAAAGCATGGTGCACAGTGCAAAACGACTGTTGGTTTACGCAAAAGCATAGTGCACAGTGCAAAACGACTGTTGGTTTACGCAAAAGCATAGTGCACAGTGCAAAACGACTGCTGGTTTACGCCAAAGCATAGTGCACAGTGCAAAACGACTGTTGGTTTACGCCAAAGCACAGCGCACAGTGCAAAACGACTGTTGGTTTACGCCAAAGCATAGTGCACAGTGCAAAACGACTGCTGGTTTACGCAAAAGCATGGTGCACAGTGCAAAACGACTGTTGGTTTACGCCAAAGCATAGTGCACAGTGCAAAACGACTGCTGGTTTACGCAAAAGCATGGTGCACAGTGCAAAACAACTGTTGGTTTACGCAAAATCATAGTGCACAGTGCAAAACGACTGCTGGTTTACGCCAAATCATAGTGCACAGTGCAAAACGACTGTTGGTTTACGCCAAAGCACAGCCCACAGTGCAAAACGACTGTTGGTTTACGCAAAAGCATAGTGCACAGTGCAAAACGACTGCTGGTTTACGCCAAAGCATGGTGCACAGTGCAAAACGACTGTTGGTTTACGCCAAAGCACAGCGCACAGGGCAAAACGACTGTTGGTTTACGCAAAAGCAAAGTGCACAGTGCAAAACGACTGCTGGTTTACGCCAGAGCATAGTGCACAGTGCAAAATGACTGTTGGTTTACGCCAAAGCACAACGCACAGTGCAAAACGACTGTTGGTTTACGCAAAAGCATAGTGCACAGTGCAAAACGACTGTTGGTTTACGCAAAAGCATAGTGCACAGTGCAAAACGACTGCTGGTTTACGCCAAAGCATAGTGCACAGTGCAAAACGACTGCTGGTTTACGCCAAAGCATGGTGCACAGTGCAAAACGACTGTTGGTTTACGCAAAAGCATAGTGCACAGTGCAAAACGACTGTTGGTTTACGCCAAAGCACAGCGCACAGTGCAAAACGACTGCTGGTTTACGCCAAAGCATGGAGCACAGTGCAAAACGACTGTTGGTTTACGCCGAAGTACAGCGCACAGTGCAAAACGACTGCTGGTTTACGCCAAAGCACAGCGCACAGTGCAAAACGACTGTTGGTTTACGCCAAATCATAGTGCACAGTGCAAAACGACTGTTGGTTTACGCCAAAGCACAGCGTACAGTGCAAAACGACTGTTGGTTTACGCCAAATCATAGTGCACAGTGCAAAACGACTGTTGTTTTACGCAAAATCATAGTGCACAGTGCAAAACGACTGTTGGTTTACTCAAAAGCATAGTGCACAGTGTAAAACGACTGCTGGTTTACGCCAAAGCACAGCCCACAGTGCAAAACGACTGCTGGTTTACTCCAAAGCATGGTGCACAGTGCAAAACGACTGTTGGTTTACGCAAAAGCATAGTGCACAGTGCAAAACGACTGCTGGTTTACGCCAAATCACAGTGCACAGTGCAAAACGACTGTTGGTTTACGCCAAAGCACAGCGCACAGTGCAAAACGACTGCTGGTTTACGCCAAAGCATGGTGCACAGTGCAAAACGACTGTTGGTTTACGCCAAAGCACAGCGCACAGGGCAAAACGACTGTTGGTTTACGCAAAAGCAAAGTGCACAGTGCAAAACGACTGTTGGTTTACGCCAAAGCACAACGCACAGTGCAAAACGACTGTTGGTTTACGCAAAAGCATAGTGCACAGTGCAAAACGACTGCTGGTTTACGCCAAAGCATGGTGCACAGTGCAAAACGACTGCTGGTTTACGCCGAAGTACAGCGCACAGTGCAAAACGACTGCTGGTTTACGCCAAATCATAGTGCACAGTGCAAAACGACTATTGGTTTACGCCAAAGCACAGCGCACAGTGCAAAACGACTGTTGGTTTACGCAAAAGCATAGTGCACAGTGCAAAACGACTGTTGGTTTACGCAAAAGCATAGTGCACAGTGCAAAACGACTGTTGGTTTACGCAAAAGCATAGTGCACAGTGCAAAACGACTGCTGGTTTACGCCAAAGCATAGTGCACAGTGCAAAACGACTGCTGGTTTACGCCAAAGCATGGTGCACAGTGCAAAACGACTGTTGGTTTACGCAAAAGCATAGTGCACAGTGCAAAACGACTGCTGGTTTACGCCAAAGCATAGTGCACAGTGCAAAATGACTGTTGGTTTACGCAAAAGCATAGTGCACAGTGCAAAACGACTGTTGGTTTACGCAAAAGCATAGTGCACAGTGCAAAACGACTGCTGGTTTACGCCAAAGCATGGTGCACATTGCAAAACGACTGTTGGTTTACGCAAAAGCATAGTGCACAGTGCAAAACGACTGCTGGTTTACGCCAAAGCATAGTGCACAGTGCAAAACGACTGCTGGTTTACGCCAAAGCATGGTGCACAGTGCAAAACGACTGTTGGTTTACGCAAAAGCACAGCGCACAGTGCAAAACGACTGTTGGTTTACGCAAAAGCATAGTGCACAGTGCAAAACGACTGTTGGTTTACGCAAAAGCATAGTGCACAGTGCAAAACGACTGCTGGTTTACGCCAAAGCATAGTGCACAGTGCAAAACGACTGTTGGTTTACGCCAAAGCACAGCGCACAGTGCAAAACGACTGTTGGTTTACGCCAAAGCATAGTGCACAGTGCAAAACGACTGCTGGTTTACGCAAAAGCATGGTGCACAGTGCAAAACGACTGTTGGTTTACGCCAAAGCATAGTGCACAGTGCAAAACGACTGCTGGTTTACGCAAAAGCATGGTGCACAGTGCAAAACAACTGTTGGTTTACGCAAAATCATAGTGCACAGTGCAAAACGACTGCTGGTTTACGCCAAATCATAGTGCACAGTGCAAAACGACTGTTGGTTTACGCCAAAGCACAGCCCACAGTGCAAAACGACTGTTGGTTTACGCAAAAGCATAGTGCACAGTGTAAAACGACTGCTGGTTTACGCCAAAGCATGGTGCACAGTGCAAAACGACTGTTGGTTTACGCCAAAGCACAGCGCACAGGGCAAAACGACTGTTGGTTTACGCAAAAGCAAAGTGCACAGTGCAAAACGACTGCTGGTTTACGCCAGAGCATAGTGCACAGTGCAAAATGACTGTTGGTTTACGCCAAAGCACAACGCACAGTGCAAAACGACTGTTGGTTTACGCAAAAGCATAGTGCACAGTGCAAAACGACTGTTGGTTTACGCAAAAGCATAGTGCACAGTGCAAAACGACTGCTGGTTTACGCCAAAGCATAGTGCACAGTGCAAAACGACTGCTGGTTTACGCCAAAGCATGGTGCACAGTGCAAAACGACTGTTGGTTTACGCAAAAGCATAGTGCACAGTGCAAAACGACTGTTGGTTTACGCCAAAGCACAGCGCACAGTGCAAAACGACTGCTGGTTTACGCCAAAGCATGGAGCACAGTGCAAAACGACTGTTGGTTTACGCCGAAGTACAGCGCACAGTGCAAAACGACTGCTGGTTTACGCCAAAGCACAGCGCACAGTGCAAAACGACTGTTGGTTTACGCCAAAGCACAGCGCACAGTGCAAAACGACTGTTGGTTTACGCCAAATCATAGTGCACAGTGCAAAACGACTGTTGGTTTACGCCAAAGCACAGCGTACAGTGCAAAACGACTGTTGGTTTACGCCAAATCATAGTGCACAGTGCAAAACGACTGTTGTTTTACGCAAAATCATAGTGCACAGTGCAAAACGACTGTTGGTTTACTCAAAAGCATAGTGCACAGTGTAAAACGACTGCTGGTTTACGCCAAAGCACAGCGCACAGTGCAAAACGACTGCTGGTTTACTCCAAAGCATGGTGCACAGTGCAAAACGACTGTTGGTTTACGCAAAAGCATAGTGCACAGTGCAAAACGACTGCTGGTTTACGCCAAATCACAGTGCACAGTGCAAAACGACTGTTGGTTTACGCCAAAGCACAGCGCACAGTGCAAAACGACTGCTGGTTTACGCCAAAGCATGGTGCACAGTGCAAAACGACTGTTGGTTTACGCCAAAGCACAGCGCACAGGGCAAAACGACTGTTGGTTTACGCAAAAGCAAAGTGCACAGTGCAAAACGACTGTTGGTTTACGCCAAAGCACAACGCACAGTGCAAAACGACTGCTGGTTTACGCCAAAGCATAGTGCACAGTGCAAAACGACTGCTGGTTTACGCCAAAGCATGGTGCACAGTGCAAAACGACTGTTGGTTTACGCAAAAGCATAGTGCACAGTGCAAAACGACTGTTGGTTTACGCCAAAGCACAGCGCACAGTGCAAAACGACTGCTGGTTTACGCCAAAGCATGGTGCACAGTGCAAAACGACTGTTGGTTTACGCCGAAGTACAGCGCACAGTGCAAAACGACTGCTGGTTTACGCCAAAGCACAGCGCACAGTGCAAAACGACTGTTGGTTTACGCCAAATCATAGTGCACAGTGCAAAACGACTGTTGGTTTACGCCAAAGCACAGCGTACAGTGCAAAACGACTGTTGGTTTACACCAAATCATAGTGCACAGTGCAAAACGACTGTTGGTTTACGCCAAAGCACAGCGCACAGTGCAAAACGACTGTTGGTTTACTCAAAAGCATAGTGCACAGTGTAAAACGACTGCTGGTTTACGCAAAAGCATAGTGCACAGTGCAAAACGACTGCTGGTTTACGCCAAATCATAGTGCACAGTGCAAAACGACTGTTGGTTTACTCCAAAGCACAGCGCACAGTGCAAAACGACTGCTGGTTTACGCCAAAGCATGGTGCACAGTGCAAAATGACTGTTGGTTTACGCCAAAGCACAGCGCACAGTGCAAAACGACTGCTGGTTTACGCCAAAGCACAGCGCACAGTGCAAAACGACTGTTGGTTTACGCCAAAGCACAGCGCACAGTGAAAAACGACTGCTGGTTTACGCCAAATCATAGTGCACAGTGCAAAACGACTGTTGGTTTACGCCAAAGCACAGCGTACAGTGCAAAACGATTGTTGGTTTACGCCAAATCATAGTGCACAGTGCAAAACGACTGTTGGTTTACGCCAAAGCACAGCGTACAGTGCAAAACGATTGTTGGTTTACGCCAAATCATAGTGCACAGTGCAAAACGACTGTTGGTTTACGCCAAAGCACAGCGCACAGTGCAAAACGACTGCTGGTTTACGCCAAAGCACAGCGCACAGTGCAAAACGACTGTTGGTTTACGCCAAAGCACAGCGTACAGTGCAAAACGACTGTTGGTTTACGCCAAATCATAGTGCACAGTGCAAAACGACTGTTGGTTTACGCCAAAGCACAGCGCACAGTGCAAAACGACTGTTGGTTTACTCAAAAGCATAGTGCACAGTGTAAAACGACTGCTGGTTTACGCAAAAGCATAGTGCACAGTGCAAAACGACTGCTGGTTTACGCCAAATCATAGTGCACAGTGCAAAACGACTGTTAGTTCACGCCAAAGCACAGCGCACAGTGCAAAACGACTGTTGGTTTACGCCAAAGCACAGCGCACAGTGCAAAACGACTGCTGGTTTACGCCAAATCATAGTGCACAGTGCAAAACGACTGTTGGTTTACGCCAAAGCACAGCGCACAGTGCAAAACGACTGCTGGTTTACGCAAAAGCATAGTGCACAGTGCAAAACGACTGCTGGTTTACGCCAAATCATAGTGCACAGTGCAAAACGACTGTTGGTTTACGCCAAAGCACAGCGCACAGTGCAAAACGACTGTTGGTTTAGTCAAAAGCATAGTGCACAGTGTAAAACGACTGCTGGTTTACGCAAAAGCATAGTGCACAGTGCAAAACGACTGCTGGTTTACGCAACAGCATAGTGCACAGTGCAAAACGACTGCTGGTTTACGCCAGAGCATAGTGCACAGTGCAAAATGACTGTTGGTTTACGCCAAAGCACAGCGCACAGTGCAAAACGACTGTTGGTTTACGCCAAAGCACAGCGCACAGTGCAAAACGACTGCTGGCTTACGCCAAAGCACAGCGCACAGTGCAAAACGACTGTTAGTTCACGCCAAAGCACAGCGCACAGTGCAAAACGACTGTTGGTTTACGCCAAAGCACAGCGCACAGTGCAAAACGACTGTTGGTTTACGCCAAATCATAGTGCACAGTGCAAAACGACTGTTGGTTTACGCCAAAGCACAGCGTACAGTGCAAAACGACTGTTGGTTTACGCCAAATCATAGTGCACAGTGCAAAACGACTGTTGTTTTACGCAAAATCATAGTGCACAGTGCAAAACGACTGTTGGTTCACGCCAAAGCACAGCGCACATTGCAAAACGACTGTTGGTTTACGCCAAAGCACAGCGCACAGTGCAAAACGACTGTTGGTTTACGCCAAATCATAGTGCACAGTGCAAAACGACTGTTGGTTTACGCCAAAGCACAGCGTACAGTGCAAAACGACTGTTGGTTTACGCCAAATCATAGTGCACAGTGCAAAACGACTGTTGTTTTACGCAAAATCATAGTGCACAGTGCAAAACGACTGTTGGTTTACTCAAAAGCATAGTGCACAGTGTAAAACGACTGCTGGTTTACGCCAAAGCACAGCGCACAGTGCAAAACGACTGCTGGTTTACTCCAAAGCATGGTGCACAGTGCAAAACGACTGTTGGTTTACGCAAAAGCATAGTGCACAGTGCAAAACGACTGCTGGTTTACGCCAAAGCACAGCGCACAGTGCAAAACGACTGCTGGTTTACGCCAAAGCATGGTGCACAGTGCAAAACGACTGTTGGTTTACGCCAAAGCACAGCGCACAGGGCAAAACGACTGTTGGTTTACGCAAAAGCAAAGTGCACAGTGCAAAACGACTGTTGGTTTACGCCAAAGCACAACGCACAGTGCAAAACGACTGTTGGTTTACGCAAAAGCATAGTGCACAGTGCAAAACGACTGCTGGTTTACGCCAAAGCATGGTGCACAGTGCAAAACGACTGTTGGTTTACGCCGAAGTACAGCGCACAGTGCAAAACGACTGTTGGTTTACGCAAAAGCATAGTGCACAGTGCAAAACGACTGTTATTTTACGCAAAAGCATAGTGCACAGTGCAAAACGACTGCTGGTTTACGCCAAAGCATAGTGCACAGTGCAAAACGACTGCTGGTTTACGCCAAAGCATGGTGCACAGTGCAAAACGACTGTTGGTTTACGCAAAAGCATAGTGCACAGTGCAAAACGACTGTTGGTTTACGCCAAAGCACAGCGCACAGTGCAAAACGACTGCTGGTTTACGCCAAAGCATGGTGCACAGTGCAAAACGACTGTTGGTTTACGCCGAAGTACAGCGCACAGTGCAAAACGACTGCTGGTTTACGCCAAAGCACAGCGCACAGTGCAAAACGACTGTTGGTTTACGCCAAATCATAGTGCACAGTGCAAAACGACTGTTGGTTTACGCCAAAGCACAGCGTACAGTGCAAAACGACTGTTGGTTTACACCAAATCATAGTGCACAGTGCAAAACGACTGTTGGTTTACGCCAAAGCACAGCGCACAGTGCAAAACGACTGTTGGTTTACTCAAAAGCATAGTGCACAGTGTAAAACGACTGCTGGTTTACGCAAAAGCATAGTGCACAGTGCAAAACGACTGCTGGTTTACGCCAAATCATAGTGCACAGTGCAAAACGACTGTTGGTTTACGCCAAAGCACAGCGCACAGTGCAAAACGACTGCTGGTTTACGCCAAAGCATGGTGCACAGTGCAAAATGACTGTTGGTTTACGCCAAAGCACAGAGCACAGTGCAAAACGACTGCTGGTTTACGCCAAAGCATGGTGCACAGTGCAAAACGACTGTTGGTTTACGCCAAAGCACAGCGCACAGTGCAAAACGACAGCTGGTTTACGCCAAAGCATGGTGCACAGTGCAAAACGACTGTTGGTTTACGCCAAAGCACAGCGCACAGTGCAAAACGACTGTTGGTTTACGCCAAAGCACAGCGCACAGTGCAAAACGACTGCTGGTTTACGCCAAAGCATAGTGCACAGTGCAAAACGACTGCTGGTTTACGCCAAAGCACAGCGCACAGTGCAAAACGACTGCTGGTTTACGCCAAAGCATGGTGCACAGTGCAAAACGACTGTTGGTTTACGCCAAAGCACAGCGCACAGTGCAAAACGACTGCTGGTTTACGCCAAAGCATGGTGCACAGTGCAAAACGACTGTTGGTTTACGCCAAAGCACAGCGCACAGTGCAAAACGACTGTTGGTTTACGCCAAAGCACAGCGCACAGTGCAAAACGACTGCTGGTTTACGCCAAAGCACAGCGCACAGTGCAAAACGACTGCTGGTTTACGCCAAAGCATGGTGCACAGTGCAAAACGATTGTTGGTTTACGCCAAAGCACAGCGCACAGTGCAAAATGACTGTTGGTTTACGCCAAAGCACAGCGCACAGTGCAAAACGACTGCTGGTTTACGCCAAAGCATGGTGCACAGTGCAAAACGACTGTTGGTTTACGCAAAAGCATAGTGCACAGTGCAAAACGACTGCTGGTTTACGCCAAATCATAGTGCACAGTGCAAAACGACTGTTGGTTTACGCCAAAGCACAGCGCACAGTGCAAAACGACTGCTGGTTTACGCAACAGCATAGTGCACAGTGCAAAACGACTGCTGGTTTACGCCAGAGCATAGTGCACAGTGCCAAAAGGACTGTTGGTTTATGCCAAAGTACAGCGCACAGTGCAAAACGACTGCTGTTTACGCCAAAGCACAGCGCACAGTGCAAAACGACTGTTGATTTACGCCAAATCATAGTGCACAGTGCAAAACGACTGTTGGTTTACGCCAAAGCACAGCGCACAGTGCAAAACGACTGTTGGTTTACTCAAAAGCATAGTGCACAGTGGTTTACGCCAAAGCATAGTGCACAGTGCAAAACGACTGTTGGTTTACGCAAAAGCACAGCGCACAGTGCAAAACGACTGTTGGTTTACGCAAAAGCATAGTGCACAGTGCAAAACGACTGTTGGTTTACGCAAAAGCACAGCGCACAGTGCAAAACGACTGTTGGTTTACGCAAAAGCATAGTGCACAGTGCAAAACGACTGCTGGTTTACGCCAAATCATAGTGCACAGTGCAAAACGACTGTTGGTTTACGCCAAAGCACAGCGCACAGTGCAAAACGACTGTTGGTTTACGCCAAAGCATAGTGCACAGTGCAAAACGACTGTTGGTTTACGCAAAAGCACAGCGCACAGTGCAAAACGACTGTTGGTTTACGCAAAAGCATAGTGCACAGTGCAAAACGACTGCTGGTTTACGCCAAAGCATAGTGCACAGTGCAAAATGACTGTTGGTTTACGCAAAAGCACAGCGCACAGTGCAAAACGACTGTTGGTTTACGCCAAAGCATAGTGCACAGTGCAAAACGACTGCTGGTTTACGCCAAAGCATGGTGCACAGTGCAAAACGACTGCTGGTTTACGCAAAAGCACAGCGCACAGTGCAAAACGACTGTTGGTTTACGCCAAAGCATAGTGCACAGTGCAAAACGACTGTTGGTTTACACCAAAGCATAGTGCACAGTGCAAAACGACTGTTGGTTTACGCAAAAGCACAGCGCACAGTGCAAAACGACTGTTGGTTTACGCAAAAGCACAGTGCACAGTGCAAAACGACTGCTGGTTTACGCAAAAGCACAGCGCACAGTGCAAAACGACTGTTGGTTTACGCAAAAGCATAGTGCACAGTGCAAAACGACTGCTGGTTTACGCCAAAGCATAGTGCACAGTGCAAAACGACTGCTGGTTTACGCCAAAGCATGGTGCACAGTGCAAAACGACTGCTGGTTTACGCAAAAGCACAGCGCACAGTGCAAAACGACTGTTGGTTTACGCAAAAGCATAGTGCACAGTGCAAAACGACTGCTGGTTTACGCCAAAGCATAGTGCACAGTGCAAAACGACTGCTGGTTTACGCCAAATCATAGTGCACAGTGCAAAACGACTGTTGGTTTACGCCAAAGCACAGCGCACAGTGCAAAACGACTGTTGGTTTACGCCAAAGCATAGTGCACAGTGCAAAACGACTGTTGGTTTACGCAAAAGCACAGCGCACAGTGCAAAACGACTGTTGGTTTACGCAAAAGCATAGTGCACAGTGCAAAACGACTGCTGGTTTACGCCAAAGCATAGTGCACAGTGCAAAACGACTGCTGGTTTACGCCAAATCATAGTGCACAGTGCAAAACGACTGTTGGTTTACGCCAAAGCACAGCGCACAGTGCAAAACGACTGTTGGTTTACGCCAAAGCATAGTGCACAGTGCAAAACGACTGTTGGTTTACGCAAAAGCACAGCGCACAGTGCAAAACGACTGTTGGTTTACGCAAAAGCATAGTGCACAGTGCAAAACGACTGCTGGTTTACGCCAAAGCATAGTGCACAGTGCAAAACGACTGTTGGTTTACGCAAAAGCATAGTGCACTGTGCAAAACGACTGCTGGTTTACGCAAAAGCATGGTGCACAGTGCAAAACGACTGTTGGTTTACGCAAAAGCATAGTGCACAGTGCAAAACGACTGCTGGTTTACGCCAAATCATAGTGCACAGTGCAAAACGACTGTTGGTTTACGCCAAAGCACAGCGCACAGTGCAAAACGACTGCTGGTTTACGCCAAAGCATGGTGCACAGTGCAAAACGACTGTTGGTTTACGCAAAAGCATAGTGCACAGTGCAAAACGACTGCTGGTTTACGCCAAATCATAGTGCACAGTGCAAAACGACTGTTGGTTTACGCCAAAGCACAGCGCACAGTGCAAAACGACTGTTGGTTTACGCAAAAGCATAGTGCACAGTGCAAAACGACTGTTGGTTTACGCAAAAGCATAGTGCACAGTGCAAAACGACTGCTGGTTTACGCCAAAGCATAGTGCACAGTGCAAAACGACTGCTGGTTTACGCCAAAGCATGGTGCACAGTGCAAAACGACTGTTGGTTTACGCAAAAGCATAGTGCACAGTGCAAAACGACTGCTGGTTTACGCCAAAGCATAGTGCACAGTGCAAAATGACTGTTGGTTTACGCAAAAGCATAGTGCACAGTGCAAAACGACTGTTGGTTTACGCAAAAGCATAGTGCACAGTGCAAAACGACTGCTGGTTTACGCCAAAGCATGGTGCACATTGCAAAACGACTGTTGGTTTACGCAAAAGCATAGTGCACAGTGCAAAACGACTGCTGGTTTACGCCAAAGCATAGTGCACAGTGCAAAACGACTGCTGGTTTACGCCAAAGCATGGTGCACAGTGCAAAACGACTGTTGGTTTACGCAAAAGCATAGTGCACAGTGCAAAACGACTGTTGGTTTACGCAAAAGCATAGTGCACAGTGCAAAACGACTGCTGGTTTACGCCAAAGCATAGTGCACAGTGCAAAACGACTGTTGGTTTACGCCAAAGCACAGCACACAGTGCAAAACGACTGTTGCTTTACGCCAAAGCATAGTGCACAGTGCAAAACGACTGCTGGTTTACGCAAAAGCATGGTGCACAGTGCAAAACGACTGTTGGTTTACGCCAAAGCATAGTGCACAGTGCAAAACGACTGCTGGTTTACGCAAAAGCATGGTGCACAGTGCAAAACAACTGTTGGTTTACGCAAAATCATAGTGCACAGTGCAAAACGACTGCTGGTTTACGCCAAATCATAGTGCACAGTGCAAAACGACTGTTGGTTTACGCCAAAGCACAGCCCACAGTGCAAAACGACTGTTGGTTTACGCAAAAGCATAGTGCACAGTGCAAAACGACTGCTGGTTTACGCCAAAGCATGGTGCACAGTGCAAAACGACTGTTGGTTTACGCCAAAGCACAGCGCACAGGGCAAAACGACTGTTGGTTTACGCAAAAGCAAAGTGCACAGTGCAAAACGACTGCTGGTTTACGCCAGAGCATAGTGCACAGTGCAAAATGACTGTTGGTTTACGCCAAAGCACAACGCACAGTGCAAAACGACTGTTGGTTTACGCAAAAGCATAGTGCACAGTGCAAAACGACTGTTGGTTTACGCAAAAGCATAGTGCACAGTGCAAAACGACTGCTGGTTTACGCCAAAGCATAGTGCACAGTGCAAAACGACTGCTGGTTTACGCCAAAGCATGGTGCACAGTGCAAAACGACTGTTGGTTTACGCAAAAGCATAGTGCACAGTGCAAAACGACTGTTGGTTTACGCCAAAGCACAGCGCACAGTGCAAAACGACTGCTGGTTTACGCCAAAGCATGGAGCACAGTGCAAAACGACTGTTGGTTTACGCCGAAGTACAGCGCACAGTGCAAAACGACTGCTGGTTTACGCCAAAGCACAGCGCACAGTGCAAAACGACTGTTGGTTTACGCCAAATCATAGTGCACAGTGCAAAACGACTGTTGGTTTACGCCAAAGCACAGCGTACAGTGCAAAACGACTGTTGGTTTACGCCAAATCATAGTGCACAGTGCAAAACGACTGTTGTTTTACGCAAAATCATAGTGCACAGTGCAAAACGACTGTTGGTTTACTCAAAAGCATAGTGCACAGTGTAAAACGACTGCTGGTTTACGCCAAAGCACAGCCCACAGTGCAAAACGACTGCTGGTTTACTCCAAAGCATGGTGCACAGTGCAAAACGACTGTTGGTTTACGCAAAAGCATAGTGCACAGTGCAAAACGACTGCTGGTTTACGCCAAATCACAGTGCACAGTGCAAAACGACTGTTGGTTTACGCCAAAGCACAGCGCACAGTGCAAAACGACTGCTGGTTTACGCCAAAGCATGGTGCACAGTGCAAAACGACTGTTGGTTTACGCCAAAGCACAGCGCACAGGGCAAAACGACTGTTGGTTTACGCAAAAGCAAAGTGCACAGTGCAAAACGACTGTTGGTTTACGCCAAAGCACAACGCACAGTGCAAAACGACTGTTGGTTTACGCAAAAGCATAGTGCACAGTGCAAAACGACTGCTGGTTTACGCCAAAGCATGGTGCACAGTGCAAAACGACTGCTGGTTTACGCCGAAGTACAGCGCACAGTGCAAAACGACTGCTGGTTTACGCCAAATCATAGTGCACAGTGCAAAACGACTATTGGTTTACGCCAAAGCACAGCGCACAGTGCAAAACGACTGTTGGTTTACGCAAAAGCATAGTGCACAGTGCAAAACGACTGTTGGTTTACGCAAAAGCATAGTGCACAGTGCAAAACGACTGTTGGTTTACGCAAAAGCATAGTGCACAGTGCAAAACGACTGCTGGTTTACGCCAAAGCATAGTGCACAGTGCAAAACGACTGCTGGTTTACGCCAAAGCATGGTGCACAGTGCAAAACGACTGTTGGTTTACGCAAAAGCATAGTGCACAGTGCAAAACGACTGCTGGTTTACGCCAAAGCATAGTGCACAGTGCAAAATGACTGTTGGTTTACGCAAAAGCATAGTGCACAGTGCAAAACGACTGTTGGTTTACGCAAAAGCATAGTGCACAGTGCAAAACGACTGCTGGTTTACGCCAAAGCATGGTGCACATTGCAAAACGACTGTTGGTTTACGCAAAAGCATAGTGCACAGTGCGAAACGACTGCTGGTTTACGCCAAAGCATAGTGCACAGTGCAAAACGACTGCTGGTTTACGCCAAAGCATGGTGCACAGTGCAAAACGACTGTTGGTTTACGCAAAAGCACAGCGCACAGTGCAAAACGACTGTTGGTTTACGCAAAAGCATAGTGCACAGTGCAAAATGACTGTTGGTTTACGCCAAAGCACAACGCACAGTGCAAAACGACTGTTGGTTTACGCAAAAGCATAGTGCACAGTGCAAAACGACTGTTGGTTTACGCAAAAGCATAGTGCACAGTGCAAAACGACTGCTGGTTTACGCCAAAGCATAGTGCACAGTGCAAAACGACTGCTGGTTTACGCCAAAGCATGGTGCACAGTGCAAAACGACTGTTGGTTTACGCAAAAGCATAGTGCACAGTGCAAAACGACTGTTGGTTTACGCCAAAGCACAGCGCACAGTGCAAAACGACTGCTGGTTTACGCCAAAGCATGGAGCACAGTGCAAAACGACTGTTGGTTTACGCCGAAGTACAGCGCACAGTGCAAAACGACTGCTGGTTTACGCCAAAGCACAGCGCACAGTGCAAAACGACTGTTGGTTTACGCCAAATCATAGTGCACAGTGCAAAACGACTGTTGGTTTACGCCAAAGCACAGCGTACAGTGCAAAACGACTGTTGGTTTACGCCAAATCATAGTGCACAGTGCAAAACGACTGTTGTTTTACGCAAAATCATAGTGCACAGTGCAAAACGACTGTTGGTTTACTCAAAAGCATAGTGCACAGTGTAAAACGACTGCTGGTTTACGCCAAAGCACAGCGCACAGTGCAAAACGACTGCTGGTTTACTCCAAAGCATGGTGCACAGTGCAAAACGACTGTTGGTTTACGCAAAAGCATAGTGCACAGTGCAAAACGACTGCTGGTTTACGCCAAATCACAGTGCACAGTGCAAAACGACTGTTGGTTTACGCCAAAGCACAGCGCACAGTGCAAAACGACTGCTGGTTTACGCCAAAGCATGGTGCACAGTGCAAAACGACTGTTGGTTTACGCCAAAGCACAGCGCACAGGGCAAAACGACTGTTGGTTTACGCAAAAGCAAAGTGCACAGTGCAAAACGACTGTTGGTTTACGCCAAAGCACAACGCACAGTGCAAAACGACTGCTGGTTTACGCCAAAGCATAGTGCACAGTGCAAAACGACTGCTGGTTTACGCCAAAGCATGGTGCACAGTGCAAAACGACTGTTGGTTTACGCAAAAGCATAGTGCACAGTGCAAAACGACTGTTGGTTTACGCCAAAGCACAGCGCACAGTGCAAAACGACTGCTGGTTTACGCCAAAGCATGGTGCACAGTGCAAAACGACTGTTGGTTTACGCCGAAGTACAGCGCACAGTGCAAAACGACTGCTGGTTTACGCCAAAGCACAGCGCACAGTGCAAAACGACTGTTGGTTTACGCCAAATCATAGTGCACAGTGCAAAACGACTGTTGGTTTACGCCAAAGCACAGCGTACAGTGCAAAACGACTGTTGGTTTACACCAAATCATAGTGCACAGTGCAAAACGACTGTTGGTTTACGCCAAAGCACAGCGCACAGTGCAAAACGACTGTTGGTTTACTCAAAAGCATAGTGCACAGTGTAAAACGACTGCTGGTTTACGCAAAAGCATAGTGCACAGTGCAAAACGACTGCTGGTTTACGCCAAATCATAGTGCACAGTGCAAAACGACTGTTGGTTTACTCCAAAGCACAGCGCACAGTGCAAAACGACTGCTGGTTTACGCCAAAGCATGGTGCACAGTGCAAAATGACTGTTGGTTTACGCCAAAGCACAGCGCACAGTGCAAAACGACTGCTGGTTTACACCAAAGCACAGCGCACAGTGCAAAACGACTGTTGGTTTACGCCAAAGCACAGCGCACAGTGCAAAACGACTGCTGGTTTACGCCAAATCATAGTGCACAGTGCAAAACGACTGTTGGTTTACGCCAAAGCACAGCGTACAGTGCAAAACGATTGTTGGTTTACGCCAAATCATAGTGCACAGTGCAAAACGACTGTTGGTTTACGCCAAAGCACAGCGTACAGTGCAAAACGATTGTTGGTTTACGCCAAATCATAGTGCACAGTGCAAAACGACTGTTGGTTTACGCCAAAGCACAGCGCACAGTGCAAAACGACTGCTGGTTTACGCCAAAGCACAGCGCACAGTGCAAAACGACTGTTGGTTTACGCCAAAGCACAGCGTACAGTGCAAAACGACTGTTGGTTTACGCCAAATCATAGTGCACAGTGCAAAACGACTGTTGGTTTACGCCAAAGCACAGCGCACAGTGCAAAACGACTGTTGGTTTACTCAAAAGCATAGTGCACAGTGTAAAACGACTGCTGGTTTACGCAAAAGCATAGTGCACAGTGCAAAACGACTGCTGGTTTACGCCAAATCATAGTGCACAGTGCAAAACGACTGTTAGTTCACGCCAAAGCACAGCGCACAGTGCAAAACGACTGTTGGTTTACGCCAAAGCACAGCGCACAGTGCAAAACGACTGCTGGTTTACGCCAAATCATAGTGCACAGTGCAAAACGACTGTTGGTTTACGCCAAAGCACAGCGCACAGTGCAAAACGACTGCTGGTTTACGCAAAAGCATAGTGCACAGTGCAAAACGACTGCTGGTTTACGCCAAATCATAGTGCACAGTGCAAAACGACTGTTGGTTTAGTCAAAAGCATAGTGCACAGTGTAAAACGACTGCTGGTTTACGCAAAAGCATAGTGCACAGTGCAAAACGACTGCTGGTTTACGCAACAGCATAGTGCACAGTGCAAAACGACTGCTGGTTTACGCCAGAGCATAGTGCACAGTGCAAAATGACTGTTGGTTTACGCCAAAGCACAGCGCACAGTGCAAAACGACTGTTGGTTTACGCCAAAGCACAGCGCACAGTGCAAAACGACTGCTGGCTTACGCCAAAGCACAGCGCACAGTGCAAAACGACTGTTAGTTCACGCCAAAGCACAGCGCACAGTGCAAAACGACTGTTGGTTTACGCCAAAGCACAGCGCACAGTGCAAAACGACTGTTGGTTTACGCCAAATCATAGTGCACAGTGCAAAACGACTGTTGGTTTACGCCAAAGCACAGCGTACAGTGCAAAACGACTGTTGGTTTACGCCAAATCATAGTGCACAGTGCAAAACGACTGTTGTTTTACGCAAAATCATAGTGCACAGTGCAAAACGACTGTTGGTTCACGCCAAAGCACAGCGCACAGTGCAAAACGACTGTTGGTTTACGCCAAAGCACAGCGCACAGTGCAAAACGACTGTTGGTTTACGCCAAATCATAGTGCACAGTGCAAAACGACTGTTGGTTTACGCCAAAGCACAGCGTACAGTGCAAAACGACTGTTGGTTTACGCCAAATCATAGTGCACAGTGCAAAACGACTGTTGTTTTACGCAAAATCATAGTGCACAGTGCAAAACGACTGTTGGTTTACTCAAAAGCATAGTGCACAGTGTAAAACGACTGCTGGTTTACGCCAAAGCACAGCGCACAGTGCAAAACGACTGCTGGTTTACTCCAAAGCATGGTGCACAGTGCAAAACGACTGTTGGTTTACGCAAAAGCATAGTGCACAGTGCAAAACGACTGCTGGTTTACGCCAAATCACAGTGCACAGTGCAAAACGACTGTTGGTTTACGCCAAAGCACAGCGCACAGTGCAAAACGACTGCTGGTTTACGCCAAAGCATGGTGCACAGTGCAAAACGACTGTTGGTTTACGCCAAAGCACAGCGCACAGGGCAAAACGACTGTTGGTTTACGCAAAAGCAAAGTGCACAGTGCAAAACGACTGTTGGTTTACGCCAAAGCACAACGCACAGTGCAAAACGACTGTTGGTTTACGCAAAAGCATAGTGCACAGTGCAAAACGACTGCTGGTTTACGCCAAAGCATGGTGCACAGTGCAAAACGACTGTTGGTTTACGCCGAAGTACAGCGCACAGTGCAAAACGACTGTTGGTTTACGCAAAAGCATAGTGCACAGTGCAAAACGACTGTTATTTTACGCAAAAGCATAGTGCACAGTGCAAAACGACTGCTGGTTTACGCCAAAGCATAGTGCACAGTGCAAAACGACTGCTGGTTTACGCCAAAGCATGGTGCACAGTGCAAAACGACTGTTGGTTTACGCAAAAGCATAGTGCACAGTGCAAAACGACTGTTGGTTTACGCCAAAGCACAGCGCACAGTGCAAAACGACTGCTGGTTTACGCCAAAGCATGGTGCACAGTGCAAAACGACTGTTGGTTTACGCCGAAGTACAGCGCACAGTGCAAAACGACTGCTGGTTTACGCCAAAGCACAGCGCACAGTGCAAAACGACTGTTGGTTTACGCCAAATCATAGTGCACAGTGCAAAACGACTGTTGGTTTACGCCAAAGCACAGCGTACAGTGCAAAACGACTGTTGGTTTACACCAAATCATAGTGCACAGTGCAAAACGACTGTTGGTTTACGCCAAAGCACAGCGCACAGTGCAAAACGACTGTTGGTTTACTCAAAAGCATAGTGCACAGTGTAAAACGACTGCTGGTTTACGCAAAAGCATAGTGCACAGTGCAAAACGACTGCTGGTTTACGCCAAATCATAGTGCACAGTGCAAAACGACTGTTGGTTTACGCCAAAGCACAGCGCACAGTGCAAAACGACTGCTGGTTTACGCCAAAGCATGGTGCACAGTGCAAAATGACTGTTGGTTTACGCCAAAGCACAGCGCACAGTGCAAAACGACTGCTGGTTTACGCCAAAGCACAGCGCACAGTGCAAAACGACTGTTGGTTTACGCCAAAGCACAGCGCACAGTGCAAAACGACTGCTGGTTTACGCCAAATCATAGTGCACAGTGCAAAACGACTGTTGGTTTACGCCAAAGCACAGCGTACAGTGCAAAACGATTGTTGGTTTACGCCAAATCATAGTGCACAGTGCAAAACGACTGTTGGTTTACGCCAAAGCACAGCGTACAGTGCAAAACGATTGTTGGTTTACGCCAAATCATAGTGCACAGTGCAAAACGACTGTTGGTTTACGCCAAAGCACAGAGCACAGTGCAAAACGACTGCTGGTTAACGCCAAAGCACAGCGCACAGTGCAAAACGACTGTTGGTTTACGCCAAAGCACAGCGTACAGTGCAAAACGACTGTTGGTTTACGCCAAATCATAGTGCACAGTGCAAAACGACTGTTGGTTTACGCCAAAGCACAGCGCACAGTGCAAAACGACTGTTGGTTTACTCAAAAGCATAGTGCACAGTGTAAAACGACTGCTGGTTTACGCAAAAGCATAGTGCACAGTGCAAAACGACTGCTGGTTTACGCCAAATCATAGTGCACAGTGCAAAACGACTGTTAGTTCACGCCAAAGCACAGCGCACAGTGCAAAACGACTGTTGGTTTACGCCAAAGCACAGCGCACAGTGCAAAACGACTGCTGGTTTACGCCAAATCATAGTGCACAGTGCAAAACGACTGTTGGTTTACGCCAAAGCACAGCGCACAGTGCAAAACGACTGCTGGTTTACGCAAAAGCATAGTGCACAGTGCAAAACGACTGCTGGTTTACGCCAAATCATAGTGCACAGTGCAAAACGACTGTTGGTTTACGCCAAAGCACAGCGCACAGTGCAAAACGACTGTTGGTTTAGTCAAAAGCATAGTGCACAGTGTAAAACGACTGCTGGTTTACGCAAAAGCATAGTGCACAGTGCAAAACGACTGCTGGTTTACGCAACAGCATAGTGCACAGTGCAAAACGACTGCTGGTTTACGCCAGAGCATAGTGCACAGTGCAAAATGACTGTTGGTTTACGCCAAAGCACAGCGCACAGTGCAAAACGACTGTTGGTTTACGCCAAAGCACAGCGCACAGTGCAAAACGACTGCTGGCTTACGCCAAAGCACAGCGCACAGTGCAAAACGACTGTTGGTTTACGCCAAAGCACAGCGCACAGTGCAAAACGACTGCTGATTTACGCCAAATCATAGTGCACAGTGCAAAACGACTGTTGGTTTACGCCAAAGCACAGCGCACAGTGCAAAACGACTGCTGGTTTACGCAAAAGCATAGTGCACAGTGCAAAACGACTGCTGGTTTACGCCAAATCATAGTGCACAGTGCAAAACGACTGTTGGTTTACGCCAAAGCACAGCGCACAGTGCAAAACTACTGTTGGTTTAGTCAAAAGCATAGTGCACAGTGTAAAACGACTGCTGGTTTACGCAAAAGCATAGTGCACAGTGCAAAACGACTGCTGGTTTACGCAACAGCATAGTGCACAGTGCAAAACGACTGCTGGTTTACGCCAGAGCATAGTGCACAGTGCAAAATGACTGTTGGTTTACGCCAAAGCACAGCGCACAGTGCAAAACGACTGTTGGTTTACGCCAAAGCACAGCGCACAGTGCAAAACGACTGCTGGCTTACGCCAAAGCACAGCGCACAGTGCAAAACGACTGTTGGTTTACGCCAAAGCACAGCGCACAGTGCAAAACGACTGCTGATTTACGCCAAATCATAGTGCACAGTGCAAAACGACTGTTGGTTTACGCCAAAGCACAGCGCACAGTGCAAAACGACTGCTGGTTTACGCAAAAGCATAGTGCACAGTGCAAAACGACTGCTGGTTTACGCCAAATCATAGTGCACAGTGCAAAACGACTGTTGGTTTACGCCAAAGCACAGCGCACAGTGCAAAACGACTGCTGGATTACGCCAAAGCACAGCGCACAGTGCAAAACGACTGTTGGTTTACGCCAAAGCACAGCGCACAGTGCAAAACGACTGCTGGTTTACGCCAAATCATAGTGCACAGTGCAAAACGACTGTTGGTTTACGCCAAAGCACAGCGCACAGTGCAAAACGACTGCTGGTTTACGCAAAAGCATAGTGCACAGTGCAAAATGACTGCTGGTTTACGCCAAATCATAGTGCACTGTGCAAAACGACTGTTGGTTTACGCCAAAGCACAGCGCACAGTGCAAAACGACTGCTGGCTTACGCCAAAGCACAGCGCACAGTGCAAAACGACTGTTGGTTTACGCCAAAGCACAGCGCACAGTGCAAAACGACTGCTGATTTACGCCAAATCATAGTGCACAGTGCAAAACGACTGTTGGTTTACGCCAAAGCACAGCGCACAGTGCAAAATGACTGTTGGTTTACGCCAAAGCACAGCGCACAGTGCAAAACGACTGTTGGTTTACGCCAAAGCACAGCGCACAGTGCAAAACGACTGCTGATTTACACCAAATCATAGTGCACAGTGCAAAACGACTGTTGGTTTACGCCAAAGCACAGCGCACAGTGCAAAACGACTGTTGGTTTACTCAAAAGCACAGCGCACAGTGCAAAACGACTGCTGGCTTACGCCAAAGCACAGCGCACAGTGCAAAACGACTGTTGGTTTACGCCAAAGCACAGCGCACAGTGCAAAACGACTGCTGATTTACGCCAAATCATAGTGCACAGTGCAAAACGACTGTTGGTTTACGCCAAAGCACAGCGCACAGTGCAAAACGACTGCTGGTTTACGCAAAAGCATAGTGCACAGTGCAAAACGACTGCTGGTTTACGCCAAATCATAGTGCACAGTGCAAAACGACTGTTGGTTTACGCCAAAGCACAGCGCACAGTGCAAAACGACTGCTGGCTTACGCCAAAGCACAGCGCACAGTGCAAAACGACTGTTGGTTTACGCCAAAGCACAGCGCACAGTGCAAAACGACTGCTGGTTTACGCCAAATCATAGTGCACAGTGCAAAACGACTGTTGGTTTACGCCAAAGCACAGCGCACAGTGCAAAACGACTGCTGGTTTACGCAAAAGCATAGTGCACAGTGCAAAATGACTGCTGGTTTACGCCAAATCATAGTGCACAGTGCAAAACGACTGTTGGTTTACGCCAAAGCACAGCGCACAGTGCAAAACGACTGCTGGCTTACGCCAAAGCACAGCGCACAGTGCAAAACGACTGTTGGTTTACGCCAAAGCACAGCGCACAGTGCAAAACGACTGCTGATTTACGCCAAATCATAGTGCACAGTGCAAAACGACTGTTGGTTTACGCCAAAGCACAGCGCACAGTGCAAAATGACTGTTGGTTTACGCCAAAGCACAGCGCACAGTGCAAAACGACTGTTGGTTTACGCCAAAGCACAGCGCACAGTGCAAAACGACTGCTGGCTTACGCCAAAGCACAGCGCACAGTGCAAAACGACTGTTGGTTTACGCCAAAGCACAGCGCACAGTGCAAAACGACTGCTGATTTACACCAAATCATAGTGCACAGTGCAAAACGACTGTTGGTTTACGCCAAAGCACAGCGCACAGTGCAAAACGACTGTTGGTTTACTCAAAAGCACAGCGCACAGTGCAAAACGACTGCTGATTTACGCCAAATCATAGTGCACAGTGCAAAACCACTGTTGGTTTACGCCAAAGCACAGCGCACAGTGCAAAACGACTGTTGGTTTACTCAAAAGCATAGTGCACAGTGCAAAACGACTGCTGGTTTACGCAAAAGCATAGTGCACAGTGCAAAACGACTGCTGGTTTACGCCAAAGCACAGCGCACAGTGCAAAACGACTGTTGGTTTACGCCAAAGCACAGCGTACAGTGCAAAACGACTGTTGGTTTACGCCAAATCATTGTGCACAGTGCAAAACGACTGTTGGTTTACGCCAAAGCACAGCGCACAGTGCAAAACGACTGTTGGTTTACTCAAAAGCATTGTGCACAGTGCAAAACGACTGCTGGTTTACGCAAAAGCATAGTGCACAGTGCAAAACGACTGTTGGTTTACGCAAAAGCATAGTGCACAGTGCAAAACGACTGTTGGTTTACGCAAAAGCATAGTGCACAGTGCAAAACGACTGCTGGTTTACGCAACAGCATAGTGCACAGTGCAAAACGACTGCTGGTTTACGCCAAATCATAGTGCACAGTGCAAAACGACTGTTGGTTTACGCCAAAGCACAGCGCACAGTGCAAAACGACTGCTGGTTTACGCCAAAGCATGGTGCACAGTGCAAAACGATTGTTGGTTTACGCCAAAGCACAGTGCACAGTGCAAAACGACTGTTGGTTTACTCAAAAGCATAGTGCACAGTGTAAAACGACTGCTGGTTTACTCAAAAGCATAGTGCACAGTGCAAAATGACTTTTGGTTTACGCCAAAGCACAGCGCACAGTGCAAAACGACTGCTGGTTTACGCCAAAGCACAGCGCACAGTGCAAAACGACTGTTGGTTTACGCCAAAGCACAGCGCACAGTGCGAAACGACTGCTGGTTTACGCCAAATCATAGTGCACAGTGCAAAACGACTGTTGGTTTACGCAAAAGCATAGTGCACAGTGCAAAACGACTGCTGGTTTACGCCAAATCATAGTGCACAGTGCAAAACGACTTTTGGTTTACGCCAAAGCACAGCGCACAGTGCAAAACGACTGTTGGTTTACTCAAAAGCATAGTGCACAGTGTAAAACGACTGCTGGTTTACGCAAAAGCATAGTGCACAGTGCAAAACGACTGTTGGTTTACGCAAAAGCATAGTGCACAGTGCAAAACGACTGCTGGTTTACGCCAAAGCATGGTGCACAGTGCAAAACGACTGTTGGTTTACGCAAAAGCATAGTGCACAGTGCAAAACGACTGCTGGTTTACGCCAAATCATAGTGCACAGTGCAAAACGACTTTTGGTTTACGCCAAAGCACAGCGCACAGTGCAAAACGACTGTTGGTTTACTCAAAAGCATAGTGCACAGTGTAAAACGACTGCTGGTTTACGCAAAAGCATAGTGCACAGTGCAAAACGACTGTTGGTTTACGCAAAAGCATAGTGCACAGTGCAAAACGACTGCTGGTTTACGCAACAGCATAGTGCACAGTGCAAAACGACTGCTGGTTTACGCCAGAGCATAGTGCACAGTGCAAAATGACTGTTGGTTTACGCCAAAGCACAGCGCACAGTGCAAAACGACTGTTGGTTTACGCCAAAGCACAGTGCAAAACGACTGCTGGTTTACGCCAAAGCATGGTGCACAGTGCAAAACGACTGTTGGTTTACGCAAAAGCATAGTGCACAGTGCAAAACGACTGCTGGTTTACGCCAAATCATAGTGCACAGTGCAAAACGACTGTTGGTTTACGCCAAAGCACAGCGCACAGTGCAAAACGACTGTTGGTTTACGCCAAAGCACAGTGCAAAACGACTGCTGGTTTACGCAAAAGCATAGTGCACAGTGCAAAACGACTGCTGGTTTACGCCAAAGCATAGTGCACAGTGCAAAACGACTGCTGGTTTACGCCAAAGCATGGTGCACAGTGCAAAACGACTGTTGGTTTACGCAAAAGCATAGTGCACAGTGCAAAACGACTGTTGGTTTACGCCAAATCATAGTGCACAGTGCAAAACGACTGTTGGTTTACGCAAAAGCATAGTGCACAGTGCAAAACGACTGCTGGTTTACGCCAAAGCATAGTGCACAGTGCAAAATAACTGTTGGTTTACGCAAAAGCATAGTGCACAGTGCAAAACGACTGTTGGTTTACGCAAAAGCACAGCGCACAGTGCAAAACGACTGTTGGTTTACGCAAAAGCATAGTGCACAGTGCAAAACGACTGCTGGTTTACGCCAAAGCATGGTGCACAGTGCAAAACGACTGCTGGTTTACGCAAAAGCATGGTGCACAGTGCAAAACGACTGCTGGTTTACGCCAAAGCATAGTGCACAGTGCAAAACGACTGCTGGTTTACGCCAAAGCATAGTGCACAGTGCAAAACGACTGCTGGTTTACGCCAAATCATAGTGCACAGTGCAAAACGACTGTTGGTTTACGCCAAAGCACAGCGCAGAGTGCAAAACGACTGTTGGTTTACGCAAAAGCATAGTGCACAGTGCAAAACGACTGCTGGTTTACGCCAAAGCATGGTGCACAGTGCAAAACGACTGTTGGTTTACGCAAAAGCATAGTGCACAGTGAAAAACGACTGTTGGTTTACGCCAAAGCACAGCGCACAGTGCAAAACGACTGCTGGTTTACGCCAAAGCATGGTGCACAGTGCAAAACGACTGTTGGTTTACGCCAAAGCACAGCGCACAGGGCAAAACGACTGTTGGTTTACGCAAAAGCATAGTGCACAGTGCAAAACGACTGCTGGTTTACGCCAGAGCATAGTGCACAGTGCAAAACGACTGTTGGTTTACGCCAAAGCACAGCGCACAGTGCAAAACGACTGTTGGATTACGCAAAAGCATAGTGCACAGTGCAAAACGACTGCTGGTTTACGCCAAATCATAGTGCACAGTGCAAAACGACTGTTGGTTTACGCCAAAGCACAGCGCACAGTGCAAAACGACTGTTGGTTTACGCAAAAGCATAGTGCACAGTGCAAAACGACTGTTGGTTTACGCAAAAGCATAGTGCACAGTGCAAAACGACTGCTGGTTTACGCCAAAGCATAGTGCACAGTGCAAAACGACTGCTGGTTTACGCCAAAGCACAGCGCACAGTGCAAAACGACTGCTGGTTTACGCCAGAGCATAGTGCACAGTGCAAAACGACTGTTGGTTTACGCCAGAGCACAGCGCACAGTGCAAAACGACTGCTGGTTTACGCAAAAGCATAGTGCACAGTGCAAAACGACTCTTGGTTTACGCAAAAGCATAGTGCACAGTGCAAAACGACTGCTGGTTTACGCCAAAGCATAGTGCACAGTGCAAAATTACTGCTGGTTTACGCCAAAGCATAGTGCACAGTGCAAAATGACTGTTGGTTTACGCAAAAGCATAGTGCACAGTGCAAAACGACTGCTGGTTTACGCAAAAGCATAGTGCACAGTGCAAAACGACTGCTGGTTTACGCCAGAGCATAGTGCACAGTGCAAAATGACTGTTGGCTTACGCCAAAGCACAGCGCACAGTGCAAAACGACTGCTGGTTTACGCCAAAGCACAGCGCACAGTGCAAAACGACTGCTGGTTTACGCCAGAGCATAGTGCACAGTGCAAAACGACTGTTGGTTTACGCCAGAGCACAGCGCACAGTGCAAAACGACTGTTGGATTACGCAAAAGCATAGTGCACAGTGCAAAACGACTGCTGGTTTACGCCAAATCATAGTGCACAGTGCAAAACGACTGTTGGTTTACGCAAAAGCATAGTGCCCAGTGCAAAACGACTGTTGGTTTACGCAAAAGCATAGTGCACAGTGCAAAACGACTGCTGGTTTACGCCAAAGCATAGTGCACAGTGCAAAACGACTGCTGGTTTACGCCAAAGCACAGCGCACAGTGCAAAACGACTGCTGGTTTACGCCAGAGCATAGTGCACAGTGCAAAACGACTGTTGGTTTACGCCAAAGCATAGTGCACAGTGCAAAACGACTGCTGGTTTACGCCAAAGCATGGTGCACAGTGCAAAACGACTGCTGGTTTACGCCAAAGCATGGTGCACAGTGCAAAACGACTGTTGGTTTACGCAAAAGCATAGTGCACAGTGCAAAACGACTGCTGGTTTACGCCAAAGCATAGTGCACAGTGCAAAACGACTGCTGGTTTACGCCAAAGCATAGTGCACAGTGCAAAACGACTGCTGGTTTACGCCAAAGCATAGTGCACAGTGCAAAATGACTGTTGGTTTACGCCAAAGCATAGTGCACAGTGCAAAACGACTGCTGGTTTACGCCAAAGCATAGTGCACAGTGCAAAACGACTGCTGGTTTACGCCAAAGCATAGTGCACAGTGCAAAACGACTGCTGGTTTACGCCAAAGCATAGTGCACAGTGCAAAACGACTGCTGGCTTACGCCAAAGCATAGTGCACAGTGCAAAACGACTGCTGGTTTACGCCAAAGCATAGTGCACAGTGCAAAACGACTGCTGGTTTACGCCAAAGCATAGTGCACAGTGCAAAATGACTGTTGGTTTACGCCAAAGCATAGTGCACAGTGCAAAACGACTGCTGGTTTACGCCAAAGCATAGTGCACAGTGCAAAACGACTGCTGGTTTACGCCAAAGCATGGTGCACAGTGCAAAACGACTGTTGGTTTACGCAAAAGCATAGTGCACAGTGCAAAACGACTGCTGGTTTACGCCAAATCATAGTGCACAGTGCAAAACGACTGTTGGTTTACGCCAAAGCACAGCGCAGAGTGCAAAACGACTGTTGGTTTACGCAAAAGCATAGTGCACAGTGCAAAACGACTGCTGGTTTACGCCAAAGCATGGTGCACAGTGCAAAACGACTGTTGGTTTACGCAAAAGCATAGTGCACAGTGCAAAACGACTGTTGGTTTACGCCAAAGCACAGCGCACAGTGCAAAACGACTGCTGGTTTACGCCAAAGCATGGTGCACAGTGCAAAACGACTGTTGGTTTACGCCAAAGCACAGCGCACAGGGCAAAACGACTGTTGGTTTACGCAAAAGCATAGTGCACAGTGCAAAACGACTGCTGGTTTACGCCAAATCATAGTGCACAGTGCAAAACGACTGTTGGTTCACGCCAAAGCACAGCGCACAGTGCAAAACGACTGTTGGTTTACGCCAGAGCATAGTGCACAGTGCAAAACGACTGTTGGTTTACGCCAAAGCACAGCGCACAGTGCTAAACGACTGTTGGTTTACGCAAAAGCATAGTGCACAGTGCAAAACGACTGTTGGTTTACGCAAAAGCATAGTGCAAAGTGCAAAACGACTGTTGGTTTACGCAAAAGCATAGTGCACAGTGCAAAACGACTGCTGGTTTACGCCAAAGCATAGTGCACAGTGCAAAACGACTGCTGGTTTACGCCAAAGCACAGCGCACAGTGCAAAACGACTGCTGGTTTACGCAAAAGCATAGTGCACAGTGCAAAACGACTGCTGGTTTACGCCAGAGCATAGTGCACAGTGCAAAACGACTGTTGGTTTACGCCAGAGCACAGCGCACAGTGCAAAACGACTGCTGGTTTACGCAAAAGCATAGTGCACAGTGCAAAACGACTCTTGGTTTACGCAAAAGCATAGTGCATAGTGCAAAACGACTGCTGGTTTACGCCAAAGCATAGTGCACAGTGCAAAATGACTGCTGGTTTACGCCAAAGCATAGTGCACAGTGCAAAACGACTGTTGGTTTACGCCAAAGCACAGCGCACAGTGCAAAACGACTGCTGGTTTACGCCAAAGCATAGTGCACAGTGCAAAACGACTGCTGGTTTACGCCAAAGCATAGTGCACAGTGCAAAACGACTGCTGGTTTACGCAAAAGCATAGTGCACAGTGCAAAACGACTGCTGGTTTACGCCAAAGCATGGTGCACAGTGCAAAACGACTGTTGGTTTACGCCAAAGCACAGCGCACAGGGCAAAACGACTGTTGGTTTACGCAAAAGCATAGTGCACAGTGCAAAACGACTGTTGGTTTACGCCAAAGCACAGCGCACAGTGCAAAACGACTGCTGGTTTACGCCAAAGCATGGTGCACAGTGCAAAACGACTGTTGGTTTACGCCAAAGCACAGCGCACAGGGCAAAACGACTGTTGGTTTACGCAAAAGCATAGTGCACAGTGCAAAACGACTGTTGGTTTACGCCAAAGCACAGCGCACAGTGCAAAACGACTGCTGGTTTACGCCAAAGCATGGTGCACAGTGCAAAACGACTGCTGGTTTACGCCAGAGCATAGTGCACAGTGCAAAACGACTGTTGGTTTACGCCAAAGCACAGCGCACAGTGCAAAACGACTGTTGGTTTACGCAAAAGCATAGTGCACAGTGCAAAACGACTGCTGGTTTACGCCAAATCATAGTGCACAGTGCAAAACGACTGTTGGTTTACGCCAAAGCACAGCGCACCGTGCAAAACGACTGTTGGTTTACGCAAAAGCATAGTGCACAGTGCAAAACGACTGTTGGTTTACGCAAAAGCATAGTGCACAGTGCAAAACGACTGCTGGTTTACGCCAAAGCATAGTGCACAGTGCAAAACGACTGCTGGTTTACGCGAAAGCATAGTGCACAGTGCAAAACGACTGCTGGTTTACGCCAAAGCATGGTGCACAGTGCAAAACGACTGTTGGTTTACGCAAAAGCATAGTGCACAGTGCAAAACGACTGCTGGTTTACGCCAAAGCATAGTGCACAGTGCAAAACGACTGCTGGTTTACGCCAAATCATAGTGCACAGTGCAAAACGACTGTTGGTTTACGCCAAATCATAGTGCACAGTGCAAAACGACTGTTGGTTTACGCCAAAGCACAGCGCACAGTGCAAAACGACTGCTGGTTTACGCCAAAGCATAGTGCACAGTGCAAAACGACTGCTGGTTTACGCAAAAGCATGGTGCACAGTGCAAAACGACTGTTGGTGTACGCCAAAGCATAGTGCACAGTGCAAAACGACTGCTGGTTTACGCCAAAGCATAGTGCACAGTGCAAAACGACTGCTGGTTTACGCCAAATCATAGTGCACAGTGCAAAACGACTGTTGGTTTACGCCAAAGCACAGCGCACAGTGCAAAACGACTGTTGGTTTACGCCAAAGCATAGTGCACAGTGCAAAACGACTGCTGGTTTACGCAAAAGCATGGTGCACAGTGCAAAACGACTGTTGATTTACGCGAAAGCACAGCGCACAGTGCAAAACGACTGTTGGTTTACGCAAAAGCATAGTGCACAGTGCAAAACGACTGCTGGTTTACGCCAGAGCATAGTGCACAGTGCAAAACGACTGTTGGTTTACGCCAAAGCACAGCGCACAGTGCAAAACGACTGTTGGTATACGCCAAAGCATGGTGCACAGTGCAAAACGACTGCTGGTTTACGCCAAAGCATGGTGCACAGTGCAAAACGACTGCTGGTTTACGCCAAAGCATAGCGCACAGTGCAAAACGACTGTTGGTTTACGCAAAAGCATAGTGCACAGTGCAAAACGACTCTTGGTTTACGCAAAAGCATAGTGCACAGTGCAAAACGACTGCTGGTTTACGCCAAAGCATAGTGCACAGTGCAAAACGACTGCTGGTTTACGCCAAAGCATGGTGCACAGTGCAAAACGACTGTTGGTTTACGCAAAAGCATAGTGCACAGTGCAAAACGACTGCTGGTTTACGCCAAAGCATAGTGCACAGTGCAAAACGACTGCTGGTTTACGCCAAAGCATAGTGCACAGTGCAAAACGACTGCTGGTTTACGCCAAAGCATAGTGCACAGTGCAAAATGACTGTTGGTTTACGCGAAAGCATAGTGCACAGTGCAAAACGACTGCTGGTTTACGCCAAAGCATGGTGCACAGTGCAAAACGACTGTTGGTTTACGCAAAAGCATAGTGCACAGTGCAAAACGACTGCTGGTTTACGCCAAAGCATAGTGCACAGTGCAAAACGACTGCTGGTTTACGCCAAAGCATAGTGCACAGTGCAAAACGACTGCTGGTTTACGCCAAATCATAGTGCACAGTGCAAAACGACTGTTGGTTTACGCCAAAGCACAGCGCACAGTGCAAAACGACTGCTGGTTTACGCCAAAGCATAGTGCACAGTGCAAAACGACTGCTGGTTTACGCAAAAGCATGGTGCACAGTGCAAAACGACTGTTGGTGTACGCCAAAGCATAGTGCACAGTGCAAAACGACTGCTGGTTTACGCCAAAGCATAGTGCACAGTGCAAAACGACTGCTGGTTTACGCCAAATCATAGTGCACAGTGCAAAACGACTGTTGGTTTACGCCAAAGCACAGCGCACAGTGCAAAACGACTGTTGGTTTACGCCAAAGCATAGTGCACAGTGCAAAACGACTGCTGGTTTACGCAAAAGCATGGTGCACAGTGCAAAACGACTGTTGGTATACGCCAAAGCATGGTGCACAGTGCAAAACGACTGCTGGTTTACGCCAAAGCATGGTGCACAGTGCAAAACGACTGCTGGTTTACGCCAAAGCATAGCGCACAGTGCAAAACGACTGTTGGTTTACGCAAAAGCATAGTGCACAGTGCAAAACGACTCTTGGTTTACGCAAAAGCATAGTGCACAGTGCAAAACGACTGCTGGTTTACGCCAAAGCATAGTGCACAGTGCAAAACGACTGCTGGTTTACGCCAAAGCATGGTGCACAGTGCAAAACGACTGTTGGTTTACGCAAAAGCATAGTGCACAGTGCAAAACGACTGCTGGTTTACGCCAAATCATAGTGCACAGTGCAAAACGACTGTTGGTTTACGCCAAAGCACAGCGCACAGTGCAAAACGACTGCTGGTTTACGCAACAGCATAGTGCACAGTGCAAAACGACTGCTGGTTTACGCCAGAGCATAGTGCACAGTGCCAAAAGGACTGTTGGTTTACGCCAAAGTACAGCACACAGTGCAAAACGACTGCTGTTTACGCCAAAGCACAGCGCACAGTGCAAAATGACTGCTGGTTTACGCCAAAGCATAGCGCACAGTGCAAAACGACTGCTGGTTTACGCCAAAGCATAGTGCACAGTGCAAAACGACTGCTGGTTTACGCAAAAGCATGGTGCACAGTGCAAAACGACTGTTGGTGTACGCCAAAGCACAGCGCACAGTGCAAAACGACTGCTGGTTTACGCCAAAGCATAGCGCACAGTGCAAAACGACTGCTGGTTTACGCCAAAGCATAGTGCACAGTGCAAAACGACTGCTGGTTTACGCAAAAGCATGGTGCACAGTGCAAAACGATTGTTGGTGTACGCCAAAGCATAGTGCACAGTGCAAAACGACTGCTGGTTTACGCCAAAGCATAGTGCACAGTGCAAAACGACTGCTGGTTTACGCCAAATCATAGTGCACAGTGCAAAACGACTGTTGGTTTACGCCAAAGCACAGCGCACAGTGCAAAACGACTGTTGGTTTACGCAAAAGCATAGTGCACAGTGCAAAACGACTCTTGGTTTACGCAAAAGCATAGTGCACAGTGCAAAACGACTGCTGGTTTACGCCAAAGCATAGTGCACAGTGCAAAACGACTGCTGGTTTACGCCAAAGCATGGTGCACAGTGCAAAACGACTGTTGGTTTACGCAAAAGCATAGTGCACAGTGCAAAACGACTGCTGGTTTACGCCAAATCATAGTGCACAGTGCAAAACGACTGTTGGTTTACGCCAAAGCACAGGGCACAGTGCAAAACGACTGCTGGTTTACGCAACAGCATAGTGCACAGTGCAAAACGACTGCTGGTTTACGCCAGAGCATAGTGCACAGTGCCAAAAGGACTGTTGGTTTACGCCAAAGTACAGCGCACAGTGCAAAACGACTGCTGTTTACGCCAAAGCACAGCGCACAGTGCAAAATGACTGCTGGTTTACGCCAAAGCACAGCGCACAGTGCAAAACGACTGTTGGTTTACGCCAAAGCATAGCGCACAGTGCAAAACGACTGCTGGTTTACGCCAAAGCACAGCGCACAGTGCAAAACGACTGTTGGTTTACGCAAAAGCATAGTGCACAGTGCAAAATGACTGTTGGTTTACGCAAAAGCATAGTGCACAGTGCAAAATGACTGCTGGTTTACGCCAAAGCACAGCGCACAGTGCAAAACGACTGTTGGTTTACGCCAAAGCATAGCGCACAGTGCAAAACGACTGCTGGTTTACGCCAAAGCACACCGCACAGTGCAAAACGACTGCTGGTTTACGCCAAAGCATGGTGCACAGTGCAAAACGACTGCTGGTTTACGCCAAAGCATAGCGCACAGTGCAAAACGACTGTTGGTTTACGCAAAAGCATAGTGCACAGTGCAAAACGACTCTTGGTTTACGCAAAAGCATAGTGCACAGTGCAAAACGACTGCTGGTTTACGCCAAAGCATAGTGCACAGTGCAAAACGACTGCTGGTTTACGCCAAAGCATGGTGCACAGTGCAAAACGACTGTTGGTTTACGCAAAAGCATAGTGCACAGTGCAAAACGACTGCTGGTTTACGCCAAAGCATAGTGCACAGTGCAAAACGACTGCTGGTTTACGCCAAAGCATAGTGCACAGTGCAAAACGACTGCTGGTTTACGCCAAAGCATAGTGCACAGTGCAAAATGACTGTTGGTTTACGCGAAAGCATAGTGCACAGTGCAAAACGACTGCTGGTTTACGCCAAAGCATGGTGCACAGTGCAAAACGACTGTTGGTTTACGCAAAAGCATAGTGCACAGTGCAAAACGACTGCTGGTTTACGCCAAAGCATAGTGCACAGTGCAAAACGACTGCTGGTTTACGCCAAAGCATAGTGCACAGTGCAAAACGACTGCTGGTTTACGCCAAATCATAGTGCACAGTGCAAAACGACTGTTGGTTTACGCCAAAGCACAGCGCACAGTGCAAAACGACTGCTGGTTTACGCCAAAGCATAGTGCACAGTGCAAAACGACTGCTGGTTTACGCAAAAGCATGGTGCACAGTGCAAAACGACTGTTGGTGTACGCCAAAGCATAGTGCACAGTGCAAAACGACTGCTGGTTTACGCCAAAGCATAGTGCACAGTGCAAAACGACTGCTGGTTTACGCCAAATCATAGTGCACAGTGCAAAACGACTGTTGGTTTACGCCAAAGCACAGCGCACAGTGCAAAACGACTGTTGGTTTACGCCAAAGCATAGTGCACAGTGCAAAACGACTGCTGGTTTACGCAAAAGCATGGTGCACAGTGCAAAACGACTGTTGGTATACGCCAAAGCATGGTGCACAGTGCAAAACGACTGCTGGTTTACGCCAAAGCATGGTGCACAGTGCAAAACGACTGCTGGTTTACGCCAAAGCATAGCGCACAGTGCAAAACGACTGTTGGTTTACGCAAAAGCATAGTGCACAGTGCAAAACGACTCTTGGTTTACGCAAAAGCATAGTGCACAGTGCAAAACGACTGCTGGTTTACGCCAAAGCATAGTGCACAGTGCAAAACGACTGCTGGTTTACGCCAAAGCATGGTGCACAGTGCAAAACGACTGTTGGTTTACGCAAAAGCATAGTGCACAGTGCAAAACGACTGCTGGTTTACGCCAAATCATAGTGCACAGTGCAAAACGACTGTTGGTTTACGCCAAAGCACAGCGCACAGTGCAAAACGACTGCTGGTTTACGCAACAGCATAGTGCACAGTGCAAAACGACTGCTGGTTTACGCCAGAGCATAGTGCACAGTGCCAAAAGGACTGTTGGTTTACGCCAAAGTACAGCACACAGTGCAAAACGACTGCTGTTTACGCCAAAGCACAGCGCACAGTGCAAAATGACTGCTGGTTTACGCCAAAGCATAGCGCACAGTGCAAAACGACTGCTGGTTTACGCCAAAGCATAGTGCACAGTGCAAAACGACTGCTGGTTTACGCAAAAGCATGGTGCACAGTGCAAAACGACTGTTGGTGTACGCCAAAGCACAGCGCACAGTGCAAAACGACTGCTGGTTTACGCCAAAGCATAGCGCACAGTGCAAAACGACTGCTGGTTTACGCCAAAGCATAGTGCACAGTGCAAAACGACTGCTGGTTTACGCAAAAGCATGGTGCACAGTGCAAAACGATTGTTGGTGTACGCCAAAGCATAGTGCACAGTGCAAAACGACTGCTGGTTTACGCCAAAGCATAGTGCACAGTGCAAAACGACTGCTGGTTTACGCCAAATCATAGTGCACAGTGCAAAACGACTGTTGGTTTACGCCAAAGCACAGCGCACAGTGCAAAACGACTGTTGGTTTACGCAAAAGCATAGTGCACAGTGCAAAACGACTCTTGGTTTACGCAAAAGCATAGTGCACAGTGCAAAACGACTGCTGGTTTACGCCAAAGCATAGTGCACAGTGCAAAACGACTGCTGGTTTACGCCAAAGCATGGTGCACAGTGCAAAACGACTGTTGGTTTACGCAAAAGCATAGTGCACAGTGCAAAACGACTGCTGGTTTACGCCAAATCATAGTGCACAGTGCAAAACGACTGTTGGTTTACGCCAAAGCACAGGGCACAGTGCAAAACGACTGCTGGTTTACGCAACAGCATAGTGCACAGTGCAAAACGACTGCTGGTTTACGCCAGAGCATAGTGCACAGTGCCAAAAGGACTGTTGGTTTACGCCAAAGTACAGCGCACAGTGCAAAACGACTGCTGTTTACGCCAAAGCACAGCGCACAGTGCAAAATGACTGCTGGTTTACGCCAAAGCACAGCGCACAGTGCAAAACGACTGTTGGTTTACGCCAAAGCATAGCGCACAGTGCAAAACGACTGCTGGTTTACGCCAAAGCACAGCGCACAGTGCAAAACGACTGTTGGTTTACGCAAAAGCATAGTGCACAGTGCAAAATGACTGTTGGTTTACGCAAAAGCATAGTGCACAGTGCAAAATGACTGCTGGTTTACGCCAAAGCACAGCGCACAGTGCAAAACGACTGTTGGTTTACGCCAAAGCATAGCGCACAGTGCAAAACGACTGCTGGTTTACGCCAAAGCACAGCGCACAGTGCAAAACGACTGTTGGTTTACGCAAAAGCATAGTGCACAGTGCAAAACGACTGCTGGTTTACGCCAAAGCATAGTGCACAGTGCAAAATGACTGTTGGTTTACGCCAAAGCACAGCGCACAGTGCAAAACGACTGTTGGTTTACTCAAAAGCATAGTGCACAGTGTAAAACGACTGCTGGTTTACGCAAAAGTATAGTGCACAGTGTAAAACGACTGTTGGTTTACGCCAAAGCATAGCGCACAGTGCAAAACGACTGCTGGTTTACGCCAAATCATAGTGCACAGTGCAAAACGACTGTTGGTTTACGCCAAAGCATAGTGCACAGTGCAAAACGACTGCTGGTTTACGCCAAATCATAGTGCACAGTGCAAAACGACTGTTGGTTTACGCCAAAGCACAGCGCACAGTGCAAAACGACTGCTGGTTTACGCCAAATCATAGTGCACAGTGCAAAACGACTGTTGGTTTACGCCAAAGCACAGCGCACAGTGCAAAACGACTGTTGGTTTACTCAAAAGCATAGTGCACAGTGTAAAACGACTGCTGGTTTACGCAAAAGCATAGTGCACAGTGCAAAACGACTGCTGGTTTACGCAAAATCATAGTGCACAGTGCAAAATGACTGCTGGTTTACGCAAAAGCATAGTGCACAGTGCAAAATGACTGCTGGTTTACGCCAAAGCACAGCGCACAGTGCAAAACGACTGTTGGTTTACGCAAAAGCATAGTGCACAGTGCAAAATGACTGCTGGTTTACGCCAAATCATAGTGCACAGTGCAAAACGACTGTTGGTTTACGCCAAAGCATAGTGCACAGTGTAAAACGACTGCTGGTTTACGCAAAATCATAGTGCACAGTGCAAAACGACTGCTGGTTTACGCCAAATCATAGTGCACAGTGCAAAATGACTGCTGGTTTACGCAAAAGCATAGTGCACAGTGTAAAACGACTGCTGGTTTACGCAAAAGCATAGTGCACAGTGCAAAACGACTGCTGGTTTACGCAAAATCATAGTGCACAGTGCAAAATGACTGCTGGTTTACGCAAAAACATAGTGCACAGTGCAAAATGGCTGCTGGTTTACGCCAAATCATAGTGCACAGTGCAAAACGACTGTTGGTTTACGCCAAAGCACAGCGCACAGTGCAAAACGACTGTTGGTTTACTCAAAAGCATAGTGCACAGTGCAAAACGACTGCTGGTTTACGCAAAATCATAGTGCACAGTGCAAAACGACTGCTGGTTTACGCCAAATCATAGTGCACAGTGCAAAATGACTGCTGGTTTACGCAAAAGCATAGTGCACAGTGCAAAATGACTGCTGGTTTACGCCAAAGCACAGCGCACAGTGCAAAACGACTGTTGGTTTACGCCAAAGCATAGTGCACAGTGCAAAACGACTGCTGGTTTACGCCAAAGCACAGCGCACAGTGCAAAACGACTGTTGGTTTACGCAAAAGCATAGTGCACAGTGCAAAATGACTGTTGGTTTACGCAAAAGCATAGTGCACAGTGCAAAATGACTGCTGGTTTACGCCAAAGCACAGCGCACAGTGCAAAACGACTGTTGGTTTGCGCCAAAGCATAGCGCACAGTGCAAAACGACTGCTGGTTTACGCCAAAGCACAGCGCACAGTGCAAAACGACTGTTGGTTTACGCAAAAGCATAGTGCACAGTGCAAAACGACTGCTGGTTTACGCCAAAGCATAGTGCACAGTGCAAAATGACTGTTGGTTTACGCCAAAGCACAGCGCACAGTGCAAAACGACTGTTGGTTTACTCAAAAGCATAGTGCACAGTGTAAAACGACTGCTGGTTTACGCAAAAGCATAGTGCACAGTGTAAAACGACTGTTGGTTTACGCCAAAGCATAGCGCACAGTGCAAAACGACTGCTGGTTTACGCCAAATCATAGTGCACAGTGCAAAACGACTGTTGGTTTACGCCAAAGCACAGCGCACAGTGCAAAACGACTGCTGGTTTACGCCAAAGCATGGTGCACAGTGCAAAACGACTGTTGGTTTACGCAAAAGCATAGTGCACAGTGCAAAACGACTGCTGGTTTACGCCAAATCATAGTGCACAGTGCAAAACGACTGTTGGTTTACGCAAAAGCATAGCGCACAGTGCAAAACGACTGCTGGTTTACGCCAAAGCACAGCGCACAGTGCAAAACGACTGTTGGTTTACGCAAAAGCATAGTGCACAGTGTAAAACGACTGCTGGTTTACGCAAAAGCATAGTGCACAGTGCAAAACGACTGTTGGTTTACGCAAAAGCATAGTGCACAGTGCAAAACGACTGCTGGTTTACGCAACAGCATAGTGCACAGTGCAAAACGACTGCTGGTTTACGCCAGAGCATAGTGCACTGTGCAAAATGACTGTTGGTTTACGCCAAAGCACAGCACACAGTGCAAAACGACTGTTTGTTTACGCCAAAGCACAGCGCACAGTGCAAAACGACTGCTGGTTTACGCCAAAGCATGGTGCACAGTGCAAAACGACTGTTGGTTTACGCAAAAGCATAGTGCACAGTGCAAAACGACTGCTGGTTTACGCCAAATCATAGTGCACAGTGCAAAACGACTGTTGGTTTACGCCAAAGCACAGCGCGCAGTGCAAAACGACTGTTGGTTTACTCAAAAGCATAGTGCACAGTGTAAAACAACTGCTGGTTTACGCAACAGCATAGTGCACAGTGCAAAACGACTGCTGGTTTACGCCAGAGCATAGTGCACAGTGCAAAATGACTGTTGGTTTACGCCAAAGCACAGCGCACAGTGCAAAACGACTGCTGGTTTACGCCAAAGCATAGTGCACAGTGCAAAACGACTGCTGGTTTACGCCAAAGCATAGTGCACAGTGCAAAACGACTGCTGGTTTACGCCAAATCATAGTGCACAGTGCAAAACGACTGTTGGTTTACGCCAAAGCACAGCGCACAGTGCAAAACGACTGTTGGTTTACGCCAAAGCATAGTGCACAGTGCAAAACGACTGCTGGTTTACGCAAAAGCATGGTGCACAGTGCAAAACGACTGTTATTTTACGCCAAAGCATAGTGCACAGTGCAAAACGACTGCTGGTTTACGCAAAAGCATGGTGCACAGTGCAAAACGACTGTTGGTTTACGCAAAAGCATAGTGCACAGTGCAAAACGACTGCTGGTTTACGCCAAATCATAGTGCACAGTGCAAAACGACTGTTGGTTTACGCCAAAGCACAGCGCACAGTGCAAAACGACTGTTGGTTTACGCAAAAGCATAGTGCACAGTGCCAAACGACTGTTGGTTTACGCAAAAGCATAGTGCACAGTGCAAAACGACTGCTGGTTTACGCCAAAGCATAGTGCACAGTGCAAAACGACTGCTGGTTTACGCCAAAGCATGGTGCACAGTGCAAAACGACTGTTGGTTTACGCCAAAGCACAGCGCACAGTGCAAAACGACTCTTGGTTTACGCAAAAGCATAGTGCACAGTGCAAAACGACTGCTGGTTTACGCCAAAGCATAGTGCACAGTGCAAAACGACTGTTGGTTTACGCCAAAGCACAGCGCACAGTGCAAAACGACTGCTGGTTTACGCCAAAGCATGGTGCACAGTGCAAAACGACTGTTGGTTTACGCCAAAGCACAGCGCACAGTGCAAGACGACTCTTGGTTTACGCAAAAGCATAGTGCACAGTGCAAAACGACTGCTGGTTTACGCCAAAGCATAGTGCACAGTGCAAAACGACTGTTGGTTTACGCCAAAGCACAGCGCACAGTGCAAAACGACTGCTGGTTTACGCCAAAGCATGGTGCACAGTGCAAAACGACTGCTGGTTTACGCCAAAGCATAGTGCACAGTGCAAAACGACTGCTGGTTTACGCCAAAGCATGGTGCACAGTGCAAAACGACTGTTGGTTTACGCCAAAGCACAGCGCACAGTGCAAAACGACTCTTGGTTTACGCAAAAGCATAGTGCACAGTGCAAAACGACTGCTGGTTTACGCCAAAGCATGGTGCACAGTGCAAAACGACTGTTGGTTTACGCCAAAGCACAGCGCACAGTGCAAAACGACTCTTGGTTTACACCAAAGCACAGCGCACAGTGCAAAACGACTGCTGGTTTACGCCAAAGCATGGTGCACAGTGCAAAACGACTGCTGGTTTACGCCAAAGCACAGCGCACAGTGCAAAACGACTGTTGGTTTACGCAAAAGCATAGTGCACAGTGCAAAATGACTGTTGGTTTACGCAAAAGCATAGTGCACAGTGCAAAATGACTGCTGGTTTACTCCAAAGCACAGCGCACAGTGCAAAACGACTGTTGGTTTACGCCAAAGCATAGCGCACAGTGCAAAACGACTGCTGGTTTACGCCAAAGCATAGTGCACAGTGCAAAACGACTGCTGGTTTACGCAAAAGCATGGTGCACAGTGCAAAACGACTGTTGGTGTACGCCAAAGCATAGTGCACAGTGCAAAACGACTGCTGGTTTACGCAAAAGCATGGTGCACAGTGCAAAACGACTGTTGGTTTACGCAAAAGCATAGTGCACAGTGCAAAACGACTGCTGGTTTACGCCAAAGCATGGTGCACAGTGCAAAACGACTGTTGGTTTACGCAACAGCATAGTGCACAGTGCAAAACGACTGCTGGTTTACGCCAAAGCATAGTGCACAGTGCAAAACGACTGCTGGTTTACGCCAAAGCATAGTGCACAGTGCAAAACGACTGCTGGTTTACGCCAAATCATAGTGCACAGTGCAAAACGACTGTTGGTTTACGTCAAAGCACAGCACACAGTGCAAAACGACTGTTGGTTTACGCCAAAGCATAGTGCACAGTGCAAAACGACTGCTGGTTTACGCAAAAGCATGGTGCACAGTGCAAAACGACTGTTGGTTTACGCCAAAGCATAGTGCACAGTGCAAAACGACTGCTGGTTTATGCAAAAGCATGGTGCACAGTGCAAAACGACTGTTGGTTTACGCAAAAGCATAGTGCACAGTGCAAAACGACTGCTGGTTTACGCCAAATCATAGTGCACAGTGCAAAACGACTGTTGGTTTACGCCAAAGCACAGCGCACAGTGCAAAACGACTGTTGGTTTACGCAAAAGCATAGTGCACAGTGCCAAACGACTGTTGGTTTACGCAAAAGCATAGTGCACAGTGCAAAACGACTGCTGGTTTACGCCAAAGCATAGTGCACAGTGCAAAACGACTGCTGGTTTACGCCAAAGCATGGTGCACAGTGCAAAACGACTGTTGGTTTACGCCAAAGCACAGCGCACAGTGCAAAACGACTCTTGGTTTACGCAAAAGCATAGTGCACAGTGCAAAACGACTGCTGGTTTACGCCAAAGCATAGTGCACAGTGCAAAACGACTGTTGGTTTACGCCAAAGCACAGCGCACAGTGCAAAACGACTGCTGGTTTACGCCAAAGCATGGTGCACAGTGCAAAACGACTGTTGGTTTACGCCAAAGCACAGCGCACAGTGCAAGACGACTCTTGGTTTACGCAAAAGCATAGTGCACAGTGCAAAACGACTGCTGGTTTACGCCAAAGCATAGTGCACAGTGCAAAACGACTGTTGGTTTACGCCAAAGCACAGCGCACAGTGCAAAACGACTGCTGGTTTACGCCAAAGCATGGTGCACAGTGCAAAACGACTGCTGGTTTACGCCAAAGCATAGTGCACAGTGCAAAACGACTGCTGGTTTACGCCAAAGCATGGTGCACAGTGCAAAACGACTGTTGGTTTACGCCAAAGCACAGCGCACAGTGCAAAACGACTCTTGGTTTACGCAAAAGCATAGTGCACAGTGCAAAACGATTGCTGGTTTACGCAAAAGCATAGTGCACAGTGCAAAACGACTGTTGGTTTACGCCAAAGCACAGCGCACAGTGCAAAACGACTGCTGGTTTACGCCAAAGCATGGTGCACAGTGCAAAACGACTGTTGGTTTACGCCAGAGCACAGCGCACAGTGCAAAACGACTGTTGGTTTACGCAAAAGCATAGTGCACAGTGCAAAACGACTGCTGGTTTACGCCAAAGCATGGTGCACAGTGCAAAACGACTGTTGGTTTACGCCAGAGCACAGCGCACAGTGCAAAACGACTGTTGGTTTACGCCAAAGCACAGCGCACAGTGCAAAACGACTGCTGGTTTACGTCAAAGCATGGTGCACAGTGCAAAACGACTGTTGGTTTACGCAAAAGCATAGTGCACAGTGCAAAACGACTGCTGGTTTACGCCAAATCATAGTGCACAGTGCAAAACGACTGTTGGTTTACGACAAAGCACAGCGCACAGTGCAAAACGACTGCTGGTTTACGCCAAAGCATGGTGCACAGTGCAAAACGACTGTTGGTTTACGCAAAAGCACAGTGCACAGTGCAAAACGACTGTTGGTTTACGCAAAAGCATAGTGCACAGTGCAAAACGACTGCTGGTTTACGCCAAAGCATAGTGCACAGTGCAAAATGACTGTTGGTTTACGCAAAAGCATGGTGCACAGTGCAAAACGACTGTTGGTTTACGCAAAAGCATAGTGCACAGTGCAAAACGACTGTTGGTTTATGCCAAAGCACAGCGCACAGTGCAAAACGACTGTTGGTTTACTCAAAAGCATAGTGCACAGTGTAAAACGACTGCTGGTTTACGCAAAAGCATGGTGCACAGTGCAAAACGACTGTTGGTTTACGCAAAAGCATAGTGCACAGTGCAAAACGACTGCTGGTTTACGCCAAAGCATAGTGCACAGTGCAAAACGACTGCTGGTTTACGCAAAAGCATGGTGCACAGTGCAAAACGACTGTTGGTTTACGCAAAAGCATAGTGCACAGTGCAAAACGACTGCTGGTCTACGCCAAAGCATGGTGCACAGTGCAAAACGACTGTTGGTTTACGCAACAGCATAGTGCACAGTGCAAAACGACTGCTGGTTTACGCCAAAGCATAGTGCACAGTGCAAAACGACTGCTGGTTTACGCCAAAGCACAGCGCACAGTGCAAAACGACTGTTGGTTTACGCAAAAGCACAGTGCACAGTGCAAAACGACTGTTGGTCTACGCAAAAGCATAGTGCACAGTGCAAAACGACTGCTGGTTTACGCCAAAGCATAGTGCACAGTGCAAAATGACTGTTGGTTTACGCCAAAGCACAGCGCACAGTGCAAAACGACTGCTGGTTTACGCCAAAGCATGGTGCACAGTGCAAAACGACTGTTGGTTTACGCAACAGCATAGTGCACAGTGCAAAACGACTGCTGGTTTACGCCAAAGCATAGTGCACAGTGCAAAACGACTGCTGGTTTACGCCAAATCATAGTGCACAGTGCAAAACGACTGTTGGTTTACGCCAAAGCACAGCGCACAGTGCAAAACGACTGTTGGTTTACGCCAAAGCATAGTGCACAGTGCAAAACGACTGCTGGTTTACGCAAAAGCATGGTGCACAGTGCAAAACGACTGTTGGTTTACGCCAAAGCATAGTGCACAGTGCAAAACGACTGCTGGTTTACGCCAAAGCATAGTGCACAGTGCAAAATGACTGTTGGTTTACGCCAAAGCATAGCGCACAGTGCAAAACGACTGCTGGTTTACGCAAAAGCATGGTGCACAGTGCAAAACGACTGTTGGTTTACGCCAAAGCACAGCGCACAGTGCAAAACGACTGTTGGTTTACGCAAAAGCATAGTACACAGTGCAAAACGACTGCTGGTTTACGCCAGAGCATAGTGCACAGTGCAAAACGACTGTTGGTTTACGCCAAAGCACAGTGCACAGTGCAAAACGACTGTTGGTCTACGCAAAAGCATAGTGCACAGTGCAAAACGACTGCTGGTTTACGCCAAAGCATAGTGCACAGTGCAAAACGACTGCTGGTTTACGCAAAAGCATGGTGCACAGTGCAAAACGACTGTTGGTTTACGCAAAAGCATAGTGCACAGTGCAAAACGACTGCTGGTTTACGCCAAAGCATGGTGCACAGTGCAAAACGACTGTTGGTTTACGCAACAGCATAGTGCACAGTGCAAAACGACTGCTGGTTTACGCCAAAGCATAGTGCACAGTGCAAAACGACTGCTGGTTTACGCCAAAGCACAGCGCACAGTGCAAAACGACTGTTGGTTTACGCAAAAGCACAGTGCACAGTGCAAAACGACTGTTGGTCTACGCAAAAGCATAGTGCACAGTGCAAAACGACTGCTGGTTTACGCCAAAGCATAGTGCACAGTGCAAAATGACTGTTGGTTTACGCCAAAGCACAGCGCACAGTGCAAAACGACTGCTGGTTTACGCCAGAGCATGGTGCACAGTGCAAAACGACTGTTGGTTTACGCAACAGCATGGTGCACAGTGCAAAACGACTGCTGGTTTACGCCAAAGCATAGTGCACAGTGCAAAACGACTGCTGGTTTACGCCAAATCATAGTGCACAGTGCAAAACGACTGTTGGTTTACGCCAAAGCACAGCGCACAGTGCAAAACGACTGTTGGTTTACGCCAAAGCATAGTGCACAGTGCAAAACGACTGCTGGTTTACGCAAAAGCATGGTGCACAGTGCAAAACGACTGTTGGTTTACGCCAAAGCACAGCGCACAGTGCAAAATGACTGTTGGTTTACGCAAAAGCATAGTGCACAGTGCAAAACGACTGCTGGTTTACGCCAGAGCATAGTGCACAGTGCAAAACGACTGTTGGTTTACGCCAAAGCACAGCGCACAGTGCAAAACGACTGCTGGTTTACGCCAAAGCATGGTGCACAGTGCAAAACGACTGCTGGTTTACGCCAAAGCATGGTGCACAGTGCAAAACGACTGCTGGTTTACGCCAAAGCATAGCGCACAGTGCAAAACGACTGTTGGTTTACGCAAAAGCATAGTGCACAGTGCAAAACGACTCTTGGTTTACGCAAAAGCATAGTGCACAGTGCAAAACGACTGCTGGTTTACGCCAAAGCATAGTGCACAGTGCAAAACGACTGCTGGTTTACGCCAAAGCATGGTGCACAGTGCAAAACGACTGTTGGTTTACGCAAAAGCATAGTGCACAGTGCAAAACGACTGCTGGTTTACGCCAAATCATAGTGCACAGTGCAAAACGACTGTTGGTTTACGCCAAAGCACAGCGCACAGTGCAAAACGACTGCTGGTTTACGCAACAGCATAGTGCACAGTGCAAAACGACTGCTGGTTTACGCCAGAGCATAGTGCACAGTGCCAAAAGGACTGTTGGTTTACGCCAAAGTACAGCGCACAGTGCAAAACGACTGCTGTTTACGCCAAAGCACAGCGCACAGTGCAAAACGACTGCTGGTTTACGCAAAAGCATAGTGCACAGTGCAAAACGACTCTTGGTTTACGCAAAAGCATAGTGCACAGTGCAAAACGACTGTTGGTTTACGCCAAAGCACAGCGCACAGTGCAAAACGACTGTTGGTTTACTCAAAAGCATAGTGCACAGTGTAAAACGACTGCTGGTTTACGCAAAATCATAGTGCACAGTGCAAAACGACTGCTGGTTTACGCCAAATCATAGTGCACAGTGCAAAATGACTGCTGGTTTACGCAAAAGCATAGTGCACAGTGCAAAATGACTGCTGGTTTACGCCAAAGCACAGCGCACAGTGCAAAACGACTGTTGGTTTACGCCAAAGCATAGCGCACAGTGCAAAACGACTGCTGGTTTACGCCAAAGCACAGCGCACAGTGCAAAACGACTGTTGGTTTACGCAAAAGCATAGTGCACAGTGCAAAATGACTGTTGGTTTACGCAAAAGCATAGTGCACAGTGCAAAATGACTGCTGGTTTACGCCAAAGCACAGCGCACAGTGCAAAACGACTGTTGGTTTACGCCAAAGCATAGCGCACAGTGCAAAACGACTGCTGGTTTACGCCAAAGCACAGCGCACAGTGCAAAACGACTGTTGGTTTACGCAAAAGCATAGTGCACAGTGCAAAACGACTGCTGGTTTACGCCAAAGCATAGTGCACAGTGCAAAATGACTGTTGGTTTACGCCAAAGCACAGCGCACAGTCCAAAACGACTGTTGGTTTACTCAAAAGCATAGTGCACAGTGTAAAACGACTGCTGGTTTACGCAAAAGCGTAGTGCACAGTGTAAAACGACTGTTGGTTTACGCCAAAGCATAGCGCACAGTGCAAAACGACTGCTGGTTTACGCCAAATCATAGTGCACAGTGCAAAACGACTGTTGGTTTACGCCAAAGCACAGCGCACAGTGCAAAACGACTGCTGGTTTACGCCAAAGCATGGTACACAGTGCAAAACGACTGTTGGTTTACGCAAAAGCATAGTGCACAGTGCAAAACGACTGCTGGTTTACGCCAAATCATAGTGCACAGTGCAAAACGACTGTTGGTTTACGCCAAAGCACAGCGCACAGTGCAAAACGACTGTTGGTTTACTCAAAAGCATAGTGCACAGTGTAAAACGACTGCTGGTTTACGCAAAAGCATAGTGCGCAGTGCAAAACGACTGCTGGTTTACGCAAAAGCATAGTGCACAGTGCAAAACGACTGCTGGTTTACGCAACAGCATAGTGCACAGTGCAAAACGACTGCTGGTTTACGCCAGAGCATAGTGCACAGTGCAAAATGACTGTTGGTTTACGCCAAAGCACAGCGCACAGTGCAAAACGACTGTTGGTTTACGCCAAAGCACAGCGCACAGTGCAAAACGACTGCTGGTTTACGCCAAAGCATGGTGCACAGTGCAAAACGACTGTTGGTTTACGCCAGAGCATAGTGCACAGTGCAAAATGACTGTTGGTTTACGCCAAAGCACAGCGCACAGTGCAAAACGACTGCTGGTTTACGCCAAAGCATGGTGCACAGTGCAAAACGACTGTTGGTTTACGCAAAAGCATAGTGCACAGTGCAAAACGACTGCTGGTTTACGCCAAATCATAGTGCACAGTGCAAAACGACTGTTGGTTTACGCCAAAGCACAGCGCACAGTGCAAAACGACTGTTGGTTTACTCAAAAGCATAGTGCACAGTGTAAAACGACTGCTGGTTTACGCAAAAGCATAGTGCACAGTGCAAAACGACTGTTGGTTTACGCCAAAGCACAGCGCACAGTGCAAAACGACTGCTGGTTTACGCCAAAGCATGGTGCACAGTGCAAAACGACTGTTGGTTTACGCAAAAGCATAGTGCACAATGCAAAACGACTGCTGGTTTACGCCAAATCATAGTGCACAGTGCAAAACGACTGTTGGTTTACACCAAAGCACAGCGCACAGTGCAAAACGACTGTTGGTTTACGCAAAAGCATAGTGCACAGTGCAAAACGACTGCTGGTTTACGCCAAATCATAGTGAACAGTGCAAAACGACTGTTGGTTTACACCAAAGCACAGCGCACAGTGCAAAACGACTGCTGGTTTACGCCAAAGCATGGTGCACAGTGCAAAACGACTGCTGGTTTCCGCCAAAGCACAGCGCACAGGGCAAAACGACTGTTGGTTTACGCAAAAGCATAGTGCACAGTGCAAAACGACTGCTGGTTTACGCCAGAGCATAGTGCACAGTGCAAAACGACTGTTGGTTTACGCCAAAGCACAGCGCACAGTGCAAAACGACTGCTGGTTTACGCCAAAGCATAGTGCACAGTGCAAAATGACTGTTGGTTTACGCAAAAGCTTAGTGCGCAGTGCAAAACGACTGTTGGTTTACGCAAAAGCATAGTGCACAGTGCAAAACGACTGCTGGTTTACGCCAAAGCATGGTGCACAGTGCAAAACGACTGTTGGTTTACGCAAAAGCATAGTGCACAGTGCAAAATGACTGTTGGTTTACGCAAAAGCTTAGTGCGCAGTGCAAAACGACTGTTGGTTTACGCAAAAGCATAGTGCACAGTGCAAAACGACTGCTGGTTTACGCCAAAGCATGGTGCACAGTGCAAAACGACTGTTGGTTTACGCAAAAGCATAGTGCACAGTGTAAAACGACTGCTGGTTTACGCAAAAGCTTAGTGCGCAGTGCAAAACGACTGTTGGTTTACGCAAAAGCATAGTGCACAGTGCAAAACGACTGCTGGTTTACGCCAAAGCATAGCGCACAGTGCAAAACGACTGCTGGTTTACGCCAAAGCACAGCGCACAGTGCAAAACGACTGCTGGTTTACGCCAGAGCATAGTGCACAGTGCAAAACGACTGTTGGTTTACGCCAAAGCACAGCGCACAGTGCAAAACGACTGCTGGTTTACGCCAAAGCATAGTGCACAGTGCAAAAAGACTGTTGGTTTACGCAATAGCTTAGTGCGCAGTGCAAAACGACTGTTGGTTTACGCAAAAGCATAGTGCACAGTGCAAAATGACTGTTGGTTTACGCAAAAGCTTAGTGCGCAGTGCAAAACGACTGTTGGTTTACGCAAAAGCATAGTGCACAGTGCAAAACGACTGCTGGTTTACGCCAAAGCATGGTGCACAGTGCAAAACGACTGTTGGTTTACGCCAAAGCACAGCGCACAGGGCAAAACGACTGTTGGTTTACGCAAAAGCATAGTGCACAGTGCAAAACGACTGCTGGTTTACGCCAGAGCATAGTGCACAGTGCAAAACGACTGTTGGTTTACGCCAAAGCACAGCGCACAGTGCAAAACGACTGCTGGTTTACGCAAAAGCATAGTGCACAGTGCAAAACGACTCTTGGTTTACGCAAAAGCATAGTGCACAGTGCAAAACGACTGCTGGTTTACGCCAAAGCATGGTGCACAGTGCAAAACGACTGTTGGTTTACGCAAAAGCATAGTGCACAGTGCAAAACGACTGCTGGTTTACGCCAAAGCATAGTGCACAGTACAAAATGACTGTTGGTTTACGCAAAAGCTTAGTGCGCAGTGCAAAACGACTGTTGGTTTACGCAAAAGCATAGTGCACAGTGCAAAACGACTGCTGGTTTACGCCAAAGCATGGTGCACAGTGCAAATCGACTGTTGGTTTACGCAAAAGCATAGTGCACAGTGCAAAATGACTGTTGGTTTACGCAAAAGCATAGTGCACAGTGCAAAATGACTGCTGGTTTACGCCAAAGCACAGCGCACAGTGCAAAACGACTGTTGGTTTACGCCAAAGCATAGCGCACAGTGCAAAACGACTGCTGGTTTACGCCAAAGCACAGCGCACAGTGCAAAACGACTGTTGGTTTACGCAAAAGCATAGTGCACAGTGCAAAACGACTGCTGGTTTACGCCAAAGCATAGTGCACAGTGCAAAATGACTGTTGGTTTACGCCAAAGCACAGCGCACAGTGCAAAACGACTGTTGGTTTACTCAAAAGCATAGTGCACAGTGTAAAACGACTGCTGGTTTACGCAAAAGCATAGTGCACAGTGTAAAACGACTGTTGGTTTACGCCAAAGCATAGCGCACAGTGCAAAACGACTGCTGGTTTACGCCAAATCATAGTGCACAGTGCAAAACGACTGTTGGTTTACGCCAAAGCACAGCGCACAGTGCAAAACGACTGCTGGTTTACGCCAAAGCATGGTGCACAGTGCAAAACGACTGTTGGTTTACGCAAAAGCATAGTGCACAGTGCAAAACGACTGCTGGTTTACGCCAAATCATAGTGCACAGTGCAAAACGACTGTTGGTTTACGCCAAAGCACAGCGCACAGTGCAAAACGACTGTTGGTTTACTCAAAAGCATAGTGCACAGTGTAAAACGACTGCTGGTTTACGCAAAAGCATAGTGCACAGTGCAAAACGACTGTTGGTTTACGCAAAAGCATAGTGCACAGTGCAAAACGACTGCTGGTTTACGCAACAGCATAGTGCACAGTGCAAAACGACTGCTGGTTTACGCCAGAGCATAGTGCACAGTGCAAAATGACTGTTGGTTTACGCCAAAGCACAGCGCACAGTGCAAAACGACTGTTTGTTTACGCCAAAGCACAGCGCACAGTGCAAAACGACTGCTGGTTTACGCCAAAGCATGGTGCACAGTGCAAAACGACTGTTGGTTTACTCAAAAGCATAGTGCACAGTGCAAAACGACTGCTGGTTTACGCCAAATCATAGTGCACAGTGCAAAACGACTGTTGGTTTACGCCAAAGCACAGCGCACAGTGCAAAACGACTGCTGGTTTACTCAAAAGCATAGTGCACAGTGTAAAACGACTGCTGGTTTACGCAAAAGCATAGTGCACAGTGCAAAACAACTGCTGGTTTACGCAACAGCATAGTGCACAGTGCAAAACGACTGCTGGTTTACGCCAGAGCATAGTGCACAGTGCAAAATGACTGTTGGTTTACGCCAAAGCACAGCGCACAGTGCAAAACGACTGTTGGTTTACGCCAAAGCACAGCGCACAGTGCAAAACGACTGCTGGTTTACGCCAAAGCATGGTGCACAGTGCAAAACGACTGTTGGTTTACGCAAAAGCATAGTGCACAGTGCAAAACGACTGCTGGTTTACGCCAAATCATAGTGCACAGTGCAAAACGACTGTTGGTTTACACCAAAGCACAGCGCACAGTGCAAAACGACTGCTGGTTTACGCCAAAGCATGGTGCACAGTGCAAAACGACTGTTGGTTTACGCAAAAGCATAGTGCACAGTGCAAAACGACTGCTGGTTTACGCCAAATCATAGTGCACAGTGCAAAACGACTGTTGGTTTACGCCAAAGCACAGCGCACAGTGCAAAACGACTGTTGGTTTACGCCAAAGCACAGCGCACAGTGCAAAACGACTGTTGGTTTACGCCAAAGCACAGCGCACAGTGCAAAACGACTGCTGGTTTACGCCAAAGCATAGTGCACAGTGCAAAACGACTGCTGGTTTACGCCAAAGCATGGTGCACAGTGCAAAACGACTGCTGGTTTACGCCAAAGCACAGCGCACAGTGCAAAACGACTGTTGGTTTACGCCAAAGCACAGCGTACAGTGCAAAACGACTGCTGGTTTACGCCAAAGCATAGTGCACAGTGCAAAACGACTGCTGGTTTACGCCAAAGCATGGTGCACAGTGCAAAACAACTGCTGGTTTACGCAACAGCATAGTGCACAGTGCAAAACAACTGCTGGTTTACGCAACAGCATAGTGCACAGTGCAAAACGACTGCTGGTTTACGCCAGAGCATAGTGCACAGTGCAAAATGACTGTTGGTTTACGCCAAAGCACAGCGCACAGTGCAAAACGACTGTTGGTTTACGCCAAAGCACAGCGCACAGTGCAAAACGACTGCTGGTTTACGCCAAAGCATAGTGCACAGTGCAAAACGACTGCTGGTTTACGCCAAAGCATGGTGCACAGTGCAAAACGACTGCTGGTTTACGCAAAAGCACAGCGCACAGTGCAAAACGACTGTTGGTTTACGCAAAAGCATAGTGCACAGTGCAAAACGACTGCTGGTTTACGCCAAAGCATAGTGCACAGTGCAAAATGACTGTTGGTTTACGCCAAATCATAGTGCACAGTGCAAAACGACTGTTGGTTTACGCAAAAGCACAGCGCACAGTGCAAAACGACTGCTGGTTTACGCCAAATCATAGTGCACAGTGCAAAACGACTGTTGGTTCACGCCAAAGCACAGCGCACAGTGCAACACGACTGTTGGTTTACGCAAAAGCATAGTGCACAGTGCAAAACGACTGTTGGTTTACGCAAAAGCATAGTGCACAGTGCAAAACGACTGCTGGTTTACGCCAAAGCACAGCGCACAGTGCAAAACGACTGCTGGTTTACGCAAAAGCATAGTGCACAGTGCAAAACGACTCTTGGTTTACGCAAAAGCATAGTGCACAGTGCAAAACGACTGCTGGTTTACGCCAAAGCACAGCGCACAGTGCAACACGACTGTTGGTTTACGCAAAAGCATAGTGCACAGTGCAAAACGACTGTTGGTTTACGCAAAAGCATAGTGCACAGTGCAAAACGACTGTTGGTTTACGCCAAAGCACAGCGCACAGTGCAAAACGACTGCTGGTTTACGCAAAAGCATAGTGCACAGTGCAAAACGACTCTTGGTTTACGCAAAAGCATAGTGCACAGTGCAAAACGACTGCTGGTTTACGCCAAAGCATAGTGCTGAGTGCAAAACGACTGCTGGTTTACGCCAAAGCATAGTGCACAGTGCAAAACGACTGCTGGTTTACGCCAAAGCATGGTGCACAGTGCAAAACGACTCTTGGTTTACGCAAAAGCATAGTGCACAGTGCAAAACGACTGTTGGTTTACGCCAAAGCACAGCGCACAGTGCAAAACGACTGTTGGTTTACTCAAAAGCATAATGCACAGTGTAAAACGACTGCTGGTTTACGCAAAAGCATAGTGCAGAGTGCAAAACAACTGCTGGTTTACGCAACAGCATAGTGCACAGTGCAAAACGACTGCTGGTTTACGCCAGAGCATAGTGCACAGTGCAAAATGACTGTTGGTTTACGCCAAAGCACAGCGCACAGTGCAAAACGACTGTTGGTTTACGCCAAAGCACAGCGCACAGTGCAAAACGACTGCTGGTTTACGCCAAAGCATAGTGCACAGTGCAAAACGACTGCTGGTTTACGCCAAAGCATGGTGCACAGTGCAAAACGACTGCTGGTTTACGCAAAAGCACAGCGCACAGTGCAAAACGACTGTTGGTTTACGCAAAAGCATAGTGCACAGTGCAAAACGACTGCTGGTTTACGCCAAAGCATAGTGCACAGTGCAAAACGACTGCTGGTTTACGCCAAAGCATGGTGCACAGTGCAAAACGACTGCTGGTTTACGCAAAAGCACAGCGCACAGTGCAAAACGACTGTTGGTTTACGCAAAAGCATAGTGCACAGTGCAAAACGACTGCTGGTTTACGCCAAAGCATAGTGCACAGTGCAAAACGACTGCTGGTTTACGCCAAAGCATGGTGCACAGTGCAAAACGACTGCTGGTTTACGCAAAAGCACAGCGCACAGTGCAAAACGACTGTTGGTTTACGCAAAAGCATAGTGCACAGTGCAAAACGACTGCTGGTTTACGCCAAAGCATAGTGCACAGTGCAAAACGACTGCTGGTTTACGCCAAATCATAGTGCACAGTGCAAAACGACTGTTGGTTTACGCCAAAGCACAGCGCACAGTGCAAAACGACTGTTGGTTTACGCCAAAGCATAGTGCACAGTGCAAAACGACTGTTGGTTTACGCAAAAGCACAGCGCACAGTGCAAAACGACTGTTGGTTTACGCAAAAGCATAGTGCACAGTGCAAAACGACTGCTGGTTTACGCCAAAGCATAGTGCACAGTGCAAAATGACTGTTGGTTTACGCAAAAGCATAGTGCACAGTGCAAAACGACTGTTGGTTTACGCAAAAGCATAGTGCACAGTGCAAAACGACTGCTGGTTTACGCAAAAGCATGGTGCACAGTGCAAAACGACTGTTGGTTTACGCAAAAGCATAGTGCACAGTGCAAAACGACTGCTGGTTTACGCCAAATCATAGTGCACAGTGCAAAACGACTGTTGGTTTACGCCAAAGCACAGCGCACAGTGCAAAACGACTGCTGGTTTACGCCAAAGCATAGTGCACAGTGCAAAACGACTGCTGGTTTACGCCAAAGCATGGTGCACAGTGCAAAACGACTGCTGGTTTACGCAAAAGCACAGCGCACAGTGCAAAACGACTGTTGGTTTACGCAAAAGCATAGTGCACAGTGCAAAACGACTGCTGGTTTACGCCAAAGCATAGTGCACAGTGCAAAATGACTGTTGGTTTACGCCAAATCATAGTGCACAGTGCAAAACGACTGTTGGTTTACGCAAAAGCACAGCGCACAGTGCAAAACGACTGTTGGTTTACGCAAAAGCATAGTGCACAGTGCAAAACGACTGCTGGTTTACGCCAAATCATAGTGCACAGTGCAAAACGACTGTTGGTTTACGCCAAAGCACAGCGCACAGTGCAAAACGACTGTTGGTTTACTCAAAAGCATAATGCACAGTGTAAAACGACTGCTGGTTTACGCAAAAGCATAGTGCACAGTGCAAAACAACTGCTGGTTTACGCAACAGCATAGTGCACAGTGCAAAACGACTGCTGGTTTACGCCAGAGCATAGTGCACAGTGCAAAATGACTGTTGGTTTACGCCAAAGCACAGCGCACAGTGCAAAACGACTGTTGGTTTACGCCAAAGTACAGCGCACAGTGCAAAACGACTGCTGGTTTACGCCAAAGCATAGTGCACAGTGCAAAACGACTGCTGGTTTACGCCAAAGCATGGTGCACAGTGCAAAACGACTGCTGGTTTACGCAAAAGCACAGCGCACAGTGCAAAACGACTGTTGGTTTACGCAAAAGCATAGTGCACAGTGCAAAACGACTGCTGGTTTACGCCAAAGCATGGTGCACAGTGCAAAACGACTGCTGGTTTACGCCAAAGCATGGTGCACAGTGCAAAACGACTGCTGGTTTACGCAAAAGCACAGCGCACAGTGCAAAACGACTGTTGGTTTACGCAAAAGCATAGTGCACAGTGCAAAACGACTGCTGGTTTACGCCAAAGCATAGTGCACAGTGCAAAATGACTGTTGGTTTACGCAAAAGCATAGTGCACAGTGCAAAACGACTGTTGGTTTACGCAAAAGCATAGTGCACAGTGCAAAACGACTGCTGGTTTACGCAAAAGCATGGTGCACAGTGCAAAACGACTGTTGGTTTACGCAAAAGCATAGTGCACAGTGCAAAACGACTGCTGGTTTACGCCAAATCATAGTGCACAGTGCAAAACGACTGTTGGTTTACGCCATTGTTGGTTTACGCCAAATCATAGTGCACAGTGCAAAACGACTGTTGGTTTACGCCAAAGCACAGCGTACAGTGCAAAACGATTGTTGGTTTACGCCAAATCATAGTGCACAGTGCAAAACGACTGTTGGTTTACGCCAAAGCACAGCGCACAGTGCAAAACGACTGCTGGTTTACGCCAAAGCACAGCGCACAGTGCAAAACGACTGTTGGTTTACGCCAAAGCACAGCGTACAGTGCAAAACGACTGTTGGTTTACGCCAAATCATAGTGCACAGTGCAAAACGACTGTTGGTTTACGCCAAAGCACAGCGCACAGTGCAAAACGACTGTTGGTTTACTCAAAAGCATAGTGCACAGTGTAAAACGACTGCTGGTTTACGCAAAAGCATAGTGCACAGTGCAAAACGACTCCTGGTTTACGCCAAAGCATGGTGCACAGTGCAAAACGACTGTTGGTTTACGCCGAAGTACAGCGCACAGTGCAAAACGACTGCTGGTTTACGCCAAAGCACAGCGCACAGTGCAAAACGACTGTTGGTTTACGCCAAATCATAGTGCACAGTGCAAAACGACTGTTCGTTTACGCCAAAGCACAGCGTACAGTGCAAAACGACTGTTGGTTTACACCAAATCATAGTGCACAGTGCAAAACGACTGTTGGTTTACGCCAAAGCACAGCGCACAGTGCAAAACGACTGTTGGTTTACTCAAAAGCATAGTGCACAGTACAAAACGACTGCTGGTTTACGCAAAAGCATAGTGCACAGTGCAAAACGACTGCTGGTTTACGCCAAATCATAGTGCACAGTGCAAAACGACTGTTGGTTTACGCCAAAGCACAGCGCACAGTGCAAAACGACTGTTGGTTTACGCCAAAGCACAGCGCACAGTGCAAAACGACTGCTGGTTTACGCCAAATCATAGTGCACAGTGCAAAACGACTGTTGGTTTACGCCAAAGCACAGCGCACAGTGCAAAACGACTGCTGGTTTACGCCAAAGCATGGTGCACAGTGCAAAATGACTGTTGGTTTACGCCAAAGCACAGCGCACAGTGCAAAACGACTGTTGGTTTACGCCAAAGCACAGCGCACAGTGCAAAACGACTGCTGGTTTACGCCAAAGCATGGTGCACAGTGCAAAATGACTGTTGGTTTACGCCAAAGCACAGCGCACAGTGCAAAACGACTGCTGGTTTACGCCAAAGCACAGCGCACAGTGCAAAACGACTGTTGGTTTACGCCAAAGCACAGCGCACAGTGCAAAACGACTGCTGGTTTACGCCAAATCATAGTGCACAGTGCAAAACGACTGTTGGTTTACGCCAAAGCACAGCGTACAGTGCAAAACGATTGTTGGTTTACGCCAAATCATAGTGCACAGTGCAAAACGACTGTTGGTTTACGCCAAAGCACAGCGTACAGTGCAAAACGATTGTTGGTTTACGCCAAATCATAGTGCACAGTGCAAAACGACTGTTGGTTTACGCCAAAGCACAGCGCACAGTGCAAAACGACTGCTGGTTTACGCCAAAGCACAGCGCACAGTGCAAAACGACTGTTGGTTTACGCCAAATCATAGTGCACAGTGCAAAACGACTGTTGGTTTACGCCAAAGCACAGCGTACAGTGCAAAACGACTGTTGGTTTACGCCAAATCATAGTGCACAGTGCAAAACGACTGTTGGTTTACGCCAAAGCACAGCGCACAGTGCAAAACGACTGTTGGTTTACTCAAAAGCATAGTGCACAGTGTAAAACGACTGCTGGTTTACGCAAAAGCATAGTGCACAGTGCAAAACGACTGCTGGTTTACGCCAAATCATAGTGCACAGTGCAAAACGACTGTTAGTTCACGCCAAAGCACAGCGCACAGTGCAAAACGACTGTTGGTTTACGCCAAAGCACAGCGCACAGTGCAAAACGACTGCTGGTTTACGCCAAATCATAGTGCACAGTGCAAAACGACTGTTGGTTTACGCCAAAGCACAGCGCACAGTGCAAAACGACTGTTGGTTTACTCAAAAGCATAGTGCACAGTGCAAAACGACTGCTGGTTTACGCAAAAGCATAGTGCACAGTGCAAAACGACTGTTGGTTTACGCCAAATCATAGTGCACAGTGCAAAACGACTGTTGGTTTACGCCAAAGCACAGCGCACAGTGCAAAACGACTGCTGGTTTACGCCAAATCATAGTGCACAGTGCAAAACGACTGTTGGTTTACGCCAAAGCACAGCGCACAGTGCAAAACGACTGTTGGTTTAGTCAAAAGCATAGTGCACAGTGTAAAACGACTGCTGGTTTACGCAAAAGCATAGTGCACAGTGCAAAACGACTGTTGGTTTACGCAAAAGCATAGTGCACAGTGCAAAACGACTGCTGGTTTACGCAACAGCATAGTGCACAGTGCAAAACGACTGCTGGTTTACGCCAGAGCATAGTGCACAGTGCAAAATGACTGTTGGTTTACGCCAAAGCACAGCGCACAGTGCAAAACGACTGTTGGTTTACGCCAAAGCACAGCGCACAGTGCAAAACGACTGCTGGCTTACGCCAAAGCACAGCGCACAGTGCAAAACGACTGTTGGTTTACGCCAAAGCACAGCGCACAGTGCAAAACGACTGCTGATTTACGCCAAATCATAGTGCACAGTGCAAAACGACTGTTGGTTTACGCCACAGCACAGCGCACAGTGCAAAACGACTGTTGGTTTACTCAAAAGCATAGTGCACAGTGCAAAACGACTGCTGGTTTACGCAAAAGCATAGTGCACAGTGCAAAACGACTGTTGGTTTACGCCAAATCATAGTGCACAGTGCAAAACGACTGTTGGTTTACGCCAAAGCACAGCGCACAGTGCAAAACGACTGTTGGTTTACGCCAAAGCACAGCGTACAGTGCAAAACGACTGTTGGTTTACGCCAAATCATAGTGCACAGTGCAAAACGACTGTTGGTTTACGCCAAAGCACAGCGCACAGTGCAAAACGACTGTTGGTTTACTCAAAAGCATAGTGCACAGTGCAAAACGACTGCTGGTTTACGCAAAAGCATAGTGCACAGTGCAAAACGACTGCTGGTTTACGCCAAATCATAGTGCACAGTGCAAAACTACTGTTGGTTTACGCCAAAGCACAGCGCACAGTGCAAAACGACTGTTGGTTTACGCCAAAGCACAGCGCACAGTGCAAAACGACTGCTGGTTTACGCCAAATCATAGTGCACAGTGCAAAACGACTGTTGGTTTACCCCAAAGCACAGCGCACAGTGCAAAACGACTGCTGGTTTACGCCAAAGCATGGTGCACAGTGCAAAACGATTGTTGGTTTACGCCAAAGCACAGTGCACAGTGCAAAACGACTGTTGGTTTACTCAAAAGCATAGTGCACAGTGTAAAACGACTGCTGGTTTACTCAAAAGCATAGTGCACAGTGCAAAATGACTTTTGGTTTACGCCAAAGCACAGCGCACACTGCAAAACGACTGCTGGTTTACGCCAAAGCACAGCGCACAGTGCAAAACGACTGTTGGTTTACGCCAAAGCACAGCGCACAGTGCGAAACGACTGCTGGTTTACGCCAAATCATAGTGCACAGTGCAAAACGACTGTTGGTTTACGCCAAAGCACAGCGCACAGTGCAAAACGACTGCTGGTTTACGCCAAAGCATGGTGCACAGTGCAAAACGACTGTTGGTTTACGCAAAAGCATAGTGCACAGTGCAAAACGACTGCTGGTTTACGCCAAATCATAGTGCACAGTGCAAAACGACTGTTGGTTTACGCCAAAGCACAGCGCACAGTGCAAAACGACTGTTGGTTCACTCAAAAGCATAGTGCACAGTGTAAAACGACTGCTGGTTTACGCAAAAGCATAGTGCACAGTGCAAAACGACTGTTGGTTTACGCAAAAGCATAGTGCACAGTGCAAAACGACTGCTGGTTTACGCAACAGCATAGTGCACAGTGCAAAACGACTGCTGGTTTACGCCAAATCATAGTGCACAGTGCAAAACGACTGTTGGTTTACGCCAAAGCACAGCGCACAGTGCAAAACGACTGTTGGTTTACGCCATAGCACAGTGCAAAACGACTGCTGGTTTACGCAAAAGCATAGTGCACAGTGCAAAACGACTGCTGGTTTACGCCAAAGCATAGTGCACAGTGCAAAACGACTGCTGGTTTACGCCAAAGCATGGTGCACAGTGCAAAACGACTGTTGGTTTACGCAAAAGCATAGTGCACAGTGCAAAACGACTGCTGGTTTACGCCAAATCATAGTGCACAGTGCAAAACGACTGTTGGTTTACGCCAAAGCACAGCGCACAGTGCAAAACGACTGTTGGTTTACGCCATAGCACAGTGCAAAACGACTGCTGGTTTACGCAAAAGCATAGTGCACAGTGCAAAACGACTGCTGGTTTACGCCAAAGCACAGTGCAAAACGACTGCTGGTTTACGCCAAAGCATGGTGCACAGTGCAAAACGACTGTTGGTTTACGCAAAAGCATAGTGCACAGTGCAAAACGACTGCTGGTTTACGCCAAATCATAGTGCACAGTGCAAAACGACTGTTGGTTTACGCCAAAGCACAGCGCACAGTGCAAAACGACTGTTGGTTTACGCCATAGCACAGTGCAAAACGACTGCTGGTTTACGCAAAAGCATAGTGCACAGTGCAAAACGACTGCTGGTTTACGCCAAAGCATAGTGCACAGTGCAAAACGACTGCTGGTTTACGCCAAAGCATGGTGCACAGTGCAAAACGACTGTTGGTTAACGCAAAAGCATAGTGCACAGTGCAAAACGACTGTTGGTTTACGCAAAAGCACAGCGCACAGTGCAAAACGACTGTTGGTTTACGCAAAAGCATAGTGCACAGTGCAAAACGACTGCTGGTTTACGCCAAAGCATGGTGCACAGTGCAAAACGACTGCTGGTTTACGCAAAAGCATGGTGCACAGTGCAAAACGACTGCTGGTTTACGCCAAAGCATAGTGCACAGTGCAAAACGACTGTTGGTTTACGCCAAAGCACAGTGCAAAACGACTGCTGGTTTACGCCAAAGCATGGTGCACAGTGCAAAACGACTGTTGGTTTACGCAAAAGCATAGTGCACAGTGCAAAACGACTGCTGGTTTACGCCAAAGCATAGTGCACAGTGCAAAATGACTGTTGGTTTACGCCAAAGCACAGCGCACAGTGCAAAACGACTGTTGGTTTACGCCAAAGCACAGTGCAAAACGACTGCTGGTTTACGCCAAAGCATGGTGCACAGTGCAAAACGACTGTTGGTTTACGCAAAAGCATAGTGCACAGTGCAAAACGACTGCTGGTTTACGCCAAATCATAGTGCACAGTGCAAAACGACTGTTGGTTTACGCCAAAGCACAGCGCACAGTGCAAAACGACTGTTGGTTTACGCCATAGCACAGTGCAAAACGACTGCTGGTTTACGCAAAAGCATAGTGCACAGTGCAAAACGACTGCTGGTTTACGCCAAAGCATAGTGCACAGTGCAAAACGACTGCTGGTTTACGCCAAAGCATGGTGCACAGTGCAAAACGACTGTTGGTTTACGCAAAAGCATAGTGCACAGTGCAAAACGACTGTTGGTTTACGCAAAAGCACAGCGCACAGTGCAAAACGACTGTTGGTTTACGCAAAAGCATAGTGCACAGTGCAAAACGACTGCTGGTTTACGCCAAAGCATAGTGCACAGTGCAAGATGACTGTTGGTTTACGCAAAAGCATAGTGCACAGTGCAAAACGACTGTTGGTTTACGCAAAAGCACAGCGCACAGTGCAAAACGACTGTTGGTTTACGCAAAAGCATAGTGCACAGTGCAAAACGACTGCTGGTTTACGCCAAAGCATGGTGCACAGTGCAAAACGACTGCTGGTTTACGCCAAAGCATAGTGCACAGTGCAAAACGACTGCTGGTTTACGCCAAATCATAGTGCACAGTGCAAAACGACTGTTGGTTTACGCCAAAGCACAGCGCAGAGTGCAAAACGACTTTTGGTTTACGCAAAAGCATAGTGCACAGTGCAAAACGACTGCTGGTTTACGCCAAAGCATGGTGCACAGTGCAAAACGACTGTTGGTTTACGCAAAAGCATAGTGCACAGTGAAAAACGACTGTTGGTTTACGCCAAAGCACAGCGCACAGTGCAAAACGACTGCTGGTTTACGCCAAAGCATGGTGCACAGTGCAAAACGACTGTTGGTTTACGCCAAAGCACAGCGCACAGGGCAAAACGACTGTTGGTTTACGCAAAAGCATAGTGCACAGTGCAAAACGACTGCTGGTTTACGCCAGAGCATAGTGCACAGTGCAAAACGACTGTTGGTTTACGCCAAAGCACAGCGCACAGTGCAAAACGACTGTTGGATTACGCAAAAGCATAGTGCACAGTGCAAAACGACTGCTGGTTTACGCCAAATCATAGTGCACAGTGCAAAACGACTGTTGGTTTACGCCAAAGCACAGCGCACAGTGCAAAACGACTGTTGGTTTACGCAAAAGCATAGTGCACAGTGCAAAACGACTGTTGGTTTACGCAAAAGCATAGTGCACAGTGCAAAACGACTGCTGGTTTACGCCAAAGCATAGTGCACAGTGCAAAACGACTGCTGGTTTACGCCAAAGCACAGCGCACAGTGCAAAACGACTGCTGGTTTACGCAAAAGCATAGTGCACAGTGCAAAACGACTGCTGGTTTACGCCAGAGCATAGTGCACAGTGCAAAACGACTGTTGGTTTACGCCAGAGCACAGCGCACAGTGCAAAACGACTGCTGGTTTACGCAAAAGCATAGTGCACAGTGCAAAACGACTCTTGGTTTACGCAAAAGCATAGTGCACAGTGCAAAACGACTGCTGGTTTACGCCAAAGCATAGTGCACAGTGCAAAATGACTGCTGGTTTACGCCAAAGCATAGTGCACAGTGCAAAACGACTGTTGGTTTACGCAAAAGCATAGTGCACAGTGCAAAACGACTGCTGGTTTACGCAAAAGCATAGTGCACAGTGCAAAACGACTGCTGGTTTACGCCAGAGCATAGTGCACAGTGCAAAACGACTGTTGGCTTACGCCAAAGCATAGTGCACAGTGCAAAACGACTGCTGGTTTACGCCAAAGCATAGTGCACAGTGCAAAACGACTGCTGGTTTACGCCAAATCACAGTGCACAGTGCAAAACGACTGCTGGTTTACGCCAAAGCACAGCGCACAGTGCAAAATGACTGTTGGTTTACGCCAAAGCATAGTGCACAGTGCAAAACGACTGCTGGTTTACGCAAAAGCATAGTGCACAGTGCAAAACGACTGCTGGTTTACGCCAAAGCATGGTGCACAGTGCAAAACGACTGTTGGTTTACGCCAAAGCACAGCGCACAGGGCAAAACGACTGTTGGTTTACGCAAAAGCATAGTGCACAGTGCAAAACGACTGTTGGTTTACGCCAAAGCACAGCGCACAGTGCAAAACGACTGCTGGTTTACGCCAAAGCATGGTGCACAGTGCAAAACGACTGTTGGTTTACGCCAAAGCACAGCGCACAGGGCAAAACGACTGTTGGTTTACGCAAAAGCATAGTGCACAGTGCAAAACGACTGCTGGTTTACGCCAGAGCATAGTGCACAGTGCAAAACGACTGTTGGTTTACGCCAAAGCACAGCGCACAGTGCAAAACGACTGTTGGTTTACGCAAAAGCATAGTGCACAGTGCAAAACGACTGCTGGTTTACGCCAAATCATAGTGCACAGTGCAAAACGACTGTTGGTTTACGCCAAAGCACAGCGCACAGTGCAAAACGACTGTTGGTTTACGCAAAAGCATAGTGCACAGTGCAAAACGACTGTTGGTTTACGCAAAAGCATAGTGCACAGTGCAAAACGACTGCTGGTTTACGCCAAAGCATAGTGCACAGTGCAAAACGACTGCTGGTTTACGCCAAAGCACAGCGCACAGTGCAAAACGACTGCTGGTTTACGCAAAAGCATAGTGCACAGTGCAAAACGACTGCTGGTTTACGCCAGAGCATAGTGCACAGTGCAAAACGACTGTTGGTTTACGCCAGAGCACAGCGCACAGTGCAAAACGACTGCTGGTTTACGCAAAAGCATAGTGCACAGTGCAAAACGATTCTTGGTTTACGCAAAAGCATAGTGCACAGTGCAAAACGACTGCTGGTTTACGCCAAAGCATAGTGCACAGTGCAAAATGACTGCTGGTTTACGCCAGAGCATAGTGCACAGTGCAAAACGACTGTTGGTTTACGCCAAAGCACAGCGCACAGTGCAAAACGACTGTTGGTTTACGCCAAAGCACAGCGCACAGTGCAAAACGACTGCTGGTTTACGCCAAAGCATAGTGCACAGTGCAAAACGACTGCTGGTTTACGCCAAATCACAGTGCACAGTGCAAAACGACTGTTGGTTTACGCCAAAGCACAGCGCACAGTGCAAAATGACTGTTGGTTTACGCAAAAGCATAGTGCACAGTGCAAAACGACTGCTGGTTTACGCCAAATCATAGTGCACAGTGCAAAACGACTGTTGGTTTACGCCAAAGCACAGCGCACAGTGCAAAACGACTGTTGGTTTACGCAAAAGCGTAGTGCACAGTGCAAAACGACTGATGGTTTACGCAAAAGCATAGTGCACAGTGCAAAACGATTGCTGGTTTACGCAAAAGCATAGTGCACAGTGCAAAACGACTGCTGGTTTACGCCAAAGCATGGTGCACAGTGCAAAACGACTGTTGGTTTACGCAAAAGCATAGTGCACAGTGCAAAACGACTGTTGGTTTACGCCAAAGCACAGCGCACAGTGCAAAACGACTGCTGGTTTACGCCAAAGCATGGTGCACAGTGCAAAACGACTGTTGGTTTACGCAAAAGCATAGTGCACAGTGCAAAACGACTGCTGGTTTACGCCAGAGCATAGTGTACAGTGCAAAACGACTGTTGGTTTACGCCAAAGCACAGCGCACAGTGCAAAACGACTGCTGGTTTACGCAAAAGCATAGTGCACAGTGCAAAACGACTGCTGGTTTACGCCAAAGCATAGTGCACAGTGCAAAACGACTGCTGGTTTACGCCAGAGCATAGTGCACAGTGCAAAACGAATGTTGGTTTACGCCAAAGCACAGCGCACAGTGCAAAACGACTGCTGGTTTACGCAAAAGCATAGTGCACAGTGCAAAACGACTCTCGGTTTACGCAAAAGCATAGTGCACAGTGCAAAACGACTGCTGGTTTGCGCCAAAGCATAGTGCACAGTGCAAAATGGCTGTTGGTTTACGCAAAAGCTTAGTGCGCAGTGCAAAACGACTGTTGGTTTACGCAAAAGCATAGTGCACAGTGCAAAACGACTGCTGGTTTACGCCAAAGCATGGTGCACAGTGCAAAACGACTGCTGGTTTACGCCAAAGCATGGTGCTTAGTGCAAAACGACTGTTGGTTTACGCAAAAGCATAGTGCACAGTGCAAAACGACTGCTGGTTTACGCCAAAGCATAGTGCACAGTGCAAAATGACTGTTGGTTTACGCAAAAGCATAGTGCACAGTGCAAAACGACTGCTGGTTTACGCCAAAGCATAGTGCACAGTGCAAAACGACTGCTGGTTTACGCCAAATCATAGTGCACAGTGCAAAACGACTGTTGGTTTACGCCAAAGCACAGCGCACAGTGCAAAACGACTGTTGGTTTACTCAAAAGCATAGTGCACAGTGTAAAACGACTGCTGGTTTACGCAAAAGCATAGTGCACAGTGCAAAACGACTGTTGGTTTACGCAAAAGCATAGTGCACAGTGCAAAACGACTGCTGGTTTACGCAACAGCATAGTGCACAGTGCAAAACGACTGCTGGTTTACGCCAGAGCATAGTGCACAGTGCAAAATGACTGTTGGTTTACGCCAAAGCACAGCGCACAGTGCAAAACGACTGTTGGTTTACGCCAAAGCACAGTGCAAAACGACTGCTGGTTTACGCCAAAGCATGGTGCACAGTGCAAAACGACTGTTGGTTTACGCAAAAGCATAGTGCACAGTGCAAAACGACTGCTGGTTTACGCCAAATCATAGTGCACAGTGCAAAACGACTGTTGGTTTACGCCAAATCACAGCGCACAGTGCAAAACGACTGTTGGTTTACGCAAAAGCATAGTGCACAGTGCAAAACGACTGTTGGTTTACGCAAAAGCATAGTGCACAGTGCAAAACGACTGCTGGTTTACGCCAAAGCATAGTGCACAGTGCAAAACGACTGCTGGTTTACGCCAAAGCATGGTGCACAGTGCAAAACGACTGTTGGTTTACGCAAAAGCATAGTGCACAGTGCAAAACGACTGTTGGTTTACGCAAAAGCATAGTGCACAGTGCAAAACGACTGCTGGTTTACGCAACAGCATAGTGCACAGTGCAAAACGACTGCTGGTTTACGCCAGAGCATAGTGCACAGTGCAAAATGACTGTTGGTTTACGCCAAAGCACAGCGCACAGTGCAAAACGACTGTTGGTTTACGCCAAAGCACAGTGCAAAACGACTGCTGGTTTACGCCAAAGCATGGTGCACAGTGCAAAACGACTGTTGGTTTACGCAAAAGCATAGTGCACAGTGCAAAACGACTGCTGGTTTACGCCAAATCATAGTGCACAGTGCAAAACGACTGTTGGTTTACGCCAAATCACAGCGCACAGTGCAAAACGACTGTTGGTTTACGCAAAAGCATAGTGCACAGTGCAAAACGACTGTTGGTTTACGCAAAAGCATAGTGCACAGTGCAAAACGACTGCTGGTTTACGCCAAAGCATAGTGCACAGTGCAAAACGACTGCTGGTTTACGCCAAAGCATGGTGCACAGTGCAAAACGACTGTTGGTTTACGCAAAAGCATAGTGCACAGTGCAAAACGACTGTTGGTTTACGCAAAAGCATAGTGCACAGTGCAAAACGACTGCTGGTTTACGCAACAGCATAGTGCACAGTGCAAAACGACTGCTGGTTTACGCCAGAGCATAGTGCACAGTGCAAAATGACTGTTGGTTTACGCCAAAGCACAGCGCACAGTGCAAAACGACTGTTGGTTTACGCCAAAGCACAGTGCAAAACGACTGCTGGTTTACGCCAAAGCATGGTGCACAGTGCAAAACGACTGTTGGTTTACGCAAAAGCATAGTGCACAGTGCAAAACGACTGCTGGTTTACGCCAAATCATAGTGCACAGTGCAAAACGACTGTTGGTTTACGCCAAAGCACAGCGCACAGTGCAAAACGACTGCTGGTTTACGCCAAAGCATAGTGCACAGTGCAAAACGACTGCTGGTTTACGCCAAATCACAGTGCACAGTGCAAAACGACTGTTGGTTTACGCCAAAGCACAGCGCACAGTGCAAAATGACTGTTGGTTTACGCAAAAGCATAGTGCACAGTGCAAAACGACTGCTGGTTTACGCCAAATCATAGTGCACAGTGCAAAACGACTGTTGGTTTACGCCAAAGCACAGCGCACAGTGCAAAACGACTGTTGGTTTACGCAAAAGCGTAGTGCACAGTGCAAAACGACTGATGGTTTACGCAAAAGCATAGTGCACAGTGCAAAACGATTGCTGGTTTACGCAAAAGCATAGTGCACAGTGCAAAACGACTGCTGGTTTACGCCAAAGCATGGTGCACAGTGCAAAACGACTGTTGGTTTACGCAAAAGCATAGTGCACAGTGCAAAACGACTGTTGGTTTACGCCAAAGCACAGCGCACAGTGCAAAACGACTGCTGGTTTACGCCAAATCATAGTGCACAGTGCAAAACGACTGTTGGTTTACGCCAAAGCATGGTGCACAGTGCAAAACGACTGTTGGTTTACTCAAAAGCATAGTGCACAGTGTAAAACGACTGCTGGTTTACGCAAAAGCATAGTGCACAGTGCAAAACGACTGTTGGTTTACGCCAAATCACAGCGCACAGTGCAAAACGACTGTTGGTTTACGCAAAAGCATAGTGCACAGTGCAAACCGACTGTTGGTTTACGCAAAAGCATAGTGCACAGTGCAAAACGACTGCTGGTTTACGCCAAAGCATAGTGCACAGTGCAAAACGACTGCTGGTTTACGCCAAAGCATGGTGCACAGTGCAAAACGACTGTTGGTTTACGCAAAAGCATAGTGCACAGTGCAAAACGACTGCTGGTTTACGCCAAAGCATAGTGCACAGTGCAAAACGACTGTTGGTTTACGCAAAAGCATAGTGCACAGTGCAAAACGACTGCTGGTTTACGCAAAAGCATAGTGCACAGTGCAAAACGACTGCTGGTTTACGCCAAAGCATAGTGCACAGTGCAAAACGACTGTTGGTTTACGCAAAAGCATAGTGCACAGTGCAAAACGACTGCTGGTTTACGCCAAAGCATGGTGCACAGTGCAAAACGACTGCTGGTTTACGCAAAAGCATGGTGCACAGTGCAAAACGACTGCTGGTTTACGCCAAAGCATAGTGCACAGTGCAAAACGACTGCTGGTTTACGCCAAAGCATAGTGCACAGTGCAAAACGACTGCTGGTTTACGCCACATCATAGTGCACAGTGCAAAACGACTGTTGGTTTACGCCAAAGCACAGCGCAGAGTGCAAAACGACTGTTGGTTTACGCAAAAGCATAGTGCACAGTGCAAAACGACTGCTGGTTTACGCCAAAGCATGGTGCACAGTGCAAAACGACTGTTGGTTTACGCAAAAGCATAGTGCACAGTGCAAAACGACTGTTGGTTTACGCCAAAGCACAGCGCACAGTGCAAAACGACTGCTGGTTTACGCCAAAGCATGGTGCACAGTGCAAAACGACTGTTGGTTTACGCCAAAGCACAGCGCACAGGGCAAAACGACTGTTGGTTTACGCAAAAGCATAGTGCACAGTGCAAAACGACTGCTGGTTTACGCCAAATCATAGTGCACAGTGCAAAACGACTGTTGGTTCACGCCAAAGCACAGCGCACAGTGCAAAACGACTGTTGGTTTACGCCAGAGCATAGTGCACAGTGCAAAACGACTGTTGGTTTACGCCAAAGCACAGCGCACAGTGCAAAACGACTGTTGGTTTACGCAAAAGCATAGTGCACAGTGCAAAACGACTGCTGGTTTACGCCAAATCATAGTGCACAGTGCAAAACGACTGTTGGTTCACGCCAAAGCACAGCGCACAGTGCAAAACGACTGTTGGTTTACGCAAAAGCATAGTGCACAGTGCAAAACGACTGTTGGTTTACGCAAAAGCATAGTGCACAGTGCAAAACGACTGCTGGTTTACGCCAAAGCATAGTCCACAGTGCAAAACGACTGCTGGTTTACGCCAAAGCACAGCGCACAGTGCAAAACGACTGCTGGTTTACGCAAAAGCATAGTGCACAGTGCAAAACGACTGCTGGTTTACGCCAGAGCATAGTGCACAGTGCAAAACGACTGTTGGTTTACGCCAGAGCACAGCGCACAGTGCAAAACGACTGCTGGTTTACGCAAAAGCATAGTGCACAGTGCAAAACGACTCTTGGTTTACGCAAAAGCATAGTGCACAGTGCAAAACGACTGCTGGTTTACGCCAAAGCATAGTGCACAGTGCAAAATGACTGCTGGTTTACGCCAAAGCATAGTGCACAGTGCAAAACGACTGTTGGTTTACGCAAAAGCATAGTGCACACCGCAAAACGACTGCTGGTTTACGCCAAATCACAGTGCACAGTGCAAAACGACTGCTGGTTTACGCAAAAGCATAGTGCACAGTGCAAAACGACTGCTGGTTTACGCCAGAGCATAGTGCACAGTGCAAAACGACTGTTGGTTTACGCCAAAGCACAGCGCACAGTGCAAAACGACTGCTGGTTTACGCCAAAGCATAGTGCACAGTGCAAAACGACTGCTGGTTTACGCAAAAGCATAGTGCACAGTGCAAAACGACTGCTGGTTTACGCCAAAGCATAGTGCACAGTGCAAAATGACTGCTGGTTTACGCCAAAGCATAGTGCACAGTGCAAAACGACTGTTGGTTTACGCAAAAGCATAGTGCACACCGCAAAACGACTGCTGGTTTACGCCAAAGCACAGCGCACAGTGCAAAACGACTGCTGGTTTACGCAAAAGCATAGTGCACAGTGCAAAACGACTGCTGGTTTACGCCAGAGCATAGTGCACAGTGCAAAACGACTGTTGGTTTACGCCAAAGCACAGCGCACAGTGCAAAACGACTGCTGGTTTACGCCAAAGCATAGTGCACAGTGCAAAACGACTGCTGGTTTACGCCAAATCACAGTGCACAGTGCAAAACGACTGTTGGTTTACGCCAAAGCACAGCGCACAGTGCAAAATGACTGTTGGTTTACGCCAAAGCATAGTGCACAGTGCAAAACGACTGCTGGTTTACGCAAAAGCATAGTGCACAGTGCAAAACGACTGCTGGTTTACGCCAAAGCATGGTGCACAGTGCAAAACGACTGTTGGTTTACGCCAAAGCACAGCGCACAGGGCAAAACGACTGTTGGTTTACGCAAAAGCATAGTGCACAGTGCAAAACGACTGTTGGTTTACGCCAAAGCACAGCGCACAGTGCAAAACGACTGCTGGTTTACGCCAAAGCATGGTGCACAGTGCAAAACGACTGCTGGTTTACGCCAGAGCATAGTGCACAGTGCAAAACGACTGCTGGTTTACGCCAAAGCACAGCGCACAGTGCAAAACGACTGTTGGTTTACGCAAAAGCATAGTGCACAGTGCAAAACGACTGCTGGTTTACGCAAAAGCATAGTGCACAGTGCAAAACGACTCTTGGTTTACGCAAAAGCATAGTGCACAGTGCAAAACGACTGCTGGTTTACGCCAAAGCATGGTGCTCAGTGCAAAACGACTGTTGGTTTACGCCAAAGCACAGCGCACAGGGCAAAACGACTGCTGGTTTACGCCAAAGCATGGTGCACAGTGCAAAACGACTGTTGGTTTACGCCAGAGCATAGTGCACAGTGCAAAACGACTGTTGGTTTACGCCAAAGCACAGCGCACAGTGCAAAACGACTGCTGGTTTACGCAAAAGCATAGTGCACAGTGCAAAACGACTCTTGGTTTACGCAAAAGCATAGTGCACAGTGCAAAACGACTGCTGGTTTACGCCAAAGCATAGTGCACAGTGCAAAATGACTGCTGGTTTACGCCAAAGCATAGTGCACAGTGCAAAATGACTGTTGGTTTACGCCAAAGCATGGTGCACAGTGCAAAACGACTGCTGGTTTACGCAAAAGCATAGTGCACAGTGCAAAACGACTGTTGGTTTACGCAAAAGCATAGTGCACAGTGCAAAACGACTGTTGGTTTACGCAAAAGCATAGTGCACAGTGCAAAACGACTGTTGGTTTACGCCAAAGCACAGCGCACAGGGCAAAACGACTGTTGGTTTACGCAAAAGCATAGTGCACAGTGCAAAACGACTGCTAATTTACGCCAGAGCATAGTGCACAGTGCAAAACGACTGTTGGTTTACGCCAAAGCACAGCGCACAGGTCAAAACGACTGCTGGTTTACGCCAAAGCATGGTGCACAGTGCAAAACGACTGCTGGTTTACGCCAAAGCATAGTGCACAGTGCAAAACGACTGTTGGTTTACGCAAAAGCATAGTGCACAGTGCCAAACGACTGTTGGTTTACGCAAAAGCATAGTGCACAGTGCAAAACGACTGCTGGTTTACGCCAAAGCATGGTGCACAGTGCAAAACGACTGTTGGTTTACGCCAAAGCATAGTGCACAGTGCAAAATGACTGCTGGTTTACGCCAAAGCATAGTGCACAGTGCAAAATGACTGTTGGTTTACGCCAAAGCATGGTGCACAGTGCAAAACGACTGCTGGTTTACGCAAAAGCATAGTGCACAGTGCAAAACGACTGTTGGTTTACGCAAAAGCATAGTGCACAGTGCAAAACGACTCTTGGTTTACGCAAAAGCATAGTGCACAGTGCAAAACGACTGCTGGTTTACGCCAAAGCATGGTGCACAGTGCAAAACGACTGTTGGTTTACGCCAAAGCACAGCACACAGGGCAAAACGACTGTTGGTTTACGCAAAAGCATAGTGCACAGTGCAAAACGACTGCTGGTTTACGCCAGAGCATAGTGCGCAGTGCAAAACGACTGTTGGTTTACGCCAAAGCACAGCGCACAGTGCAAAACGACTGCTGGTTTACGCAAAAGCATAGTGCACAGTGCAAAACGACTCTTGGTTTACGCAAAAGCATAGTGCACAGTGCAAAACGACTGTTGGTTTACGCAAAAGCATAGTGCACAGTGCAAAACGACTGCTGGTTTACGCCAAAGCATGGTGCACAGTGCAAAACGACTGCTGGTTTACGCCAAAGCATGGTGCTTAGTGCAAAACGACTGTTGGTTTACGCAAAAGCATAGTGCACAGTGCAAAACGACTGCTGGTTTACGCCAAAGCATAGTGCACAGTGCAAAATGACTGTTGGTTTACGCAAAAGCATAGTGCACAGTGCAAAACGACTGTTGGTTTACGCAAAAGCATAGTGCACAGTGCAAAACGACTGTTGGTTTACGCAAAAGCATAGTGCACAGTGCAAAACGACTGTTGGTTTACGCCAAAGCACAGCGCACAGTGCAAAACGACTGCTGGTTTACGCCAAAGCATGGTGCACAGTGCAAAACGACTGTTGGTTTACGCCAAAGCAGAGCGCACAGGGCAAAACGACTGTTGGTTTACGCAAAAGCATAGTGCACAGTGCAAAACGACTGCTGGTTTACGCAAAGCATAGTGCACAGTGCAAAACGACTCTTGGTTTACGCAAAAGCATAGTGCACAGTGCAAAACGACTGCTGGTTTACGCAAAGCATAGTGCACAGTGCAAAATGACTGTTGGTTTACGCCAAAGCACAGCGCACAGTGCAAAACGACTGCTGGTTTACGCAAAAGCATAGTGCACAGTGCAAAACGACTCTTGGTTTACGCAAAAGCATAGTGCACAGTGCAAAACGACTGCTGGTTTACGCCAAAGCATAGTGCACAGTGCAAAATGACTGCTGGTTTACGCCAAAGCATAGTGCACAGTGCAAAATGACTGTTGGTTTACGCCAAAGCATGGTGCACAGTGCAAAACGACTGTTGGTTTACGCCAAAGCACAGCGCACAGTGCAAAACGACTGTTGGTTTACGCAAAAGCATAGTGCACAGTGCAAAATGACTGTTGGTTTACGCCAAAGCATGGTGCACAGTGCAAAACGACTGTTGGTTTACGCCAAAGCACAGCGCACAGTGCAAAACGACTGTTGGTTTACGCAAAAGCATAGTGCACAGTGCAAAACGACTGTTGGTTTACGCCAAAGCATAGTGCACAGTGCAAAATGACTGTTGGTTTACGCCAAAGCATAGTGCACAGTGCAAAATGACTGCTGGTTTACGCCAAAGCATAGTGCACAGTGCAAAATGACTGTTGGTTTACGCCAAAGCACAGCGCACAGTGCAAAACGACTGTTGGTTTACGCAAAAGCATAGTGCACAGTGCAAAACGACTGTTGGTTTACGCCAAAGCATAGTGCACAGTGCAAAACGACTGCTGGTTTACGCCAAAGCATAGTGCACAGTGCAAAATGACTGCTGGTTTACGCCAAAGCATAGTGCACAGTGCAAAATGACTGTTGGTTTACGCCAAAGCATGGTGCACAGTGCAAAACGACTGTTGGTTTACGCCAAAGCACAGCGCACAGTGCAAAACGACTGCTGGTTTACGCAAAAGCATAGTGCACAGTGCAAAACGACTCTTGGTTTACGCAAAAGCATAGTGCACAGTGCAAAACGACTGCTGGTTTACGCCAAAGCATAGTGCACAGTGCAAAATGACTGCTGGTTTACGCCAAAGCATAGTGCACAGTGCAAAATGACTGTTGGTTTACGCCAAAGCATGGTGCACAGTGCAAAACGACTGCTGGTTTACGCAAAAGCATAGTGCACAGTGCAAAACGACTGTTGGTTTACGCAAAAGCATAGTGCACAGTGCAAAACGACTGTTGGTTTACGCAAAAGCATAGTGCACAGTGCAAAACGACTGTTGGTTTACGCCAAAGCACAGCGCACAGGGCAAAACGACTGTTGGTTTACGCAAAAGCATAGTGCACAGTGCAAAACGACTGCTAATTTACGCCAGAGCATAGTGCACAGTGCAAAACGACTGTTGGTTTACGCCAAAGCACAGCGCACAGGTCAAAACGACTGCTGGTTTACGCCAAAGCATGGTGCACAGTGCAAAACGACTGCTGGTTTACGCCAAAGCATAGTGCACAGTGCAAAACGACTGTTGGTTTACGCAAAAGCATAGTGCACAGTGCAAAACGACTGTTGGTTTACGCAAAAGCATAGTGCACAGTGCAAAACGACTGCTGGTTTACGCCAAAGCATGGTGCACAGTGCAAAACGACTGTTGGTTTACGCCAAAGCATAGTGCACAGTGCAAAATGACTGCTGGTTTACGCCAAAGCATAGTGCACAGTGCAAAATGACTGTTGGTTTACGCCAAAGCATGGTGCACAGTGCAAAACGACTGCTGGTTTACGCAAAAGCATAGTGCACAGTGCAAAACGACTGTTGGTTTACGCAAAAGCATAGTGCACAGTGCAAAACGACTCTTGGTTTACGCAAAAGCATAGTGCACAGTGCAAAACGACTGCTGGTTTACGCCAAAGCATGGTGCACAGTGCAAAACGACTGTTGGTTTACGCCAAAGCACAGCACACAGGGCAAAACGACTGTTGGTTTACGCAAAAGCATAGTGCACAGTGCAAAACGACTGCTGGTTTACGCCAGAGCATAGTGCACAGTGCAAAACGACTGTTGGTTTACGCCAAAGCACAGCGCACAGTGCAAAACGACTGCTGGTTTACGCAAAAGCATAGTGCACAGTGCAAAACGACTGCTGGTTTACGCCAAAGCATGGTGCACAGTGCAAAACGACTGCTGGTTTACGCCAAAGCATGGTGCTTAGTGCAAAACGACTGTTGGTTTACGCAAAAGCATAGTGCACAGTGCAAAACGACTGCTGGTTTACGCCAAAGCATAGTGCACAGTGCAAAATGACTGTTGGTTTACGCAAAAGCATAGTGCACAGTGCAAAACGACTGTTGGTTTACGCAAAAGCATAGTGCACAGTGCAAAACGACTGTTGGTTTACGCAAAAGCATAGTGCACAGTGCAAAACGACTGTTGGTTTACGCCAAAGCACAGCGCACAGTGCAAAACGACTGCTGGTTTACGCCAAAGCATGGTGCACAGTGCAAAACGACTGTTGGTTTACGCCAAAGCAGAGCGCACAGGGCAAAACGACTGTTGGTTTACGCAAAAGCATAGTGCACAGTGCAAAACGACTGCTGGTTTACGCCAGAGCATAGTGCACAGTGCAAAACGACTGTTGGTTTACGCCAAAGCACAGCGCACAGTGCAAAACGACTGCTGGTTTACGCAAAGCATAGTGCACAGTGCAAAACGACTCTTGGTTTACGCAAAAGCATAGTGCACAGTGCAAAACGACTGCTGGTTTACGCCAAAGCATGGTGCACAGTGCAAAACGACTGTTGGTTTACGTCAAAGCACAGCGCACAGTGCAAAACGACTGCTGGTTTACGCAAAAGCATAGTGCACAGTGCAAAACGACTCTTGGTTTACGCAAAAGCATAGTGCACAGTGCAAAACGACTGCTGGTTTACGCCAAAGCATAGTGCACAGTGCAAAATGACTGCTGGTTTACGCCAAAGCATAGTGCACAGTGCAAAATGACTGTTGGTTTACGCCAAAGCATGGTGCACAGTGCAAAACGACTGTTGGTTTACGCCAAAGCACAGCGCACAGTGCAAAACGACTGTTGGTTTACGCAAAAGCATAGTGCACAGTGCAAAATGACTGTTGGTTTACGCCAAAGCATGGTGCACAGTGCAAAACGACTGTTGGTTTACGCCAAAGCACAGCGCACAGTGCAAAACGACTGTTGGTTTACGCAAAAGCATAGTGCACAGTGCAAAACGACTGTTGGTTTACGCAAAAGCATAGTGCACAGTGCAAAACGACTCTTGGTTTACGCAAAAGCATAGTGCACAGTGCAAAACGACTGCTGGTTTACGCCAAAGCATGGTGCACAGTGCAAAACGACTCTTGGTTTACGCCAAAGCATGGTGCACAGTGCAAAACGACTGTTGGTTTACGCCAAAGCACAGCGCACAGTGCAAAACGACTGCTGGTTTACGCAAAAGCATAGTGCACAGTGCAAAACGACTCTTGGTTTACGCAAAAGCATAGTGCACAGTGCAAAACGACTGCTGGTTTACGCCAAAGCATAGTGCACAGTGCAAAATGACTGCTGGTTTACGCCAAAGCATAGTGCACAGTGCAAAATGACTGTTGGTTTACGCCAAAGCATGGTGCACAGTGCAAAACGACTGTTGGTTTACGCCAAAGCACAGCGCACAGTGCAAAACGACTGTTGGTTTACGCAAAAGCATAGTGCACAGTGCAAAACGACTGCTGGTTTACGCAAAAGCATGGTGCACAGTGCAAAACGACTGCTGGTTTACGCCAAAGCATAGTGCACAGTGCAAAATGACTGTTGGTTTACGCAAAAGCATAGTGCACAGTGCAAAACGACTGTTGGTTTACGCAAAAGCATAGTGCACAGTGCAAAACGACTGCTGGTTTACGCCAAAGCATGGTGCACAGTGCAAAACGACTGTTGGTTTACGCCAAAGCACAGCGCACAGTGCAAAACGACTGTTGGTTTACGCAAAAGCATAGTGCACAGTGCAGAACGACTGTTGGTTTACGCAAAAGCATAGTGCACAGTGCAAAACGACTGTTGGTTTACGCCAAAGCACAGCGCACAGTGCAAAACGACTGCTGGTTTACGCCAAAGCATGGTGCACAGTGCAAAACGACTGTTGGTTTACGCCAAAGCAGAGCGGACAGGGCAAAACGACTGTTGGTTTACGCAAAAGCATAGTGCACAGTGCAAAACGACTGCTGGTTTACGCCAGAGCATAGTGCACAGTGCAAAACGACTGTTGGTTTACGCCAAAGCACAGCGCACAGTGCAAAACGACTGCTGGTTTACGCAAAAGCATAGTGCACAGTGCAAAACGACTCTTGGTTTACGCAAAAGCATAGTGCACAGTGCAAAACGACTGCTGGTTTACGCCAAAGCATAGTGCACAGTGCAAAATGACTGCTGGTTTACGCCAAAGCATAGTGCACAGTGCAAAATGACTGTTGGTTTACGCCAAAGCATGGTGCACAGTGCAAAACGACTGCTGGTTTACGCAAAAGCATAGTGCACAGTGCAAAACGACTGTTGGTTTACGCAAAAGCATAGTGCACAGTGCAAAACGACTGTTGGTTTACGCAAAAGCATAGTGCACAGTGCAAAACGACTGTTGGTTTACGCCAAAGCACAGCGCACAGGGCAAAACGACTGTTGGTTTACGCAAAAGCATAGTGCACAGTGCAAAACGACTGCTGGTTTACGCCAGAGCATAGTGCACAGTGCAAAACGACTGTTGGTTTACGCCAAAGCACAGCGCACAGTGCAAAACGACTGTTGGTTTACGCAAAAGCATAGTGCACAGTGCAAAACGACTGTTGGTTTACGCAAAAGCATAGTGCACAGTGCAAAACGACTGCTGGTTTACGCCAAAGCATAGTGCACAGTGCAAAACGACTGCTGGTTTACGCCAAAGCACAGCGCACAGTGCAAAACGACTGCTGGTTTACGCAAAAGCATAGTGCACAGTGCAAAACGACTGCTGGTTTACGCCAGAGCATAGTGCACAGTGCAAAACGACTGTTGGTTTACGCCAGAGCACAGCGCACAGTGCAAAACGACTGCTGGTTTACGCAAAAGCATAGTGCACAGTGCAAAACGACTCTTGGTTTACGCAAAAGCATAGTGCACAGTGCAAAACGACTGCTGGTTTACGCCAAAGCATAGTGCACAGTGCAAAATGACTGCTGGTTTACGCCAAAGCATAGTGCACAGTGCAAAACGACTGTTGGTTTACGCAAAAGCATAGTGCACAGTGCAAAACGACTGCTGGTTTACGCAAAAGCATAGTGCACAGTGCAAAACGACTGCTGGTTTACGCCAGAGCATAGTGCACAGTGCAAAACGACTGTTGGTTTACGCCAAAGCACAGCGCACAGTGCAAAACGACTGCTGGTTTACGCCAAAGCATAGTGCAGAGTGCAAAACGACTGCTGGTTTACGCCAAATCACAGTGCACAGTGCAAAACGACTGTTGGTTTACGCCAAAGCACAGCGCACAGTGCAAAATGACTGTTGGTTTACGCCAAAGCATAGCGCACAGTGCAAAACGACTGCTGGTTTACTCAAAAGCATGGTGCACAGTGCAAAACGACTGTTGGTTTACGCAAAAGCATAGTGCACAGTGCAAAACGACTGCTGGTTTACGCCAAATCATAGTGCAGAGTGCAAAACGACTGCTGGTTTACGCCAAATCACAGTGCACAGTGCAAAATGACTGTTGGTTTACGCCAAAGCATGGTGCACAGTGCAAAACGACTGCTGGTTTACGCCAAAGCATAGTGCACAGTGCAAAATGACTGCTGGTTTACGCCAAAGCATAGTGCACAGTGCAAAATGACTGCTGGTTTACGCCAAAGCATAGTGCACAGTGCAAAATGACTGTTGGTTTACGCCAAAGCATGGTGCACAGTGCAAAACGACTGTTGGTTTACGCCAAAGCACAGCGCACAGTGCAAAACGACTGTTGGTTTACGCAAAAGCATAGTGCACAGTGCAAAATGACTGTTGGTTTACGCCAAAGCATGGTGCACAGTGCAAAACGACTGTTGGTTTACGCAAAAGCATAGTGCACAGTGCAAAACGACTGCTGGTTTACGCCAAATCATAGTGCAGAGTGCAAAACGACTGCTGGTTTACGCCAAATCACAGTGCACAGTGCAAAATGACTGTTGGTTTACGCCAAAGCATGGTGCACAGTGCAAAACGACTGCTGGTTTACGCAAAAGCATAGTGCACAGTGCAAAACGACTGCTGGTTTACGCCAAAGCATAGTGCACAGTGCAAAATGACTGCTGGTTTACGCCAAAGCATAGTGCACAGTGCAAAATGACTGTTGGTTTACGCCAAAGCATGGTGCACAGTGCAAAACGACTGTTGGTTTACGCCAAAGCACAGCGCACAGTGCAAAACGACTGTTGGTTTACGCAAAAGCATAGTGCACAGTGCAAAATGACTGTTGGTTTACGCCAAAGCATGGTGCACAGTGCAAAACGACTGTTGGTTTACGCCAAAGCACAGCGCACAGTGCAAAACGACTGTTGGTTTACGCAAAAGCATAGTGCACAGTGCAAAACGACTGTTGGTTTACGCAAAAGCATAGTGCACAGTGCAAAACGACTCTTGGTTTACGCAAAAGCATAGTGCACAGTGCAAAACGACTGCTGGTTTACGCCAAAGCATGGTGCACAGTGCAAAACGACTCTTGGTTTACGCCAAAGCATGGTGCACAGTGCAAAACGACTGTTGGTTTACGCCAAAGCACAGCGCACAGTGCAAAACGACTGCTGGTTTACGCAAAAGCATAGTGCACAGTGCAAAACGACTCTTGGTTTACGCAAAAGCATAGTGCACAGTGCAAAACGACTGCTGGTTTACGCCAAAGCATAGTGCACAGTGCAAAATGACTGCTGGTTTACGCCAAAGCATAGTGCACAGTGCAAAATGACTGTTGGTTTACGCCAAAGCATGGTGCACAGTGCAAAACGACTGTTGGTTTACGCCAAAGCACAGCGCACAGTGCAAAACGACTGTTGGTTTACGCAAAAGCATAGTGCACAGTGCAAAACGACTGCTGGTTTACGCAAAAGCATGGTGCACAGTGCAAAACGACTGCTGGTTTACGCCAGAGCATAGTGCACAGTGCAAAACGACTGTTGGTTTACGCCAAAGCACAGCGCACAGTGCAAAACGACTGCTGGTTTACGCCAAAGCATAGTGCAGAGTGCAAAACGACTGCTGGTTTACGCCAAATCACAGTGCACAGTGCAAAATGACTGTTGGTTTACGCCAAAGCATGGTGCACAGTGCAAAACGACTGCTGGTTTACGCCAAAGCATAGTGCACAGTGCAAAACGACTGTTGGTTTACGCCAGAGCATAGTGCACAGTGCAAAACGACTGTTGGTTTACGCCAAAGCACAGCGCACAGTGCAAAACGACTGCTGGTTTACGCAAAAGCATAGTGCACAGTGCAAAACGACTGCTGGTTTACGCCAAAGCATGGTGCACAGTGCAAAACGACTGCTGGTTTACGCCAAAGCATGGTGCTTAGTGCAAAACGACTGTTGGTTTACGCAAAAGCATAGTGCACAGTGCAAAACGACTGCTGGTTTACGCCAAAGCATAGTGCACAGTGCAAAATGACTGTTGGTTTACGCAAAAGCATAGTGCACAGTGCAAAACGACTGTTGGTTTACGCAAAAGCATAGTGCACAGTGCAAAACGACTGTTGGTTTACGCAAAAGCATAGTGCACAGTGCAAAACGACTGTTGGTTTACGCCAAAGCACAGCGCACAGTGCAAAACGACTGCTGGTTTACGCCAAAGCATGGTGCACAGTGCAAAACGACTGTTGGTTTACGCCAAAGCAGAGCGCACAGGGCAAAACGACTGTTGGTTTACGCAAAAGCATAGTGCACAGTGCAAAACGACTGCTGGTTTACGCCAGAGCATAGTGCACAGTGCAAAACGACTGTTGGTTTACGCCAAAGCACAGCGCACAGTGCAAAACGACTGCTGGTTTACGCAAAGCATAGTGCACAGTGCAAAACGACTCTTGGTTTACGCAAAAGCATAGTGCACAGTGCAAAACGACTGCTGGTTTACGCCAAAGCATGGTGCACAGTGCAAAACGACTGTTGGTTTACGTCAAAGCACAGCGCACAGTGCAAAACGACTGCTGGTTTACGCAAAAGCATAGTGCACAGTGCAAAACGACTCTTGGTTTACGCAAAAGCATAGTGCACAGTGCAAAACGACTGCTGGTTTACGCCAAAGCATAGTGCACAGTGCAAAATGACTGCTGGTTTACGCCAAAGCATAGTGCACAGTGCAAAATGACTGTTGGTTTACGCCAAAGCATGGTGCACAGTGCAAAACGACTGTTGGTTTACGCCAAAGCACAGCGCACAGTGCAAAACGACTGTTGGTTTACGCAAAAGCATAGTGCACAGTGCAAAATGACTGTTGGTTTACGCCAAAGCATGGTGCACAGTGCAAAACGACTGTTGGTTTACGCCAAAGCACAGCGCACAGTGCAAAACGACTGTTGGTTTACGCAAAAGCATAGTGCACAGTGCAAAACGACTGTTGGTTTACGCAAAAGCATAGTGCACAGTGCAAAACGACTCTTGGTTTACGCAAAAGCATAGTGCACAGTGCAAAACGACTGCTGGTTTACGCCAAAGCATGGTGCACAGTGCAAAACGACTCTTGGTTTACGCCAAAGCATGGTGCACAGTGCAAAACGACTGTTGGTTTACGCCAAAGCACAGCGCACAGTGCAAAACGACTGCTGGTTTACGCAAAAGCATAGTGCACAGTGCAAAACGACTCTTGGTTTACGCAAAAGCATAGTGCACAGTGCAAAACGACTGCTGGTTTACGCCAAAGCATAGTGCACAGTGCAAAATGACTGCTGGTTTACGCCAAAGCATAGTGCACAGTGCAAAATGACTGTTGGTTTACGCCAAAGCATGGTGCACAGTGCAAAACGACTGTTGGTTTACGCCAAAGCACAGCGCACAGTGCAAAACGACTGTTGGTTTACGCAAAAGCATAGTGCACAGTGCAAAACGACTGCTGGTTTACGCAAAAGCATGGTGCACAGTGCAAAACGACTGCTGGTTTACGCCAAAGCATAGTGCACAGTGCAAAATGACTGTTGGTTTACGCAAAAGCATAGTGCACAGTGCAAAACGACTGTTGGTTTACGCAAAAGCATAGTGCACAGTGCAAAACGACTGCTGGTTTACGCCAAAGCATGGTGCACAGTGCAAAACGACTGTTGGTTTACGCCAAAGCACAGCGCACAGTGCAAAACGACTGTTGGTTTACGCAAAAGCATAGTGCACAGTGCAGAACGACTGTTGGTTTACGCAAAAGCATAGTGCACAGTGCAAAACGACTGTTGGTTTACGCCAAAGCACAGCGCACAGTGCAAAACGACTGCTGGTTTACGCCAAAGCATGGTGCACAGTGCAAAACGACTGTTGGTTTACGCCAAAGCAGAGCGGACAGGGCAAAACGACTGTTGGTTTACGCAAAAGCATAGTGCACAGTGCAAAACGACTGCTGGTTTACGCCAGAGCATAGTGCACAGTGCAAAACGACTGTTGGTTTACGCCAAAGCACAGCGCACAGTGCAAAACGACTGCTGGTTTACGCAAAAGCATAGTGCACAGTGCAAAACGACTCTTGGTTTACGCAAAAGCATAGTGCACAGTGCAAAACGACTGCTGGTTTACGCCAAAGCATAGTGCACAGTGCAAAATGACTGCTGGTTTACGCCAAAGCATAGTGCACAGTGCAAAATGACTGTTGGTTTACGCCAAAGCATGGTGCACAGTGCAAAACGACTGCTGGTTTACGCAAAAGCATAGTGCACAGTGCAAAACGACTGTTGGTTTACGCAAAAGCATAGTGCACAGTGCAAAACGACTGTTGGTTTACGCAAAAGCATAGTGCACAGTGCAAAACGACTGTTGGTTTACGCCAAAGCACAGCGCACAGGGCAAAACGACTGTTGGTTTACGCAAAAGCATAGTGCACAGTGCAAAACGACTGCTGGTTTACGCCAGAGCATAGTGCACAGTGCAAAACGACTGTTGGTTTACGCCAAAGCACAGCGCACAGTGCAAAACGACTGTTGGTTTACGCAAAAGCATAGTGCACAGTGCAAAACGACTGTTGGTTTACGCAAAAGCATAGTGCACAGTGCAAAACGACTGCTGGTTTACGCCAAAGCATAGTGCACAGTGCAAAACGACTGCTGGTTTACGCCAAAGCACAGCGCACAGTGCAAAACGACTGCTGGTTTACGCAAAAGCATAGTGCACAGTGCAAAACGACTGCTGGTTTACGCCAGAGCATAGTGCACAGTGCAAAACGACTGTTGGTTTACGCCAGAGCACAGCGCACAGTGCAAAACGACTGCTGGTTTACGCAAAAGCATAGTGCACAGTGCAAAACGACTCTTGGTTTACGCAAAAGCATAGTGCACAGTGCAAAACGACTGCTGGTTTACGCCAAAGCATAGTGCACAGTGCAAAATGACTGCTGGTTTACGCCAAAGCATAGTGCACAGTGCAAAACGACTGTTGGTTTACGCAAAAGCATAGTGCACAGTGCAAAACGACTGCTGGTTTACGCAAAAGCATAGTGCACAGTGCAAAACGACTGCTGGTTTACGCCAGAGCATAGTGCACAGTGCAAAACGACTGTTGGTTTACGCCAAAGCACAGCGCACAGTGCAAAACGACTGCTGGTTTACGCCAAAGCATAGTGCAGAGTGCAAAACGACTGCTGGTTTACGCCAAATCACAGTGCACAGTGCAAAACGACTGTTGGTTTACGCCAAAGCACAGCGCACAGTGCAAAATGACTGTTGGTTTACGCCAAAGCATAGCGCACAGTGCAAAACGACTGCTGGTTTACTCAAAAGCATGGTGCACAGTGCAAAACGACTGTTGGTTTACGCAAAAGCATAGTGCACAGTGCAAAACGACTGCTGGTTTACGCCAAATCATAGTGCACAGTGCAAAACGACTGTTGGTTTACGCCAAAGCACAGCGCACAGTGCAAAACGACTGTTGGTTTACGCAAAAGCATAGTGCACAGTGCAAAACGACTGATGGTTTACGCAAAAGCATAGTGCACAGTGCAAAACGACTGCTGGTTTACGCCAAAGCATAGTGCACAGTGCAAAACGACTGTTGGTTTACGCCAAATCATAGTGCACAGTGCAAAACGACTATTGGTTTACGCAAAAGCATAGTGCACAGTGCAAAACGACTGCTGGTTTACGCCAAAGCATGGTGCTTAGTGCAAAACGACTGTTGGTTTACGCAAAAGCATAGTGCACAGTGCAAAACGACTGCTGGTTTACGCCAAAGCATAGTGCACAGTGCAAAACGACTGCTGGTTTACGCCAAAGCATAGTGCACAGTGCAAAACGACTGCTGGTTTACGACAAAGCATGGTGCACAGTGCAAAACGACTGCTGGTTTACGCCAAAGCATAGTGCACAGTGCAAAATGACTGTTGGTTTACGCAAAAGCATAGTGCACAGTGCAAAACGACTGCTGGTTTACGCCAAAGCATAGTGCACAGTGCAAAATGACTGTTGGTTTACGCAAAAGCTTAGTGCGCAGTGCAAAACGACTGTTGGTTTACGCAAAAGCATAGTGCACAGTGCAAAACGACTGCTGGTTTACGCCAAAGCATGGTGCACAGTGCAAAATGACTGCTGGTTTACGCCAAAGCATAGTGCACAGTGCAAAACGACTGCTGGTTTACGCAAAAGCATAGTGCACAGTGCAAAACGACTGTTGGTTTACGCAAAAGCATAGTGCACAGTGCAAAACGACTCTAGGTTTACGCAAAAGCATAGTGCACAGTGCAAAACGACTGCTGGTTTACGCCAAAGCATAGTGCACAGTGCAAAATGACTGTTGGTTTACGCAAAAGCATAGTGCACAGTGCAAAACGACTGCTGGTTTACGCCAAAGCATAGTGCACAGTGCAAAATGACTGCTGGGTTACGCCAAAGCATAGTGCACAGTGCAAAACGACTGTTGGTTTACGCAAAAGCATAGTGCACAGTGCAAAACGACTCTCGGTTTACGCAAAAGCATAGTGCACAGTGCAAAACGACTGCTGGTTTACGCCAAAGCATAGTGCACAGTGCAAAATGACTGTTGGTTTACGCAAAAGCTTAGTGCGCAGTGCAAAACGACAGTTGGTTTACGCAAAAGCATAGTGCACAGTGCAAAACGACTGCTGGTTTACGCCAAAGCATGGTGCACAGTGCAAAACGACTGCTGGTTTACGCCAAAGCATGGTGCTTAGTGCAAAACGACTGTTGGTTTACGCAAAAGCATAGTGCACAGTGCAAAACGACTGCTGGCTTACGCCAAAGCATAGTGCACAGTGCAAAATGACTGTTGGTTTACGCAAAAGCATAGTGCACAGTGCAAAACGACTGCTGGTTTACGCCAAAGCATAGTGCACAGTGCAAAATGACTGTTGGTTTACGCAAAAGCATAGTGCACAGTGCAAAACGACTGTTGGTTTACGCAAAAGCATAGTGCACAGTGCAAAACGACTGCTGGTTTACGCCAAAGCATGGTGCACAGTGCAAAACGACTGTTGGTTTACGCCAAAGCACAGCGCACAGTGCAAAACGACTGTTGGTTTACGCAAAAGCATAGTGCACAGTGCAAAACGACTGTTGGTTTACGCCAAAGCACAGCGCACAGTGCAAAACGACTGCTGGTTTACGCCAAAGCATGGTGCACAGTACAAAACGACTGTTGGTTTACGCCAAAGCAGAGCGCACAGGGCAAAACGACTGTTGGTTTACGCAAAAGCATAGTGCACAGTGCAAAACGACTGCTGGTTTACGCCAGAGCATAGTGCACAGTGCAAAACGACTGTTGGTTTACGCCAAAGCACAGCGCACAGTGCAAAACGACTGCTGGTTTACGCAAAAGCATAGTGCACAGTGCAAAACGACTCTTGGTTTACGCAAAAGCATAGTGCACAGTGCAAAACGACTGCTGGTTTACGCCAAAGCATAGTGCACAGTGCAAAATGACTGCTGGTTTACGCCAAAGCATAGTGCACAGTGCAAAATGACTGTTGGTTTACGCCAAAGCATGGTGCACAGTGCAAAACGACTGCTGGTTTACGCCAAAGCATAGTGCACAGTGCAAAACGACTGTTGGTTTACGCAAAAGCATAGTGCACAGTGCAAAACGACTGTTGGTTTACGCAAAAGCATAGTGCACAGTGCAAAACGACTGTTGGTTTACGCAAAAGCATAGTGCACAGTGCAAAATGACTGCTGGTTTACGCCAAAGCATAGTGCACAGTGCAAAATGACTGTTGGTTTACGCCAAAGCATAGTGCACAGTGCAAAACGACTGCTGGTTTACGCCAAAGCATGGTGCACAGTGCAAAACGACTGTTGGTTTACGCCAAAGCATAGTGCACAGTGCAAAATGACTGCTGGTTTACGCCAAAGCATAGTGCACAGTGCAAAATGACTGTTGGTTTACGCCAAAGCATGGTGCACAGTGCAAAACGACTGCTGGTTTACGCAAAAGCATAGTGCACAGTGCAAAATGACTGTTGGTTTACGCCAAAGCATGGTGCACAGTGCAGAACGACTGCTGGTTTACGCCAAAGCATAGTGCACAGTGCAAAACGACTGTTGGTTTACGCAAAAGCATAGTGCACAGTGCAAAACGACTGTTGGTTTACGCAAAAGCATAGTGCACAGTGCAAAACGACTGTTGGTTTACGCAAAAGCATAGTGCACAGTGCAAAACGACTGCTGGTTTACGCCAAGGCATGGTGCACAGTGCAAAACGACTGTTGGTTTACGCCAAAGCATAGTGCACAGTGCAAAATGACTGCTGGTTTACGCCAAAGCATAGTGCACAGTGCAAAACGACTGTTGGTTTACGCCAAAGCATGGTGCACAGTGCAAAACGACTGTTGGTTTACGCCAAAGCATAGTGCACAGTGCAAAATGACTGCTGGTTTACGCCAAAGCATAGTGCACAGTGCAAAATGACTGTTGGTTTACGCCAAAGCATGGTGCACAGTGCAAAACGACTGCTGGTTTACGCAAAAGCATAGTGCACAGTGCAAAACGACTGTTGGTTTACGCAAAAGCATAGTGCACAGTGCAAAACGACTGTTGGTTTACGCAAAAGCATAGCGCACAGTGCAAAACGACTGCTGGTTTACGCCAAAGCATGGTGCACAGTGCAAAACGACTGTTGGTTTACGCCAAAGCACAGCGCACAGGGCAAAACGACTGTTGGTTTACGCAAAAGCATAGTGCACAGTGCAAAACGACTGCTGGTTTACGCCAGAGCATAGTGCACAGTGCAAAACGACTGTTGGTTTACGCCAAAGCACAGCGCACAGTGCAAAACGACTGCTGGTTTACGCAAAAGCATAGTGCACAGTGCAAAACGACTGCTGGTTTACGCCAAAGCATAGTGCACAGTGCAAAACGACTGTTGGTTTACGCCAAATCATAGTGCACAGTGCAAAACGACTATTGGTTTACGCAAAAGCATAGTGCACAGTGCAAAACGACTGCTGGTTTACGCCAAATCATAGTGCACAGTGCAAAACGACTGTTGGTTTACGCCAAAGCACAGCGCACAGTGCAAAACGACTGTTGGTTTACGCAAAAGCATAGTGCACAGTGCAAAACGACTGATGGTTTACGCAAAAGCATAGTGCACAGTGCAAAACGACTGCTGGTTTACGCCAAAGCATAGTGCACAGTGCAAAACGACTGTTGGTTTACGCCAAATCATAGTGCACAGTGCAAAACGACTATTGGTTTACGCAAAAGCATAGTGCACAGTGCAAAACGACTGCTGGTTTACGCCAAAGCATGGTGCTTAGTGCAAAACGACTGTTGGTTTACGCAAAAGCATAGTGCACAGTGCAAAACGACTGCTGGTTTACGCCAAAGCATAGTGCACAGTGCAAAACGACTGCTGGTTTACGCCAAAGCATAGTGCACAGTGCAAAACGACTGCTGGTTTACGACAAAGCATGGTGCACAGTGCAAAACGACTGCTGGTTTACGCCAAAGCATAGTGCACAGTGCAAAATGACTGTTGGTTTACGCAAAAGCATAGTGCACAGTGCAAAATGACTGTTGGTTTACGCCAAAGCATGGTGCACAGTGCAAAACGACTGCTGGTTTACGCAAAAGCATAGTGCACAGTGCAAAACGACTGCTGGTTTACGCCAAAGCATAGTGCACAGTGCAAAATGACTGTTGGTTTACGCCAAAGCATGGTGCACAGTGCAAAACGACTGCTGGTTTACGCAAAAGCATAGTGCACAGTGCAGAACGACTGTTGGTTTACGCAAAAGCATAGTGCACAGTGCAAAACGACTGTTGGTTTACGCCAAAGCACAGCGCACAGTGCAAAACGACTGCTGGTTTACGCCAAAGCATGGTGCACAGTGCAAAACGACTGTTGGTTTACGCCAAAGCAGAGCGGACAGGGCAAAACGACTGTTGGTTTACGCAAAAGCATAGTGCACAGTGCAAAACGACTGCTGGTTTACGCCAGAGCATAGTGCACAGTGCAAAACGACTGTTGGTTTACGCCAAAGCACAGCGCACAGTGCAAAACGACTGCTGGTTTACGCAAAAGCATAGTGCACAGTGCAAAACGACTCTTGGTTTACGCAAAAGCATAGTGCACAGTGCAAAACGACTGCTGGTTTACGCCAAAGCATAGTGCACAGTGCAAAATGACTGCTGGTTTACGCCAAAGCATAGTGCACAGTGCAAAATGACTGTTGGTTTACGCCAAAGCATGGTGCACAGTGCAAAACGACTGATGGTTTACGCAAAAGCATAGTGCACAGTGCAAAACGACTGTTGGTTTACGCCAAAGCACAGCGCACAGGGCAAAACGACTGTTGGTTTACGCAAAAGCATAGTGCACAGTGCAAAACGACTGCTGGTTTACGCCAGAGCATAGTGCACAGTGCAAAACGACTGTTGGTTTACGCCAAAGCACAGCGCACAGTGCAAAACGACTGTTGGTTTACGCAAAAGCATAGTGCACAGTGCAAAACGACTGTTGGTTTACGCAAAAGCATAGTGCACAGTGCAAAACGACTGCTGGTTTACGCCAAAGCATAGTGCACAGTGCAAAACGACTGCTGGTTTACGCCAAAGCACAGCGCACAGTGCAAAACGACTGCTGGTTTACGCAAAAGCATAGTGCACAGTGCAAAACGACTGCTGGTTTACGCCAGAGCATAGTGCACAGTGCAAAACGACTGTTGGTTTACGCCAGAGCACAGCGCACAGTGCAAAACGACTGCTGGTTTACGCAAAAGCATAGTGCACAGTGCAAAACGACTCTTGGTTTACGCAAAAGCATAGTGCACAGTGCAAAACGACTGCTGGTTTACGCCAAAGCATAGTGCACAGTGCAAAATGACTGCTGGTTTACGCCAAAGCATAGTGCACAGTGCAAAACGACTGTTGGTTTACGCAAAAGCATAGTGCACAGTGCAAAACGACTGCTGGTTTACGCAAAAGCATAGTGCACAGTGCAAAACGACTGCTGGTTTACGCCAGAGCATAGTGCACAGTGCAAAACGACTGTTGGTTTACGCCAAAGCACAGCGCACAGTGCAAAACGACTGCTGGTTTACGCCAAAGCATAGTGCAGAGTGCAAAACGACTGCTGGTTTACGCCAAATCACAGTGCACAGTGCAAAACGACTGTTGGTTTACGCCAAAGCACAGCGCACAGTGCAAAATGACTGTTGGTTTACGCCAAAGCATAGCGCACAGTGCAAAACGACTGCTGGTTTACTCAAAAGCATGGTGCACAGTGCAAAACGACTGTTGGTTTACGCAAAAGCATAGTGCACAGTGCAAAACGACTGCTGGTTTACGCCAAATCATAGTGCACAGTGCAAAACGACTGTTGGTTTACGCCAAAGCACAGCGCACAGTGCAAAACGACTGTTGGTTTACGCAAAAGCATAGTGCACAGTGCAAAACGACTGATGGTTTACGCAAAAGCATAGTGCACAGTGCAAAACGACTGCTGGTTTACGCCAAAGCATAGTGCACAGTGCAAAACGACTGTTGGTTTACGCCAAATCATAGTGCACAGTGCAAAACGACTATTGGTTTACGCAAAAGCATAGTGCACAGTGCAAAACGACTGCTGGTTTACGCCAAAGCATGGTGCTTAGTGCAAAACGACTGTTGGTTTACGCAAAAGCATAGTGCACAGTGCAAAACGACTGCTGGTTTACGCCAAAGCATAGTGCACAGTGCAAAACGACTGCTGGTTTACGCCAAAGCATAGTGCACAGTGCAAAACGACTGCTGGTTTACGACAAAGCATGGTGCACAGTGCAAAACGACTGCTGGTTTACGCCAAAGCATAGTGCACAGTGCAAAATGAATGTTGGTTTACGCAAAAGCATAGTGCACAGTGCAAAACGACTGCGGGTTTACGCCAAAGCATAGTGCACAGTGCAAAATGACTGTTGGTTTACGCAAAAGCTTAGTGCGCAGTGCAAAACGACTGTTGGTTTACGCAAAAGCATAGTGCACAGTGCAAAACGACTGCTGGTTTACGCCAAAGCATGGTGCACAGTGCAAAATGACTGCTGGTTTACGCCAAAGCATAGTGCACAGTGCAAAACGACTGCTGGTTTACGCAAAAGCATAGTGCACAGTGCAAAACGACTGTTGGTTTACGCAAAAGCATAGTGCACAGTGCAAAACGACTCTAGGTTTACGCAAAAGCATAGTGCACAGTGCAAAACGACTGCTGGTTTACGCCAAAGCATAGTGCACAGTGCAAAATGACTGTTGGTTTACGCAAAAGCATAGTGCACAGTGCAAAACGACTGCTGGTTTACGCCAAAGCATAGTGCACAGTGCAAAATGACTGCTGGGTTACGCCAAAGCATAGTGCACAGTGCAAAACGACTGTTGGTTTACGCAAAAGCATAGTGCACAGTGCAAAACGACTCTCGGTTTACGCAAAAGCATAGTGCACAGTGCAAAACGACTGCTGGTTTACGCCAAAGCATAGTGCACAGTGCAAAATGACTGTTGGTTTACGCAAAAGCTTAGTGCGCAGTGCAAAACGACAGTTGGTTTACGCAAAAGCATAGTGCACAGTGCAAAACGACTGTTGGTTTACGCAAAAGCATAGTGCACAGTGCAAAACGACTGCTGGTTTACGCCAAAGCATAGTGCACAGTGCAAAATGACTGTTGGTTTACGCAAAAGCATAGTGCACAGTGCAAAACGACTGTTGGTTTACGCAAAAGCATAGTGCACAGTGCAAAACGACTGCTGGTTTACGCCAAAGCATGGTGCACAGTGCAAAACGACTGTTGGTTTACGCCAAAGCACAGCGCACAGTGCAAAACGACTGTTGGTTTACGCAAAAGCATAGTGCACAGTGCAAAACGACTGTTGGTTTACGCCAAAGCACAGCGCACAGTGCAAAACGACTGCTGGTTTACGCCAAAGCATGGTGCACAGTGCAAAACGACTGTTGGTTTACGGCAAAGCAGAGCGCACAGGGCAAAACGACTGTTGGTTTACGCAAAAGCATAGTGCACAGTGCAAAACGACTGCTGGTTTACGCCAGAGCATAGTGCACAGTGCAAAACGACTGTTGGTTTACGCCAAAGCACAGCGCACAGTGCAAAACGACTGCTGGTTTACGCAAAAGCATAGTGCACAGTGCAAAACGACTCTTGGTTTACGCAAAAGCATAGTGCACAGTGCAAAACGACTGCTGGTTTACGCCAAAGCATAGTGCACAGTGCAAAATGACTGCTGGTTTACGCCAAAGCATAGTGCACAGTGCAAAATGACTGTTGGTTTACGCCAAAGCATGGTGCACAGTGCAAAACGACTGCTGGTTTACGCCAAAGCATAGTGCACAGTGCAAAACGACTGTTGGTTTACGCAAAAGCATAGTGCACAGTGCAAAACGACTGTTGGTTTACGCAAAAGCATAGTGCACAGTGCAAAACGACTGTTGGTTTACGCAAAAGCATAGTGCACAGTGCAAAATGACTGCTGGTTTACGCCAAAGCATAGTGCACAGTGCAAAATGACTGTTGGTTTACGCCAAAGCATAGTGCACAGTGCAAAACGACTGCTGGTTTACGCCAAAGCATGGTGCACAGTGCAAAACGACTGTTGGTTTACGCCAAAGCATAGTGCACAGTGCAAAATGACTGCTGGTTTACGCCAAAGCATAGTGCACAGTGCAAAATGACTGTTGGTTTACGCCAAAGCATGGTGCACAGTGCAAAACGACTGCTGGTTTACGCAAAAGCATAGTGCACAGTGCAAAATGACTGTTGGTTTACGCCAAAGCATGGTGCACAGTGCAGAACGACTGCTGGTTTACGCCAAAGCATAGTGCACAGTGCAAAACGACTGTTGGTTTACGCAAAAGCATAGTGCACAGTGCAAAACGACTGTTGGTTTACGCAAAAGCATAGTGCACAGTGCAAAACGACTGTTGGTTTACGCAAAAGCATAGTGCACAGTGCAAAACGACTGCTGGTTTACGCCAAGGCATGGTGCACAGTGCAAAACGACTGTTGGTTTACGCCAAAGCATAGTGCACAGTGCAAAATGACTGCTGGTTTACGCCAAAGCATAGTGCACAGTGCAAAACGACTGTTGGTTTACGCCAAAGCATGGTGCACAGTGCAAAACGACTGTTGGTTTACGCCAAAGCATAGTGCACAGTGCAAAATGACTGCTGGTTTACGCCAAAGCATAGTGCACAGTGCAAAATGACTGTTGGTTTACGCCAAAGCATGGTGCACAGTGCAAAACGACTGCTGGTTTACGCAAAAGCATAGTGCACAGTGCAAAACGACTGTTGGTTTACGCAAAAGCATAGTGCACAGTGCAAAACGACTGTTGGTTTACGCAAAAGCATAGTGCACAGTGCAAAACGACTGCTGGTTTACGCCAAAGCATGGTGCACAGTGCAAAACGACTGTTGGTTTACGCCAAAGCACAGCGCACAGGGCAAAACGACTGTTGGTTTACGCAAAAGCATAGTGCACAGTGCAAAACGACTGCTGGTTTACGCCAGAGCATAGTGCACAGTGCAAAACGACTGTTGGTTTACGCCAAAGCACAGCGCACAGTGCAAAACGACTGCTGGTTTACTCAAAAGCATAGTGCACAGTGCAAAACGACTCTTGGTTTACGCAAAAGCATAGTGCACAGTGCAAAACAACTGCTGGTTTACGCCAAAGCATGGTGCACAGTGCAAAACGACTGTTGGTTTACGCAAAAGCATAGTGCACAGTGCAAAACGACTGCTGGTTTACGCCAAAGCATAGTGCACAGTGCAAAATGACTGTTGGTTTACGCAAAAGCTTAGTGCGCAGTGCAAAACGACTGTTAGTTTACGCAAAAGCATAGTGCACAGTGCAAAACGACTGCTGGTTTACGCCAAAGCATGGTGCACAGTGCAAAACGACTGCAGGTTTACGCCAAATCATAGTGCACAGTGCAAAACGACTGTTGGTTTACGCCAAAGCACAGCGCACAGTGCAAAACGACTGTTGGTTTACACCAAAGCACAGCGCACAGTGCAAAACGACTGCTGGTTTACGCCAAAGCATAGTGCACAGTGCAAAACGACTGCTGGTTTACGCCAAATCATAGTGCACAGTGCAAAACGACTGTTGGTTTACGCCAAAGCACAGCGCACAGTGCAAAACGACTGTTGGTTTACGCCAAAGCACAGCGCACAGTGCAAAACGACTGCTGGTTTACGCCAAAGCATAGTGCACAGTGCAAAACGACTGCTGTTTTACGCCAAATCATAGTGCACAGTGCAAACCGACTGTTGGTTTACGCCAAAGCACAGCGCACAGTGCAAAACGACTGCTGGTTTACGCAAAAGCATGGTGCACAGTGCAAAACGACTGTTGGTTTACGCAAAAGCATAGTGCACAGTGCAAAACGACTGCTGGTTTACGCCAAATCATAGTGCACAGTGCAAAACGACTGTTGGTTTACGCCAAAGCACAGCGCACAGTGCAAAACGACTGTTGGTTTACGCAAAAGCATAGTGCACAGTGCAAAACGACTGTTGGTTTACGCAAAAGCATAGTGCACAGTGCAAAACGACTGCTGGTTTAAGCCAAAGCATAGTGCACAGTGCAAAACGACTGCTGGTTTACGCCAAAGCATGGTGCACAGTGCAAAACGACTGTTGGTTTACGCAAAAGCATAGTGCACAGTGCAAAACGACTGTTGGTTTACGCCAAAGCACAGCGCACAGTGCAAAACGACTGCTGGTTTACGCCAAAGCATGGTGCACAATGCAAAACGACTGTTGGTTTACGCAAAAGCATAGTGCACAGTGCAAAACGACTGCTGGTTTACGCCAGAGCATAGTGTACAGTGCAAAACGACAGTTGGTTTACGCCAAAGCACAGCGCACAGTGCAAAACGACTGCTGGTTTACGCAAAAGCATAGTGCACAGTGCTAAACGACTGCTGGTTTACGCCAGAGCATAGTGCACAGTGCAAAACGGCTGTTGGTTTACGCCAAAGCACAGCGCACAGTGCAAAACGACTGCTGGTTTACGCAAAAGCATAGTGCACAGTGCAAAACGACTCTTGGTTTACGCAAAAGCATAGTGCACAGTGCAAAACGACTGCTGGTTTACGCCAAAGCATAGTGCACAGTGCAAAATGACTGCTGGTTTACGCCAAAGCATAGTGCACAGTGCAAAACGACTGTTGGTTTACGCAAAAGCATAGTGCACAGTGCAAAACGACTGCTGGTTTACGCCAAATCATAGTGCACAGTGCAAAACGACTGTTGGTTTACGCCAAAGTATGGTGCACAGTGCAAAACGACTGCAGGTTTATGCCAAATCATAGTGCACAGTGCAAAACGACTGTTGGTTTACGCCAAAGCACAGCGCACAGTGCAAAACGACTGCTGGTTTACGCCAAAGCATAGTGCACAGTGCAAAACGACTGCTGGTTTACGCCAAAGCATGGTGCACAGTGCAAAACGACTGCAGGTTTACGCCAAATCATAGTGCACAGTGCAAAACGACTGTTGGTTTACGCCAAAGCATAGTGCACAGTGCAAAACGACTGCTGGTTTACGCCAAAGCATGGTGCACAGTGCAAAACGACTGCAGGTTTACGCCAAATCATAGTGCACAGTGCAAAACGACTGTTGGTTTACGCCAAAGCACAGCGCACAGTGCAAAACGACTGCTGGTTTACGCCAAAGCATGGTGCACAATGCAAAACGACTGTTGGTTTACGCAAAAGCATAGTGCACAGTGCAAAACGACTGCTGGTTTACGCCAGAGCATAGTGTACAGTGCAAAACGACAGTTGGTTTACGCCAAAGCACAGCGCACAGTGCAAAACGACTGTTGGTTTACGCAAAAGCATAGTGCACAGTGCAAAACGACTGCTGGTTTACGCCAAAGCATAGTGCACAGTGCAAAACGACTGTTAGTTTACGCAAAAGCATAGTGCACAGTGCAAAACGACTGCTGGTTTACGCCAAATCATAGTGCACAGTGCAAAACGACTGTTGGTTTACGCCAAAGCACAGCGCACAGTGCAAAACGACTGCTGGTTTACGCCAAAGCATAGTGCGCAGTGCAAAACGACTGCTGTTTTACGCCAAATCATAGTGCACAGTGCAAACCGACTGTTGGTTTACGCCAAAGCACAGCGCACAGTGCAAAACGACTGCTGGTTTACGCAAAAGCATGGTGCACAGTGCAAAACGACTGTTGGTTTACGCAAAAGCATAGTGCACAGTGCAAAACGACTGCTGGTTTACGCCAAATCATAGTGCACAGTGCAAAACGACTGTTGGTTTACGCCAAAGCACAGCGCACAGTGCAAAACGACTGCTGTTTTACGCCAAATCATAGTGCACAGTGCAAACCGACTGTTGGTTTACGCCAAAGCACAGCGCACAGTGCAAAACGACTGCTGGTTTACGCAAAAGCATGGTGCACAGTGCAAAACGACTGTTGGTTTACGCAAAAGCATAGTGCACAGTGCAAAACGACTGCTGGTTTACGCCAAATCATAGTGCACAGTGCAAAACGACTGTTGGTTTACGCCAAAGCACAGCGCACAGTGCAAAACGACTGTTGGTTTACGCAAAAGCATAGTGCACAGTGCAAAACGACTGTTGGTTTACGCAAAAGCATAGTGCACAGTGCAAAACGACTGCTGGTTTACGCCAAAGCATAGTGCACAGTGCAAAACGACTGCAGGTTTACGCCAAAGCATGGTGCACAGTGCAAAACGACTGTTGGTTTACGCAAAAGCATAGTGCACAGTGCAAACCGACTGTTGGTTTACGCCAAAGCACAGCGCACAGTGCAAAACGACTGCTGGTTTACGCTGAAGCATGGTGCACAATGCAAAACGACTGTTGGTTTACGCAAAAGCATAGTGCACAGTGCAAAACGACTGCTGGTTTACGCCAGAGCATAGTGTACAGTGCAAAACGACAGTTGGTTTACGCCAAAGCACAGCGCACAGTGCAAAACGACTGCTGGTTTACGCAAAAGCATAGTGCACAGTGCAAAACGACTGCTGGTTTACGCCAGAGCATAGTGCACAGTGCAAAACGGCTGTTGGTTTACGCCCATGCACAGCGCACAGTGCAAAACGACTGCTGGTTTACGCAAAAGCATAGTGCACAGTGCAAAACGACTCTTGGTTTACGCAAAAGCATAGTGCACAGTGCAAAACGACTGTTGGTTTACGCAAAAGCATAGTGCACAGTGCAAAACGACTGCTGGTTTACGCCAAAGCATAGTGCACAGTGCAAAACGACTGCTGGTTTACGCCAAAGCATGGTGCACAGTGCAAAACGACTGTTGGTTTACGCAAAAGCATAGTGCACAGTGCAAAACGACTGTTGGTTTACGCCAAAGCACAGCGCACAGTGCAAAACGACAGCTGGTTTACGCCAAAGCATAGTGCACAGTGCAAAACGACTGCTGGTTTACGCCAAAGCATGGTGCACAGTGCAAAACGACTGTTGGTTTACGCAAAAGCATAGTGCACAGTGCAAAACGACTGTTGGTTTACGCCAAAGCACAGCGCACAGTTCAAAACGACTGTTGGTTTACGCAAAAGCATAGTGCACAGTGCAAAACGACTGCTGGTTTACGCCAAATCATAGTGCACAGTGCAAAACGACTGTTGGTTTACGCCAAAGCACAGCGCACAGTGCAAAACGACTGTTGGTTTACGCAAAAGCATAGTGCACAGTGCAAAACGACTGCTGGTTTACGCCAGAGCATAGTGCACAGTGCAAAACGACTGTTGGTTTACGCCACAGCACAGCGCACAGTGCAAAACGACTGCTGGTTTACGCAAAAGCATAGTGCACAATGCAAAACGACTCTTGGTTTACGCAAAAGCATAGTGCACAGTGCAAAACGACTGCTGGTTTACGCCAAAGCATAGTGCACAGTGCAAAATGACTGCTGGTTTACGCCAAAGCATAGTGCACAGTGCAAAACGACTGTTGGTTTACGCAAAAGCATAGTGCACAGTGCAAAACGACTGCTGGTTTACGCAAAAGCATAGTGCACAGTGCAAAACGACTGCTGGTTTACGCCAGAGCATAGTGCACAGTGCAAAACGACTGTTGGTTTACGCCAAAGCACAGCGCACAGTGCAAAACGACTGCTGGTTTACGCCAAAGCATAGTGTACAGTTCAAAACCACTGCTGGTTTACGCCAAATCATAGTGCACAGTGCAAAACGACTGTTGGTTTACGCCAAAGCACAGCGCACAGTGCAAAACGACTGTTGGTTTACGCCAAAGCATAGTGCACAGTGCAAAACGACTGCTGGTTTACGCAAAAGCATGGTGCACAGTGCAAAACGACTGTTGGTTTACGCAAAAGCATAGTGCACAGTGCAAAACGACTCCTGGTTTACGCCAAATCATAGTGCACAGTGCAAAACGACTGTTGGTTTACGCCAAAGCACAGCGCACAGTGCAAAACGACTGTTGGTTTACGCAAAAGCATAGTGCACAGTGCAAAACGACTGTTGGTTTACGCAAAAGCATAGTGCACAGTGCAAAACGACTGCTGGTTTACGCCAAAGCATGGTGCACAGTGCAAAACGACTGTTGGTTTACGCAAAAGCATAGTGCACAGTGCAAAACGACTGTTGGTTTACGCCAAAGCATACCGCACAGTGCAAAACGACTGCTGGTTTACGCCAAAGCATGGTGCACAGTGCAAAACGACTGTTGGTTTACGCCAAAGCACAGCGCACAGTGCAAAACGACTGTTGGTTTACGCCAAAGCATAGTGCACAGTGCAAAACGACTGCTGGTTTACGCAAAAGCATGGTGCACAGTGCAAAACGACTGTTGGTTTACGCAAAAGCATAGTGCACAGTGCAAAACGACTGCTGGTTTACGCCAAATCATAGTGCACAGTGCAAAACGACTGTTGGTTTACGCCAAAGCACAGCGCACAGTGCAAAACGACTGTTGGTTTACGCAAAAGCATAGTGCACAGTGCAAAACGACTGTTGGTTTACGCCAAAGCATACCGCACAGTGCAAAACGACTGCTGGTTTACGCCAAAGCATGGTGCACAGTGCAAAACGACTGTTGGTTTACGCCAAAGCACAGCGCACAGTGCAAAACGACTGTTGGTTTACGCCAAAGCATAGTGCACAGTGCAAAACGACTGCTGGTTTACGCAAAAGCATGGTGCACAGTGCAAAACGACTGTTGGTTTACGCAAAAGCATAGTGCACAGTGCAAAACGACTGCTGGTTTACGCCAAAGCATGGTGCACAGTGCAAAACGACTGTTGGTTTACGCCAAAGCACAGCGCACAGTGCAAAACGACTGTTGGTTTACGCAAAAGCATAGTGCACAGTGCAAAACGACTGCTGGTTTACGCCAAAGCATAGTGCACAGTGCAAAACGACTGCTGGTTTACGCAAAAGCATAGTGCACAGTGCAAAACGACTGCTGGTTTACGCCAAATCATAGTGCACAGTGCAAAACGACTGTTGGTTTACGCCAAGGCACAGCGCACAGTGCAAAACGACTGTTGGTTTACGCAAAAGCATAGTGCACAGTGCAAAACGACTGCTGGTTTACGCCAAAGCATAGTGCACAGTGCAAAACGACTGCTGGTTTACGCCAAATCATAGTGCACAGTGCAAAACGACTGTTGGTTTACGCCAAAGCACAGCGCACAGTGCAAAACGACTGTTGGTTTACGCCAAAGCACAGCGCACAGTGCAAAACGACTGCTGGTTTACGCCAAATCATAGTGCACAGTGCAAAACGACTGCTGTTTTACGCCAAATCATAGTGCACAGTGCAAACCGACTGTTGGTTTACGCCAAAGCACAGCGCACAGTGCAAACCGACTGTTGGTTTACGCCAAAGCACAGCGCACAGTGCAAAACGACTGCTGGTTTACGCCAAAGCATAGTGCACAGTGCAAAACGACTGCTGTTTTACGCCAAATCATAGTGCACAGTGCAAACCGACTGTTGGTTTACGCCAAAGCACAGCGCACAGTGCAAAACGACTGCTGGTTTACGCAAAAGCATGGTGCACAGTGCAAAACGACTGTTGGTTTACGCAAAAGCATAGTGCACAGTGCAAAACGACTGCTGGTTTACGCCAAATCATAGTGCACAGTGCAAAACGACTGTTGGTTTACGCCAAGGCACAGCGCACAGTGCAAAACGACTGTTGGTTTACGCAAAAGCATAGTGCACAGTGCAAAACGACTGCTGGTTTACGCCAAAGCATAGTGCACAGTGCAAAACGACTGCTGGTTTACGCCAAAGCATGGTGCACAGTGCAAAACGACTGTTGGTTTACGCAAAAGCATAGTGCACAGTGCAAAACGACTGTTGGTTTACGCCAAAGCACAGCGCACAGTGCAAAACGACTGCTGGTTTACGCCAAAGCATGGTGCACAGTGCAAAACGACTGTTGGTTTACGCAAAAGCATAGTGCACAGTGCAAAACGACTGCTGGTTTACGCCAGAGCATAGTGTACAGTGCAAAACGACTGTTGGTTTACGCCAAAGCACAGCGCACAGTGCAAAACGACTGCTGGTTTACGCAAAAGCATAGTGCACAGTGCAAAACGACTGCTGGTTTACGCCAAAGCATAGTGCACAGTGCAAAACGACTGCTGGTTTACGCCAAAGCATGGTGCACAGTGCAAAACGACTGTTGGTTTACGCAAAAGCATAGTGCACAGTGCAAAACGACTGCTGGTTTACGCCAGAGCATAGTGTACAGTGCAAAACGACAGTTGGTTTACACCAAAGCACAGCGCACAGTGCAAAACGACTGCTGGTTTACGCAAAAGCATAGTGCACAGTGCAAAACGACTGCTGGTTTACGCCAGAGCATAGTGTACAGTGCAAAACGACAGTTGGTTTACACCAAAGCACAGCGCACAGTGCAAAACGACTGCTGGTTTACGCAAAAGCATAGTGCACAGTGCAAAACGACTGCTGGTTTACGCCAGAGCATAGTGCACAGTGCAAAACGGCTGTTGGTTTACGCCAAAGCACAGCGCACAGTGCAAAACGACTGCTGGTTTACGCAAAAGCATAGTGCACAGTGCAAAACGACTGCTGGTTTACGCCAAAGCATAGTGTACAGTGCAAAACGACTGTTGGTTTACGCCAAAGCACAGCGCACAGTGCAAAACGACTGCTGGTTTACGCAAAAGCATAGTGCACAGTGCAAAACGACTGCTGGTTTACGCCAGAGCATAGTGTACAGTGCAAAACGACTGTTGGTTTACGCCAAAGCACAGCGCACAGTGCAAAACGACTGCTGGTTTACGCAAAAGCATAGTGCACAGTGCAAAACGACTGCTGGTTTACGCCAAGGCATAGTGCACAGTGCAAAACGACTGCTGGTTTACGCCAAAGCACAGCGCACAGTGCAAAACGACTGCTGGTTTACGCAAAAGCATAGTGCACAGTGCAAAACGACTGCTGGTTTACGCCAAAGCATAGTGCACAGTGCAAAACGACTGCTGGTTTACGCAAAAGCATAGTGCACAGTGCAAAACGACTGCTGGTTTACGCCAAAGCATAGTGCACAGTGCAAAACGACTGCTGGTTTACGCCAAAGCATGGTGCACAGTGCAAAACGACTGTTGGTTTACGCAAAAGCATAGTGCACAGTGCAAAACAACTGTTGGTTTACGCAAAAGCATAGTGCACAGTGCAAAACGACTGCTGGTTTACGCCAAAGCATAGTGCACAGTGCAAAACGACTGCTGGTTTACGCCAAAGCATGGTGCACAGTGCAAAACGACTGTTGGTTTACGCAAAAGCATAGTGCACAGTGCAAAACGACTGTTGGTTTACGCCAGAGCATAGTGTACAGTGCAAAACGACTGTTGGTTTACGCCAAAGCACAGCGCACAGTGCAAAACGACTGCTGGTTTACGCAAAAGCATAGTGCACAGTGCAAAACGACTGCTGGTTTACGCAAAAGCATAGTGCACAGTGCAAAACGACTGTTGGTTTACGCAAAAGCATAGTGCACAGTGCAAAACGACTGCTGGTTTACGCCAAAGCATAGTGCACAGTGCAAAACGACTGCTGGTTTACGCCAAAGCATGGTGCACAGTGCAAAACGACTGTTGGTTTACGCAAAAGCATAGTGCACAGTGCAAAACGACTGTTGGTTTACGCCAAAGCACAGCGCACAGTGCAAAACGACTGCTGGTTTACGCCAAAGCATGGTGCACAGTGCAAAACGACTGCTGGTTTACGCAAAAGCATAGTGCACAGTGCAAAACGACTGCTGGTTTACGCCAGAGCATAGTGCACAGTGCAAAACGGCTGTTGGTTTACGCCAAAGCACAGCGCACAGTGCAAAACGACTGCTGGTTTACGCAAAAGCATAGTGCACAGTGCAAAACGACTCTTGGTTTACGCAAAAGCATAGTGCACAGTGCAAAATGACTGCTGGGTTACGCCAAAGCATAGTGCACAGTGCAAAACGACTGTTGGTTTACGCCAAAGCACAGCGCACAGTGCAAAACGACTGCTGGTTTACGCCAAAGCACAGCGCACAGTGCAAAACGACTGTTGGTTTACGCAAAAGCATAGTGCACAGTGCAAAACGACTGTTGGTTTACGGAAAAGCATAGTGCACAGTGCAAAACGACTGCTGGTTTACGCCAAAGCATGGTGCACAGTGCAAAACGACTGTTGGTTTACGCAAAAGCATAGTGCACAGTGCAAAACGACTGTTGGTTTACGCCAAAGCACAGCGCACAGTGCAAAACGACTGCTGGTTTACGCCAAAGCATAGTGCACAGTGCAAAACGACTGCTGGTTTACGCCAAAGCATGGTGCACAGTGCAAAACGACTGTTGGTTTACGCAAAAGCATAGTGCACAGTGCAAAACGACTGTTGGTTTACGCCAAAGCACAGCGCACAGTGCAAAACGACTGTTGGTTTACGCAAAAGCATAGTGCACAGTGCAAAACGACTGCTGGTTTACGCCAAATCATAGTGCACAGTGCAAAACGACTGTTGGTTTACGCCAAAGCACAGCGCACAGTGCAAAACGACTGTTGGTTTACGCAAAAGCATAGTGCACAGTGCACAGTGCAAAACGACTGTTGGTTTACGCAAAAGCATAGTGCACAGTGCAAAACGACTGATGGTTTACGCCAAAGCATAGTGCACAGTGCAAAACGACTGCTGGTTTACGCCAAAGCACAGCGCACAGTGCAAAACGACTGCTGGTTTACGCAAAAGCATAGTGCACAGTGCAAAACGACTGCTGGTTTACGCCAGAGCATAGTGCACAGTGCAAAACGACTGTTGGTTTACGCCAAAGCACAGCGCACAGTGCAAAACGACTGCTGGTTTACGCAAAAGCATAGTGCACAGTGCAAAACCACTGCTGGTTTACGCCAAATCATAGTGCACAGTGCAAAACGACTGTTGGTTTACGCCAAAGCACAGCGCACAGTGCAAAACGACTGTTGGTTTACGCCAAAGCATAGTGCACAGTGCAAAACGACTGCTGGTTTACGCAAAAGCATAGTGCACAGTGCAAAACGACTGTTGGTTTACGCAAAAGCATAGTGCACAGTGCAAAACGACTGTTGGTTTACGCAAAAGCATAGTGCACAGTGCAAAACGACTGCTGGTTTACGCCAAAGCATGGTGCACAGTGCAAAACGACTGTTGGTTTACGCAAAAGCATAGTGCACAGTGCAAAACGACTGCTGGTTTACGCCAAAGCATAGTGCACAGTGCAAAATGACTGTTGGTTTACGCAAAAGCTTAGTGCGCAGTGCAAAATGACTGTTGGTTTACGCAAAAGCTTAGTGCGCAGTGCAAAACGACTGTTGGTTTACGCAAAAGCATGGTGCACAATGCAAAACGACTGCTGGCTTACGCCAAATCATAGTGCACAGTGCAAAACGACTGTTGGTTTACGCCAAAGCACAGCGCACAGTGCAAAACGACTGCTGGTTTACGCCAAAGCATAGTGCACAGTGCAAAACGACTGCTGGTTTACGCCAAAGCATAGTGCACAGTGCAAAACGACTGTTGGTTTACGCCAAAGCACAGCGCACAGTGCAAAACGACTGTTGGTTTACGCCAAAGCATAGTGCACAGTGCAAAACGACTGCTGGTTTACGCAAAAGCATGGTGCACAGTGCAAAACGACTGTTGGTTTACGCAAAAGCATAGTGCACAGTGCAAAACGACTGCTGGTTTACGCCAAATCATAGTGCACAGTGCAAAACGACTGTTGGTTTACGCCAAAGCACAGCGCACAGTGCAAAACGACTGTTGGTTTACGCAAAAGCATAGTGCACAGTGCAAAACGACTGTTGGTTTACGCAAAAGCATAGTGCACAGTGCAAAACGACTGCTGGTTTACGCAAAAGCATAGTGCACAGTGCAAAACGACTGCTGGTTTACGCCAAAGCATGGTGCACAGTGCAAAACGACTGTTGGTTTACGCCAAAGCACAGCGCACAGTGCAAAACGACTGCTGGTTTACGCCAAAGCATGGTGCACAGTGCAAAACGACTGTTGGTTTACGCAAAAGCATAGTGCACAGTGCAAAACGACTGTTGGTTTACGCCAAAGCACAGCGCACAGTGCAAAACGACTGCTGGTTTACGACAAAGCATGGTGCACAGTGCAAAACGACTGTTGGTTTACGCAAAAGCATAGTGCACAGTGCAAAACGACTGCTGGTTTACGCCAGAGCATAGTGTACAGTGCAAAACGACTGCTGGTTTACGCAAAAGCATAGTGCACAGTGCAAAACGACTGTTGGTTTACGCCAAAGCACACCGCACAGTGCAAAACGACTGCTGGTTTACGCAAAAGCATAGTGCACAGTGCAAAACGACTGTTGGTTTACGCCAAAGCACACCGCACAGTGCAAAACGACTGCTGGTTTACGCCAAAGCATGGTGCACAGTGCAAAACGACTGTTGGTTTACGCAAAAGCATAGTGCACAGTGCAAAACGACTGTTGGTTTACGCCAAAGCACACCGCACAGTGCAAAACGACTGCTGGTTTACGCCAAAGCATGGTGCACAGTGCAAAACGACTGGTGGTTTACGCAAAAGCATAGTGCACAGTGCAAAACGACTGCTGGTTTACGCCAGAGCATAGTGTACAGTGCAAAACGACTGTTGGTTTACGCCAAAGCACAGCGCACAGTGCAAAACGACTGTTGGTTTACGCAAAAGCATAGTGCACAGTGCAGAACGACTGTTGGTTTACGCAAAAGCATAGTGCACAGTGCAAAACGACTGTTGGTTTACGCAAAAGCATAGTGCACAGTGCAAAACGACTGTTGGTTTACGCCAAAGCACAGCGCACAGTGCAAAACGACTGCTGGTTTACGCCAAAGCATGGTGCTCAGTGCAAAATGACTGCTGGTTTACGCCAAAGCATGGTGCACAGTGCAAAACGACTGCTGGTTTACGCCAGAGCATAGTGTACAGTGCAAAACGACTGTTGGTTTACGCCAAAGCACAGCGCACAGTGCAAAACGACTGTTGGTTTACGCCAAAGCACAGCGCACAGTGCAAAACGACTGCTGGTTTACGCAAAAGCATAGTGCACAGTGCAAAACGACTGCTGGTTTACGCAAAAGCATAGTGCACAGTGCAAAACGACTGTTGGTTTACGCAAAAGCATAGTGCACAGTGCAAAACGACTGCTGGTTTACGCCAAAGCATAGTGCACAGTGCAAAACGACTGCTGGTTTACGCCAAAGCATGGTGCACAGTGCAAAACGACTGTTGGTTTACGCAAAAGCATAGTGCACAGTGCAAAACGACTGTTGGTTTACGCCAAAGCACAGCGCACAGTGCAAAACGACTGCTGGTTTACGCCAAAGCATGGTGCACAGTGCAAAACGACTGCTGGTTTACGCAAAAGCATAGTGCACAGTGCAAAACGACTGCTGGTTTACGCCAGAGCATAGTGCACAGTGCAAAACGGCTGTTGGTTTACGCCAAAGCACAGCGCACAGTGCAAAACGACTGCTGGTTTACGCAAAAGCATAGTGCACAGTGCAAAACGACTCTTGGTTTACGCAAAAGCATAGTGCACAGTGCAAAATGACTGCTGGGTTACGCCAAAGCATAGTGCACAGTGCAAAACGACTGTTGGTTTACGCCAAAGCACAGCGCACAGTGCAAAACGACTGCTGGTTTACGCCAAAGCACAGCGCACAGTGCAAAACGACTGTTGGTTTACGCAAAAGCATAGTGCACAGTGCAAAACGACTGTTGGTTTACGGAAAAGCATAGTGCACAGTGCAAAACGACTGCTGGTTTACGCCAAAGCATGGTGCACAGTGCAAAACGACTGTTGGTTTACGCAAAAGCATAGTGCACAGTGCAAAACGACTGTTGGTTTACGCCAAAGCACAGCGCACAGTGCAAAACGACTGCTGGTTTACGCCAAAGCATAGTGCACAGTGCAAAACGACTGCTGGTTTACGCCAAAGCATGGTGCACAGTGCAAAACGACTGTTGGTTTACGCAAAAGCATAGTGCACAGTGCAAAACGACTGTTGGTTTACGCCAAAGCACAGCGCACAGTGCAAAACGACTGTTGGTTTACGCAAAAGCATAGTGCACAGTGCAAAACGACTGCTGGTTTACGCCAAATCATAGTGCACAGTGCAAAACGACTGTTGGTTTACGCCAAAGCACAGCGCACAGTGCAAAACGACTGTTGGTTTACGCAAAAGCATAGTGCACAGTGCACAGTGCAAAACGACTGTTGGTTTACGCAAAAGCATAGTGCACAGTGCAAAACGACTGATGGTTTACGCCAAAGCATAGTGCACAGTGCAAAACGACTGCTGGTTTACGCCAAAGCACAGCGCACAGTGCAAAACGACTGCTGGTTTACGCAAAAGCATAGTGCACAGTGCAAAACGACTGCTGGTTTACGCCAGAGCATAGTGCACAGTGCAAAACGACTGTTGGTTTACGCCAAAGCACAGCGCACAGTGCAAAACGACTGCTGGTTTACGCAAAAGCATAGTGCACAGTGCAAAACCACTGCTGGTTTACGCCAAATCATAGTGCACAGTGCAAAACGACTGTTGGTTTACGCCAAAGCACAGCGCACAGTGCAAAACGACTGTTGGTTTACGCCAAAGCATAGTGCACAGTGCAAAACGACTGCTGGTTTACGCAAAAGCATAGTGCACAGTGCAAAACGACTGTTGGTTTACGCAAAAGCATAGTGCACAGTGCAAAACGACTGTTGGTTTACGCAAAAGCATAGTGCACAGTGCAAAACGACTGCTGGTTTACGCCAAAGCATGGTGCACAGTGCAAAACGACTGTTGGTTTACGCAAAAGCATAGTGCACAGTGCAAAACGACTGCTGGTTTACGCCAAAGCATAGTGCACAGTGCAAAATGACTGTTGGTTTACGCAAAAGCTTAGTGCGCAGTGCAAAATGACTGTTGGTTTACGCAAAAGCTTAGTGCGCAGTGCAAAACGACTGTTGGTTTACGCAAAAGCATGGTGCACAATGCAAAACGACTGCTGGCTTACGCCAAATCATAGTGCACAGTGCAAAACGACTGTTGGTTTACGCCAAAGCACAGCGCACAGTGCAAAACGACTGCTGGTTTACGCCAAAGCATAGTGCACAGTGCAAAACGACTGCTGGTTTACGCCAAAGCATAGTGCACAGTGCAAAACGACTGTTGGTTTACGCCAAAGCACAGCGCACAGTGCAAAACGACTGTTGGTTTACGCCAAAGCATAGTGCACAGTGCAAAACGACTGCTGGTTTACGCAAAAGCATGGTGCACAGTGCAAAACGACTGTTGGTTTACGCAAAAGCATAGTGCACAGTGCAAAACGACTGCTGGTTTACGCCAAATCATAGTGCACAGTGCAAAACGACTGTTGGTTTACGCCAAAGCACAGCGCACAGTGCAAAACGACTGTTGGTTTACGCAAAAGCATAGTGCACAGTGCAAAACGACTGTTGGTTTACGCAAAAGCATAGTGCACAGTGCAAAACGACTGCTGGTTTACGCAAAAGCATAGTGCACAGTGCAAAACGACTGCTGGTTTACGCCAAAGCATGGTGCACAGTGCAAAACGACTGTTGGTTTACGCCAAAGCACAGCGCACAGTGCAAAACGACTGCTGGTTTACGCCAAAGCATGGTGCACAGTGCAAAACGACTGTTGGTTTACGCAAAAGCATAGTGCACAGTGCAAAACGACTGTTGGTTTACGCCAAAGCACAGCGCACAGTGCAAAACGACTGCTGGTTTACGACAAAGCATGGTGCACAGTGCAAAACGACTGTTGGTTTACGCAAAAGCATAGTGCACAGTGCAAAACGACTGCTGGTTTACGCCAGAGCATAGTGTACAGTGCAAAACGACTGCTGGTTTACGCAAAAGCATAGTGCACAGTGCAAAACGACTGTTGGTTTACGCCAAAGCACACCGCACAGTGCAAAACGACTGCTGGTTTACGCAAAAGCATAGTGCACAGTGCAAAACGACTGTTGGTTTACGCCAAAGCACACCGCACAGTGCAAAACGACTGCTGGTTTACGCCAAAGCATGGTGCACAGTGCAAAACGACTGTTGGTTTACGCAAAAGCATAGTGCACAGTGCAAAACGACTGTTGGTTTACGCCAAAGCACACCGCACAGTGCAAAACGACTGCTGGTTTACGCCAAAGCATGGTGCACAGTGCAAAACGACTGGTGGTTTACGCAAAAGCATAGTGCACAGTGCAAAACGACTGCTGGTTTACGCCAGAGCATAGTGTACAGTGCAAAACGACTGTTGGTTTACGCCAAAGCACAGCGCACAGTGCAAAACGACTGTTGGTTTACGCAAAAGCATAGTGCACAGTGCAGAACGACTGTTGGTTTACGCAAAAGCATAGTGCACAGTGCAAAACGACTGTTGGTTTACGCAAAAGCATAGTGCACAGTGCAAAACGACTGTTGGTTTACGCCAAAGCACAGCGCACAGTGCAAAACGACTGCTGGTTTACGCCAAAGCATGGTGCTCAGTGCAAAATGACTGTTGGTTTACGCCAAAGCACAGCGCACAGGGCAAAACGACTGTTGGTTTACGCAAAAGCATAGTGCACAGTGCAAAACGACTGCTGGTTTACGCTAGAGCATAGTGCACAGTGCAAAACGACTGTTGGTTTACGCCAAAGCACAGCGCACAGTGCAAAACGACTGCTGGTTTACGCAAAAGCATAGTGCACAGTGCAAAACGACTCTTGGTTTACGCCAAAGCATAGTGCACAGTGCAAAACGACTGCTGGTTTACGCCAAAGCGTAGTGCACAGTGCAAAATGACTGCTGGTTTACGCCAAAACATAGTGCACAGTGCAAAACGACTGCTGGTTTACGCAAAAGCATAGTGCACAGTGCAAAACGACTGTTGGTTTACGCAAAAGCATAGTGCACAGTGCAAAACGACTGCTGGTTTACGCCAAAGCATAGTGCACAGTGCAAAATGACTGTTGGTTTACGCAAAAGCATAGTGCACAGTGCAAAACGACTGTTGGTTTACGCAAAAGCATAGTGCACAGTGCAAAACGACTGCTGGTTTACGCCAAAGCATGGTGCACAGTGCAAAACGACTGTTGGTTTACGCCAAAGCACAGCGCACAGTGCAAAACGACTGTTGGTTTACGCAAAAGCTTAGTTCGCAGTGCAAAACGACTGTTGGTTTACGCAAAAGCATAGTGCACAGTGCAAAACGACTGCTGGTTTACGCCAAAGCATATAGCACAATGCAAAACGACTGCTGGTTTACGCCAAAGCATGGTGCACAGTGCAAAACGACTGTTGGTTTACGCAAAAGCATAGTGCACAGTGCAAAATGACTGTTGGTTTACGCAAAAGCATAGTGCACAGTGCAAAACGACTGCTGGTTTACGCAAAAGCATAGTGCACAGTGCAAAATGACTGTTGGTTTACGCAAAAGCATAGTGCACAGTGCAAAACGACTGTTGGTTTACACCAAAGCATGGTGCACAGTGCAAAACGACTGTTGGTTTACACCAAAGCATGGTGCACAGTGCAAAACGACTGTTGGTTTACGCAAAAGCATAGTGCACAGTGCAAAACGACTGTTGGTTTACGCAAAAGCATAGTGCACAGTGCAAAACGACTGTTGGTTTACGCCAAAGCACAGCGCACAGTGCAAAACGACTGCTGGTTTACACCAAAGCATGGTGCACAGTGCAAAACGACTGTTGGTTTACGCCAAAGCACAGCGCACAGGGCAAAACGACTGTTGGTTTACGCAAAAGCATAGTGCACAGTGCAAAACGACTGCTGGTTTACGCCAGAGCATAGTGCACAGTGCAAAACGACTGTTGGTTTACGCCAAAGCACAGCGCACAGTGCAAAACGACTGCTGGTTTACGCAAAAGCATAGTGCACAGTGCAAAACGACTCTTGGTTTACGCAAAAGCATAGTGCACAGTGCAAAACGACTGCTGGTTTACGCCAAAGCATAGTGCACAGTGCAAAATGACTGCTGGTTTACGCCAAAGCATAGTGCACAGTGCAAAACGACTGCTGGTTTACGCAAAAGCATAGTGCACAGTGCAAAACGACTGTTGGTTTACGCAAAAGCATAGTGCACAGTGCAAAACGACTGCTGGTTTACGCCAAAGTATAGTGCACAGTGCAAAATGACTGTTGGTTTACGCAAAAGCATAGTGCACAGTGCAAAACGACTGCTGGTTTACGCCAAAGCACAGCGCACAGTGCAAAACGACTGCTGGTTTACGCCAAAGCATGGTGCACAGTGCAAAACGACTGCTGGTTTACGCAAAAGCACAGTGCACAGTGCAAAACGACTGTTGGTTTACGCAAAAGCATAGTGCACAGTGCAAAACGACTGCTGGTTTACGCCAAATCATAGTGCACAGTGCAAAACGACTGTTGGTTTACGCCAAAGCACAGCGCACAGTGCAAAACGACTGCTGGTTTACGCCAAAGCATGGTGCACAGTGCAAAACGACTGTTGGTTTACGCAAAAGCATAGTGCACAGTGCAAAATGACTGTTGGTTTACGCCAGAGCATAGTGCACAGTGCAAAACGACTGTTGGTTTACGCAAAAGCATAGTGCACAGTGCAAAACGACTGCTGGTTTACGCCAAAGCACAGCGCACAGTGCAAAACGACTGCTGGTTTACGCCAAAGCATGGTGCACAGTGCAAAACGACTGCTGGTTTACGCAAAAGCACAGTGCACAGTGCAAAACGACTCTTGGATTACGCAAAAGCATAGTGCACAGTGCAAAACGACTGCTGGTTTACGCCAAAGCATAGTGCACAGTGCAAAATGACTGCTGGTTTACGCCAAAGCATAGTGCACAGTGCAAAACGACTGTTGGTTTACGCAAAAGCATAGTGCACAGTGCAAAACGAATGCTGGTTTACGCAAAAGCATAGTGCACAGTGCAAAACGACTGCTGGTTTACGCCAGAGCATAGTGCACAGTGCAAAACGACTGTTGGTTTACGCCAAAGCACAGCGCACAGTGCAAAACGACTGCTGGTTTACGCCAAAGCATAGTGCACAGTGCAAAACCACTGCTGGTTTACGCCAAATCATAGTGCACAGTGCAAAACGACTGTTGGTTTACGCCAAAGCACAGCGCACAGTGCAAAACGACTGTTGGTTTACGCCAAAGCATAGTGCACAGTGCAAAACGACTGCTGGTTTACGCAAAAGCATGGTGCACAGTGCAAAACGACTGTTGGTTTACGCAAAAGCATAGTGCACAGTGCAAAACGACTGCTGGTTTACGCCAAATCATAGTGCACAGTGCAAAACGACTGTTGGTTTACGCCAAAGCACAGCGCACAGTGCAAAACGACTGTTGGTTTACGCAAAAGCATAGTGCACAGTGCAAAACGACTGTTGGTTTACGCAGAAGCATAGTGCACAGTGCAAAACGACTGCTGGTTTACGCCAAAGCACAGCGCACAGTGCAAAACGACTGTTGGTTTACGCCAAAGCATAGTGCACAGTGCAAAACGACTGCTGGTTTACGCAAAAGCATGGTGCACAGTGCAAAACGACTGTTGGTTTACGCAAAAGCATAGTGCACAGTGCAAAACGACTGCTGGTTTACGCCAAAGCACAGCGCACAGTGCAAAACGACTGCTGGTTTACGCCAAAGCATGGTGCACAGTGCAAAACGACTGCTGGTTTACGCAAAAGCACAGTGCACAGTGCAAAACGACTGTTGGTTTACGCAAAAGCATAGTGCACAGTGCAAAACGACTGCTGGTTTACGCCAAATCATAGTGCACAGTGCAAAACGACTGTTGGTTTACGCCAAAGCACAGCGCACAGTGCAAAACGACTGCTGGTTTACGCCAAAGCATGGTGCACAGTGCAAAACGACTGTTGGTTTACGCAAAAGCATAGTGCACAGTGCAAAATGACTGTTGGTTTACGCCAGAGCATAGTGCACAGTGCAAAACGACTGTTGGTTTACGCAAAAGCATAGTGCACAGTGCAAAACGACTGCTGGTTTACGCCAAAGCACAGCGCACAGTGCAAAACGACTGCTGGTTTACGCCAAAGCATGGTGCACAGTGCAAAACGACTGCTGGTTTACGCCAGAGCATAGTGCACAGTGCAAAACGACTGTTGGTTTACGCCAAAGCACAGCGCACAGTGCAAAACGACTGCTGGTTTACGCCAAAGCACAGCGCACAGTGCAAAATGACTGCTGGTTTACGCCAAAGCATAGTGCACAGTGCAAAACGACTGTTGGTTTACGCAAAAGCATAGTGCACAGTGCAAAACGAATGCTGGTTTACGCAAAAGCATAGTGCACAGTGCAAAACGACTGCTGGTTTACGCCAGAGCATAGTGCACAGTGCAAAACGACTGTTGGTTTACGCCAAAGCACAGCGCACAGTGCAAAACGACTGCTGGTTTACGCCAAAGCATAGTGCACAGTGCAAAACCACTGCTGGTTTACGCCAAATCATAGTGCACAGTGCAAAACGACTGTTGGTTTACGCCAAAGCACAGCGCACAGTGCAAAACGACTGTTGGTTTACGCCAAAGCATAGTGCACAGTGCAAAACGACTGCTGGTTTACGCAAAAGCATGGTGCACAGTGCAAAACGACTGTTGGTTTACGCAAAAGCATAGTGCACAGTGCAAAACGACTGCTGGTTTACGCCAAATCATAGTGCACAGTGCAAAACGACTGTTGGTTTACGCCAAAGCACAGCGCACAGTGCAAAACGACTGTTGGTTTACGCAAAAGCATAGTGCACAGTGCAAAACGACTGTTGGTTTACGCAGAAGCATAGTGCACAGTGCAAAACGACTGCTGGTTTACGCCAAAGCATAGTGCACAGTGCAAAACGACTGCTGGTTTACGCCAAAGCATGGTGCACAGTGCAAAACGACTGTTGGTTTACGCAAAAGCATAGTGCACAGTGCAAAACGACTGCTGGTTTACGCCAGAGCATAGTGTACAGTGCAAAACGACTGTTGGTTTACGCCAAATCACAGCGCACAGTGCAAAACGACTGTTGGTTTACGCAAAAGCATAGTGCACAGTGCAGAACGACTGTTGGTTTACGCAAAAGCATAGTGCACAGTGCAAAACGACTGCTGGTTTACGCCAAAGCACAGCGCACAGTGCAAAACGACTGCTGGTTTACGCAAAAGCACAGCGCACAGTGCAAAACGACTGCTGGTTTACGCCAAAGCATGGTGCACAGTGCAAAACGACTGTTGGTTTACACCAAAGCACAGCGCACAGGGCAAAACGACTGTTGGTTTACGCAAAAGCATAGTGCACAGTGCAAAACGACTGCTGGTTTACGCCAGAGCATAGTGCACAGTGCAAAACGACTGTTGGTTTACGCCAAAGCACAGCGCACAGTGCAAAACGACTGCTGGTTTACGCAAAAGCATAGTGCACAGTGCAAAACGACTCTTGGTTTACGCAAAAGCATAGTGCACAGTGCAAAACGACTGCTGGTTTACGCCAAAGCATAGTGCTCAGTGCAAAATGACTGCTGGTTTACGCCAAAGCATAGTGCACAGTGCAAAACGACTGCTGGTTTACGCCAGAGCATAGTGTACAGTGCAAAACGACTGTTGGTTTACGCCAAATCACAGCGCACAGTGCAAAACGACTGTTGGTTTACGCCAAATCACAGCGCACAGTGCAAAACGACTGTTGGTTTACGCAAAAGCATAGTGCACAGTGCAAAACGACTGTTGGTTTACGCAAAAGCACAGCGCACAGTGCAAAACGACTGCTGGTTTACGCCAAAGCATGGTGCACAGTGCAAAACGACTGTTGGTTTACACCAAAGCACAGCGCACAGGGCAAAACGACTGTTGGTTTACGCAAAAGCATAGTGCACAGTGCAAAACGACTGCTGGTTTACGCCAGAGCATAGTGCACAGTGCAAAACGACTGTTGGTTTACGCCAAAGCACAGCGCACAGTGCAAAACGACTGCTGGTTTACGCAAAAGCATAGTGCACAGTGCAAAACGACTCTTGGTTTACGCAAAAGCATAGTGCACAGTGCAAAACGACTGCTGGTTTACGCCAAAGCATAGTGCTCAGTGCAAAATGACTGCTGGTTTACGCCAAAGCATAGTGCACAGTGCAAAACGACTGCTGGTTTACGCAAAAGCATAGTGCACAGTGCAAAACGACTGTTGGTTTACGCAAAAGCATAGTGCACAGTGCAAAACGACTCTTGGTTTACGCAAAAGCATAGTGCACAGTGCAAAACGACTGCTGGTTTACGCCAAAGCATAGTGCACAGTGCAAAATGACTGTTGGTTTACGCAAAAGCATAGTGCACAGTGCAAAAAGACTGTTGGTTTACGCAAAAGCATAGTGCACAGTGCAAAACGACTGCTGGTTTACGCCAAAGCATGGTGCACAGTGCAAAACGACTGTTGGTTTACGCAAAAGCATAGTGCACAGTGCAAAACGACTGCTGGTTTACGCCAAATCATAGTGCACAGTGCAAAACGACTGTTGGTTTACGCCAAAGCACAGCGCACAGTGCAAAACGACTGCTGGTTTACGCAAAAGCATAGTGCACAGTGCAAAACGACTCTTGGATTACGCAAAAGCATAGTGCACAGTGCAAAACGACTGCTGGTTTACGCCAAAGCATAGTGCACAGTGCAAAATGACTGCTGGTTTACGCCAAAGCATAGTGCACAGTGCAAAACGACTGTTGGTTTACGCAAAAGCATAGTGCACAGTGCAAAACGACTGCTGGTTTACGCAAAAGCATAGTGCACAGTGCAAAACGACTGCTGGTTTACGCCAGAGCATAGTGCACAGTGCAAAACGACTGTTGGTTTACGCCAAAGCACAGCGCACAGTGCAAAACGACTGCTGGTTTACGCAAAAGCATAGTGCACAGTGCAAAACGACTGCTGGTTTACGCCAAAGCATGGTGCACAGTGCAAAACGACTGTTGGTTTACGCAAAAGCATAGTGCACAGTGCAAAACGACTGCTGGTTTACGCAAAAGCATGGTGCACAGTGCAAAACGACTGCTGGTTTACGCCAAAGCATGGTGCACAGTGCAAAACGACTGCTGGTTTACGCCAAAGCATAGTGCACAGTGCAAAATGACTGTTGGTTTACGCAAAAGCATAGTGCACAGTGCAAAACGACTGTTGGTTTACGCCAAAGCATAGTGCACAGTGCAAAATGACTGTTGGTTTACGCAAAAGCATAGTGCACAGTGCAAAACGACTGTTGGTTTACGCAAAAGCATAGTGCACAGTGCAAAACGACTGCTGGTTTACGCCAAAGCATAGTGCACAGTGCAAAATGACTGTTGGTTTACGCAAAAGCATAGTGCACAGTGCAAAACGACTGTTGGTTTACGCAAAAGCATAGTGCACAGTGCAAAACGACTGCTGGTTTACGCCAAAGCATGGTGCACAGTGCAAAACGACTGTTGGTTTACACCAAAGCACAGCGCACAGGGCAAAACGACTGTTGGTTTACGCAAAAGCATAGTGCACAGTGCAAAACGACTGCTGGTTTACGCCAGAGCATAGTGCACAGTGCAAAACGACTGTTGGTTTACGCCAAAGCACAGCGCACAGTGCAAAACGACTGCTGGTTTACGCAAAAGCATAGTGCACAGTGCAAAACGACTCTTGGATAACGCAAAAGCATAGTGCACAGTGCAAAACGACTGCTGGTTTACGCCAAAGCATAGTGCACAGTGCAAAATGACTGCTGGTTTACGCCAAAGCATAGTGCACAGTGCAAAACGACTGTTGGTTTACGCAAAAGCATAGTGCACAGTGCAAAACGACTGCTGGTTTACGCAAAAGCATAGTGCACAGTGCAAAACGACTGCTGGTTTACGCCAGAGCATAGTGCACAGTGCAAAACGACTGTTGGTTTACGCAAAAGCATAGTGCACAGTGCAAAACAACTGCTGGTTTACGCCAAAGCACAGCGCACAGTGCAAAACGACTGCTGGTTTACGCCAAAGCATGGTGCACAGTGCAAAACGACTGTTGGTTTACGCCAAATCACAGCGCACAGGGCAAAACGACTGTTGGTTTACGCAAAAGCATAGTGCACAGTGCAAAACGACTGCTGGTTTACGCCAGAGCATAGTGCACAGTGCAAAACGACTGTTGGTTTACGCCAAAGCACAGCGCACAGTGCAAAACGACTGCTGGTTTACGCAAAAGCATAGTGCACAGTGCAAAACGACTCTTGGATAACGCAAAAGCATAGTGCACAGTGCAAAACGACTGCTGGTTTACGCCAAAGCATGGTGCACAGTGCAAAACGACTGTTGGTTTACACCAAAGCACAGCGCACAGGGCAAAACGACTGTTGGTTTACGCAAAAGCATAGTGCACAGTGCAAAACGACTGCTGGTTTACGCCAGAGCATAGTGCACAGTGCAAAACGACTGTTGGTTTACGCCAAAGCACAGCGCACAGTGCAAAACGACTGCTGGTTTACGCAAAAGCATAGTGCACAGTGCAAAACGACTCTTGGATAACGCAAAAGCATAGTGCACAGTGCAAAACGACTGCTGGTTTACGCCAAAGCATAGTGCACAGTGCAAAATGACTGCTGGTTTACGCCAAAGCATAGTGCACAGTGCAAAACGACTGCTGGTTTACGCCAAAGCATAGTGCACAGTGCAAAATGACTGCTGGTTTACGCCAAAGCATAGTGCACAGTGCAAAATGACTGCTGGTTTACGCCAAAGCATAGTGCACAGTGCAAAACGACTGTTGGTTTACGCAAAAGCATAGTGCACAGTGCAAAACGACTGCTGGTTTACGCAAAAGCATAGTGCACAGTGCAAAACGACTGCTGGTTTACGCAAAAGCATAGTGCACAGTGCAAAACGACTGCTGGTTTACGCCAGAGCATAGTGCACAGTGCAAAACGACTGTTGGTTTACGCAAAAGCATAGTGCACAGTGCAGAACGACTGTTGGTTTACGCAAAAGCATAGTGCACAGTGCAAAACAACTGCTGGTTTACGCCAAAGCACAGCGCACAGTGCAAAACGACTGCTGGTTTACGCCAAAGCATGGTGCACAGTGCAAAACGACTGTTGGTTTACGCCAAATCACAGCGCACAGTGCAAAACGACTGTTGGTTTACGCAAAAGCATAGTGCACAGTGCAAAACGACTGTTGGTTTACGCAAAAGCACAGCGCACAGTGCAAAACGACTGCTGGTCTACGCCAAAGCATGGTGCACAGTGCAAAACGACTGTTGGTTTACACCAAAGCACAGCGCACAGGGCAAAACGACTGTTGGTTTACGCAAAAGCATAGTGCACAGTGCAAAACGACTGCTGGTTTACGCCAGAGCATAGTGCACAGTGCAAAACGACTGTTGGTTTACGCCAAAGCACAGCGCACAGTGCAAAACGACTGCTGGTTTACGCAAAAGCATAGTGCACAGTGCAAAACGACTCTTGGTTTACGCAAAAGCATAGTGCACAGTGCAAAACGACTGCTGGTTTACGCCAAAGCATAGTGCTCAGTGCAAAATGACTGCTGGTTTACGCCAAAGCATAGTGCACAGTGCAAAACGACTGCTGGTTTACGCAAAAGCATAGTGCACAGTGCAAAACGACTGTTGGTTTACGCAAAAGCATAGTGCACAGTGCAAAACGACTCATGGTTTACGCAAAAGCATAGTGCACAGTGCAAAACGACTGCTGGTTTACGCCAAAGCATAGTGCACAGTGCAAAATGACTGTTGGTTTACGCAAAAGCTTAGTGCGCAGTGCAAAACGACTGTTGGTTTACGCAAAAGCATAGTGCACAGTGCAAAACGACTGCTGGTTTACGCCAAAGCATGGTGCACAATGCAAAACGACTGCTGGTTTACGCCAAAGCATGGTGCACAGTGCAAAACGACTGTTGGTTTACGCAAAAGCATAGTGCACAGTGCAAAACGACTGCTGGTTTACGCCAAAGCATAGTGCACAGTGCAAAATGACTGTTGGTTTACGCAAAAGCATAGTGCACAGTGCAAAACGACTGCTGGTTTACGCCAAAGCATAGTGCACAGTGCAAAATGACTGTTGGTTTACGCAAAAGCATAGTGCACAGTGCAAAACGACTGTTGGTTTACGCAAAAGCATAGTGCACAGTGCAAAACGACTGCTGGTTTACGCCAAAGCATGGTGCACAGTGCAAAACGACTGTTGGTTTACGCCAAAGCACAGCGCACAGTGCAAAACGACTGTTGGTTTACGCAAAAGCATAGTGCACAGTGCAAAACGACTGTTGGTTTACGCAAAAGCATAGTGCACAGTGCAAAACGACTGTTGGTTTACGCCAAAGCACAGCGCACAGTGCAAAACGACTGCTGGTTTACGCCAAAGCATGGTGCACAGTGCAAAACGACTGTTGGTTTACGCCAAAGCACAGCGCACAGGGCAAAACGACTGTTGGTTTACGCAAAAGCAAAGTGCACAGTGCAAAACGACTGCTGGTTTACGCCAGAGCATAGTGCACAGTGCAAAACGACTGTTGGTTTACGCCAAAGCACAGCGCACAGTGCAAAACGACTGCTGGTTTACGCAAAAGCATAGTGCACAGTGCAAAACGACTCTTGGTTTACGCAAAAGCATAGTGCACAGTGCAAAACGACTGCTGGTTTACGCCAAAGCATAGTGCACAGTGCAAAATGACTGCTGGTTTACGCCAAAGCATAGTGCACAGTGCAAAATGACTGTTGGTTTACGCCAAAGCATGGTGCACAGTGCAAAACGACTGCTGGTTTACGCAAAAGCATAGTGCACAGTGCAAAACGACTGTTGGTTTACGCAAAAGCATAGTGCACAGTGCAAAACGACTCTTGGTTTACGCAAAAGCATAGTGCGCAGTGCAAAACGACTGCTGGTTTACGCCAAAGCATAGTGCACAGTGCAAAATGACTGTTGGTTTACGCAAAAGCTTAGTGCGCAGTGCAAAACGACTGTTGGTTTACGCAAAAGCATAGTGCGCAGTGCAAAACGACTGCTGGTTTACGCCAAAGCATGGTGCACAATGCAAAACGACTGCTGGTTTACGCCAAAGCATGGTGCACAGTGCAAAACGACTGTTGGTTTACGCAAAAGCATAGTGCACAGTGCAAAACGACTGTTGGTTTACGCAAAAGCATAGTGCACAGTGCAAAACGACTGCTGGTTTACGCCAAAGCATAGTGCACAGTGCAAAATGACTGTTGGTTTACGCAAAAGCATAGTGCACAGTGCAAAACGACTGTTGGTTTACGCAAAAGCATAGTGCACAGTGCAAAACGACTGCTGGTTTACGCCAAAGCATAGTGCACAGTGCAAAACGACTGTTGGTTTACGCAAAAGCATAGTGCACAGTGCAAAACGACTGTTGGTTTACGCCAAAGCATGGTGCACAGTGCAAAACGACTGTTGGTTTACGCCAAAGCACAGCGCACAGTGCAAAACGACTGTTGGTTTACGCAAAAGCATAGTGCACAGTGCAAAACGACTGTTGGTTTACGCAAAAGCATAGTGCACAGTGCAAAACGACTGTTGGTTTACGCCAAAGCACAGTGCACAGTGCAAAACGACTGCTGGTTTACGCCAAAGCATAGTGCACAGTGCAAAATGACTGCTGGTTTACGCCAAAGCATAGTGCACAGTGCAAAATGACTGTTGGTTTACGCCAAAGCATGGTGCACAGTGCAAAACGACTGCTGGTTTACGCAAAAGCATAGTGCACAGTGCAAAACGACTGTTGGTTTACGCAAAAGCATAGTGCACAGTGCAAAACGACTCTTGGTTTACGCAAAAGCATAGTGCACAGTGCAAAACGACTGCTGGTTTACGCCAAAGCATAGTGCACAGTGCAAAATGACTGTTGGTTTACGCAAAAGCTTAGTGCGCAGTGCAAAACGACTGTTGGTTTACGCAAAAGCATAGTGCACAGTGCAAAACGACTGCTGGTTTACGCCAAAGCATGGTGCACAATGCAAAACGACTGCTGGTTTACGCCAAAGCACAGCGCACAGTGCAAAACGACTGCTGGTTTACGCAAAAGCATAGTGCACAGTGCAAAACGACTGTTGGTTTACGCAAAAGCATAGTGCACAGTGCAAAACGACTGCTGGTTTACGCCAAAGCATGGTGCACAGTGCAAAACGACTGTTGGTTTACGCCAAAGCACAGCGCACAGTGCAAAACGACTGTTGGTTTACGCAAAAGCATAGTGCACAGTGCAAAACGACTGTTGGTTTACGCAAAAGCATAGTGCACAGTGCAAAACGACTGTTGGTTTACGCCAAAGCACAGCGCACAGTGCAAAACGACTGCTGGTTTACGCCAAAGCATGGTGCACAGTGCAAAACGACTGTTGGTTTACGCCAAAGCACAGCGCACAGGGCAAAACGACTGTTGGTTTACGCAAAAGCATAGTGCACAGTGCAAAACGACTGCTGGTTTACGCCAGAGCATAGTGCACAGTGCAAAACGACTGTTGGTTTACGCCAAAGCACAGCGCACAGTGCAAAACGACTGCTGGTTTACGCAAAAGCATAGTGCACAGTGCAAAACGACTCTTGGTTTACGCAAAAGCATAGTGCACAGTGCAAAACGACTGCTGGTTTACGCCAAAGCATAGTGCACAGTGCAAAATGACTGCAGGTTTACGCCAAAGCATAGTGCACAGTGCAAAATGACTGTTGGTTTACGCCAAAGCATGGTGCACAGTGCAAAACGACTGCTGGTTTACGCAAAAGCATAGTGCACAGTGCAAAACGACTGTTGGTTTACGCAAAAGCATAGTGCACAGTGCAAAACGACTGCTGGTTTACGCCAAAGTATAGTGCACAGTGCAAAATGACTGTTGGTTTACGCAAAAGCATAGTGCACAGTGCAAAACGACTGCTGGTTTACGCCAAAGCACAGCGCACAGTGCAAAACGACTGCTGGTTTACGCAAAAGCACAGTGCACAGTGCAAAACGACTGTTGGTTTACGCAAAAGCATAGTGAACAGTGCAAAACGACTGCTGGTTTACGCCAAATCATAGTGCACAGTGCAAAACGACTGTTATTTTACGCCAAAGCACAGCGCACAGTGCAAAACGACTGCTGGTTTACGCCAAAGCATGGTGCACAGTGCAAAACGACTGTTGGTTTACGCAAAAGCATAGTGCACAGTGCAAAATGACTGTTGGTTTACGCCAAAGCACAGCGCACAGTGCAAAACGACTGCTGGTTTACGCCAAAGCATGGTGCACAGTGCAAAACGACTGTTGGTTTACGCAAAAGCATAGTGCACAGTGCAAAACGACTGCTGGTTTACGCCAAATCATAGTGCACAGTGCAAAACGACTGTTGGTTTACGCCAAAGCACAGCGCACAGTGCAAAACGACTGCTGGTTTACGCAAAAGCATAGTGCACAGTGCAAAACGACTCTTGGTTTACGCAAAAGCATAGTGCACAATGCAAAACGACTGCTGGTTTACGCCAAAGCATAGTGCACAGTGCAAAATGACTGCTGGTTTACGCCAAAGCATAGTGCACAGTGCAAAACGACTGTTGGTTTACGCAAAAGCATAGTGCACAGTGCAAAACGACTGCTGGTTTACGCAAAAGCATAGTGCACAGTGCAAAACGACTGCTGGTTTACGCCAGAGCATAGTGCACAGTGCAAAACGACTGTTGGTTTACGCCAAAGCACAGCGCACAGTGCAAAACGACTGCTGGTTTACGCCAAAGCATAGTGCACAGTGCAAAACCACTGCTGGTTTACGCCAAATCATAGTGCACAGTGCAAAACGACTGTTGGTTTACGCCAAAGCACAGCGCACAGTGCAAAACGACTGTTGGTTTACGCCAAAGCATAGTGCACAGTGCAAAACGACTGCTGGTTTACGCAAAAGCACAGCGCACAGTGCAAAACGACTGCTGGTTTACGCCAAAGCATGGTGCACAGTGCAAAACGACTGTTGGTTTACGCCAAAGCACAGCGCACAGGGCAAAACGACTGTTGGTTTACGCAAAAGCATAGTGCACAGTGCAAAACGACTGCTGGTTTACGCCAGAGCATAGTGCACAGTGCAAAACGACTGTTGGTTTACGCCAAAGCACAGCGCACAGTGCAAAACGACTGCTGGTTTACGCAAAAGCATAGTGCACAGTGCAAAACGACTGTTGGTTTACGCCAAAGCACAGCGCACAGTGCAAAACGACTGCTGGTTTACGCCAAAGCATAGTGCACAGAGCAAAACCACTGCTGGTTTACGCCAAATCATAGTGCACAGTGCAAAACGACTGTTGGTTTACGCCAAAGCACAGCGCACAGTGCAAGACGACTGTTGGTTTACGCCAAAGCATAGTGCACAGTGCAAAACGACTGCTGGTTTACGCAAAAGCATGGTGCACAGTGCAAAACGACTGTTGGTTTACGCAAAAGCATAGTGCATAGTGCAAAACGACTGTTGGTTTACGCAAAAGCATAGTGCACAGTGCAAAACGACTGCTGGTTTACGCCAAAGCATAGTGCACAGTGCAAAACGACTGCTGGTTTACGCCAAAGCATGGTGCACAGTGCAAAACGACTGTTGGTTTACGCAAAAGCATAGTGCACAGTGCAAAACGACTGTTGGTTTACGCCAAAGCACACCGCACAGTGCAAAACGACTGCTGGTTTACGCCAAAGCATGGTGCACAGTGCAAAACGACTGTTGGTTTACGCAAAAGCATAGTGCACAGTGCAAAACGACTGCTGGTTTACGCCAAAGCATGGTGCACAGTGCAAAACGACTGTTGGTTTACGCAAAAGCATAGTGCACAGTGCAAAACGACTGCTGGTTTACGCCAAAGCATGGTGAACAGTGCAAAACGACTGTTGGTTTACGCCAAAGCACAGCGCACAGTGCAAAACGACTGTTGGTTTACGCAAAAGCATAGTGCACAGTGCAAAACGACTGTTGGTTTACGCAAAAGCATAGTGCACAGTGCAAAACGACTGTTGGTTTACGCCAAAGCATAGTGCACAGTGCAAAACGACTGCTGGTTTACGCAAAAGCATGGTGCACAGTGCAAAACGACTGTTGGTTTACGCAAAAGCATAGTGCACAGTGCAAAACGACTGCTGGTTTACGCCAAATCATAGTGCACAGTGCAAAACGGCTGTTGGTTTACGCCAAAGCACAGCGCACAGTGCAAAACGACTGTTGGTTTACGCAAAAGCATAGTGCATAGTGCAAAACGACTGTTGGTTTACGCAAAAGCACAGCGCACAGTGCAAAACGACTGCTGGTTTACGCCAAAGCATGGTGCACAGTGCAAAACGACTGTTGGTTTACGCCAAAGCACAGCGCACAGGGCAAAACGACTGTTGGTTTACGCAAAAGCATAGTGCACAGTGCAAAACGACTCTTGGTTTACGCAAAAGCATAGTGCACAGTGCAAAACGACTGCTGGTTTACGCCGAAGCATAGTGCACAGTGCAAAATGACTGCTGGTTTACGCCAAAGCATAGTGCACAGTGCAAAATGACTGTTGGTTTACGCCAAAGCATGGTGCACAGTGCAAAACGACTGCTGGTTTACGCAAAAGCATGGTGAACAGTGCAAAACGACTGTTGGTTTACGCCAAAGCACAGCGCACAGTGCAAAACGACTGTTGGTTTACGCCAAAGCACAGCGCACAGTGCAAAACGACTGCTGGTTTACGCCAAATCATAGTGCACAGTGCAAAACGACTGTTGGTTTACGCCAAAGCACAGCGCACAGTGCAAAACGACTGCTGGTTTACGCCAAAGCATGGTGCACAGTGCAAAACGACTGTTGGTTTACGCAAAAGCATAGTGCACAGTGCAAAACGACTGCTGGTTTACGCCAAAGCATGGTGCACAGTGCAAAACGACTGTTGGTTTACGCAAAAGCATAGTGCACAGTGCAAAACGACTGCTGGTTTACGCCAAAGCATGGTGAACAGTGCAAAACGACTGTTGGTTTACGCCAAAGCACAGCGCACAGTGCAAAACGACTGTTGGTTTACGCCAAAGCACAGCGCACAGTGCAAAACGACTGCTGGTTTACGCCAAAGCATAGTGCACAGTGCAAAACGACTGTTGGTTTACGCCAAAGCACACCGCACAGTGCAAAACGACTGCTGGTTTACGCCAAAGCATGGTGCACAGTGCAAAACGACTGTTGGTTTACGCAAAAGCATAGTGCACAGTGCAAAACGACTGCTGGTTTACGCCAAAGCATGGTGCACAGTGCAAAACGACTGTTGGTTTACGCAAAAGCATAGTGCACAGTGCAAAACGACTGCTGGTTTACGCCAAAGCATGGTGAACAGTGCAAAACGACTGTTGGTTTACGCCAAAGCACAGCGCACAGTGCAAAACGACTGTTGGTTTACGCCAAAGCACAGCGCACAGTGCAAAACGACTGCTGGTTTACGCCAAAGCATAGTGCACAGTGCAAAACCACTGCTGGTTTACGCCAAATCATAGTGCACAGTGCAAAACGACTGTTGGTTTACGCCAAAGCACAGCGCACAGTGCAAAACGACTGTTGGTTTACGCCAAAGCATAGTGCACAGTGCAAAACGACTGCTGGTTTACGCAAAAGCACAGCGCACAGTGCAAAACGACTGCTGGTTTACGCCAAAGCATGGTGCACAGTGCAAAACGACTGTTGGTTTACGCCAAAGCACAGCGCACAGGGCAAAACGACTGTTGGTTTACGCAAAAGCATAGTGCACAGTGCAAAACGACTGCTGGTTTACGCCAGAGCATAGTGCACAGTGCAAAACGACTGTTGGTTTACGCCAAAGCACAGCGCACAGTGCAAAACGACTGCTGGTTTACGCAAAAGCATAGTGCACAGTGCAAAACGACTGTTGGTTTACGCCAAAGCACAGCGCACAGTGCAAAACGACTGCTGGTTTACGCCAAAGCATAGTGCACAGAGCAAAACCACTGCAGGTTTACGCCAAATCATAGTGCACAGTGCAAAACGACTGTTGGTTTACGCCAAAGCACAGCGCACAGTGCAAGACGACTGTTGGTTTACGCCAAAGCATAGTGCACAGTGCAAAACGACTGCTGGTTTACGCAAAAGCATGGTGCACAGTGCAAAACGACTGTTGGTTTACGCAAAAGCATAGTGCATAGTGCAAAACGACTGTTGGTTTACGCAAAAGCATAGTGCACAGTGCAAAACGACTGCTGGTTTACGCCAAAGCATAGTGCACAGTGCAAAACGACTGCTGGTTTACGCCAAAGCATGGTGCACAGTGCAAAACGACTGTTGGTTTACGCAAAAGCATAGTGCACAGTGCAAAACGACTGTTGGTTTACGCCAAAGCACACCGCACAGTGCAAAACGACTGCTGGTTTACGCCAAAGCATGGTGCACAGTGCAAAACGACTGTTGGTTTACGCAAAAGCATAGTGCACAGTGCAAAACGACTGCTGGTTTACGCCAAAGCATGGTGAACAGTGCAAAACGACTGTTGGTTTACGCCAAAGCACAGCGCACAGTGCAAAACGACTGTTGGTTTACGCAAAAGCATAGTGCACAGTGCAAAACGACTGTTGGTTTACGCAAAAGCATAGTGCACAGTGCAAAACGACTGTTGGTTTACGCCAAAGCATAGTGCACAGTGCAAAACGACTGCTGGTTTACGCAAAAGCATGGTGCACAGTGCAAAACGACTGTTGGTTTACGCAAAAGCATAGTGCACAGTGCAAAACGACTGCTGGTTTACGCCAAATCATAGTGCACAGTGCAAAACGGCTGTTGGTTTACGCCAAAGCACAGCGCACAGTGCAAAACGACTGTTGGTTTACGCAAAAGCATAGTGCATAGTGCAAAACGACTGTTGGTTTACGCAAAAGCACAGCGCACAGTGCAAAACGACTGCTGGTTTACGCCAAAGCATGGTGCACAGTGCAAAACGACTGTTGGTTTACGCCAAAGCACAGCGCACAGGGCAAAACGACTGTTGGTTTACGCAAAAGCATAGTGCACAGTGCAAAACGACTCTTGGTTTACGCAAAAGCATAGTGCACAGTGCAAAACGACTGCTGGTTTACGCCAAAGCATAGTGCACAGTGCAAAATGACTGCTGGTTTACGCCAAAGCATAGTGCACAGTGCAAAATGACTGTTGGTTTACGCCAAAGCATGGTGCACAGTGCAAAACGACTGCTGGTTTACGCAAAAGCATAGTGCACAGTGCAAAACGACTGCTGGTTTACGCCAAAGCATAGTGCACAGTGCAAAACGACTCTTGGTTTACGCAAAAGCATAGTGCACAGTGCAAAACGACTGCTGGTTTACGCCAAAGCATAGTGCACAGTGCAAAATGACTGCTGGTTTACGCCAAAGCATAGTGCACAGTGCAAAACGACTGTTGGTTTACGCAAAAGCATAGTGCACAGTGCAAAACGACTGCTGGTTTACGCCAAAGCATAGTGCACAGTGCAAAACGACTCTTGGTTTACGCAAAAGCATAGTGCACAGTGCAAAACGACTGCTGGTTTACGCCAAAGCATGGTGCATAGTGCAAAACGACTGTTGGTTTACGCAAAAGCATAGTGCACAGTGCAAAACGACTGCTGGTTTACGCCAAAGCATGGTGCACAGTGCAAAACGACTGTTGGTTTACGCAAAAGCATAGTACACAGTGCAAAACGACTGCTGGTTTACGCCAAATCATAGTGCACAGTGCAAAACGACTGTTGGTTTACGCCAAAGCACAGCGCACAGTGCAAAACGACTGCTGGTTTACGCAAAAGCATAGTGCACAGTGCAAAACGACTCTTGGTTTACGCAAAAGCATAGTGCACAGTGCAAAACGACTGCTGGTTTACGCCAAAGCATAGTGCACAGTGCAAAATGACTGCTGGTTTACGCCAAAGCATAGTGCACAGTGCAAAACGACTGTTGGTTTACGCAAAAGCATAGTGCACAGTGCAAAACGACTGCTGGTTTACGCACAAGCATAGTGCACAATGCAAAACGACTGCTGGTTTACGCCAGTGCATAGTGCACAGTGCAAAACGACTGTTGGTTTACGCCAAAGCACAGCGCACAGTGCAAAACGACTGCTGGTTTACGCCAAAGCATAGTGCACAGAGCAAAACCACTGCTGGTTTACGCCAAATCATAGTGCACAGTGCAAAACGACTGTTGGTTTACGCCAAAGCACAGCGCACAGTGCAAAACGACTGTTGGTTTACGCCAAAGCACAGCGCACAGTGCAAAACGACTGCTGGTTTACGCCAAAGCATAGTGCACAGAGCAAAACCACTGCTGGTTTACGCCAAATCATAGTGCACAGTGCAAAACGACTGCTGGTTTACGCCAGAGCATAGTGCACAGTGCAAAACGACTGTTGGTTTACGCCAAAGCACAGCGCACAGTGCAAAACGACTGCTGGTTTACGCCAAAGCATAGTGCACAGTGCAAAACCACTGCTGGTTTACGCCAAATCATAGTGCACAGTGCAAAACGACTGTTGGTTTACGCCAAAGCACAGCGCACAGTGCAAAACGACTGTTGGTTTACGCCAAAGCATAGTGCACAGTGCAAAACGACTGCTGGTTTACGCAAAAGCATGGTGCACAGTGCAAAACGACTGTTGGTTTACGCAAAAGCATAGTGCACAGTGCAAAACGACTGCTGGTTTACGCCAAATCATAGTGCACAGTGCAAAACGGCTGTTGGTTTACGCCAAAGCACAGCGCACAGTGCAAAACGACTGTTGGTTTACGCAAAAGCATAGTGCATAGTGCAAAACGACTGTTGGTTTACGCAAAAGCATAGTGCACAGTGCAAAACGACTGCTTGTTTACGCCAAAGCATAGTGCACAGTGCAAAACGACTGCTGGTTTACGCCAAAGCATGGTGCACAGTGCAAAACGACTTTTGGTTTACGCAAAAGCATAGTGCACAGTGCAAAACGACTGTTGGTTTACGCCAAAGCACACCGCACAGTGCAAAACGACTGCTGGTTTACGCCAAAGCATGGTGCACAGTGCAAAACGATTGTTGGTTTACGCAAAAGCATAGTGCACAGTGCAAAACGACTGCTGGTTTACGCCAGAGCATAGTGTACAGTGCAAAACGACTGTTGGTTTACGCCAAAGCACAGCGCACAGTGCAAAACGACTGTTGGTTTACGCAAAGCATAGTGCACAGTGCAGAACGACTGTTGGTTTACGCAAAAGCATAGTGCACAGTGCAAAACGACTGTTGGTTTACGCAAAAGCATAGTGCACAGTGCAAAACGACTGTTGGTTTACGCCAAAGCACAGCGCACAGTGCAAAACGACTGCTGGTTTACGCCAAAGCATGGTGCACAGTGCAAAACGACTGCTGGTTTACGCCAGAGCATAGTGCACAGTGCAAAACGACTGTTGGTTTACGCCAAAGCACAGCGCACAGTGCAAAACGACTGCTGGTTTACGCAAAAGCATAGTGCAGAGTGCAAAACGACTCTTGGTTTACGCAAAAGCATAGTGCACAGTGCAAAACGACTGTTGGTTTACGCAAAAGCATAGTGCACAGTGCAAAACGACTCTTGGTTTACGCAAAAGCATAGTGCACAGTGCAAAACGACTGCTGGTTTACGCCAAAGCATAGTGCACAGTGCAAAACGACTGTTGGTTTACGCCAAAGCACAGCGCACAGTGCAAAACGACTGCTGGTTTACGCAAAAGCATAGTGCACAGTGCAAAACGACTCTTGGTTTACGCAAAAGCATAGTGCACAGTGCAAAACGACTGCTGGTTTACGCCAAAGCATGGTGCACAGTGCAAAACGACTGTTGGTTTACGCAAAAGCATAGTGCACAGTGCAAAACGACTGCTGGTTTACGCAAAAGCATAGTGCAGAGTGCAAAACGACTCTTGGTTTACGCAAAAGCATAGTGCACAGTGCAAAACGACTGCTGGTTTACGCCAAAGCATGGTGCATAGTGCAAAACGACTGTTGGTTTACGCAAAAGCATAGTGCACAGTGCAAAACGACTGCTTGTTTACGCCAAAGCATAGTGCACAGTGCAAAACGACTGCTGGTTTACGCCAAAGCATGGTGCACAGTGCAAAACGACTTTTGGTTTACGCAAAAGCATAGTGCACAGTGCAAAACGACTGTTGGTTTACGCCAAAGCACACCGCACAGTGCAAAACGACTGCTGGTTTACGCCAAAGCATGGTGCACAGTGCAAAACGATTGTTGGTTTACGCAAAAGCATAGTGCACAGTGCAAAACGACTGCTGGTTTACGCCAGAGCATAGTGTACAGTGCAAAACGACTGTTGGTTTACGCCAAAGCACAGCGCACAGTGCAAAACGACTGCTGGTTTACGCAAAAGCATAGTGCACAGTGCAAAACGACTCTTGGTTTACGCAAAAGCATAGTGCACAGTGCAAAACGACTGCTGGTTTACGCCAAAGCATGGTGCACAGTGCAAAACGACTGCTGGTTTACGCCAAAGCATAGTGCACAGTGCAAAACGACTGTTGGTTTACGCCAAAGCACAGCGCACAGTGCAAAACGACTGCTGGTTTACGCCAAAGCACAGCGCACAGTGCAAAACGACTGCTGGTTTACGCCAAAGCATGGTGCACAGTGCAAAACGACTGTTGGTTTACGCAAAAGCATAGTGCACAGTGCAAAACGACTGCTTGTTTACGCCAAAGCATAGTGCACAGTGCAAAACGACTGCTGGTTTACGCCAAAGCATGGTGCACAGTGCAAAACGACTTTTGGTTTACGCAAAAGCATAGTGCACAGTGCAAAACGACTGTTGGTTTACGCCAAAGCACACCGCACAGTGCAAAACGACTGCTGGTTTACGCCAAAGCATGGTGCACAGTGCAAAACGATTGTTGGTTTACGCAAAAGCATAGTGCACAGTGCAAAACGACTGCTGGTTTACGCCAGAGCATAGTGTACAGTGCAAAACGACTGTTGGTTTACGCCAAAGCACAGCGCACAGTGCAAAACGACTGCTGGTTTACGCCAAAGCATAGTGCACAGTGCAAAACGACTGTTGGTTTACGCCAAAGCACAGCGCACAGTGCAAAACGACTGCTGGTTTACGCAAAAGCATAGTGCACAGTGCAAAACGACTCTTGGTTTACGCAAAAGCATAGTGCACAGTGCAAAACGACTGCTGGTTTACGCCAAAGCATGGTGCATAGTGCAAAACGACTGTTGGTTTACGCAAAAGCATAGTGCACAGTGCAAAACGACTGCTTGTTTACGCCAAAGCATAGTGCACAGTGCAAAACGACTGCTGGTTTACGCCAAAGCATGGTGCACAGTGCAAAACGACTTTTGGTTTACGCAAAAGCATAGTGCACAGTGCAAAACGACTGTTGGTTTACGCCAAAGCACACCGCACAGTGCAAAACGACTGCTGGTTTACGCCAAAGCATGGTGCACAGTGCAAAACGATTGTTGGTTTACGCAAAAGCATAGTGCACAGTGCAAAACGACTGCTGGTTTACGCCAGAGCATAGTGTACAGTGCAAAACGACTGTTGGTTTACGCCAAAGCACAGCGCACAGTGCAAAACGACTGCTGGTTTACGCAAAAGCATAGTGCACAGTGCAAAACGACTCTTGGTTTACGCAAAAGCATAGTGCACAGTGCAAAACGACTGCTGGTTTACGCCAAAGCATGGTGCACAGTGCAAAACGACTGCTGGTTTACGCCAAAGCATAGTGCACAGTGCAAAACGACTGTTGGTTTACGCCAAAGCACAGCGCACAGTGCAAAACGACTGCTGGTTTACGCAAAAGCATAGTGCAGAGTGCAAAACGACTCTTGGTTTACGCAAAAGCATAGCGCACAGTGCAAAACGACTGCTGGTTTACGCCAAAGCATAGTGCTCAGTGCAAAATGACTGCTGGTTTACGCCAAAGCATAGTGCACAGTGCAAAACGACTGCTGGTTTACGCAAAAGCATAGTGCACAGTGCAAAACGACTGTTGGTTTACGCAAAAGCATAGTGCACAGTGCAAAACGACTCTTGGTTTACGCAAAAGCATAGTGCACAGTGCAAAACGACTGCTGGTTTACGCCAAAGCATAGTGCACAGTGCAAAACGACTGTTGGTTTACGCCAAAGCACAGCGCACAGTGCAAAACGACTGCTGGTTTACGCAAAAGCATAGTGCACAGTGCAAAACGACTCTTGGTTTACGCAAAAGCATAGTGCACAGTGCAAAACGACTGCTGGTTTACGCCAAAGCATGGTGCACAGTGCAAAACGACTGTTGGTTTACGCAAAAGCATAGTGCACAGTGCAAAACGACTGCTGGTTTACGCCAAAGCATGGTGCACAGTGCAAAACGACTGTTGGTTTACGCAAAAGCATAGTACACAGTGCAAAACGACTGCTGGTTTACGCCAAATCATAGTGCACAGTGCAAAACGACTGTTGGTTTACGCCAAAGCACAGCGCACAGTGCAAAACGACTGCTGGTTTACGCAAAAGCATAGTGCACAGTGCAAAACGACTCTTGGTTTACGCAAAAGCATAGTGCACAGTGCAAAACGACTGCTGGTTTACGCCAAAGCATAGTGCACAGTGCAAAATGACTGCTGGTTTACGCCAAAGCATAGTGCACAGTGCAAAACGACTGTTGGTTTACGCAAAAGCATAGTGCACAGTGCAAAACGACTGCTGGTTTACGCACAAGCATAGTGCACAATGCAAAACGACTGCTGGTTTACGCCAGAGCATAGTGCACAGTGCAAAACGACTGTTGGTTTACGCCAAAGCACAGCGCACAGTGCAAAACGACTGCTGGTTTACGCCAAAGCATAGTGCACAGAGCAAAACCACTGCTGGTTTACGCCAAATCATAGTGCACAGTGCAAAACGACTGTTGGTTTACGCCAAAGCACAGCGCACAGTGCAAAACGACTGTTGGTTTACGCCAAAGCATAGTGCACAGTGCAAAACGACTGCTGGTTTACGCAAAAGCATGGTGCACAGTGCAAAACGACTGTTGGTTTACGCAAAAGCATAGTGCATAGTGCAAAACGACTGTTGGTTTACGCAAAAGCATAGTGCACAGTGCAAAACGACTGCTGGTTTACGCCAAAGCATAGTGCACAGTGCAAAACGACTGCTGGTTTACGCCAAAGCACAGCGCACAGTGCAAAACGACTGTTGGTTTACGCAAAAGCATAGTGCACAGTGCAAAACGACTGTTGGTTTACGCAAAAGCATAGTGCACAGTGCAAAACGACTGTTGGTTTACGCCAAAGCACAGCGCACAGTGCAAAACTACTGCTGGTTTACGCCAAATCATAGTGCACAGTGCAAAACGACTGTTGGTTTACGCCAAAGCACAGCGCACAGTGCAAAACGACTGTTGGTTTACGCAAAAGCATAGTGCACAGTGCAAAACGACTGTTGGTTTACGCAAAAGCATAGTGCACAGTGCAAAACGACTGCTGGTTTACGCCAAAGCATAGTGCACAGTGCAAAACGACTGCTGGTTTACGCCAAAGCATGGTGCACAGTGCAAAACGACTGTTGGTTTACGCAAAAGCATAGTGCACAGTGCAAAACGACTGTTGGTTTACGCCGAAGCACACCGCACAGTGCAAAACGACTGCTGGTTTACGCCAAAGCATGGTGCACAGTGCAAAACGACTGTTGGTTTACGCAAAAGCATAGTGCACAGTGCAAAACGACTGCTGGTTTACGCCAGAGCATAGTGTACAGTGCAAAACGACTGTTGGTTTACGCCAAAGCACAGCGCACAGTGCAAAACGACTGTTGGTTTACGCAAAGCATAGTGCACAGTGCAGAACGACTGTTGGTTTACGCAAAAGCATAGTGCACAGTGCAAAACGACTGTTGGTTTACTCCAAAGCACAGCGCACAGTGCAAAACGACTGCTGGTTTACGCCAAAGCATGGTGCACAGTGCAAAACGACTGTTGGTTTACACCAAAGCACAGCGCACAAGACAAAACGACTGTTGGTTTACGCAAAAGCATAGTGCACAGTGCAAAACGACTGCTGGTTTACGCCAGAGCATAGTGCACAGTGCAAAACGACTGTTGGTTTACGCCAAAGCACAGCGCACAGTGCAAAACGACTGCTGGTTTACGCAAAAGCATAGTGCACAGTGCAAAACGACTCTTGGTTTACGCAAAAGCATAGTGCACAGTGCAAAACGACTGCTGGTTTACGCCAAAGCATGGTGCACAGTGCAAAACGACTGTTGGTTTACGCCAAAGCACAGCGCACAGTGCAAAACGACTGTTGGTTTACGCAAAAGCATAGTGCACAGTGCAAAACGACTGTTGGTTTACGCAAAAGCATAGTGCACAGTGCAAAACGACTGTTGGTTTACGCCAAAGCACAGCGCACAGTGCAAAACGACTGCTGGTTTACGCCAAAGCATGGTGCACAGTGCAAAACGACTGTTGGTTTACGCCAAAGCACAGCGCACAGGGCAAAACGACTGCTGGTTTACGCCAAAGCATAGTGCACAGTGCAAAATGACTGCTGGTTTACGCCAAAGCATAGTGCACAGTGCAAAATGACTGTTGGTTTACGCCAAAGCATGGTGCACAGTGCAAAACGACTGCTGGTTTACGCAAAAGCATAGTGCACAGTGCAAAACGACTGTTGGTTTACGCAAAAGCATAGTGCACAGTGCAAAACGACTCTTGGTTTACGCAAAAGCATAGTGCACAGTGCAAAACGACTGCTGGTTTACGCCAAAGCATAGTGCACAGTGCAAAATGACTGTTGGTTTACGCAAAAGCATAGTGCACAGTGCAAAACGACTGCTGGTTTACGCAAAAGCATAGTGCACAGTGCAAAACGACTGTTGGTTTACGCAAAAGCATAGTGCACAGTGCAAAACGACTGCTGGTTTACGCCAAAGCACAGCGCACAGTGCAAAACGACTGCTGGTTTACGCCAAAGCATGGTGCACAGTGCAAAACGACTGTTGGTGTACGCAAAAGCACAGTGCACAGTGCAAAGCGACTGTTGGTTTACGCAAAAGCATAGTGCACAGTGCAAAACGACTGCTGGTTTCCGCCAAATCATAGTGCACAGTGCAAAACGACTGTTGGTTTACGCCAAAGCACAGCGCACAGTGCAAAACGACTGCTGGTTTACGCCAAAGCATGGTGCACAGTGCAAAACGACTGTTGGTTTACGCCAAAGCACAGCGCACAGTGCAAAACGACTGCTGGTTTACGCAAAAGCATAGTGCACAGTGCAAAACGACTCTTGGTTTACGCAAAAGCATAGTGCACAGTGCAAAACGACTGCTGGTTTACGCCAAAGCATGGTGCACAGTGCAAAACGACTGTTGGTTTACGCAAAAGCATAGTGCACAGTGCAAAACGACTGCTGGTTTACGCCAGAGCATAGTGCACAGTGCAAAACGACTGCTGGTTTACGCCAAAGCATGGTGCACAGTGCAAAACGACTGCTGGTTTACGCCAAAGCATGGTGCACAGTGCAAAACGACTGCTGGTTTACGCCAAAGCATAGTGCACAGTGCAAAATGACTGTTGGTTTACGCCAAAGCACAGCGCACAGTGCAAAACGACTGCTGGTTTACGCAAAAGCATAGTGCACAGTGCAAAACGACTGCTGGTTTACGCCAAAGCATAGTGCACAGTGCAAAACGACTGCTGGTTTACGCCAAAGCATGGTGCACAGTGCAAAACGACTGTTGGTTTACGCAAAAGCAAAGCGCACAGTGCAAAACGACTGCTGGTTTACGCCAAAGCACACCGCACAGTGCAAAACGACTGCTGGTTTACGCCAAAGCATGGTGCACAGTGCAAAACGACTGTTGGTTTACGCAAAAGCATAGTGCACAGTGCAAAACGACTGCTGGTTTACGCCAGAGCATAGTGTACAGTGCAAAACGACTGTTGGTTTACGCCAAAGCACAGCGCACAGTGCAAAACGACTGTTGGTTTACGCAAAGCATAGTGCACAGTGCAGAACGACTGTTGGTTTACGCAAAAGCATAGTGCACAGTGCAAAACGACTGTTGGTTTACGCAAAAGCATAGTGCACAGTGCAAAACGACTGCTGGTTTACGCCAAAGCATAGTGCACAGTGCAAAACGACTGCTGGTTTACGCCAAAGCATGGTGCACAGTGCAAAACGACTGTTGGTTTACGCAAAAGCATAGTGCACAGTGCAAAATGACTGCTGGTTTACGCCAGAGCATAGTGTACAGTGCAAAACGACTGTTGGTTTACGCCAAAGCACAGCGCACAGTGCAAAACGACTGTTGGTTTACGCAAAGCATAGTGCACAGTGCAGAACGACTGTTGGTTTACGCAAAAGCATAGTGCACAGTGCAAAACGACTGTTGGTTTACGCAAAAGCATAGTGCACAGTGCAAAACGACTGTTGGTTTACGCCAAAGCACAGCGCACAGTGCAAAACGACTGCTGGTTTACGCCAAAGCATGGTGCACAGTGCAAAACGACTGTTGGTTTACACCAAAGCACAGCGCACAGGGCAAAACGACTGTTGGTTTACGCAAAAGCATAGTGCACAGTGCAAAACGACTGCTGGTTTACGCCAGAGCATAGTGCACAGTGCAAAACGACTGTTGGTTTACGCCAAAGCACAGCGCACAGTGCAAAACGACTGCTGGTTTACGCAAAAGCATAGTGCAGAGTGCAAAACGACTCTTGGTTTACGCAAAAGCATAGTGCACAGTGCAAAACGACTGCTGGTTTACGCCAAAGCATAGTGCTCAGTGCAAAATGACTGCTGGTTTACGCCAAAGCATAGTGCACAGTGCAAAACGACTGCTGGTTTACGCAAAAGCATAGTGCACAGTGCAAAACGACTGTTGGTTTACGCAAAAGCATAGTGCACAGTGCAAAACGACTCTTGGTTTACGCAAAAGCATAGTGCACAGTGCAAAACGACTGCTGGTTTACGCCAAAGCATAGTGCACAGTGCAAAACGACTGTTGGTTTACGCCAAAGCACAGCGCACAGTGCAAAACGACTGCTGGTTTACGCAAAAGCATAGTGCACAGTGCAAAACGACTCTTGGTTTACGCAAAAGCATAGTGCACAGTGCAAAACGACTGCTGGTTTACGCCAAAGCATGGTGCACAGTGCAAAACGACTGTTGGTTTACGCAAAAGCATAGTGCACAGTGCAAAACGACTGCTGGTTTACGCCAAAGCATGGTGCACAGTGCAAAACGACTGTTGGTTTACGCAAAAGCATAGTACACAGTGCAAAACGACTGCTGGTTTACGCCAAATCATAGTGCACAGTGCAAAACGACTGTTGGTTTACGCCAAAGCACAGCGCACAGTGCAAAACGACTGCTGGTTTACGCAAAAGCATAGTGCACAGTGCAAAACGACTCTTGGTTTACGCAAAAGCATAGTGCACAGTGCAAAACGACTGCTGGTTTACGCCAAAGCATAGTGCACAGTGCAAAATGACTGCTGGTTTACGCCAAAGCATAGTGCACAGTGCAAAACGACTGTTGGTTTACGCAAAAGCATAGTGCACAGTGCAAAACGACTGCTGGTTTACGCACAAGCATAGTGCACAGTGCAAAACGACTGCTGGTTTACGCAAAAGCATAGTGCACAGTGCAAAACGACTGCTGGTTTACGCCAGAGCATAGTGCACAGTGCAAAACGACTGTTGGTTTACGCCAAAGCACAGCGCACAGTGCAAAACGACTGCTGGTTTACGCAAAAGCATAGTGCACAGTGCAAAACGACTGTTGGTTTACGCAAAAGCATAGTGCACAGTGCAAAACGACTGCTGGTTTACGCCAGAGCATAGTGCACAGTGCAAAACGACTGTTGGTTTACGCCAAAGCACAGCGCACAGTGCAAAACGACTGCTGGTTTACGCAAAAGCATAGTGCACAGTGCAAAACGACTCTTGGTTTACGCAAAAGCATAGTGCACAGTGCAAAACGACTGCTGGTTTACGCCAAAGCATGGTGCACAGTGCAAAACGACTGTTGGTTTACGCCAAAGCACAGCGCACAGTGCAAAACGACTGTTGGTTTACGCAAAAGCATAGTGCACAGTGCAAAACGACTGTTGGTTTACGCAAAAGCATAGTGCACAGTGCAAAACGACTGTTGGTTTACGCCAAAGCACAGCGCACAGTGCAAAACGACTGCTGGTTTACGCCAAAGCATGGTGCACAGTGCAAAACGACTGTTGGTTTACGCCAAAGCACAGCGCACAGGGCAAAACGACTGCTGGTTTACGCCAAAGCATAGTGCACAGTGCAAAATGACTGCTGGTTTACGCCAAAGCATAGTGCACAGTGCAAAATGACTGTTGGTTTACGCCAAAGCATGGTGCACAGTGCAAAACGACTGCTGGTTTACGCAAAAGCATAGTGCACAGTGCAAAACGACTGTTGGTTTACGCAAAAGCATAGTGCACAGTGCAAAACGACTCTTGGTTTACGCAAAAGCATAGTGCACAGTGCAAAACGACTGCTGGTTTACGCCAAAGCATAGTGCACAGTGCAAAATGACTGTTGGTTTACGCAAAAGCATAGTGCACAGTGCAAAACGACTGCTGGTTTACGCAAAAGCATAGTGCACAGTGCAAAACGACTGTTGGTTTACGCAAAAGCATAGTGCACAGTGCAAAACGACTGCTGGTTTACGCCAAAGCACAGCGCACAGTGCAAAACGACTGCTGGTTTACGCCAAAGCATGGTGCACAGTGCAAAACGACTGTTGGTGTACGCAAAAGCACAGTGCACAGTGCAAAGCGACTGTTGGTTTACGCAAAAGCATAGTGCACAGTGCAAAACGACTGCTGGTTTACGCCAAATCATAGTGCACAGTGCAAAACGACTGTTGGTTTACGCCAAAGCACAGCGCACAGTGCAAAACGACTGCTGGTTTACGCCAAAGCATGGTGCACAGTGCAAAACGACTGTTGGTTTACGCAAAAGCATAGTGCACAGTGCAAAATGACTGTTGGTTTACGCCAAAGCACAGCGCACAGTGCAAAACGACTGCTGGTTTACGCCAAAGCATGGTGCACAGTGCAAAACGACTGTTGGTTTACGCAAAAGCATAGTGCACAGTGCAAAACGACTGCTGGTTTACGCCAAATCATAGTGCACAGTGCAAAACGACTGTTGGTTTACGCCAAAGCACAGCGCACAGTGCAAAACGACTGCTGGTTTACGCCAAAGCACAGCGCACAGTGCAAAACGACTGCTGGTTTACGCCAAAGCATGGTGCACAGTGCAAAACGACTGTTGGTTTACGCAAAAGCATAGTGCACAGTGCAAAACGACTGCTGGCTTACGCCAAATCATAGTGCACAGTGCAAAACGACTGTTGGTTTACTCAAAAGCATAGTGCACAGTGTAAAACGACTGCTGGTTTACGCAAAAGCATAGTGCACAGTGCAAAACGACTGTTGGTTTACGCAAAAGTATAGTGCACAGTGCAAAACGACTGTTGGTTTACGCAAAAGCATAGTGCACAGTGCAAAACGACTGCTGGTTTACGCCAGAGCATAGTGCACAGTGCAAAACGACTGCTGGTTTACGCCAAAGCATGGTGCACAGTGCAAAACGACTGCTGGTTTACGCCAAAGCATGGTGCACAGTGCAAAACGACTGCTGGTTTACGCCAAAGCATAGTGCACAGTGCAAAATGACTGTTGGTTTACGCCAAAGCACAGCGCACAGTGCAAAACGACTGCTGGTTTACGCAAAAGCATAGTGCACAGTGCAAAACGACTGCTGGTTTACGCCAAAGCATAGTGCACAGTGCAAAACGACTGCTGGTTTACGCCAAAGCATGGTGCACAGTGCAAAACGACTGTTGGTTTACGCAAAAGCAAAGCGCACAGTGCAAAACGACTGCTGGTTTACGCCAAAGCACACCGCACAGTGCAAAACGACTGCTGGTTTACGCCAAAGCATGGTGCACAGTGCAAAACGACTGTTGGTTTACGCAAAAGCATAGTGCACAGTGCAAAACGACTGCTGGTTTACGCCAGAGCATAGTGTACAGTGCAAAACGACTGTTGGTTTACGCCAAAGCACAGCGCACAGTGCAAAACGACTGTTGGTTTACGCAAAGCATAGTGCACAGTGCAGAACGACTGTTGGTTTACGCAAAAGCATAGTGCACAGTGCAAAACGACTGTTGGTTTACGCAAAAGCATAGTGCACAGTGCAAAACGACTGCTGGTTTACGCCAAAGCATAGTGCACAGTGCAAAACGACTGCTGGTTTACGCCAAAGCATGGTGCACAGTGCAAAACGACTGTTGGTTTACGCAAAAGCATAGTGCACAGTGCAAAATGACTGTTGGTTTACGCCAAAGCACACCGCACAGTGCAAAACGACTGCTGGTTTACGCCAAAGCATGGTGCACAGTGCAAAACGACTGTTGGTTTACGCAAAAGCATAGTGCACAGTGCAAAACGACTGCTGGTTTACGCCAGAGCATAGTGTACAGTGCAAAACGACTGTTGGTTTACGCCAAAGCACAGCGCACAGTGCAAAACGACTGTTGGTTTACGCAAAGCATAGTGCACAGTGCAGAACGACTGTTGGTTTACGCAAAAGCATAGTGCACAGTGCAAAACGACTGTTGGTTTACGCAAAAGCATAGTGCACAGTGCAAAACGACTGTTGGTTTACGCCAAAGCACAGCGCACAGTGCAAAACGACTGCTGGTTTACGCCAAAGCATGGTGCACAGTGCAAAACGACTGTTGGTTTACACCAAAGCACAGCGCACAGGGCAAAACGACTGTTGGTTTACGCAAAAGCATAGTGCACAGTGCAAAACGACTGCTGGTTTACGCCAGAGCATAGTGCACAGTGCAAAACGACTGTTGGTTTACGCCAAAGCACAGCGCACAGTGCAAAACGACTGCTGGTTTACGCAAAAGCATAGTGCAGAGTGCAAAACGACTCTTGGTTTACGCAAAAGCATAGTGCACAGTGCAAAACGACTGCTGGTTTACGCCAAAGCATAGTGCTCAGTGCAAAATGACTGCTGGTTTACGCCAAAGCATAGTGCACAGTGCAAAACGACTGCTGGTTTACGCAAAAGCATAGTGCACAGTGCAAAACGACTGTTGGTTTACGCAAAAGCATAGTGCACAGTGCAAAACGACTCTTGGTTTACGCAAAAGCATAGTGCACAGTGCAAAACGACTGCTGGTTTACGCCAAAGCATAGTGCACAGTGCAAAACGACTGTTGGTTTACGCCAAAGCACAGCGCACAGTGCAAAACGACTGCTGGTTTACGCAAAAGCATAGTGCACAGTGCAAAACGACTCTTGGTTTACGCAAAAGCATAGTGCACAGTGCAAAACGACTGCTGGTTTACGCCAAAGCATGGTGCACAGTGCAAAACGACTGTTGGTTTACGCAAAAGCATAGTGCACAGTGCAAAACGACTGCTGGTTTACGCCAAAGCATGGTGCACAGTGCAAAACGACTGTTGGTTTACGCAAAAGCATAGTACACAGTGCAAAACGACTGCTGGTTTACGCCAAATCATAGTGCACAGTGCAAAACGACTGTTGGTTTACGCCAAAGCACAGCGCACAGTGCAAAACGACTGCTGGTTTACGCAAAAGCATAGTGCACAGTGCAAAATGACTGCTGGTTTACGCCAAAGCATAGTGCACAGTGCAAAACGACTCTTGGTTTACGCAAAAGCATAGTGCACAGTGCAAAACGACTGCTGGTTTACGCCAAAGCATAGTGCACAGTGCAAAATGACTGCTGGTTTACGCCAAAGCATAGTGCACAGTGCAAAACGACTGTTGGTTTACGCAAAAGCATAGTGCACAGTGCAAAACGACTGCTGGTTTACGCACAAGCATAGTGCACAGTGCAAAACGACTGCTGGTTTACGCAAAAGCATAGTGCACAGTGCAAAACGACTGCTGGTTTACGCCAAAGCATAGTGCACAGTGCAAAACGACTGTTGGTTTACGCCAAAGCACAGCGCACAGTGCAAAACGACTGCTGGTTTACGCAAAAGCATAGTGCACAGTGCAAAACGACTGCTGGTTTACGCCAAAGCATAGTGCACAGTGCAAAACGACTCTTGGTTTACGCAAAAGCATAGTGCACAGTGCAAAACGACTGCTGGTTTACGCCAAAGCATAGTGCACAGTGCAAAATGACTGCTGGTTTACGCCAAAGCATAGTGCACAGTGCAAAACGACTGTTGGTTTACGCAAAAGCATAGTGCACAGTGCAAAACGACTGCTGGTTTACGCACAAGCATAGTGCACAGTGCAAAACGACTGCTGGTTTACGCCAGAGCATAGTGCACAGTGCAAAACGACTGTTGGTTTACGCCAAAGCACAGCGCACAGTGCAAAACGACTGCTGGTTTACGCCAAAGCATAGTGCACAGAGCAAAACCACTGCTGGTTTACGCCAAATCATAGTGCACAGTGCAAAACGACTGTTGGTTTACGCCAAAGCACAGCGCACAGTGCAAAACGACTGTTGGTTTACGTCAAAGCATAGTGCACAGTGCAAAACGACTGCTGGTTTACGCAAAAGCATGGTGCACAGTGCAAAACGACTGTTGGTTTACGCAAAAGCATAGTGCACAGTGCAAAACGACTGCTGGTTTACGCCAAATCATAGTGCACAGTGCAAAACGACTGTTGGTTTACGCCAAAGCACAGCGCACAGTGCAAAACGACTGTTGGTTTACGCCAAAGCATAGTGCACAGTGCAAAACGACTGCTGGTTTACGCAAAAGCATGGTGCACTGTGCAAAACGACTGTTGGTTTACGCAAAAGCATAGTGCACAGTGCAAAACGACTGCTGGTTTACGCCAAATCATAGTGCACAGTGCAAAACGACTGTTGGTTTACGCCAAAGCACAGCGCACAGTGCAAAACGACTGTTGGTTTACGCAAAAGCATAGTGCATAGTGCAAAACGACTGTTGGTTTACGCAAAAGCATAGTGCACAGTGCAAAACGACTGCTTGTTTACGCCAAAGCATAGTGCACAGTGCAAAACGACTGCTGGTTTACGCCAAAGCATGGTGCACAGTGCAAAACGACTGTTGGTTTACGCAAAAGCATAGTGCACAGTGCAAAACGACTGTTGGTTTACGCCAAAGCACACCGCACAGTGCAAAACGACTGCTGGTTTACGCCAAAGCATGGTGCACAGTGCAAAACGACTGTTGGTTTACGCAAAAGCATAGTGCACAGTGCAAAACGACTGCTGGTTTACGCCAGAGCATAGTGTACAGTGCAAAACGACTGTTGGTTTACGCCAAAGCACAGCGCACAGTGCAAAACGACTGTTGGTTTACGCAAAGCATAGTGCACAGTGCAGAACGACTGTTGGTTTACGCAAAAGCATAGTGCACAGTGCAAAACGACTGTTGGTTTACGCAAAAGCATAGTGCACAGTGCAAAACGACTGTTGGTTTACGCCAAAGCACAGCGCACAGTGCAAAACGACTGCTGGTTTACGCCAAAGCATGGTGCACAGTGCAAAACGACTGTTGGTTTACACCAAAGCACAGCGCACAGGGCAAAACGACTGTTGGTTTACGCAAAAGCATAGTGCACAGTGCAAAACGACTGCTGGTTTACGCCAGAGCATAGTGCACAGTGCAAAACGACTGTTGGTTTACGCCAAAGCACAGCGCACAGTGCAAAACGACTGCTGGTTTACGCAAAAGCATAGTGCAGAGTGCAAAACGACTCTTGGTTTACGCAAAAGCATAGTGCACAGTGCAAAACGACTGCTGGTTTACGCCAAAGCATAGTGCTCAGTGCAAAATGACTGCTGGTTTACGCCAAAGCATAGTGCACAGTGCAAAACGACTGCTGGTTTACGCAAAAGCATAGTGCACAGTGCAAAACGACTGTTGGTTTACGCAAAAGCATAGTGCACAGTGCAAAACGACTCTTGGTTTACGCAAAAGCATAGTGCACAGTGCAAAACGACTGCTGGTTTACGCCAAAGCACAGCGCACAGTGCAAAACGACTGCTGGTTTACGCAAAAGCATAGTGCACAGTGCAAAACGACTCTTGGTTTACGCAAAAGCATAGTGCACAGTGCAAAACGACTGCTGGTTTACGCCAAAGCATGGTGCACAGTGCAAAACGACTGTTGGTTTACGCAAAAGCATAGTGCACAGTGCAAAACGACTGCTGGTTTACGCCAAAGCATGGTGCACAGTGCAAAACGACTGTTGGTTTACGCAAAAGCATAGTACACAGTGCAAAACGACTGCTGGTTTACGCCAAATCATAGTGCACAGTGCAAAACGACTGTTGGTTTACGCCAAAGCACAGCGCACAGTGCAAAACGACTGCTGGTTTACGCAAAAGCATAGTGCACAGTGCAAAACGACTCTTGGTTTACGCAAAAGCATAGTGCACAGTGCAAAACGACTGCTGGTTTACGCCAAAGCATAGTGCACAGTGCAAAATGACTGCTGGTTTACGCCAAAGCATAGTGCACAGTGCAAAACGACTGTTGGTTTACGCAAAAGCATAGTGCACAGTGCAAAACGACTGCTGGTTTACGCACAAGCATAGTGCACAATGCAAAACGACTGCTGGTTTACGCCAGAGCATAGTGCACAGTGCAAAACGACTGTTGGTTTACGCCAAAGCACAGCGCACAGTGCAAAACGACTGCTGGTTTACGCCAAAGCATAGTGCACAGAGCAAAACCACTGCTGGTTTACGCCAAATCATAGTGCACAGTGCAAAACGACTGTTGGTTTACGCCAAAGCACAGCGCACAGTGCAAAACGACTGTTGGTTTACGCCAAAGCATAGTGCACAGTGCAAAACGACTGCTGGTTTACGCAAAAGCATGGTGCACAGTGCAAAACGACTGTTGGTTTACGCAAAAGCATAGTGCATAGTGCAAAACGACTGTTGGTTTACGCAAAAGCATAGTGCACAGTGCAAAACGACTGCTGGTTTACGCCAAAGCATAGTGCACAGTGCAAAACGACTGCTGGTTTACGCCAAAGCACAGCGCACAGTGCAAAACGACTGTTGGTTTACGCAAAAGCATAGTGCACAGTGCAAAACGACTGTTGGTTTACGCAAAAGCATAGTGCACAGTGCAAAACGACTGTTGGTTTACGCCAAAGCACAGCGCACAGTGCAAAACTACTGCTGGTTTACGCCAAATCATAGTGCACAGTGCAAAACGACTGTTGGTTTACGCCAAAGCACAGCGCACAGTGCAAAACGACTGTTGGTTTACGCAAAAGCATAGTGCACAGTGCAAAACGACTGTTGGTTTACGCAAAAGCATAGTGCACAGTGCAAAACGACTGCTGGTTTACGCCAAAGCATAGTGCACAGTGCAAAACGACTGCTGGTTTACGCCAAAGCATGGTGCACAGTGCAAAACGACTGTTGGTTTACGCAAAAGCATAGTGCACAGTGCAAAACGACTGTTGGTTTACGCCGAAGCACACCGCACAGTGCAAAACGACTGCTGGTTTACGCCAAAGCATGGTGCACAGTGCAAAACGACTGTTGGTTTACGCAAAAGCATAGTGCACAGTGCAAAACGACTGCGGGTTTACGCCAGAGCATAGTGTACAGTGCAAAACGACTGTTGGTTTACGCCAAAGCACAGCGCACAGTGCAAAACGACTGTTGGTTTACGCAAAGCATAGTGCACAGTGCAGAACGACTGTTGGTTTACGCAAAAGCATAGTGCACAGTGCAAAACGACTGTTGGTTTACGCAAAAGCATAGTGCACAGTGCAAAACGACTGTTGGTTTACGCCAAAGCACAGCGCACAGTGCAAAACGACTGCTGGTTTACGCCAAAGCATGGTGCACAGTGCAAAACGACTGTTGGTTTACACCAAAGCACAGCGCACAAGGCAAAACGACTGTTGGTTTACGCAAAAGCATAGTGCACAGTGCAAAACGACTGCTGGTTTACGCCAGAGCATAGTGCACAGTGCAAAACGACTGTTGGTTTACGCCAAAGCACAGCGCACAGTGCAAAACGACGGCTGGTTTACGCAAAAGCATAGTGCACAGTGCAAAACGACTCTTGGTTTACGCAAAAGCATAGTGCACAGTGCAAAACGACTGCTGGTTTACGCCAAAGCATAGTGCTGAGTGCAAAACGACTGCGGGTTTACGCCAGAGCATAGTGTACAGTGCAAAACGACTGTTGGTTTACGCCAAAGCACAGCGCACAGTGCAAAACGACTGTTGGTTTACGCAAAGCATAGTGCACAGTGCAGAACGACTGTTGGTTTACGCAAAAGCATAGTGCACAGTGCAAAACGACTGTTGCTTTACGCAAAAGCATAGTGCACAGTGCAAAACGACTGTTGGTTTACGCCAAAGCACAGCGCACAGTGCAAAACGACTGCTGGTTTACGCCAAAGCATGGTGCACAGTGCAAAACGACTGTTGGTTTACACCAAAGCACAGCGCACAAGGCAAAACGACTGTTGGTTTACGCAAAAGCATAGTGCACAGTGCAAAACGACTGCTGGTTTACGCCAGAGCATAGTGCACAGTGCAAAACGACTGTTGGTTTACGCCAAAGCACAGCGCACAGTGCAAAACGACGGCTGGTTTACGCAAAAGCATAGTGCACAGTGCAAAACGACTCTTGGTTTACGCAAAAGCATAGTGCACAGTGCAAAACGACTGCTGGTTTACGCCAAAGCACACCGCACAGTGCAAAACGACTGCTGGTTTACGCCAAAGCATGGTGCACAGTGCAAAACGACTGTTGGTTTACGCAAAAGCATAGTGCACAGTGCAAAACGACTGCTGGTTTACGCCAAAGCATAGTGCACAGTGCAAAACGACTGTTGGTTTACGCCAAAGCACAGCGCACAGTGCAAAACGACTGTTGGTTTACGCAAAAGCATAGTGCACAGTGCAAAACGACTGTTGGTTTACGCAAAAGCATAGTGCACAGTGCAAAACGACTGCTGGTTTACGCCAAAGCATAGTGCACAGTGCAAAACGACTGCTGGTTTACGCCAAAGCATGGTGCACAGTGCAAAACGACTGTTGGTTTACGCAAAAGCATAGTGCACAGTGCAAAACGACTGTTGGTTTACGCCGAAGCACACCGCACAGTGCAAAACGACTGCTGGTTTACGCCAAAGCATGGTGCACAGTGCAAAACGACTGTTGGTTTACGCAAAAGCATAGTGCACAGTGCAAAACGACTGCTGGTTTACGCCAGAGCATAGTGTACAGTGCAAAACGACTGTTGGTTTACGCCAAAGCACAGCGCACAGTGCAAAACGACTGTTGGTTTACGCAAAGCATAGTGCACAGTGCAGAACGACTGTTGGTTTACGCAAAAGCATAGTGCACAGTGCAAAACGACTGTTGGTTTACGCAAAAGCATAGTGCACAGTGCAAAACGACTGTTGGTTTACGCCAAAGCACAGCGCACAGTGCAAAACGACTGCTGGTTTACGCCAAAGCATGGTGCACAGTGCAAAACGACTGTTGGTTTACACCAAAGCACAGCGCACAAGGCAAAACGACTGTTGGTTTACGCAAAAGCATAGTGCACAGTGCAAAACGACTGCTGGTTTACGCCAGAGCATAGTGCACAGTGCAAAACGACTGTTGGTTTACTCCAAAGCACAGCGCACAGTGCAAAACGACTGCTGGTTTACGCAAAAGCATAGTGCACAGTGCAAAACGACTCTTGGTTTACGCAAAAGCATAGTGCACAGTGCAAAACGACTGCTGGTTTACGCCAAAGCATAGTGCTCAGTGCAAAACGACTGCTGGTTTACGCCAAAGCATAGTGCACAGTGCAAAACGACTGCTGGTTTACGCCAAAGCATGGTGCACAGTGCAAAACGACTCTTGGTTTACGCAAAAGCATAGTGCACAGTGCAAAACGACTGCTGGTTTACGCCAAAGCATAGTGCACAGTGCAAAATGACTGTTGGTTTACGCAAAAGCTTAGTGCGCAGTGCAAAACGACTGTTGGTTTACGCAAAAGCATAGTGCACAGTGCAAAATGACTGTTGGTTTACGCAAAAGCATAGTGCACAGTGCAAAACGACTGCTGGTTTACGCCAAAGCATAGTGCACAGTGCAAAACGACTGTTGGTGTACGCAAAAGCACAGTGCACAGTGCAAAACGACTGCTGGTTTACGCAAAAGCATAGTGCACAGTGCAAAACGACTCTTGGTTTACGCAAAAGCATAGTGCACAGTGCAAAACGACTCTTGGTTTACGCAAAAGCATAGTGCACAGTGCAAAACGACTGCTGGTTTACGCCAAAGCATAGTGCACAGTGCAAAATGACTGCTGGTTTACGCCAAAGCATAGTGCACAGTGCAAAACGACTGTTGGTTTACGCAAAAGCATAGTGCACAGTGCAAAACGACTGCTGGTTTACGCACAAGCATAGTGCACAATGCAAAACGACTGCTGGTTTACGCCAGAGCATAGTGCACAGTGCAAAACGACTGTTGGTTTACGCCAAAGCACAGCGCACAGTGCAAAACGACTGCTGGTTTACGCCAAAGCATAGTGCACAGAGCAAAACCACTGCTGGTTTACGCCAAATCATAGTGCACAGTGCAAAACGACTGTTGGTTTACGCCAAAGCACAGCGCACAGTGCAAAACGACTGTTGGTTTACGCCAAAGCATAGTGCACAGTGCAAAACGACTGCTGGTTTACGCAAAAGCATGGTGCACAGTGCAAAACGACTGTTGGTTTACGCAAAAGCATAGTGCATAGTGCAAAACGACTGTTGGTTTACGCAAAAGCATAGTGCACAGTGCAAAACGACTGCTGGTTTACGCCAAAGCATAGTGCACAGTGCAAAACGACTGCTGGTTTACGCCAAAGCACAGCGCACAGTGCAAAACGACTGTTGGTTTACGCAAAAGCATAGTGCACAGTGCAAAACGACTGTTGGTTTACGCAAAAGCATAGTGCACAGTGCAAAACGACTGTTGGTTTACGCCAAAGCACAGCGCACAGTGCAAAACTACTGCTGGTTTACGCCAAATCATAGTGCACAGTGCAAAACGACTGTTGGTTTACGCAAAAGCATAGTGCACAGTGCAAAACGACTGCTGGTTTACGCCAAAGCATAGTGCACAGTGCAAAACGACTGCTGGTTTACGCCAAAGCATGGTGCACAGTGCAAAACGACTGTTGGTTTACGCAAAAGCATAGTGCACAGTGCAAAACGACTGTTGGTTTACGCCGAAGCACACCGCACAGTGCAAAACGACTGCTGGTTTACGCCAAAGCATGGTGCACAGTGCAAAACGACTGTTGGTTTACGCAAAAGCATAGTGCACAGTGCAAAACGACTGCTGGTTTACGCCAGAGCATAGTGTACAGTGCAAAACGACTGTTGGTTTACGCCAAAGCACAGCGCACAGTGCAAAACGACTGTTGGTTTACGCAAAGCATAGTGCACAGTGCAGAACGACTGTTGGTTTACGCAAAAGCATAGTGCACAGTGCAAAACGACTGTTGGTTTACGCAAAAGCATAGTGCACAGTGCAAAACGACTGTTGGTTTACGCCAAAGCACAGCGCACAGTGCAAAACGACTGCTGGTTTACGCCAAAGCATGGTGCACAGTGCAAAACGACTGTTGGTTTACACCAAAGCACAGCGCACAAGGCAAAACGACTGTTGGTTTACGCAAAAGCATAGTGCACAGTGCAAAACGACTGCTGGTTTACGCCAGAGCATAGTGCACAGTGCAAAACGACTGTTGGTTTACGCCAAAGCACAGCGCACAGTGCAAAACGACTGCTGGTTTACGCAAAAGCATAGTGCACAGTGCAAAACGACTCTTGGTTTACGCCAAAGCATAGTGCACAGTGCAAAACCACTGCTGGTTTACGCCAAATCATAGTGCACAGTGCAAAACGACAGTTGGTTTACGCCAAAGCACAGCGCACAGTGCAAAACGACTGTTGGTTTACGCCAAAGCATAGTGCACAGTGCAAAACGACTGCTGGTTTACGCAAAAGCATGGTGCACAGTGCAAAACGACTGTTGGTTTACGCAAAAGCATAGTGCACAGTGCAAAACGACTGCTGGTTTACGCCAAATCATAGTGCACAGTGCAAAACGACTGTTGGTTTACGCCAAAGCACAGCGCACAGTGCAAAACGACTGTTGGTTTACGCAAAAGCATAGTGCACAGTGCAAAACGACTGTTGGTTTACGCAGAAGCATAGTGCACAGTGCAAAACGACTGCTGGTTTACGCCAAAGCAAAGTGCACAGTGCAAAACGACTGCTGGTTTACGCCAAAGCATGGTGCACAGTGCAAAACGACTGTTGGTTTACGCAAAAGCATAGTGCACAGTGCAAAACGACTGTTGGTTTACGCCAAAGCACACCGCACAGTGCAAAACGACTGCTGGTTTACGCCAAAGCATGGTGCACAGTGCAAAACGACTGTTGGTTTACGCAAAAGCATAGTGCACAGTGCAAAACGACTGCTGGTTTACGCCAGAGCATAGTGTACAGTGCAAAACGACTGTTGGTTTACGCCAAATCACAGCGCACAGTGCAAAACGACTGTTGGTTTACGCAAAAGCATAGTGCACAGTGCAGAACGACTGTTGGTTTACGCAAAAGCATAGTGCACAGTGCAAAACAACTGCTGGTTTACGCCAAAGCACAGCGCACAGTGCAAAACGACTGCTGGTTTACGCCAAAGCATGGTGCACAGTGCAAAACGACTGTTGGTTTACGCCAAATCACAGCGCACAGTGCAAAACGACTGTTGGTTTACGCAAAAGCATAGTGCACAGTGCAAAACGACTGTTGGTTTACGCAAAAGCACAGCGCACAGTGCAAAACGACTGCTGGTCTACGCCAAAGCATGGTGCACAGTGCAAAACGACTGTTGGTTTACACCAAAGCACAGCGCACAGGGCAAAACGACTGTTGGTTTACGCAAAAGCATAGTGCACAGTGCAAAACGACTGCTGGTTTACGCCAGAGCATAGTGCACAGTGCAAAACGACTGTTGGTTTACGCCAAAGCACAGCGCACAGTGCAAAACGACTGCTGGTTTACGCAAAAGCATAGTGCACAGTGCAAAACGACTCTTGGTTTACGCAAAAGCATAGTGCACAGTGCAAAACGACTGCTGGTTTACGCCAAAGCATAGTGCTCAGTGCAAAATGACTGCTGGTTTACGCCAAAGCATAGTGCACAGTGCAAAACGACTGCTGGTTTACGCAAAAGCATAGTGCACAGTGCAAAACGACTGTTGGTTTACGCAAAAGCATAGTGCACAGTGCAAAACGACTCTTGGTTTACGCAAAAGCATAGTGCACAGTGCAAAACGACTGCTGGTTTACGCCAAAGCATAGTGCACAGTGCAAAATGACTGTTGGTTTACGCAAAAGCTTAGTGCGCAGTGCAAAACGACTGTTGGTTTACGCAAAAGCATAGTGCACAGTGCAAAACGACTGCTGGTTTACGCCAAAGCATGGTGCACAATGCAAAACGACTGCTGGTTTACGCCAAAGCATGGTGCACAGTGCAAAACGACTGTTGGTTTACGCCAAAGCACAGCGCACAGTGCAAAACGACTGCTGGTTTACGCAAAAGCATAGTGCACAGTGCAAAACGACTCTTGGTTTACGCCAAAGCATAGTGCTCAGTGCAAAATGACTGCTGGTTTACGCCAAAGCATAGTGCACAGTGCAAAACGACTGCTGGTTTACGCAAAAGCATAGTGCACAGTGCAAAACGACTGTTGGTTTACGCAAAAGCATAGTGCACAGTGCAAAACGACTCTTGGTTTACGCAAAAGCATAGTGCACAGTGCAAAACGACTGCTGGTTTACGCCAAAGCATAGTGCACAGTGCAAAATGACTGTTGGTTTACGCAAAAGCATAGTGCACAGTGCAAAACGACTGTTGGTTTACGCAAAAGCATAGTGCACAGTGCAAAACGACTGCTGGTTTACGCCAAAGCATGGTGCACAGTGCAAAACGACTGTTGGTTTACGCCAAAGCACAGCGCACAGTGCAAAACGACTGTTGGTTTACGCAAAAGCATAGTGCACAGTGCAAAACGACTGTTGGTTTACGCAAAAGCATAGTGCACAGTGCAAAACGACTGTTGGTTTACGCCAAAGCACAGCGCGCAGTGCAAAACGACTGCTGGTTTACGCCAAAGCATGGTGCACAGTGCAAAACGACTGTTGGTTTACGCCAAAGCACAGCGCACAGGGCAAAACGACTGTTGGTTTACGCAAAAGCAAAGTGCACAGTGCAAAACGACTGCTGGTTTACGCCAGAGCATAGTGCACAGTGCAAAACGACTGTTGGTTTACGCCAAAGCACAGCGCACAGTGCAAAACGACTGCTGGTTTACGCAAAAGCATAGTGCACAGTGCAAAACGACTCTTGGTTTACGCAAAAGCATAGTGCACAGTGCAAAACGACTGCTGGTTTACGCCAAAGCATAGTGCACAGTGCAAAATGACTGCTGGTTTACGCCAAAGCATAGTGCACAGTGCAAAATGACTGTTGGTTTACGCCAAAGCATGGTGCACAGTGCAAAACGACTGCTGGTTTACGCAAAAGCATAGTGCACAGTGCAAAACGACTGTTGGTTTACGCAAAAGCATAGTGCACAGTGCAAAACGACTCTTGGTTTACGCAAAAGCATAGTGCACAGTGCAAAACGACTGCTGGTTTACGCCAAAGCATAGTGCACAGTGCAAAATGACTGTTGGTTTACGCAAAAGCTTAGTGCGCAGTGCAAAACGACTGTTGGTTTACGCAAAAGCATAGTGCGCAGTGCAAAACGACTGCTGGTTTACGCCAAAGCATGGTGCACAATGCAAAACGACTGCTGGTTTACGCCAAAGCATGGTGCACAGTGCAAAACGACTGTTGGTTTACGCAAAAGCATAGTGCACAGTGCAAAACGACTGTTGGTTTACGCAAAAGCATAGTGCACAGTGCAAAACGACTGCTGGTTTACGCCAAAGCATAGTGCACAGTGCAAAATGACTGTTGGTTTACGCAAAAGCATAGTGCACAGTGCAAAACGACTGTTGGTTTACGCAAAAGCATAGTGCACAGTGCAAAACGACTGCTGGTTTACGCCAAAGCATAGTGCACAGTGCAAAACGACTGTTGGTTTACGCAAAAGCATAGTGCACAGTGCAAAACGACTGTTGGTTTACGCCAAAGCATGGTGCACAGTGCAAAACGACTGTTGGTTTACGCCAAAGCACAGCGCACAGTGCAAAACGACTTTTGGTTTACGCAAAAGCATAGTGCACAGTGCAAAACGACTGTTGGTTTACGCAAAAGCATAGTGCACAGTGCAAAACGACTGTTGGTTTACGCCAAAGCACAGTGCACAGTGCAAAACGACTGCTGGTTTACGCCAAAGCATAGTGCACAGTGCAAAATGACTGCTGGTTTACGCCAAAGCATAGTGCACAGTGCAAAATGACTGTTGGTTTACGCCAAAGCATGGTGCACAGTGCAAAACGACTGCTGGTTTACGCAAAAGCATAGTGCACAGTGCAAAACGACTGTTGGTTTACGCAAAAGCATAGTGCACAGTGCAAAACGACTCTTGGTTTACGCAAAAGCATAGTGCACAGTGCAAAACGAGTGCTGGTTTACGCCAAAGCATAGTGCACAGTGCAAAATGACTGTTGGTTTACGCAAAAGCTTAGTGCGCAGTGCAAAACGACTGTTGGTTTACGCAAAAGCATAGTGCACAGTGCAAAACGACTGCTGGTTTACGCCAAAGCATGGTGCACAATGCAAAACGACTGCTGGTTTACGCCAAAGCACAGCGCACAGTGCAAAACGACTGCTGGTTTACGCAAAAGCATAGTGCACAGTGCAAAACGACTGTTGGTTTACGCAAAAGCATAGTGCACAGTGCAAAACGACTGCTGGTTTACGCCAAAGCATGGTGCACAGTGCAAAACGACTGTTGGTTTACGCCAAAGCACAGCGCACAGTGCAAAACGACTGTTGGTTTACGCAAAAGCATAGTGCACAGTGCAAAACGACTGTTGGTTTACGCAAAAGCATAGTGCACAGTGCAAAACGACTGTTGGTTTACGCCAAAGCACAGCGCACAGTGCAAAACGACTGCTGGTTTACGCCAAAGCATGGTGCACAGTGCAAAACGACTGTTGGTTTACGCCAAAGCACAGCGCACAGGGCAAAACGACTGTTGGTTTACGCAAAAGCATAGTGCACAGTGCAAAACGACTGCTGGTTTACGCCAGAGCATAGTGCACAGTGCAAAACGACTGTTGGTTTACGCCAAAGCACAGCGCACAGTGCAAAACGACTGCTGGTTTACGCAAAAGCATAGTGCACAGTGCAAAACGACTCTTGGTTTACGCAAAAGCATAGTGCACAGTGCAAAACGACTGCTGGTTTACGCCAAAGCATAGTGCACAGTGCAAAATGACTGCAGGTTTACGCCAAAGCATAGTGCACAGTGCAAAATGACTGTTGGTTTACGCCAAAGCATGGTGCACAGTGCAAAACAACTGCTGGTTTACGCAAAAGCATAGTGCACAGTGCAAAACGACTGTTGGTTTACGCAAAAGCATAGTGCACAGTGCAAAACGACTGCTGGTTTACGCCAAAGTATAGTGCACAGTGCAAAATGACTGTTGGTTTACGCAAAAGCATAGTGCACAGTGCAAAACGACTGCTGGTTTACGCCAAAGCACAGCGCACAGTGCAAAACGACTGCTGGTTTACGCAAAAGCACAGTGCACAGTGCAAAACGACTGTTGGTTTACGCAAAAGCATAGTGAACAGTGCAAAACGACTGCTGGTTTACGCCAAATCATAGTGCACAGTGCAAAACGACTGTTATTTTACGCCAAAGCACAGCGCACAGTGCAAAACGACTGCTGGTTTACGCCAAAGCATGGTGCACAGTGCAAAACGACTGTTGGTTTACGCAAAAGCATAGTGCACAGTGCAAAATGACTGTTGGTTTACGCCAAAGCACAGCGCACAGTGCAAAACGACTGCTGGTTTACGCCAAAGCATGGTGCACAGTGCAAAACGACTGTTGGTTTACGCAAAAGCATAGTGCACAGTGCAAAACGACTGCTGGTTTACGCCAAATCATAGTGCACAGTGCAAAACGACTGTTGGTTTACGCCAAAGCACAGCGCACAGTGCAAAACGACTGCTGGTTTACGCAAAAGCATAGTGCACAGTGCAAAACGACTCTTGGTTTACGCAAAAGCATAGTGCACAATGCAAAACGACTGCTGGTTTACGCCAAAGCATAGTGCACAGTGCAAAATGACTGCTGGTTTACGCCAAAGCATAGTGCACAGTGCAAAACGACTGTTGGTTTACGCAAAAGCATAGTGCACAGTGCAAAACGACTGCTGGTTTACGCAAAAGCATAGTGCACAGTGCAAAACGACTGCTGGTTTACGCCAGAGCATAGTGCACAGTGCAAAACGACTGTTGGTTTACGCCAAAGCACAGCGCACAGTGCAAAACGACTGCTGGTTTACGCCAAAGCATAGTGCACAGTGCAAAACCACTGCTGGTTTACGCCAAAGCACAGCGCACAGTGCAAAACGACTGCTGGTTTACGCCAAAGCATGGTGCACAGTGCAAAACGACTGTTGGTTTACGCCAAAGCACAGCGCACAGGGCAAAACGACTGTTGGTTTACGCAAAAGCATAGTGCACAGTGCAAAACGACTGCTGGTTTACGCCAAAGCATAGTGCACAGTGCAAAATGACTGTTGGTTTACGCAAAAGCTTAGTGCGCAGTGCAAAACGACTGTTGGTTTACGCAAAAGCATAGTGCACAGTGCAAAACGACTGCTGGTTTACGCCAAAGCATGGTGCACAATGCAAAACGACTGCTGGTTTACGCCAAAGCACAGCGCACAGTGCAAAACGACTGCTGGTTTACGCAAAAGCATAGTGCACAGTGCAAAACGACTGTTGGTTTACGCAAAAGCATAGTGCACAGTGCAAAACGACTGCTGGTTTACGCCAAAGCATGGTGCACAGTGCAAAACGACTGTTGGTTTACGCCAAAGCACAGCGCACAGTGCAAAACGACTGTTGGTTTACGCAAAAGCATAGTGCACAGTGCAAAACGACTGTTGGTTTACGCAAAAGCATAGTGCACAGTGCAAAACGACTGTTGGTTTACGCCAAAGCACAGCGCACAGTGCAAAACGACTGCTGGTTTACGCCAAAGCATGGTGCACAGTGCAAAACGACTGTTGGTTTACGCCAAAGCACAGCGCACAGGGCAAAACGACTGTTGGTTTACGCAAAAGCATAGTGCACAGTGCAAAACGACTGCTGGTTTACGCCAGAGCATAGTGCACAGTGCAAAACGACTGTTGGTTTACGCCAAAGCACAGCGCACAGTGCAAAACGACTGCTGGTTTACGCAAAAGCATAGTGCACAGTGCAAAACGACTCTTGGTTTACGCAAAAGCATAGTGCACAGTGCAAAACGACTGCTGGTTTACGCCAAAGCATAGTGCACAGTGCAAAATGACTGCAGGTTTACGCCAAAGCATAGTGCACAGTGCAAAATGACTGTTGGTTTACGCCAAAGCATGGTGCACAGTGCAAAACAACTGCTGGTTTACGCAAAAGCATAGTGCACAGTGCAAAACGACTGTTGGTTTACGCAAAAGCATAGTGCACAGTGCAAAACGACTGCTGGTTTACGCCAAAGTATAGTGCACAGTGCAAAATGACTGTTGGTTTACGCAAAAGCATAGTGCACAGTGCAAAACGACTGCTGGTTTACGCCAAAGCACAGCGCACAGTGCAAAACGACTGCTGGTTTACGCAAAAGCACAGTGCACAGTGCAAAACGACTGTTGGTTTACGCAAAAGCATAGTGAACAGTGCAAAACGACTGCTGGTTTACGCCAAATCATAGTGCACAGTGCAAAACGACTGTTATTTTACGCCAAAGCACAGCGCACAGTGCAAAACGACTGCTGGTTTACGCCAAAGCATGGTGCACAGTGCAAAACGACTGTTGGTTTACGCAAAAGCATAGTGCACAGTGCAAAATGACTGTTGGTTTACGCCAAAGCACAGCGCACAGTGCAAAACGACTGCTGGTTTACGCCAAAGCATGGTGCACAGTGCAAAACGACTGTTGGTTTACGCAAAAGCATAGTGCACAGTGCAAAACGACTGCTGGTTTACGCCAAATCATAGTGCACAGTGCAAAACGACTGTTGGTTTACGCCAAAGCACAGCGCACAGTGCAAAACGACTGCTGGTTTACGCAAAAGCATAGTGCACAGTGCAAAACGACTCTTGGTTTACGCAAAAGCATAGTGCACAATGCAAAACGACTGCTGGTTTACGCCAAAGCATAGTGCACAGTGCAAAATGACTGCTGGTTTACGCCAAAGCATAGTGCACAGTGCAAAACGACTGTTGGTTTACGCAAAAGCATAGTGCACAGTGCAAAACGACTGCTGGTTTACGCAAAAGCATAGTGCACAGTGCAAAACGACTGCTGGTTTACGCCAGAGCATAGTGCACAGTGCAAAACGACTGTTGGTTTACGCCAAAGCACAGCGCACAGTGCAAAACGACTGCTGGTTTACGCCAAAGCATAGTGCACAGTGCAAAACCACTGCTGGTTTACGCCAAATCATAGTGCACAGTGCAAAACGACTGTTGGTTTACGCCAAAGCACAGCGCACAGTGCAAAACGACTGTTGGTTTACGCCAAAGCATAGTGCACAGTGCAAAACGACTGCTGGTTTACGCAAAAGCACAGCGCACAGTGCAAAACGACTGCTGGTTTACGCCAAAGCATGGTGCACAGTGCAAAACGACTGTTGGTTTACGCCAAAGCACAGCGCACAGGGCAAAACGACTGTTGGTTTACGCAAAAGCATAGTGCACAGTGCAAAACGACTGCTGGTTTACGCCAGAGCATAGTGCACAGTGCAAAACGACTGTTGGTTTACGCCAAAGCACAGCGCACAGTGCAAAACGACTGCTGGTTTACGCAAAAGCATAGTGCACAGTGCAAAACGACTGTTGGTTTACGCCAAAGCACAGCGCACAGTGCAAAACGACTGCTGGTTTACGCCAAAGCATAGTGCACAGAGCAAAACCACTGCTGGTTTACGCCAAATCATAGTGCACAGTGCAAAACGACTGTTGGTTTACGCCAAAGCACAGCGCACAGTGCAAAACGACTGTTGGTTTACGCCAAAGCATAGTGCACAGTGCAAAACGACTGCTGGTTTACGCAAAAGCATGGTGCACAGTGCAAAACGACTGTTGGTTTACGCAAAAGCATAGTGCATAGTGCAAAACGACTGTTGGTTTACGCAAAAGCATAGTGCACAGTGCAAAACGACTGCTGGTTTACGCCAAAGCATAGTGCACAGTGCAAAACGACTGCTGGTTTACGCCAAAGCATGGTGCACAGTGCAAAACGACTGTTGGTTTACGCAAAAGCATAGTGCACAGTGCAAAACGACTGTGGGTTTACGCAAAAGCATAGTGCACAGTGCAAAACGACTGTTGGTTTACGCCAAAGCACAGCGCACAGTGCAAAACGACTGCTGGTTTACGCCAAAGCATGGTGCACAGTGCAAAACGACTGTTGGTTTACGCCAAAGCACAGCGCACAGGGCAAAACGACTGTTGGTTTACGCAAAAGCAAAGTGCACAGTGCAAAACGACTGCTGGTTTACGCCAGAGCATAGTGCACAGTGCAAAACGACTGTTGGTTTACGCCAAAGCACAGCGCACAGTGCAAAACGACTGCTGGTTTACGCAAAAGCATAGTGCACAGTGCAAAACGACTCTTGGTTTACGCAAAAGCATAGTGCACAGTGCAAAACGACTGCTGGTTTACGCCAAAGCATAGTGCACAGTGCAAAATGACTGCTGGTTTACGCCAAAGCATAGTGCACAGTGCAAAATGACTGTTGGTTTACGCCAAAGCATGGTGCACAGTGCAAAACGACTGCTGGTTTACGCAAAAGCATAGTGCACAGTGCAAAACGACTGTTGGTTTACGCAAAAGCATAGTGCACAGTGCAAAACGACTCTTGGTTTACGCAAAAGCATAGTGCACAGTGCAAAACGACTGCTGGTTTACGCCAAAGCATAGTGCACAGTGCAAAATGACTGTTGGTTTACACAAAAGCTTAGTGCGCAGTGCAAAACGACTGTTGGTTTACGCAAAAGCATAGTGCGCAGTGCAAAACGACTGCTGGTTTACGCCAAAGCATGGTGCACAATGCAAAACGACTGCTGGTTTACGCCAAAGCATGGTGCACAGTGCAAAACGACTGTTGGTTTACGCAAAAGCATAGTGCACAGTGCAAAACGACTGTTGGTTTACGCAAAAGCATAGTGCACAGTGCAAAACGACTGCTGGTTTACGCCAAAGCATAGTGCACAGTGCAAAATGACTGTTGGTTTACGCAAAAGCATAGTGCACAGTGCAAAACGACTGTTGGTTTACGCAAAAGCATAGTGCACAGTGCAAAACGACTGCTGGTTTACGCCAAAGCATAGTGCACAGTGCAAAACGACTGTTGGTTTACGCAAAAGCATAGTGCACAGTGCAAAACGACTGTTGGTTTACGCCAAAGCATGGTGCACAGTGCAAAACGACTGTTGGTTTACGCCAAAGCACAGCGCACAGTGCAAAACGACTGTTGGTTTACGCAAAAGCATAGTGCACAGTGCAAAACGACTGTTGGTTTACGCAAAAGCATAGTGCACAGTGCAAAACGACTGTTGGTTTACGCCAAAGCACAGTGCACAGTGCAAAACGACTGCTGGTTTACGCCAAAGCATAGTGCACAGTGCAAAATGACTGCTGGTTTACGCCAAAGCATAGTGCACAGTGCAAAATGACTGTTGGTTTACGCCAAAGCATGGTGCACAGTGCAAAACGACTGCTGGTTTACGCAAAAGCATAGTGCACAGTGCAAAACGACTGTTGGTTTACGCAAAAGCATAGTGCACAGTGCAAAACGACTCTTGGTTTACGCAAAAGCATAGTGCACAGTGCAAAACGACTGCTGGTTTACGCCAAAGCATAGTGCACAGTGCAAAATGACTGTTGGTTTACGCAAAAGCTTAGTGCGCAGTGCAAAACGACTGTTGGTTTACGCAAAAGCATAGTGCACAGTGCAAAACGACTGCTGGTTTACGCCAAAGCATGGTGCACAATGCAAAACGACTGCTGGTTTACGCCAAAGCACAGCGCACAGTGCAAAACGACTGCTGGTTTACGCAAAAGCATAGTGCACAGTGCAAAACGACTGTTGGTTTACGCAAAAGCATAGTGCACAGTGCAAAACGACTGCTGGTTTACGCCAAAGCATGGTGCACAGTGCAAAACGACTGTTGGTTTACGCCAAAGCACAGCGCACAGTGCAAAACGACTGTTGGTTTACGCAAAAGCATAGTGCACAGTGCAAAACGACTGTTGGTTTACGCAAAAGCTTAGTGCACAGTGCAAAACGACTGTTGGTTTACGCCAAAGCACAGCGCACAGTGCAAAACGACTGCTGGTTTACGCCAAAGCATGGTGCACAGTGCAAAACGACTGTTGGTTTACGCCAAAGCACAGCGCACAGGGCAAAACGACTGTTGGTTTACGCAAAAGCATAGTGCACAGTGCAAAACGACTGCTGGTTTACGCCAGAGCATAGTGCACAGTGCAAAACGACTGTTGGTTTACGCCAAAGCACAGCGCACAGTGCAAAACGACTGCTGGTTTACGCAAAAGCATAGTGCACAGTGCAAAACGACTCTTGGTTTACGCAAAAGCATAGTGCACAGTGCAAAACGACTGCTGGTTTACGCCAAAGCATAGTGCACAGTGCAAAATGACTGCAGGTTTACGCCAAAGCATAGTGCACAGTGCAAAATGACTGTTGGTTTACGCCAAAGCATGGTGCACAGTGCAAAACGACTGCTGGTTTACGCAAAAGCATAGTGCACAGTGCAAAACGACTGTTGGTTTACGCAAAAGCATAGTGCACAGTGCAAAACGACTGCTGGTTTACGCCAAAGTATAGTGCACAGTGCAAAATGACTGTTGGTTTACGCAAAAGCATAGTGCACAGTGCAAAACGACTGCTGGTTTACGCCAAAGCACAGCGCACAGTGCAAAACGACTGCTGGTTTACGCAAAAGCACAGTGCACAGTGCAAAACGACTGTTGGTTTACGCAAAAGCATAGTGAACAGTGCAAAACGACTGCTGGTTTACGCCAAATCATAGTGCACAGTGCAAAACGACTGTTATTTTACGCCAAAGCACAGCGCACAGTGCAAAACGACTGCTGGTTTACGCCAAAGCATGGTGCACAGTGCAAAACGACTGTTGGTTTACGCAAAAGCATAGTGCACAGTGCAAAATGACTGTTGGTTTACGCCAAAGCACAGCGCACAGTGCAAAACGACTGCTGGTTTACGCCAAAGCATGGTGCACAGTGCAAAACGACTGTTGGTTTACGCAAAAGCATAGTGCACAGTGCAAAACGACTGCTGGTTTACGCCAAATCATAGTGCACAGTGCAAAACGACTGTTGGTTTACGCCAAAGCACAGCGCACAGTGCAAAACGACTGCTGGTTTACGCAAAAGCATAGTGCACAGTGCAAAACGACTCTTGGTTTACGCAAAAGCATAGTGCACAATGCAAAACGACTGCTGGTTTACGCCAAAGCATAGTGCACAGTGCAAAATGACTGCTGGTTTACGCCAAAGCATAGTGCACAGTGCAAAACGACTGTTGGTTTACGCAAAAGCATAGTGCACAGTGCAAAACGACTGCTGGTTTACGCAAAAGCATAGTGCACAGTGCAAAACGACTGCTGGTTTACGCCAGAGCATAGTGCACAGTGCAAAACGACTGTTGGTTTACGCCAAAGCACAGCGCACAGTGCAAAACGACTGCTGGTTTACGCCCAAGCATAGTGCACAGTGCAAAACCACTGCTGGTTTACGCCAAATCATAGTGCACAGTGCAAAACGACTGTTGGTTTACGCCAAAGCACAGCGCACAGTGCAAAACGACTGTTGGTTTACGCCAAAGCATAGTGCACAGTGCAAAACGACTGCTGGTTTACGCAAAAGCACAGCGCACAGTGCAAAACGACTGCTGGTTTACGCCAAAGCATGGTGCACAGTGCAAAACGACTGTTGGTTTACGCCAAAGCACAGCGCACAGGGCAAAACGACTGTTGGTTTACGCAAAAGCATAGTGCACAGTGCAAAACGACTGCTGGTTTACGCCAGAGCATAGTGCACAGTGCAAAACGACTGTTGGTTTACGCCAAAGCACAACGGACAGTGCAAAACGACTGCTGGTTTACGCAAAAGCATAGTGCACAGTGCAAAACGACTGTTGGTTTACGCCAAAGCACAGCGCACAGTGCAAAACGACTGCTGGTTTACGCCAAAGCATAGTGCACAGAGCAAAACCACTGCTGGTTTACGCCAAATCATAGTGCACAGTGCAAAACGACTGTTGGTTTACGCCAAAGCACAGCGCACAGTGCAAAACGACTGTTGGTTTACGCCAAAGCATAGTGCACAGTGCAAAACGACTGCTGGTTTACGCAAAAGCATGGTGCACGGTGCAAAACGACTGTTGGTTTACGCAGAAGCATAGTGCATAGTGCAAAACGACTGTTGGTTTACGCAAAAGCATAGTGCACAGTGCAAAACGACTGCTGGTTTACGCCAAAGCATAGTGCACAGTGCAAAACGACTGCTGGTTTACGCCAAAGCATGGTGCACAGTGCAAAACGACTGTTGGTTTACGCAAAAGCATAGTGCACAGTGCAAAACGACTGTTGGTTTACGCCAAAGCACACCGCACAGTGCAAAACGACTGCTGGTTTACGCCAAAGCATGGTGCACAGTGCAAAACGACTGGTGGTTTACGCAAAAGCATAGTGCACAGTGCAAAACGACTGCTGGTTTACGCCAAAGCATGGTGCACAGTGCAAAACGACTGTTGGTTTACGCAAAAGCATAGTGCACAGTGCAAAACGACTGCTGGTTTACGCCAAAGCATGGTGAACAGTGCAAAACGACTGTTGGTTTACGCCAAAGCACAGCGCACAGTGCAAAACGACTGTTGGTTTACGCAAAAGCATAGTGCACAGTGCAAAACGACTGTTGGTTTACGCAAAAGCATAGTGCACAGTGCAAAACGACTGTTGGTTTACGCCAAAGCACAGCGCACAGTGCAAAACGACTGCTGGTTTACGCCAAAGCATGGTGCACAGTGCAAAACGACTGTTGGTTTACGCCAAAGCACAGCGCACAGGGCAAAACGACTGTTGGTTTACGCAAAAGCATAGTGCACAGTGCAAAACGACTCTTGGTTTACGCAAAAGCATAGTGCACAGTGCAAAACGACTGCTGGTTTACGCCAAAGCATAGTGCACAGTGCAAAATGACTGCTGGTTTACGCCAAAGCATAGTGCACAGTGCAAAATGACTGTTGGTTTACGCCAAAGCATGGTGCACAGTGCAAAACGACTGCTGGTTTACGCAAAAGCATAGTGCACAGTGCAAAACGACTGTTGGTTTACGCAAAAGCATAGTGCACAATGCAAAACGACTGCTGGTTTACGCCAAAGCATAGTGCACAGTGCAAAACGACTCTTGGTTTACGCAAAAGCATAGTGCACAGTGCAAAACGACTGCTGGTTTACGCCAAAGCATGGTGCACAGTGCAAAACGACTGTTGGTTTACGCAAAAGCATAGTGCACAGTGCAAAACGACTGCTGGTTTACGCCAAAGCATGGTGCACAGTGCAAAACGACTGTTGGTTTACGCAAAAGCATAGTACACAGTGCAAAACGACTGCTGGTTTACGCCAAATCATAGTGCACAGTGCAAAACGACTGTTGGTTTACGCCAAAGCACAGCGCACAGTGCAAAACGACTGCTGGTTTACGCAAAAGCATAGTGCACAGTGCAAAACGACTCTTGGTTTACGCAAAAGCATAGTGCACAGTGCAAAACGACTGCTGGTTTACGCCAAAGCATAGTGCACAGTGCAAAATGACTGCTGGTTTACGCCAAAGCATAGTGCACAGTGCAAAACGACTGTTGGTTTACGCAAAAGCATAGTGCACAGTGCAAAACGACTGCTGGTTTACGCACAAGCATAGTGCACAATGCAAAACGACTGCTGGTTTACGCCAGTGCATAGTGCACAGTGCAAAACGACTGTTGGTTTACGCCAAAGCACAGCGCACAGTGCAAAACGACTGCTGGTTTACGCCAAAGCATAGTGCACAGAGCAAAACCACTGCTGGTTTACGCCAAATCATAGTGCACAGTGCAAAACGACTGTTGGTTTACGCCAAAGCACAGCGCACAGTGCAAAACGACTGTTGGTTTACGCCAAAGCATAGTGCACAGTGCAAAACGACTGCTGGTTTACGCCAGAGCATAGTGCACAGTGCAAAACGACTGTTGGTTTACGCCAAAGCACAGCGCACAGTGCAAAACGACTGCTGGTTTACGCCAAAGCATAGTGCACAGTGCAAAACCACTGCTGGTTTACGCCAAATCATAGTGCACAGTGCAAAACGACTGTTGGTTTACGATAAAGCACAGCGCACAGTGCAAAACGACTGTTGGTTTACGCCAAAGCATAGTGCACAGTGCAAAACGACTGCTGGTTTACGCAAAAGCATGGTGCACAGTGCAAAACGACTGTTGGTTTACGCAAAAGCATAGTGCACAGTGCAAAACGACTGCTGGTTTACGCCAAATCATAGTGCACAGTGCAAAACGACTGTTGGTTTACGCCAAAGCACAGCGCACAGTGCAAAACGACTGTTGGTTTACGCAAAAGCATAGTGCATAGTGCAAAACGACTGTTGGTTTACGCAAAAGCATAGTGCACAGTGCAAAACGACTGCTTGTTTACGCCAAAGCATAGTGCACAGTGCAAAACGACTGCTGGTTTACGCCAAAGCATGGTGCACAGTGCAAAACGACTTTTGGTTTACGCAAAAGCATAGTGCACAGTGCAAAACGACTGTTGGTTTACGCCAAAGCACACCGCACAGTGCAAAACGACTGCTGGTTTACGCCAAAGCATGGTGCACAGTGCAAAACGACTGTTGGTTTACGCAAAAGCATAGTGCACAGTGCAAAACGACTGCTGGTTTACGCCAGAGCATAGTGTACAGTGCAAAACGACTGTTGGTTTACGCCAAAGCACAGCGCACAGTGCAAAACGACTGTTGGTTTACGCAAAGCATAGTGCACAGTGCAGAACGACTGTTGGTTTACGCAAAAGCATAGTGCACAGTGCAAAACGACTGTTGGTTTACGCAAAAGCATAGTGCACAGTGCAAAACGACTGTTGGTTTACGCCAAAGCACAGCGCACAGTGCAAAACGACTGCTGGTTTACGCCAAAGCATGGTGCACAGTGCAAAACGACTGTTGGTTTACACCAAAGCACAGCGCACAGGGCAAAACGACTGTTGGTTTACGCAAAAGCATAGTGCACAGTGCAAAACGACTGCTGGTTTACGCCAGAGCATAGTGCACAGTGCAAAACGACTGTTGGTTTATGCCAAAGCACAGCGCACAGTGCAAAACGACTGCTGGTTTACGCAAAAGCATAGTGCAGAGTGCAAAACGACTCTTGGTTTACGCAAAAGCATAGTGCACAGTGCAAAACGACTGCTGGTTTACGCCAAAGCATAGTGCTCAGTGCAAAATGACTGCTGGTTTACGCCAAAGCATAGTGCACAGTGCAAAACGACTGCTGGTTTACGCAAAAGCATAGTGCACAGTGCAAAACGACTGTTGGTTTACGCAAAAGCATAGTGCACAGTGCAAAACGACTCTTGGTTTACGCAAAAGCATAGTGCACAGTGCAAAACGACTGCTGGTTTACGCCAAAGCATAGTGCACAGTGCAAAACGACTGTTGGTTTACGCCAAAGCACAGCGCACAGTGCAAAACGACTGCTGGTTTACGCAAAAGCATAGTGCACAGTGCAAAACGACTCTTGGTTTACGCAAAAGCATAGTGCACAGTGCAAAACGACTGCTGGTTTACGCCAAAGCATGGTGCACAGTGCAAAACGACTGTTGGTTTACGCAAAAGCATAGTGCACAGTGCAAAACGACTGCTGGTTTACGCCAAAGCATGGTGCACAGTGCAAAACGACTGTTGGTTTACGCAAAAGCATAGTACACAGTGCAAAACGACTGTTGGTTTACGCAAAAGCATAGTGCACAGTGCAAAACGACTGCTGGTTTACGCACAAGCATAGTGCACAATGCAAAACGACTGCTGGTTTACGCCAGAGCATAGTGCACAGTGCAAAACGACTGTTGGTTTACGCCAAAGCACAGCGCACAGTGCAAAACGACTGCTGGTTTACGCCAAATCATAGTGCACAGTGCAAAACGACTGTTGGTTTACGCCAAAGCACAGCGCACAGTGCAAAACGACTGCTGGTTTACGCAAAAGCATAGTGCACAGTGCAAAACGACTCTTGGTTTACGCAAAAGCATAGTGCACAGTGCAAAACGACTGCTGGTTTACGCCAAAGCATAGTGCACAGTGCAAAATGACTGCTGGTTTACGCCAAAGCATAGTGCACAGTGCAAAACGACTGTTGGTTTACGCAAAAGCATAGTGCACAGTGCAAAACGACTGCTGGTTTACGCACAAGCATAGTGCACAATGCAAAACGACTGCTGGTTTACGCCAGAGCATAGTGCACAGTGCAAAACGACTGTTGGTTTACGCCAAAGCACAGCGCACAGTGCAAAACGACTGCTGGTTTACGCCAAAGCATAGTGCACAGAGCAAAACCACTGCTGGTTTACGCCAAATCATAGTGCACAGTGCAAAACGACTGTTGGTTTACGCCAAAGCACAGCGCACAGTGCAAAACGACTGTTGGTTTACGCCAAAGCATAGTGCACAGTGCAAAACGACTGCTGGTTTACGCAAAAGCATGGTGCACAGTGCAAAACGACTGTTGGTTTACGCAAAAGCATAGTGCATAGTGCAAAACGACTGTTGGTTTACGCAAAAGCATAGTGCACAGTGCAAAACGACTGCTGGTTTACGCCAAAGCATAGTGCACAGTGCAAAACGACTGCTGGTTTACGCCAAAGCACAGCGCACAGTGCAAAACGACTGTTGGTTTACACAAAAGCATAGTGCACAGTGCAAAACGACTGTTGGTTTACGCAAAAGCATAGTGCACAGTGCAAAACGACTGTTGGTTTACGCCAAAGCACAGCGCACAGTGCAAAACTACTGCTGGTTTACGCCAAATCATAGTGCACAGTGCAAAACGACTGTTGGTTTACGCCAAAGCACAGCGCACAGTGCAAAACGACTGTTGGTTTACGCAAAAGCATAGTGCACAGTGCAAAACGACTGTTGGTTTACGCAAAAGCATAGTGCACAGTGCAAAACGACTGCTGGTTTACGCCAAAGCATAGTGCACAGTGCAAAACGACTGCTGGTTTACGCCAAAGCATGGTGCACAGTGCAAAACGACTGTTGGTTTACGCAAAAGCATAGTGCACAGTGCAAAACGACTGTTGGTTTACGCCGAAGCACACCGCACAGTGCAAAACGACTGCTGGTTTACGCCAAAGCATGGTGCACAGTGCAAAACGACTGTTGGTTTACGCAAAAGCATAGTGCACAGTGCAAAACGACTGCTGGTTTACGCCAGAGCATAGTGTACAGTGCAAAACGACTGTTGGTTTACGCCAAAGCACAGCGCACAGTGCAAAACGACTGTTGGTTTACGCAAAGCATAGTGCACAGTGCAGAACGACTGTTGGTTTACGCAAAAGCATAGTGCACAGTGCAAAACGACTGTTGGTTTACGCCAAAGCATGGTGCACAGTGCAAAACGACTGTTGGTTTACGCCAAAGCATGGTGCACAGTGCAAAACGACTGTTGGTTTACACCAAAGCACAGCGCACAAGGCAAAACGACTGTTGGTTTACGCAAAAGCATAGTGCACAGTGCAAAACGACCGCTGGTTTACGCCAGAGCATAGTGCACAGTGCAAAACGACTGTTGGTTTACGCCAAAGCACAGCGCACAGTGCAAAACGACTGCTGGTTTACGCAAAAGCATAGTGCACAGTGCAGAACGACTGTTGGTTTACGCAAAAGCATAGTGCACAGTGCAAAACGACTGTTGGTTTACGCCAAAGCATGGTGCACAGTGCAAAACGACTGTTGGTTTACGCAAAAGCACAGCGCACAGTGCAAAACGACTGCTGGTTTACGCCAAAGCATGGTGCACAGTGCAAAACGACTGTTGGTTTACACCAAAGCACAGCGCACAAGGCAAAACGACTGTTGGTTTACGCAAAAGCATAGTGCACAGTGCAAAACGACTGCTGGTTTACGCCAGAGCATAGTGCACAGTGCAAAACGACTGTTGGTTTACGCCAAAGCACAGCGCACAGTGCAAAACGACTGCTGGTTTACGCAAAAGCATAGTGCACAGTGCAAAACGACTCTTGGTTTACGCAAAAGCATAGTGCACAGTGCAAAACGACTGCTGGTTTACGCCAAAGCATGGTGCACAGTGCAAAACGACTGTTGGTTTACGCCAAAGCACAGCGCACAGTGCAAAACGACTGTTGGTTTACGCAAAAGCATAGTGCACAGTGCAAAACGACTGTTGGTTTACGCCAAAGCACAGCGCACAGGGCAAAACGACTGCTGGTTTACGCCAAAGCATAGTGCACAGTGCAAAACGACTGTTGGTTTACGCAAAAGCACAGCGCACAGTGCAAAACGACTGCTGGTTTACGCCAAAGCATGGTGCACAGTGCAAAACGACTGTTGGTTTACACCAAAGCACAGCGCACAAGGCAAAACGACTGTTGGTTTACGCAAAAGCATAGTGCACAGTGCAAAACGACTGCTGGTTTACGCCAGAGCATAGTGCACAGTGCAAAACGACTGTTGGTTTACGCCAAAGCACAGCGCACAGTGCAAAACGACTGCTGGTTTACGCAAAAGCATAGTGCACAGTGCAAAACGACTCTTGGTTTACGCAAAAGCATAGTGCACAGTGCAAAACGACTGCTGGTTTACGCCAAAGCATGGTGCACAGTGCAAAACGACTGTTGGTTTACGCCAAAGCACAGCGCACAGTGCAAAACGACTGTTGGTTTACGCAAAAGCATAGTGCACAGTGCAAAACGACTGTTGGTTTACGCCAAAGCACAGCGCACAGGGCAAAACGACTGCTGGTTTACGCCAAAGCATGGTGCACAGTGCAAAACGACTGCTGGTTTACGCAAAAGCATAGTGCACAGTGCAAAACGACTCTTGGTTTACGCAAAAGCATAGTGCACAGTGCAAAACGACTGCTGGTTTACGCCAAAGCATAGTGCACAGTGCAAAATGACTGTTGGTTTACGCAAAAGCATAGTGCACAGTGCAAAACGACTGCTGGTTTACGCAAAAGCATAGTGCACAGTGCAAAACGACTGTTGGTTTACGCAAAAGCATAGTGCACAGTGCAAAACGACTGCTGGTTTACGCCAAAGCACAGCGCACAGTGCAAAACGACTGCTGGTTTACGCCAAAGCATGGTGCACAGTGCAAAACGACTGTTGGTGTACGCAAAAGCACAGTGCACAGTGCAAAGCGACTGTTGGTTTACGCAAAAGCATAGTGCACAGTGCAAAACGACTGCTGGTTTACGCCAAATCATAGTGCACAGTGCAAAACGACTGTTGGTTTACGCCAAAGCACAGCGCACAGTGCAAAACGACTGCTGGTTTACGCCAAAGCATGGTGCACAGTGCAAAACGACTGTTGGTTTACGCAAAAGCATAGTGCACAGTGCAAAATGACTGTTGGTTTACGCCAAAGCACAGCGCACAGTGCAAAACGACTGCTGGTTTACGCCAAAGCATGGTGCACAGTGCAAAACGACTGTTGGTTTACGCAAAAGCATAGTGCACAGTGCAAAACGACTGCTGGTTTACGCCAAATCATAGTGCACAGTGCAAAACGACTGTTGGTTTACGCCAAAGCACAGCGCACAGTGCAAAACGACTGCTGGTTTACGCCAAAGCACAGCGCACAGTGCAAAACGACTGCTGGTTTACGCCAAAGCATGGTGCACAGTGCAAAACGACTGTTGGTTTACGCAAAAGCATAGTGCACAGTGCAAAACGACTGCTGGCTTACGCCAAATCATAGTGCACAGTGCAAAACGACTGTTGGTTTACTCAAAAGCATAGTGCACAGTGTAAAACGACTGCTGGTTTACGCAAAAGCATAGTGCACAGTGCAAAACGACTGTTGGTTTACGCAAAAGTATAGTGCACAGTGCAAAACGACTGTTGGTTTACGCAAAAGCATAGTGCACAGTGCAAAACGACTGCTGGTTTACGCCAGAGCATAGTGCACAGTGCAAAACGACTGCTGGTTTACGCCAAAGCATGGTGCACAGTGCAAAACGACTGCTGGTTTACGCCAAAGCATGGTGCACAGTGCAAAACGACTGCTGGTTTACGCCAAAGCATAGTGCACAGTGCAAAATGACTGTTGGTTTACGCCAAAGCACAGCGCACAGTGCAAAACGACTGTTGGTTTACGCCAAAGCACAGCGCACAGTGCAAAACGACTGCTGGTTTACGCCAAAGCATGGTGCACAGTGCAAAACGACTGTTGGTTTACACCAAAGCACAGCGCACAGGGCAAAACGACTGTTGGTTTACGCAAAAGCATAGTGCACAGTGCAAAACGACTGCTGGTTTACGCCAGAGCATAGTGCACAGTGCAAAACGACTGTTGGTTTACGCCAAAGCACAGCGCACAGTGCAAAACGACTGCTGGTTTACGCAAAAGCATAGTGCAGAGTGCAAAACGACTCTTGGTTTACGCAAAAGCATAGTGCACAGTGCAAAACGACTGCTGGTTTACGCCAAAGCATAGTGCTCAGTGCAAAATGACTGCTGGTTTACGCCAAAGCATAGTGCACAGTGCAAAACGACTGTTGGTTTACGCAAAAGCATAGTGCACAGTGCAAAACGACTCTTGGTTTACGCAAAAGCATAGTGCACAGTGCAAAACGACTGCTGGTTTACGCCAAAGCATAGTGCACAGTGCAAAACGACTGTTGGTTTACGCCAAAGCACAGCGCACAGTGCAAAACGACTGCTGGTTTACGCAAAAGCATAGTGCACAGTGCAAAACGACTCTTGGTTTACGCAAAAGCATAGTGCACAGTGCAAAACGACTGCTGGTTTACGCCAAAGCATGGTGCACAGTGCAAAACGACTGTTGGTTTACGCAAAAGCATAGTGCACAGTGCAAAACGACTGCTGGTTTACGCCAAAGCATGGTGCACAGTGCAAAACGACTGTTGGTTTACGCAAAAGCATAGTACACAGTGCAAAACGACTGCTGGTTTACGCCAAATCATAGTGCACAGTGCAAAACGACTGTTGGTTTACGCCAAAGCACAGCGCACAGTGCAAAACGACTGCTGGTTTACGCAAAAGCATAGTGCACAGTGCAAAACGACTCTTGGTTTACGCAAAAGCATAGTGCACAGTGCAAAACGACTGCTGGTTTACTCCAAAGCATAGTGCACAGTGCAAAATGACTGCTGGTTTACGCCAAAGCATAGTGCACAGTGCAAAACGACTGTTGGTTTACGCAAAAGCATAGTGCACAGTGCAAAACGACTGCTGGTTTACGCACAAGCATAGTGCACAGTGCAAAACGACTGCTGGTTTACGCCAGAGCATAGTGCACAGTGCAAAACGACTGTTGGTTTACGCCAAAGCACAGCGCACAGTGCAAAACGACTGCTGGTTTACGCCAAAGCATAGTGCACAGAGCAAAACCACTGCTGGTTTACGCCAAATCATAGTGCACAGTGCAAAACGACTGTTGGTTTACGCCAAAGCACAGCGCACAGTGCAAAACGACTGTTGGTTTACGTCAAAGCATAGTGCACAGTGCAAAACGACTGCTGGTTTACGCAAAAGCATGGTGCACAGTGCAAAACGACTGTTGGTTTACGCAAAAGCATAGTGCACAGTGCAAAACGACTGCTGGTTTACGCCAAATCATAGTGCACAGTGCAAAACGACTGTTGGTTTACGCCAAAGCACAGCGCACAGTGCAAAACGACTGTTGGTTTACGCCAAAGCATAGTGCACAGTGCAAAACGACTGCTGGTTTACGCAAAAGCATGGTGCACTGTGCAAAACGACTGTTGGTTTACGCAAAAGCATAGTGCACAGTGCAAAACGACTGCTGGTTTACGCCAAATCATAGTGCACAGTGCAAAACGACTGTTGGTTTACGCCAAAGCACAGCGCACAGTGCAAAACGACTGTTGGTTTACGCAAAAGCATAGTGCATAGTGCAAAACGACTGTTGGTTTACGCAAAAGCATAGTGCACAGTGCAAAACGACTGCTTGTTTACGCCAAAGCATAGTGCACAGTGCAAAACGACTGCTGGTTTACGCCAAAGCATGGTGCACAGTGCAAAACGACTGTTGGTTTACGCAAAAGCATAGTGCACAGTGCAAAACGACTGTTGGTTTACGCCAAAGCACACCGCACAGTGCAAAACGACTGCTGGTTTACGCCAAAGCATGGTGCACAGTGCAAAACGACTGTTGGTTTACGCAAAAGCATAGTGCACAGTGCAAAACGACTGCTGGTTTACGCCAGAGCATAGTGTACAGTGCAAAACGACTGTTGGTTTACGCCAAAGCACAGCGCACAGTGCAAAACGACTGTTGGTTTACGCAAAGCATAGTGCACAGTGCAGAACGACTGTTGGTTTACGCAAAAGCATAGTGCACAGTGCAAAACGACTGTTGGTTTACGCAAAAGCATAGTGCACAGTGCAAAACGACTGTTGGTTTACGCCAAAGCACAGCGCACAGTGCAAAACGACTGTTGGTTTACGCCAAAGCATGGTGCACAGTGCAAAACGACTGTTGGTTTACACCAAAGCACAGCGCACAGGGCAAAACGACTGTTGGTTTACGCAAAAGCATAGTGCACAGTGCAAAACGACTGCTGGTTTACGCCAGAGCATAGTGCACAGTGCAAAACGACTGTTGGTTTACGCCAAAGCACAGCGCACAGTGCAAAACGACTGCTGGTTTACGCAAAAGCATAGTGCAGAGTGCAAAACGACTCTTGGTTTACGCAAAAGCATAGTGCACAGTGCAAAACGACTGCTGGTTTACGCCAAAGCATAGTGCTCAGTGCAAAATGACTGCTGGTTTACGCCAAAGCATAGTGCACAGTGCAAAACGACTGCTGGTTTACGCAAAAGCATAGTGCACAGTGCAAAACGACTGTTGGTTTACGCAAAAGCATAGTGCACAGTGCAAAACGACTCTTGGTTTACGCAAAAGCATAGTGCACAGTGCAAAACGACTGCTGGTTTACGCAAAAGCATAGTGCACAGTGCAAAACGACTGTTGGTTTACGCAAAAGCATAGTGCACAGTGCAAAACGACTCTTGGTTTACGCAAAAGCATAGTGCGCAGTGCAAAACGACTGCTGGTTTACGCCAAAGCACAGCGCACAGTGCAAAACGACTGCTGGTTTACGCAAAAGCATAGTGCACAGTGCAAAACGACTCTTGGTTTACGCAAAAGCATAGTGCACAGTGCAAAACGACTGCTGGTTTACGCCAAAGCATGGTGCACAGTGCAAAACGACTGTTGGTTTACGCAAAAGCATAGTGCACAGTGCAAAACGACTGCTGGTTTACGCCAAAGCATGGTGCACAGTGCAAAACGACTGTTGGTTTACGCAAAAGCATAGTACACAGTGCAAAACGACTGCTGGTTTACGCCAAATCATAGTGCACAGTGCAAAACGACTGTTGGTTTACGCCAAAGCACAGCGCACAGTGCAAAACGACTGCTGGTTTACGCAAAAGCATAGTGCACAGTGCAAAACGACTCTTGGTTTACGCAAAAGCATAGTGCACAGTGCAAAACGACTGCTGGTTTACGCCAAAGCATAGTGCACAGTGCAAAATGACTGCTGGTTTACGCCAAAGCATAGTGCACAGTGCAAAACGACTGTTGGTTTACGCAAAAGCATAGTGCACAGTGCAAAACGACTGCTGGTTTACGCACAAGCATAGTGCACAATGCAAAACGACTGCTGGTTTACGCCAGAGCATAGTGCACAGTGCAAAACGACTGTTGGTTTACGCCAAAGCACAGCGCACAGTGCAAAACGACTGCTGGTTTACGCCAAAGCATAGTGCACAGAGCAAAACCACTGCTGGTTTACGCCAAATCATAGTGCACAGTGCAAAACGACTGTTGGTTTACGCCAAAGCACAGCGCACAGTGCAAAACGACTGTTGGTTTACGCCAAAGCATAGTGCACAGTGCAAAACGACTGCTGGTTTACGCAAAAGCATGGTGCACAGTGCAAAACGACTGTTGGTTTACGCAAAAGCATAGTGCATAGTGCAAAACGACTGTTGGTTTACGCAAAAGCATAGTGCACAGTGCAAAACGACTGCTGGTTTACGCCAAAGCATAGTGCACAGTGCAAAACGACTGCTGGTTTACGCCAAAGCACAGCGCACAGTGCAAAACGACTGTTGGTTTACGCAAAAGCATAGTGCACAGTGCAAAACGACTGTTGGTTTACGCAAAAGCATAGTGCACAGTGCAAAACGACTGTTGGTTTACGCCAAAGCACAGCGCACAGTGCAAAACTACTGCTGGTTTACGCCAAATCATAGTGCACAGTGCAAAACGACTGTTGGTTTACGCCAAAGCACAGCGCACAGTGCAAAACGACTGTTGGTTTACGCAAAAGCATAGTGCACAGTGCAAAACGACTGTTGGTTTACGCAAAAGCATAGTGCACAGTGCAAAACGACTGCTGGTTTACGCCAAAGCATAGTGCACAGTGCAAAACGACTGCTGGTTTACGCCAAAGCATGGTGCACAGTGCAAAACGACTGTTGGTTTACGCAAAAGCATAGTGCACAGTGCAAAACGACTGTTGGTTTACGCCGAAGCACACCGCACAGTGCAAAACGACTGCTGGTTTACGCCAAAGCATGGTGCACAGTGCAAAACGACTGTTGGTTTACGCAAAAGCATAGTGCACAGTGCAAAACGACTGCGGGTTTACGCCAGAGCATAGTGTACAGTGCAAAACGACTGTTGGTTTACGCCAAAGCACAGCGCACAGTGCAAAACGACTGTTGGTTTACGCAAAGCATAGTGCACAGTGCAGAACGACTGTTGGTTTACGCAAAAGCATAGTGCACAGTGCAAAACGACTGTTGGTTTACGCAAAAGCATAGTGCACAGTGCAAAACGACTGTTGGTTTACGCCAAAGCACAGCGCACAGTGCAAAACGACTGCTGGTTTACGCCAAAGCATGGTGCACAGTGCAAAACGACTGTTGGTTTACACCAAAGCACAGCGCACAAGGCAAAACGACTGTTGGTTTACGCAAAAGCATAGTGCACAGTGCAAAACGACTGCTGGTTTACGCCAGAGCATAGTGCACAGTGCAAAACGACTGTTGGTTTACGCCAAAGCACAGCGCACAGTGCAAAACGACGGCTGGTTTACGCAAAAGCATAGTGCACAGTGCAAAACGACTCTTGGTTTACGCAAAAGCATAGTGCACAGTGCAAAACGACTGCTGGTTTACGCCAAAGCATAGTGCTGAGTGCAAAATGACTGCTGGTTTACGCCAAAGCATAGTGCACAGTGCAAAACGACTGTTGGTTTACGCAAAAGCATAGTGCACAGTGCAAAACGACTCTTGGTTTACGCAAAAGCATAGTGCACAGTGCAAAACGACTGCTGGTTTACGCCAAAGCATAGTGCACAGTGCAAAATGACTGTTGGTTTACGCAAAAGCTTAGTGCGCAGTGCAAAACGACTGTTGGTTTACGCAAAAGCATAGTGCACAGTGCAAAATGACTGTTGGTTTACGCAAAAGCATAGTGCACAGTGCAAAACGACTGCTGGTTTACGCCAAAGCACACCGCACAGTGCAAAACGACTGCTGGTTTACGCCAAAGCATGGTGCACAGTGCAAATCGACTGTTGGTTTACGCAAAAGCATAGTGCACAGTGCAAAACGACTGCTGGTTTACGCCAAAGCATAGTGCACAGTGCAAAACGACTGTTGGTTTACGCCAAAGCACAGCGCACAGTGCAAAACGACTGTTGGTTTACGCAAAAGCATAGTGCACAGTGCAAAACGACTGTTGGTTTACGCAAAAGCATAGTGCACAGTGCAAAACGACTGCTGGTTTACGCCAAAGCATAGTGCACAGTGCAAAACGACTGTTGGTTTACGCAAAAGCATAGTGCACAGTGCAAAACGACTGCTGGTTTACGCCAAATCATAGTGCACAGTGCAAAACGACTGTTGGTTTACGCCAAAGCACAGCGCACAGTGCAAAACGACTGTTGGTTTACGCAAAAGCATAGTGCACAGTGCAAAACGACTGTTGGTTTACGCAAAAGCATAGTGCACAGTGCAAAACGACTGTTGGTTTACGCCGAAGCACACCGCACAGTGCAAAACGACTGCTGGTTTACGCCAAAGCATGGTGCACAGTGCAAAACGACTGTTGGTTTACGCAAAAGCATAGTGCACAGTGCAAAACGACTGTTGGTTTACGCCGAAGCACACCGCACAGTGCAAAACGACTGCTGGTTTACGCCAAAGCATGGTGCACAGTGCAAAACGACTGTTGGTTTACGCAAAAGCATAGTGTACAGTGCAAAACGACTGTTGGTTTACGCCAAAGCACAGCGCACAGTGCAAAACGACTGTTGGTTTACGCAAAGCATAGTGCACAGTGCAAAACGACTGTTGGTTTACGCAAAAGCATAGTGCACAGTGCAAAACGACTGTTGGTTTACGCAAAAGCATAGTGCACAGTGCAAAACGACTGTTGGTTTACGCCAAAGCACAGCGCACAGTGCAAAACGACTGCTGGTTTACGCCAAAGCATGGTGCACAGTGCAAAACGACTGTTGGTTTACACCAAAGCACAGCGCACAAGGCAAAACGACTGTTGGTTTACGCAAAAGCATAGTGCACAGTGCAAAACGACTGCTGGTTTACGCCAGAGCATAGTGCACAGTGCAAAACGACTGTTGGTTTACGCCAAAGCACAGCGCACAGTGCAAAACGACTGCTGGTTTACGCAAAAGCATAGTGCACAGTGCAAAACGACTCTTGGTTTACGCAAAAGCATAGTGCACAGTGCAAAGCGACTGCTGGTTTACGCCAAAGCATAGTGCACAGTGCAAAACGACTGCTGGTTTACGCCAAAGCATGGTGCACAGTGCAAAACGACTCTTGGTTTACGCAAAAGCATAGTGCACAGTGCAAAACGACTGCTGGTTTACGCCAAAGCATAGTGCACAGTGCAAAATGACTGTTGGTTTACGCAAAAGCTTAGTGCGCAGTGCAAAACGACTGTTGGTTTACGCAAAAGCATAGTGCACAGTGCAAAATGACTGTTGGTTTACGCAAAAGCATAGTGCACAGTGCAAAACGACTGCTGGTTTACGCCAAAGCATAGTGCACAGTGCAAAACGACTGTTGGTGTACGCAAAAGCACAGTGCACAGTGCAAAACGACTGCTGGTTTACGCAAAAGCATAGTGCACAGTGCAAAACGACTCTTGGTTTACGCAAAAGCATAGTGCACAGTGCAAAACGACTCTTGGTTTACGCAAAAGCATAGTGCACAGTGCAAAACGACTGCTGGTTTACGCCAAAGCATAGTGCACAGTGCAAAATGACTGCTGGTTTACGCCAAAGCATAGTGCACAGTGCAAAACGACTGTTGGTTTACGCAAAAGCATAGTGCACAGTGCAAAACGACTGCTGGTTTACGCACAAGCATAGTGCACAATGCAAAACGACTGCTGGTTTACGCCAGAGCATAGTGCACAGTGCAAAACGACTGTTGGTTTACGCCAAAGCACAGCGCACAGTGCAAAACGACTGCTGGTTTACGCCAAAGCATAGTGCACAGAGCAAAACCACTGCTGGTTTACGCCAAATCATAGTGCACAGTGCAAAACGACTGTTGGTTTACGCCAAAGCACAGCGCACAGTGCAAAACGACTGTTGGTTTACGCCAAAGCATAGTGCACAGTGCAAAACGACTGCTGGTTTACGCAAAAGCATGGTGCACAGTGCAAAACGACTGTTGGTTTACGCAAAAGCATAGTGCATAGTGCAAAACGACTGTTGGTTTACGCAAAAGCATAGTGCACAGTGCAAAACGACTGCTGGTTTACGCCAAAGCATAGTGCACAGTGCAAAACGACTGCTGGTTTACGCCAAAGCACAGCGCACAGTGCAAAACGACTGTTGGTTTACGCAAAAGCATAGTGCACAGTGCAAAACGACTGTTGGTTTACGCAAAAGCATAGTGCACAGTGCAAAACGACTGTTGGTTTACGCCAAAGCACAGCGCACAGTGCAAAACTACTGCTGGTTTACGCCAAATCATAGTGCACAGTGCAAAACGACTGTTGGTTTACGCCAAAGCACAGCGCACAGTGCAAAACGACTGTTGGTTTACGCAAAAGCATAGTGCACAGTGCAAAACGACTGTTGGTTTACGCAAAAGCATAGTGCACAGTGCAAAACGACTGCTGGTTTACGCCAAAGCATAGTGCACAGTGCAAAACGACTGCTGGTTTACGCCAAAGCATGGTGCACAGTGCAAAACGACTGTTGGTTTACGCAAAAGCATAGTGCACAGTGCAAAACGACTGTTGGTTTACGCCGAAGCACACCGCACAGTGCAAAACGACTGCTGGTTTACGCCAAAGCATGGTGCACAGTGCAAAACGACTGTTGGTTTACGCAAAAGCATAGTGCACAGTGCAAAACGACTGCTGGTTTACGCCAGAGCATAGTGTACAGTGCAAAACGACTGTTGGTTTACGCCAAAGCACAGCGCACAGTGCAAAACGACTGTTGGTTTACGCAAAGCATAGTGCACAGTGCAGAACGACTGTTGGTTTACGCAAAAGCATAGTGCACAGTGCAAAACGACTGTTGGTTTACGCAAAAGCATAGTGCACAGTGCAAAACGACTGTTGGTTTACGCCAAAGCACAGCGCACAGTGCAAAACGACTGCTGGTTTACGCCAAAGCATGGTGCACAGTGCAAAACGACTGTTGGTTTACACCAAAGCACAGCGCACAAGGCAAAACGACTGTTGGTTTACGCAAAAGCATAGTGCACAGTGCAAAACGACTGCTGGTTTACGCCAGAGCATAGTGCACAGTGCAAAACGACTGTTGGTTTACGCCAAAGCACAGCGCACAGTGCAAAACGACTGCTGGTTTACGCAAAAGCATAGTGCACAGTGCAAAACGACTCTTGGTTTACGCAAAAGCATAGTGCACAGTGCAAAACGACTGCTGGTTTACGCCAAAGCATAGTGCTGAGTGCAAAATGACTGCTGGTTTACGCCAAAGCATAGTGCACAGTGCAAAACGACTGTTGGTTTACGCAAAAGCATAGTGCACAGTGCAAAACGACTCTTGGTTTACGCAAAAGCATAGTGCACAGTGCAAAACGACTGCTGGTTTACGCCAAAGCATAGTGCACAGTGCAAAATGACTGTTGGTTTACGCAAAAGCTTAGTGCGCAGTGCAAAACGACTGTTGGTTTACGCAAAAGCATAGTGCACAGTGCAAAATGACTGTTGGTTTACGCAAAAGCATAGTGCACAGTGCAAAACGACTGCTGGTTTACGCCAAAGCATAGTGCACAGTGCAAAATTACTGTTGGTTTACGCAAAAGCATAGTGCACAGTGCAAAACGACTGTTGGTTTACGCAAAAGCATAGTGCACAGTGCAAAACGACTGCTGGTTTACGCCAAAGCATGGTGCACAGTGCAAAACGACTGTTGGTTTACGCCAAAGCACAGCGCACAGTGCAAAACGACTGTTGGTTTACGCAAAAGCATAGTGCACAGTGCAAAACGACTGTTGGTTTACGCAAAAGCATAGTGCACAGTGCAAAACGACTGCTGGTTTACGCCAAAGCATGGTGCACAGTGCAAAACGACTGTTGGTTTACGCCAAAGCACAGCGCACAGTGCAAAACGACTGTTGGTTTACGCAAAAGCATAGTGCACAGTGCAAAACGACTGTTGGTTTACGCAAAAGCATAGTGCACAGTGCAAAACGACTGTTGGTTTACGCCAAAGCACAGCGCACAGTGCAAAACGACTGCTGGTTTACGCCAAAGCATGGTGCACAGTGCAAAACGACTGTTGGTTTACGCCAAAGCACAGCGCACAGGGCAAAACGACTGCTGGTTTACGCCAAAGCATAGTGCACAGTGCAAAATGACTGCTGGTTTACGCCAAAGCATAGTGCACAGTGCAAAATGACTGTTGGTTTACGCCAAAGCATGGTGCACAGTGCAAAACGACTGCTGGTTTACGCAAAAGCATAGTGCACAGTGCAAAACGACTGTTGGTTTACGCAAAAGCATAGTGCACAGTGCAAAACGACTCTTGGTTTACGCAAAAGCATAGTGCACAGTGCAAAACGACTGCTGGTTTACGCCAAAGCATAGTGCACAGTGCAAAATGACTGTTGGTTTACGCAAAAGCATAGTGCACAGTGCAAAACGACTGCTGGTTTACGCAAAAGCATAGTGCACAGTGCAAAACGACTGTTGGTTTACGCAAAAGCATAGTGCACAGTGCAAAACGAATGCTGGTTTACGCCAAAGCACAGCGCACAGTGCAAAACGACTGCTGGTTTACGCCAAAGCATGGTGCACAGTGCAAAACGACTGTTGGTGTACGCAAAAGCACAGTGCACAGTGCAAAGCGACTGTTGGTTTACGCAAAAGCATAGTGCACAGTGCAAAACGACTGCTGGTTTACGCCAAATCATAGTGCACAGTGCAAAACGACTGTTGGTTTACGCCAAAGCACAGCGCACAGTGCAAAACGACTGCTGGTTTACGCCAAAGCATGGTGCACAGTGCAAAACGACTGTTGGTTTACGCAAAAGCATAGTGCACAGTGCAAAATGACTGTTGGTTTACGCCAAAGCACAGCGCACAGTGCAAAACGACTGCTGGTTTACGCCAAAGCATGGTGCACAGTGCAAAACGACTGTTGGTTTACGCAAAAGCATAGTGCACAGTGCAAAACGACTGCTGGTTTACGCCAAATCATAGTGCACAGTGCAAAACGACTGTTGGTTTACGCCAAAGCACAGCGCACAGTGCAAAACGACTGCTGGTTTACGCCAAAGCACAGCGCACAGTGCAAAACGACTGCTGGTTTACGCCAAAGCATGGTGCACAGTGCAAAACGACTGTTGGTTTACGCAAAAGCATAGTGCACAGTGCAAAACGACTGCTGGCTTACGCCAAATCATAGTGCACAGTGCAAAACGACTGTTGGTTTACTCAAAAGCATAGTGCACAGTGTAAAACGACTGCTGGTTTACGCAAAAGCATAGTGCACAGTGCAAAACGACTGTTGGTTTACGCAAAAGTATAGTGCACAGTGCAAAACGACTGTTGGTTTACGCAAAAGCATAGTGCACAGTGCAAAACGACTGCTGGTTTACGCCAGAGCATAGTGCACAGTGCAAAACGACTGCTGGTTTACGCCAAAGCATGGTGCACAGTGCAAAACGACTGCTGGTTTACGCCAAAGCATGGTGCACAGTGCAAAACGACTGCTGGTTTACGCCAAAGCATAGTGCACAGTGCAAAATGACTGTTGGTTTACGCCAAAGCACAGCGCACAGTGCAAATCGACTGCTGGTTTACGCAAAAGCATAGTGCACAGTGCAAAACGACTGCTGGTTTACGCCAAAGCATAGTGCACAGTGCAAAACGACTGCTGGTTTACGCCAAAGCATGGTGCACAGTGCAAAACGACTGTTGGTTTACGCAAAAGCAAAGCGCACAGTGCAAAACGACTGCTGGTTTACGCCAAAGCACACCGCACAGTGCAAAACGACTGCTGGTTTACGCCAAAGCATGGTGCACAGTGCAAAACGACTGTTGGTTTACGCAAAAGCATAGTGCACAGTGCAAAACGACTGCTGGTTTACGCCAGAGCATAGTGTACAGTGCAAAACGACTGTTGGTTTACGCCAAAGCACAGCGCACAGTGCAAAACGACTGTTGGTTTACGCAAAGCATAGTGCACAGTGCAAAACGACTGTTGGTTTACGCAAAAGCATAGTGCACAGTGCAAAACGACTGTTGGTTTACGCAAAAGCATAGTGCACAGTGCAAAACGACTGTTGGTTTACGCAAAAGCATAGTGCACAGTGCAAAACGACTGCTGGTTTACGCCAAAGCATAGTGCACAGTGCAAAACGACTGCTGGTTTACGCAAAAGCATAGTGCACAGTGCAAAATGACTGTTGGTTTACGCCAAAGCACAGCGCACAGTGCAAAACGACTGTTGGTTTACGCAAAAGCATAGTGCACAGTGCAAAACGACTGTTGGTTTACGCAAAAGCATAGTGCACAGTGCAAAACGACTGCTGGTTTACGCCAAAGCATAGTGCACAGTGCAAAACGACTGCTGGTTTACGCCAAAGCATGGTGCACAGTGCAAAACGACTGTTGGTTTACGCAAAAGCATAGTGCACAGTGCAAAATGACTGTTGGTTTACGCCAAAGCACACCGCACAGTGCAAAACGACTGCTGGTTTACGCCAAAGCATGGTGCACAGTGCAAAACGACTGTTGGTTTACGCAAAAGCATAGTGCACAGTGCAAAACGACTGCTGGTTTACGCCAGAGCATAGTGTACAGTGCAAAACGACTGTTGGTTTACGCCAAAGCACAGCGCACAGTGCAAAACGACTGTTGGTTTACGCAAAGCATAGTGCACAGTGCAGAACGACTGTTGGTTTACGCAAAAGCATAGTGCACAGTGCAGAACGACTGTTGGTTTACGCAAAAGCATAGTGCACAGTGCAAAACGACTGTTGGTTTACGCAAAAGCATAGTGCACAGTGCAAAACGACTGCTGGTTTACGCCAAAGCATAGTGCTCAGTGCAAAATGACTGCTGGTTTACGCAAAAGCATAGTGCACAGTGCAAAACGACTCTTGGTTTACTCAAAAGCATAGTGCACAGTGTAAAACGACTGCTGGTTTACGCAAAAGCATAGTGCACAGTGCAAAACGACTGTTGGTTTACGCAAAAGTATAGTGCACAGTGCAAAACGACTGTTGGTTTACGCAAAAGCATAGTGCACAGTGTAAAACGACTGCTGGTTTACGCAAAAGCATAGTGCACAGTGCAAAACGACTGTTGGTTTACGCAAAAGTATAGTGCACAGTGCAAAACGACTGTTGGTTTACGCCAGAGCATAGTGCACAGTGCAAAACGACTGCTGGTTTACGCCAAAGCATGGTGCACAGTGCAAAACGACTGCTGGTTTACGCCAAAGCATGGTGCACAGTGCAAAACGACTGCTGGTTTACGCCAAAGCATAGTGCACAGTGCAAAATGACTGTTGGTTTACGCCAAAGCACAGCGCACAGTGCAAAACGACTGCTGGTTTACGCAAAAGCATAGTGCACAGTGCAAAACGACTGCTGGTTTACGCCAAAGCATAGTGCACAGTGCAAAACGACTGTTGGTTTACGCAAAAGCATAGTGCACAGTGCAAAACGACTGTTGGTTTACGCCAAAGCACAGCGCACAGTGCAAAACGACTGCTGGTTTACGCCAAAGCATGGTGCACAGTGCAAAACGACTGTTGGTTTACACCAAAGCACAGCGCACAGGGCAAAACGACTGTTGGTTTACGCAAAAGCATAGTGCACAGTGCAAAACGACTGCTGGTTTACGCCAGAGCATAGTGCACAGTGCAAAACGACTGTTGGTTTACGCCAAAGCACAGCGCACAGTGCAAAACGACTGCTGGTTTACGCAAAAGCATAGTGCAGAGTGCAAAACGACTCTTGGTTTACGCAAAAGCATAGTGCACAGTGCAAAACGACTGCTGGTTTACGCCAAAGCATAGTGCTCAGTGCAAAATGACTGCTGGTTTACGCCAAAGCATAGTGCACAGTGCAAAACGACTGCTGGTTTACGCAAAAGCATAGTCCACAGTGCAAAACGACTGTTGGTTTACGCAAAAGCATAGTGCACAGTGCAAAACGACTCTTGGTTTACGCAAAAGCATAGTGCACAGTGCAAAACGACTGCTGGTTTACGCCAAAGCATAGTGCACAGTGCAAAACGACTGTTGGTTTACGCCAAAGCACAGCGCACAGTGCAAAACGACTGCTGGTTTACGCAAAAGCATAGTGCACAGTGCAAAACGACTCTTGGTTTACGCAAAAGCATAGTGCACAGTGCAAAACGACTGCTGGTTTACGCCAAAGCATGGTGCACAGTGCAAAACGACTGTTGGTTTACGCAAAAGCATAGTGCACAGTGCAAAACGACTGCTGGTTTACGCCAAAGCATGGTGCACAGTGCAAAACGACTGTTGGTTTACGCAAAAGCATAGTACACAGTGCAAAACGACTGCTGGTTTACGCCAAATCATAGTGCACAGTGCAAAACGACTGTTGGTTTACGCCAAAGCACAGCGCACAGTGCAAAACGACTGCTGGTTTACGCAAAAGCATAGTGCACAGTGCAAAACGACTCTTGGTTTACGCAAAAGCATAGTGCACAGTGCAAAACGACTGCTGGTTTACGCCAAAGCATAGTGCACAGTGCAAAATGACTGCTGGTTTACGCCAAAGCATAGTGCACAGTGCAAAACGACTGTTGGTTTACGCAAAAGCATAGTGCACAGTGCAAAACGACTGCTGGTTTACGCACAAGCATAGTGCACAGTGCAAAACGACTGCTGGTTTACGCCAGAGCATAGTGCACAGTGCAAAACGACTGTTGGTTTACGCCAAAGCACAGCGCACAGTGCAAAACGACTGCTGGTTTACGCCAAAGCATAGTGCACAGAGCAAAACCACTGCTGGTTTACGCCAAATCATAGTGCACAGTGCAAAACGACTGTTGGTTTACGCCAAAGCACAGCGCACAGTGCAAAACGACTGTTGGTTTACGCCAAAGCATAGTGCACAGTGCAAAACGACTGCTGGTTTACGCAAAAGCATGGTGCACAGTGCAAAACGACTGTTGGTTTACGCAAAAGCATAGTGCACAGTGCAAAACGACTGCTGGTTTACGCCAAATCATAGTGCACAGTGCAAAACGACTGTTGGTTTACGCCAAAGCACAGCGCACAGTGCAAAACGACTGTTGGTTTACGCAAAAGCATAGTGCACAGTGCAAAACGACTGTTGGTTTACGCAAAAGCATAGTGCACAGTGCAAAACGACTGCTGGTTTACGCCAAAGCATAGTGCACAGTGCAAAACGACTGCTGGTTTACGCCAAAGCATGGTGCACAGTGCAAAACGACTGTTGGTTTACGCAAAAGCATAGTGCACAGTGCAAAACGACTGTTGGTTTACGCCAAAGCACACCGCACAGTGCAAAACGACTGCTGGTTTACGCCAAAGCATGGTGCACAGTGCAAAACGACTGTTGGTTTACGCAAAAGCATAGTGCACAGTGCAAAACGACTGCTGGTTTACGCCAGAGCATAGTGTACAGTGCAAAACGACTGTTGGTTTACGCCAAAGCACAGCGCACAGTGCAAAACGACTGTTGGTTTACGCAAAGCATAGTGCACAGTGCAGAACGACTGTTGGTTTACGCAAAAGCATAGTGCACAGTGCAAAACGACTGTTGGTTTACGCAAAAGCATAGTGCACAGTGCAAAACGACTGTTGGTTTACGCCAAAGCACAGCGCACAGTGCAAAACGACTGCTGGTTTACGCCAAAGCATGGTGCACAGTGCAAAACGACTGTTGGTTTACACCAAAGCACAGCGCACAGGGCAAAACGACTGTTGGTTTACGCAAAAGCATAGTGCACAGTGCAAAACGACTGCTGGTTTACGCCAGAGCATAGTGCACAGTGCAAAACGACTGTTGGTTTACGCCAAAGCACAGCGCACAGTGCAAAACGACTGTTGGTTTACGCAAAGCATAGTGCACAGTGCAGAACGACTGTTGGTTTACGCAAAAGCATAGTGCACAGTGCAAAACGACTGTTGGTTTACGCAAAAGCATAGTGCACAGTGCAAAACGACTGTTGGTTTACGCCAAAGCACAGCGCACAGTGCAAAACGACTGCTGGTTTACGCCAAAGCATAGTGCACAGTGCAAAACGACTGCTGGTTTACGCCAAAGCATGGTGCATAGTGCAAAACGACTGTTGGTTTACGCAAAAGCATAGTGCACAGTGCAAAACGACTGCTGGTTTACGCCAAATCATAGTGCACAGTGCAAAACGACTGTTGGTTTACGCCAAAGCACAGCGCACAGTGCAAAACGACTGTTGGTTTACGCAAAAGCATAGTGCACAGTGCAAAACGACTGTTGGTTTACGCAAAAGCATAGTGCACAGTGCAAAACGACTGCTGGTTTACGCAAAAGCATGGTGCACAGTGCAAAACGACTGTTGGTTTACGCCAAAGCATAGTGCACAGTGCAAAACGACTGTTGGTTTACGCCAAAGCACAGCGCACAGTGCAAAACGACTGCTGGTTTACGCCAAAGCATAGTGCACAGAGCAAAACCACAGCTGGTTTACGCCAAATCATAGTGCACAGTGCAAAACGACTGTTGGTTTACGCCAAAGCACAGCGCACAGTGCAAAACGACTGTTGGTTTACGCCAAAGCATAGTGCACAGTGCAAAACGACTGCTGGTTTACGCAAAAGCATGGTGCACAGTGCAAAACGACTGTTGGTTTACGCAAAAGCATAGTGCACAGTGCAAAACGACTGCTGGTTTACGCCAAATCATAGTGCACAGTGCAAAACGACTGTTGGTTTACGCCAAAGCACAGCGCACAGTGCAAAACGACTGTTGGTTTACGCAAAAGCATAGTGCACAGTGCAAAACGACTGTTGGTTTACGCAAAAGCATAGTGCACAGTGCAAAACGACTGCTGGTTTACGCCAAAGCATAGTGCACAATGCAAAACGACTGCTGGTTTACGCCAAAGCATGGTGCACAGTGCAAAACGACTGTTGGTTTACGCAAAAGCATAGTGCACAGTGCAAAACGACTGTTGGTTTACGCCAAAGCACACCGCACAGTGCAAAACGACTGCTGGTTTACGCCAAAGCATGGTGCACAGTGCAAAACGACTGTTGGTTTACGCAAAAGCATAGTGCACAGTGCAAAACGACTGCTGGTTTACGCCAGAGCATAGTGTACAGTGCAAAACGACTGTTGGTTTACGCCAAAGCACAGCGCACAGTGCAAAACGACTGTTGGTTTACGCAAAGCATAGTGCACAGTGCAGAACGACTGTTGGTTTACGCAAAAGCATAGTGCACAGTGCAAAACGACTGTTGGTTTACGCAAAAGCATAGAGCACAGTGCAAAACGACTGTTGGTTTACGCCAAAGCACAGCGCACAGTGCAAAACGACTGCTGGTTTACGCAAAAGCATAGTGCACAGTGCAAAACGACTCTTGGTTTACGCAAAAGCATAGTGCACAGTGCAAAACGACTGCTGGTTTACGCCAAAGCATAGTGCACAGTGCAAAATGACTGCTGGTTTACGCCAAAGCACAGCGCACAGTGCAAAACGACTGTTGGTTTACGCCAAAGCATAGTGCACAGTGCAAAACGACTCTTGGTTTACGCAAAAGCATAGTGCACAGTGCAAAACGACTGCTGGTTTACGCCAAAGCATAGTGCACAGTGCAAAATGACTGCTGGTTTACGCCAAAGCATAGTGCACAGTGCAAAACGACTGTTGGTTTACGCAAAAGCATAGTGCACAGTGCAAAACGACTGCTGGTTTACTCACAAGCATAGTGCACAGTGCAAAACGACTGCTGGTTTACGCCAGAGCATAGTGCACAGTGCAAAACGACTGTTGGTTTACGCAAAAGCATAGTGCACAGTGCAAAACGACTGCTGGTTTACGCCAAAGCATAGTGCACAGTGCAAAACGACTGCTGGTTTACGCCAAAGCATGGTGCACAGTGCAAAACGACTGTTGGTTTACGCAAAAGCATAGTGCACAGTGCAAAACGACTGTTGGTTTACGCCAAAGCACACCGCACAGTGCAAAACGACTGCTGGTTTACGCCAAAGCATGGTGCACAGTGCAAAACGACTGTTGGTTTACGCAAAAGCATAGTGCACAGTGCAAAACGACTGCTGGTTTACGCCAGAGCATAGTGTACAGTGCAAAACGACTGTTGGTTTACGCCAAAGCACAGCGCACAGTGCAATACGACTGCTGGTTTACGCCAAACCATGGTGCACAGTGCAAAACGACTGTTGGTTTACACCAAAGCACAGCGCACAGGGCAAAACGACTGTTGGTTTACGCAAAAGCATAGTGCACAGTGCAAAACGACTGCTGGTTTACGCCAGAGCATAGTGCACAGTGCAAAACGACTGTTGGTTTACGCCAAAGCACAGCGCACAGTGCAAAACGACTGCTGGTTTACGCAAAAGCATAGTGCACAGTGCAAAACGACTCTTGGTTTACGCAAAAGCATAGTGCACAGTGCAAAACGACTGCTGGTTTACGCCAAAGCATAGTGCTGAGTGCAAAATGACTGCTGGTTTACGCCAAAGCATAGTGCACAGTGCAAAACGACTGTTGGTTTACGCAAAAGCATAGTGCACAGTGCAAAACGACTGCTGGTTTACGCCAAAGCATAGTGCACAGTGCAAAATGACTGTTGGTTTACGCAAAAGCTTAGTGCGCAGTGCAAAACGACTGTTGGTTTACGCAAAAGCATAGTGCACAGTGCAAAATGACTGTTGGTTTACGCAAAAGCATAGTGCACAGTGCAAAACGACTGCTGGTTTACGCCAAAGCATAGTGCACAGTGCAAAATGACTGTTGGTTTACGCAAAAGCATAGTGCACAGTGCAAAACGACTGTTGGTTTACGCAAAAGCATAGTGCACAGTGCAAAACGACTGCTGGTTTACGCAAAAGCATAGTGCACAGTGCAAAACGACTGCTGGTTTACGCCAAAGCATGGTGCACAGTGCAAAACGACTGTTGGTTTACGCCAAAGCACAGCGCACAGTGCAAAACGACTGTTGGTTTACGCAAAAGCATAGTGCACAGTGCAAAACGACTGTTGGTTTACGCAAAAGCATAGTGCACAGTGCAAAACGACTGCTGGTTTACGCCAAAGCATAGTGCACAGTGCAAAACGACTGTTGGTTTACGCAAAAGCATAGTGCACAGTGCAAAACGACTGTTGGTTTACGCCAAAGCACAGCGCACAGTGCAAAACGACTGTTGGTTTACGCAAAAGCATAGTGCACAGTGCAAAACGACTGTTGGTTTACGCAAAAGCATAGTGCACAGTGCAAAACGACTGTTGGTTTACGCCAAAGCATGGTGCACAGTGCAAAACGACTGTTGGTTTACGCCAAAGCACAGCGCACAGTGCAAAACGACTGTTGGTTTACGCAAAAGCATAGTGCACAGTGCAAAACGACTGCTGGTTTACGCCAAAGCATAGTGCACAGTGCAAAACGACTGTTGGTTTACGCAAAAGCATAGTGCACAGTGCAAAACGACTGTTGGTTTACGCAAAAGCATAGTGCACAGTGCAAAACGACTGTTGGTTTACGCCAAAGCACAGCGCACAGTGCAAAACGACTGTTGGTTTACGCAAAAGCATAGTGCACAGTGCAAAACGACTGTTGGTTTACGCAAAAGCATAGTGCACAGTGCAAAACGACTGCTGGTTTACGCCAAAGCATGGTGCACAGTGCAAAACGACTGTTGGTTTACGCCAAAGCACAGCGCACAGTGCAAAACGACTGTTGGTTTACGAAAAAGCATAGTGCACAGTGCAAAACGACTGTTGGTTTACGCAAAAGCATAGTGCACAGTGCAAAACGACTGCTGGTTTACGCCAAAGCATAGTGCACAGTGCAAAACGACTGTTAGTTTACGCAAAAGCATAGTGCACAGTGCAAAACGACTGTTGGTTTACGCCAAAGCACAGCGCACAGTGCAAAACGACTGTTGGTTTACGCAAAAGCATAGTGCACAGTGCAAAACGACTGTTGGTTTACGCAAAAGCATAGTGCACAGTGCAAAACGACTGTTGGTTTACGCCAAAGCACAGCGCACAGTGCAAAACGACTGTTGGTTTACGCAAAAGCATAGTGCACAGTGCAAAACGACTGTTGGTTTACGCAAAAGCATAGTGCACAGTGCAAAACGACTGTTGGTTTACGCAAAAGCATAGTGCACAGTGCAAAACGACTGTTGGTTTACGCCAAAGCACAGCGCACAGTGCAAAACGACTGTTGGTTTACGCAAAAGCATAGTGCACAGTGCAAAACGACTGTTGGTTTACGCAAAAGCATAGTGCACAGTGCAAAACGACTGCTGGTTTACGCCAAAGCATGGTGCACAGTGCAAAACGACTGTTGGTTTACGCCAAAGCACAGCGCACAGTGCAAAACGACTGTTGGTTTACGCAAAAGCATAGTGCACAGTGCAAAATGACTGTTGGTTTACGCAAAAGCATAGTGCACAGTGCAAAACGACTGCTGGTTTACGCCAAAGCATAGTGCACAGTGCAAAATGACTGTTGGTTTACGCAAAGCATAGTGCACAGTGCAAAACGACTGTTGGTTTACGCAAAAGCATAGTGCACAGTGCAAAACGACTGCTGGTTTACGCCAAAGCATGGTGCACAGTGCAAAACGACTGTTGGTTTACGCCAAAGCACAGCGCACAGTGCAAAACGACTGTTGGTTTACGCAAAAGCATAGTGCACAGTGCAAAACGACTGTTGGTTTACGCAAAAGCATAGTGCACAGTGCAAAACGACTGTTGGTTTACGCCAAAGCACAGCGCACAGTGCAAAACGACTGTTGGTTTACGCAAAAGCATAGTGCACAGTGCAAAACGACTGTTGGTTTACGCCAAAGCACAGCGCACAGTGCAAAACGACTGTTGGTTTACGCAAAAGCATAGTGCACAGTGCAAAACGACTGTTGGTTTACGCAAAAGCATAGTGCACAGTGCAAAACGACTGTTGGTTTACGCCAAAGCACAGCGCACAGTGCAAAACGACTGTTGGTTTACGCAAAAGCATAGTGCACAGTGCAAAACGACTGCTGGTTTACGCCAAAGCATAGTGCACAGTGCAAAACGACTGCTGGTTTACGCCAAAGCATGGTGCACAGTGCAAAACGACTGTTGGTTTACGCAAAAGCATAGTGCACAGTGCAAAACGACTGTTGGTTTACGCCAAAGCACACCGCACAGTGCAAAACGACTGCTGGTTTACGCCAAAGCATGGTGCACAGTGCAAAACGACTGTTGGTTTACGCAAAAGCATAGTGCACAGTGCAAAACGACTGTTGGTTTACGCCAAAGCACAGCGCACAGTGCAAAACGACTGCTGGTTTACGCAAAAGCATAGTGCACAGTGCAAAACGACTGCTGGTTTACGCCAAAGCATAGTGCACAGTGCAAAACGACTGCTGGTTTACGCCAAAGCATGGTGCACAGTGCAAAACGACTGTTGGTTTACGCAAAAGCAAAGCGCACAGTGCAAAACGACTGCTGGTTTACGCCAAAGCACACCGCACAGTGCAAAACGACTGCTGGTTTACGCCAAAGCATGGTGCACAGTGCAAAACGACTGTTGGTTTACGCAAAAGCATAGTGCACAGTGCAAAACGACTGCTGGTTTACGCCAGAGCATAGTGTACAGTGCAAAACGACTGTTGGTTTACGCCAAAGCACAGCGCACAGTGCAAAACGACTGTTGGTTTACGCAAAGCATAGTGCACAGTGCAGAACGACTGTTGGTTTACGCAAAAGCATAGTGCACAGTGCAAAACGACTGTTGGTTTACGCAAAAGCATAGTGCACAGTGCAAAACGACTGCTGGTTTACGCCAAAGCATAGTGCACAGTGCAAAACGACTGCTGGTTTACGCCAAAGCATGGTGCACAGTGCAAAACGACTGTTGGTTTACGCAAAAGCATAGTGCACAGTGCAAAATGACTGTTGGTTTACGCCAAAGCACACCGCACAGTGCAAAACGACTGCTGGTTTACGCCAAAGCATGGTGCACAGTGCAAAACGACTGTTGGTTTACGCAAAAGCATAGTGCACAGTGCAAAACGACTGCTGGTTTACGCCAGAGCATAGTGTACAGTGCAAAACGACTGTTGGTTTACGCCAAAGCACAGCGCACAGTGCAAAACGACTGTTGGTTTACGCAAAGCATAGTGCACAGTGCAGAACGACTGTTGGTTTACGCTAAAGCATAGTGCACAGTGCAAAACGACTGTTGGTTTACGCAAAAGCATAGTGCACAGTGCAAAACGACTGCTGGTTTACGCCAAAGCATGGTGCACAGTGCAAAACGACTGTTGGTTTACACCAAAGCACAGCGCACAGGGCAAAACGACTGTTGGTTTACGCAAAAGCATAGTGCACAGTGCAAAACGACTGCTGGTTTACGCCAGAGCATAGTGCACAGTGCAAAACGACTGTTGGTTTACGCCAAAGCACAGCGCACAGTGCAAAACGACTGCTGGTTTACGCAAAAGCATAGTGCAGAGTGCAAAACGACTCTTGGTTTACGCAAAAGCATAGTGCACAGTGCAAAACGACTGCTGGTTTACGCCAAAGCATAGTGCTCAGTGCAAAATGACTGCTGGTTTACGCCAAAGCATAGTGCACAGTGCAAAACGACTGCTGGTTTACGCAAAAGCATAGTGCACAGTGCAAAACGACTGTTGGTTTACGCAAAAGCATAGTGCACAGTGCAAAACGACTCTTGGTTTACGCAAAAGCATAGTGCACAGTGCAAAACGACTCTTGGTTTACGCAAAAGCATAGTGCACAATGCAAAACGACTGCTGGTTTACGCCAAAGCATAGTGCACAGTGCAAAATGACTGCTGGTTTACGCCAAAGCATAGTGCACAGTGCAAAACGACTGTTGGTTTACGCAAAAGCATAGTGCACAGTGCAAAACGACTGCTGGTTTACGCACAAGCATAGTGCACAGTGCAAAACGACTGCTGGTTTACGCCAGAGCATAGTGCACAGTGCAAAACGACTGTTGGTTTACGCCAAAGCACAGTGCACAGTGCAAAACGACTGCTGGATTACGCCAAAGCATAGTGCACAGAGCAAAACCACTGCTGGTTTACGCCAAATCATAGTGCACAGTGCAAAACGACTGTTGGTTTACGCCAAAGCACAGCGCACAGTGCAAAACGACTGTTGGTTTACGCCAAAGCATAGTGCACAGTGCAAAACGACTGCTGGTTTACGCAAAAGCATGGTGCACAGTGCAAAACGACTGTTGGTTTACGCAAAAGCATAGTGCACAGTGCAAAACGACTGCTGGTTTACACCAAATCATAGTGCACAGTGCAAAACGACTGTTGGTTTACGCCAAAGCACAGCGCACAGTGCAAAACGACTGTTGGTTTACGCAAAAGCATAGTGCACAGTGCAAAACGACTGTTGGTTTACGCAAACGCATAGTGCACAGTGCAAAACGACTGCTGGTTTACGCCAAAGCATAGTGCACAGTGCAAAACGACTGCTGGTTTACGCCAAAGCATGGTGCACAGTGCAAAACGACTGTTGGTTTACGCAAAAGCATAGTGCACAGTGCAAAACGACTGTTGGTTTACGCCAAAGCACACCGCACAGTGCAAAACGACTGCTGGTTTACGCCAAAGCATGGTGCACAGTGCAAAACGACTGTTGGTTTACGCAAAAGCATAGTGCACAGAGCAAAACGACTGCTGGTTTACGCCAGAGCATAGTGTACAGTGCAAAACGACTGTTGGTTTACGCCAAAGCACAGCGCACAGTGCAAAACGACTGTTGGTTTACGCAAAGCATAGTGCACAGTGCAGAACGACTGTTGGTTTACGCAAAAGCATAGTGCACAGTGCAAAACGACTGTTGGTTTACGCAAAAGCATAGTGCACAGTGCAAAACGACTGTTGGTTTACGCCAAAGCACAGCGCACAGTGCAAAACGACTGCTGGTTTACGCCAAAGCATGGTGCACAGTGCAAAACGACTGTTGGTTTACACCAAAGCACAGCGCACAGGGCAAAACGACTGTTGGTTTACGCCAGAGCATAGTGCACAGTGCAAAACGACTGTTGGTTTACGCCAAAGCACAGCGCACAGTGCAAAACGACTGCTGGTTTACGCAAAAGCATAGCGCACAGTGCAAAACGACTGTTGGTTTACACCAAAGCACAGCGCACAGGGCAAAACGACTGTTGGTTTACGCCAGAGCATAGTGCACAGTGCAAAACGACTGTTGGTTTACGCAAAAGCATAGTGCACAGTGCAAAACGACTGCTGGTTTACGCCAGAGCATAGTGCACAGTGCAAAACGACTGTTGGTTTACGCAAAAGCATAGTGCACAGTGCAAAACGACTCTTGGTTTACGCAAAAGCATAGTGCACAGTGCAAAACGACTGCTGGTTTACGCCAAAGCATAGTGCACAGTGCAAAATGACTGTTGGTTTACGCAAAAGCATAGTGCACAGTGCAAAACGACTGTTGGTTTACGCAAAAGCATAGTGCACAGTGCAAAACGACTGCTGGTTTACGCCAAAGCATAGTGCACAGTGCAAAACGACTGCTGGTTTACGCCAAAGCATGGTGCACAGTGCAAAACGACTGTTGGTTTACGCAAAAGCATAGTGCACAGTGCAAAATGACTGTTGGTTTACGCAAAAGCATAGTGCACAGTGCAAAACGACTGCTGGTTTACGCCAAAGCATAGTGCTGAGTGCAAAATGACTGCTGGTTTACGCCAAAGCATAGTGCACAGTGCAAAACGACTGCTGGTTTACGCAAAAGCATAGTGCACAGTGCAAAACGACTGTTGGTTTACGCAAAAGCATAGTGCACAGTGCAAAACGACTCTTGGTTTACGCAAAAGCATAGTGCACAGTGCAAAACGACTGCTGGTTTACGCCAAAGCATAGTGCACAGTGCAAAATGACTGTTGGTTTACGCAAAAGCTTTGTGCGCAGTGCAAAACGACTGTTGGTTTACGCAAAAGCATAGTGCACAGTGCAAAATGACTGTTGGTTTACGCAAAAGCATAGTGCACAGTGCAAAACGACTGCTGGTTTACGCCAAAGCATAGTGCACAGTGCAAAATGACTGTTGGTTTACGCAAAAGCATAGTGCACAGTGCAAAACGACTGTTGGTTTACGCAAAAGCATAGTGCACAGTGCAAAACGACTGCTGGTTTACGCCAAAGCATGGTGCACAGTGCAAAACGACTGTTGGTTTACGCCAAAGCACAGCGCACAGTGCAAAACGATTGTTGGTTTACGCAAAAGCATAGTGCACAGTGCAAAACGACTGTTGGTTTACGCAAAAGCATAGTGCACAGTGCAAAACGACTGCTGGTTTACGCCAAAGCATGGTGCACAGTGCAAAACGACTGTTGGTTTACGCCAAAGCACAGCGCACAGTGCAAAACGATTGTTGGTTTACGCAAAAGCATAGTGCACAGTGCAAAACGACTGCTGGTTTACGCAAAAGCATAGTGCACAGTGCAAAACGACTGCTGGTTTACGCCAAAGCATAGTGCACAGTGCAAAACGACTGCTGGTTTACGCCAAAGCATGGTGCACAGTGCAAAACGACTGTTGGTTTACGCAAAAGCAAAGCGCACAGTGCAAAACGACTGCTGGTTTACGCCAAAGCACACCGCACAGTGCAAAACGACTGCTGGTTTACGCCAAAGCATGGTGCACAGTGCAAAACGACTGTTGGTTTACGCAAAAGCATAGTGCACAGTGCAAAACGACTGCTGGTTTACGCCAGAGCATAGTGTACAGTGCAAAACGACTGTTGGTTTACGCCAAAGCACAGCGCACAGTGCAAAACGACTGTTGGTTTACGCAAAGCATAGTGCACAGTGCAGAACGACTGTTGGTTTACGCAAAAGCATAGTGCACAGTGCAAAACGACTGTTGGTTTACGCAAAAGCATAGTGCACAGTGCAAAACGACTGCTGGTTTACGCCAAAGCATAGTGCACAGTGCAAAACGACTGCTGGTTTACGCCAAAGCATGGTGCACAGTGCAAAACGACTGTTGGTTTACGCAAAAGCATAGTGCACAGTGCAAAATGACTGTTGGTTTACGCCAAAGCACACCGCACAGTGCAAAACGACTGCTGGTTTACGCCAAAGCATGGTGCACAGTGCAAAACGACTGTTGGTTTACGCAAAAGCATAGTGCACAGTGCAAAACGACTGCTGGTTTACGCCAGAGCATAGTGTACAGTGCAAAACGACTGTTGGTTTACGCCAAAGCACAGCGCACAGTGCAAAACGACTGTTGGTTTACGCAAAGCATAGTGCACAGTGCAGAACGACTGTTGGTTTACGCTAAAGCATAGTGCACAGTGCAAAACGACTGTTGGTTTACGCAAAAGCATAGTGCACAGTGCAAAACGACTGCTGGTTTACGCCAAAGCATGGTGCACAGTGCAAAACGACTGTTGGTTTACACCAAAGCACAGCGCACAGGGCAAAACGACTGTTGGTTTACGCAAAAGCATAGTGCACAGTGCAAAACGACTGCTGGTTTACGCCAGAGCATAGTGCACAGTGCAAAACTACTGTTGGTTTACGCCAAAGCACAGCGCACAGTGCAAAACGACTGCTGGTTTACGCAAAAGCATAGTGCAGAGTGCAAAACGACTCTTGGTTTACGCAAAAGCATAGTGCACAGTGCAAAACGACTGCTGGTTTACGCCAAAGCATAGTGCTCAGTGCAAAATGACTGCTGGTTTACGCCAAAGCATAGTGCACAGTGCAAAACGACTGCTGGTTTACGCAAAAGCATAGTGCACAGTGCAAAACGACTGTTGGTTTACGCAAAAGCATAGTGCACAGTGCAAAACGACTCTTGGTTTACGCAAAAGCATAGTGCACAGTGCAAAACGACTCTTGGTTTACGCAAAAGCATAGTGCACAGTGCAAAACGACTGCTGGTTTACGCCAAAGCATAGTGCACAGTGCAAAATGACTGCTGGTTTACGCCAAAGCATAGTGCACAGTGCAAAACGACTGTTGGTTTACGCAAAAGCATAGTGCACAGTGCAAAACGACTGCTGGTTTACGCACAAGCATAGTGCACAGTGCAAAACGACTGCTGGTTTACGCCAGAGCATAGTGCACAGTGCAAAACGACTGTTGGTTTACGCCAAAGCACAGTGCACAGTGCAAAACGACTGCTGGATTACGCCAAAGCATAGTGCACAGAGCAAAACCACTGCTGGTTTACGCCAAATCATAGTGCACAGTGCAAAACGACTGTTGGTTTACGCCAAAGCACAGCGCACAGTGCAAAACGACTGTTGGTTTACGCCAAAGCATAGTGCACAGTGCAAAACGACTGCTGGTTTACGCAAAAGCATGGTGCACAGTGCAAAACGACTGTTGGTTTACGCAAAAGCATAGTGCACAGTGCAAAACGACTGCTGGTTTACACCAAATCATAGTGCACAGTGCAAAACGACTGTTGGTTTACGCCAAAGCACAGCGCACAGTGCAAAACGACTGTTGGTTTACGCAAAAGCATAGTGCACAGTGCAAAACGACTGTTGGTTTACGCAAACGCATAGTGCACAGTGCAAAACGACTGCTGGTTTACGCCAAAGCATAGTGCACAGTGCAAAACGACTGCTGGTTTACGCCAAAGCATGGTGCACAGTGCAAAACGACTGTTGGTTTACGCAAAAGCATAGTGCACAGTGCAAAACGACTGTTGGTTTACGCCAAAGCACACCGCACAGTGCAAAACGACTGCTGGTTTACGCCAAAGCATGGTGCACAGTGCAAAACGACTGTTGGTTTACGCAAAAGCATAGTGCACAGAGCAAAACGACTGCTGGTTTACGCCAGAGCATAGTGTACAGTGCAAAACGACTGTTGGTTTACGCCAAAGCACAGCGCACAGTGCAAAACGACTGTTGGTTTACGCAAAGCATAGTGCACAGTGCAGAACGACTGTTGGTTTACGCAAAAGCATAGTGCACAGTGCAAAACGACTGTTGGTTTACGCAAAAGCATAGTGCACAGTGCAAAACGACTGTTGGTTTACGCCAAAGCACAGCGCACAGTGCAAAACGACTGCTGGTTTACGCCAAAGCATGGTGCACAGTGCAAAACGACTGTTGGTTTACGCAAAAGCATAGTGCACAGTGCAAAACGACTGCTGGTTTACGCCAGAGCATAGTGTACAGTGCAAAACGACTGTTGGTTTACGCCAAAGCACAGCGCACAGTGCAAAACGACTGTTGGTTTACGCAAAGCATAGTGCACAGTGCAGAACGACTGTTGGTTTACGCTAAAGCATAGTGCACAGTGCAAAACGACTGTTGGTTTACGCAAAAGCATAGTGCACAGTGCAAAACGACTGCTGGTTTACGCCAAAGCATGGTGCACAGTGCAAAACGACTGTTGGTTTACACCAAAGCACAGCGCACAGGGCAAAACGACTGTTGGTTTACGCAAAAGCATAGTGCACAGTGCAAAACGACTGCTGGTTTACGCCAGAGCATAGTGCACAGTGCAAAACGACTGTTGGTTTACGCCAAAGCACAGCGCACAGTGCAAAACGACTGTTGGTTTACGCAAAAGCATAGTGCACAGTGCAAAACGACTGCTGGTTTACGCCAAAGCATAGTGCACAGTGCAAAACGACTGCTGGTTTACGCCAAAGCATGGTGCACAGTGCAAAACGACTGTTGGTTTACGCAAAAGCATAGTGCACAGTGCAAAATGACTGTTGGTTTACGCCAAAGCACACCGCACAGTGCAAAACGACTGCTGGTTTACGCCAAAGCATGGTGCACAGTGCAAAACGACTGTTGGTTTACGCAAAAGCATAGTGCACAGTGCAAAACGACTGCTGGTTTACGCCAGAGCATAGTGTACAGTGCAAAACGACTGTTGGTTTACGCCAAAGCACAGCGCACAGTGCAAAACGACTGTTGGTTTACGCAAAGCATAGTGCACAGTGCAGAACGACTGTTGGTTTACGCTAAAGCATAGTGCACAGTGCAAAACGACTGTTGGTTTACGCAAAAGCATAGTGCACAGTGCAAAACGACTGCTGGTTTACGCCAAAGCATGGTGCACAGTGCAAAACGACTGTTGGTTTACACCAAAGCACAGCGCACAGGGCAAAACGACTGTTGGTTTACGCAAAAGCATAGTGCACAGTGCAAAACGACTGCTGGTTTACGCCAGAGCATAGTGCACAGTGCAAAACGACTGTTGGTTTACGCCAAAGCACAGCGCACAGTGCAAAACGACTGCTGGTTTACGCAAAAGCATAGTGCAGAGTGCAAAACGACTCTTGGTTTACGCAAAAGCATAGTGCACAGTGCAAAACGACTGCTGGTTTACGCCAAAGCATAGTGCTCAGTGCAAAATGACTGCTGGTTTACGCCAAAGCATAGTGCACAGTGCAAAACGACTGCTGGTTTACGCAAAAGCATAGTGCACAGTGCAAAACGACTGTTGGTTTACGCAAAAGCATAGTGCACAGTGCAAAACGACTCTTGGTTTACGCAAAAGCATAGTGCACAGTGCAAAACGACTCTTGGTTTACGCAAAAGCATAGTGCACAGTGCAAAACGACTGCTGGTTTACGCCAAAGCATAGTGCACAGTGCAAAATGACTGCTGGTTTACGCCAAAGCATAGTGCACAGTGCAAAACGACTGTTGGTTTACGCAAAAGCATAGTGCACAGTGCAAAACGACTGCTGGTTTACGCACAAGCATAGTGCACAGTGCAAAACGACTGCTGGTTTACGCCAGAGCATAGTGCACAGTGCAAAACGACTGTTGGTTTACGCCAAAGCACAGTGCACAGTGCAAAACGACTGCTGGATTACGCCAAAGCATAGTGCACAGAGCAAAACCACTGCTGGTTTACGCCAAATCATAGTGCACAGTGCAAAACGACTGTTGGTTTACGCCAAAGCACAGCGCACAGTGCAAAACGACTGTTGGTTTACGCCAAAGCATAGTGCACAGTGCAAAACGACTGCTGGTTTACGCAAAAGCATGGTGCACAGTGCAAAACGACTGTTGGTTTACGCAAAAGCATAGTGCACAGTGCAAAACGACTGCTGGTTTACACCAAATCATAGTGCACAGTGCAAAACGACTGTTGGTTTACGCCAAAGCACAGCGCACAGTGCAAAACGACTGTTGGTTTACGCAAAAGCATAGTGCACAGTGCAAAACGACTGTTGGTTTACGCAAACGCATAGTGCACAGTGCAAAACGACTGCTGGTTTACGCCAAAGCATAGTGCACAGTGCAAAACGACTGCTGGTTTACGCCAAAGCATGGTGCACAGTGCAAAACGACTGTTGGTTTACGCAAAAGCATAGTGCACAGTGCAAAACGACTGTTGGTTTACGCCAGAGCACACCGCACAGTGCAAAACGACTGCTGGTTTACGCCAAAGCATGGTGCACAGTGCAAAACGACTGTTGGTTTACGCAAAAGCATAGTGCACAGAGCAAAACGACTGCTGGTTTACGCCAGAGCATAGTGTACAGTGCAAAACGACTGTTGGTTTACGCCAAAGCACAGCGCACAGTGCAAAACGACTGTTGGTTTACGCAAAGCATAGTGCACAGTGCAGAACGACTGTTGGTTTACGCAAAAGCATAGTGCACAGTGCAAAACGACTGTTGGTTTACGCAAAAGCATAGTGCACAGTGCAAAACGACTGTTGGTTTACGCCAAAGCACAGCGCACAGTGCAAAACGACTGCTGGTTTACGCCAAAGCATGGTGCACAGTGCAAAACGACTGTTGGTTTACACCAAAGCACAGCGCACAGGGCAAAACGACTGTTGGTTTACGCCAGAGCATAGTGCACAGTGCAAAACGACTGTTGGTTTACGCCAAAGCACAGCGCACAGTGCAAAACGACTGCTGGTTTACGCAAAAGCATAGCGCACAGTGCAAAACGACTGTTGGTTTACACCAAAGCACAGCGCACAGGGCAAAACGACTGTTGGTTTACGCCAGAGCATAGTGCACAGTGCAAAACGACTGTTGGTTTACGCAAAAGCATAGTGCACAGTGCAAAACGACTGCTGGTTTACGCCAGAGCATAGTGCACAGTGCAAAACGACTGTTGGTTTACGCAAAAGCATAGTGCACAGTGCAAAACGACTCTTGGTTTACGCAAAAGCATAGTGCACAGTGCAAAACGACTGCTGGTTTACGCCAAAGCATAGTGCACAGTGCAAAATGACTGTTGGTTTACGCAAAAGCTTAGTGCGCAGTGCAAAACGACTGTTGGTTTACGCAAAAGCATAGTGCACAGTGCAAAATGACTGTTGGTTTACGCAAAAGCATAGTGCACAGTGCAAAACGACTGCTGGTTTACGCCAAAGCATAGTGCTGAGTGCAAAATGACTGCTGGTTTACGCCAAAGCATAGTGCACAGTGCAAAACGACTGCTGGTTTACGCAAAAGCATAGTGCACAGTGCAAAACGACTGTTGGTTTACGCAAAAGCATAGTGCACAGTGCAAAACGACTCTTGGTTTACGCAAAAGCATAGTGCACAGTGCAAAACGACTGCTGGTTTACGCCAAAGCATAGTGCACAGTGCAAAATGACTGTTGGTTTACGCAAAAGCTTTGTGCGCAGTGCAAAACGACTGTTGGTTTACGCAAAAGCATAGTGCACAGTGCAAAATGACTGTTGGTTTACGCAAAAGCATAGTGCACAGTGCAAAACGACTGCTGGTTTACGCCAAAGCATAGTGCACAGTGCAAAATGACTGTTGGTTTACGCAAAAGCATAGTGCACAGTGCAAAACGACTGTTGGTTTACGCAAAAGCATAGTGCACAGTGCAAAACGACTGCTGGTTTACGCCAAAGCATGGTGCACAGTGCAAAACGACTGTTGGTTTACGCCAAAGCACAGCGCACAGTGCAAAACGATTGTTGGTTTACGCAAAAGCATAGTGCACAGTGCAAAACGACTGTTGGTTTACGCAAAAGCATAGTGCACAGTGCAAAACGACTGCTGGTTTACGCCAAAGCATGGTGCACAGTGCAAAACGACTGTTGGTTTACGCCAAAGCACAGCGCACAGTGCAAAACGACTGTTGGTTTACGCAAAAGCATAGTGCACAGTGCAAAACGACTGTTGGTTTACGCAAAAGCATAGTGCACAGTGCAAAACGACTGCTGGTTTACGCCAAAGCATGGTGCACAGTGCAAAACGACTGTTGGTTTACGCCAAAGCACAGCGCACAGTGCAAAACGACTGTTGGTTTACGCAAAAGCATAGTGCACAGTGCAAAACGACTGCTGGTTTACGCCAAAGCATAGTGCACAGTGCAAAACGACTGTTGGTTTACGCAAAAGCATAGTGCACAGTGCAAAACGACTGTTGGTTTACGCCAAAGCACAGCGCACAGTGCAAAACGACTGTTGGTTTACGCAAAAGCATAGTGCACAGTGCAAAACGACTGTTGGTTTACGCAAAAGCATAGTGCACAGTGCAAAACGACTGTTGGTTTACGCCAAAGCACAGCGCACAGTGCAAAACGACTGTTGGTTTACGCAAAAGCATAGTGCACAGTGCAAAACGACTGTTGGTTTACGCAAAAGCATAGTGCACAGTGCAAAACGACTACTGGTTTACGCCAAAGCATAGTGCACAGTGCAAAATGACTGTTGGTTTACGCAAAAGCATAGTGCACAGTGCAAAACGACTGCTGGTTTACGCCAAAGCATAGTGCACAGTGCAAAACGACTGTTGGTTTACGCCAAAGCACAGCGCACAGTGCAAAACGACTGTTGGTTTACGCAAAAGCATAGTGCACAGTGCAAAACGACTGTTGGTTTACGCAAAAGCATAGTGCACAGTGCAAAACGACTGTTGGTTTACGCCAAAGCACAGCGCACAGTGCAAAACGACTGTTGGTTTACGCAAAAGCATAGTGCACAGTGCAAAACGACTGTTGGTTTACGCAAAAGCATAGTGCACAGTGCAAAACGACTACTGGTTTACGCCAAAGCATAGTGCACAGTGCAAAATGACTGTTGGTTTACGCAAAAGCATAGTGCACAGTGCAAAACGACTGCTGGTTTACGCCAAAGCATAGTGCACAGTGCAAAACGACTGTTGGTTTACGCAAAAGCATAGTGCACAGTGCAAAACGACTGTTGGTTTACGCAAAAGCATAGTGCACAGTGCAAAACGACTGCTGGTTTACGCCAAAGCATGGTGCACAGTGCAAAACGACTGTTGGTTTACGCCAAAGCACAGCGCACAGTGCAAAACGACTGTTGGTTTACGCAAAAGCATAGTGCACAGTGCAAAACGACTGCTGGTTTACGCCAAAGCATAGTGCACAGTGCAAAACGGCTGTTGGTTTACGCAAAAGCATAGTGCACAGTGCAAAACGACTGCTGGTTTACGCCAAAGCATGGTGCACAGTGCAAAACGACTGTTGGTTTACGCCAAAGCACAGCGCACAGTGCAAAACGACTGTTGGTTTACGCAAAAGCATAGTGCACAGTGCAAAATGACTGTTGGTTTACGCAAAAGCATAGTGCACAGTGCAAAACGACTGCTGGTTTACGCCAAAGCATAGTGCACAGTGCAAAATGACTGTTGGTTTACGCAAAAGCATAGTGCACAGTGCAAAACGACTGTTGGTTTACGCAAAAGCATAGTGCACAGTGCAAAACGACTGCTGGTTTACGCCAAAGCATGGTGCACAGTGCAAAACGACTGTTGGTTTACGCCAAAGCACAGCGCACAGTGCAAAACGACTGTTGGTTTACGCAAAAGCATAGTGCACAGTGCAAAACGACTGTTGGTTTACGCAAAAGCATAGTGCACAGTGCAAAACGACTGCTGGTTTACGCCAAAGCATGGTGCACAGTGCAAAACGACTGTTGGTTTACGCCAAAGCACAGCGCACAGTGCAAAACGACTGTTGGTTTACGCAAAAGCATAGTGCACAGTGCAAAACGACTGTTGGTTTTCGCAAAAGCATAGTGCACAGTGCAAAACGACTGTTGGTTTACGCCAAAGCACAGCGCACAGTGCAAAACGACTGCTGGTTTACGCCAAAGCATGGTGCACAGTGCAAAACGACTGTTGGTTTACGCCAAAGCACAGCGCACAGGGCAAAACGACTGTTGGTTTACGCAAAAGCATAGTGCACAGTGCAAAACGACTGCTGGTTTACGCCAGAGCATAGTGCACAGTGCAAAACGACTGTTGGTTTACGCCAAAGCACAGCGCACAGTGCAAAACGACTGCTGGTTTACGCAAAAGCATAGTGCACAGTGCAAAACGACTCTTGGTTTACGCAAAAGCATAGTGCACAGTGCAAAACGACTACTGGTTTACGCCAAAGCATAGTGCACAGTGCAAAATGACTGTTGGTTTACGCAAAAGCATAGTGCACAGTGCAAAACGACTGCTGGTTTACGCCAAAGCATAGTGCACAGTGCAAAATGACTGTTGGTTTTCGCCAAAGCATGGTGCACAGTGCAAAACGACTGCTGGTTTACGCAAAAGCATAGTGCACAGTGCAAAACGACTGTTGGTTTACGCAAAAGCATAGTGCACAGTGCAAAACGACTCTTGGTTTACGCAAAAGCATAGTGCACAGTGCAAAACGACTGCTGGTTTACGCCAAAGCATAGTGCACAGTGCAAAATGACTGTTGGTTTACGCAAAAGCATAGTGCACAGTGCAAAACGACTGCTGGTTTACGCCAAAGCATAGTGCACAGTGCAAAATGACTGTTGGTTTACGCAAAAGCATAGTGCACAGTGCAAAACGACTGCTGGTTTACGCAAAAGCATAGTGCACAGTGCAAAACGACTGTTGGTTTACGCAAAAGCATAGTGCACAGTGCAAAACGACTGCTGGTTTACGCCAAAGCATAGTGCACAGTGCAAAATGACTGTTGGTTTACGCAAAAGCATAGTGCACAGTGCAAAACGACTGCTGGTTTACGCAAAAGCATAGTGCACAGTGCAAAACGACTGTTGGTTTACGCAAAAGCATAGTGCACAGTGCAAAACGACTCTTGGTTTACGCAAAAGCATAGTGCACAGTGCAAAACGACTGCTGGTTTACGCCAAAGCATAGTGCACAGTGCAAAATGACTGTTGGTTTACGCAAAAGCATAGTGCACAGTGCAAAACGACTGCTGGTTTACGCAAAAGCATAGTGCACAGTGCAAAACGACTGTTGGTTTACGCAAAAGCATAGTGCACAGTGCAAAACGACTGCTGGTTTACGCCAAAGTATAGTGCACAGTGCAAAATGACTGTTGGTTTACGCAAAAGCATAGTGCACAGTGCAAAACGACTGCTGGTTTACGCCAAAGCACAGCGCACAGTGCAAAACGACTGCTGGTTTACGCCAAAGCATGGTGCACAGTGCAAAGCGACTGTTGGTTTACGCAAAAGCATAGTGCACAGTGCAAAACGACTGCTGGTTTACGCAAAAGCATAGTGCACAGTGCAAAACGACTGTTGGTTTACGCCAAAGCACAGCGCACAGTGCAAAACGACTGTTGGTTTACGCAAAAGCATAGTGCACAGTGCAAAACGACTGTTGGTTTACGCAAAAGCATAGTGCACAGTGCAAAACGACTGTTGGTTTACGCAAAAGCACAGCGCACAGTGCAAAACGACTGTTGGTTTACGCAAAAGTATAGTGCACAGTGCAAAACGACTGTTGGTTTACGCAAAAGCATAGTGCACAGTGCAAAACGACTGTTGGTTTACGCAAAAGCATAGTGCACAGTGCAAAACGACTGCTGGTTTACGCCAAAGCATGGTGCACAGTGCAAAACGACTGTTGGTTTACGCCAAAGCACAGCGCACAGTGCAAAACGACTGTTGGTTTACGCAAAAGCATAGTGCACAGTGCAAAACGACTGCTGGTTTACGCCAAAGCATAGTGCACAGTGCAAAATGACTGTTGGTTTACGCAAAAGCATAGTGCACAGTGCAAAACGACTGTTGGTTTACGCAAAAGCATAGTGCACAGTGCAAAACGACTGCTGGTTTACGCAAAAGCATAGTGCACAGTGCAAAACGACTGCTGGTTTACGCCAAAGCATAGTGCACAGTGCAAAATGACTGTTGGTTTACGCAAAAGCATAGTGCACAGTGCAAAACGACTGCTGGTTTACGCAAAAGCATAGTGCACAGTGCAAAACGACTGTTGGTTTACGCAAAAGCATAGTGCACAGTGCAAAACGACTCTTGGTTTACGCAAAAGCATAGTGCACAGTGCAAAACGACTGCTGGTTTACGCCAAAGCATAGTGCACAGTGCAAAATGACTGTTGGTTTACGCAAAAGCATAGTGCACAGTGCAAAACGACTGTTGGTTTACGCAAAAGCATAGTGCACAGTGCAAAACGACTGCTGGTTTACGCCAAAGTATAGTGCACAGTGCAAAATGACTGTTGGTTTACGCAAAAGCATAGTGCACAGTGCAAAACGACTGCTGGTTTACGCCAAAGCACAGCGCACAGTGCAAAACGACTGCTGGTTTACGCCAAAGCATGGTGCACAGTGCAAAACGACTGTTGGTTTACGCAAAAGCACAGTGCACAGTGCAAAGCGACTGTTGGTTTACGCAAAAGCATAGTGCACAGTGCAAAACGACTGCTGGTTTACGCAAAAGCATAGTGCACAGTGCAAAACGACTGTTGGTTTACGCCAAAGCACAGCGCACAGTGCAAAACGACTGTTGGTTTACGCAAAAGCATAGTGCACAGTGCAAAACGACTGTTGGTTTACGCAAAAGCATAGTGCACAGTGCAAAACGACTGTTGGTTTACGCAAAAGCATAGTGCACAGTGCAAAACGACTGTTGGTTTACGCCAAAGCACAGCGCACAGTGCAAAACGACTGTTGGTTTACGCAAAAGCATAGTGCACAGTGCAAGACGACTGTTGGTTTACGCAAAAGCATAGTGCACAGTGCAAAACGACTGTTGGTTTACGCAAAAGCATAGTGCACAGTGCAAAACGACTGCTGGTTTACGCCAAAGCATGGTGCACAGTGCAAAACGACTGTTGGTTTACGCCAAAGCACAGCGCACAGTGCAAAACGACTGTTGGTTTACGCAAAAGCATAGTGCACAGTGCAAAATGACTGTTGGTTTACGCAAAAGCATAGTGCACAGTGCAAAACGACTGCTGGTTTACGCCAAAGCATAGTGCACAGTGCAAAATGACTGTTGGTTTACGCAAAAGCATAGTGCACAGTGCAAAACGACTGTTGGTTTACGCAAAAGCATAGTGCACAGTGCAAAACGACTGCTGGTTTACGCCAAAGCATGGTGCACAGTGCAAAATGACTGTTGGTTTACGCAAAAGCAAAGTGCACAGTGCAAAACGACTGCTGGTTTACGCCAGAGCATAGTGCACAGTGCAAAATGACTGTTGGTTTACGCCAAAGCACAGCGCACAGTGCAAAACGACTGCTGGTTTACGCCAAAGCACAGCGCACAGTGCAAAACGACTGCTGGTTTACGCCAAAGCATAGTGCACAGTGCAAAATGACTGTTGGTTTACGCAAAAGCATAGTGCACAGTGCAAAACGACTGTTGGTTTACGCCAAAGCACAGCGCACAGTGCAAAACGACTGCTGGTTTACGCCAAAGCACAGCGCACAGTGCAAAACGACTGCTGGTTTACGCCAAAGCACAGCGCACAGTGCAAAACGACTGTTGGTTTACGCCAAAGCACAGCGCACAGTGCAAAACGACTGTTGGTTTACGCAAAAGCATAGTGCACAGTGCAAAACGACTGTTGGTTTACGCAAAAGCATAGTGCACAGTGCAAAAAGACTGCTGGTTTACGCCAAAGCATGGTGCACAGTGCAAAACAAATGTTGGTTTACGCCAAAGCACAGCGCACAGTGCAAAACGACTGTTGGTTTACGCAAAAGCATAGTGCACAGTGCAAAACGACTGTTGGTTTACGCAAAAGCATAGTGCACAGTGCAAAACGACTGTTGGTTTACGCCAAAGCACAGCGCACAGTGCAAAACGACTGCTGGTTTACGCCAAAGCATGGTGCACAGTGCAAAACGACTGTTGGTTTACGCCAAAGCACAGCGCACAGGGCAAAACGACTGTTGGTTTACGCAAAAGCATAGTGCACAGTGCAAAACGACTGCTGGTTTACGCCAGAGCATAGTGCACAGTGCAAAACTACTGTTGGTTTACGCCAAAGCACAGCGCACAGTGCAAAACGACTGCTGGTTTACGCAAAAGCATAGTGCACAGTGCAAAACGACTCTTGGTTTACGCAAAAGCATAGTGCACAGTGCAAAACGACTGCTGGTTTACGCCAAAGCATAGTGCACAGTGCAAAATGACTGTTGGTTTACGCAAAAGCATAGTGCACAGTGCAAAACGACTGTTGGTTTACGCAAAAGCATAGTGCACAGTGCAAAACGACTGCTGGTTTACGCCAAAGTATAGTGCACAGTGCAAAACGACTGTTGGTTTACGCCAAAGCACAGCGCACAGGGCAAAACGACTGTTGGTTTACGCAAAAGCATAGTGCACAGTGCAAAACGACTGCTGGTTTACGCCAAAGCATAGTGCACAGTGCAAAATGACTGTTGGTTTACGCAAAAGCATAGTGCACAGTGCAAAACGACTGTTGGTTTACGCAAAAGCATAGTGCACAGTGCAAAACGACTGCTGGTTTACGCCAAAGTATAGTGCACAGTGCAAAATGACTGTTGGTTTACGCAAAAGCATAGTGCACAGTGCAAAACGACTGCTGGTTTACGCCAAAGCACAGCGCACAGTGCAAAACGACTGCTGGTTTACGCCAAAGCATGGTGCACAGTGCAAAACGACTGTTGGTTTACGCAAAAGCACAGTGCACAGTGCAAAGCGACTGTTGGTTTACGCAAAAGCATAGTGCACAGTGCAAAACGACTGCTGGTTTACGCCAAAGCATAGTGCACAGTGCAAAACGACTGTTGGTTTACGCAAAAGCATAGTGCACAGTGCAAAACGACTGCTGGTTTACGCCAAAGCATGGTGCACAGTGCAAAATGACTGTTGGTTTACGCAAAAGCAAAGTGCACAGTGCAAAACGACTGCTGGTTTACGCCAGAGCATAGTGCACAGTGCAAAATGACTGTTGGTTTACGCCAAAGCACAGCGCACAGTGCAAAACGACTGCTGGTTTACGCCAAAGCACAGCGCACAGTGCAAAACGACTGCTGGTTTACGCCAAAGCATAGTGCACAGTGCAAAATGACTGTTGGTTTACGCAAAAGCATAGTGCACAGTGCAAAACGACTGTTGGTTTACGCCAAAGCACAGCGCACAGTGCAAAACGACTGCTGGTTTACGCCAAAGCACAGCGCACAGTGCAAAACGACTGCTGGTTTACGCCAAAGCACAGCGCACAGTGCAAAACGACTGTTGGTTTACGCCAAAGCACAGCGCACAGTGCAAAACGACTGTTGGTTTACGCAAAAGCATAGTGCACAGTGCAAAACGACTGTTGGTTTACGCAAAAGCATAGTGCACAGTGCAAAAAGACTGCTGGTTTACGCCAAAGCATGGTGCACAGTGCAAAACAAATGTTGGTTTACGCCAAAGCACAGCGCACAGTGCAAAACGACTGTTGGTTTACGCAAAAGCATAGTGCACAGTGCAAAACGACTGTTGGTTTACGCAAAAGCATAGTGCACAGTGCAAAACGACTGTTGGTTTACGCCAAAGCACAGCGCACAGTGCAAAACGACTGCTGGTTTACGCCAAAGCATGGTGCACAGTGCAAAACGACTGTTGGTTTACGCCAAAGCACAGCGCACAGGGCAAAACGACTGTTGGTTTACGCAAAAGCATAGTGCACAGTGCAAAACGACTGCTGGTTTACGCCAGAGCATAGTGCACAGTGCAAAACGACTGTTGGTTTACGCCAAAGCACAGCGCACAGTGCAAAACGACTGCTGGTTTACGCAAAAGCATAGTGCACAGTGCAAAACGACTCTTGGTTTACGCAAAATCATAGTGCACAGTGCAAAACGACTGCTGGTTTACGCCAAAGCATAGTGCACAGTGCAAAATGACTGTTGGTTTACGCAAAAGCATAGTGCACAGTGCAAAACGACTGCTGGTTTACGCCAAAGCATAGTGCACAGTGCAAAATGACTGTTGGTTTACGCCAAAGCATGGTGCACAGTGCAAAACGACTGCTGGTTTACGCAAAAGCATAGTGCACAGTGCAAAACGACTGTTGGTTTACGCAAAAGCATAGTGCACAGTGCAAAACGACTCTTGGTTTACGCAAAAGCATAGTGCACAGTGCAAAACGACTGCTGGTTTACGCCAAAGCATAGTGCACAGTGCAAAATGACTGTTGGTTTACGCAAAAGCATAGTGCACAGTGCAAAACGACTGCTGGTTTACGCCAAAGCATAGTGCACAGTGCAAAATGACTGTTGGTTTACGCAAAAGCATAGTGCACAGTGCAAAACGACTGCTGGTTTACGCAAAAGCATAGTGCACAGTGCAAAACGACTGTTGGTTTACGCAAAAGCATAGTGCACAGTGCAAAACGACTGCTGGTTTACGCCAAAGCATAGTGCACAGTGCAAAATGACTGTTGGTTTACGCAAAAGCATAGTGCACAGTGCAAAACGACTGCTGGTTTACGCAAAAGCATAGTGCACAGTGCAAAACGACTGTTGGTTTACGCAAAAGCATAGTGCACAGTGCAAAACGACTCTTGGTTTACGCAAAAGCATAGTGCACAGTGCAAAACGACTGCTGGTTTACGCCAAAGCATAGTGCACAGTGCAAAATGACTGTTGGTTTACGCAAAAGCATAGTGCACAGTGCAAAACGACTGCTGGTTTACGCAAAAGCATAGTGCACAGTGCAAAACGACTGTTGGTTTACGCAAAAGCATAGTGCACAGTGCAAAACGACTGCTGGTTTACGCCAAAGTATAGTGCACAGTGCAAAATGACTGTTGGTTTACGCAAAAGCATAGTGCACAGTGCAAAACGACTGCTGGTTTACGCCAAAGCACAGCGCACAGTGCAAAACGACTGCTGGTTTACGCCAAAGCATGGTGCACAGTGCAAAACGACTGTTGGTTTACGCAAAAGCACAGTGCACAGTGCAAAGCGACTGTTGGTTTACGCAAAAGCATAGTGCACAGTGCAAAACGACTGCTGGTTTACGCCAAATCATAGTGCACAGTGCAAAACGACTGTTGGTTTACGCCAAAGCACTGCGCACAGTGCAAAACGACTGCTGGTTTACGCCAAAGCATGGTGCACAGTGCAAAACGACTGTTGGTTTACGCAAAAGCATAGTGCACAGTGCAAAATGACTGTTGGTTTACGCCAAAGCACAGCGCACAGTGCAAAACGACTGCTGGTTTACGCCAAAGCATGGTGCACAGTGCAAAACGACTGTTGGTTTACGCAAAAGCATAGTGCACAGTGCAAAACGACTGCTGGTTTACGCCAAATCATAGTGCACAGTGCAAAACGACTGTTGGTTTACGCCAAAGCACAGCGCACAGTGCAAAACGACTGCTGGTTTACGCCAAAGCATGGTGCACAGTGCAAAACGACTGTTGGTTTACGCAAAAGCATAGTGCACAGTGCAAAACGACTGCTGGCTTACGCCAAATCATAGCGCACAGTGCAAAACGACTGTTGGTTTACGCCAAAGCACAGCGCACAGTGCAAAACGACTGTTGGTTTACTCAAAAGCATAGTGCACAGTGTAAAACGACTGCTGGTTTACGCAAAAGTATAGTGCACAGTGCAAAACGACTGTTGGTTTACGCAAAAGCATAGTGCACAGTGCAAAACGACTGCTGGTTTACGCCAAAGCATGGTGCACAGTGCAAAACGACTGTTGGTTTACGCAAAAGCATAGTGCACAGTGCAAAACGACTGTTGGTTTACGCAAAAGCATAGTGCACAGTGCAAAACGACTGCTGGTTTACGCCAGAGCATAGTGCACAGTGCAAAACGACTGTTGGTTTACGCCAAAGCACACCGCACAGTGCAAAACGACTGCTGGTTTACGCCAAAGCATGGTGCACAGTGCAAAACGACTGTTGGTTTACGCAAAAGCATAGTGCACAGTGCAAAACGACTGCTGGTTTACGCCAGAGCATAGTGTACAGTGCAAAACGACTGTTGGTTTACGCAAAAGCATAGTGCACAGTGCAAAACGACTGCTGGTTTACGCAAAAGCATAGTGCACAGTGCAAAACGACTGTTGGTTTACGCAAAAGCATAGTGCACAGTGCAAAACGACTGCTGGTTTACGCCAAAGCATAGTGCACAGTGCAAAATGACTGTTGGTTTACGCAAAAGCATAGTGCACAGTGCAAAACGACTGCTGGTTTACGCAAAAGCATAGTGCACAGTGCAAAACGACTGTTGGTTTACGCAAAAGCATAGTGCACAGTGCAAAACGACTCTTGGTTTACGCAAAAGCATAGTGCACAGTGCAAAACGACTGCTGGTTTACGCCAAAGCATAGTGCACAGTGCAAAATGACTGTTGGTTTACGCAAAAGCATAGTGCACAGTGCAAAACGACTGCTGGTTTACGCAAAAGCATAGTGCACAGTGCAAAACGACTGTTGGTTTACGCAAAAGCATAGTGCACAGTGCAAAACGACTGCTGGTTTACGCCAAAGTATAGTGCACAGTGCAAAATGACTGTTGGTTTACGCAAAAGCATAGTGCACAGTGCAAAACGACTGCTGGTTTACGCCAAAGCACAGCGCACAGTGCAAAACGACTGCTGGTTTACGCCAAAGCATGGTGCACAGTGCAAAACGACTGTTGGTTTACGCAAAAGCACAGTGCACAGTGCAAAGCGACTGTTGGTTTACGCAAAAGCATAGTGCACAGTGCAAAACGACTGCTGGTTTACGCCAAATCATAGTGCACAGTGCAAAACGACTGTTGGTTTACGCCAAAGCACTGCGCACAGTGCAAAACGACTGCTGGTTTACGCAAAAGCATAGTGCACAGTGCAAAACGACTGTTGGTTTACGCAAAAGCATAGTGCACAGTGCAAAACGACTGCTGGTTTACGCCAAAGTATAGTGCACAGTGCAAAATGACTGTTGGTTTACGCAAAAGCATAGTGCACAGTGCAAAACGACTGCTGGTTTACGCCAAAGCACAGCGCACAGTGCAAAACGACTGCTGGTTTACGCCAAAGCATGGTGCACAGTGCAAAACGACTGTTGGTTTACGCAAAAGCACAGTGCACAGTGCAAAGCGACTGTTGGTTTACGCCAAATCATAGTGCACAGTGCAAAACGACTGTTGGTTTACGCCAAAGCACAGCGCACAGTGCAAAACGACTGTTGGTTTACTCAAAAGCATAGTGCACAGTGTAAAACGACTGCTGGTTTACGCAAAAGTATAGTGCACAGTGCAAAACGACTGTTGGTTTACGCAAAAGCATAGTGCACAGTGCAAAACGACTGCTGGTTTACGCCAAAGCATGGTGCACAGTGCAAAACGACTGTTGGTTTACGCAAAAGCATAGTGCACAGTGCAAAACGACTGTTGGTTTACGCAAAAGCATAGTGCACAGTGCAAAACGACTGCTGGTTTACGCCAGAGCATAGTGTACAGTGCAAAACGACTGTTGGTTTACGCCAAAGCACACCGCACAGTGCAAAACGACTGCTGGTTTACGCCAAAGCATGGTGCACAGTGCAAAACGACTGTTGGTTTACGCAAAAGCATAGTGCACAGTGCAAAACGACTGCTGGTTTACGCCAGAGCATAGTGTACAGTGCAAAACGACTGTTGGTTTACGCCAAAGCACAGCGCACAGTGCAAAACGACTGTTGGTTTACGCAAAGCATAGTGCACAGTGCAGAACGACTGTTGGTTTACGCAAAAGCATAGTGCACAGTGCAAAACGACTGTTGGTTTACGCAAAAGCATAGTGCACAGTGCAAAACGACTGTTGGTTTACGCCAAAGCACAGCGCACAGTGCAAAACGACTGCTGGTTTACGCCAAAGCATGGTGCACAGTGCATAACGACTGTTGGTTTACACCAAAGCACAGCGCACAGGGCAAAACGACTGTTGGTTTACGCAAAAGCATAGTGCACAGTGCAAAACGACTGCTGGTTTACGCCAGAGCATAGTGCACAGTGCAAAACGACTGTTGGTTTACGCCAAATCACAGCGCACAGTGCAAAACGACTGCTGGTTTACGCAAAAGCATAGTGCAGAGTGCAAAACGACTGTTGGTTTACGCAAAAGCATAGTGCACAGTGCAAAACGACTGCTGGTTTACGCCAAAGCATAGTGCTCAGTGCAAAATGACTGCTGGTTTACGCCAAAGCATAGTGCACAGTGCAAAACGACTGCTGGTTTACGCAAAAGCATAGTGCACAGTGCAAAACGACTGTTGGTTTACGCAAAAGCATAGTGCACAGTGCAAAACGACTCTTGGTTTACGCAAAAGCATAGTGCACAGTGCAAAACGACTGCTGGTTTACGCCAAAGCACAGCGCACAGTGCAAAACGACTGCTGGTTTACGCAAAAGCATAGTGCACAGTGCAAAACGACTCTTGGTTTACGCAAAAGCATAGTGCACAGTGCAAAACGACTGCTGGTTTACGCCAAAGCATGGTGCACAGTGCAAAACGACTGTTGGTTTACGCAAAAGCATAGTGCACAGTGCAAAACGACTGCTGGTTTACGCCAAAGCATGGTGCACAGTGCAAAACGACTGTTGGTTTACGCAAAAGCATAGTGCACAGTGCAAAACGACTGCTGGTTTACGCCAGAGCATAGTGTACAGTGCAAAACGACTGTTGGTTTACGCCAAAGCACAGCGCACAGTGCAAAACGACTGTTGGTTTACGCAAAGCATAGTGCACAGTGCAGAACGACTGTTGGTTTACGCAAAAGCATAGTGCACAGTGCAAAACGACTGTTGGTTTACGCAAAAGCATAGTGCACAGTGCAAAACGACTGTTGGTTTACGCCAAAGCACAGCGCACAGTGCAAAACGACTGCTGGTTTACGCCAAAGCATGGTGCACAGTGCAAAACGACTGTTGGTTTACACCAAAGCACAGCGCACAGGGCAAAACGACTGTTGGTTTACGCAAAAGCATAGTGCACAGTGCAAAACGACTGCTGGTTTACGCCAGAGCATAGTGCACAGTGCAAAACGACTGTTGGTTTACGCCAAAGCACAGCGCACAGTGCAAAACGACTGCTGGTTTACGCAAAAGCATAGTGCAGAGTGCAAAACGACTGTTGGTTTACGCAAAAGCATAGTGCACAGTGCAAAACGACTGCTGGTTTACGCCAAAGCATAGTGCTCAGTGCAAAATGACTGCTGGTTTACGCCAAAGCATAGTGCACAGTGCGAAACGACTGTTGGTTTACGCCAAAGCACAGCGCACAGTGCAAAACGACTGCTGGTTTACGCCAAAGCATGGTGCACAGTGCAAAACGACTGTTGGTTTACACCAAAGCACAGCGCACAGGGCAAAACGACTGTTGGTTTACGCAAAAGCATAGTGCACAGTGCAAAACGACTGCTGGTTTACGCCAAAGCACAGCGCACAGTGCAAAACGACTGCTGGTTTACGCAAAAGCATAGTGCACAGTGCAAAACGACTGCTGGTTTACGCCAAAGCATAGTGCACAGTGCAAAACGACTGCTGGTTTACGCCAAAGCATGGTGCACAGTGCAAAACGACTGTTGGTTTACGCAAAAGCAAAGCGCACAGTGCAAAACGACTGCTGGTTTACGCCAAAGCACACCGCACAGTGCAAAACGACTGCTGGTTTACGCGAAAGCATGGTGCACAGTGCAAAACGACTGTTGGTTTACGCAAAAGCATAGTGCACAGTGCAAAACGACTGCTGGTTTACGCCAGAGCATAGTGTACAGTGCAAAACGACTGTTGGTTTACGCCAAAGCACAGCGCACAGTGCAAAACGACTGTTGGTTTACGCAAAGCATAGTGTACAGTGCAGAACGACTGTTGGTTTACGCAAAAGCATAGTGCACAGTGCAAAACGACTGTTGGTTTACGCAAAAGCATAGTGCACAGTGCAAAACGACTGCTGGTTTACGCCAAAGCATAGTGCACAGTGCAAAACGACTGCTGGTTTACGCCAAAGCATGGTGCACAGTGCAAAACGACTGTTGGTTTACGCAAAAGCATAGTGCACAGTGCAAAACGACTGTTGGTTTACGCAAAAGCATAGTGCACAGTGCAAAACGACTGCTGGTTTACGCCAGAGCATAGTGTACAGTGCAAAACGACTGTTGGTTTACGCCAAAGCACACCGCACAGTGCAAAACGACTGCTGGTTTACGCCAAAGCATGGTGCACAGTGCAAAACGACTCTTGGTTTACGCAAAAGCATAGTGCACAGTGCAAAACGACTGCTGGTTTACGCCAGAGCATAGTGTACAGTGCAAAACGACTGTTGGTTTACGCCAAAGCACAGCGCACAGTGCAAAACGACTGTTGGTTTACGCAAAGCATAGTGCACAGTGCAGAACGACTGTTGGTTTACGCAAAAGCATAGTGCACAGTGCAAAACGACTGTTGGTTTACGCAAAAGCATAGTGCACAGTGCAAAACGACTGTTGGTTTACGCCAAAGCACAGCGCACAGTGCAAAACGACTGCTGGTTTACGCCAAAGCATGGTGCACAGTGCATAACGACTGTTGGTTTACACCAAAGCACAGCGCACAGGGCAAAACGACTGTTGGTTTACGCAAAAGCATAGTGCACAGTGCAAAACGACTGCTGGTTTACGCCAGAGCATAGTGCACAGTGCAAAACGACTGTTGGTTTACGCCAAAGCACAGCGCACAGTGCAAAACGACTGCTGGTTTACGCAAAAGCATAGTGCAGAGTGCAAAACGACTGTTGGTTTACGCAAAAGCATAGTGCACAGTGCAAAACGACTGCTGGTTTACGCCAAAGCATAGTGCTCAGTGCAAAATGACTGCTGGTTTACGCCAAAGCATAGTGCACAGTGCAAAACGACTGCTGGTTTACGCAAAAGCATAGTGCACAGTGCAAAACGACTGTTGGTTTACGCAAAAGCATAGTGCACAGTGCAAAACGACTCTTGGTTTACGCAAAAGCATAGTGCACAGTGCAAAACGACTGCTGGTTTACGCCAAAGCACAGCGCACAGTGCAAAACGACTGCTGGTTTACGCAAAAGCATAGTGCACAGTGCAAAACGACTCTTGGTTTACGCAAAAGCATAGTGCACAGTGCAAAACGACTGCTGGTTTACGCCAAAGCATGGTGCACAGTGCAAAACGACTGTTGGTTTACGCAAAAGCATAGTGCACAGTGCAAAACGACTGCTGGTTTACGCCAAAGCATGGTGCACAGTGCAAAACGACTGTTGGTTTACGCAAAAGCATAGTGCACAGTGCAAAACGACTGCTGGTTTACGCCAGAGCATAGTGTACAGTGCAAAACGACTGTTGGTTTACGCCAAAGCACAGCGCACAGTGCAAAACGACTGTTGGTTTACGCAAAGCATAGTGCACAGTGCAGAACGACTGTTGGTTTACGCAAAAGCATAGTGCACAGTGCAAAACGACTGTTGGTTTACGCAAAAGCATAGTGCACAGTGCAAAACGACTGTTGGTTTACGCCAAAGCACAGCGCACAGTGCAAAACGACTGCTGGTTTACGCCAAAGCATGGTGCACAGTGCAAAACGACTGTTGGTTTACACCAAAGCACAGCGCACAGGGCAAAACGACTGTTGGTTTACGCAAAAGCATAGTGCACAGTGCAAAACGACTGCTGGTTTACGCCAGAGCATAGTGCACAGTGCAAAACGACTGTTGGTTTACGCCAAAGCACAGCGCACAGTGCAAAACGACTGCTGGTTTACGCAAAAGCATAGTGCAGAGTGCAAAACGACTGTTGGTTTACGCAAAAGCATAGTGCACAGTGCAAAACGACTGCTGGTTTACGCCAAAGCATAGTGCTCAGTGCAAAATGACTGCTGGTTTACGCCAAAGCATAGTGCACAGTGCAAAACGACTGTTGGTTTACGCCAAAGCACAGCGCACAGTGCAAAACGACTGCTGGTTTACGCCAAAGCATGGTGCACAGTGCAAAACGACTGTTGGTTTACACCAAAGCACAGCGCACAGGGCAAAACGACTGTTGGTTTACGCAAAAGCATAGTGCACAGTGCAAAACGACTGCTGGTTTACGCCAGAGCATAGTGCACAGTGCAAAACGACTGTTGGTTTACGCCAAAGCACAGCGCACAGTGCAAAACGACTGCTGGTTTACGCAAAAGCATAGTGCAGAGTGCAAAACGACTGTTGGTTTACGCAAAAGCATAGTGCACAGTGCAAAACGACTGCTGGTTTACGCAAAAGCATAGTGCACAGTGCAAAACGACTGTTGGTTTACGCAAAAGCATAGTGCACAGTGCAAAACGACTGCTGGTTTACGCCAAAGTATAGTGCACAGTGCAAAATGACTGTTGGTTTACGCAAAAGCATAGTGCACAGTGCAAAACGACTGCTGGTTTACGCCAAAGCACAGCGCACAGTGCAAAACGACTGCTGGTTTACGCCAAAGCATGGTGCACAGTGCAAAACGACTGTTGGTTTACGCAAAAGCACAGTGCACAGTGCAAAGCGACTGTTGGTTTACGCAAAAGCATAGTGCACAGTGCAAAACGACTGCTGGTTTACGCCAAATCATAGTGCACAGTGCAAAACGACTGTTGGTTTACGCCAAAGCACTGCGCACAGTGCAAAACGACTGCTGGTTTACGCCAAAGCATGGTGCACAGTGCAAAACGACTGTTGGTTTACGCAAAAGCATAGTGCACAGTGCAAAATGACTGTTGGTTTACGCCAAAGCACAGCGCACAGTGCAAAACGACTGCTGGTTTACGCCAAAGCATGGTGCACAGTGCAAAACGACTGTTGGTTTACGCAAAAGCATAGTGCACAGTGCAAAACGACTGCTGGTTTACGCCAGAGCATAGTGCACAGTGCAAAACGACTGTTGGTTTACGCCAAAGCACAGCGCACAGTGCAAAACGACTGCTGGTTTACGCAAAAGCATAGTGCAGAGTGCAAAACGACTGTTGGTTTACGCAAAAGCATAGTGCACAGTGCAAAACGACTGCTGGTTTACGCCAAAGCATAGTGCTCAGTGCAAAATGACTGCTGGTTTACGCCAAAGCATAGTGCACAGTGCAAAACGACTGCTGGTTTACGCAAAAGCATAGTGCACAGTGCAAAACGACTGTTGGTTTACGCAAAAGCATAGTGCACAGTGCAAAACGACTGCTGGTTTACGCCAAAGCACAGCGCACAGTGCAAAACGACTGCTGGTTTACGCCAAAGCATGGTGCACAGTGCAAAACGACTGTTGGTTTACGCAAAAGCACAGTGCACAGTGCAAAGCGACTGTTGGTTTACGCAAAAGCATAGTGCACAGTGCAAAACGACTGCTGGTTTACGCCAAATCATAGTGCACAGTGCAAAACGACTGTTGGTTTACGCCAAAGCACTGCGCACAGTGCAAAACGACTGCTGGTTTACGCCAAAGCATGGTGCACAGTGCAAAACGACTGTTGGTTTACGCAAAAGCATAGTGCACAGTGCAAAATGACTGTTGGTTTACGCCAAAGCACAGCGCACAGTGCAAAACGACTGCTGGTTTACGCCAAAGCATGGTGCACAGTGCAAAACGACTGTTGGTTTACGCAAAAGCATAGTGCACAGTGCAAAACGACTGCTGGTTTACGCCAAATCATAGTGCACAGTGCAAAACGACTGTTGGTTTACGCCAAAGCACAGCGCACAGTGCAAAACGACTGCTGGTTTACGCCAAAGCATGGTGCACAGTGCAAAACGACTGTTGGTTTACGCAAAAGCATAGTGCACAGTGCAAAACGACTGCTGGCTTACGCCAAATCATAGTGCGCAGTGCAAAACGACTGTTGGTTTACGCCAAAGCACAGCGCACAGTGCAAAACGACTGTTGGTTTACTCAAAAGCATAGTGCACAGTGTAAAACGACTGCTGGTTTACGCAAAAGTATAGTGCACAGTGCAAAACGACTGTTGGTTTACGCAAAAGCATAGTGCACAGTGCAAAACGACTGCTGGTTTACGCCAAAGCATGGTGCACAGTGCAAAACGACTGTTGGTTTACGCAAAAGCATAGTGCACAGTGCAAAACGACTGTTGGTTTACGCAAAAGCATAGTGCACAGTGCAAAACGACTGCTGGTTTACGCCAGAGCATAGTGTACAGTGCAAAACGACTGTTGGTTTACGCCAAAGCACACCGCACAGTGCAAAACGACTGCTGGTTTACGCCAAAGCATGGTGCACAGTGCAAAACGACTGTTGGTTTACGCAAAAGCATAGTGCACAGTGCAAAACGACTGCTGGTTTACGCCAGAGCATAGTGTACAGTGCAAAACGACTGTTCGTTTACGCCAAAGCACAGCGCACAGTGCAAAACGACTGTTGGTTTACGCAAAGCATAGTGCACAGTGCAGAACGACTGTTGGTTTACGCAAAAGCATAGTGCACAGTGCAAAACGACTGTTGGTTTACGCAAAAGCATAGTGCACAGTGCAAAACGACTGTTGGTTTACGCCAAAGCACAGCGCACAGTGCAAAACGACTGCTGGTTTACGCCAAAGCATGGTGCACAGTGCATAACGACTGTTGGTTTACACCAAAGCACAGCGCACAGGGCAAAACGACTGTTGGTTTACGCAAAAGCATAGTGCACAGTGCAAAACGACTGCTGGTTTACGCCAGAGCATAGTGCACAGTGCAAAACGACTGTTGGTTTACGCCAAATCACAGCGCACAGTGCAAAACGACTGCTGGTTTACGCAAAAGCATAGTGCAGAGTGCAAAACGACTGTTGGTTTACGCAAAAGCATAGTGCACAGTGCAAAACGACTGCTGGTTTACGCCAAAGCATAGTGCTCAGTGCAAAATGACTGCTGGTTTACGCCAAAGCATAGTGCACAGTGCAAAACGACTGCTGGTTTACGCAAAAGCATAGTGCACAGTGCAAAACGACTGTTGGTTTACGCAAAAGCATAGTGCACAGTGCAAAACGACTCTTGGTTTACGCAAAAGCATAGTGCACAGTGCAAAACGACTGCTGGTTTACGCCAAAGCACAGCGCACAGTGCAAAACGACTGCTGGTTTACGCAAAAGCATAGTGCTCAGTGCAAAACGACTCTTGGTTTACGCAAAAGCATAGTGCACAGTGCAAAACGACTGCTGGTTTACGCCAAAGCATGGTGCACAGTGCAAAACGACTGTTGGTTTACGCAAAAGCATAGTGCACAGTGCAAAACGACTGCTGGTTTACGCCAAAGCATGGTGCACAGTGCAAAACGACTGTTGGTTTACACCAAAGCACAGCGCACAGGGCAAAACGACTGTTGGTTTACGCAAAAGCATAGTGCACAGTGCAAAACGACTGCTGGTTTACGCCAGAGCATAGTGCACAGTGCAAAACGACTGTTGGTTTACGCCAAAGCACAGCGCACAGTGCAAAACGACTGCTGGTTTACGCAAAAGCATAGTGCAGAGTGCAAAACGACTGTTGGTTTACGCAAAAGCATAGTGCACAGTGCAAAACGACTGCTGGTTTACGCCAAAGCATAGTGCTCAGTGCAAAATGACTGCTGGTTTACGCCAGAGCATAGTGTACAGTGCAAAACGACTGTTGGTTTACGCCAAAGCACAGCGCACAGTGCAAAACGACTGCTGGTTTACGCAAAAGCATAGTGCAGAGTGCAAAACGACTTTTGGTTTACGCAAAAGCACAGCGCACAGTGCAAAACGACTGCTGGTTTACGCAAAAGCATAGTGCACAGTGCAAAACGACTCTTGGTTTACGCAAAAGCATAGTGCACAGTGCAAAACGACTGTTGGTTTACGCAAAAGCATAGTGCACAGTGCAAAACGACTGCTGGTTTACGCCAGAGCATAGTGTACAGTGCAAAACGACTGTTGGTTTACGCCAAAGCACAGCGCACAGTGCAAAACGACTGTTGGTTTACGCAAAGCATAGTGCACAGTGCAGAACGACTGTTGGTTTACGCAAAAGCATAGTGCACAGTGCAAAACGACTGTTGGTTTACGCAAAAGCATAGTGCACAGTGCAAAACGACTGTTGGTTTACGCCAAAGCACAGCGCACAGTGCAAAACGACTGCTGGTTTACGCCAAAGCATGGTGCACAGTGCAAAACGACTGTTGGTTTACACCAAAGCACAGCGCACAGGGCAAAACGACTGTTGGTTTACGCAAAAGCATAGTGCACAGTGCAAAACGACTGCTGGTTTACGCCAGAGCATAGTGCACAGTGCAAAACGACTGTTGGTTTACGCCAAAGCACAGCGCACAGTGCAAAACGACTGCTGGTTTACGCAAAAGCATAGTGCAGAGTGCAAAACGACTGTTGGTTTACGCAAAAGCATAGTGCACAGTGCAAAACGACTGCTGGTTTACGCCAAAGCATAGTGCTCAGTGCAAAATGACTGCTGGTTTACGCCAAAGCATAGTGCACAGTGCAAAACGACTGTTGGTTTACGCCAAAGCACAGCGCACAGTGCAAAACGACTGCTGGTTTACGCCAAAGCATGGTGCACAGTGCAAAACGACTGTTGGTTTACACCAAAGCACAGCGCACAGGGCAAAACGACTGTTGGTTTACGCAAAAGCATAGTGCACAGTGCAAAACGACTGCTGGTTTACGCCAAAGCACAGCGCACAGTGCAAAACGACTGCTGGTTTACGCAAAAGCATAGTGCACAGTGCAAAACGACTGCTGGTTTACGCCAAAGCATAGTGCACAGTGCAAAACGACTGCTGGTTTACGCCAAAGCATGGTGCACAGTGCAAAACGACTGTTGGTTTACGCAAAAGCAAAGCGCACAGTGCAAAACGACTGCTGGTTTACGCCAAAGCACACCGCACAGTGCAAAACGACTGCTGGTTTACGCGAAAGCATGGTGCACAGTGCAAAACGACTGTTGGTTTACGCAAAAGCATAGTGCACAGTGCAAAACGACTGCTGGTTTACGCCAGAGCATAGTGTACAGTGCAAAACGACTGTTGGTTTACGCCAAAGCACAGCGCACAGTGCAAAACGACTGTTGGTTTACGCAAAGCATAGTGCACAGTGCAGAACGACTGTTGGTTTACGCAAAAGCATAGTGCACAGTGCAAAACGACTGTTGGTTTACGCAAAAGCATAGTGCACAGTGCAAAACGACTGCTGGTTTACGCCAAAGCATAGTGCACAGTGCAAAACGACTGCTGGTTTACGCCAAAGCATGGTGCACAGTGCAAAACGACTGTTGGTTTACGCAAAAGCATAGTGCACAGTGCAAAACGACTGTTGGTTTACGCAAAAGCATAGTGCACAGTGCAAAACGACTGCTGGTTTACGCCAGAGCATAGTGTACAGTGCAAAACGACTGTTGGTTTACGCCAAAGCACACCGCACAGTGCAAAACGACTGCTGGTTTACGCCTAAGCATGGTGCACAGTGCAAAACGACTGTTGGTTTACGCAAAAGCATAGTGCACAGTGCAAAACGACTGCTGGTTTACGCCAGAGCATAGTGTACAGTGCAAAACGACTGTTGGTTTACGCCAAAGCACAGCGCACAGTGCAAAACGACTGTTGGTTTACGCAAAGCATAGTGCACAGTGCAGAACGACTGTTGGTTTACGCAAAAGCATAGTGCACAGTGCAAAACGACTGTTGGTTTACGCAAAAGCATAGTGCACAGTGCAAAACGACTGTTGGTTTACGCCAAAGCACAGCGCACAGTGCAAAACGACTGCTGGTTTACGCCAAAGCATGGTGCACAGTGCATAACGACTGTTGGTTTACACCAAAGCACAGCGCACAGGGCAAAACGACTGTTGGTTTACGCAAAAGCATAGTGCACAGTGCAAAACGACTGCTGGTTTACGCCAGAGCATAGTGCACAGTGCAAAACGACTGTTGGTTTACGCCAAAGCACAGCGCACAGTGCAAAACGACAACTGGTTTACGCAAAAGCATAGTGCAGAGTGCAAAACGACTGTTGGTTTACGCAAAAGCATAGTGCACAGTGCAAAACGACTGCTGGTTTACGCCAAAGCATAGTGCTCAGTGCAAAATGACTGCTGGTTTACGCCAAAGCATAGTGCACAGTGCAAAACGACTGCTGGTTTACGCAAAAGCATAGTGCACAGTGCAAAACGACTGTTGGTTTACGCAAAAGCATAGTGCACAGTGCAAAACGACTCTTGGTTTACGCAAAAGCATAGTGCACAGTGCAAAACGACTGCTGGTTTACGCCAAAGCACAGCGCACAGTGCAAAACGACTGCTGGTTTACGCAAAAGCATAGTGCACAGTGCAAAACGACTCTTGGTTTACGCAAAAGCATAGTGCACAGTGCAAAACGACTGCTGGTTTACGCCAAAGCATGGTGCACAGTGCAAAACGACTGTTGGTTTACGCAAAAGCATAGTGCACAGTGCAAAACGACTGCTGGTTTACGCCAAAGCATGGTGCACAGTGCAAAACGACTGTTGGTTTACGCAAAAGCATAGTGCACAGTGCAAAACGACTGCTGGTTTACGCCAGAGCATAGTGTACAGTGCAAAACGACTGTTGGTTTACGCCAAAGCACAGCGCACAGTGCAAAACGACTGTTGGTTTACGCAAAGCATAGTGCACAGTGCAGAACGACTGTTGGTTTACGCAAAAGCATAGTGCACAGTGCAAAACGACTGTTGGTTTACGCAAAAGCATAGTGCACAGTGCAAAACGACTGTTGGTTTACGCCAAAGCACAGCGCACAGTGCAAAACGACTGCTGGTTTACGCCAAAGCATGGTGCACAGTGCAAAACGACTGTTGGTTTACACCAAAGCACAGCGCACAGGGCAAAACGACTGTTGGTTTACGCAAAAGCATAGTGCACAGTGCAAAACGACTGCTGGTTTACGCCAGAGCATAGTGCACAGTGCAAAACGACTGTTGGTTTACGCCAAAGCACAGCGCACAGTGCAAAACGACTGCTGGTTTACGCAAAAGCATAGTGCAGAGTGCAAAACGACTGTTGGTTTACGCAAAAGCATAGTGCACAGTGCAAAACGACTGCTGGTTTACGCCAAAGCATAGTGCTCAGTGCAAAATGACTGCTGGTTTACGCCAAAGCATAGTGCACAGTGCAAAACGACTGTTGGTTTACGCCAAAGCACAGCGCACAGTGCAAAACGACTGCTGGTTTACGCCAAAGCATGGTGCACAGTGCAAAACGACTGTTGGTTTACACCAAAGCACAGCGCACAGGGCAAAACGACTGTTGGTTTACGCAAAAGCATAGTGCACAGTGCAAAACGACTGCTGGTTTACGCCAGAGCATAGTGCACAGTGCAAAACGACTGTTGGTTTACGCCAAAGCACAGCGCACAGTGCAAAACGACTGCTGGTTTACGCAAAAGCATAGTGCAGAGTGCAAAACGACTGTTGGTTTACGCAAAAGCATAGTGCACAGTGCAAAACGACTGCTGGTTTACGCAAAAGCATAGTGCACAGTGCAAAATGACTGTTGGTTTACGCCAAAGCACAGCGCACAGTGCAAAACGACTGCTGGTTTACGCCAAAGCATGGTGCACAGTGCAAAACGACTGTTGGTTTACGCAAAAGCATAGTGCACAGTGCAAAACGACTGCTGGTTTACGCCAAATCATAGTGCACAGTGCAAAACAACTGTTGGTTTACGCCAAAGCACGGCGCACAGTGCAAAACGACTGCTGGTTTACGCCAAAGCATGGTGCACAGTGCAAAACGACTGTTGGTTTACGCAAAAGCATAGTGCACAGTGCAAAACGACTGCTGGCTTACGCCAAATCATAGTGCACAGTGCAAAACGACTGCTGGTTTACGCCAGAGCATAGTGCACAGTGCAAAACGACTGTTGGTTTACGCCAAAGCACAGCGCACAGTGCAAAACGACTGCTGGTTTACGCAAAAGCATAGTGCAGAGTGCAAAACGACTGTTGGTTTACGCAAAAGCATAGTGCACAGTGCAAAACGACTGCTGGTTTACGCCAAAGCATAGTGCTCAGTGCAAAATGACTGCTGGTTTACGCCAAAGCATAGTGCACAGTGCAAAACGACTGCTGGTTTACGCAAAAGCATAGTGCACAGTGCAAAACGACTGTTGGTTTACGCAAAAGCATAGTGCACAGTGCAAAACGACTCTTGGTTTACGCAAAAGCATAGTGCACAGTGCAAAACGACTGCTGGTTTACGCCAAAGCATAGTGCACAGTGCAAAACGACTGTTGGTTTACGCCAAAGCACAGCGCACAGTGCAAAACGACTGCTGGTTTACGCAAAAGCATAGTGCACAGTGCAAAACGACTCTTGGTTTACGCAAAAGCATAGTGCACAGTGCAAAACGACTGCTGGTTTACGCCAAAGCATGGTGCACAGTGCAAAACGACTGTTGGTTTACGCAAAAGCATAGTGCACAGTGCAAAACGACTGCTGGTTTACGCCAAAGCATGGTGCACAGTGCAAAACGACTGTTGGTTTACGCAAAAGCATAGTACACAGTGCAAAACGACTGCTGGTTTACGCCAAATCATAGTGCACAGTGCAAAACGACTGTTGGTTTACGCCAAAGCACAGCGCACAGTGCAAAACGACTGCTGGTTTACGCAAAAGCATAGTGCACAGTGCAAAACGACTCTTGGTTTACGCAAAAGCATAGTGCACAGTGCAAAACGACTGCTGGTTTACGCCAAAGCATAGTGCACAGTGCAAAATGACTGCTGGTTTACGCCAAAGCATAGTGCACAGTGCAAAACGACTGTTGGTTTACGCAAAAGCATAGTGCACAGTGCAAAACGACTGCTGGTTTACGCACAAGCATAGTGCACAGTGCAAAACGACTGCTGGTTTACGCCAGAGCATAGTGCACAGTGCAAAACGACTGTTGGTTTACGCCAAAGCACAGCGCACAGTGCAAAACGACTGCTGGTTTACGCCAAAGCATAGTGCACAGAGCAAAACCACTGCTGGTTTACGCCAAATCATAGTGCACAGTGCAAAACGACTGTTGGTTTACGCCAAAGCACAGCGCACAGTGCAAAACGACTGTTGGTTTACGCCAAAGCATAGTGCACAGTGCAAAACGACTGCTGGTTTACGCAAAAGCATGGTGCACAGTGCAAAACGACTGTTGGTTTACGCAAAAGCATAATGCACAGTGCAAAACGACTGCTGGTTTACGCCAAATCATAGTGCACAGTGCAAAACGACTGCTGGTTTACGCCAAAGCATAGTGCACAGTGCAAAACGACTGCTGGTTTACGCCAAAGCATGGTGCACAGTGCAAAACGACTGTTGGTTTACGCAAAAGCATAGTGCACAGTGCAAAACGACTGCTGGCTTACGCCAAATCATAGTGCACAGTGCAAAACGACTGTTGGTTTACGCCAAAGCACAGCGCACAGTGCAAAACGACTGTTGGTTTACTCAAAAGCATAGTGCACAGTGTAAAACGACTGCTGGTTTACGCAAAAGCATAGTGCACAGTGCAAAACGACTGTTGGTTTACGCAAAAGTATAGTGCACAGTGCAAAACGACTGTTGGTTTACGCAAAAGCATAGTGCACAGTGCAAAACGACTGCTGGTTTACGCCAGAGCATAGTGCACAGTGCAAAACGACTGCTGGTTTACGCCAAAGCATGGTGCACAGTGCAAAACGACTGCTGGTTTACGCCAAAGCATGGTGCACAGTGCAAAACGACTGCTGGTTTACGCCAAAGCATAGTGCACAGTGCAAAATGACTGTTGGTTTACGCCAAAGCACAGCGCACAGTGCAAAACGACTGCTGGTTTACGCAAAAGCATAGTGCACAGTGCAAAACGACTGCTGGTTTACGCCAAAGCATAGTGCACAGTGCAAAACGACTGCTGGTTTACGCCAAAGCATGATGCACAATGCAAAACGACTGTTGGTTTACGCAAAAGCAAAGCGCACAGTGCAAAACGACTGCTGGTTTACGCCAAAGCACACCGCACAGTGCAAAACGACTGCTGGTTTAAGCCAAAGCATGGTGCACAGTGCAAAACGACTCTTGGTTTACGCAAAAGCATAGTGCACAGTGCAAAACGACTGCTGGTTTACGCCAAAGCATGGTGCACAGTGCAAAACGACTGTTGGTTTACGCAAAAGCATAGTGCACAGTGCAAAACGACTGCTGGTTTACGCCAAAGCATGGTGCACAGTGCAAAACGACTGTTGGTTTACGCAAAAGCATAGTACACAGTGCAAAACGACTGCTGGTTTACGCCAAATCATAGTGCACAGTGCAAAACGACTGTTGGTTTACGCCAAAGCACAGCGCACAGTGCAAAACGACTGCTGGTTTACGCAAAAGCATAGTGCACAGTGCAAAACGACTCTTGGTTTACGCAAAAGCATAGTGCACAGTGCAAAACGACTGCTGGTTTACGCCAAAGCATAGTGCACAGTGCAAAATGACTGCTGGTTTACGCCAAAGCATAGTGCACAGTGCAAAACGACTGTTGGTTTACGCAAAAGCATAGTGCACAGTGCAAAACGACTGCTGGTTTACGCACAAGCATAGTGCACAGTGCAAAACGACTGCTGGTTTACGCCAGAGCATAGTGCACAGTGCAAAACGACTGTTGGTTTACGCCAAAGCACAGCGCACAGTGCAAAACGACTGCTGGTTTACGCCAAAGCATAGTGCACAGAGCAAAACCACTGCTGGTTTACGCCAAATCATAGTGCACAGTGCAAAACGACTGTTGGTTTACGCCAAAGCACAGCGCACAGTGCAAAACGACTGTTGGTTTACGCCAAAGCATAGTGCACAGTGCAAAACGACTGCTGGTTTACGCAAAAGCATGGTGCACAGTGCAAAACGACTGTTGGTTTACGCAAAAGCATAGTGCACAGTGCAAAACGACTGCTGGTTTACGCCAAATCATAGTGCACAGTGCAAAACGACTGCTGGTTTACGCCAAAGCATAGTGCACAGTGCAAAACGACTGCTGGTTTACGCCAAAGCATGGTGCACAGTGCAAAACGACTGTTGGTTTACGCAAAAGCATAGTGCACAGTGCAAAACGACTGCTGGCTTACGCCAAATCATAGTGCACAGTGCAAAACGACTGTTGGTTTACGCCAAAGCACAGCGCACAGTGCAAAACGACTGTTGGTTTACTCAAAAGCATAGTGCACAGTGTAAAACGACTGCTGGTTTACGCAAAAGCATAGTGCACAGTGCAAAACGACTGTTGGTTTACGCAAAAGTATAGTGCACAGTGCAAAACGACTGTTGGTTTACGCAAAAGCATAGTGCACAGTGCAAAACGACTGCTGGTTTACGCCAGAGCATAGTGCACAGTGCAAAACGACTGCTGGTTTACGCCAAAGCATGGTGCACAGTGCAAAACGACTGCTGGTTTACGCCAAAGCATGGTGCACAGTGCAAAACGACTGCTGGTTTACGCCAAAGCATAGTGCACAGTGCAAAATGACTGTTGGTTTACGCCAAAGCACAGCGCACAGTGCAAAACGACTGCTGGTTTACGCAAAAGCATAGTGCACAGTGCAAAACGACTGCTGGTTTACGCCAAAGCATAGTGCACAGTGCAAAACGACTGCTGGTTTACGCCAAAGCATGATGCACAATGCAAAACGACTGTTGGTTTACGCAAAAGCAAAGCGCACAGTGCAAAACGACTGCTGGTTTACGCCAAAGCACACCGCACAGTGCAAAACGACTGCTGGTTTAAGCCAAAGCATGGTGCACAGTGCAAAACGACTGTTGGTTTACGCAAAAGCATAGTGCACAGTGCAAAACGACTGCTGGTTTACGCCAGAGCATAGTGTACAGTGCAGAACGACTGTTGGTTTACGCCAAAGCACAGCGCACAGTGCAAAACGACTGTTGGTTTACGCAAAGCATAGTGCACAGTGCAGAACGACTGCTGGTTTACGCAAAAGCATAGTGCACAGTGCAAAACGACTGTTGGTTTACGCAAAAGCATAGTGCACAGTGCAAAACGACTGCTGGTTTACGCCAAAGCATAGTGCACAGTGCAAAACGACTGCTGGTTTACGCCAAAGCATGGTGCACAGTGCAAAACGACTGTTGGTTTACGCAAAAGCATAGTGCACAGTGCAAAACGACTGTTGGTTTACGCCAAAGCACACCGCACAGTGCAAAACGACTGCTGGTTTACGCCAGAGCATAGTGTACAGTGCAAAACGACTGTTGGTTTACGCCAAAGCACAGCGCACAGTGCAAAACGACTGTTGGTTTACGCAAAGCATAGTGCACAGTGCAGAACGACTGTTGGTTTACGCAAAAGCATAGTGCACAGTGCAAAACGACTGCTGGTTTACGCCAAAGCATGGTGCACAGTGCAAAACGACTGTTGGTTTACGCAAAAGCACAGCGCACAGTGCAAAACGACTGTTGGTTTACGCAAAGCATAGTGCACAGTGCAGAACGACTGTTGGTTTACGCCAAAGCACACCGCACAGTGCAAAACGACTGCTGGTTTACGCCAAAGCATGGTGCACAGTGCAAAACGACTGTTGGTTTACGCAAAAGCATAGTGCACAGTGCAAAACGACTGCTGGTTTACGCCAGAGCATAGTGTACAGTGCAAAACGACTGTTGGTTTACGCCAAAGCACAGCGCACAGTGCAAAACGACTGTTGGTTTACGCAAAAGCATAGTGCACAGTGCAAAACGACTGTTGGTTTACGCCAAAGCACAGCGCACAGTGCAAAACGACTGCTGGTTTACGCCAAAGCATGGTGCACAGTGCAAAACGACTGTTGGTTTACACCAAAGCACAGCGCACAGGGCAAAACGACTGTTGGTTTACGCAAAAGCATAGTGCACAGTGCAAAATGACTGCTGGTTTACGCCAGAGCATAGTGCACAGTGCAAAACGACTGTTGGTTTACGCCAAAGCACAGCGCACAGTGCAAAACGACTGCTGGTTTACGCAAAAGCATAGTGCAGAGTGCAAAACGACTGTTGGTTTACGCAAAAGCATAGTGCACAGTGCAAAACGACTGCTGGTTTACGCCAAAGCATAGTGCTCAGTGCAAAATGACTGCTGGTTTACGCCAAAGCATAGTGCACAGTGCAAAACGACTGCTGGTTTACGCAAAAGCATAGTGCACAGTGCAAAACGACTGTTGGTTTACGCAAAAGCATAGTGCACAGTGCAAAACGACTCTTGGTTTACGCAAAAGCATAGTGCACAGTGCAAAACGACTGCTGGTTTACGCCAAAGCATAGTGCACAGTGCAAAACGACTGTTGGTTTACGCCAAAGCACAGCGCACAGTGCAAAACGACTGCTGGTTTACGCAAAAGCATAGTGCACAGTGCAAAACGACTCTTGGTTTACGCAAAAGCATAGTGCACAGTGCAAAACGACTGCTGGTTTACGCCAAAGCATGGTGCACAGTGCAAAACGACTGTTGGTTTACGCAAAAGCATAGTGCACAGTGCAAAACGACTGCTGGTTTACGCCAAAGCATGGTGCACAGTGCAAAACGACTGTTGGTTTACGCAAAAGCATAGTACACAGTGCAAAACGACTGCTGGTTTACGCCAAATCATAGTGCACAGTGCAAAACGACTGTTGGTTTACGCCAAAGCACAGCGCACAGTGCAAAACGACTGCTGGTTTACGCAAAAGCATAGTGCACAGTGCAAAACGACTGCTGGTTTACGCCAAAGCATAGTGCACAGTGCAAAATGACTGCTGGTTTACGCCAAAGCATAGTGCACAGTGCAAAACGACTGTTGGTTTACGCAAAAGCATAGTGCAAAACGACTGCTGGTTTACGCACAAGCATAGTGCACAGTGCAAAACGACTGCTGGTTTACGCCAAAGCACAGCGCACAGTGCAAAACGACTGTTGGTTTACGCCAAAGCATAGTGCACAGTGCAAAACGACTGCTGGTTTACGCAAAAGCATGGTGCACAGTGCAAAACGACTGTTGGTTTACGCAAAAGCATAGTGCACAGTGCAAAACGACTGCTGGTTTACGCCAAATCATAGTGCACAGTGCAAAACGACTGTTGGTTTACGCAAAAGCATAGTGCACAGTGCAAAACGACTGTTGGTTTACGCCAAAGCATAGTGCACAGTGCAAAACGACTGCTGGTTTACGCCAAAGCATGGTGCACAGTGCAAAACGACTGTTGGTTTACGCCAAAGCACAGCGCACAGTGCAAAACGACTGTTGGTTTACGCCAAAGCATAGTGCACAGTGCAAAACGACTGCTGGTTTACGCAAAAGCATGGTGCACAGTGCAAAACGACTGTTGGTTTACGCAAAAGCATAGTGCACAGTGCAAAACGACTGCTGGTTTACGCCAAATCATAGTGCACAGTGCAAAACGACTGTTGGTTTACGCAAAAGCATAGTGCACAGTGCAAAATGACTGCTGGTTTACGCCAAAGCATAGTGCACAGTGCAAAACGACTGTTGGTTTACGCAAAAGCATAGTGCACAGTGCAAAACGACTGCTGGTTTACGCACAAGCATAGTGCACAGTGCAAAACGACTGCTGGTTTACGCCAGAGCATAGTGCACAGTGCAAAACGACTGTTGGTTTACGCCAAAGCACAGCGCACAGTGCAAAACGACTGCTGGTTTACGCCAAAGCATAGTGCACAGAGCAAAACCACTGCTGGTTTACGCCAAATCATAGTGCACAGTGCAAAACGACTGTTGGTTTACGCCAAAGCACAGCGCACAGTGCAAAACGACTGTTGGTTTACGCCAAAGCATAGTGCACAGTGCAAAACGACTGCTGGTTTACGCAAAAGCATGGTGCACAGTGCAAAACGACTGTTGGTTTACGCAAAAGCATAGTGCACAGTGCAAAACGACTGCTGGTTTACGCCAAAGCATAGTGCACAGTGCAAAACGACTGTTGGTTTACGCCAAAGCACAGCGCACAGTGCAAAACGACTGCTGGTTTACGCAAAAGCATAGTGCACAGTGCAAAACGACTCTTGGTTTACGCAAAAGCATAGTGCACAGTGCAAAACGACTGCTGGTTTACGCCAAAGCATGGTGCACAGTGCAAAACGACTGTTGGTTTACGCAAAAGCATAGTGCACAGTGCAAAACGACTGCTGGTTTACGCCAAAGCATGGTGCACAGTGCAAAACGACTGTTGGTTTACGCAAAAGCATAGTACACAGTGCAAAACGACTGCTGGCTTACGCCAAATCATAGTGCACAGTGCAAAACGACTGTTGGTTTACGCCAAAGCACAGCGCACAGTGCAAAACGACTGCTGGTTTACGCCAAAGCACAGCGCACAGTGCAAAACGACTGTTGGTTTACGCCAAAGCATAGTGCACAGTGCAAAACGACTGCTGGTTTACGCCAAAGCATAGTGCACAGTGCAAAACGACTGCTGGTTTACGCAAAAGCATGGTGCACAGTGCAAAACGACTGTTGGTTTACGCAAAAGCATAGTGCACAGTGCAAAACGACTGCTGGTTTACGCCAAAGCATAGTGCACAGTGCAAAACGACTGTTGGTTTACGCCAAAGCACAGCGCACAGTGCAAAACGACTGCTGGTTTACGCAAAAGCATAGTGCACAGTGCAAAACGACTCTTGGTTTACGCAAAAGCATAGTGCACAGTGCAAAACGACTGCTGGTTTACGCCAAAGCATGGTGCACAGTGCAAAACGACTGTTGGTTTACGCAAAAGCATAGTGCACAGTGCAAAACGACTGCTGGTTTACGCCAAAGCATGGTGCACAGTGCAAAACGACTGTTGGTTTACGCAAAAGCATAGTACACAGTGCAAAACGACTGCTGGTTTACGCCAAATCATAGTGCACAGTGCAAAACGACTGTTGGTTTACGCCAAAGCACAGCGCACAGTGCAAAACGACTGCTGGTTTACGCAAAAGCATAGTGCACAGTGCAAAATGACTGCTGGTTTACGCCAAAGCATAGTGCACAGTGCAAAACGACTGTTGGTTTACGCAAAAGCATAGTGCACAGTGCAAAACGACTGCTGGTTTACGCACAAGCATAGTGCACAGTGCAAAACGACTGCTGGTTTACGCCAGAGCATAGTGCACAGTGCAAAACGACTGTTGGTTTACGCCAAAGCACAGCGCACAGTGCAAAACGACTGCTGGTTTACGCCAAAGCATAGTGCACAGAGCAAAACCACTGCTGGTTTACGCCAAATCATAGTGCACAGTGCAAAACGACTGTTGGTTTACGCCAAAGCACAGCGCACAGTGCAAAACGACTGTTGGTTTACGCCAAAGCATAGTGCACAGTGCAAAACGACTGCTGGTTTACGCAAAAGCATGGTGCACAGTGCAAAACGACTGTTGGTTTACGCAAAAGCATAGTGCACAGTGCAAAACGACTGCTGGTTTACGCCAAATCATAGTGCACAGTGCAAAACGACTGTTGGTTTACGCCAAAGCACAGCGCACAGAGCAAAACGACTGTTGGTTTACGCAAAAGCATAGTGCACAGTGCAAAACGACTGTTGGTTTACGCAAAAGCATAGTGCACAGTGCAAAACGACTGCTGGTTTACGCCAAAGCATAGTGCACAGTGCAAAACGACTGCTGGTTTACGCCAAAGCATGGTGCACAGTGCAAAACGACTGTTGGTTTACGCAAAAGCATAGTGCACAGTGCAAAACGACTGTTGGTTTACGCCAAAGCACACCGCACAGTGCAAAACGACTGCTGGTTTACGCCAAAGCATGGTGCACAGTGCAAAACGACTGTTGGTTTACGCAAAAGCATAGTGCACAGTGCAAAACGACTGCTGGTTTACGCCAGAGCATAGTGTACAGTGCAAAACGACTGTTGGTTTACGCCAAAGCACAGCGCACAGTGCAAAACGACTGTTGGTTTACGCAAAGCATAGTGCACAGTGCAGAACGACTGTTGGTTTACGCAAAAGCATAGTGCACAGTGCAAAACGACTGTTGGTTTACGCAAAAGCATAGTGCACAGTGCAAAACGACTGTTGGTTTAAGCCAAAGCACAGCGCACAGTGCAAAACGACTGCTGGTTTACGCCAAAGCATGGTGCACAGTGCAAAACGACTGTTGGTTTACACCAAAGCACAGCGCACAGGGCAAAACGACTGTTATTTTACGCAAAAGCATAGTGCACAGTGCAAAACGACTGCTGGTTTACGCCAGAGCATAGTGCACAGTGCAAAACGACTGTTGGTTTACGCCAAAGCACAGCGCACAGTGCAAAACGACTGCTGGTTTACGCAAAAGCATAGTGCACAGTGCAAAACGACTCTTGGTTTACGCAAAAGCATAGTGCACAGTGCAAAACGACTGCTGGTTTACGCCAAAGCATAGTGCTGAGTGCAAAATGACTGCTGGTTTACGCCAAAGCATAGTGCACAGTGCAAAACGACTGCTGGTTTACGCAAAAGCATAGTGCACAGTGCAAAACGACTGTTGGTTTACGCAAAAGCATAGTGCACAGTGCAAAACGACTCTTGGTTTACGCAAAAGCATAGTGCACAGTGCAAAACGACTGCTGGTTTACGCCAAAGCATAGTGCACAGTGCAAAATGACTGTTGGTTTACGCAAAAGCTTAGTGCGCAGTGCAAAACGACTGTTGGTTTACGCAAAAGCATAGTGCACAGTGCAAAATGACTGTTGGTTTACGCAAAAGCATAGTGCACAGTGCAAAACGACTGCTGGTTTACGCCAAAGCATAGTGCACAGTGCAAAATGACTGTTGGTTTACGCAAAAGCATAGTGCACAGTGCAAAACGACTGTTGGTTTACGCAAAAGCATAGTGCACAGTGCAAAACGACTGCTGGTTTACGCCAAAGCATGGTGCACAGTGCAAAACGACTGTTGGTTTACGCCAAAGCACAGCGCACAGTGCAAAACGACTGTTGGTTTACGCAAAAGCATAGTGCACAGTGCAAAACGACTGTTGGTTTACGCAAAAGCATAGTGCACAGTGCAAAACGACTGCTGGTTTACGCCAAAGCATGGTGCACAGTGCAAAACGACTGTTGGTTTACGCCAAAGCACAGCGCACAGTGCAAAACGACTGTTGGTTTACGCAAAAGCATAGTGCACAGTGCAAAACGACTGTTGGTTTACGCAAAAGCATAGTGCACAGTGCAAAACGACTGCTGGTTTACGCAAAAGCATAGTGCACAGTGCAAAACGACTGTTGGTTTACGCAAAAGCATAGTGCACAGTGCAAAACGACTGCTGGTTTACGCAAAAGCATAGTGAACAGTGCAAAACGACTGCTGGTTTACGCCAAAGCATAGTGCACAGTGCAAAACGACTGCTGGTTTACGCCAAAGCATGGTGCACAGTGCAAAACGACTGTTGGTTTACGCAAAAGCACAGCGCACAGTGCAAAACGACTGTTGGTTTACGCCAAAGCACAGCGCACAGTGCAAAACGACTGTTGGTTTACGCAAAAGCACAGTGCACAGTGCAAAACGACTGTTGGTCTACGCAAAAGCATAGTGCACAGTGCAAAACGACTGCTGGTTTACGCCAAAGCATAGTGCACAGTGCAAAATGACTCTTGGTTTACGCCAAAGCACAGCGCACAGCGCAAAACGACTGCTGGTTTAAGCCAAAGCACAGCGCACAGTGCAAAACGAGTGTTGGTTTACGCAAAAGCATAGTGCACAGTGCAAAACGACTGTTGGTTTACGCAAAAGCATAGTGCACAGTGCAAAACGACTGCTGGTTTACGCAAAAGCATAGTGCACAGTGCAAAACGACTGCTGGTTTACGCCAAAGCATGGTGCACAGTGCAAAACGACTGTTGGTTTACGCAAAAGCACAGCGCACAGTGCAAAACGACTGTTGGTTTACGCCAAAGCATAGTGCACAGTGCAAAACGACTGCTGGTTTACGCAAAAGCATGGTGCACAGTGCAAAACGACTGTTGGTTTACGCAAAAGCATAGTGCACAGTGCAAAACGACTGCTGGTTTACGCCAAATCATAGTGCACAGTGCAAAACGACTGCTGGTTTACGCCAAATCATAGTGCACAGTGCAAAACGACTGCTGGTTTACGCCAAAGCATAGTGCACAGAGCAAAACCACTGCTGGTTTACGCCAAATCATAGTGCATAGTGCAAAACGACTGTTGGTTTACGCCAAAGCACAGCGCACAGTGCAAAACGACTGTTGGTTTACGCCAAAGCATAGTGCACAGTGCAAAACGACTGCTGGTTTACGCAAAAGCATGGTGCACAGTGCAAAACGACTGTTGGTTTACGCAAAAGCATAGTGCACAGTGCAAAACGACTGCTGGTTTACGCCAAATCATAGTGCACAGTGCAAAACGACTGCTGGTTTACGCCAAAGCATAGTGCACAGTGCAAAACGACTGCTGGTTTACGCCAAAGCATGGTGCACAGTGCAAAACGACTGTTGGTTTACGCAAAAGCATAGTGCACAGTGCAAAACGACTGTTGGTTTACGCCAAAGCATAGTGCACAGTGCAAAACGACTGCTGGTTTACGCAAAAGCATAGTGCACAGTGCAAAACGACTGTTGGTTTACGCAAAAGCATAGTGCACAGTGCAAAACGACTGCTGGTTTACGCAAAAGCATAGTGCACAGTGCAAAACGACTGCTGGTTTACGCCAAAGCATGGTGCACAGTGCAAAACGACTGTTGGTTTACGCAAAAGCACAGCGCACAGTGCAAAACGACTGTTGGTTTACGCCAAAGCATAGTGCACAGTGCAAAACGACTGCTGGTTTACGCCAAAGCATGGTGCACAGTGCAAAACGACTGCTGGTTTACGCCAAAGCATGGTGCACAGTGCAAAACGACTGTTGGTTTACGCAAAAGCATAGTGCACAGTGCAAAACGACTGCTGGTTTACGCAAAAGCATAGTGCACAGTGCAAAACGACTGCTGGTTTACGCCAAAGCATGGTGCACAGTGCAAAACGACTGTTGGTTTACGCAAAAGCACAGCGCACAGTGCAAAACGACTGCTGGTTTACGCAAAAGCATAGTGCACAGTGCAAAACGACTGCTGGTTTACGCCAAAGCATGGTGCACAGTGCAAAACGACTGTTGGTTTACGCCAAAGCATGGTGCACAGTGCAAAACGACTGTTGGTTTACGCCAAAGCATGGTGCACAGTGCAAAACGACTGCTGGTTTACGCAAAAGCATAGTGCACAGTGCAAAACGACTGCTGGTTTACGCCAAAGCATGGTGCACAGTGCAAAACGACTGTTGGTTTACGCAAAAGCACAGCGCACAGTGCAAAACGACTGCTGGTTTACGCAAAAGCATAGTGCACAGTGCAAAACGACTGCTGGTTTACGCCAAAGCATGGTGCACAGTGCAAAACGACTGTTGGTTTACGCCAAAGCATGGTGCACAGTGCAAAACGACTGCTGGTTTACGCCAAAGCATGGTGCACAGTGCAAAACGACTGCTGGTTTACGCAAAAGCATAGTGCACAGTGCAAAACGACTGCTGGTTTACGCCAAAGCATGGTGCACAGTGCAAAACGACTGTTGGTTTACGCCAAAGCATAGTGCACAGTGCAAAACGACTGCTGGTTTACGCCAAAGCATGGTGCACAGTGCAAAACGACTGCTGGTTTACGCCAAAGCATGGTGCACAGTGCAAAACGACTGTTGGTTTACGCAAAAGCATAGTGCACAGTGCAAAACGACTGCTGGTTTACGCAAAAGCATAGTGCACAGTGCAAAACGACTGCTGGTTTACGCCAAAGCATGGTGCACAGTGCAAAACGACTGTTGGTTTACGCAAAAGCACAGCGCACAGTGCAAAACGACTGCTGGTTTACGCAAAAGCATAGTGCACAGTGCAAAACGACTGCTGGTTTACGCCAAAGCATGGTGCACAGTGCAAAACGACTGTTGGTTTACGCCAAAGCATGGTGCACAGTGCAAAACGACTGCTGGTTTACGCCAAAGCATGGTGCACAGTGCAAAACGACTGTTGGTTTACGCAAAAGCATAGTGCACAGTGCAAAACGACTGCTGGTTTACGCAAAAGCATAGTGCACAGTGCAAAACGACTGTTGGTTTACGCAAAAGCATAGTGCACAGTGCAAAACGACTGCTGGTTTACGCAAAAGCATAGTGCACAGTGCAAAACGACTGCTGGTTTACGCCAAAGCATAGTGCACAGAGCAAAACCACTGCTGGTTTACGCCAAATCATAGTGCATAGTGCAAAACGACTGTTGGTTTACGCCAAAGCACAGCGCACAGTGCAAAACGACTGTTGGTTTACGCCAAAGCATAGTGCACAGTGCAAAACGACTGCTGGTTTACGCAAAAGCATGGTGCACAGCGCAAAACGACTGCTGGTTTAAGCCAAAGCACAGCGCACAGTGCAAAACGAGTGTTGGTTTACGCAAAAGCATAGTGCACAGTGCAAAACGACTGTTGGTTTACGCAAAAGCATAGTGCACAGTGCAAAACGACTGCTGGTTTACGCAAAAGCATAGTGCACAGTGCAAAACGACTGCTGGTTTACGCCAAAGCATGGTGCACAGTGCAAAACGACTGTTGGTTTACGCAAAAGCACAGCGCACAGTGCAAAACGACTGTTGGTTTACGCCAAAGCATAGTGCACAGTGCAAAACGACTGCTGGTTTACGCCAAAGCATGGTGCACAGTGCAAAACGACTGCTGGTTTACGCCAAAGCATGGTGCACAGTGCAAAACGACTGTTGGTTTACGCAAAAGCATAGTGCACAGTGCAAAACGACTGCTGGTTTACGCCAGAGCATAGTGTACAGTGCAAAACGACTGTTGGTTTACGCCAAAGCACAGCGCACAGTGCAAAACGACTGCTGGTTTACGCAAAAGCATAGTGCAGAGTGCAAAACGACTGTTGGTTTACGCCAAAGCACAGCGCACAGTGCAAAACGACTGCTGGTTTACGCCAAAGCATGGTGCACAGTGCAAAACGACTGTTGGTTTACGCAAAAGCATAGTGCACAGTGCAAAACGACTGTTGGTTTACGCCAAAGCACACCGCACAAAGCAAAACGACTGCTGGTTTACGCCAAAGCATGGTGCACAGTGCAAAACGACTGTTGGTTTACGCAAAAGCATAGTGCACAGTGCAAAACGACTGCTGGTTTACGCCAGAGCATAGTGTACAGTGCAAAACGACTGTTGGTTTACGCCAAAGCACAGCGCACAGTGCAAAACGACTGCTGGTTTACGCAAAAGCATAGTGCAGAGTGCAAAACGACTGTTGGTTTACGCCAAAGCACACCGCACAGTGCAAAACGACTGCTGGTTTACGCCAAAGCATGGTGCACAGTGCAAAACGACTGTTGGTTTACGCAAAAGCATAGTGCACAGTGCAAAACGACTGCTGGTTTACGCCAGAGCATAGTGTACAGTGCAAAACGACTGCTGGTTTACGCAAAAGCATAGTGCAGAGTGCAAAACGACTGTTGGTTTACGCAAAAGCATAGTGCACAGTGCAAAACGACTGCTGGTTTACGCCAAAGCATAGTGCTCAGTGCAAAATGACTGCTGGTTTACGCCAAAGCATAGTGCACAGTGCAAAACGACTGCTGGTTTACGCAAAAGCATAGTGCACAGTGCAAAACGACTGTTGGTTTACGCAAAAGCATAGTGCACAGTGCAAAACGACTCTTGGTTTACGCAAAAGCATAGTGCACAGTGCAAAACGACTGCTGGTTTACGCCAAAGCATAGTGCACAGTGCAAAACGACTGTTGGTTTACGCCAAAGCACAGCGCACAGTGCAAAACGACTGCTGGTTTACGCAAAAGCATAGTGCACAGTGCAAAACGACTCTTGGTTTACGCAAAAGCATAGTGCACAGTGCAAAACGACTGCTGGTTTACGCCAAAGCATGGTGCACAGTGCAAAACGACTGTTGGTTTACGCAAAAGCATAGTGCACAGTGCAAAACGACTGCTGGTTTACGCCAAAGCATGGTGCACAGTGCAAAACGACTGTTGGTTTACGCAAAAGCATAGTACACAGTGCAAAACGACTGCTGGTTTACGCCAAATCATAGTGCACAGTGCAAAACGACTGTTGGTTTACGCCAAAGCACAGCGCACAGTGCAAAACGACTGCTGGTTTACGCAAAAGCATAGTGCACAGTGCAAAACGACTGCTGGTTTACGCCAAAGCATAGTGCACAGTGCAAAATGACTGCTGGTTTACGCCAAAGCATAGTGCACAGTGCAAAACGACTGTTGGTTTACGCAAAAGCATAGTGCACAGTGCAAAACGACTGCTGGTTTACGCACAAGCATAGTGCACAGTGCAAAACGACTGCTGGTTTACGCCAGAGCATAGTGCACAGTGCAAAACGACTGTTGGTTTACGCCAAAGCACAGCGCACAGTGCAAAACGACTGCTGGTTTACGCCAAAGCATAGTGCACAGAGCAAAACCACTGCTGGTTTACGCCAAATCATAGTGCACAGTGCAAAACGACTGTTGGTTTACGCCAAAGCACAGCGCACAGTGCAAAACGACTGTTGGTTTACGCCAAAGCATAGTGCACAGTGCAAAACGACTGCTGGTTTACGCAAAAGCATGGTGCACAGTGCAAAACGACTGTTGGTTTACGCAAAAGCATAGTGCACAGTGCAAAACGACTGCTGGTTTACGCCAAATCATAGTGCACAGTGCAAAACGACTGTTGGTTTACGCCAAAGCACAGCGCACAGTGCAAAACGACTGTTGGTTTACGCAAAAGCATAGTGCACAGTGCAAAACGACTGTTGGTTTACGCAAAAGCATAGTGCACAGTGCAAAACGACTGCTGGTTTACGCCAAAGCATAGTGCACAGTGCAAAACGACTGCTGGTTTACGCCAAAGCATGGTGCACAGTGCAAAACGACTGTTGGTTTACGCAAAAGCATAGTGCACAGTGCAAAACGACTGTTGGTTTACGCCAAAGCACACCGCACAGTGCAAAACGACTGCTGGTTTACGCCAAAGCATGGTGCACAGTGCAAAACGACTGTTGGTTTACGCAAAAGCATAGTGCACAGTGCAAAACGACTGCTGGTTTACGCCAGAGCATAGTGTACAGTGCAAAACGACTGTTGGTTTACGCCAAAGCACAGCGCACAGTGCAAAACGACTGTTGGTTTACGCAAAGCATAGTGCACAGTGCAGAACGACTGTTGGTTTACGCAAAAGCATAGTGCACAGTGCAAAACGACTGTTGGTTTACGCAAAAGCATAGTGCACAGTGCAAAACGACTGTTGGTTTAAGCCAAAGCACAGCGCACAGTGCAAAACGACTGTTGGTTTAAGCCAAAGCACAGCGCACAGTGCAAAACGACTGCTGGTTTACGCCAAAGCATGGTGCACAGTGCAAAACGACTGTTGGTTTACACCAAAGCACAGCGCACAGGGCAAAACGACTGTTGGTTTACGCAAAAGCATAGTGCACAGTGCAAAACGACTGTTGGTTTACGCCAAAGCACAGCGCACAGTGCAAAACGACTGCTGGTTTACGCAAAAGCATAGTGCACAGTGCAAAACGACTCTTGGTTTACGCAAAAGCATAGTGCACAGTGCAAAACGACTGCTGGTTTACGCCAAAGCATAGTGCTGAGTGCAAAATGACTGCTGGTTTACGCCAAAGCATAGTGCACAGTGCAAAACGACTGCTGGTTTACGCAAAAGCATAGTGCACAGTGCAAAACGACTGTTGGTTTACGCAAAAGCATAGTGCACAGTGCAAAACGACTCTTGGTTTACGCAAAAGCATAGTGCACAGTGCAAAACGACTGCTGGTTTACGCCAAAGCATAGTGCACAGTGCAAAATGACTGTTGGTTTACGCAAAAGCTTAGTGCGCAGTGCAAAACGACTGTTGGTTTACGCAAAAGCATAGTGCACAGTGCAAAATGACTGTTGGTTTACGCAAAAGCATAGTGCACAGTGCAAAACGACTGCTGGTTTACGCCAAAGCATAGTGCACAGTGCAAAATGACTGTTGGTTTACGCAAAAGCATAGTGCACAGTGCAAAACGACTGTTGGTTTACGCAAAAGCATAGTGCACAGTGCAAAACGACTGCTGGTTTACGCCAAAGCATGGTGCACAGTGCAAAACGACTGTTGGTTTTCGCCAAAGCACAGCGCACAGTGCAAAACGACTGTTGGTTTACGCAAAAGCATAGTGCACAGTGCAAAACGACTGTTGGTTTACGCAAAAGCATAGTGCACAGTGCAAAACGACTGCTGGTTTACGCCAAAGCATGGTGCACAGTGCAAAACGACTGTTGGTTTACGCCAAAGCACAGCGCACAGTGCAAAACGACTGTTGGTTTACGCAAAAGCATAGTGCACAGTGCAAAACGACTGTTGGTTTACGCAAAAGCATAGTGCACAGTGCAAAACGACTGTTGGTTTACGCCAAAGCACAGCACACAGTGCAAAACGACTGCTGGTTTACGCCAAAGCATGGTGCACAGTGCAAAACGACTGTTGGTTTACGCCAAAGCACAGCGCACAGGGCAAAACGACTGTTGGTTTACGCAAAAGCATAGTGCACAGTGCAAAACGACTGCTGGTTTACGCCAGAGCATAGTGCACAGTGCAAAACGACTGTTGGTTTACGCCAAAGCACAGCGCACAGTGCAAAACGACTGCTGGTTTACGCAAAAGCATAGTGCACAGTGCAAAACGACTCTTGGTTTACGCAAAAGCATAGTGCACAGTGCAAAACGACTGCTGGTTTACGCCAAAGCATAGTGCACAGTGCAAAATGACTGCTGGTTTACGCCAAAGCATAGTGCACAGTGCAAAATGACTGTTGGTTTACGCCAAAGCATGGTGCACAGTGCAAAACGACTGCTGGTTTACGCAAAAGCATAGTGCACAGTGCAAAACGACTGTTGGTTTACGCAAAAGCATAGTGCACAGTGCAAAACGACTCTTGGTTTACGCAAAAGCATAGTGCACAGTGCAAAACGACTGCTGGTTTACGCCAAAGCATAGTGCACAGTGCAAAATGACTGTTGGTTTACGCAAAAGCATAGTGCACAGTGCAAAACGACTGCTGGTTTACGCAAAAGCATAGTGCACAGTGCAAAACGACTGTTGGTTTACGCAAAAGCATAGTGCACAGTGCAAAACGACTGCTGGTTTACGCCAAAGTATAGTGCACAGTGCAAAATGACTGTTGGTTTACGCAAAAGCATAGTGCACAGTGCAAAACGACTGCTGGTTTACGCCAAAGCACAGCGCACAGTGCAAAACGACTGCTGGTTTACGCCAAAGCATGGTGCACAGTGCAAAACGACTGTTGGTTTACGCAAAAGCACAGTGCACAGTGCAAAGCGACTGTTGGTTTACGCAAAAGCATAGTGCACAGTGCAAAACGACTGCTGGTTTACGCCAAATCATAGTGCACAGTGCAAAACGACTGTTGGTTTACGCCAAAGCACAGCGCACAGTGCAAAACGACTGCTGGTTTACGCCAAAGCATGGTGCACAGTGCAAAACGACTGTTGGTTTACGCAAAAGCATAGTGCACAGTGCAAAATGACTGTTGGTTTACGCCAAAGCACAGCGCACAGTGCAAAACGACTGCTGGTTTACGCCAAAGCATGGTGCACAGTGCAAAACGACTGTTGGTTTACGCAAAAGCATAGTGCACAGTGCAAAACGACTGCTGGTTTACGCCAAATCATAGTGCACAGTGCAAAACGACTGTTGGTTTACGCCAAAGCACAGCGCACAGTGCAAAACGACTGCTGGTTTACGCCAAAGCATGGTGCACAGTGCAAAACGACTGTTGGTTTACGCAAAAGCATAGTGCACAGTGCAAAACGACTGCTGGCTTACGCCAAATCATAGTGCACAGTGCAAAACGACTGTTGGTTTACGCCAAAGCACAGCGCACAGTGCAAAACGACTGTTGGTTTACTCAAAAGCATAGTGCACAGTGTAAAACGACTGCTGGTTTACGCAAAAGCATAGTGCACAGTGCAAAACGACTGTTGGTTTACGCAAAAGTATAGTGCACAGTGCAAAACGACTGTTGGTTTACGCAAAAGCATAGTGCACAGTGCAAAACGACTGCTGGTTTACGCCAGAGCATAGTGCACAGTGCAAAACGACTGCTGGTTTACGCCAAAGCATGGTGCACAGTGCAAAACGACTGCTGGTTTACGCCAAAGCATGGTGCACAGTGCAAAACGACTGCTGGTTTACGCCAAAGCATAGTGCACAGTGCAAAATGACTGTTGGTTTACGCCAAAGCACAGCGCACAGTGCAAAACGACTGCTGGTTTACGCAAAAGCATAGTGCACAGTGCAAAACGACTGCTGGTTTACGCCAAAGCATAGTGCACAGTGCAAAACGACTGCTGGTTTACGCCAAAGCATGGTGCACAGTGCAAAACGACTGTTGGTTTACGCAAAAGCACAGCGCACAGTGCAAAACGACTGTTGGTTTACGCAAAAGCATAGTGCACAGTGCAAAACGACTGCTGGTTTACGCCAAATCATAGTGCACAGTGCAAAACGACTGTTGGTTTACGCCAAAGCACAGCGCACAGTGCAAAACGACTGCTGGTTTACGCCAAAGCATGGTGCACAGTGCAAAACGACTGTTGGTTTACGCAAAAGCACAGTGCACAGTGCAAAGCGACTGTTGGTTTACGCAAAAGCATAGTGCACAGTGCAAAACGACTGCTGGTTTACGCCAAATCATAGTGCACAGTGCAAAACGACTGTTGGTTTACGCCAAAGCACAGCGCACAGTGCAAAACGACTGCTGGTTTACGCCAAAGCATGGTGCACAGTGCAAAACGACTGTTGGTTTACGCAAAAGCATAGTGCACAGTGCAAAATGACTGTTGGTTTACGCCAAAGCACAGCGCACAGTGCAAAACGACTGCTGGTTTACGCCAAAGCATGGTGCACAGTGCAAAACGACTGTTGGTTTACGCAAAAGCATAGTGCACAGTGCAAAACGACTGCTGGTTTACGCCAAATCATAGTGCACAGTGCAAAACGACTGTTGGTTTACGCCAAAGCACAGCGCACAGTGCAAAACGACTGCTGGTTTACGCCAAAGCATGGTGCACAGTGCAAAACGACTGTTGGTTTACGCAAAAGCATAGTGCACAGTGCAAAACGACTGCTGGCTTACGCCAAATCATAGTGCACAGTGCAAAACGACTGTTGGTTTACGCCAAAGCACAGCGCACAGTGCAAAACGACTGTTGGTTTACTCAAAAGCATAGTGCACAGTGTAAAACGACTGCTGGTTTACGCAAAAGCATAGTGCACAGTGCAAAACGACTGTTGGTTTACGCAAAAGTATAGTGCACAGTGCAAAACGACTGTTGGTTTACGCAAAAGCATAGTGCACAGTGCAAAACGACTGCTGGTTTACGCCAGAGCATAGTGCACAGTGCAAAACGACTGCTGGTTTACGCCAAAGCATGGTGCACAGTGCAAAACGACTGCTGGTTTACGCCAAAGCATGGTGCACAGTGCAAAACGACTGCTGGTTTACGCCAAAGCATAGTGCACAGTGCAAAATGACTGTTGGTTTACGCCAAAGCACAGCGCACAGTGCAAAACGACTGCTGGTTTACGCAAAAGCATAGTGCACAGTGCAAAACGACTGCTGGTTTACGCCAAAGCATAGTGCACAGTGCAAAACGACTGCTGGTTTACGCCAAAGCATGGTGCACAGTGCAAAACGACTGTTGGTTTACGCAAAAGCAAAGCGCACAGTGCAAAACGACTGCTGGTTTACGCCAAATCATAGTGCACAGTGCAAAACGACTGTTGGTTTACGCCAAAGCACAGCGCACAGTGCAAAACTACTGCTGGTTTACGCAACAGCATAGTGCACAGTGCAAAACGACTGCTGGTTTACGCCAGAGCATAGTGCACAGTGCAAAATGACTGTTGGTTTACGCCAAAGCACAGCGCACAGTGCAAAACGACTGCTGGTTTACGCCAAAGCACAGCGCACAGTGCAAAACGATTGTTGGTTTACGCAAAAGCATAGTGCACAGTGCAAAACGACTGTTGGTTTACGCAAAAGCATAGTGCACAGTGCAAAACGACTGCTGGTTTACGCCAAAGCATGGTGCATAGTGCAAAACGAATGTTGGTTTATGCAAAAGCATGGTGCACAGTGCAAAACGACTGCTGGTTTACGCCAAAGCATAGTGCACAGTGCAAAATGACTGTTGGTTTACGCAAAAGCATAGTGCACAGTGCAAAACGACTGTTGGTTTACGCAAAAGCAAAGTGCACAGTGCAAAACGACTGCTGGTTTACGCCAAAGCATGGTGCACAGTGCAAAACGACTGTTGGTTTACGCAAAAGCATAGTGCACATTGCAAAACGACTGCTGGTTTACGCAAAAGCATAGTGCACAGTGCAAAACGACTGCTGGTTTACACCAAATCATAGTGCACAGTGCAAAACGACTGTTGGTTTACGCCAAAGCACAGCGCAAAGTGCAAAACTACTGCTGGTTTACGCAACAGCATAGTGCACAGTGCAAAACGACTGCTGGTTTACGCCAGAGCATAGTGCACAGTGCAAAATGACTGTTGGTTTACGCAAAAGCATAGTGCACAGTGCAAAACGACTGCTGGTTTACGCCAAAGCACAGCGCACAGTGCAAAACGACTGCTGGTTTACGCAACAGCATAGTGCACAGTGCAAAACGACTGCTGGTTTACGCCAGAGCATAGTGCACAGTGCAAAATGACTGTTGGTTTACGCCAAAGCACAGCGCACAGTGCAAAACGACCGTTGGTTTACGCAAAAGCACAGTGCACAGTGCAAAACGACTGCTGGTTTACGCCAAAGCATGGTGAATAGTGCAAAACGAATGTTGGTTTATGCAAAAGCATAGTGCACAGTGCAAAACGACTGCTGGTTTACGCAAAAGCATAGTGCACAGTGCAAAACGACTGCTGGTTTACACCAAAGCATGGTGCATAGTGCAAAACGAATGTTGGTTTATGCAAAAGCATAGTGCACAGTGCAAAACGACTGCTGGTTTACGCCAAAGCACAGCGCACAGTGCAAAACGACCGTTGGTTTACGCAAAAGCACAGTGCACAGTGCAAAACGACTGCTGGTATACGCCAAAGCATGGTGCATAGTGCAAAACGAATGTTGGTTTATGCAAAAGCATAGTGCACAGTGCAAAACGACTGCTGGTTTACGCAAAAGCATAGTGCACAGTGCAATACGACTGCTGGTTTACGCAAAAGCATAGTGCACAGTGCAAAACGACTGCTGGTTTACGCCAAAGCACGGTGCATAGTGCAAAACGAATGTTGGTTTATGCAAAAGCATAGTGCACAGTGCAAAACGACTGCTGGTTTACGCCAAAGCATGGTGCATAGTGCAAAACGACTGCTGGTTTACGCCAAAGCACAGCGCACAGTGCAAAACGACTGCTGGTTTACGCAACAGCATAGTGCACAGTGCAAAATGACTGTTGGTTTACGCCAAAGCACAGCGCACAGTGCAAAACGACTGCTGGTTTACGCAACAGCATAGTGCACAGTGCAAAACGACTGCTGGTTTACACCAAATCATAGTGCACAGTGCAAAACGACTGTTGGTTTACGCCAAAGCACAGCGCAAAGTGCAAAACGACTGTTGGTTTACGCAAAAGCATAGTGCACAGTGCAAAACGACTGCTGGTTTACGCCAGATCATAGTGCACAGTGCAAAACGACTGTTGGTTTACGCCAAAGCACAGCGCACAGTGCAAAACGACTGCTGGTTTACGCAACAGCATAGTGCACAGTGCAAAACGACTGCTGGTTTACGCTAGAGCATAGTGCACAGTGCAAAATGACTGTTGGTTTACGCCAAAGCACAGCGCACAGTGCAAAACGACCGTTGGTTTACGCAAAAGCACAGTGCACAGTGCAAAACGACTGTTGGTTTACGCAAAAGCATAGTGCACAGTGCAAAACGACTGCTGGTTTACGCCAGAGCATAGTGCACAGTGCAAAATGACTGTTGGTTTACGCCAAAGCACAGCGCACAGTGCAAAACGACTGCTGGTTTACGCCAAAGCATGGTGCACAGTGCAAAACGACTGTTGGTTTACGCCAAAGCACAGCGCACAGTGCAAAACGACTGCTGGTTTACGCCAAAGCATGGTGCACAGTGCAAAACGACTGTTGGTTTACGCAAAAGCATAGTGCACAGTGCAAAACGACTGCTGGTTTACGCCAAAGCATGGTGCATAGTGCAAAACGAATGTTGGTTTATGCAAAAGCATAGTGCACAGTGCAAAACGACTGCTGGTTTACGCCAAAGCATAGTGCACAGTGCAAAATGACTGTTGGTTTACGCAAAAGCATAGTGCACAGTGCAAAACGACTGTTGGTTTACGCAAAAGCAAAGTGCACAGTGCAAAACGACTGTTGGTTTACGCAAAAGCATAGTGCACAGTGCAAAACGACTGTTGGTTTACGCAAAAGCAAAGTGCACAGTGCAAAACGACTGCTGGTTTACGCCAAAGCATGGTGTACAGTGCAAAACGACTGTTGGTTTACGCCAAAGCATAGTGCACAGTGCAAAACGACTGTTGGTTTACGCAAAAGCAAAGTGCACAGTGCAAAACGACTGCTGGTTTACGCCAAAGCATAGTGCACAGTGCAAAACGACTGCTGGTTTACGCCAAAGCATGGTGCACAGTGCAAAACGACTGCTGGTTTACGCCAAAGCACAGCGCACAGTGCAAAACGACTGCTGGTTTACGCCAAAGCACAGCGCACAGTGCAAAACGACTGTTGGTTTACGCAAAAGCATAGTGCACAGTGCAAAACGACTGTTGGTTTACGCAAAAGCATAGTGCACAGTGCAAAACGACTGTTGGTTTACGCAAAAGCATAGTGCACAGTGCAAAACGACTGCTGGTTTACGCCAAAGCATGGTGCATAGTGCAAAACGAATGTTGGTTTATGCAAAAGCATAGTGCACAGTGCAAAACGACTGCTGGTTTACGCCAAAGCATAGTGCACAGTGCAAAATGACTGTTGGTTTACGCAAAAGTATAGTGCACAGTGCAAAACGACTGTTGGTTTACGCAAAAGCAAAGTGCACAGTGCAAAACGACTGCTGGTTTACGCCAAAGCATGGTGCACAGTGCAAAACGACTGTTGGTTTACGCAAAAGCAAAGTGGACAGTGCAAAACGACTGCTGGTTTACGCCAGAGCACAGCGCACAGTGCAAAACGACTGCTGGTTTACGCCAAAGCATAGTGCACAGTGCAAAATGACTGTTGGTTTACGCAAAAGCATAGTGCACAGTGCAAAACGACTGTTGGTTTACGCCAAAGCACAGCGCACAGTGCAAAACGACTGCTGGTTTACGCCAAAGCACAGCGCACAGTGCAAAACGACTGCTGGTTTACGCCAAAGCACAGCGCACAGTGCAAAACGATTGTTGGTTTACGCAAAAGCATAGTGCACAGTGCAAAACGACTGTTGGTTTACGCCAAAGCATGGTGCACAGTGCAAAACGACTGTTGGTTTACGCAAAAGCATAGTGCACAGTGCAAAACGACTGCTGGTTTACGCCAAAGCATGGTGCATAGTGCAAAACGAATGTTGGTTTATGCAAAAGCATAGTGCACAGTGCAAAACGACTGCTGGTTTACGCCAAAGCATAGTGCACAGTGCAAAATGACTGTTGGTTTACGCAAAAGCATAGTGCACAGTGCAAAACGACTGCTGGTTTACGCAAAAGCAAAGTGCACAGTGCAAAACGACTGTTGGTTTACGCAAAAGCATAGTGCACAGTGCAAAACGACTGTTGGTTTATGCAAAAGCATAGTGCACAGTGCAAAATGACTGTTGGTTTACGCCAAAGCACAGCGCACAGTGCAAAACGACTGCTGGTTTACGCCAAAGCACAGCGCACAGTGCAAAACGACTGCTGGTTTACGCCAAAGCACAGCGCACAGTGCAAAACGACTGCTGGTTTACGCCAAAGCACAGCGCACAGTGCAAAACGACTGCTGGTTTACGCCAAAGCACAGCGCACAGTGCAAAACGACTGTTGGTTTACGCAAAAGCATAGTGCACAGTGCAAAACGACTGTTGGTTTATGCAAAAGCATAGTGCACAGTGCAAAATGACTGTTGGTTTACGCCAAAGCACAGCGCACAGTGCAAAACGACTGCTGGTTTACGCCAAAGCACAGCGCACAGTGCAAAACGACTGCTGGTTTACGCAAAAGCATAGTGCACAGTGCAAAACGACTGCTGGTTTACGCAAAAGCAAAGTGCACAGTGCAAAACGACTGTTGGTTTACGCAAAAGCAAAGTGCACAGTGCAAAACGACTGCTGGTTTACGCCAGAGCATAGTGCACAGTGCAAAATGACTGTTGGTTTACGCAAAAGCATAGTGCACAGTGCAAAACGACTGCTGGTTTACGCAAAAGCATAGTGCACAGTGCAAAATGACTGTTGGTTTACGCAAAAGCATAGTGCACAGTGCAAAACGACTGCTGGTTTACGCAAAAGCAAAGTGCACATTGCAAAACGAATGTTGGTTTATGCAAAAGCATAGTGCACAGTGCAAAACGACTGCTGGTTTACGCCAGAGCATAGTGCACAGTGCAAAATGACTGTTGGTTTACGCAAAAGCATAGTGCACAGTGCAAAACGACTGCTGGTTTACGCAAAAGCATAGTGCACAGTGCAAAACGACTGTTGGTTTACGCAAAAGCATAGTGCACAGTGCAAAACGAATGTTGGTTTATGCAAAAGCATAGTGCACAGTGCAAAACGACTGCTGGTTTACGCAAAAGCATAGTGCACAGTGCAAAACGACTGCTGGTTTACGCAAAAGCATAGTGCACAGTGCAAAACGACTGTTGGTTTACGCAAAAGCATAGTGCACAGTGCAAAACGACTGTTGGTTTACGCAAAAGCATAGTGCACAGTGCAAAACGACTGCTGGTTTACGCCAAAGCATGGTGCATAGTGCAAACCGAATGTTGGTTTATGCAAAAGCATAGTGCACAGTGCAAAACGACTGCTGGTTTACGCCAAAGCATAGTGCACAGTGCAAAATGACTGTTGGTTTACGCAAAAGCATAGTGCACAGTGCAAAACGACTGCTGGTTTACGCAAAAGCAAAGTGCACAGTGCAAAACGACTGTTGGTTTACGCAAAAGCATAGTGCACAGTGCAAAACGACTGTTGGTTTATGCAAAAGCATAGTGCACAGTGCAAAATGACTGTTGGTTTACGCCAAAGCACAGCGCACAGTGCAAAACGACTGCTGGTTTACGCCAAAGCACAGCGCACAGTGCAAAACGACTGCTGGTTTACGCAAAAGCATAGTGCACAGTGCAAAACGACTGCTGGTTTACGCAAAAGCAAAGTGCACAGTGCAAAACGACTGTTGGTTTACGCAAAAGCAAAGTGCACAGTGCAAAACGACTGCTGGTTTACGCCAGAGCATAGTGCACAGTGCAAAATGACTGTTGGTTTACGCAAAAGCATAGTGCACAGTGCAAAACGACTGCTGGTTTACGCAAAAGCATAGTGCACAGTGCAAAATGACTGTTGGTTTACGCAAAAGCATAGTGCACAGTGCAAAACGACTGCTGGTTTACGCAAAAGCACAGCGCACAGTGCAAAACGACTGCTGGTTTACGCCAAAGCACAGCGCACAGTGCAAAACGACTGCTGGTTTACGCAAAAGCATAGTGCACAGTGCAAAACGACTGCTGGTTTACGCAAAAGCAAAGTGCACAGTGCAAAACGACTGTTGGTTTACGCAAAAGCAAAGTGCACAGTGCAAAACGACTGCTGGTTTACGCCAGAGCATAGTGCACAGTGCAAAATGACTGTTGGTTTACGCAAAAGCATAGTGCACAGTGCAAAACGACTGCTGGTTTACGCAAAAGCATAGTGCACAGTGCAAAATGACTGTTGGTTTACGCAAAAGCATAGTGCACAGTGCAAAACGACTGCTGGTTTACGCAAAAGCAAAGTGCACATTGCAAAACGAATGTTGGTTTATGCAAAAGCATAGTGCACAGTGCAAAACGACTGTTGGTTTACGCAAAAGCATAGTGCACAGTGCAAAACGAATGTTGGTTTATGCAAAAGCATAGTGCACAGTGCAAAACGACTGCTGGTTTACGCCAAAGCATAGTGCACAGTGCAAAATGACTGTTGGTTTACGCAAAAGCATAGTGCACAGTGCAAAACGACTGCTGGTTTACGCAAAAGCAAAGTGCACAGTGCAAAACGACTGTTGGTTTACGCAAAAGCAAAGTGCACAGTGCAAAACGACTGCTGGTTTACGCCAGAGCATAGTGCACAGTGCAAAATGACTGTTGGTTTACGCCAAAGCACAGCGCACAGTGCAAAACGACTGCTGGTTTACGCCAAAGCACAGCGCACAGTGCAAAACGACTGCTGGTTTACGCCAAAGCACAGCGCACAGTGCAAAACGACTGTTGGTTTACGCAAAAGCATAGTGCACAGTGCAAAACGACTGTTGGTTTACGCAAAAGCAAAGTGCACAGTGCAAAACGACTGCTGGTTTACGCCAGAGCATAGTGCACAGTGCAAAATGACTGTTGGTTTACGCCAAAGCACAGCGCACAGTGCAAAACGACTGCTGGTTTACGCCAAAGCACAGCGCACAGTGCAAAACGACTGCTGGTTTACGCCAAAGCACAGCGCACAGTGCAAAACGACTGTTGGTTTACGCAAAAGCATAGTGCACAGTGCAAAACGACTGTTGGTTTACGCAAAAGCAAAGTGCACAGTGCAAAACGACTGCTGGTTTACGCCAAAGCATGGTGCACAGTGCAAAACGACTGTTGGTTTACGCAAAAGCATAGTGCACAGTGCAAAACGACTGCTGGTTTACGCCAAATCATAGTGCACAGTGCAAAACGACTGTTGGTTTACGCAAAAGCACAGTGCACAGTGCAAAACGACTGTTGGTTTACGCAAAAGCACAGTGCACAGTGCAAAACGACTGCTGGTTTACGCCAAATCATAGTGCACAGTGCAAAACGACTGTTGGTTTACGCCAAAGCACAGCGCACAGTGCAAAACGACTGCTGGTTTACGCCAAAGCACAGCGCACAGTGCAAAACGACTGTTGGTTTACGCAAAAGCATAGTGCACAGTGCAAAACGACTGTTGGTTTACGCAAAAGCAAAGTGCACAGTGCAAAACGACTGCTGGTTTACGCCAAAGCATGGTGCACAGTGCAAAACGACTGCTGGTTTACGCCAGAGCATAGTGTAGTGCACAGTGCAAAACGACTGCTGGTTTACACCAAATCATAGTGCACAGTGCAAAACGACTGTTGGTTTACGCCAAAGCACAGCGCAAAGTGCAAAACGACTGTTGGTTTACGCAAAAGCACAGTGCACAGTGCAAAACGACTGTTGGTTTACGCAAAAGCATAGTGCACAGTGCAAAACGACTGCTGGTTTACGCCAGAGCATAGTGCACAGTGCAAAATGACTGTTGGTTTACGCCAAAGCACAGCGCACAGTGCAAAACGACTGTTGGTTTACGCCAAAGCACAGCGCACAGTGCAAAACGACTGCTGGTTTACGCCAAAGCACAGCGCACAGTGCAAAACGACTGCTGGTTTACGCCAACGCATAGTGCACAGTGCAAAATGACTGTTGGTTTACGCAAAAGCATAGTGCACAGTGCAAAACGACTGTTGGTTTACGCAAAAGCAAAGTGCACAGTGCAAAACGACTGCTGGTTTACGCCAAAGCATGGTGCACAGTGCAAAACGACTGTTGGTTTACGCAAAAGCATAGTGCACAGTGCAAAACGACTGCTGGTTTACGCCAGAGCATAGTGCACAGTGCAAAACGACTGCTGGTTTACACCAAATCATAGTGCACAGTGCAAAACGACTGTTGGTTTACGCCAAAGCAAAGCGCAAAGTGCAAAACGACTGTTGGTTTACGCAAAAGCACAGTGCACAGTGCAAAACGACTGTTGGTTTACGCAAAAGCATAGTGCACAGTGCAAAACGACTGCTGGTTTACGCCAGAGCATAGTGCACAGTGCAAAATGACTGTTGGTTTACGCCAAAGCACAGCGCACAGTGCAAAACGACTGTTGGTTTACGCCAAAGCACAGCGCACAGTGCAAAACGACTGCTGGTTTACGCCAAATCATAGCGCACAGTGCAAAACGACTGTTGGTTTACGCCAAAGCACAGCGCACAGTGCAAAACGACTGCTGGTTTACGCCAAAGCATGGTGCACAGTGCAAAACGACTGTTGGTTTACGCAAAAGCATAGTGCACAGTGCAAAACGACTGCTGGTTTACGCCAAATCATAGTGCACAGTGCAAAACGACTGTTGGTTTACGCCAAAGCATAGTGCACAGAGCAAAATGACTGTTGGTTTATGCAAAAGCATAGTGCACAGTGCAAAACGACTGTTGGTTTACGCAAAAGCATAGTGCACAGTGCAAAACGACTGCTGGTTTACGCCAAAGCATGGTGCATAGTGCAAAACGAATGTTGGTTTATGCAAAAGCATAGTGCACAGTGCAAAACGACTGCTGGTTTACGCCAAAGCATGATGCACAGTGCAAAATGACTGTTGGTTTACGCAAAAGCATAGTGCACAGTGCAAAACGACTGTTGGTTTACGCAAAAGCAAAGTGCACAGTGCAAAAAGACTGCTGGTTTACGCCAAAGCATGGTGCACAGTGCAAAACGACTGTTGGTTTACGCAAAAGCATAGTGCACAGTGCAAAACGACTGCTGGTTTACGCAAAAGCATAGTGCACAGTGCAAAACGACTGCTGGTTTACACCAAATCATAGTGCACAGTGCAAAACGACTGTTGGTTTACACCAAAGCACAGCGTAAAGTGCAAAACGACTGTTGGTTTACGCAAAAGCATAGTGCACAGTGCAAAACGACTGCTGGTTTACGCCAGATCATAGTGCACAGTGCAAAATGACTGTTGGTTTACGCCAAAGCACAGCGCACAGTGCAAAACGACCGTTGGTTTACGCAAAAGCACAGTGCACAGTGCAAAACGACTGTTGGTTTACGCAAAAGCATAGTGCACAGTGCAAAACGACTGCTGGTTTACGCCAGAGCATAGTGCACAGTGCAAAATGACTGTTGGTTTACGCCAAAGCACAGCGCACAGTGCAAAACGACTGCTGGTTTACGCCAAAGCATGGTGCACAGTGCAAAACGACTGTTGGTTTACACCAAAGCACAGCGCACAGGGCAAAACGACTGTTGGTTTACGCAAAAGCATAGTGCACAGTGCAAAACGACTGCTGGTTTACGCCAGAGCATAGTGCACAGTGCAAAACGACTGTTGGTTTACGCCAAAGCACAGCGCACAGTGCAAAACGACTGCTGGTTTACGCAAAAGCATAGTGCAGAGTGCAAAACGACTGTTGGTTTACGCAAAAGCATAGTGCACAGTGCAAAACGACTGCTGGTTTACGCCAAAGCATAGTGCTCAGTGCAAAATGACTGCTGGTTTACGCCAAAGCATAGTGCACAGTGCAAAACGACTGCTGGTTTACGCAAAAGCATAGTGCACAGTGCAAAACGACTGTTGGTTTACGCAAAAGCATAGTGCACAGTGCAAAACGACTCTTGGTTTACGCAAAAGCATAGTGCACAGTGCAAAACGACTGCTGGTTTACGCCAAAGCATAGTGCACAGTGCAAAACGACTGTTGGTTTACGCCAAAGCACAGCGCACAGTGCAAAACGACTGCTGGTTTACGCAAAAGCATAGTGCACAGTGCAAAACGACTCTTGGTTTACGCAAAAGCATAGTGCACAGTGCAAAACGACTGCTGGTTTACGCCAAAGCATGGTGCACAGTGCAAAACGACTGTTGGTTTACGCAAAAGCATAGTGCACAGTGCAAAACGACTGCTGGTTTACGCCAAAGCATGGTGCACAGTGCAAAACGACTGTTGGTTTACGCAAAAGCATAGTACACAGTGCAAAACGACTGCTGGTTTACGCCAAATCATAGTGACAGTGCAAAACGACTGTTGGTTTACGCCAAAGCACAGCGCACAGTGCAAAACGACTGCTGGTTTACGCAAAAGCATAGTGCACAGTGCAAAACGACTGCTGGTTTACGCCAAAGCATAGTGCACAGTGCAAAATGACTGCTGGTTTACGCCAAAGCATAGTGCACAGTGCAAAACGACTGTTGGTTTACGCAAAAGCATAGTGCACAGTGCAAAACGACTGCTGGTTTACGCACAAGCATAGTGCACAGTGCAAAACGACTGCTGGTTTACGCCAGAGCATAGTGCACAGTGCAAAACGACTGTTGGTTTACGCCAAAGCACAGCGCACAGTGCAAAACGACTGCTGGTTTACGCCAAAGCATAGTGCACAGAGCAAAACCACTGCTGGTTTACGCCAAATCATAGTGCACAGTGCAAAACGACTGTTGGTTTACGCCAAAGCACAGCGCACAGTGCAAAACGACTGTTGGTTTACGCCAAAGCATAGTGCACAGTGCAAAACGACTGCTGGTTTACGCAAAAGCATGGTGCACAGTGCAAAACGACTCTTGATTTACGCAAAAGCATAGTGCACAGTGCAAAACGACTGCTGGTTTACGCCAAATCATAGTGCACAGTGCAAAACGACTGTTGGTTTACGCCAAAGCACAGCGCACAGTGCAAAACGACTGTTGGTTTACGCAAAAGCATAGTGCACAGTGCAAAACGACTGCTGGTTTACGCCAAAGCATAGTGCACAGTGCAAAACGACTGCTGGTTTACGCCAAAGCATGGTGCACAGTGCAAAACGACTGTTGGTTTACGCAAAAGCATAGTGCACAGTGCAAAACGACTGTTGGTTTACGCCAAAGCACACCGCACAGTGCAAAACGACTGCTGGTTTACGCCAAAGCATGGTGCACAGTGCAAAACGACTGTTGGTTTACGCAAAAGCATAGTGCACAGTGCAAAACGACTGCTGGTTTACGCCAGAGCATAGTGTACAGTGCAAAACGACTGTTGGTTTACGCCAAAGCACAGCGCACAGTGCAAAACGACTGTGCTCTGGCGTAAACCAGCAGTCGTTTTGCACTGTGCACCATGCTTTGGCGTAAACCAGCAGTCGTTTTGCACTGTGCACTTTGCTTTTGCGTAAACCAACAGTCGTTTTGCACTGTGCACTATGCTTTTGCGTAAACCAACAGTCGTTTTGCACTGTGCGCTGTGCTTTGGCGTAAACCAGCAGTCGTTTTGCACTGTGCGCTGTGCTTTGGCGTAAACCAACAGTCGTTTTGCACTGTGCACTATGATTTGGCGTAAACCAGCAGTCGTTTTGCACTGTGCACTGTGCTTTTGCGTAAACCAACAGTCGTTTTGCACTGTGCACTGTGCTTTTGCGTAAACCAACAGTCGTTTTGCACTGTGCACTATGATTTGGCGTAAACCAGCAGTCGTTTTGCACTGTGCACTATGCTTTTGCGTAAACCAACAGTCGTTTTGCACTGTGCACCATGCTTTGGCGTAAACCAGCAGTCGTTTTGCACTGTGCACTTTGCTTTTGCGTAAACCAACAGTCGTTTTGCACTGTGCACTATGCTTTTGCGTAAACCAACAGTCGTTTTGCACTGTGCGCTGTGCTTTGGCGTAAACCAGCAGTCGTTTTGCACTGTGCGCTGTGCTTTGGCGTAAACCAGCAGTCGTTTTGCACTGTGCGCTGTGCTTTGGCGTAAACCAACAGTCATTTTGCACTGAGCACTATGCTCTGGCGTAAACCAGCAGTCGTTTTGCACTGTGCACTTTGCTTTTGCGTAAACCAACAGTCGTTTTGCACTGTGCACTATGCTTTTGCGTAAACCAACAGTCGTTTTGCACTGTGCGCTGTGCTTTGGCGTAAACCAGCAGTCGTTTTGCACTGTGCGCTGTGCTTTGGCGTAAACCAGCAGTCGTTTTGCACTGTGCGCTGTGCTTTGGCGTAAACCAACAGTCATTTTGCACTGTGCACTATGCTCTGGCGTAAACCAGCAGTCGTTTTGCACTGTGCACTTTGCTTTTGCGTAAACCAACAGTCGTTTTGCACTGTGCACTTTGCTTTTGCGTAAACCAGCAGTCGTTTTGCACTGTGCACTATGCTTTTGCGTAAACCAACAGTCATTTTGCACTGTGCACTATGCTTTGGCGTAAACCAGCAGTCGTTTTGCACTGTGCACTATGCTTTTGCATAAACCAACATTCGTTTTGCACTGTGCACTATGCTTTTGCGTAAACCAACAGTCGTTTTGCACTGTGCACTATGCTTTTGCATAAACCAACATTCGTTTTGCAATGTGCACTTTGCTTTTGCGTAAACCAGCAGTCGTTTTGCACTGTGCACTATGCTTTTGCGTAAACCAACAGTCATTTTGCACTGTGCACTATGCTTTTGCGTAAACCAGCAGTCGTTTTGCACTGTGCACTATGCTTTTGCGTAAACCAACAGTCATTTTGCACTGTGCACTATGCTCTGGCGTAAACCAGCAGTCGTTTTGCACTGTGCACTTTGCTTTTGCGTAAACCAACAGTCGTTTTGCACTGTGCACTTTGCTTTTGCGTAAACCAGCAGTCGTTTTGCACTGTGCACTATGCTTTTGCGTAAACCAGCAGTCGTTTTGCACTGTGCGCTGTGCTTTGGCGTAAACCAGCAGTCGTTTTGCACTGTGCGCTGTGCTTTGGCGTAAACCAACAGTCATTTTGCACTGTGCACTATGCTTTTGCATAAACCAACAGTCGTTTTGCACTGTGCACTATGCTTTTGCGTAAACCAACAGTCGTTTTGCACTGTGCACTTTGCTTTTGCGTAAACCAGCAGTCGTTTTGCACTGTGCACTATGCTTTTGCGTAAACCAACAGTCATTTTGCACTGTGCACTATGCTTTGGCGTAAACCAGCAGTCGTTTTGCACTGTGCACTATGCTTTTGCATAAACCAACATTCGTTTTGCACTATGCACCATGCTTTGGCGTAAACCAGCAGTCGTTTTGCACTGTGCACTATGCTTTTGCGTAAACCAACAGTCGTTTTGCACTGTGCACTATGCTTTTGCGTAAACCAACAGTCGTTTTGCACTGTGCACTATGCTTTTGCGTAAACCAGCAGTCGTTTTGCACTGTGCACTATGCTTTTGCGTAAACCAGCAGTCGTTTTGCACTGTGCACTATGCTTTTGCATAAACCAACATTCGTTTTGCACTATGCACCATGCTTTGGCGTAAACCAGCAGTCGTTTTGCACTGTGCACTATGCTTTTGCGTAAACCAACAGTCGTTTTGCACTGTGCACCATGCTTTGGCGTAAACCAACAGTCGTTTTGCACTGTGCACTATGCTTTTGCGTAAACCAACAGTCGTTTTGCACTGTGCGCTGTGCTTTGGCGTAAACCAGCAGTCGTTTTGCACTGTGCGCTGTGCTTTGGCGTAAACCAGCAGTCGTTTTGCACTGTGCGCTGTGCTTTGGCGTAAACCAACAGTCGTTTTGCACTGTGCACTATGCTTTTGCGTAAACCAACAGTCATTTTGCACTGTGCACTATGCTTTGGCGTAAACCAGCAGTCGTTTTGCACTGTGCGCTGTGCTCTGGCGTAAACCAGCAGTCGTTTTGCACTGTCCACTTTGCTTTTGCGTAAACCAACAGTCGTTTTGCACTGTGCACCATGCTTTGGCGTAAACCAGCAGTCGTTTTGCACTGTGCACTTTGCTTTTGCGTAAACCAACAGTCGTTTTGCACTGTGCACTATACTTTTGCGTAAACCAACAGTCATTTTGCACTGTGCACTATGCTTTGGCGTAAACCAGCAGTCGTTTTGCACTGTGCACTATGCTTTTGCATAAACCAACATTCGTTTTGCACTATGCACCATGCTTTGGCGTAAACCAGCAGTCGTTTTGCACTGTGCACTATGCTTTGGCGTAAACCAGCAGTCGTTTTGCACTGTGCACTATGCCAAAGCACTATGCCAAAGCACAGCGCACAGTGCAAAACGACTGCTGGTTTACGCCAAAGCATAGTGCACAGTGCAAAACGACTGCTGGTTTACGCAAAAGCATAGTGCACAGTGCAAAACGACTGTTGGTTTACGCAAAAGCAAAGTGCACAGTGCAAAACGACTGTTGGTTTACGCAAAAGCATAGTGCACAGTGCAAAACGACTGTTGGTTTACGCAAAAGCAAAGTGCACAGTGCAAAACGACTGCTGGTTTACGCCAAAGCATGGTGCACAGTGCAAAACGACTGTTGGTTTACGCCAAAGCATAGTGCACAGTGCAAAACGACTGTTGGTTTACGCAAAAGCAAAGTGCACAGTGCAAAACGACTGCTGGTTTACGCCAAAGCATAGTGCACAGTGCAAAACGACTGCTGGTTTACGCCAAAGCATGGTGCACAGTGCAAAACGACTGCTGGTTTACGCCAAAGCACAGCGCACAGTGCAAAACGACTGCTGGTTTACGCCAAAGCACAGCGCACAGTGCAAAACGACTGTTGGTTTACGCAAAAGCATAGTGCACAGTGCAAAACGACTGTTGGTTTACGCAAAAGCACAGCGCACAGTGCAAAACGACTGCTGGTTTACGCCAAAGCATGGTGCACAGTGCAAAACGACTGTTGGTTTACGCCAATGCATAGTGCACAGTGCAAAACGACTGCTGGTTTACGCCAAAGCATGGTGCACAGTCCAAAATTTTTGTTGGTTTACGCAAAAGCAAAGTGCACAGTGCAAAACGACAGTTGGTTTACGCCAAAGCACAGTGCACAGTGCAAAACGACTGTTGGTTTACGCAAAAGCATAGTGCACAGTGCAAAACGACTGCTGGTTTACGCCAGAGCATAGTGCACAGTGCAAAATGACTGTTGGTTTACGCCAAAGCACAGCGCACAGTGCAAACCGACTGTTGGTTTACGCCAAAGCACAGCGCACAGTGCAAAACGACTGTTGGTTTACGCAAAAGCATAGTGCACAGTGCAAAACGACTGTTGGTTTACGCAAAAGCAAAGTGCACAGTGCAAAACGACTGTTGGTTTACGCAAAAGCATAGTGCACAGTGCAAAATGACTGTTGGTTTACGCCAAAGCACAGCGCACAGTGCAAAACGACTGTTGGTTTACGCAAAAGCATAGTGCACAGTGCAAAACGACTGCTGGTTTACGCCAGAGCATAGTGCACAGTGCAAAACGACTGTTGGTTTACGTAAAAGCAAAGTGCACAGTGCAAAACGACTGTTGGTTTACGCCAAAGCACAGCGCACAGTGCAAAACGACCGTTGGTTTACGCAAAAGCACAGTGCACAGTGCAAAACGACTGTTGGTTTACGCAAAAGCATAGTGCACAGTGCAAAACGACTGCTGGTTTACGCCAGATCATAGTGCACAGTGCAAAATGACTGTTGGTTTACGCCAAAGCACAGCGCACAGTGCAAAACGACTGCTGGTTTACGCAACAGCATAGTGCACAGTGCAAAACGACTGCTGGTTTACGCCAGAGCATAGTGCACAGTGCAAAATGACTGTTGGTTTACGCCAAAGCACAGCGCACAGTGCAAAACGACCGTTGGTTTACGCAAAAGCACAGTGCACAGTGCAAAACGACTGTTGGTTTACGCAAAAGCATAGTGCACAGTGCAAAACTACTGCTGGTTTACGCCAGAGCATAGTGCACAGTGCAAAATGACTGTTGGTTTACGCCAAAGCACAGCGCACAGTGCAAAACGACTGGTGGTTTACGCCAAAGCATGGTGCACAGTGCAAAACGACTGTTGGTTTACGCCAAAGCACAGCGCACAGTGCAAAACGACTGCTGGTTTACGCCAAAGCATGGTGCACAGTGCAAAACGACTGTTGGTTTACGCAAAAGCACAGTGCACAGTGCAAAACGACTGTTGGTTTACGCAAAAGCATAGTGCACAGTGCAAAACGACTGCTGGCTTACGCCAGAGCATAGTGCACAGTGCAAAATGACTGTTGGTTTACGCCAAAGCACAGCGCACAGTGCAAAACGACTGCTGGTTTACGCCAAAGCATGGTGCACAGTGCAAAACGACTGTTGGTTTACGCCAATGCATAGTGCACAGTGCAAAACGACTGCTGGTTTACGCCAAAGCATGGTGCACAGTCCAAAATTTTTGTTGGTTTACGCAAAAGCAAAGTGCACAGTGCAAAACGACAGTTGGTTTACGCAAAAGCATAGTGCACAGTGCAAAACGACTGTTGGTTTACGCAAAAGCAAAGTGCACAGTGCAAAACGACTGCTGGTTTACGCCAGAGCATAGTGCACAGTGCAAAATGACTGTTGGTTTACGCCAAAGCACAGCGCACAGTGCAAAACGACTGCTGGTTTACGCCAAAGCACAGCGCACAGTGCAAAACGACTGCTGGTTTACGCCAAAGCATAGTGCACAGTGCAAAACGACTGCTGGTTTACGCCAAAGCATAGTGCACAGTGCAAAATGACTGTTGGTTTACGCAAAAGCAAAGTGCACAGTGCAAAACGACTGTTGGTTTACGCAAAAGCATAGTGCACAGTGCAAAACGACTGTTGGTTTACGCAAAAGCAAAGTGCACAGTGCAAAACGACTGCTGGTTTACGCCAGAGCATAGTGCACAGTGCAAAATGACTGTTGGTTTACGCCAAAGCACAGCGCACAGTGCAAAACGACTGCTGGTTTACGCCAAAGCACAGCGCACAGTGCAACACGACTGTTGGTTTACGCAAAAGCATAGTGCACAGTGCAAAGCGACTGTTGGTTTACGCAAAAGCATAGTGCACAGTGCAAAACGACTGCTGGTTTACGCCAAAGCATGGTGCATAGTGCAAAACGAATGTTGGTTTATGCAAAAGCATAGTGCACAGTGCAAAACGACTGCTGGTTTACGCCAAAGCATAGTGCACAGTGCAAAATGACTGTTGGTTTACGCAAAAGCATAGTGCACAGTGCAAAACGACTGTTGGTTTACGCAAAAGCAAAGTGCACAGTGCAAAACGACTGCTGGTTTACGCCAAAGCATAGTGCACAGTGCAAAACGACTGTTGGTTTACGCAAAAGCATAGTGCACAGTGCAAAACGACTGTTGGTTTACGCAAAAGCAAAGTGCACAGTGCAAAACGACTGCTGGTTTACGCCAGAGCATAGTGCACAGTGCAAAATGACTGTTGGTTTACGCCAAAGCACAGCGCACAGTGCAAAACGACTGCTGGTTTACGCCAAAGCACAGCGCACAGTGCAACACGACTGTTGGTTTACGCAAAAGCATAGTGCACAGTGCAAAACGACTGTTGGTTTACGCAAAAGCATAGTGCACAGTGCAAAACGACTGCTGGTTTACGCCAAAGCATGGTGCATAGTGCAAAACGAATGTTGGTTTATGCAAAAGCATAGTGCACAGTGCAAAACGACTGCTGGTTTACGCCAAAGCATAGTGCACAGTGCAAAATGACTGTTGGTTTACGCAAAAGCATAGTGCACAGTGCAAAACGACTGCTGGTTTACGCCAGAGCATAGTGCACAGTGCAAAATGACTGTTGGTTTACGCCAAAGCACAGCGCACAGTGCAAAACGACTGTTGGTTTACGCCAAAGCACAGCGCACAGTGCAAAACGACTGCTGGTTTACGCCAAATCATAGCGCACAGTGCAAAACGACTGTTGGTTTACGCCAAAGCACAGCGCACAGTGCAAAACGACTGCTGGTTTACGCCAAAGCATGGTGCACAGTGCAAAACGACTGTTGGTTTACGCAAAAGCATAGTGCACAGTGCAAAACGACTGCTGGTTTACGCCAAATCATAGTGCACAGTGCAAAACGACTGTTGGTTTACGCCAAAGCATAGTGCACAGAGCAAAATGACTGTTGGTTTACGCAAAAGCATAGTGCACAGTGCAAAACGACTGTTGGTTTACGCAAAAGCATAGTGCACAGTGCAAAACGACTGCTGGTTTACGCCAAAGCATGGTGCATAGTGCAAAACGAATGTTGGTTTATGCAAAAGCATAGTGCACAGTGCAAAACGACTGCTGGTTTACGCCAAAGCATGATGCACAGTACAAAATGACTGTTGGTTTACGCAAAAGCATAGTGCACAGTGCAAAACGACTGCTGGCTTACGCCAGAGCATAGTGCACAGTGCAAAACGACTGCTGGTTTACGCCAAAGCATGGTGCACAGTGCAAAACGACTGTTGGTTTACGCAAAAGCACAGCGCACAGTGCAAAACGACTGCTGGTTTACGCAACAGCATAGTGCACAGTGCAAAACGACTGCTGGTTTACGCCAGAGCATAGTGCACAGTGCAAAATGACTGTTGGTTTACGCCAAAGCACAGCGCACAGTGCAAAACGACTGCTGGTTTACGCCAAAGCATGGTGCACAGTGCAAAACGACTGTTGGTTTACGCCAATGCATAGTGCACAGTGCAAAACGACTGCTGGTTTACGCCAAAGCATGGTGCACAGTCCAAAATTTTTGTTGGTTTACGCAAAAGCAAAGTGCACAGTGCAAAACGACAGTTGGTTTACGCCAAAGCACAGTGCACAGTGCAAAACGACTGTTGGTTTACGCAAAAGCATAGTGCACAGTGCAAAACGACTGCTGGTTTACGCCAGAGCATAGTGCACAGTGCAAAATGACTGTTGGTTTACGCCAAAGCACAGCGCACAGTGCAAACCGACTGTTGGTTTACGCCAAAGCACAGCGCACAGTGCAAAACGACTGTTGGTTTACGCAAAAGCATAGTGCACAGTGCAAAACGACTGTTGGTTTACGCAAAAGCAAAGTGCACAGTGCAAAACGACTGTTGGTTTACGCAAAAGCATAGTGCACAGTGCAAAATGACTGTTGGTTTACGCCAAAGCACAGCGCACAGTGCAAAACGACTGTTGGTTTACGCAAAAGCATAGTGCACAGTGCAAAACGACTGCTGGTTTACGCCAGAGCATAGTGCACAGTGCAAAACGACTGTTGGTTTACGTAAAAGCAAAGTGCACAGTGCAAAACGACTGTTGGTTTACGCCAAAGCACAGCGCACAGTGCAAAACGACCGTTGGTTTACGCAAAAGCACAGTGCACAGTGCAAAACGACTGTTGGTTTACGCAAAAGCATAGTGCACAGTGCAAAACGACTGCTGGTTTACGCCAGATCATAGTGCACAGTGCAAAATGACTGTTGGTTTACGCCAAAGCACAGCGCACAGTGCAAAACGACTGCTGGTTTACGCAACAGCATAGTGCACAGTGCAAAACGACTGCTGGTTTACGCCAGAGCATAGTGCACAGTGCAAAATGACTGTTGGTTTACGCCAAAGCACAGCGCACAGTGCAAAACGACCGTTGGTTTACGCAAAAGCACAGTGCACAGTGCAAAACGACTGTTGGTTTACGCAAAAGCATAGTGCACAGTGCAAAACTACTGCTGGTTTACGCCAGAGCATAGTGCACAGTGCAAAATGACTGTTGGTTTACGCCAAAGCACAGCGCACAGTGCAAAACGACTGGTGGTTTACGCCAAAGCATGGTGCACAGTGCAAAACGACTGTTGGTTTACGCCAAAGCACAGCGCACAGTGCAAAACGACTGCTGGTTTACGCCAAAGCATGGTGCACAGTGCAAAACGACTGTTGGTTTACGCAAAAGCACAGTGCACAGTGCAAAACGACTGTTGGTTTACGCAAAAGCATAGTGCACAGTGCAAAACGACTGCTGGCTTACGCCAGAGCATAGTGCACAGTGCAAAATGACTGTTGGTTTACGCCAAAGCACAGCGCACAGTGCAAAACGACTGCTGGTTTACGCCAAAGCATGGTGCACAGTGCAAAACGACTGTTGGTTTACGCCAATGCATAGTGCACAGTGCAAAACGACTGCTGGTTTACGCCAAAGCATGGTGCACAGTCCAAAATTTTTGTTGGTTTACGCAAAAGCAAAGTGCACAGTGCAAAACGACAGTTGGTTTACGCAAAAGCATAGTGCACAGTGCAAAACGACTGTTGGTTTACGCAAAAGCAAAGTGCACAGTGCAAAACGACTGCTGGTTTACGCCAGAGCATAGTGCACAGTGCAAAATGACTGTTGGTTTACGCCAAAGCACAGCGCACAGTGCAAAACGACTGCTGGTTTACGCCAAAGCACAGCGCACAGTGCAAAACGACTGCTGGTTTACGCCAAAGCATAGTGCACAGTGCAAAACGACTGCTGGTTTACGCCAAAGCATAGTGCACAGTGCAAAATGACTGTTGGTTTACGCAAAAGCAAAGTGCACAGTGCAAAACGACTGTTGGTTTACGCAAAAGCATAGTGCACAGTGCAAAACGACTGTTGGTTTACGCAAAAGCAAAGTGCACAGTGCAAAACGACTGCTGGTTTACGCCAGAGCATAGTGCACAGTGCAAAATGACTGTTGGTTTACGCCAAAGCACAGCGCACAGTGCAAAACGACTGCTGGTTTACGCCAAAGCACAGCGCACAGTGCAACACGACTGTTGGTTTACGCAAAAGCATAGTGCACAGTGCAAAACGACTGTTGGTTTACGCAAAAGCATAGTGCACAGTGCAAAACGACTGCTGGTTTACGCCAAAGCATGGTGCATAGTGCAAAACGAATGTTGGTTTATGCAAAAGCATAGTGCACAGTGCAAAACGACTGCTGGTTTACGCCAAAGCATAGTGCACAGTGCAAAATGACTGTTGGTTTACGCAAAAGCATAGTGCACAGTGCAAAACGACTGTTGGTTTACGCAAAAGCAAAGTGCACAGTGCAAAACGACTGCTGGTTTACGCCAAAGCATGGTGCACAGTGCAAAACGACTGTTGGTTTACGCAAAAGCATAGTGCACAGTGCAAAACGACTGCTGGTTTACACAAAAGCATAGTGCACAGTGCAAAACGACTGCTGGTTTACACCAAATCATAGTGCGCAGTGCAAAACGACTGCTGGTTTACGCCAAAGCACAGCGCAAAGTGCAAAACGACTGTTGGTTTACGCAAAAGCACAGTGCACAGTGCAAAACGACTGTTGGTTTACGCAAAAGCATAGTGCACAGTGCAAAACGACTGCTGGTTTACGCCAGAGCATAGTGCACAGTGCAAAATGACTGTTGGTTTACGCCAAAGCACAGCGCACAGTGCAAAACGACTGTTGGTTTACGCCAAAGCACAGCGCACAGTGCAAAACGACTGCTGGTTTACGCCAAATCATAGCGCACAGTGCAAAACGACTGTTGGTTTTCGCCAAAGCACAGCGCACAGTGCAAAACGACTGCTGGTTTACGCCAAAGCATGGTGCACAGTGCAAAACGACTGTTGGTTTACGCAAAAGCATAGTGCACAGTGCAAAACGACTGCTGGTTTACGCCAAATCATAGTGCACAGTGCAAAACGACTGTTGGTTTACGCCAAAGCATAGTGCACAGAGCAAAATGACTGTTGGTTTACGCAAAAGCATAGTGCACAGTGCAAAACGACTGTTGGTTTACGCAAAAGCATAGTGCACAGTGCAAAACGACTGCTGGTTTACGCCAAAGCATGGTGCATAGTGCAAAACGAATGTTGGTTTATGCAAAAGCATAGTGCACAGTGCAAAACGACTGCTGGTTTACGCCAAAGCATGATGCACAGTGCAAAATGACTGTTGGTTTACGCAAAAGCATAGTGCACAGTGCAAAACGACTGTCGGTTTACGCAAAAGCAAAGTGCACAGTGCAAAACGACTACTGGTTTACGCCAAAGCATGGTGCACAGTGCAAAACGACTGTTGGTTTACGCAAAAGCATAGTGCACAGTGCAAAACGACTGCTGGTTTACGCAAAAGCATAGTGCACAGTGCAAAACGACTGCTGGTTTACACCAAATCATAGTGCACAGTGCAAAACGACTGTTGGTTTACACCAAAGCACAGCGCAAAGTGCAAAACGACTGTTGGTTTACGCAAAAGCATAGTGCACAGTGCAAAACGACTGCTGGTTTACGCCAGATCATAGTGCACAGTGCAAAATGACTGTTGGTTTACGCCAAAGCACAGCGCACAGTGCAAAACGACCGTTGGTTTACGCAAAGGCACAGTGCACAGTGCAAAACGACTGTTGGTTTACGCAAAAGCATAGTGCACAGTGCAAAACGACTGCTGGTTTACGCCAGAGCATAGTGCACAGTGCAAAATGCCTGTTGGTTTACGCCAGAGCATAGTGCACAGTGCAAAATGACTGTTGGTTTACGCCAAAGCACAGCGCACAGTGCAAAACGACTGTTGGTTTAAGCCAAAGCACAGTGCACAGTGCAAAACGACTGCTGGTTTACGCCAGAGCATAGTGCACAGTGCAAAATGCCTGTTGGTTTACGCCAGAGCATAGTGCACAGTGCAAAATGACTGTTGGTTTACGCCAAAGCACAGCGCACAGTGCAAAACGACTGTTGGTTTACGCCAAAGCACAGCGCACAGCGCACAGTGCAAAACGACTGTTGGTTTACGCCAAAGCACAGCGCACAGTGCAAAACGATTGTTGGTTTACGCAAAAGCATAGTGCACAGTGCAAAACGACTGCTGGTTTACGCCAGAGCATAGTGCACAGTGCAAAATGACTGTTGGTTTACGCCAAAGCACAGCGCACAGTGCAAAACGACTGTTGGTTTGCGCCAAAGCACAGCGCACAGTGCAAAACGACTGCTGGTTTACGCAAAAGCATAGTGCACAGTGCAAAACGACTGCTGGTTTACGCCAGAGCATAGTGCACAGTGCAAAATGCCTGTTGGTTTACGCCAGAGCATAGTGCACAGTGCAAAACGACTGCTGGTTTACACCAAATCATAGTGCACAGTGCAAAACGACTGTTGGTTTACGCCAAAGCACAGCGCAAAGTGCAAAACGACTGTTGGTTTACGCAAAAGCACAGTGCACAGTGCAAAACGACTGTTGGTTTACGCAAAAGCATAGTGCACAGTGCAAAACGACTGCTGGTTTACGCCAGAGCATAGTGCACAGTGCAAAATGACTGTTGGTTTACGCCAAAGCACAGCGCACAGTGCAAAACGACTGTTGGTTTACGCCAAAGCACAGCGCACAGTGCAAAACGACTGCTGGTTTACGCCAAATCATAGCGCACAGTGCAAAACGACTGTTGGTTTACGCCAAAGCACAGCGCACAGTGCAAAACGACTGCTGGTTTACGCCAAAGCATGGTGCACAGTGCAAAACGACTGTTGGTTTACGCAAAAGCATAGTGCACAGTGCAAAACGACTGCTGGTTTACGCCAAATCATAGTGCACAGTGCAAAACGACTGTTGGTTTACGCCAAAGCATAGTGCACAGAGCAAAATGACTGTTGGTTTACGCAAAAGCATAGTGCACAGTGCAAAACGACTGTTGGTTTACGCAAAAGCATAGTGCACAGTGCAAAACGACTGCTGGTTTACGCCAAAGCATGGTGCATAGTGCAAAACGAATGTTGGTTTATGCAAAAGCATAGTGCACAGTGCAAAACGACTGCTGGTTTACGCCAAAGCATGATGCACAGTGCAAAATGACTGTTGGTTTACGCAAAAGCATAGTGCACAGTGCAAAACGACTGCTGGCTTACGCCAGAGCATAGTGCACAGTGCAAAACGACTGCTGGTTTACGCCAAAGCATGGTGCACAGTGCAAAACGACTGTTGGTTTACGCAAAAGCATAGTGCACAGTGCAAAACGACTGCTGGTTTACGCAAAAGCATAGTGCACAGTGCAAAACGACTGCTGGTTTACACCAAATCATAGTGCACAGTGCAAAACGACTGTTGGTTTACACCAAAGCACAGCGTAAAGTGCAAAACGACTGTTGGTTTACGCAAAAGCATAGTGCACAGTGCAAAACGACTGCTGGTTTACGCCAGATCATAGTGCACAGTGCAAAATGACTGTTGGTTTACGCCAAAGCACAGCGCACAGTGCAAAACGACCGTTGGTTTACGCAAAAGCACAGTGCACAGTGCAAAACGACTGTTGGTTTACGCAAAAGCATAGTGCACAGTGCAAAACGACTGCTGGTTTACGCCAGAGCATAGTGCACAGTGCAAAATGACTGTTGGTTTACGCCAGAGCATAGTGCACAGTGCAAAATGACTGTTGGTTTACGCCAAAGCACAGCGCACAGTGCAAAACGACTGTTGGTTTACGCCAAAGCACAGTGCACAGTGCAAAACGACTGTTGGTTTACGCAAAAGCATAGTGCACAGTGCAAAACGACTGCTGGTTTACGCCAGAGCATAGTGCACAGTGCAAAACGACTGTTGGTTTACGCAAAAGCATAGTGCACAGTGCAAAACGACTGCTGGTTTACGCCAAATCATAGTGCACAGTGCAAAACGACTGTTGGTTTACGCCAAAGCATAGTGCACAGTGCAAAACGACCGTTGGTTTACGCAAAAGCACAGTGCACAGTGCAAAACGACTGTTGGTTTACGCAAAAGCATAGTGCACAGTGCAAAACGACTGCTGGTTTACGCCAGAGCATAGTGCACAGTGCAAAATGACTGTTGGTTTACGCCAGAGCATAGTGCACAGTGCAAAATGACTGTTGGTTTACGCCAAAGCACAGCGCACAGTGCAAAACGACTGTTGGTTTACGCCAAAGCACAGTGCACAGTGCAAAACGACTGTTGGTTTACGCAAAAGCATAGTGCACAGTGCAAAACGACTGCTGGTTTACGCCAGAGCATAGTGCACAGTGCAAAACGACTGTTGGTTTACGCAAAAGCATAGTGCACAGAGCAAAATGACTGTTGGTTTACGCAAAAGCATAGTGCACAGTGCAAAACGACTGTTGGTTTACGCAAAAGCATAGTGCACAGTGCAAAACGACTGCTGGTTTACGCCAAAGCATGGTGCATAGTGCAAAACGAATGTTGGTTTATGCAAAAGCATAGTGCACAGTGCAAAACAACTGCTGGTTTACGCCAAAGCATGATGCACAGTGCAAAATGACTGTTGGTTTACGCAAAAGCATAGTGCACAGTGCAAAACGACTGTTGGTTTACGCAAAAGCAAAGTGCACAGTGCAAAACGACTGCTGGTTTACGCCAAAGCATGGTGCACAGTGCAAAACGACTGTTGGTTTACGCAAAAGCATAGTGCACAGTGCAAAACGACTGTTGGTTTACGCAAAAGCATAGTGCACAGTGCAAAACGACTGCTGGTTTACGCCAAAGCATGGTGCATAGTGCAAAACGAATGTTGGTTTATGCAAAAGCATAGTGCACAGTGCAAAACAACTGCTGGTTTACGCCAAAGCATGATGCACAGTGCAAAATGACTGTTGGTTTACGCAAAAGCATAGTGCACAGTGCAAAACGACTGTTGGTTTACGCAAAAGCAAAGTGCACAGTGCAAAACGACTGCTGGTTTACGCCAAAGCATGGTGCACAGTGCAAAACGACTGTTGGTTTACGCAAAAGCATAGTGCACAGTGCAAAACGACTGCTGTTTTACGCCAGAGCATAGTGCACAGTGCAAAATGACTGTTGGTTTACGCCAGAGCATAGTGCACAGTGCAAAATGACTGTTGGTTTACGCCAAAGCACAGCGCACAGTGCAAAACGACTGTTGGTTTACGCCAAAGCACAGTGCACAGTGCAAAACGACTGTTGGTTTACGCAAAAGCATAGTGCACAGTGCAAAACGACTGCTGGTTTACGCCAGAGCATAGTGCACAGTGCAAAATGACTGTTGGTTTACGCCAAAGCACAGCGCACAGTGCAAAACGACCGTTGGTTTACGCAAAAGCACAGTGCACAGTGCAAAACGACTGTTGGTTTACGCAAAAGCATAGTGCACAGTGCAAAACTACTGCTGGTTTACGCCAGAGCATAGTGCACAGTGCAAAATGACTGTTGGTTTACGCCAAAGCACAGCGCAAAGTGCAAAACGACTGTTGGTTTACGCAAAAGCACAGTGCACAGTGCAAAACGACTGTTGGTTTACGCAAAAGCATAGTGCACAGTGCAAAACGACTGCTGGTTTACGCCAGAGCATAGTGCACAGTGCAAAATGACTGTTGGTTTACGCCAAAGCACAGCGCACAGTGCAAAACGACTGTTGGTTTACGCCAAAGCACAGCGCACAGTGCAAAACGACTGCTGGTTTACGCCAAATCATAGCGCACAGTGCAAAACGACTGTTGGTTTACGCCAAAGCACAGCGCACAGTGCAAAACGACTGCTGGTTTACGCCAAAGCATGGTGCACAGTGCAAAACGACTGTTGGTTTACGCAAAAGCATAGTGCACAGTGCAAAACGACTGCTGGTTTACGCCAAATCATAGTGCACAGTGCAAAACGACTGTTGGTTTACGCCAAAGCATAGTGCACAGAGCAAAATGACTGTTGGTTTACGCAAAAGCATAGTGCACAGTGCAAAACGACTGTTGGTTTACGCAAAAGCATAGTGCACAGTGCAAAACGACTGCTGGTTTACGCCAAAGCATGGTGCATAGTGCAAAACGAATGTTGGTTTATGCAAAAGCATAGTGCACAGTGCAAAACGACTGCTGGTTTACGCCAAAGCATGATGCACAGTGCAAAATGACTGTTGGTTTACGCAAAAGCATAGTGCACAGTGCAAAACGACTGCTGGCTTACGCCAGAGCATAGTGCACAGTGCAAAACGACTGCTGGTTTACGCCAAAGCATGGTGCACAGTGCAAAACGACTGTTGGTTTACGCAAAAGCATAGTGCACAGTGCAAAACGACTGCTGGTTTACGCAAAAGCATAGTGCACAGTGCAAAACGACTGCTGGTTTACACCAAATCATAGTGCACAGTGCAAAACGACTGTTGGTTTACACCAAAGCACAGCGTAAAGTGCAAAACGACTGTTGGTTTACGCAAAAGCATAGTGCACAGTGCAAAACGACTGCTGGTTTACGCCAGATCATAGTGCACAGTGCAAAATGACTGTTGGTTTACGCCAAAGCACAGCGCACAGTGCAAAACGACCGTTGGTTTACGCAAAAGCACAGTGCACAGTGCAAAACGACTGTTGGTTTACGCAAAAGCATAGTGCACAGTGCAAAACGACTGCTGGTTTACGCCAGAGCATAGTGCACAGTGCAAAATGACTGTTGGTTTACGCCAGAGCATAGTGCACAGTGCAAAATGACTGTTGGTTTACGCCAAAGCACAGCGCACAGTGCAAAACGACTGTTGGTTTACGCCAAAGCACAGTGCACAGTGCAAAACGACTGTTGGTTTACGCAAAAGCATAGTGCACAGTGCAAAACGACTGCTGGTTTACGCCAGAGCATAGTGCACAGTGCAAAACGACTGTTGGTTTACGCAAAAGCATAGTGCACAGTGCAAAACGACTGCTGGTTTACGCCAAATCATAGTGCACAGTGCAAAACGACTGTTGGTTTACGCCAAAGCATAGTGCACAGTGCAAAACGACCGTTGGTTTACGCAAAAGCACAGTGCACAGTGCAAAACGACTGTTGGTTTACGCAAAAGCATAGTGCACAGTGCAAAACGACTGCTGGTTTACGCCAGAGCATAGTGCACAGTGCAAAATGACTGTTGGTTTACGCCAGAGCATAGTGCACAGTGCAAAATGACTGTTGGTTTACGCCAAAGCACAGCGCACAGTGCAAAACGACTGTTGGTTTACGCCAAAGCACAGTGCACAGTGCAAAACGACTGTTGGTTTACGCAAAAGCATAGTGCACAGTGCAAAACGACTGCTGGTTTACGCCAGAGCATAGTGCACAGTGCAAAACGACTGTTGGTTTACGCAAAAGCATAGTGCACAGAGCAAAATGACTGTTGGTTTACGCAAAAGCATAGTGCACAGTGCAAAACGACTGTTGGTTTACGCAAAAGCATAGTGCACAGTGCAAAACGACTGCTGGTTTACGCCAAAGCATGGTGCATAGTGCAAAACGAATGTTGGTTTATGCAAAAGCATAGTGCACAGTGCAAAACAACTGCTGGTTTACGCCAAAGCATGATGCACAGTGCAAAATGACTGTTGGTTTACGCAAAAGCATAGTGCACAGTGCAAAACGACTGTTGGTTTACGCAAAAGCAAAGTGCACAGTGCAAAACGACTGCTGGTTTACGCCAAAGCATGGTGCACAGTGCAAAACGACTGTTGGTTTACGCAAAAGCATAGTGCACAGTGCAAAACGACTGTTGGTTTACGCAAAAGCATAGTGCACAGTGCAAAACGACTGCTGGTTTACGCCAAAGCATGGTGCATAGTGCAAAACGAATGTTGGTTTATGCAAAAGCATAGTGCACAGTGCAAAACAACTGCTGGTTTACGCCAAAGCATGATGCACAGTGCAAAATGACTGTTGGTTTACGCAAAAGCATAGTGCACAGTGCAAAACGACTGTTGGTTTACGCAAAAGCAAAGTGCACAGTGCAAAACGACTGCTGGTTTACGCCAAAGCATGGTGCACAGTGCAAAACGACTGTTGGTTTACGCAAAAGCATAGTGCACAGTGCAAAACGACTGCTGTTTTACGCCAGAGCATAGTGCACAGTGCAAAATGACTGTTGGTTTACGCCAGAGCATAGTGCACAGTGCAAAATGACTGTTGGTTTACGCCAAAGCACAGCGCACAGTGCAAAACGACTGTTGGTTTACGCCAAAGCACAGTGCACAGTGCAAAACGACTGTTGGTTTACGCAAAAGCATAGTGCACAGTGCAAAACGACTGCTGGTTTACGCCAGAGCATAGTGCACAGTGCAAAATGACTGTTGGTTTACGCCAAAGCACAGCGCACAGTGCAAAACGACCGTTGGTTTACGCAAAAGCACAGTGCACAGTGCAAAACGACTGTTGGTTTACGCAAAAGCATAGTGCACAGTGCAAAACTACTGCTGGTTTACGCCAGAGCATAGTGCACAGTGCAAAATGACTGTTGGTTTACGCCAAAGCACAGCGCACAGTGCAAAACGACTGGTGGTTTACGCCAAAGCATGGTGCACAGTGCAAAACGACTGTTGGTTTACGCCAAAGCACAGCGCACAGTGCAAAACGACTGCTGGTTTACGCCAAAGCATGGTGCACAGTGCAAAACGACTGTTGGTTTACGCAAAAGCACAGTGCACAGTGCAAAACGACTGTTGGTTTACGCAAAAGCATAGTGCACAGTGCAAAACGACTGCTGGCTTACGCCAGAGCATAGTGCACAGTGCAAAATGACTGTTGGTTTACGCCAAAGCACAGCGCACAGTGCAAAACGACTGCTGGTTTACGCCAAAGCATGGTGCACAGTGCAAAACGACTGTTGGTTTACGCCAATGCATAGTGCACAGTGCAAAACGACTGCTGGTTTACGCCAAAGCATGGTGCACAGTGCAAAATGACTGTTGGTTTACGCAAAAGCAAAGTGCACAGTGCAAAACGACTGTTGGTTTACGCAAAAGCATAGTGCACAGTGCAAAACGACTGTTGGTTTACGCAAAAGCAAAGTGCACAGTGCAAAACGACTGCTGGTTTACGCCAGAGCATAGTGCACAGTGCAAAATGACTGTTGGTTTACGCCAAAGCACAGCGCACAGTGCAAAACGACTGCTGGTTTACGCCAAAGCACAGCGCACAGTGCAAAACGACTGCTGGTTTACGCCAAAGCATAGTGCACAGTGCAAAACGACTGCTGGTTTACGCCAAAGCATAGTGCACAGTGCAAAATGACTGTTGGTTTACGCAAAAGCAAAGTGCACAGTGCAAAACGACTGTTGGTTTACGCAAAAGCATAGTGCACAGTGCAAAACGACTGTTGGTTTACGCAAAAGCAAAGTGCACAGTGCAAAACGACTGCTGGTTTACGCCAGAGCATAGTGCACAGTGCAAAATGACTGTTGGTTTACGCCAAAGCACAGCGCACAGTGCAAAACGACTGCTGGTTTACGCCAAAGCACAGCGAACAGTGCAAAACGACTGCTGGTTTACGCCAAAGCACAGCGCACAGTGCAAAACGACTGTTGGTTTACGCAAAAGCATAGTGCACAGTGCAAAACGACTGTTGGTTTACGCAAAAGCAAAGTGCACAGTGCAAAACGACTGCTGGTTTACGCCAGAGCATAGTGCACAGTGCAAAATGACTGTTGGTTTACGCCAAAGCACAGCGCACAGTGCAAAACGACTGCTGGTTTACGCCAAAGCACAGCGCACAGTGCAAAACGACTGCTGGTTTACGCCAAAGCATAGTGCACAGTGCAAAACGACTGCTGGTTTACGCCAAAGCATAGTGCACAGTGCAAAATGACTGTTGGTTTACGCCAAAGCACAGCGCACAGTGCAAAACGACTGCTGGTTTACGCCAAAGCACAGCGCACAGTGCAAAACGACTGCTGGTTTACGCCAAAGCATAGTGCACAGTGCAAAATGACTGTTGGTTTACGCCAAAGCACAGCGCACAGTGCAAAACGACTGCTGGTTTACGCCAAAGCACAGCGCACAGTGCAAAACGACTGCTGGTTTACGCCAAAGCATAGTGCACAGTGCAAAACGACTGCTGGTTTACGCCAAAGCATGGTGCACAGTGCAAAATGACTGTTGGTTTACGCAAAAGCAAAGTGCACAGTGCAAAACGACTGTTGGTTTACGCAAAAGCATAGTGCACAGTGCAAAACGACTGTTGGTTTACGCAAAAGCAAAGTGCACAGTGCAAAACGACTGCTGGTTTACGCCAGAGCATAGTGCACAGTGCAAAATGACTGTTGGTTTACGCCAAAGCACAGCGCACAGTGCAAAACGACTGCTGGTTTACGCCAAAGCACAGCGCAGAGTGCAAAACGACTGCTGGTTTACGCCAAAGCATAGTGCACAGTGCAAAACGACTGCTGGTTTACGCCAAAGCATAGTGCACAGTGCAAAATGACTGTTGGTTTACGCAAAAGCAAAGTGCACAGTGCAAAACGACTGTTGGTTTACGCAAAAGCATAGTGCACAGTGCAAAACGACTGTTGGTTTACGCAAAAGCAAAGTGCACAGTGCAAAACGACTGCTGGTTTACGCCAGAGCATAGTGCACAGTGCAAAATGACTGTTGGTTTACGCCAAAGCACAGCGCACAGTGCAAAACGACTGCTGGTTTACGCCAAAGCATAGTGCACAGTGCAAAACGACTGCTGGTTTACGCCAAAGCATGGTGCATAGTGCAAAACGAATGTTGGTTTATGCAAAAGCATAGTGCACAGTGCAAAACGACTGCTGGTTTACGCCAAAGCATAGTGCACAGTGCAAAATGACTGTTGGTTTACGCAAAAGCATAGTGCACAGTGCAAAACGACTGTTGGTTTACGCAAAAGCAAAGTGCACAGTGCAAAACGACTGCTGGTTTACGCCAAAGCATGGTGCACAGTGCAAAACGACTGTTGGTTTACGCAAAAGCATAGTGCACAGTGCAAAACGACTGCTGGTTTACGCAAAAGCATAGTGCACAGTGCAAAACGACTGCTGGTTTACACCAAATCATAGTGCGCAGTGCAAAACGACTGTTGGTTTACGCCAAAGCACAGCGCAAAGTGCAAAACGACTGTTGGTTTACGCAAAAGCACAGTGCACAGTGTAAAACGACTGTTGGTTTACGCAAAAGCATAGTGCACAGTGCAAAACGACTGCTGGTTTACGCCAGAGCATAGTGCACAGTGCAAAATGACTGTTGGTTTACGCCAAAGCACAGCGCACAGTGCAAAACGACTGTTGGTTTACGCCAAAGCACAGCGCACAGTGCAAAACGACTGCTGGTTTACGCCAAATCATAGCGCACAGTGCAAAACGACTGTTGGTTTTCGCCAAAGCACAGCGCACAGTGCAAAACGACTGCTGGTTTACGCCAAAGCATGGTGCACAGTGCAAAACGACTGTTGGTTTACGCAAAAGCATAGTGCACAGTGCAAAACGACTGCTGGTTTACGCCAAATCATAGTGCACAGTGCAAAACGACTGTTGGTTTACGCAAAAGCATAGTGCACAGTGCAAAATGACTGTTGGTTTACGCAAAAGCATAGTGCACAGTGCAAAACGACTGTCGGTTTACGCAAAAGCAAAGTGCACAGTGCAAAACGACTGCTGGTTTACGCCAAAGCATGGTGCACAGTGCAAAACGACTGTTGGTTTACGCAAAAGCATAGTGCACAGTGCAAAACGAATGCTGGTTTACGCAAAAGCATAGTGCACAGTGCAACACGACTGCTGGTTTACACCAAATCATAGTGCACAGTGCAAAACGACTGTTGGTTTACACCAAAGCACAGCGCAAAGTGCAAAACGACTGTTGGTTTACGCAAAAGCATAGTGCACAGTGCAAAACGACTGCTGGTTTACGCCAGATCATAGTGCACAGTGCAAAATGACTGTTGGTTTACGCCAAAGCACAGCGCACAGTGCAAAACGACCGTTGGTTTACGCAAAAGCACAGTGATCAGTGCAAAACGACTGTTGGTTTATGCAAAAGCATAGTGCACAGTGCAAAACGACTGCTGGTTTACGCCAGAGCATAGTGCACAGTGCAAAATGCCTGTTGGTTTACGCCAGAGCATAGTGCACAGTGCAAAATGACTGTTGGTTTACGCCAAAGCACAGTGCACAGTGCAAAACGACTGTTGGTTTACGCAAAAGCATAGTGCACAGTGCAAAACGACTGCTGGTTTACGCCAGAGCATAGTGCACAGTGCAAAATGCCTGTTGGTTTACGCCAGAGCATAGTGCACAGTGCAAAATGACTGTTGGTTTACGCCAAAGCACAGCGCACAGTGCAAAACGACTGTTGGTTTACGCCAAAGCACAGCGCACAGCGCACAGTGCAAAACGACTGTTGGTTTACGCCAAAGCACAGCGCACAGTGCAAAACGACTGTTGGTTTACGCAAAAGCATAGTGCACAGTGCAAAACGACTGTTGGTTTACGCAAAAGCAAAGTGCACAGTGCAAAACGACTGTTGGTTTACGCCAAAGCACAGTGCACAGTGCAAAACGACTGTTGGTTTACGCAAAAGCACAGCGCACAGTGCAAAACGACTGCTGGTTTACGCCAAATCATAGTGCACAGTGCAAAACGACTGTTGGTTTACGCCAAAGCACAGCGCACAGTGCAAAACGACTGCTGGTTTACGCAAAAGCATAGTGCACAGTGCAAAACGACTGCTGGTTTACGCCAAATCATAGTGCACAGTGCAAAACGACTGTTGGTTTACGCCAAAGCACAGCGCACAGTGCAAAACGACTGTTGGTTTAGTCAAAAGCATAGTGCACAGTGCAAAACGACTGTTGGTTTACGCCAAAGCACAGCGCACAGTGCAAAACGACTGCTGGTTTACGCCAAAGCATGGTGCACAGTGCAAAATGACTGTTGGTTTACGCCAAAGCACAGCGCACAGTGCAAAACGACTGCTGGTTTACGCCAAAGCACAGCGCACAGTGCAAAACGACTGTTGGTTTACGCCAAAGCACAGCGCACAGTGCAAAACGACTGCTGGTTTACGCCAAATCATAGTGCACAGTGCAAAACGACTGTTGGTTTACGCCAAAGCACAGCGTACAACGATTGTTGGTTTACGCCAAATCATAGTGCACAGTGCAAAACGACTGTTGGTTTACGCCAAAGCACAGCGCACAGTGCAAAACGACTGCTGGTTTACGCCAAAGCACAGCGCACAGTGCAAAACGACTGTTGGTTTACGCCAAAGCACAGCGTACAGTGCAAAACGACTGTTGGTTTACGCCAAATCATAGTGCACAGTGCAAAACGACTGTTGGTTTACGCCAAAGCACAGCGCACAGTGCAAAACGACTGTTGGTTTACTCAAAAGCATAGTGCACAGTGTAAAACGACTGCTGGTTTACGCAAAAGCATAGTGCACAGTGCAAAACGACTGTTGGTTTACGCAAAAGCATAGTGCACAGTGCAAAACGACTGCTGGTTTACGCAACAGCATAGTGCACAGTGCAAAACAATTGCTGGTTTACGCCAGAGCATAGTGCACAGTGCAAAATGACTGTTGGTTTACGCCAAAGCACAGCGCACAGTGCAAAACGACTGTTGGTTTACGCCAAAGCACAGCGCACAGTGCAAAACGACTGCTGGCTTTCGCCAAAGCACAGCGCACAGTGCAAAACGACTGTTGGTTTACGCCAAAGCACAGCGCACAGTGCAAAACGGCTGCTGATTTACGCCAAATCATAGTGCACAGTGCAAAACGACTGTTGGTTTACGCCAAAGCACAGCGTACAGTGCAAAACGACTGTTGGTTTACGCCAAATCATAGTGCACAGTGCAAAACGACTGTTGGTTTACGCCAAAGCACAGCGCACAGTGCAAAACGACTGTTGGTTTACTCAAAAGCATAGTGCACAGTGCAAAACGACTGCTGGTTTACGCAAAAGCATAGTGTACAGTGCAAAACGACTGCTGGTTTACGCCAAATCATAGTGCACAGTGCAAAACGACTGTTGGTTTACGCCAAAGCACAGCGCACAGTGCAAAACGACTGTTGGTTTACGCCAAAGCACAGCGCACAGTGCAAAACGACTGCTGGTTTACGCCAAATCATAGTGCACAGTGCAAAACGACTGTTGGTTTACGCCAAAGCACAGCGCACAGTGCAAAACGACTGCTGGTTTACGCTAAAGCATGGTGCACAGTGCAAAACGATTGTTGGTTTACGCCAAAGCACAGTGCACAGTGCAAAACGACTGTTGGTTTACTCAAAAGCATAGTGCACAGTGTAAAACGACTGCTGGTTTACTCAAAAGCATAGTGCACAGTGCAAAATGACTTTTGGTTTACGCCAAAGCACAGCGCACAGTGCAAAACGACTGCTGGTTTACGCCAAAGCACAGCGCACAGTGCAAAACGACTGTTGGTTTACGCCAAAGCACAGCGCACAGTGCGAAACGACTGCTGGTTTACGCCAAATCATAGTGCACAGTGCAAAACGACTGTTGGTTTACGCCAAAGCACAGCGCACAGTGCAAAACGACTGCTGGTTTACGACAAAGCATGGTGCACAGTGCAAAACGACTGTTGGTTTACGCAAGAGCATAGTGCACAGTGCAAAACGACTGCTGGTTTACGCCAAATCATAGTGTACAGTGCAAAACGACTGTTGGTTTACGCCAAAGCACAGCGCACAGTGCAAAACGACTGTTGGGTTACTCAAAAGCATAGTGCACTGTGTAAAACGACTGCTGGTTTACGCAAAAGCATAGTGCACAGTGCAAAACGACTGTTGGTTTACGCAAAAGCATAGTGCACAGTGCAAAACGACTGCTGGTTTACGCAACAGCATAGTGCACAGTGCAAAACGACTGCTGGTTTACGCCAGAGCATAGTGCACAGTGCAAAATGACTGTTGGTTTACGCCAAAGCACAGCGCACAGTGCAAAACGACTGTTGGTTTACGCCAAAGCACAGTGCAAAACGACTGCTGGTTTACGCCAAAGCATGGTGCACAGTGCATAACGACTGTTGGTTTACGCAAAAGCATAGTGCACAGTGCAAAACGACTGCTGGTTTACGCCAAATCATAGTGCACAGTGCAAAACGACTGTTGGTTTACGCCAAAGCACAGCGCACAGTGCAAAACGACTGTTGGTTTACGCAAAAGCATAGTGCACAGTGCAAAACGACTGTTGGTTTACGCAAAAGCATAGTGCACAGTGCAAAACGACTGCTGGTTTACGCCAAAGCATAGTGCACAGTGCAAAACGACTGCTGGTTTACGCCAGAGCATGGTGCACAGTGCAAAACGACTGTTGGTTTACGCAAAAGCATAGTGCACAGTGCAAAACGACTGCTGGTTTACGCCAAAGCATAGTGCACAGTGCAAAACGACTGTTGGTTTACGCAAAAGCACAGCGCACAGTGCAAAACGACTGTTGGTTTACGCCAAAGCATAGTGCACAGTGCAAAACGACTGCTGGTTTACGCCAAAGCATAGTGCACAGTGCAAAATGACTGTTGGTTTACGCAAAAGCATAGTGCACAGTGCAAAACGACTGTTGGTTTACGCCAAAGCATAGTGCACAGTGCAAAACGACTGCTGGTTTACGCCAAAGCATTGTGCACAGTGCAAAACGACTGCTGGTTTACGCAAAAGCATGTTGCACAGTGCAAAACGACTGCTGGTTTACGCCAAAGCATAGTGCACAGTGCAAAACGACTGCTGGTTTACGCCAGAGCATAGTGCACAGTGCAAAATGACTGTTGGTTTACGCCAAAGCACAGCGCACAGTGCAAAACGACTGCTGGTTTACGCCAAAGCACAGCGCACAGTGCAAAACGACTGCTGGTTTACGCCAAAGCATAGTGCACAGTGCAAAATGACTGTTGGTTTACGCCAAAGCACAGCGCACAGTGCAAAACGACTGCTGGTTTACGCCAAAGCACAGCGCACAGTGCAAAACGACTGCTGGTTTACGCCAAAGCACAGCGCACAGTGCAAAACGACTGTTGGTTTACGCAAAAGCATAGTGCACAGTGCAAAACGACTGTTGGTTTACGCAAAAGCAAAGTGCACAGTGCAAAACGACTGCTGGTTTACGCCAGAGCATAGTGCACAGTGCAAAATGACTGTTGGTTTACGCCAAAGCACAGCGCACAGTGCAAAACGACTGCTGGTTTACGCCAAAGCACAGCGCACAGTGCAAAACGACTGCTGGTTTACGCCAAAGCATAGTGCACAGTGCAAAACGACTGCTGGTTTACGCCAAAGCATAGTGCACAGTGCAAAATGACTGTTGGTTTACGCCAAAGCACAGCGCACAGTGCAAAACGACTGCTGGTTTACGCCAAAGCACAGCGCACAGTGCAAAACGACTGCTGGTTTACGCCAAAGCATAGTGCACAGTGCAAAATGACTGTTGGTTTACGCCAAAGCACAGCGCACAGTGCAAAACGACTGCTGGTTTACGCCAAAGCACAGCGCACAGTGCAAAACGACTGCTGGTTTACGCCAAAGCATAGTGCACAGTGCAAAACGACTGCTGGTTTACGCCAAAGCATGGTGCACAGTGCAAAATGACTGTTGGTTTACGCAAAAGCAAAGTGCACAGTGCAAAACGACTGTTGGTTTACGCAAAAGCATAGTGCACAGTGCAAAACGACTGTTGGTTTACGCAAAAGCAAAGTGCACAGTGCAAAACGACTGCTGGTTTACGCCAGAGCATAGTGCACAGTGCAAAATGACTGTTGGTTTACGCCAAAGCACAGCGCACAGTGCAAAACGACTGCTGGTTTACGCCAAAGCACAGCGCAGAGTGCAAAACGACTGCTGGTTTACGCCAAAGCATAGTGCACAGTGCAAAACGACTGCTGGTTTACGCCAAAGCATAGTGCACAGTGCAAAATGACTGTTGGTTTACGCAAAAGCAAAGTGCACAGTGCAAAACGACTGTTGGTTTACGCAAAAGCATAGTGCACAGTGCAAAACGACTGTTGGTTTACGCAAAAGCAAAGTGCACAGTGCAAAACGACTGCTGGTTTACGCCAGAGCATAGTGCACAGTGCAAAATGACTGTTGGTTTACGCCAAAGCACAGCGCACAGTGCAAAACGACTGCTGGTTTACGCCAAAGCATAGTGCACAGTGCAAAACGACTGCTGGTTTACGCCAAAGCATGGTGCATAGTGCAAAACGAATGTTGGTTTATGCAAAAGCATAGTGCACAGTGCAAAACGACTGCTGGTTTACGCCAAAGCATAGTGCACAGTGCAAAATGACTGTTGGTTTACGCAAAAGCATAGTGCACAGTGCAAAACGACTGTTGGTTTACGCAAAAGCAAAGTGCACAGTGCAAAACGACTGCTGGTTTACGCCAAAGCATGGTGCACAGTGCAAAACGACTGTTGGTTTACGCAAAAGCATAGTGCACAGTGCAAAACGACTGCTGGTTTACGCAAAAGCATAGTGCACAGTGCAAAACGACTGCTGGTTTACACCAAATCATAGTGCGCAGTGCAAAACGACTGTTGGTTTACGCCAAAGCACAGCGCAAAGTGCAAAACGACTGTTGGTTTACGCAAAAGCACAGTGCACAGTGTAAAACGACTGTTGGTTTACGCAAAAGCATAGTGCACAGTGCAAAACGACTGCTGGTTTACGCCAGAGCATAGTGCACAGTGCAAAATGACTGTTGGTTTACGCCAAAGCACAGCGCACAGTGCAAAACGACTGTTGGTTTACGCCAAAGCACAGCGCACAGTGCAAAACGACTGCTGGTTTACGCCAAATCATAGCGCACAGTGCAAAACGACTGTTGGTTTTCGCCAAAGCACAGCGCACAGTGCAAAACGACTGCTGGTTTACGCCAAAGCATGGTGCACAGTGCAAAACGACTGTTGGTTTACGCAAAAGCATAGTGCACAGTGCAAAACGACTGCTGGTTTACGCCAAATCATAGTGCACAGTGCAAAACGACTGTTGGTTTACGCAAAAGCATAGTGCACAGTGCAAAATGACTGTTGGTTTACGCAAAAGCATAGTGCACAGTGCAAAACGACTGTCGGTTTACGCAAAAGCAAAGTGCACAGTGCAAAACGACTGCTGGTTTACGCCAAAGCATGGTGCACAGTGCAAAACGACTGTTGGTTTACGCAAAAGCATAGTGCACAGTGCAAAACGAATGCTGGTTTACGCAAAAGCATAGTGCACAGTGCAACACGACTGCTGGTTTACACCAAATCATAGTGCACAGTGCAAAACGACTGTTGGTTTACACCAAAGCACAGCGCAAAGTGCAAAACGACTGTTGGTTTACGCAAAAGCATAGTGCACAGTGCAAAACGACTGCTGGTTTACGCCAGATCATAGTGCACAGTGCAAAATGACTGTTGGTTTACGCCAAAGCACAGCGCACAGTGCAAAACGACCGTTGGTTTACGCAAAAGCACAGTGATCAGTGCAAAACGACTGTTGGTTTATGCAAAAGCATAGTGCACAGTGCAAAACGACTGCTGGTTTACGCCAGAGCATAGTGCACAGTGCAAAATGCCTGTTGGTTTACGCCAGAGCATAGTGCACAGTGCAAAATGACTGTTGGTTTACGCCAAAGCACAGTGCACAGTGCAAAACGACTGTTGGTTTACGCAAAAGCATAGTGCACAGTGCAAAACGACTGCTGGTTTACGCCAGAGCATAGTGCACAGTGCAAAATGCCTGTTGGTTTACGCCAGAGCATAGTGCACAGTGCAAAATGACTGTTGGTTTACGCCAAAGCACAGCGCACAGTGCAAAACGACTGTTGGTTTACGCCAAAGCACAGCGCACAGCGCACAGTGCAAAACGACTGTTGGTTTACGCCAAAGCACAGCGCACAGTGCAAAACGACTGTTGGTTTACGCAAAAGCATAGTGCACAGTGCAAAACGACTGTTGGTTTACGCAAAAGCAAAGTGCACAGTGCAAAACGACTGTTGGTTTACGCCAAAGCACAGTGCACAGTGCAAAACGACTGTTGGTTTACGCAAAAGCACAGCGCACAGTGCAAAACGACTGCTGGTTTACGCCAAATCATAGTGCACAGTGCAAAACGACTGTTGGTTTACGCCAAAGCACAGCGCACAGTGCAAAACGACTGCTGGTTTACGCAAAAGCATAGTGCACAGTGCAAAACGACTGCTGGTTTACGCCAAATCATAGTGCACAGTGCAAAACGACTGTTGGTTTACGCCAAAGCACAGCGCACAGTGCAAAACGACTGTTGGTTTAGTCAAAAGCATAGTGCACAGTGCAAAACGACTGTTGGTTTACGCCAAAGCACAGCGCACAGTGCAAAACGACTGCTGGTTTACGCCAAAGCATGGTGCACAGTGCAAAATGACTGTTGGTTTACGCCAAAGCACAGCGCACAGTGCAAAACGACTGCTGGTTTACGCCAAAGCACAGCGCACAGTGCAAAACGACTGTTGGTTTACGCCAAAGCACAGCGCACAGTGCAAAACGACTGCTGGTTTACGCCAAATCATAGTGCACAGTGCAAAACGACTGTTGGTTTACGCCAAAGCACAGCGTACAACGATTGTTGGTTTACGCCAAATCATAGTGCACAGTGCAAAACGACTGTTGGTTTACGCCAAAGCACAGCGCACAGTGCAAAACGACTGCTGGTTTACGCCAAAGCACAGCGCACAGTGCAAAACGACTGTTGGTTTACGCCAAAGCACAGCGTACAGTGCAAAACGACTGTTGGTTTACGCCAAATCATAGTGCACAGTGCAAAACGACTGTTGGTTTACGCCAAAGCACAGCGCACAGTGCAAAACGACTGTTGGTTTACTCAAAAGCATAGTGCACAGTGTAAAACGACTGCTGGTTTACGCAAAAGCATAGTGCACAGTGCAAAACGACTGTTGGTTTACGCAAAAGCATAGTGCACAGTGCAAAACGACTGCTGGTTTACGCAACAGCATAGTGCACAGTGCAAAACAATTGCTGGTTTACGCCAGAGCATAGTGCACAGTGCAAAATGACTGTTGGTTTACGCCAAAGCACAGCGCACAGTGCAAAACGACTGTTGGTTTACGCCAAAGCACAGCGCACAGTGCAAAACGACTGCTGGCTTTCGCCAAAGCACAGCGCACAGTGCAAAACGACTGTTGGTTTACGCCAAAGCACAGCGCACAGTGCAAAACGACTGCTGATTTACGCCAAATCATAGTGCACAGTGCAAAACGACTGTTGGTTTACGCCAAAGCACAGCGTACAGTGCAAAACGACTGTTGGTTTACGCCAAATCATAGTGCACAGTGCAAAACGACTGTTGGTTTACGCCAAAGCACAGCGCACAGTGCAAAACGACTGTTGGTTTACTCAAAAGCATAGTGCACAGTGCAAAACGACTGCTGGTTTACGCAAAAGCATAGTGTACAGTGCAAAACGACTGCTGGTTTACGCCAAATCATAGTGCACAGTGCAAAACGACTGTTGGTTTACGCCAAAGCACAGCGCACAGTGCAAAACGACTGTTGGTTTACGCCAAAGCACAGCGCACAGTGCAAAACGACTGCTGGTTTACGCCAAATCATAGTGCACAGTGCAAAACGACTGTTGGTTTACGCCAAAGCACAGCGCACAGTGCAAAACGACTGCTGGTTTACGCTAAAGCATGGTGCACAGTGCAAAACGATTGTTGGTTTACGCCAAAGCACAGTGCACAGTGCAAAACGACTGTTGGTTTACTCAAAAGCATAGTGCACAGTGTAAAACGACTGCTGGTTTACTCAAAAGCATAGTGCACAGTGCAAAATGACTTTTGGTTTACGCCAAAGCACAGCGCACAGTGCAAAACGACTGCTGGTTTACGCCAAAGCACAGCGCACAGTGCAAAACGACTGTTGGTTTACGCCAAAGCACAGCGCACAGTGCGAAACGACTGCTGGTTTACGCCAAATCATAGTGCACAGTGCAAAACGACTGTTGGTTTACGCCAAAGCACAGCGCACAGTGCAAAACGACTGCTGGTTTACGACAAAGCATGGTGCACAGTGCAAAACGACTGTTGGTTTACGCAAGAGCATAGTGCACAGTGCAAAACGACTGCTGGTTTACGCCAAATCATAGTGTACAGTGCAAAACGACTGTTGGTTTACGCCAAAGCACAGCGCACAGTGCAAAACGACTGTTGGGTTACTCAAAAGCATAGTGCACTGTGTAAAACGACTGCTGGTTTACGCAAAAGCATAGTGCACAGTGCAAAACGACTGTTGGTTTACGCAAAAGCATAGTGCACAGTGCAAAACGACTGCTGGTTTACGCAACAGCATAGTGCACAGTGCAAAACGACTGCTGGTTTACGCCAGAGCATAGTGCACAGTGCAAAATGACTGTTGGTTTACGCCAAAGCACAGCGCACAGTGCAAAACGACTGTTGGTTTACGCCAAAGCACAGTGCAAAACGACTGCTGGTTTACGCCAAAGCATGGTGCACAGTGCATAACGACTGTTGGTTTACGCAAAAGCATAGTGCACAGTGCAAAACGACTGCTGGTTTACGCCAAATCATAGTGCACAGTGCAAAACGACTGTTGGTTTACGCCAAAGCACAGCGCACAGTGCAAAACGACTGTTGGTTTACGCAAAAGCATAGTGCACAGTGCAAAACGACTGTTGGTTTACGCAAAAGCATAGTGCACAGTGCAAAACGACTGCTGGTTTACGCCAAAGCATAGTGCACAGTGCAAAACGACTGCTGGTTTACGCCAGAGCATGGTGCACAGTGCAAAACGACTGTTGGTTTACGCAAAAGCATAGTGCACAGTGCAAAACGACTGCTGGTTTACGCCAAAGCATAGTGCACAGTGCAAAACGACTGTTGGTTTACGCAAAAGCACAGCGCACAGTGCAAAACGACTGTTGGTTTACGCAAAAGCATAGTGCACAGTGCAAAACGACTGCTGGTTTACGCCAAAGCATAGTGCACAGTGCAAAATGACTGTTGGTTTACGCAAAAGCATAGTGCACAGTGCAAAACGACTGTTGGTTTACGCCAAAGCATAGTGCACAGTGCAAAACGACTGCTGGTTTACGCCAAAGCATTGTGCACAGTGCAAAACGACTGCTGGTTTACGCAAAAGCATGTTGCACAGTGCAAAACGACTGCTGGTTTACGCCAAAGCATAGTGCACAGTGCAAAACGACTGCTGGTTTACGCCAAAGCATAGTGCACAGTGCAAAACGACTGCTGGTTTACGCCAAATCATAGTGCACAGTGCAAAACGACTGTTGGTTTACGCCAAAGCACAGCGCAGAGTGCAAAACGACTGTTGGTTTACGCAAAAGCATAGTGCACAGTGCAAAACGACTGCTGGTTTACGCCAAAGCATGGTGCACAGTGCAAAACGACTGTTGGTTTACGCAAAAGCATAGTGCATAGTGCAAAACGACTGTTGGTTTACGCCAAAGCACAGCGCACAGTGCAAAACGACTGCTGGTTTACGCCAAAGCATGGTGCACAGTGCAAAACGACTGCTGGTTTACGCCAAATCATAGTGCACAGTGCAAAACAACTGTTGGTTTACGCCAAAGCACAGCGCACAGTGCAAAACGACTGCTGGTTTACGCCAAAGCATGGTGCACAGTGCAAAACGATTGTTGGTTTACGCCAAAGCACAGTGCACAGTGCAAAACGACTGTTGGTTTACTCAAAAGCATAGTGCACAGTGTAAAACGACTGCTGGTTTACTCAAAAGCATAGTGCACAGTGCAAAATGACTTTTGGTTTACGCCAAAGCACAGCGCACAGTGCAAAATGACTGCTGGTTTACGCCAAAGCACAGCGCACAGTGCAAAACGACTGTTGGTTTACGCCAAAGCACAGCGCACAGTGCGAAACGACTGCTGGTTTACGCCAAATCATAGTGCACAGTGCAAAACGACTGTTAGTTTACGCCAAAGCACAGCGCACAGTGCAAAACGACTGCTGGTTTACGCCAAAGCATGGTGCACAGTGCAAAACGACTGTTGGTTTACGCAAAAGCATAGTGCACAGTGCAAAACGACTGCTGGTTTACGCCAAATCATAGTGCACAGTGCAAAACGACTGCTGGTTTACGCCAAAGCATGGTGCACAGTTCAAAATGACTGTTGGTTTACGCCAAAGCACAGCGCACAGTGCAAAACGACTGCTGGTTTACGCCAAAGCACAGCGCACAGTGCAAAACGACTGCTGGTTTACGCCAAAGCACAGCGCACAGTGCAAAACGACTGTTGGTTTAGTCAAAAGCATAGTGCACAGTGCAAAACGACTGTTGGTTTACGCCAAAGCACAGCGCACAGTGCAAAACGACTGCTGGTTTACGCCAAAGCATGGTGCACAGTGCAAAATGACTGTTGGTTTACGCCAAAGCACAGCGCACAGTGCAAAACGACTGCTGGTTTACGCCAAAGCACAGCGCACAGTGCAAAACGACTGTTGGTTTACGCCAAAGCACAGCGCACAGTGCAAAACGACTGCTGGTTTACGCCAAATCATAGTGCACAGTGCAAAACGACTGTTGGTTTACGCCAAAGCACAGCGTACAGTGCAAAACGATTGTTGGTTTACGCCAAATCATAGTGCACAGTGCAAAACGACTGTTGGTTTACGCCAAAGCACAGCGCACAGTGCAAAACGACTGCTGGTTTACGCCAAAGCACAGCGCACAGTGCAAAACGACTGTTGGTTTACGCCAAAGCACAGCGTACAGTGCAAAACGACTGTTTGTTTACGCCAAATCATAGTGCACAGTGCAAAACGACTGTTGGTTTACGCCAAAGCACAGCGCACAGTGCAAAACGACTGTTGGTTTACTCAAAAGCATAGTGCACAGTGTAAAACGACTGCTGGTTTACGCAAAAGCATAGTGCACAGTGCAAAACGACTGCTGGTTTACGCCAAATCATAGTGCACAGTGCAAAACGACTGTTGGTTCACGCCAAAGCACAGCGCACAGTGCAAAACGACTGTTGGTTTACGCCAAAGCACAGCGCACAGTGCAAAACGACTGCTGGTTTACGCCAAATCATAGTGCACAGTGCAAAACGACTGTTGGTTTACGCCAAAGCACAGCGCACAGTGCAACACGACTGCTGGTTTACGCAAAAGCATAGTGCACAGTGCAAAACGACTGCTGGTTTACGCCAAATCATAGTGCACAGTGCAAAACGACTGTTGGTTTACGCCAAAGCACAGCGCACAGTGCAAAACGACTGTTGGTTTAGTCAAAAGCATAGTGCACAGTGTAAAACGACTGCTGGTTTACGCAAAAGCATAGTGCACAGTGCAAAACGACTGTTGGTTTACGCAAAAGCATAGTGCACAGTGCAAAACGACTGCTGGTTTACGCAACAGCATAGTGCACAGTGCAAAACGACTGCTGGTTTACGCCAGAGCATAGTGCACAGTGTAAAATGACTGTTGGTTTACGCCAAAGCACAGCGCACAGTGCAAAACGACTGTTGGTTTACGCCAAAGCACAGCGCACAGTGCAAAACGACTGCTGGCTTACGCCAAAGCACAGCGCACAGTGCAAAACGACTGTTGGTTTACGCCAAAGCACAGCGTACAGTGCAAAACGACTGCTGATTTACGCCAAATCATAGTGCACAGTGCAAAACGACTGTTGGTTTACGCCAAAGCACAGCGCACAGTGCAAAACGACTGCTGGTTTACGCCAAATCATAGTGCACAGTGCAAAACGACTGTTGGTTTACGCCAAAGCACAGCGCACAGTGCAAAACGACTGCTGGTTTACGCCAAAGCATGGTGCACAGTGCAAAACGATTGTTGGTTTACGCCAAAGCACAGTGCACAGTGCAAAACGACTGTTGGTTTACTCAAAAGCATAGTGCACAGTGTAAAACGACTGCTGGTTTACTCAAAAGCATAGTGCACAGTGCAAAATGACTTTTGGTTTACGCCAAAGCACAGCGCACAGTGCAAAACGACTGCTGGTTTACGCCAAAGCACAGCGCACAGTGCAAAACGACTGTTGGTTTACGCCAAAGCACAGCGCACAGTGCGAAACGACTGCTGGTTTACGCCAAATCATAGTGCACAGTGCAAAACGACTGTTGGTTCACGCCAAAGCACAGCGCACAGTGCAAAACGACTGTTGGTTTACGCCAAAGCACAGCGCACAGTGCAAAACGACTGCTGGTTTACTCCAAATCATAGTGCACAGTGCAAAACGACTGTTGGTTTACGCCAAAGCACAGCGCACAGTGCAAAACGACTGCTGGTTTACGCAAAAGCATAGTGCACAGTGCAAAACGACTGCTGGTTTACGCCAAATCATAGTGCACAGTGCAAAACGACTGTTGGTTTACGCCAAAGCACAGCGCACAGTGCAAAACGACTGTTGGTTTAGTCAAAAGCATAGTGCACAGTGTAAAACGACTGCTGGTTTACGCAAAAGCATAGTGCACAGTGCAAAACGACTGTTGGTTTACGCAAAAGCACAGCGCACAGTGCAAAACGACTGCTGATTTACGCCAAAGCATGGTGCACAGTGCAAAACGACTGTTGGTTTACGCCAAAGCACAGCGCACAGTGCAAAACGACTGCTGGTTTACGCCAAATCATAGTGCACAGTGCAAAACGACTGTTGGTTTACGCCAAAGCACAGCGCACAGTGCAAAACGACTGCTGGTTTACGCAAAAGCATAGTGCACAGTGCAAAACGACTGCTGGTTTACGCCAAATCATAGTGCACAGTGCAAAACGACTGTTGGTTTACTCAAAAGCATAGTGCACAGTGTAAAACGACTGCTGGTTTACTCAAAAGCATAGTGCACAGTGCAAAATGACTTTCGGTTTACGCCAAAGCACAGCGCACAGTGCAAAACGACTGCTGGTTTACGCCAAATCATAGTGCACAGTGCAAAACGACTGTTGGTTTACGCCAAAGCACAGCGCACAGTGCAAAACGACTGCTGGTTTACGCAAAAGCATAGTGCACAGTGCAAAACGACTGCTGGTTTACGCCAAATCATAGTGCACAGTGCAAAACGACTGTTGGTTTACGCCAAAGCACAGCGCACAGTGCAAAACGACTGCTGGTTTACGCCAAATCATAGTGCACAGTGCAAAACGACTGTTGGTTTACGCCAAAGCACAGCGCACAGTGCAAAACGACTGCTGGTTTACGCCAAATCATAGTGCACAGTGCAAAACGACTGTTGGTTTACGCCAAAGCACAGCGCACAGTGCAAAACGACTGCTGGTTTACGCCAAAGCATGGTGCACAGTGCAAAACGATTGTTGGTTTACGCCAAAGCACAGTGCACAGTGCAAAACGACTGTTGGTTTACTCAAAAGCATAGTGCACAGTGTAAAACGACTGCTGGTTTACTCAAAAGCATAGTGCACAGTGCAAAATGACTTTTGGTTTACGCCAAAGCACAGCGCACAGTGCAAAACGACTGCTGGTTTACGCCAAAGCACAGCGCACAGTGCAAAACGACTGTTGGTTTACGCCAAAGCACAGCGCACAGTGCGAAACGACTGCTGGTTTACGCCAAATCATAGTGCACAGTGCAAAACGACTGTTGGTTTACGCCAAAGCACAGCGCACAGTGCAAAACGACTGCTGGTTTACGACAAAGCATGGTGCACAGTGCAAAACGACTGTTGGTTTACGCAAAAGCATAGTGCACAGTGCAAAACGACTGCTGGTTTACGCCAAATCATAGTGCACAGTGCAAAACGACTGTTGGTTCACGCCAAAGCACAGCGCACAGTGCAAAACGACTGTTGGTTTACGCCAAAGCACAGCGCACAGTGCAAAACGACTGCTGGTTTACTCCAAATCATAGTGCACAGTGCAAAACGACTGTTGGTTTACGCCAAAGCACAGCGCACAGTGCAAAACGACTGCTGGTTTACGCAAAAGCATAGTGCACAGTGCAAAACGACTGCTGGTTTACGCCAAATCATAGTGCACAGTGCAAAACGACTGTTGGTTTACGCCAAAGCACAGCGCACAGTGCAAAACGACTGTTGGTTTAGTCAAAAGCATAGTGCACAGTGTAAAACGACTGCTGGTTTACGCAAAAGCATAGTGCACAGTGCAAAACGACTGTTGGTTTACGCAAAAGCATAGTGCACAGTGCAAAACGACTGCTGGTTTACGCAACAGCATAGTGCACAGTGCAAAACGACTGCTGGTTTACGCCAGAGCATAGTGCACAGTGCAAAATGACTGTTGGTTTACGCCAAAGCACAGCGCACAGTGCAAAACGACTGTTGGTTTACGCCAAAGCACAGCGCACAGTGCAAAACGACTGCTGGCTTACGCCAAAGCACAGCGCACAGTGCAAAACGACTGTTGGTTTACGCCAAAGCACAGCGCACAGTGCAAAACGACTGCTGATTTACGCCAAATCATAGTGCACAGTGCAAAACGACTGTTGGTTTACGCCAAAGCACAGCGTACAGTGCAAAACGACTGTTGGTTTACGCCAAATCATAGTGCACAGTGCAAAACGACTGTTGGTTTACGCCAAAGCACAGCGCACAGTGCAAAACGACTGTTGGTTTACTCAAAAGCATAGTGCACAGTGCAAAACGACTGCTGGTTTACGCCAAATCATAGTGCACAGTGCAAAACGACTGTTGGTTTACGCCAAAGCACAGCGCACAGTGCAAAACGACTGTTGGTTTACGCCAAAGCACAGCGCACAGTGCAAAACGACTGTTGGTTTACGCCAAAGCACAGCGCACAGTGCGAAACGACTGCTGGTTTACGCCAAATCATAGTGCACAGTGCAAAACGACTGTTGGTTTACGCCAAAGCACAGCGCACAGTGCAAAACGACTGCTGGTTTACGACAAAGCATGGTGCACAGTGCAAAACGACTGTTGGTTTACGCAAAAGCATAGTGCACAGTGCAAAACGACTGCTGGTTTACGCCAAATCATAGTGCACAGTGCAAAACGACTGTTGGTTTACGCCAAAGCACAGCGCACAGTGCAAAACGACTGTTGGGTTACTCAAAAGCATAGTGCACAGTGTAAAACGACTGCTGGTTTACGCAAAAGCATAGTGCACAGTGCAAAACGACTGTTGGTTTACGCAAAAGCATAGTGCACAGTGCAAAACGACTGCTGGTTTACGCAACAGCATAGTGCACAGTGCAAAACGACTGCTGGTTTACGCCAGAGCATAGTGCACAGTGCAAAATGACTGTTGGTTTACGCCAAAGCACAGCGCACAGTGCAAAACGACTGTTGGTTTACGCCAAAGCACAGTGCAAAACGACTGCTGGTTTACGCCAAAGCATGGTGCACAGTGCAAAACGACTGTTGGTTTACGCAAAAGCATAGTGCACAGTGCAAAACGACTGCTGGTTTACGCCAAATCATAGTGCACAGTGCAAAACGACTGTTGGTTTACGCCAAAGCACAGCGCACAGTGCAAAACGACTGTTGGTTTACGCAAAAGCATAGTGCAGAGTCCAAAACGACTGTTGGTTTACGCAAAAGCATAGTGCACAGTGCAAAACGACTGCTGGTTTACGCCAAAGCATAGTGCACAGTGCAAAACGACTGCTGGTTTACGCCAAAGCATGGTGCACAGTGCAAAACGACTGTTGGTTTACGCAAAAGCATAGTGCACAGTGCAAAACGACTGCTGGTTTACGCCAAAGCATAGTGCACAGTGCAAAACGACTGTTGGTTTACGCAAAAGCACAGCGCACAGTGCAAAACGACTGCTGGTTTACGCCAAATCATAGTGCACAGTGCAAAACGACTGTTGGTTTACGCCAAAGCACAGCGTACAGTGCAAAACGATTGTTGGTTTACGCCAAAGCACAGCGCACAGTGCAAAACGACTGCTGGTTTACGCCAAAGCACAGCGCACAGTGCAAAACGACTGTTGGTTTACGCCAAAGCACAGCGTACAGTGCAAAACGACTGTTTGTTTACGCCAAATCATAGTGCACAGTGCAAAACGACTGTTGGTTTACGCCAAAGCACAGCGCACAGTGCAAAACGACTGTTGGTTTACTCAAAAGCATAGTGCACAGTGTAAAACGACTGCTGGTTTACGCAAAAGCATAGTGCACAGTGCAAAACGACTGCTGGTTTACGCCAAATCATAGTGCACAGTGCAAAACGACTGTTGGTTCACGCCAAAGCACAGCGCACAGTGCAAAACGACTGTTGGTTTACGCCAAAGCACAGCGCACAGTGCAAAACGACTGCTGGTTTACGCCAAATCATAGTGCACAGTGCAAAACGACTGTTGGTTTACGCCAAAGCACAGCGCACAGTGCAAAACGACTGCTGGTTTACGCAAAAGCATAGTGCACAGTGCAAAACGACTGCTGGTTTACGCCAAATCATAGTGCACAGTGCAAAACGACTGTTGGTTTAGTCAAAAGCATAGTGCACAGTGTAAGACGACTGCTGGTTTACGCAAAAGCATAGTGCACAGTGCAAAACGACTGTTGGTTTACGCAAAAGCATAGTGCACAGTGCAAAACGACTGCTGGTTTACGCAACAGCATAGTGCACAGTGCAAAACGACTGCTGGTTTACGCCAGAGCATAGTGCACAGTGTAAAATGACTGTTGGTTTACGCCAAAGCACAGCGCACAGTGCAAAACGACTGTTGGTTTACGCCAAAGCACAGCGCACAGTGCAAAACGACTGCTGGCTTACGCCAAAGCACAGCGCACAGTGCAAAACGACTGTTGGTTTACGCCAAAGCACAGCGCACAGTGCAAAACGACTGCTGATTTACGCCAAATCATAGTGCACAGTGCAAAACGACTGTTGGTTTACGCCAAAGCACAGCGCACAGTGCAAAACGACTGCTGGTTTACGCCAAATCATAGTGCACAGTGCAAAACGACTGTTGGTTTACGCCAAAGCACAGCGCACAGTGCAAAACGACTGCTGGTTTACGCCAAAGCATGGTGCACAGTGCAAAACGATTGTTGGTTTACGCCAAAGCACAGTGCACAGTGCAAAACGACTGTTGGTTTACTCAAAAGCATAGTGCACAGTGTAAAACGACTGCTGGTTTACTCAAAAGCATAGTGCACAGTGCAAAATGACTTTTGGTTTACGCCAAAGCACAGCGCACAGTGCAAAACGACTGCTGGTTTACGCCAAATCATAGTGCACAGTGCAAAACGACTGTTGGTTTACGCCAAAGCACAGCGCACAGTGCAAAACGACTGCTGGTTTACGCCAAAGCATGGTGCACAGTGCAAAACGATTGTTGGTTTACGCCAAAGCACAGTGCACATTGCAAAACGACTGTTGGTTTACTCAAAAGCATAGTGCACAGTGTAAAACGACTGCTGGTTTACTCAAAAGCATAGTGCACAGTGCAAAACGACTGTTGGTTTACGCCAAAGCACAGCGCACAGTGCAAAACGACTGCTGGTTTACGCCAAATCATAGTGCACAGTGCAAAACGACTGTTGGTTTACGCCAAAGCACAGCGCACAGTGCAAAACGACTGCTGGTTTACGCCAAAGCATGGTGCACAGTGCAAAACGATTGTTGGTTTACGCCAAAGCACAGTGCACATTGCAAAACGACTGTTGGTTTACTCAAAAGCATAGTGCACAGTGTAAAACGACTGCTGGTTTACTCAAAAGCATAGTGCACAGTGCAAAATGACTTTTGGTTTACGCCAAAGCACAGCGCACAGTGCAAAACGACTGCTGGTTTACGCCAAAGCACAGCGCACAGTGCAAAACGACTGTTGGTTTACGCCAAAGCACAGCGCACAGTGCGAAACGACTGCTGGTTTACGCCAAATCATAGTGCACAGTGCAAAACGACTGTTGGTTTACGCCAAAGCACAGCGCACAGTGCAAAACGACTGCTGGTTTACGACAAAGCATGGTGAACAGTGCAAAACGACTGTTGGTTTACGCAAAAGCATAGTGCACAGTGCAAAACGACTGCTGGTTTACGCCAAATCATAGTGCACAGTGCAAAACGACTGTTGGTTTACGCCAAAGCACAGCGCACAGTGCAAAACGACTGTTGGGTTACTCAAAAGCATAGTGCACAGCGTAAAACGACTGCTGGTTTACGCAAAAGCATAGTGCACAGTGCAAAACGACTGTTGGTTTACGCAAAAGCATAGTGCACAGTGCAAAACGACTGCTGGTTTACGCAACAGCATAGTGCACAGTGCAAAACGACTGCTGGTTTACGCCAGAGCATAGTGCACAGTGCAAAATGACTGTTGGTTTACGCCAAAGCACAGCGCACAGTGCAAAACGACTGTTGGTTTACGCCAAAGCACAGTGCAAAACGACTGCTGGTTTACGCCAAATCATAGTGCACAGTGCAAAACGACTGTTGGTTTACGCCAAAGCACAGCGCACAGTGCAAAACGACTGTTGGTTTACGCAAAAGCATAGTGCACAGTCCAAAACGACTGTTGGTTTACGCAAAAGCATAGTGCACAGTGCAAAACGACTGCTGGTTTACGCCAAAGCATAGTGCACAGTGCAAAACGACTGCTGGTTTACGCCAAAGCATGGTGCACAGTGCAAAACGACTGTTGGTTTACGCAAAAGCATAGTGCACAGTGCAAAACGACTGCTGGTTTACGCCAAAGCATAGTGCACAGTGCAAAACGACTGTTGGTTTACGCAAAAGCACAGCGCACAGTGCAAAACGACTGCTGGTTTACGCCAAATCATAGTGCACAGTGCAAAACGACTGTTGGTTTACGCCAAAGCACAGCGTACAGTGCAAAACGATTGTTGGTTTACGCCAAAGCACAGCGCACAGTGCAAAACGATTGCTGGTTTACGCCAAAGCACAGCGCACAGTGCAAAACGACTGTTGGTTTACGCCAAAGCACAGCGTACAGTGCAAAACGACTGTTTGTTTACGCCAAATCATAGTGCACAGTGCAAAACGACTGTTGGTTTACGCCAAAGCACAGCGCACAGTGCAAAACGACTGTTGGTTTACTCAAAAGCATAGTGCACAGTGTAAAACGACTGCTGGTTTACGCAAAAGCATAGTGCACAGTGCAAAACGACTGCTGGTTTACGCCAAATCATAGTGCACAGTGCAAAACGACTGTTGGTTCACGCCAAAGCACAGCGCACAGTGCAAAACGACTGTTGGTTTACGCCAAAGCACAGCGCACAGTGCAAAACGACTGTTGGTTTACTCAAAAGCATAGTGCACAGTGTAAAACGACTGCTGGTTTACTCAAAAGCATAGTGCACAGTGTAAAACGACTGCTGGTTTACTCAAAAGCATAGTGCACAGTGCAAAACGACTGTTGGTTTACGCCAAAGCACAGCGCACAGTGCAAAACGACTGCTGGTTTACGCCAAATCATAGTGCACAGTGCAAAACGACTGTTGGTTTACGCCAAAGCACAGCGCACAGTGCAAAACGACTGCTGGTTTACGCCAAAGCATGGTGCACAGTGCAAAACGATTGTTGGTTTACGCCAAAGCACAGTGCACATTGCAAAACGACTGTTGGTTTACTCAAAAGCATAGTGCACAGTGTAAAACGACTGCTGGTTTACTCAAAAGCATAGTGCACAGTGCAAAATGACTTTTGGTTTACGCCAAAGCACAGCGCACAGTGCAAAACGACTGCTGGTTTACGCCAAAGCACAGCGCACAGTGCAAAACGACTGTTGGTTTACGCCAAAGCACAGCGCACAGTGCGAAACGACTGCTGGTTTACGCCAAATCATAGTGCACAGTGCAAAACGACTGTTGGTTTACGCCAAAGCACAGCGCACAGTGCAAAACGACTGCTGGTTTACGACAAAGCATGGTGAACAGTGCAAAACGACTGTTGGTTTACGCAAAAGCATAGTGCACAGTGCAAAACGACTGTTGGTTTACGCAAAAGCATAGTGCACAGTGCAAAACGACTGTTGGTTTACGCCAAAGCACAGCGCACAGTGCAAAACGACTGTTGGGTTACTCAAAAGCATAGTGCACAGCGTAAAACGACTGCTGGTTTACGCCAAAGCACAGCGCACAGTGCAAAACGACTGTTGGTTTACGCCAAAGCACAGCGCACAGTGCAAAACGACTGCTGGCTTACGCCAAAGCACAGCGCACAGTGCAAAACGACTGTTGGTTTACGCCAAAGCACAGCGCACAGTGCAAAACGACTGCTGATTTACGCCAAATCATAGTGCACAGTGCAAAACGACTGTTGGTTTACGCCAAAGCACAGCGCACAGTGCAAAACGACTGCTGGTTTACGCCAAATCATAGTGCACAGTGCAAAACGACTGTTGGTTTACGCCAAAGCACAGCGCACAGTGCAAAACGACTGCTGGTTTACGCCAAATCATAGTGCACAGTGCAAAACGACTGTTGGTTTACGCCAAAGCACAGCGCACAGTGCAAAACGACTGCTGGTTTACGCAAAAGCATAGTGCACAGTGCAAAACGACTGCTGGTTTACGCCAAATCATAGTGCACAGTGCAAAACGACTGTTGGTTTAGTCAAAAGCATAGTGCACAGTGTAAGACGACTGCTGGTTTACGCAAAAGCATAGTGCACAGTGCAAAACGACTGTTGGTTTACGCAAAAGCATAGTGCACAGTGCAAAACGACTGTTGGTTTACGCCAAAGCACAGCGTACAGTGCAAAACGACTGTTTGTTTACGCCAAATCATAGTGCACAGTGCAAAACGACTGTTGGTTTACGCCAAAGCACAGCGCACAGTGCAAAACGACTGTTGGTTTACTCAAAAGCATAGTGCACAGTGTAAAACGACTGCTGGTTTACGCTAAAGCATAGTGCACAGTGCAAAACGACTGCTGGTTTACGCCAAATCATAGTGCACAGTGCAAAACGACTGTTTGTTTACGCCAAATCATAGTGCACAGTGCAAAACGACTGTTGGTTTACGCAAAAGCATAGTGCACAGTGCAAAACGACTGCTGGTTTACGCCAAATCATAGTGCACAGTGCAAAACGACTGTTGGTTCACGCCAAAGCACAGCGCACAGTGCAAAACGACTGTTGGTTTACGCCAAAGCACAGCGCACAGTGCAAAACGACTGCTGGTTTACGCCAAATCATAGTGCACAGTGCAAAACGACTGTTGGTTTACGCCAAAGCACAGCGCACAGTGCAAAACGACTGCTGGTTTACGCAAAAGCATAGTGCACAGTGCAAAACGACTGCTGGTTTACGCCAAATCATAGTGCACAGTGCAAAACGACTGTTGGTTTAGTCAAAAGCATAGTGCACAGTGTAAGACGACTGCTGGTTTACGCAAAAGCATAGTGCACAGTGCAAAACGACTGTTGGTTTACGCAAAAGCATAGTGCACAGTGCAAAACGACTGCTGGTTTACGCAACAGCATAGTGCACAGTGCAAAACGACTGCTGGTTTACGCCAGAGCATAGTGCACAGTGTAAAAACACTGTTGGTTTACGCCAAAGCACAGCGCACAGTGCAAAACGACTGTTGGTTTACGCCAAAGCACAGCGCACAGTGCAAAACGACTGCTGGCTTACGCCAAAGCACAGCGCACAGTGCAAAACGACTGTTGGTTTACGCCAAAGCACAGCGCACAGTGCAAAACGACTGCTGATTTACGCCAAATCATAGTGCACAGTGCAAAACGACTGTTGGTTTACGCCAAAGCACAGCGCACAGTGCAAAACGACTGCTGGTTTACGCCAAATCATAGTGCACAGTGCAAAACGACTGTTGGTTTACGCCAAAGCACAGCGCACAGTGCAAAACGACTGCTGGTTTACGCCAAAGCATGGTGCACAGTGCAAAACGATTGTTGGTTTACGCCAAAGCACAGTGCACAGTGCAAAACGACTGTTGGTTTACTCAAAAGCATAGTGCACAGTGTAAAACGACTGCTGGTTTACTCAAAAGCATAGTGCACAGTGCAAAATGACTTTTGGTTTACGCCAAAGCACAGCGCACAGTGCAAAACGACTGCTGGTTTACGCCAAAGCACAGCGCACAGTGCAAAACGACTGTTGGTTTACGCCAAAGCACAGCGCATAGTGCGAAACGACTGCTGGTTTACGCCAAATCATAGTGCACAGTGCAAAACGACTGTTGGTTCACGCCAAAGCACAGCGCACAGTGCAAAACGACTGTTGGTTTACGCCAAAGCACAGCGCACAGTGCAAAACGACTGCTGGTTTACTCCAAATCATAGTGCACAGTGCAAAACGACTGTTGGTTTACGCAAAAGCATAGTGCACAGTGCAAAACGACTGCTGGTTTACGCCAAATCATAGTGCACAGTGCAAAACGACTGTTGGTTTACACCAAAGCACAGCGCACAGTGCAAAACGACTGCTGGTTTACGCCAAAGCATGGTGCACAGTGCAAAACGACTGTTGGTTTACGCAAAAGCATAGTGCACAGTGCAAAACGACTGCTGGTTCACGCCAAAGCACAGCGCACAGTGCAAAACGACTGCTGGTTTACGCCAAAGCATGGTGCACAGTGCAAAACAACTGTTGGTTTACGCCAAAGCACAGCGCACAGTGCAAAACGACTGCTGGTTTACGCAAAAGCATAGTGCACAGTGCAAAACGACTGCTGGTTTACGCCAAATCATAGTGCACAGTGCAAAACGACTGTTGGTTTACTCAAAAGCATAGTGCACAGTGTAAAACGACTGCTGGTTTACTCAAAAGCATAGTGCACAGTGCAAAATGACTTTTGGTTTACGCCAAAGCACAGCGCACAGTGCAAAACGACTGCTGGTTTACGCAAAAGCATAGTGCACAGTGCAAAACGACTGCTGGTTTACGCCAAATCATAGTGCACAGTGCAAAACGACTGTTGGTTTACGCCAAAGCACAGCGCACAGTGCAAAACGACTGTTGGTTTAGTCAAAAGCATAGTGCACAGTGTAAAACGACTGCTGGTTTACGCAAAAGCATAGTGCACAGTGCAAAACGACTGTTGGTTTACGCAAAAGCACAGCGCACAGTGCAAAACGACTGCTGATTTACGCCAAAGCATGGTGCACAGTGCAAAACGACTGTTGGTTTACGCCAAAGCACAGCGCACAGTGCAAAACGACTGCTGGTTTATGCCAAATCATAGTGCACAGTGCAAAACAACTGTTGGTTTACGCCAAAGCACAGCGCACAGTGCAAAACGACTGCTGGTTTACGCAAAAGCATAGTGCACAGTGCAAAACGACTGCTGGTTTACGCCAAATCATAGTGCACAGTGCAAAACGACTGTTGGTTTACTCAAAAGCATAGTGCACAGTGTAAAACGACTGCTGGTTTACTCAAAAGCATAGTGCACAGTGCAAAATGACTTTTGGTTTACGCCAAAGCACAGCGCACAGTGCAAAACGACTGCTGGTTTACGCCAAATCATAGTGCACAGTGCAAAACGACTGTTGGTTTACGCAACAGCACAGCGCACAGTGCAAAACGACTGCTGGTTTACGCAAAAGCATAGTGCACAGTGCAAAACGACTGCTGGTTTACGCCAAATCATAGTGCACAGTGCAAAACGACGGTTGGTTTACGCCAAGGCACAGCGCACAGTGCAAAACGACTGCTGGTTTACGCCAAATCATAGTGCACAGTGCAAAACGACTGTTGGTTTACGCCAAAGCACAGCGCACAGTGCAAAACGACTGCTGGTTTACGCCAAATCATAGTGCACAGTGCAAAACGACTGTTGGTTTACGCCAAAGCACAGCGCACAGTGCAAAACGACTGCTGGTTTACGCCAAAGCATGGTGCACAGTGCAAAACGATTGTTGGTTTACGCCAAAGCACAGTGCACAGTGCAAAACGACTGTTGGTTTACGCCAAAGCACAGCGCATAGTGCGAAACGACTGCTGGTTTACGCCAAATCATAGTGCACAGTGCAAAACGACTGTTGGTTCACGCCAAAGCACAGCGCACAGTGCAAAACGACTGTTGGTTTACGCCAAAGCACAGCGCACAGTGCAAAACGACTGCTGGTTTACTCCAAATCATAGTGCACAGTGCAAAACGACTGTTGGTTTACGCAAAAGCATAGTGCACAGTGCAAAACGACTGCTGGTTTACGCCAAAGCATGGTGCACAGTGCAAAACGACTGTTGGTTTACGCAAAAGCATAGTGCACAGTGCAAAACGACTGTTGGTTTACACCAAAGCACAGCGCACAGTGCAAAACGACTGCTGGTTTACGCCAAAGCATGGTGCACAGTGCAAAACGACTGTTGGTTTACGCAAAAGCATAGTGCACAGTGCAAAACGACTGCTGGTTCACGCCAAAGCACAGCGCACAGTGCAAAACGACTGCTGGTTTACGCCAAAGCATGGTGCACAGTGCAAAACAACTGTTGGTTTACGCCAAAGCACAGCGCACAGTGCAAAACGACTGTTGGTTTACGCCAAAGCACAGCGCACAGTGCAAAACGACTGCTGGTTTACGCCAAAGCATGGTGCACAGTGCAAAACGACTGCTGGTTTACGCCAAAGCATGGTGCACAGTGCAAAACAACTGTTGGTTTACGCCAAAGCACAGCGCACAGTGCAAAACGACTGTTGGTTTACGCCAAAGCACAGCGCACAGTGCAAAACGACTGCTGGTTTACGCCAAAGCATAGTGCACAGTGCAAAACGACTGCTGGTTCACGCCAAAGCACAGCGCACAGTGCAAAACGACTGCTGGTTTACGCCAAAGCATGGTGCACAGTGCAAAACGACTGCTGGTTTACGCCAAATCATAGTGCACAGTGCAAAACGACTGTTGGTTTACGCCAAAGCACAGCGCACAGTGCAAAACGACTGCTGGTTTACGCCAAAGCATGGTGCACAGTGCAAAACGATTGTTGGTTTACGCCAAAGCACAGTGCACAGTGCAAAACGACTGTTGGTTTACTCAAAAGCATAGTGCACAGTGTAAAACGACTGCTGGTTTACTCAAAAGCATAGTGCACAGTGCAAAATGACTTTTGGTTTACGCCAAAGCACAGCGCACAGTGCAAAACGACTGCTGGTTTACGCCAAAGCACAGCGCACAGTGCAAAACGACTGTTGGTTTACGCCAAAGCACAGCGCATAGTGCGAAACGACTGCTGGTTTACGCCAAATCATAGTGCACAGTGCAAAACGACTGTTGGTTCACGCCAAAGCACAGCGCACAGTGCAAAACGACTGTTGGTTTACGCCAAAGCACAGCGCACAGTGCAAAACGACTGCTGGTTTACTCCAAATCATAGTGCACAGTGCAAAACGACTGTTGGTTTACGCAAAAGCATAGTGCACAGTGCAAAACGACTGCTGGTTTACGCCAAAGCATGGTGCACAGTGTAAAACGACTGCTGGTTTACTCAAAAGCATAGTGCACAGTGCAAAATGACTTTTGGTTTACGCCAAAGCACAGCGCACAGTGCAAAACGACTGCTGGTTTACGCCAAAGCACAGCGCACAGTGCAAAACGACTGTTGGTTTACGCCAAAGCACAGCGCATAGTGCGAAACGACTGCTGGTTTACGCCAAATCATAGTGCACAGTGCAAAACGACTGTTGGTTCACGCCAAAGCACAGCGCACAGTGCAAAACGACTGTTGGTTTACGCCAAAGCACAGCGCACAGTGCAAAACGACTGCTGGTTTACTCCAAATCATAGTGCACAGTGCAAAACGACTGTTGGTTCACGCCAAAGCACAGCGCACAGTGCAAAACGACTGTTGGTTTACGCCAAAGCACAGCGCACAGTGCAAAACGACTGCTGGTTTACTCCAAATCATAGTGCACAGTGCAAAACGACTGTTGGTTTACGCAAAAGCATAGTGCACAGTGCAAAACGACTGTTGGTTTACACCAAAGCACAGCGCACAGTGCAAAACGACTGCTGGTTTACGCCAAAGCATGGTGCACAGTGCAAAACGACTGTTGGTTTACGCAAAAGCATAGTGCACAGTGCAAAACGACTGCTGGTTCACGCCAAAGCACAGCGCACAGTGCAAAACGACTGCTGGTTTACGCCAAAGCATGGTGCACAGTGCAAAACAACTGTTGGTTTACGCCAAAGCACAGCGCACAGTGCAAAACGACTGCTGGTTTACGCAAAAGCATAGTGCACAGTGCAAAACGACTGCTGGTTTACGCCAAATCATAGTGCACAGTGCAAAACGACTGTTGGTTTACTCAAAAGCATAGTGCACAGTGTAAAACGACTGCTGGTTTACTCAAAAGCATAGTGCACAGTGCAAAATGACTTTTGGTTTACGCCAAAGCACAGCGCACAGTGCAAAACGACTGCTGGTTTACGCAAAAGCATAGTGCACAGTGCAAAACGACTGCTGGTTTACGCCAAATCATAGTGCACAGTGCAAAACGACTGTTGGTTTACGCCAAAGCACAGCGCACAGTGCAAAACGACTGTTGGTTTAGTCAAAAGCATAGTGCACAGTGTAAAACGACTGCTGGTTTACGCAAAAGCATAGTGCACAGTGCAAAACGACTGTTGGTTTACGCAAAAGCACAGCGCACAGTGCAAAACGACTGCTGATTTACGCCAAAGCATGGTGCACAGTGCAAAACGACTGTTGGTTTACGCCAAAGCACAGCGCACAGTGCAAAACGACTGCTGGTTTATGCCAAATCATAGTGCACAGTGCAAAACAACTGTTGGTTTACGCCAAAGCACAGCGCACAGTGCAAAACGACTGCTGGTTTACGCAAAAGCATAGTGCACAGTGCAAAACGACTGCTGGTTTACGCCAAATCATAGTGCACAGTGCAAAACGACTGTTGGTTTACTCAAAAGCATAGTGCACAGTGTAAAACGACTGCTGGTTTACTCAAAAGCATAGTGCACAGTGCAAAATGACTTTTGGTTTACGCCAAAGCACAGCGCACAGTGCAAAACGACTGCTGGTTTACGCCAAATCATAGTGCACAGTGCAAAACGACTGTTGGTTTACGCAACAGCACAGCGCACAGTGCAAAACGACTGCTGGTTTACGCCTAATCATAGTGCACAGTGCAAAACGACTGTTGGTTTACGCCAAAGCACAGCGCACAGTGCAAAACGACTGCTGGTTTACGCCAAAGCATGGTGCACAGTGCAAAACGATTGTTGGTTTACGCCAAAGCATGGTGCACAGTGCAAAACGATTGTTGGTTTACGCCAAAGCACAGTGCACAGTGCAAAACGACTGTTGGTTTACTCAAAAGCATAGTGCACAGTGTAAAACGACTGCTGGTTTACTCAAAAGCATAGTGCACAGTGCAAAATGACTTTTGGTTTACGCCAAAGCACAGCGCACAGTGCAAAACGACTGCTGGTTTACGCCAAAGCACAGCGCACAGTGCAAAACGACTGTTGGTTTACGCCAAAGCACAGCGCACAGTGCGAAACGACTGCTGGTTTACGCCAAATCATAGTGCACAGTGCAAAACGACTGTTGGTTTACGCCAAAGCACAGCGCACAGTGCAAAACGACTGCTGGTTTACGACAAAGCATGGTGCACAGTGCAAAACGACTGTTGGTTTACGCAAAAGCATAGTGCACAGTGCAAAACGACTGCTGGTTTACGCCAAATCATAGTGCACAGTGCAAAACGACTGTTGGTTCACGCCAAAGCACAGCGCACAGTGCAAAACGACTGTTGGTTTACGCCAAAGCACAGCGCACAGTGCAAAACGACTGCTGGTTTACTCCAAATCATAGTGCACAGTGCAAAACGACTGTTGGTTTACGCCAAAGCACAGCGCACAGGGCAAAACGACTGCTGGTTTACGCAAAAGCATAGTGCACAGTGCAAAACGACTGCTGGTTTACGCCAAATCATAGTGCACAGTGCAAAACGACTGTTGGTTTACGCCAAAGCACAGCGCACAGTGCAAAACGACAGTTGGTTTAGTCAAAAGCATAGTGCACAGTGTAAAACGACTGCTGGTTTACGCAAAAGCATAGTGCACAGTGCAAAACGACTGTTGGTTTACGCAAAAGCATAGTGCACAGTGCAAAACGACTGCTGGTTTACGCAACAGCATAGTGCACAGTGCAAAACGACTGCTGGTTTACGCCAGAGCATAGTGCGCAGTGCAAAATGACTGTTGGTTTACGCCAAAGCACAGCGCACAGTGCAAAACGACTGTTGGTTTACGCCAAAGCACAGCGCACAGTGCAAAACGACTGCTGGCTTACGCCAAAGCACAGCGCACAGTGCAAAACGACTGCTGATTTACGCCAAATCATAGTGCACAGTGCAAAACGACTGCTGGTTTACGCCAAATCATAGTGCACAGTGCAAAACGACTGTTGGTTTACGCCAAAGCACAGCGCACAGTGCAAAACGACAGTTGGTTTAGTCAAAAGCATAGTGCACAGTGTAAAACGACTGCTGGTTTACGCAAAAGCATAGTGCACAGTGCAAAACGACTGTTGGTTTACGCAAAAGCATAGTGCACAGTGCAAAACGACTGCTGGTTTACGCAACAGCATAGTGCACAGTGCAAAACGACTGCTGGTTTACGCCAGAGCATAGTGCGCAGTGCAAAATGACTGTTGGTTTACGCCAAAGCACAGCGCACAGTGCAAAACGACTGTTGGTTTACGCCAAAGCACAGCGCACAGTGCAAAACGACTGCTGGCTTACGCCAAAGCACAGCGCACAGTGCAAAACGACTGTTGGTTTACGCCAAAGCACAGCGCACAGTGCAAAACGACTGCTGATTTACGCCAAATCATAGTGCACAGTGCAAAACGACTGTTGGTTTACGCCAAAGCACAGCGTACAGTGCAAAATGACTGTTGGTTTACGCCAAATCATAGTGCACAGTGCAAAACGACTGTTGGTTTACGCCAAAGCACAGCGCACAGTGCAAAACGACTGTTGGTTTACGCCAAAGCACAGCGCACAGTGCAAAACGACTGTTGGTTTACGCCAAAGCACAGCGCACAGTGCAAAACGACTGCTGATTTACGCCAAATCATAGTGCACAGTGCAAAACGACTGTTGGTTTACGCCAAAGCACAGCGCACAGTGCAAAACGACTGTTGGTTTACGCCAAAGCACAGCGCACAGTGCAAAACGACTGTTGGTTTACGCCAAATCATAGTGCACAGTGCAAAACGACTGCTGGTTTACGCCAGAGAATAGTGCACAGTGCAAAATGACTGTTGGTTTACGCCAAAGCACAGCGCACAGTGCAAAACGACTGTTGGTTTACGCCAAAGCACAGCGCACAGTGCAAAACGACTGCTGGTTTACGCAAAAGCATAGTGCACAGTGCAAAACGACTGCTGGTTTACGCCAAATCATAGTGCACAGTGCAAAACGACTGTTGGTTTACGCCAAAGCACAGCGCACAGTGCAAAACGACTGTTGGTTTACGCCAAAGCACAGCGCACAGTGCAAAACGACTGTTGGTTTAGTCAAAAGCATAGTGCACAGTGTAAAACGACTGCTGGTTTACGCAAAAGCATAGTGCACAGTGCAAAACGACTGTTGGTTTACGCAAAAGCATAGTGCACAGTGCAAAACGACTGCTGGTTTACGCAACAGCATAGTGCACAGTGCAAAACGACTGCTGGTTTACGCCAGAGCATAGTGCACAGTGCAAAATGACTGTTGGTTTACGCCAAAGCACAGCGCACAGTGCAAAACGACTGTTGGTTTACGCCAAAGCACAGCGCACAGTGCAAAACGACTGCTGGCTTACGCCAAAGCACAGCGCACAGTGCAAAACGACTGTTGGTTTACGCCAAAGCACAGCGCACAGTGCAAAACGACTGCTGATTTACGCCAAATCATAGTGCACAGTGCAAAACGACTGTTGGTTTACGCCAAAGCACAGCGTACAGTGCAAAACGACTGTTGGTTTACGCCAAATCATAGTGCACAGTGCAAAACGACTGTTGGTTTACGCCAAAGCACAGCGCACAGTGCAAAACGACTGTTGGTTTACTCAAAAGCATAGTGCACAGTGCAAAACGACTGCTGGTTTACGCAAAAGCATAGTGCACAGTGCAAAACGACTGCTGGTTTACGCCAAATCATAGTGCACAGTGCAAAACGACTGTTGGTTTACGCCAAAGCACAGCGCACAGTGCAAAACGACTGTTGGTTTACGCCAAAGCACAGCGCACAGTGCAAAACGACTGCTGGTTTACGCCAAATCATAGTGCACAGTGCAAAACGACTGCTGGTTTACGCAAAAGCATAGTGCACAGTGCAAAACGACTGCTGGTTTACGCCAGAGCACAGCGCACAGTGCAAAACGACTGTTGGTTTACGCCAAAGCACAGCGCACAGTGCGAAACGACTGCTGGTTTACGCCAAATCATAGTGCACAGTGCAAAACGACTGTTGGTTCACGCCAAAGCACAGCGCACAGTGCAAAACGACTGTTGGTTTACGCCAAAGCACAGCGCACAGTGCAAAACGACTGCTGGTTTACTCCAAATCATAGTGCACAGTGCAAAACGACTGTTGGTTTACGCAAAAGCATAGTGCACAGTGCAAAACGACTGTTGGTTTACGCCAAAGCACAGCGCACAGTGCAAAACGACTGTTGGTTTACTCAAAAGCATAGTGCACAGTGTAAAACGACTGCTGGTTTACGCAAAAGCATAGTGCACAGTGCAAAACGACTGCTGGTTTACGCCAAATCATAGTGCACAGTGCAAAACGACTGTTGGTTTACGCCAAAGCACAGCGCACAGTGCAAAACGACTGCTGGTTTACGCAAAAGCATAGTGCACAGTGCAAAACGACTGCTGGTTTACGCCAAATCATAGTGCACAGTGCAAAACGACTGTTGGTTTACGCCAAAGCACAGCGCACAGTGCAAAACGACTGTTGGTTTAGTCAAAAGCATAGTGCACAGTGTAAAACGACTGCTGGTTTACGCAAAAGCATAGTGCACAGTGCAAAACGACTGTTGGTTTACGCAAAAGCATAGTGCACAGTGCAAAACGACTGCTGGTTTACGCAACAGCATAGTGCACAGTGCAAAACGACTGCTGGTTTACGCCAGAGCATAGTGCACAGTGTAAAATGACTGTTGGTTTACGCCAAAGCACAGCGCACAGTGCAAAACGACTGTTGGTTTACGCCAAAGCACAGCGCACAGTGCAAAACGACTGCTGGCTTACGCCAAAGCACAGCGCACAGTGCAAAACGACTGTTGGTTTACGCCAAAGCACAGCGCACAGTGCAAAACGACTGCGGATTTACGCCAAATCATAGTGCACAGTGCAAAACGACTGTTGGTTTACGCCAAAGCACAGCGCACAGTGCAAAACGACTGCTGGTTTACGCCAAATCATAGTGCACAGTGCAAAACGACTGTTGGTTTACGCCAAAGCACAGCGCACAGTGCAAAACGACTGCTGGTTTACGCCAAAGCATGGTGCACAGTGCAAAACGATTGTTGGTTTACGCCAAAGCACAGTGCACAGTGCAAAACGACTGTTGGTTTACTCAAAAGCATAGTGCACAGTGTAAAACGACTGCTGGTTTACTCAAAAGCATAGTGCACAGTGCAAAATGACTTTTGGTTTACGCCAAAGCACAGCGCACAGTGCAAAACGACTGCTGGTTTACGCCAAAGCACAGCGCACAGTGCAAAACGACTGTTGGTTTACGCCAAAGCACAGCGCACAGTGCGAAACGACTGCTGGTTTACGACAAATCATAGTGCACAGTGCAAAACGACTGTTGGTTCACGCCAAAGCACAGCGCACAGTGCAAAACGACTGTTGGTTTACGCCAAAGCACAGCGCACAGTGCAAAACGACTGCTGGTTTACTCCAAATCATAGTGCACAGTGCAAAACGACTGTTGGTTTACGCAAAAGCATAGTGCACAGTGCAAAACGACTGCTGGTTTACGCCAAATCATAGTGCACAGTGCAAAACGACTGTTGGTTTACGCCAAAGCACAGCGCACAGTGCAAAACGACTGCTGGTTTACGCCAAAGCATGGTGCACAGTGCAAAACGATTGTTGGTTTACGCCAAAGCACAGTGCACAGTGCAAAACGACTGTTGGTTTACTCAAAAGCATAGTGCACAGTGTAAAACAACTGCTGGTTTACTCAAAAGCATAGTGCACAGTGCAAAATGACTTTTGGTTTACGCCAAAGCACAGCGCACAGTGCAAAACGACTGCTGGTTTACGCCAAAGCACAGCGCACAGTGCAAAACGACTGTTGGTTTACGCCAAAGCACAGCGCACAGTGCAAAACGACTGCTGGTTTACGACAAAGCATGGTGCACAGTGCAAAACGACTGTTGGTTTACGCAAAAGCATAGTGCACAGTGCAAAACGACTGCTGGTTTACGCCAAATCATAGTGCACAGTGCAAAACGACTGTTGGTTCACGCCAAAGCACAGCGCACAGTGCAAAACGACTGTTGGTTTACGCCAAAGCACAGCGCACAGTGCAAAACGACTGCTGGTTTACTCCAAATCATAGTGCACAGTGCAAAACGACTGTTGGTTTACGCCAAAGCACAGCGCACAGTGCAAAACGACTGCTGGTTTACGCAAAAGCATAGTGCACAGTGCAAAACGACTGCTGGTTTACGCCAAATCATAGTGCACAGTGCAAAACGACTGTTGGTTCACGCCAAAGCACAGCGCACAGTGCAAAACGACTGCTGGTTTACGCCAAAGCATGGTGCACAGAGCAAAACAACTGTTGGTTTACGCCAAAGCACAGCGCACAGTGCAAAACGACTGCTGGTTTACGCAAAAGCATAGTGCACAGTGCAAAACGACTGCTGGTTTACGCCAAATCATAGTGCACAGTGCAAAACGACTGCTGGTTTACTCAAAAGCACAGCGCACAGTGCAAAACGACTGCTGGTTTACGCAAAAGCATAGTGCACAGTGCAAAACGACTGCTGGTTTACGCCAAATCATAGTGCACAGTGCAAAACGACTGTTGGTTCACGCCAAAGCACAGCGCACAGTGCAAAACGACTGCTGGTTTACGCCAAAGCATGGTGCACAGTGCAAAACAACTGTTGGTTTACGCCAAAGCACAGCGCACAGTGCAAAACGACTGCTGGTTTACGCAAAAGCATAGTGCACAGTGCAAAACGACTGCTGGTTTACGCCAAATCATAGTGCACAGTGCAAAACGACTGCTGGTTTACTCAAAAGCACAGCGCACAGTGCAAAACGACTGCTGGTTTACGCCAAAGCATAGTGCACAGTGCAAAACGACTGCTGGTTTACGCCAAATCATAGTGCACAGTGCAAAACGACTGCTGGTTTACTCAAAAGCATAGTGCACAGTGTAAAACGACTGCTGGTTTACGCAAAAGCATAGTGCACAGTGCAAAACGACTGTTGGTTTACGCAAAAGCACAGCGCACAGTGCAAAACGACTGCTGATTTACGCCAAAGCATGGTGCACAGTGCAAAACGACTGTTGGTTTACGCCAAAGCACAGCGCACAGTGCAAAACGACTGCTGGTTTACGCCAAATCATAGTGCACAGTGCAAAACAACTGTTGGTTTACGCCAAAGCACAGCGCACAGTGCAAAACGACTGCTGGTTTACGCAAAAGCATAGTGCACAGTGCAAAACGACTGCTGGTTTACGCCAAATCATAGTGCACAGTGCAAAACGACTGTTGGTTTACGCCAAATCATAGTGCACAGTGCAAAACGACTGTTGGTTTACGCCAAAGCACAGCGCACAGTGCAAAACGACTGCTGGTTTACGCCAAATCATAGTGCACAGTGCAAAACGACTGTTGGTTTACGCCAAAGCACAGCGCACAGTGCAAAACGACTGCTGGTTTACGCCAAAGCATGGTGCACAGTGCAAAACGACTGTTGGTTTACGCCAAAGCACAGCGCACAGTGCAAAACGACTGCTGGTTTACGCCAGAGCACAGCGCACAGTGCAAAACGACTGTTGGTTTACGCCAAAGCACAGCGCACAGTGCGAAACGACTGCTGGTTTACGCCAAATCATAGTGCACAGTGCAAAACGACTGTTGGTTCACGCCAAAGCACAGCGCACAGTGCAAAACGACTGTTGGTTTACGCCAAAGCACAGCGCACAGTGCAAAACGACTGCTGGTTTACGCCAGAGCACAGCGCACAGTGCAAAACGACTGTTGGTTTACGCCAAAGCACAGCGCACAGTGCGAAACGACTGCTGGTTTACGCCAAATCATAGTGCACAGTGCAAAACGACTGTTGGTTCACGCCAAAGCACAGCGCACAGTGCAAAACGACTGTTGGTTTACGCCAAAGCACAGCGCACAGTGCAAAACGACTGCTGGTTTACGCCAAAGCATGGTGCACAGTGCAAAACGACTGTTGGTTTACGCCAAAGCACAGCGCACAGTGCAAAACGACTGTTGGTTTACGCCAAAGCACAGCGCACAGTGCAAAACGACTGCTGGTTTACGCCAAAGCACAGCGCACAGTGCAAAACGACTGTTGGTTTACGCCAAAGCACAGCGCACAGTGCAAAACGACTGCTGGTTTACGCCAGAGCACAGCGCACAGTGCAAAACGACTGTTGGTTTACGCCAAAGCACAGCGCACAGTGCGAAACGACTGCTGGTTTACGCCAAATCATAGTGCACAGTGCAAAACGACTGTTGGTTCACGCCAAAGCACAGCGCACAGTGCAAAACGACTGTTGGTTTACGCCAAAGCACAGCGCACAGTGCAAAACGACTGCTGGTTTACTCCAAATCATAGTGCACAGTGCAAAACGACTGTTGGTTTACGCAAAAGCATAGTGCACAGTGCAAAACGACTGTTGGTTTACGCCAAAGCACAGCGCACAGTGCAAAACGACTGTTGGTTTACTCAAAAGCATAGTGCACAGTGTAAAACGACTGCTGGTTTACGCAAAAGCATAGTGCACAGTGCAAAACGACTGCTGGTTTACGCCAAATCATAGTGCACAGTGCAAAACGACTGTTGGTTTACGCCAAAGCACAGCGCACAGTGCAAAACGACTGCTGGTTTACGCAAAAGCATAGTGCACAGTGCAAAACGACTGCTGGTTTACGCCAAATCATAGTGCACAGTGCAAAACGACTGTTGGTTTACGCCAAAGCACAGCGCACAGTGCAAAACGACTGTTGGTTTAGTCAAAAGCATAGTGCACAGTGTAAAACGACTGCTGGTTTACGCAAAAGCATAGTGCACAGTGCAAAACGACTGTTGGTTTACGCAAAAGCATAGTGCACAGTGCAAAACGACTGCTGGTTTACGCAACAGCATAGTGCACAGTGCAAAACGACTGCTGGTTTACGCCAGAGCATAGTGCACAGTGTAAAATGACTGTTGGTTTACGCCAAAGCACAGCGCACAGTGCAAAACGACTGTTGGTTTACGCCAAAGCACAGCGCACAGTGCAAAACGACTGCTGGCTTACGCCAAAGCACAGCGCACAGTGCAAAACGACTGTTGGTTTACGCCAAAGCACAGCGCACAGTGCAAAACGACTGCGGATTTACGCCAAATCATAGTGCACAGTGCAAAACGACTGTTGGTTTACGCCAAAGCACAGCGCACAGTGCAAAACGACTGCTGGTTTACGCCAAATCATAGTGCACAGTGCAAAACGACTGTTGGTTTACGCCAAAGCACAGCGCACAGTGCAAAACGACTGCTGGTTTACGCCAAAGCACGGTGCACAGTGCAAAACGATTGTTGGTTTACGCCAAAGCACAGTGCACAGTGCAAAACGACTGTTGGTTTACTCAAAAGCATAGTGCACAGTGTAAAACGACTGCTGGTTTACTCAAAAGCATAGTGCACAGTGCAAAATGACTTTTGGTTTACGCCAAAGCACAGCGCACAGTGCAAAACGACTGCTGGTTTACGCCAAAGCACAGCGCACAGTGCAAAACGACTGTTGGTTTACGCCAAAGCACAGCGCACAGTGCGAAACGACTGCTGGTTTACGCCAAATCATAGTGCACAGTGCAAAACGACTGTTGGTTCACGCCAAAGCACAGCGCACAGTGCAAAACGACTGTTGGTTTACGCCAAAGCACAGCGCACAGTGCAAAACGACTGCTGGTTTACTCCAAATCATAGTGCACAGTGCAAAACGACTGTTGGTTTACGCAAAAGCATAGTGCACAGTGCAAAACGACTGCTGGTTTACGCCAAATCATAGTGCACAGTGCAAAACGACTGTTGGTTTACGCCAAAGCACAGCGCACAGTGCAAAACGACTGCTGGTTTACGCCAAAGCATGGTGCACAGTGCAAAACGATTGTTGGTTTACGCCAAAGCACAGTGCACAGTGCAAAACGACTGTTGGTTTACTCAAAAGCATAGTGCACAGTGTAAAACAACTGCTGGTTTACTCAAAAGCATAGTGCACAGTGCAAAATGACTTTTGGTTTACGCCAAAGCACAGCGCACAGTGCAAAACGACTGCTGGTTTACGCCAAAGCACAGCGCACAGTGCAAAACGACTGTTGGTTTACGCCAAAGCACAGCGCACAGTGCAAAACGACTGCTGGTTTACGACAAAGCATGGTGCACAGTGCAAAACGACTGTTGGTTTACGCAAAAGCATAGTGCACAGTGCAAAACGACTGCTGGTTTACGCCAAATCATAGTGCACAGTGCAAAACGACTGTTGGTTCACGCCAAAGCACAGCGCACAGTGCAAAACGACTGTTGGTTTACGCCAAAGCACAGCGCACAGTGCAAAACGACTGCTGGTTTACTCCAAATCATAGTGCACAGTGCAAAACGACTGTTGGTTTACGCCAAAGCACAGCGCACAGTGCAAAACGACTGCTGGTTTACGCAAAAGCATAGTGCACAGTGCAAAACGACTGCTGGTTTACGCCAAATCATAGTGCACAGTGCAAAACGACTGTTGGTTCACGCCAAAGCACAGCGCACAGTGCAAAACGACTGCTGGTTTACGCCAAAGCATGGTGCACAGTGCAAAACAACTGTTGGTTTACGCCAAAGCACAGCGCACAGTGCAAAACGACTGCTGGTTTACGCAAAAGCATAGTGCACAGTGCAAAACGACTGCTGGTTTACGCCAAATCATAGTGCACAGTGCAAAACGACTGCTGGTTTACTCAAAAGCACAGCGCACAGTGCAAAACGACTGCTGGTTTACGCAAAAGCATAGTGCACAGTGCAAAACGACTGCTGGTTTACGCCAAATCATAGTGCACAGTGCAAAACGACTGTTGGTTTACGCCAAAGCACAGCGCACAGTGCAAAACGACTGTTGGTTTAGTCAAAAGCATAGTGCACAGTGTAAAACGACTGCTGGTTTACGCAAAAGCATAGTGCACAGTGCAAAACGACTGTTGGTTTACGCAAAAGCACAGCGCACAGTGCAAAACGACTGCTGATTTACGCCAAAGCATGGTGCACAGTGCAAAACGACTGTTGGTTTACGCCAAAGCACAGCGCACAGTGCAAAACGACTGCTGGTTTACGCCAAATCATAGTGCACAGTGCAAAACAACTGTTGGTTTACGCCAAAGCACAGCGCACAGTGCAAAACGACTGTTGGTTTACGCCAAATCATAGTGCACAGTGCAAAACGACTGTTGGTTTACGCCAAAGCACAGCGCACAGTGCAAAACGACTGCTGGTTTACGCCAAATCATAGTGCACAGTGCAAAACGACTGTTGGTTTACGCCAAAGCACAGCGCACAGTGCAAAACGACTGCTGGTTTACGCCAAAGCATGGTGCACAGTGCAAAACGATTGTTGGTTTACGCCAAAGCACAGTGCACAGTGCAAAACGACTGTTGGTTTACTCAAAAGCATAGTGCACAGTGTAAAACAACTGCTGGTTTACTCAAAAGCATAGTGCACAGTGCAAAATGACTTTTGGTTTACGCCAAAGCACAGCGCACAGTGCAAAACGACTGCTGGTTTACGCCAAAGCACAGCGCACAGTGCAAAACGACTGTTGGTTTACGCCAAAGCACAGCGCACAGTGCAAAACGACTGCTGGTTTACGACAAAGCATGGTGCACAGTGCAAAACGACTGTTGGTTTACGCAAAAGCATAGTGCACAGTGCAAAACGACTGCTGGTTTACGCCAAATCATAGTGCACAGTGCAAAACGACTGTTGGTTCACGCCAAAGCACAGCGCACAGTGCAAAACGACTGTTGGTTTACGCCAAAGCACAGCGCACAGTGCAAAACGACTGCTGGTTTACTCCAAATCATAGTGCACAGTGCAAAACGACTGTTGGTTTACGCCAAAGCACAGCGCACAGTGCAAAACGACTGCTGGTTTACGCAAAAGCATAGTGCACAGTGCAAAACGACTGCTGGTTTACGCCAAATCATAGTGCACAGTGCAAAACGACTGTTGGTTTACGCCAAAGCACAGCGCACAGTGCAAAACGACTGTTGGTTTAGTCAAAAGCATAGTGCACAGTGTAAAACGACTGCTGGTTTACGCAAAAGCATAGTGCACAGTGCAAAACGACTGTTGGTTTACGCAAAAGCATAGTGCACAGTGCAAAACGACTGCTGGTTTACGCAACAGCATAGTGCACAGTGCAAAACGACTGCTGGTTTACGCCAGAGCATAGTGCACAGTGCAAAATGACTGTTGGTTTACGCCAAAGCACAGCGCACAGTGCAAAACGACTGTTGGTTTACGCCAAAGCACAGCGCACAGTGCAAAACGACTGCTGGCTTACGCCAAAGCACAGCGCACAGTGCAAAACGACTGTTGGTTTACGCCAAAGCACAGCGCACAGTGCAAAACGACTGCTGATTTACGCCAAATCATAGTGCACAGTGCAAAACGACTGTTGGTTTACGCCAAAGCACAGCGTACAGTGCAAAACGACTGTTGGTTTACGCCAAATCATAGTGCACAGTGCAAAACGACTGTTGGTTTACGCCAAAGCACAGCGCACAGTGCAAACCGACTGTTGGTTTACTCAAAAGCATAGTGCACAGTGCAAAACGACTGCTGGTTTACGCAAAAGCATAGTGCACAGTGCAAAACGACTGCTGGTTTACGCCAAATCATAGTGCACAGTGCAAAACGACTGTTGGTTTACGCCAAAGCACAGCGCACAGTGCAAAACGACTGTTGTTTTACGCCAAAGCACAGCGCACAGTGCAAAACGACTGCTGGTTTACGCCAAATCATAGTGCACAGTGCAAAACGACTGTTGGTTTACGCCAAAGCACAGCGCACAGTGCAAAACGACTGCTGGTTTACGCCAAAGCATGGTGCACAGTGCAAAACGACTGCTGGTTTACTCAAAAGCATAGTGCACAGTGCAAAATGACTTTTAGTTTACGCCAAAGCACAGCGCACAGTGCAAAACGACTGCTGGTTTACGCCAAAGCACAGCGCACAGTGCAAAACGACTGCTGGTTTACGCCAAATCATAGTGCACAGTGCAAAACGACTGTTGGTTTACGCCAAAGCACAGCGCACAGTGCAAAACGACTGCTGGTTTACGCCAAATCATAGTGCACAGTGCAAAACGACTGTTGGTTTACGCCAAAGCACAGCGCACAGTGCAAAACGACTGTTGGTTTACTCAAAAGCATAGTGCACAGTGTAAAACGACTGCTGGTTTACTCAAAAGCATAGTGCACAGTGCAAAATGACTTTTGGTTTACGCCAAAGCACAGCGCACAGTGCAAAACGACTGCTGGTTTACGCCAAAGCACAGCGCACAGTGCAAAACGACTGTTGGTTTACGCCAAAGCACAGCGCACAGTGCGAAACGACTGCTGGTTTACGCCAAATCATAGTGCACAGTGCAAAACGACTGTTGGTTTACGCCAAAGCACAGCGCACAGTGCAAAACGACTGTTGGTTTACGCCAAAGCACAGCGCACAGTGCAAAACGACTGCTGGTTTACGACAAAGCATGGTGCACAGTGCAAAACGACTGTTGGTTTACGCAAAAGCATAGTGCACAGTGCAAAACGGCTGCTGGTTTACGCCAAATCATAGTGCACAGTGCAAAACGACTGTTGGTTTACGCCAAAGCACAGCGCACAGTGCAAAACGACTGTTGGGTTACTCAAAAGCATAGTGCACAGTGTAAAACGACTGCTGGTTTACGCAAAAGCATAGTGCACAGTGCAAAACGACTGTTGGTTTACGCAAAAGCATAGTGCACAGTGCAAAACGACTGCTGGTTTACGCAACAGCATAGTGCACAGTGCAAAACGACTGCTGGTTTACGCCAGAGCATAGTGCACAGTGCAAAATGACTGTTGGTTTACGCCAAAGCACAGCGCACAGTGCAAAACGACTGTTGGTTTACGCCAAAGCACAATGCAAAACGACTGCTGGTTTACGCCAAAGCATGGTGCACAGTGCAAAACGACTGTTGGTTTACGCAAAAGCATAGTGCACAGTGCAAAACGACTGCTGGTTTACGCCAAATCATAGTGCACAGTGCAAAACGACTGTTGGTTTACGCCAAAGCACAGCGCACAGTGCAAAACGACTGTTGGTTTACGCAAAAGCATAGTGCACAGTGCAAAACGACTGTTGGTTTACGCAAAAGCATAGTGCACAGTGCAAAACGACTGCTGGTTTACGCCAAAGCATAGTGCACAGTGCAAAACGACTGCTGGTTTACGCCAAAGCATGGTGCACAGTGCAAAACGACTGTTGGTTTACGCAAAAGCATAGTGCACAGTGCAAAACGACTGCTGGTTTACGCCAAAGCATAGTGCACAGTGCAAAACGACTGTTGGTTTACGCAAAAGCACAGCGCACAGTGCAAAACGACTGTTGGTTTACGCAAAAGCATAGTGCACAGTGCAAAACGACTGCTGGTTTACGCCAAAGCATAGTGCACAGTGCAAAATGACTGTTGGTTTACGCAAAAGCATAGTGCACAGTGCAAAACGACTGCTGGTTTACGCCAAAGCATGGTGCACAGTGCAAAACGACTGCTGGTTTACGCAAAAGCATGGTGCACAGTGCAAAACGACTGCTGGTTTACGCCAAAGCATAGTGCACAGTGCAAAACGACTGCTGGTTTACGCCAAAGCATAGTGCACAGTGCAAAACGACTGCTGGTTTACGCCAAATCATAGTGCACAGTGCAAAACGACTGTTGGTTTACGCCAAAGCACAGCGCAGAGTGCAAAACGACTGTTGGTTTAGGCAAAAGCATAGTGCACAGTGCAAAACGACTGCTGGTTTACGCCAAAGCATGGTGCACAGTGCAAAACGACTGTTGGTTTACGCAAAAGCATAGTGCACAGTGCAAAACGACTGTTGGTTTACGCCAAAGCACAGCGCTCAGTGCAAAACGACTGCTGGTTTATGCCAAAGCATGGTGCACAGTGCAAAACGACTGCTGGTTTACGCCAAATCATAGTGCACAGTGCAAAACGACTGTTGGTTTACGCCAAAGCACAGCGCACAGTGCAAAACGACTGCTGGTTTACGCCAAAGCATGGTGCACAGTGCAAAACGATTGTTGGTTTACGCCAAAGCACAGTGCACAGTGCAACACGACTGTTGGTTTACTCAAAAGCATAGTGCACAGTGTAAAACGACTGCTGGTTTACTCAAAAGCATAGTGCACAGTGCAAAATGACTTTTGGTTTACGCCAAAGCACAGCGCACAGTGCAAAACGACTGCTGGTTTACGCCAAAGCACAGCGCACAGTGCAAAACGACTGTTGGTTTACGCCAAAGCACAGCGCACAGTGCGAAACGACTGCTGGTTTACGCCAAATCATAGTGCACAGTGCAAAACGACTGTTGGTTTACGCCAAAGCACAGCGCACAGTGCAAAACGACTGCTGGTTTACGCCAAAGCATGGTGCACAGTGCAAAACGACTGTTGGTTTACGCAAAAGCATGGTGCACAGTGCAAAACGACTGTTGGTTTACGCAAAAGCATAGTGCACAGTGCAAAACGACTGTTGGTTTACGCCAAAGCACAGCGCACAGTGCAAAACGACTGCTGGTTTACGCCAAAGCATAGTGCACAGTGCAAAACGACTGCTGGTTTACGCCAAATCACAGTGCACAGTGCAAAACGACTGTTGGTTTACGCCAAAGCACAGCGCACAGTGCAAAATGACTGTTGGTTTACGCCAAAGCATAGTGCACAGTGCAAAACGACTGCTGGTTTACGCAAAAGCATAGTGCACAGTGCAAAACGACTGCTGGTTTACGCCAAAGCATGGTGCACAGTGCAAAACGACTGTTGGTTTACGCCAAAGCACAGCGCACAGGGCAAAACGACTGTTGGTTTACGCAAAAGCATAGTGCACAGTGCAAAACGACTGTTGGTTTACGCCAAAGCACAGCGCACAGTGCAAAACGACTGCTGGTTTACGCCAAAGCATGGTGCACAGTGCAAAACGACTGTTGGTTTACGCCAAAGCACAGCGCACAGGGCAAAACGACTGTTGGTTTACGCAAAAGCATAGTGCACAGTGCAAAACGACTGCTGGTTTACGCCAGAGCATAGTGCACAGTGCAAAACGACTGTTGGTTTACGCCAAAGCACAGCGCACAGTGCAAAACGACTGTTGGTTTACGCAAAAGCATAGTGCACAGTGCAAAACGACTGCTGGTTTACGCCAAATCATAGTGCACAGTGCAAAACGACTGTTGGTTTACGCCAAAGCACAGCGCACAGTGCAAAACGACTGTTGGTTTACGCAAAAGCATAGTGCACAGTGCAAAACGACTGTTGGTTTACGCAAAAGCATAGTGCACAGTGCAAAACGACTGCTGGTTTACGCCAAAGCATAGTGCACAGTGCAAAACGACTGCTGGTTTACGCCAAAGCACAGCGCACAGTGCAAAACGACTGCTGGTTTACGCAAAAGCATAGTGCACAGTGCAAAACGACTGCTGGTTTACGCCAGAGCATAGTGCACAGTGCAAAACGACTGTTGGTTTACGCCAGAGCACAGCGCACAGTGCAAAACGACTGCTGGTTTACGCAAAAGCATAGTGCACAGTGCAAAACGACTCTTGGTTTACGCAAAAGCATAGTGCACAGTGCAAAACGACTGCTGGTTTACGCAAAAGCATAGTGCACAGTGCAAAACGACTGCTGGTTTACGCAAAAGCATAGTGCACAGTGCAAAACGACTGCTGGTTTACGCCAGAGCATAGTGCACAGTGCAAAACGACTGTTGGTTTACGCCAAAGCACAGCGCACAGTGCAAAACGACTGCTGGTTTACGCCAAAGCATAGTGCACAGTGCAAAACGACTGCTGGTTTACGCCAAATCACAGTGCACAGTGCAAAACGACTGTTGGTTTACGCAAAAGCATAGTGCACAGTGCAAAACGACTGCTGGTTTACGCCAAATCATAGTGCACAGTGCAAAACGACTGTTGGTTTACGCCAAAGCACAGCGCACAGTGCAAAACGACTGTTGGTTTACGCCAAAGCACAGCGCACAGTGCAAAACGACTGCTGGTTTACGCCAAAGCATGGTGCACAGTGCAAAACGACTGTTGGTTTACGCAAAAGCATAGTGCACAGTGCAAAACGACTGCTGGTTTACGCCAGAGCATAGTGTACAGTGCAAAACGACTGTTGGTTTACGCCAAAGCACAGCGCACAGTGCAAAACGACTGCTGGTTTACGCAAAAGCATAGTGCACAGTGCAAAACGACTGCTGGTTTACGCCAAAGCACAGCGCACAGTGCAAAACTACTGTTGGTTTACGCCAAAGCACAGCGCACAGTGCAAAACGACTGCTGGTTTACGCCAAAGCACAGCGCACAGTGCAAAACGACTGTTGGTTTACGCAAAAGCATAGTGCACAGTGCAAAACGACTGTTGGTTTACGCAAAAGCATAGTGCACAGTGCAAAACGACTGTTGGTTTACGCCAAAGCACAGCGCACAGTGCAAAACGACTGCTGGTTTACGCCAAAGCATGGTGCACAGTGCAAAACGACTGTTGGTTTACGCCAAAGCACAGCGCACAGGGCAAAACGACTGTTGGTTTACGCAAAAGCATAGTGCACAGTGCAAAACGACTGCTGGTTTACGCCAGAGCATAGTGCACAGTGCAAAACGACTGTTGATTTACGCCAAAGCACAGCGCACAGTGCAAAACGACTGCTGGTTTACGCAAAAGCATAGTGCACAGTGCAAAACGACTCTTGGTTTACGCAAAAGCATAGTGCACAGTGCAAAACGACTGCTGGTTTACTCCGAAGCATAGTGCACAGTGCAAAATGACTGCTGGTTTACGCCAAAGCATAGTGCACAGTGCAAAACGACTGCTGGTTTACGCAAAAGCATAGTGCACAGTGCAAAACGACTGTTGGTTTACGCAAAAGCATAGTGCACAGTGCAAAACGACTCTCGGTTTACGCAAAACATAGTGCACAGTGCAAAACGACTGCTGGTTTACGCCAAAGCATAGTGCACAGTGCAAAATGACTGTTGGTTTACGCAAAAGCTTAGTGCGCAGTGCAAAACGACTGTTGGTTTACGCAAAAGCATAGTGCACAGTGCAAAACGACTGCTGGTTTACGCCAAAGCATAGTGCACAGTGCAAAACGACTGTTGGTTTACGCAAAAGCACAGCGCACAGTGCAAAACGACTGTTGGTTTACGCAAAAGCATAGTGCACAGTGCAAAACGACTGCTGGTTTACGCCAAAGCATAGTGCACAGTGCAAAATGACTGTTGGTTTACGCAAAAGCATAGTGCACAGTGCAAAACGACTGCTGGTTTACGCCAAAGCATGGTGCACAGTGCAAAACGACTGCTGGTTTACGCAAAAGCATGGTGCACAGTGCAAAACGACTGCTGGTTTACGCCAAAGCATAGTGCACAGTGCAAAACGACTGCTGGTTTACGCCAAAGCATAGTGCACAATGCAAAACGACTGCTGGTTTACGCCAAATCATAGTGCACAGTGCACTGTTGGTTTACGCCAAAGCACAGCGCAGAGTGCAAAACGACTGTTGGTTTACGCAAAAGCATAGTGCACAGTGCAAAACGACTGTTGGTTTACGCCAAATCACAGTGCACAGTGCAAAACGACTGTTGATTTACGCCAAAGCACAGCGCACAGTGCAAAACGACTGCTGGTTTACGCAAAAGCATAGTGCACAGTGCAAAACGACTCTTGGTTTACGCAAAAGCATAGTGCACAGTGCAAAACGACTGCTGGTTTACGCCAAAGCATGGTGCACAGTGCAAAACGACTGTTGGTTTACGCCAAAGCACAGCGCACAGGGCAAAACGACTGTTGGTTTACGCAAAAGCATAGTGCACAGTGCAAAACGACTGTTGGTTTACGCCAAAGCACAGCGCACAGTGCAAAACGACTGCTGGTTTACGCCAAAGCATGGTGCACAGTGCAAAACGACTGTTGGTTTACGCCAAAGCACAGCGCACAGGGCAAAACGACTGTTGGTTTACGCAAAAGCATAGTGCACAGTGCAAAACGACTGCTGGTTTACGCCAGAGCATAGTGCACAGTGCAAAACGACTGTTGGTTTACGCCAAAGCACAGCGCACAGTGCAAAACGACTGTTGGTTTACGCAAAAGCATAGTGCACAGTGCAAAACGACTGCTGGTTTACGCCAAATCATAGTGCACAGTGCAAAACGACTGCTGGTTTACGCCAAAGCATAGTGCACAGTGCAAAACGACTGCTGGTTTACGCCAAATCACAGTGCACAGTGCAAAACGACTGTTGGTTTACGCCAAAGCACAGCGCACAGTGCAAAATGACTGTTGGTTTACGCCAAAGCATAGTGCACAGTGCAAAACGACTGCTGGTTTACGCAAAAGCATAGTGCACAGTGCAAAACGACTGCTGGTTTACGCCAAAGCATGGTGCACAGTGCAAAACGACTGTTGGTTTACGCCAAAGCACAGCGCACAGGGCAAAACGACTGTTGGTTTACGCAAAAGCATAGTGCACAGTGCAAAACGACTGTTGGTTTACGCCAAAGCACAGCGCACAGTGCAAAACGACTGCTGGTTTACGCCAAAGCATGGTGCACAGTGCAAAACGACTGTTGGTTTACGCCAAAGCACAGCGCACAGGGCAAAACGACTGTTGGTTTACGCAAAAGCATGGTGCACAGTGCAAAACGACTGCTGGTTTACGCCAGAGCATAGTGCACAGTGCAAAACGACTGTTGGTTTACGCCAAAGCACAGCGCACAGTGCAAAACGACTGTTGGTTTACGCAAAAGCATAGTGCACAGTGCAAAACGACTGCTGGTTTACGCCAAATCATAGTGCACAGTGCAAAACGACTGTTGGTTTACGCCAAAGCACAGCGCACAGTGCAAAACGACTGTTGGTTTACGCAAAAGCATAGTGCACAGTGCAAAACGACTGCTGGTTTACGCCAAAGCATAGTGCACAGTGCAAAACGACTGCTGGTTTACGCCAAAGCACAGCGCACAGTGCAAAACGACTGCTGGTTTACGCAAAAGCATAGTGCACAGTGCAAAACGACTGCTGGTTTACGCCAGAGCATAGTGCACAGTGCAAAACGACTGTTGGTTTACGCCAGAGCACAGCGCACAGTGCAAAATGACTGCTGGTTTACGCAAAAGCATAGTGCACAGTGCAAAACGACTCTTGGTTTACGCAAAAGCATAGTGCACAGTGCAAAACGACTGCTGGTTTACGCAAAAGCATAGTGCACAGTGCAAAACGACTGCTGGTTTACGCAAAAGCATAGTGCACAGTGCAAAACGACTGCTGGTTTACGCCAGAGCATACTGCACAGTGCAAAACGACTGTTGGTTTACGCCAAAGCACAGCGCACAGTGCAAAACGACTGCTGGTTTACGCCAAAGCATAGTGCACAGTGCAAAACGACTGCTGGTTTACGCCAAATCACAGTGCACAGTGCAAAACGACTGTTGGTTTACGCAAAAGCATAGTGCACAGTGCAAAACGACTGCTGGTTTACGCCAAATCATAGTGCACAGTGCAAAACGACTGTTGGTTTACGCCAAAGCACAGCGCACAGTGCAAAACGACTGTTGGTTTACGCCAAAGCACAGCGCACAGTGCAAAACGACTGCTGGTTTACGCCAAAGCATGGTGCACAGTGCAAAACGACTGTTGGTTTACGCAAAAGCATAGTGCACAGTGCAAAACGACTGCTGGTTTACGCCAGAGCATAGTGTACAGTGCAAAACGACTGTTGGTTTACGCCAAAGCACAGCGCACAGTGCAAAACGACTGCTGGTTTACGCAAAAGCATAGTGCACAGTGCAAAACGACTGCTGGTTTACGCCAAAGCACAGCGCACAGTGCAAAACTACTGTTGGTTTACGCCAAAGCACAGCGCACAGTGCAAAACGACTGCTGGTTTACGCCAAAGCACAGCGCACAGTGCAAAACGACTGTTGGTTTACGCAAAAGCATAGTGCACAGTGCAAAACGACTGTTGGTTTACGCAAAAGCATAGTGCACAGTGCAAAACGACTGTTGGTTTACGCCAAAGCACAGCGCACAGTGCAAAACGACTGCTGGTTTACGCCAAAGCATGGTGCACAGTGCAAAACGACTGTTGGTTTACGCCAAAGCACAGCGCACAGGGCAAAACGACTGTTGGTTTACGCAAAAGCATAGTGCACAGTGCAAAACGACTGCTGGTTTACGCCAGAGCATAGTGCACAGTGCAAAACGACTGTTGATTTACGCCAAAGCACAGCGCACAGTGCAAAACGACTGCTGGTTTACGCAAAAGCATAGTGCACAGTGCAAAACGACTCTTGGTTTACGCAAAAGCATAGTGCACAGTGCAAAACGACTGCTGGTTTACTCCGAAGCATAGTGCACAGTGCAAAATGACTGCTGGTTTACGCCAAACGCATAGTGCACAGTGCAAAACGACTCTCGGTTTACGCAAAACATAGTGCACAGTGCAAAACGACTGCTGGTTTACGCCAAAGCATAGTGCACAGTGCAAAATGACTGTTGGTTTACGCAAAAGCTTAGTGCGCAGTGCAAAACGACTGTTGGTTTACGCAAAAGCATAGTGCACAGTGCAAAACGACTGCTGGTTTACGCCAAAGCATAGTGCACAGTGCAAAACGACTGTTGGTTTACGCAAAAGCACAGCGCACAGTGCAAAACGACTGTTGGTTTACGCAAAAGCATAGTGCACAGTGCAAAACGACTGCTGGTTTACGCCAAAGCATAGTGCACAGTGCAAAATGACTGTTGGTTTACGCAAAAGCATAGTGCACAGTGCAAAACGACTGCTGGTTTACGCCAAAGCATGGTGCACAGTGCAAAACGACTGCTGGTTTACGCAAAAGCATGGTGCACAGTGCAAAACGACTGCTGGTTTACGCCAAAGCATAGTGCACAGTGCAAAACGACTGCTGGTTTACGCCAAAGCATAGTGCACAATGCAAAACGACTGCTGGTTTACGCCAAATCATAGTGCACAGTGCACTGTTGGTTTACGCCAAAGCACAGCGCAGAGTGCAAAACGACTGTTGGTTTACGCAAAAGCATAGTGCACAGTGCAAAACGACTGTTGGTTTACGCCAAAGCATAGTGCACAGTGCAAAACGACTGCTGGTTTACGCCAAATCACAGTGCACAGTGCAAAACGACTGTTGGTTTACGCCAAAGCACAGCGCACAGTGCAAAATGACTGTTGGTTTACGCCAAAGCATAGTGCACAGTGCAAAACGACTGCTGGTTTACGCAAAAGCATAGTGCACAGTGCAAAACGACTGCTGGTTTACGCCAAAGCATGGTGCACAGTGCAAAACGACTGTTGGTTTACGCCAAAGCACAGCGCACAGGGCAAAACGACTGTTGGTTTACGCAAAAGCATAGTGCACAGTGCAAAACGACTGTTGGTTTACGCCAAAGCACAGCGCACAGTGCAAAACGACTGCTGGTTTACGCCAAAGCATGGTGCACAGTGCAAAACGACTGTTGGTTTACGCCAAAGCACAGCGCACAGGGCAAAACGACTGTTGGTTTACGCAAAAGCATAGTGCACAGTGCAAAACGACTGCTGGTTTACGCCAGAGCATAGTGCACAGTGCAAAACGACTGTTGGTTTACGCCAAAGCACAGCGCACAGTGCAAAACGACTGTTGGTTTACGCAAAAGCATAGTGCACAGTGCAAAACGACTGCTGGTTTACGCCAAATCATAGTGCACAGTGCAAAACGACTGTTGGTTTACGCCAAAGCACAGCGCACAGTGCAAAACGACTGTTGGTTTACGCAAAAGCATAGTGCACAGTGCAAAACGACTGTTGGTTTACGCAAAAGCATAGTGCACAGTGCAAAACGACTGCTGGTTTACGCCAAAGCATAGTGCACAGTGCAAAACGACTGCTGGTTTACGCCAAAGCACAGCGCACAGTGCAAAACGACTGCTGGTTTACGCAAAAGCATAGTGCACAGTGCAAAACGACTGCTGGTTTACGCCAGAGCATAGTGCACAGTGCAAAACGACTGTTGGTTTACGCCAGAGCACAGCGCACAGTGCAAAACGACTGCTGGTTTACGCAAAAGCATAGTGCACAGTGCAAAACGACTCTTGGTTTACGCAAAAGCATAGTGCACAGTGCAAAACGACTGCTGGTTTACGCCAAAGCATAGTGCACAGTGCAAAACGACTCTCGGTTTACGCAAAACATAGTGCACAGTGCAAAACGACTGCTGGTTTACGCCAAAGCATAGTGCACAGTGCAAAATGACTGTTGGTTTACGCAAAAGCTTAGTGCGCAGTGCAAAACGACTGTTGGTTTACGCAAAAGCATAGTGCACAGTGCAAAACGACTGCTGGTTTACGCCAAAGCATAGTGCACAGTGCAAAACGACTGTTGGTTTACGCAAAAGCACAGCGCACAGTGCAAAACGACTGTTGGTTTACGCAAAAGCATAGTGCACAGTGCAAAACGACTGCTGGTTTACGCCAAAGCATAGTGCACAGTGCAAAATGACTGTTGGTTTACGCAAAAGCATAGTGCACAGTGCAAAACGACTGCTGGTTTACGCCAAAGCATGGTGCACAGTGCAAAACGACTGCTGGTTTACGCAAAAGCATGGTGCACAGTGCAAAACGACTGCTGGTTTACGCCAAAGCATAGTGCACAGTGCAAAACGACTGCTGGTTTACGCCAAAGCATAGTGCACAATGCAAAACGACTGCTGGTTTACGCCAAATCATAGTGCACAGTGCACTGTTGGTTTACGCCAAAGCACAGCGCAGAGTGCAAAACGACTGTTGGTTTACGCAAAAGCATAGTGCACAGTGCAAAACGACTGCTGGTTTACGCCAAAGCATGGTGCACAGTGCAAAACGACTGTTGGTTTACGCAAAAGCATAGTGCACAGTGCAAAACGACTGTTGGTTTACGCCAAAGCACAGCGCACAGTGCAAAACGACTGCTGGTTTTCGCCAAAGCATAGTGCACAGTGCAAAACGACTGCTGGTTTACGCCAAATCACAGTGCACAGTGCAAAACGACTGTTGGTTTACGCCAAAGCACAGCGCACAGTGCAAAATGACTGTTGGTTTACGCCAAAGCATAGTGCACAGTGCAAAACGACTGCTGGTTTACGCAAAAGCATAGTGCACAGTGCAAAACGACTGCTGGTTTACGCCAAAGCATGGTGCACAGTGCAAAACGACTGTTGGTTTACGCCAAAGCACAGCGCACAGGGCAAAACGACTGTTGGTTTACGCAAAAGCATAGTGCACAGTGCAAAACGACTGTTGGTTTACGCCAAAGCACAGCGCACAGTGCAAAACGACTGCTGGTTTACGCCAAAGCATGGTGCACAGTGCAAAACGACTGTTGGTTTACGCCAAAGCACAGCGCACAGGGCAAAACGACTGTTGGTTTACGCAAAAGCATAGTGCACAGTGCAAAACGACTGCTGGTTTACGCCAGAGCATAGTGCACAGTGCAAAACGACTGTTGGTTTACGCCAAAGCACAGCGCACAGTGCAAAACGACTGTTGGTTTACGCAAAAGCATAGTGCACAGTGCAAAACGACTGCTGGTTTACGCCAAATCATAGTGCACAGTGCAAAACGACTGTTGGTTTACGCCAAAGCACAGCGCACAGTGCAAAACGACTGTTGGTTTACGCAAAAGCATAGTGCACAGTGCAAAACGACTGTTGGTTTACGCAAAAGCATAGTGCACAGTGCAAAACGACTGCTGGTTTACGCCAAAGCATAGTGCACAGTGCAAAACGACTGCTGGTTTACGCCAAAGCACAGCGCACAGTGCAAAACGACTGCTGGTTTACGCAAAAGCATAGTGCACAGTGCAAAACGACTGCTGGTTTACGCCAGAGCATAGTGCACAGTGCAAAACGACTGTTGGTTTACGCCAGAGCACAGCGCACAGTGCAAAACGACTGCTGGTTTACGCAAAAGCATAGTGCACAGTGCAAAACGACTCTTGGTTTACGCAAAAGCATAGTGCACAGTGCAAAACGACTGCTGGTTTACGCCAAAGCATAGTGCACAGTGCAAAATGACTGCTGGTTTACGCCAAAGCATAGATCACAGTGCAAAACGACTGTTGGTTTACGCAAAAGCATAGTGCACAGTGCAAAACGACTGCTGGTTTACGCAAAAGCATAGTGCACAGTGCAAAACGACTGCTGGTTTACGCCAGAGCATAGTGCACAGTGCAAAACGACTGTTGGTTTACGCCAAAGCACAGCGCACAGTGCAAAACGACTGCTGGTTTACGCCAAAGCATAGTGCACAGTGCAAAACGACTGCTGGTTTACGCCAAATCACAGTGCACAGTGCAAAACGACTGTTGGTTAACGCCAAAGCACAGCGCACAGTGCAAAATGACTGTTGGTTTACGCAAAAGCATAGTGCACAGTGCAAAACGACTGCTGGTTTACGCCAAATCATAGTGCACAGTGCAAAACGACTGTTGGTTTACGCCAAAGCACAGCGCACAGTGCAAAACGACTGTTGGTTTACGCCAAAGCACAGCGCACAGTGCAAAACGACTGCTGGTTTACGCCAAAGCATGGTGCACAGTGCAAAACGACTGTTGGTTTACGCAAAAGCATAGTGCACAGTGCAAAACGACTGCTGGTTTACGCCAGAGCATAGTGTACAGTGCAAAACGACTGTTGGTTTACGCCAAAGCACAGCGCACAGTGCAAAACGACTGCTGGTTTACGCAAAAGCATAGTGCACAGTGCAAAACGACTGCTGGTTTACGCCAAAGCACAGCGCACAGTGCAAAACTACTGTTGGTTTACGCCAGAGCACAGCGCACAGTGCAAAACGACTGCTGGTTTACGCCAAAGCACAGCGCACAGTGCAAAACGACTGTTGGTTTACGCAAAAGCATAGTGCACAGTGCAAAACGACTGTTGGTTTACGCAAAAGCATAGTGCACAGTGCAAAACGACTGTTGGTTTACACCAAAGCACAGCGCACAGTGCAAAACGACTGCTGGTTTACGCCAAAGCATGGTGCACAGTGCAAAACGCCTGTTGGTTTACGCCAAAGCACAGCGCACAGGGCAAAACGACTGTTGGTTTACGCAAAAGCATAGTGCACAGTGCAAAACGACTGCTGGTTTACGCCAGAGCATAGTGCACAGTGCAAAACGACTGTTGGTTTACGCCAAAGCACAGCGCACAGTGCAAAACGACTGCTGGTTTACGCAAAAGCATAGTGCACAGTGCAAAACGACTCTTGGTTTACGCAAAAGCATAGTGCACAGTGCAAAACGACTGCTGGTTTACTCCGAAGCATAGTGCACAGTGCAAAATGACTGCTGGTTTACGCCAAAGCATAGTGCACAGTGCAAAACGACTGCTGGTTTACGCAAAAGCATAGTGCACAGTGCAAAACGACTGTTGGTTTACGCAAAAGCATAGTGCACAGTGCAAAACGACTCTCGGTTTACGCAAAAGCATAGTGCACAGTGCAAAACGACTGCTGGTTTACGCCAAAGCATAGTGCACAGTGCAAAATGACTGTTGGTTTACGCAAAAGCTTAGTGCGCAGTGCAAAACGACTGTTGGTTTACGCAAAAGCATAGTGCACAGTGCAAAACGACTGCTGGTTTACGCCAAAGCATGGTGCACAGTGCAAAACGACTGCTGGTTTACGCCAAAGCATGGTGCTTAGTGCAAAACGACTGTTGGTTTACGCAAAAGCATAGTGCACAGTGCAAAACGACTGCTGGTTTACGCCAAAGCATAGTGCACAGTGCAAAATGACTGTTGGTTTACGCAAAAGCATAGTGCACAGTGCAAAACGACTGCTGGTTTACGCCAAAGCATAGTGCACAGTGCAAAATGACTGTTGGTTTACGCAAAAGCATAGTGCACAGTGCAAAACGACTGTTGGTTTACGCAAAAGCATAGTGCACAGTGCAAAACGACTGCTGGTTTACGCCAAAGCATGGTGCACAGTGCAAAACGACTGTTGGTTTACGCCAAAGCACAGCGCACAGTGCAAAACGACTGTTGGTTTACGCAAAAGCATAGTGCACAGTGCAAAACGACTGTTGGTTTACGCCAAAGCATAGTGCACAGTGCAAAACGACTGTTGGTTTACGCAAAAGCATAGTGCACAGTGCAAAACGACTGCTGGTTTACGCCAAAGCATGGTGCACAGTGCAAAACGACTGTTGGTTTACGCCAAAGCACAGCGCACAGGGCAAAACGACTGCTGGTTTACGCCAAAGCATGGTGCACAGTGCAAAACGACTGTTGGTTTACGCCAGAGCATAGTGCACAGTGCAAAACGACTGTTGGTTTACGCCAAAGCACAGCGCACAGTGCAAAACGACTGCTGGTTTACGCAAAAGCATAGTGCACAGTGCAAAACGACTCTTGGTTTACGCAAAAGCATAGTGCACAGTGCAAAACGACTGCTGGTTTACGCCAAAGCATGGTGCACAGTGCAAAACGACTGTTGGTTTACGCCAAAGCACAGCGCACAGGGCAAAACGACTGCTGGTTTACGCCAAAGCATGGTGCACAGTGCAAAACGACTGTTGGTTTACGCCAGAGCATAGTGCACAGTGCAAAACGACTGTTGGTTTACGCCAAAGCACAGCGCACAGTGCAAAACGACTGCTGGTTTACGCAAAAGCATAGTGCACAGTGCAAAACGACTCTTGGTGTACGCAAAAGCATAGTGCACAGTGCAAAACGACTGCTGGTTTACGCCAAAGCATAGTGCACAGTGCAAAATGACTGCTGGTTTACGCCAAAGCATAGTGCACAGTGCAAAATGACTGTTGGTTTACGCCAAAGCATGGTGCACAGTGCAAAACGACTGCTGGTTTACGCAAAAGCATAGTGCACAGTGCAAAACGACTGTTGGTTTACGCAAAAGCATAGTGCACAGTGCAAAACGACTGTTGGTTTACGCAAAAGCATAGTGCACAGTGCAAAACGACTGTTGGTTTACGCCAAAGCACAGCGCACAGGGCAAAACGACTGTTGGTTTACGCAAAAGCATAGTGCACAGTGCAAAACGACTGCTGGTTTACGCCAGAGCATAGTGCACAGTGCAAAACGACTGTTGGTTTACGCCAAAGCACAGCGCACAGTGCAAAACGACTGCTGGTTTACGCCAAAGCATGGTGCACAGTGCAAAACGACTGCTGGTTTACGCCAAAGCATAGTGCACAGTGCAAAACGACTGTTGGTTTACGCAAAAGCATAGTGCACAGTGCAAAACGACTGTTGGTTTACGCAAAAGCATAGTGCACAGTGCAAAACGACTGTTGGTTTACGCAAAAGCATAGTGCACAGTGCAAAACGACTGCTGGTTTACGCCAAAGCATGGTGCACAGTGCAAAACGACTGCTGGTTTACGCAAAAGCATAGTGCACAGTGCAAAACGACTGTTGGTTTACGCCAAAGCACAGCGCACAGGGCAAAACGACTGTTGGTTTACGCAAAAGCATAGTGCACAGTGCAAAACGACTGCTGGTTTACGCCAGAGCATAGTGCACAGTGCAAAACGACTGTTGGTTTACGCCAAAGCACAGCGCACAGTGCAAAACGACTGCTGGTTTACGCCAAAGCATGGTGCACAGTGCAAAACGACTGCTGGTTTACGCCAAAGCATAGTGCACAGTGCAAAACGACTGTTGGTTTACGCAAAAGCATAGTGCACAGTGCAAAACGACTGTTGGTTTACGCCAAAGCACAGCGCACAGTGCAAAACGACTGCTGGTTTACGCCAAAGCATGGTGCACAGTGCAAAACGACTCTTGGTTTACGCAAAAGCATAGTGCACAGTGCAAAACGACTGCTGGTTTACTCCGAAGCATAGTGCACAGTGCAAAATGACTGCTGGTTTACGCCAAAGCATAGTGCACAGTGCAAAACGACTGCTGGTTTACGCAAAAGCATAGTGCACAGTGCAAAACGACTGTTGGTTTACGCAAAAGCATAGTGCACAGTGCAAAACGACTCTCGGTTTACGCAAAAGCATAGTGCACAGTGCAAAACGACTGCTGGTTTACGCCAAAGCATAGTGCACAGTGCAAAATGACTGTTGGTTTACGCAAAAGCTTAGTGCGCAGTGCAAAACGACTGTTGGTTTACGCAAAAGCATAGTGCACAGTGCAAAACGACTGCTGGTTTACGCCAAAGCATAGTGCACAGTGCAAAACGACTGTTGGTTTACGCCAAAGCACAGCGCACAGTGCAAAACGACTGTTGGTTTACGCAAAAGCATAGTGCACAGTGCAAAACGACTGTTGGTTTACGCAAAAGCATAGTGCACAGTGCAAAACGACTGCTGGTTTACGCCAAAGCATAGTGCACAGTGCAAAACGACTGCTGGTTTACGCCAAAGCACAGCGCACAGTGCAAAACGACTGCTGGTTTACGCAAAAGCATAGTGCACAGTGCAAAACGACTGCTGGTTTACGCCAGAGCATAGTGCACAGTGCAAAACGACTGTTGGTTTACGCCAGAGCACAGCGCACAGTGCAAAACGACTGCTGGTTTACGCAAAAGCATAGTGCACAGTGCAAAACGACTCTTGGTTTACGCAAAAGCATAGTGCACAGTGCAAAACGACTGCTGGTTTACGCCAAAGCATAGTGCACAGTGCAAAATGACTGCTGGTTTACGCCAAAGCATAGTGCACAGTGCAAAACGACTGTTGGTTTACGCAAAAGCATAGTGCACAGTGCAAAACGAATGCTGGTTAACGCAAAAGAATAGTGCACAGTGCAAAACGACTGCTGGTTTACGCCAGAGCATAGTGCACAGTGCAAAACGACTGTTGGTTTACGCCAAAGCACAGCGCACAGTGCAAAACGACTGCTGGTTTACGCCAAAGCATAGTGCACAGTGCAAAACGACTGCTGGTTTACGCCAAATCACAGTGCACAGTGCAAAACGACTGTTGGTTTACGCCAAAGCACAGCGCACAGTGCAAAATGACTGTTGGTTTGCGCAAAAGCATAGTGCACAGTGCAAAACGACTGCTGGTTTACGCCAAATCATAGTGCACAGTGCAAAACGACTGTTGGTTTACGCCAAAGCACAGCGCACAGTGCAAAACGACTGTTGGTTTACGCCAAAGCACAGCGCACAGTGCAAAACGACTGCTGGTTTACGCCAAAGCATGGTGCACAGTGCAAAACGACTGTTGGTTTACGCAAAAGCATAGTGCACAGTGCAAAACGACTGCTGGTTTACGCCAGAGCATAGTGTACAGTGCAAAACGACTGTTGGTTTACGCCAAAGCACAGCGCACAGTGCAAAACGACTGCTGGTTTATGCCAAAGCATGGTGCACAGTGCAAAACGACTGCTGGTTTACGCCAAATCATAGTGCACAGTGCAAAACGACTGTTGGTTTACGCCAAAGCACAGCGCAAAGTGCAAAACGACTGCTGGTTTACGCCAAAGCATGGTGCACAGTGCAAAACGATTGTTGGTTTACGCCAAAGCACAGTGCACAGTGCAACACGACTGTTGGTTTACTCAAAAGCATAGTGCACAGTGTAAAACGACTGCTGGTTTACTCGAAAGCATAGTGCACAGTGCAAAATGACTTTTGGTTTACGCCAAAGCACAGCGCACAGTGCAAAACGACTGCTGGTTTACGCCAAAGCACAGCGCACAGTGCAAAACGACTGTTGGTTTACGCCAAAGCACAGCGCACAGTGCGAAACGACTGCTGGTTTACGCCAAATCATAGTGCACAGTGCAAAACGACTGTTGGTTTACGCCAAAGCACAGCGCACAGTGCAAAACGACTGCTGGTTTACGCCAAAGCATGGTGCACAGTGCAAAACGACTGTTGGTTTACGCAAAAGCATAGTGCACAGTGCAAAACGACTGCTGGTTTACGCCAAAGCATAGTGCACAGTGCAAAACGACTGCTGGTTTACGCCAAAGCATGGTGCACAGTGCAAAACGACTGTTGGTTTACGCAAAAGCATAGTGCACAGTGCAAAACGACTGCTGGTTTACGCCAAAGCATAGTGCACAGTGCAAAACGACTGTTGGTTTACGCAAAAGCACAGCGCACAGTGCAAAACGACTGTTGGTTTACGCAAAAGCATAGTGCACAGTGCAAAACGACTGCTGGTTTACGCCAAAGCATAGTGCACAGTGCAAAATGACTGTTGGTTTACGCAAAAGCATAGTGCACAGTGCAAAACGACTGCTGGTTTACGCCAAAGCATGGTGCACAGTGCAAAACGACTGCTGGTTTACGCAAAAGCATGGTGCACAGTGCAAAACGACTGCTGGTTTACGCCAAAGCATAGTGCACAGTGCAAAACGACTGCTGGTTTACGCCAAAGCATAGTGCACAGTGCAAAACGACTGCTGGTTTACGCCAAATCATAGTGCACAGTGCAAAACGACTGTTGGTTTACGCCAAAGCACAGCGCAGAGTGCAAAACGACTGTTGGTTTAGGCAAAAGCATAGTGCACAGTGCAAAACGACTGCTGGTTTACGCCAAAGCATGGTGCACAGTGCAAAACGACTGTTGGTTTACGCAAAAGCATAGTGCACAGTGCAAAACGACTGTTGGTTTACGCCAAAGCACAGCGCTCAGTGCAAAACGACTGCTGGTTTATGCCAAAGCATGGTGCACAGTGCAAAACGACTGCTGGTTTACGCCAAATCATAGTGCACAGTGCAAAACGACTGTTGGTTTACGCCAAAGCACAGCGCACAGTGCAAAACGACTGCTGGTTTACGCCAAAGCATGGTGCACAGTGCAAAACGATTGTTGGTTTACGCCAAAGCACAGTGCACAGTGCAACACGACTGTTGGTTTACTCAAAAGCATAGTGCACAGTGTAAAACGACTGCTGGTTTACTCAAAAGCATAGTGCACAGTGCAAAATGACTTTTGGTTTACGCCAAAGCACAGCGCACAGTGCAAAACGACTGCTGGTTTACGCCAAAGCACAGCGCACAGTGCAAAACGACTGTTGGTTTACGCCAAAGCACAGCGCACAGTGCGAAACGACTGCTGGTTTACGCCAAATCATAGTGCACAGTGCAAAACGACTGTTGGTTTACGCCAAAGCACAGCGCACAGTGCAAAACGACTGCTGGTTTACGCCAAAGCATGGTGCACAGTGCAAAACGACTGTTGGTTTACGCAAAAGCATAGTGCACAGTGCAAAACGACTGCTGGTTTACGCCAAATCATAGTGCACAGTGCAAAACGACTGTTGGTTTACGCCAGAGCATAGTGCACAGTGCAAAATGACTGTTGGTTTACGCCAAAGCACAGCGCACAGTGCAAAACGACTGTTGGTTTACGCCAAAGCACAGCGCACAGTGCGAAACGACTGCTGGTTTACGCAAAAGCATAGTGCACAGTGCAAAACGACTGCTGGTTTACGCCAAAGCATAGTGCACAGTGCAAAACGACTGCTGGTTTACGCCAAAGCATGGTGCACAGTGCAAAACGACTGTTGGTTTACGCAAAAGCACAGCGCACAGTGCAAAACGACTGTTGGTTTACGCAAAAGCATAGTGCACAGTGCAAAACGACTGCTGGTTTACGCCAAAGCATAGTGCACAGTGCAAAATGACTGTTGGTTTACGCAAAAGCATAGTGCACAGTGCAAAACGACTGCTGGTTTACGCCAAAGCATGGTGCACAGTGCAAAACGACTGCTGGTTTACGCAAAAGCATGGTGCACAGTGCAAAACGACTGTTGGTTTACGCCAAAGCACAGCGCACAGTGCGAAACGACTGCTGGTTTACGCAAAAGCATAGTGCACAGTGCAAAACGACTGCTGGTTTACGCCAAAGCATAGTGCACAGTGCAAAACGACTGCTGGTTTACGCCAAAGCATAGTGCACAGTGCAAAATGACTGTTGGTTTACGCAAAAGCATAGTGCACAGTGCAAAACGACTGCTGGTTTACGCAAAAGCATAGTGCACAGTGCAAAACGACTGCTGGTTTACGCCAAAGCATAGTGCACAGTGCAAAACGACTGTTGGTTTACGCAAAAGCACAGCGCACAGTGCAAAACGACTGTTGGTTTACGCAAAAGCATAGTGCACAGTGCAAAACGACTGCTGGTTTACGCCAAAGCATAGTGCACAGTGCAAAATGACTGTTGGTTTACGCAAAAGCATAGTGCACAGTGCAAAACGACTGCTGGTTTACGCCAAAGCATGGTGCACAGTGCAAAACGACTGCTGGTTTACGCAAAAGCATGGTGCACAGTGCAAAACGACTGCTGGTTTACGCCAAAGCATAGTGCACAGTGCAAAACGACTGCTGGTTTACGCCAAAGCATAGTGCACAATGCAAAACGACTGCTGGTTTACGCCAAATCATAGTGCACAGTGCACTGTTGGTTTACGCCAAAGCACAGCGCAGAGTGCAAAACGACTGTTGGTTTACGCAAAAGCATAGTGCACAGTGCAAAACGACTGCTGGTTTACGCCAAAGCATGGTGCACAGTGCAAAACGACTGTTGGTTTACGCAAAAGCATAGTGCACAGTGCAAAACGACTGTTGGTTTACGCCAAAGCACAGCGCACAGTGCAAAACGACTGCTGGTTTACGCCAAAGCATAGTGCACAGTGCAAAACGACTGCTGGTTTACGCCAAATCACAGTGCACAGTGCAAAACGACTGTTGGTTTACGCCAAAGCACAGCGCACAGTGCAAAATGACTGTTGGTTTACGCCAAAGCATAGTGCACAGTGCAAAACGACTGCTGGTTTACGCAAAAGCATAGTGCACAGTGCAAAACGACTGCTGGTTTACGCCAAAGCATGGTGCACAGTGCAAAACGACTGTTGGTTTACGCCAAAGCACAGCGCACAGGGCAAAACGACTGTTGGTTTACGCAAAAGCATAGTGCACAGTGCAAAACGACTGTTGGTTTACGCCAAAGCACAGCGCACAGTGCAAAACGACTGCTGGTTTACGCCAAAGCATGGTGCACAGTGCAAAACGACTGTTGGTTTACGCCAAAGCACAGCGCACAGGGCAAAACGACTGTTGGTTTACGCAAAAGCATAGTGCACAGTGCAAAACGACTGCTGGTTTACGCCAGAGCATAGTGCACAGTGCAAAACGACTGTTGGTTTACGCCAAATCACAGCGCACAGTGCAAAACGACTGTTGGTTTACGCAAAAGCATAGTGCACAGTGCAAAACGACTGCTGGTTTACGCCAAATCATAGTGCACAGTGCAAAACGACTGTTGGTTTACGCCAAAGCACAGCGCACAGTGCAAAACGACTGTTGGTTTACGCAAAAGCATAGTGCACAGTGCAAAACGACTGTTGGTTTACGCAAAAGCATAGTGCACAGTGCAAAACGACTGCTGGTTTACGCCAAAGCATAGTGCACAGTGCAAAACGACTGCTGGTTTACGCCAAAGCACAGCGCACAGTGCAAAACGACTGCTGGTTTACGCAAAAGCATAGTGCACAGTGCAAAACGACTGCTGGTTTACGCCAGAGCATAGTGCACAGTGCAAAACGACTGTTGGTTTACGCCAGAGCATAGCGCACAGTGCAAAACGACTGCTGGTTTACGCAAAAGCATAGTGCACAGTGCAAAACGACTCTTGGTTTACGCAAAAGCATAGTGCACAGTGCAAAACGACTGCTGGTTTACGCAAAAGCATAGTGCACAGTGCAAAACGACTGCTGGTTTATGCAAAAGCATAGTGCACAGTGCAAAACGACTGCTGGTTTACGCCAGAGCATAGTGCACAGTGCAAAACGACTGTTGGTTTACGCCAAAGCACAGCGCACAGTGCAAAACGACTGCTGGTTTACGCCAAAGCATAGTGCACAGTGCAAAACGACTGCTGGTTTACGCCAAATCACAGTGCACAGTGCAAAACGACTGTTGGTTTACGCCAAAGCACAGCGCACAGTGCAAAATGACTGTTGGTTTACGCAAAAGCATAGTGCACAGTGCAAAACGACTGCTGGTTTACGCCAAATCATAGTGCACAGTGCAAAACGACTGTTGGTTTACGCCAAAGCACAGCGCACAGTGCAAAACGACTGTTGGTTTACGCCAAAGCACAGCGCACAGTGCAAAACGACTGCTGGTTTACGCCAAAGCATGGTGCACAGTGCAAAACGACTGTTGGTTTACGCAAAAGCATAGTGAACAGTGCAAAACGACTGCTGGTTTACGCCAGAGCATAGTGTACAGTGCAAAACGACTGTTGGTTTACGCCAAAGCACAGCGCACAGTGCAAAACGACTGCTGGTTTACGCAAAAGCATAGTGCACAGTGCAAAACGACTGCTGGTTTACGCCAAAGCACAGCGCACAGTGCAAAACTACTGTTGGTTTACGCCAAAGCACAGCGCACAGTGCAAAACGACTGCTGGTTTACGCCAAAGCACAGCGCACAGTGCAAAACGACTGTTGGTTTACGCAAAAGCATAGTGCACAGTGCAAAACGACTGTTGGTTTACGCAAAAGCATAGTGCACAGTGCAAAACGACTGTTGGTTTACGCCAAAGCACAGCGCACAGTGCAAAACGACTGCTGGTTTACGCCAAAGCATGGTGCACAGTGCAAAACGACTGTTGGTTTACGCCAAAGCACAGCGCACAGGGCAAAACGACTGTTGGTTTACGCAAAAGCATAGTGCACAGTGCAAAACGACTGCTGGTTTACGCCAGAGCATAGTGCACAGTGCAAAACGACTGTTGGTTTACGCCAAAGCACAGCGCACAGTGCAAAACGACTGCTGGTTTACGCAAAAGCATAGTGCACAGTGCAAAACGACTCTTGGTTTACGCAAAAGCATAGTGCACAGTGCAAAACGACTGCTGGTTTACTCCGAAGCATAGTGCACAGTGCAAAATGACTGCTGGTTTACGCCAAAGCATAGTGCACAGTGCAAAACGACTGCTGGTTTACGCAAAAGCATAGTGCACAGTGCAAAACGACTGTTGGTTTACGCAAAAGCATAGTGCACAGTGCAAAACGACTCTCGGTTTACGCAAAACATAGTGCACAGTGCAAAACGACTGCTGGTTTACGCCAAAGCATAGTGCACAGTGCAAAATGACTGTTGGTTTACGCAAAAGCTTAGTGCGCAGTGCAAAACGACTGTTGGTTTACGCAAAAGCATAGTGCACAGTGCAAAACGACTGCTGGTTTACGCCAAAGCATAGTGCACAGTGCAAAACGACTGTTGGTTTACGCAAAAGCATAGTGCACAGTGCAAAACGACTGCTGGTTTACGCCAAAGCATAGTGCACAGTGCAAAATGACTGTTGGTTTACGCAAAAGCATAGTGCACAGTGCAAAACGACTGCTGGTTTACGCCAAAGCATGGTGCACAGTGCAAAACGACTGCTGGTTTACGCAAAAGCATGGTGCACAGTGCAAAACGACTGCTGGTTTACGCCAAAGCATAGTGCACAGTGCAAAACGACTGTTGGTTTACGCAAAAGCATAGTGCACAGTGCAAAACGACTGTTGGTTTACGCCAAAGCACAGCGCACAGTGCAAAACGACTGCTGGTTTACGCCAAAGCATAGTGCACAGTGCAAAACGACTGCTGGTTTACGCCAAATCACAGTGCACAGTGCAAAACGACTGTTGGTTTACGCCAAAGCACAGCGCACAGTGCAAAATGACTGTTGGTTTACGCCAAAGCATAGTGCACAGTGCAAAACGACTGCTGGTTTACGCAAAAGCATAGTGCACAGTGCAAAACGACTGCTGGTTTACGCCAAAGCATGGTGCACAGTGCAAAACGACTGTTGGTTTACGCCAAAGCACAGCGCACAGGGCAAAACGACTGTTGGTTTACGCAAAAGCATAGTGCACAGTGCAAAACGACTGTTGGTTTACGCCAAAGCACAGCGCACAGTGCAAAACGACTGCTGGTTTACGCCAAAGCATGGTGCACAGTGCAAAACGACTGTTGGTTTACGCCAAAGCACAGCGCACAGGGCAAAACGACTGTTGGTTTACGCAAAAGCATAGTGCACAGTGCGAAACGACTGCTGGTTTACGCCAGAGCATAGTGCACAGTGCAAAACGACTGTTGGTTTACGCCAAAGCATGGTGCACAGTGCAAAACGACTGCTGGTTTACGCAAAAGCATAGTGCACAGTGCAAAACGACTGTTGGTTTACGCAAAAGCATAGTGCACAGTGCAAAACGACTGTTGGTTTACGCAAAAGCATAGTGCACAGTGCAAAACGACTGTTGGTTTACGCCAAAGCACAGCGCACAGGGCAAAACGACTGTTGGTTTACGCAAAAGCATAGTGCACAGTGCAAAACGACTGCTGGTTTACGCCAAAGCACAGCGCACAAACAGTGCAAAACGACTGCTGGTTTACGCCAAAGCACAGCGCACAGTGCAAAACGACTGTTGGTTTACGCAAAAGCATAGTGCACAGTGCAAAACGACTCCTGGTTTACGCCAAAGCATAGTGCACAGTGCAAAACGACTGGTGGTTTACGCAAAAGCATGGTGCACAGTGCAAAACGACTGTTGGTTTACGCAAAAGCATAGTGCACAGTGCAAAACGACTGCTGGTTTACGCCAAAGCATAGTGCACAGTGCAAAACGACTGTTGGTTTACGCAAAAGCATAGTGCACAGTGCAAAACGACTGTTGGTTTACGCCAAAGCACAGCGCACAGTGCAAAACGACTGCTGGTTTACGCCAAAGCATGGTGCACAGTGCAAAACGACTGTTGGTTTACGCCAAAGCACAGCGCACAGGGCAAAACGACTGTTGGTTTACGCAAAAGCATAGTGCACAGTGCAAAACGACTGCTGGTTTACGCCAGAGCATAGTGCACAGTGCAAAACGACTGTTGGTTTACGCCAAAGCACAGCGCACAGTGCAAAACGACTGCTGGTTTACGCAAAAGCATAGTGCACAGTGCAAAACGACTCTTGGTTTACGCAAAAGCATAGTGCACAGTGCAAAACGACTGCTGGTTTACTCCGAAGCATAGTGCACAGTGCAAAATGACTGCTGGTTTACGCCAAAGCATAGTGCACAGTGCAAAACGACTGCTGGTTTACGCAAAAGCATAGTGCACAGTGCAAAACGACTGTTGGTTTACGCAAAAGCATAGTGCACAGTGCAAAACGACTCTCGGTTTACGCAAAAGCATAGTGCACAGTGCAAAACGACTGCTGGTTTACGCCAAAGCATAGTGCACAGTGCAAAATGACTGTTGGTTTACGCAAAAGCTTAGTGCGCAGTGCAAAACGACTGTTGGTTTACGCAAAAGCATAGTGCACAGTGCAAAACGACTGCTGGTTTACGCCAAAGCATAGTGCACAGTGCAAAACGACTGTTGGTTTACGCAAAAGCACAGCGCACAGTGCAAAACGACTGTTGGTTTACGCCAAAGCATGGTGCACAGTGCAAAACGACTGTTGGTTTACGCCAGAGCATAGTGCACAGTGCAAAACGACTGTTGGTTTACGCCAAAGCACAGCGCACAGTGCAAAACGACTGCTGGTTTACGCAAAAGCATAGTGCACAGTGCAAAACGACTCTTGGTGTACGCAAAAGCATAGTGCACAGTGCAAAACGACTGCTGGTTTACGCCAAAGCATAGTGCACAGTGCAAAATGACTGCTGGTTTACGCCAAAGCATAGTGCACAGTGCAAAATGACTGTTGGTTTACGCCAAAGCATGGTGCACAGTGCAAAACGACTGCTGGTTTACGCAAAAGCATAGTGCACAGTGCAAAACGACTGTTGGTTTACGCAAAAGCATAGTGCACAGTGCAAAACGACTGTTGGTTTACGCCAAAGCACAGCGCACAGGGCAAAACGACTGTTGGTTTACGCAAAAGCATAGTGCACAGTGCAAAACGACTGCTGGTTTACGCCAGAGCATAGTGCACAGTGCAAAATGACTGTTGGTTTACGCCAAAGCATGGTGCACAGTGCAAAACGACTGCTGGTTTACGCAAAAGCATAGTGCACAGTGCAAAACGACTGTTGGTTTACGCAAAAGCATAGTGCACAGTGCAAAACGACTGTTGGTTTACGCAAAAGCATAGTGCACAGTGCAAAACGACTGTTGGTTTACGCCAAAGCACAGCGCACAGGTCAAAACGACTGTTGGTTTACGCAAAAGCATAGTGCACAGTGCAAAACGACTGCTGGTTTACGCCAGAGCATAGTGCACAGTGCAAAACGACTGTTGGTTTACGCCAAAGCACAGCGCACAGTGCAAAACGACTGCTGGTTTACGCCAAAGCATGGTGCACAGTGAAAAACGACTGCTGGTTTACGCCAAAGCATAGTGCACAGTGCAAAACGACTGTTGGTTTACGCAAAAGCATAGTGCACAGTGCAAAACGACTGTTGGTTTACGCAAAAGCATAGTGCACAGTGCAAAACGACTGTTGGTTTACGCAAAAGCATAGTGCACAGTGCAAAACGACTGCTGGTTTACGCCAAAGCATGGTGCACAGTGCAAAACGACTGCTGGTTTACGCAAAAGCATAGTGCACAGTGCAAAACGACTGTTGGTTTACGCCAAAGCACAGCGCACAGGGCAAAACGACTGTTGGTTTACGCAAAAGCATAGTGCACAGTGCAAAACGACTGCTGGTTTACGCCAGAGCATAGTGCACAGTGCAAAACGACTGTTGGTTTACGCCAAAGCACAGCGCACAGTGCAAAACGACTGCTGGTTTACGCCAAAGCATGGTGCACAGTGCAAAACGACTGCTGGTTTACGCCAAAGCATAGTGCACAGTGCAAAACGACTGTTGGTTTACGCAAAAGCATAGTGCACAGTGCAAAACGACTGTTGGTTTACGCCAAAGCACAGCGCACAGTGCAAAACGACTGCTGGTTTACGCCAAAGCATGGTGCACAGTGCAAAACGACTGTTGGTTTACGCCAAAGCACAGCGCACAGGGCAAAACGACTGTTGGTTTACGCAAAAGCATAGTGCACAGTGCAAAACGACTGCTGGTTTACGCCAGAGCATAGTGCACAGTGCAAAACGACTGTTGGTTTACGCCAAAGCACAGCGCACAGTGCAAAACGACTGCTGGTTTACGCAAAAGCATAGTGCACAGTGCAAAACGACTCTTGGTTTACGCAAAAGCATAGTGCACAGTGCAAAACGACTGCTGGTTTACTCCGAAGCATAGTGCACAGTGCAAAATGACTGCTGGTTTACGCCAAAGCATAGTGCACAGTGCAAAACGACTGCTGGTTTACGCAAAAGCATAGTGCACAGTGCAAAACGACTGTTGGTTTACGCAAAAGCATAGTGCACAGTGCAAAACGACTCTCGGTTTACGCAAAAGCATAGTGCACAGTGCAAAACGACTGCTGGTTTACGCCAAAGCATAGTGCACAGTGCAAAATGACTGTTGGTTTACGCAAAAGCTTAGTGCGCAGTGCAAAACGACTGTTGGTTTACGCAAAAGCATAGTGCACAGTGCAAAACGACTGCTGGTTTACGCCAAAGCATAGTGCACAGTGCAAAACGACTGTTGGTTTACGCAAAAGCACAGCGCACAGTGCAAAACGACTGTTGGTTTACGCAAAAGCATAGTGCACAGTGCAAAACGACTGCTGGTTTACGCCAAAGCATAGTGCACAGTGCAAAATGACTGTTGGTTTACGCAAAAGCATAGTGCACAGTGCAAAACGACTGCTGGTTTACGCCAAAGCATGGTGCACAGTGCAAAACGACTGCTGGTTTACGCAAAAGCATGGTGCACAGTGCAAAACGACTGCTGGTTTACGCCAAAGCATAGTGCACAATGCAAAACGACTGCTGGTTTACGCCAAATCATAGTGCACAGTGCACTGTTGGTTTACGCCAAAGCACAGCGCAGAGTGCAAAACGACTGTTGGTTTACGCAAAAGCATAGTGCACAGTGCAAAACGACTGCTGGTTTACGCCAAAGCATGGTGCACAGTGCAAAACGACTGTTGGTTTACGCAAAAGCATAGTGCACAGTGCAAAACGACTGTTGGTTTACGCCAAATCACAGTGCACAGTGCAAAACGACTGTTGGTTTACGCCAAAGCACAGCGCACAGTGCAAAATGACTGTTGGTTTACGCCAAAGCATAGTGCACAGTGCAAAACGACTGCTGGTTTACGCAAAAGCATAGTGCACAGTGCAAAACGACTGCTGGTTTACGCCAAAGCATGGTGCACAGTGCAAAACGACTGTTGGTTTACGCCAAAGCACAGCGCACAGGGCAAAACGACTGTTGGTTTACGCAAAAGCATAGTGCACAGTGCAAAACGACTGTTGGTTTACGCCAAAGCACAGCGCACAGTGCAAAACGACTGCTGGTTTACGCCAAAGCATGGTGCACAGTGCAAAACGACTGTTGGTTTACGCCAAAGCACAGCGCACAGGGCAAAACGACTGTTGGTTTACGCAAAAGCATAGTGCACAGTGCAAAACGACTGCTGGTTTACGCCAGAGCATAGTGCACAGTGCAAAACGACTGTTGGTTTACGCCAAAGCACAGCGCACAGTGCAAAACGACTGTTGGTTTACGCAAAAGCATAGTGCACAGTGCAAAACGACTGCTGGTTTACGCCAAATCATAGTGCACAGTGCAAAACGACTGTTGGTTTACGCAAAAGCACAGCGCACAGTGCAAAACGACTGTTGGTTTACGCAAAAGCATAGTGCACAGTGCAAAACGACTGTTGGTTTACGCAAAAGCATAGTGCACAGTGCAAAACGACTGCTGGTTTACGCCAAAGCATAGTGCACAGTGCAAAACGACTGCTGGTTTACGCCAAAGCACAGCGCACAGTGCAAAACGACTGCTGGTTTACGCAAAAGCATAGTGCACAGTGCAAAACGACTGCTGGTTTACGCCAGAGCATAGTGCACAGTGCAAAACGACTGTTGGTTTACGCCAGAGCACAGCGCACAGTGCAAAACGACTGCTGGTTTACGCAAAAGCATAGTGCACAGTGCAAAACGACTCTTGGTTTACGCAAAAGCATAGTGCACAGTGCAAAACGACTGCTGGTTTACGCCAAAGCATAGTGCACAGTGCAAAATGACTGCTGGTTTACGCCAAAGCATAGTGCACAGTGCAAAACGACTGTTGGTTTACGCAAAAGCATAGTGCACAGTGCAAAACGACTGCTGGTTTACGCAAAAGCATAGTGCACAGTGCAAAACGACTGCTGGTTTACGCCAGAGCATAGTGCACAGTGCAAAACGACTGTTGGTTTACGCCAAAGCACAGCGCACAGTGCAAAACGACTGCTGGTTTACGCCAAAGCATAGTGCACAGTGCAAAACGACTGCTGGTTTACGCCAAATCACAGTGCACAGTGCAAAACGACTGTTGGTTTACGCCAAAGCACAGCGCACAGTGCAAAATGACTGTTGGTTTACGCAAAAGCATAGTGCACAGTGCAAAACGACTGCTGGTTTACGCCAAATCATAGTGCACAGTGCAAAACGACTGTTGGTTTACGCCAAAGCACAGCGCACAGTGCAAAACGACTGTTGGTTTACGCCAAAGCACAGCGCACAGTGCAAAACGACTGCTGGTTTACGCCAAAGCATGGTGCACAGTGCAAAACGACTGTTGGTTTACGCAAAAGCATAGTGCACAGTGCAAAACGACTGCTGGTTTACGCCAGAGCATAGTGTACAGTGCAAAACGACTGTTGGTTTACGCCAAAGCACAGCGCACTGTGCAAAACGACTGCTGGTTTACGCAAAAGCATAGTGCACAGTGCAAAACGACTGCTGGTTTACGCCAAAGCACAGCGCACAGTGCAAAACTACTGTTGGTTTACGCCAGAGCACAGCGCACAGTGCAAAACGACTGCTGGTTTACGCCAAAGCACAGCGCACAGTGCAAAACGACTGTTGGTTTACGCAAAAGCATAGTGCACAGTGCAAAACGACTGTTGGTTTACGCAAAAGCATAGTGCACAGTGCAAAACGACTGTTGGTTTACACCAAAGCACAGCGCACAGTGCAAAACGACTGCTGGTTTACGCCAAAGCATGGTGCACAGTGCAAAACGACTGTTGGTTTACGCCAAAGCACAGCGCACAGGGCAAAACGACTGTTGGTTTACGCAAAAGCATAGTGCACAGTGCAAAACGACTGCTGGTTTACGCCAGAGCATAGTGCACAGTGCAAAACGACTGTTGGTTTACGCCAAAGCACAGCGCACAGTGCAAAACGACTGCTGGTTTACGCAAAAGCATAGTGCACAGTGCAAAACGACTCTTGGTTTACGCAAAAGCATAGTGCACAGTGCAAAACGACTGCTGGTTTACTCCGAAGCATAGTGCACAGTGCAAAATGACTGCTGGTTTACGCCAAAGCATAGTGCACAGTGCAAAACGACTGCTGGTTTACGCAAAAGCATAGTGCACAGTGCAAAACGACTCTCGGTTTACGCAAAAGCATAGTGCACAGTGCAAAACGACTGCTGGTTTACGCCAAAGCATAGTGCACAGTGCAAAATGACTGTTGGTTTACGCAAAAGCTTAGTGCGCAGTGCAAAACGACTGTTGGTTTACGCAAAAGCATAGTGCACAGTGCAAAACGACTTCTGGTTTACGCCAAAGCATGGTGCACAGTGCAAAACGACTGCTGGTTTACGCCAAAGCATGGTGCTTAGTGCAAAACGACTGTTGGTTTACGCAAAAGCATAGTGCACAGTGCAAAACGACTGCTGGTTTACGCCAAAGCATAGTGCACAGTGCAAAATGACTGTTGGTTTACGCAAAAGCATAGTGCACAGTGCAAAACGACTGCTGGTTTACGCCAAAGCATAGTGCACAGTGCAAAATGACTGTTGGTTTACGCAAAAGCATAGTGCACAGTGCAAAACGACTGTTGGTTTACGCAAAAGCATAGTGCACAGTGCAAAACGACTGCTGGTTTACGCCAAAGCATGGTGCACAGTGCAAAACGACTGTTGGTTTACGCCAAAGCACAGCGCACAGTGCAAAACGACTGTTGGTTTACGCAAAAGCATAGTGCACAGTGCAAAACGACTGTTGGTTTACGCCAAAGCATAGTGCACAGTGCAAAACGACTGTTGGTTTACGCAAAAGCATAGTGCACAGTGCAAAACGACTGCTGGTTTACGCCAAAGCATGGTGCACAGTGCAAAACGACTGTTGGTTTACGCCAAAGCACAGCGCACAGGGCAAAACGACTGCTGGTTTACGCCAAAGCATGGTGCACAGTGCAAAACGACTGTTGGTTTACGCCAGAGCATAGTGCACAGTGCAAAACGACTGTTGGTTTACGCCAAAGCACAGCGCACAGTGCAAAACGACTGCTGGTTTACGCAAAAGCATAGTGCACAGTGCAAAACGACTCTTGGTTTACGCAAAAGCATAGTGCACAGTGCAACACGACTGCTGGTTTACGCCAAAGCATGGTGCACAGTGCAAAACGACTGTTGGTTTACGCCAAAGCACAGCGCACAGGGCAAAACGACTGCTGGTTTACGCCAAAGCATGGTGCACAGTGCAAAACGACTGTTGGTTTACGCCAGAGCATAGTGCACAGTGCAAAACGACTGTTGGTTTACGCCAAAGCACAGCGCACAGTGCAAAACGACTGCTGGTTTACGCAAAAGCATAGTGCACAGTGCAAAACGACTCTTGGTGTACGCAAAAGCATAGTGCACAGTGCAAAACGACTGCTGGTTTACGCCAAAGCATAGTGCACAGTGCAAAATGACTGCTGGTTTACGCCAAAGCATAGTGCACAGTGCAAAATGACTGTTGGTTTACGCCAAAGCATGGTGCACAGTGCAAAACGACTGCTGGTTTACGCAAAAGCATAGTGCACAGTGCAAAACGACTGTTGGTTTACGCAAAAGCATAGTGCACAGTGCAAAACGACTGTTGGTTTACGCAAAAGCATAGTGCACAGTGCAAAACGACTGTTGGTTTACGCCAAAGCACAGCGCACAGGGCAAAACGACTGTTGGTTTACGCCAGAGCATAGTGCACAGTGCAAAACGACTGTTGGTTTACGCCAAAGCACAGCGCACAGTGCAAAACGACTGCTGGTTTACGCCAAAGCATGGTGCACAGTGCAAAACGACTGCTGGTTTACGCCAAAGCATAGTGCACAGTGCAAAACGACTGTTGGTTTACGCAAAAGCATAGTGCACAGTGCAAAACGACTGTTGGTTTACGCAAAAGCATAGTACACAGTGCAAAACGACTGTTGGTTTACGCAAAAGCATAGTGCACAGTGCAAAACGACTGCTGGTTTACGCCAAAGCATGGTGCACAGTGCAAAACGACTGTTGGTTTACGCCAAAGCATAGTGCACAGTGCAAAATGACTGTTGGTTTACGTCAAAGCATAGTGCACAGTGCAAAATGACTATTGGTTTACGCCAAAGCATGGTGCACAGTGCAAAACGACTGCTGGTTTACGCAAAAGCATAGTGCACAGTGCAAAACGACTGATGGTTTACGCAAAAGCATAGTGCACAGTGCAAAACGACTGCTGGTTTACGCCAAAGCATGGTGCACAGTGCAAAACGACTGTTGGTTTACGCCAAAGCAGAGCGCACAGGGCAAAACGACTGTTGGTTTACGCAAAAGCATAGTGCACAGTGCAAAACGACTGCTGGTTTACGCCAGAGCATAGTGCACAGTGCAAAACGACTGTTGGTTTACGCCAAAGCACAGCGCACAGTGCAAAACGACTGCTGGTTTACGCAAAAGCATAGTGCACAGTGCAAAACGACTCCTGGTTTACGCAAAAGCATAGTGCACAGTGCAAAACGACTGCTGGTTTACGCCAAAGCACAGCGCACAGTGCAAAACGACTGTTGGTTTACGCCAAAGCATAGTGCACAGTGCAAAACGACTGCTGGTTTACGCCAAAGCATGGTGCACAGTGCAAAACGACTGCTGGTTTACGCCAAAGCATAGTGCACAGTGCAAAATGACTGTTGGTTTACGCAAAAGCATAGTGCACAGTGCAAAACGACTGTTGGTTTACGCAAAAGCATAGTGCACAGTGCATAACGACTGCTGGTTTACGCCAAAGCATGGTGCACAGTGCAAAACGACTGTTGGTTTACGCCAAAGCACAGCGCACAGTGCAAAACGACTATTGGTTTACGCAAAAGCATAGTGCACAGTGCAAAACGACTGTTGGTTTACGCAAAAGCATAGTGCACAGTGCAAAACGACTGTTGGTTTACGCCAAAGCACAGCGCACAGTGCAAAACGACTGCTGGTTTACGCCAAAGCATGGTGCACAGTGCAAAACGACTGTTGGTTTACGCCAAAGCAGAGCGCACAGGGCAAAACGACTGTTGGTTTACGCAAAAGCATAGTGCACAGTGCAAAACGACTGCTGGTTTACGCCAAAGCATAGTGCACAGTGCAAAATGACTGCTGGTTTACGCCAAAGCATAGTGCACAGTGCAAAACGACTGTTGGTTTACGCAAAAGCATAGTGCACAGTGCAAAACGACTGCTGGTTTACGCAAAAGCATAGTGCACAGTGCAAAACGACTGCTGGTTTACGCCAGAGCATAGTGCACAGTGCAAAACGACTGTTGGTTTACGCCAAAGCACAGCGCACAGTGCAAAACGACTGCTGGTTTACGCCAAAGCATAGTGCACAGTGCAAAACGACTGCTGGTTTACGCCTAATCACAGTGCACAGTGCAAAACGACTGTTGGTTTACGCCAAAGCACAGCGCACAGTGCAAAATGACTACTGGTTTACGCAAAAGCATGGTGCACAGTGCAAAACGACTGTTGGTTTACGCAAAAGCATAGTGCACAGTGCAAAACGACTGCTGGTTTACGCCAAATCATAGTGCACAGTGCAAAACGACTGTTGGTTTACGCCAAAGCACAGCGCACAGTGCAAAACGACTGTTGGTTTACGCAAAAGCATAGTGCACAGTGCAAAACGACTGATGGTTTACGCAAAAGCATAGTGCACAGTGCAAAACGACTGCTGGTTTACGCCAAAGCATGGTGCACAGTGCAAAACGACTGTTGGTTTACGCAAAAGCATAGTGCACAGTGCAAAACGACTGTTGGTTTACGCCAAAGCACAGCGCACAGTGCAAAACGACTGCTGGTTTACGCCAAAGCATAGTGCACAGTGCAAAACGACTGTTGGTTTACGCAAAAGCATAGTGCACAGTGCAAAACGACTGCTGGTTTACGCCAGAGCATAGTGTACAGTGCAAAACGACTGTTGGTTTACGCCAAAGCACAGCGCACAGTGCAAAACGACTGCTGGTTTACGCAAAAGCATAGTGCACAGTGCAAAACGACTGTTGGTTTACGCAAAAGCATAGTGCACAGTGCAAAACGACTCTCGGTTTACGCAAAAGCATAGTGCACAGTACAAAACGACTGCTGGTTTACGCCAAAGCATAGTGCACAGTGCAAAATGACTGTTGGTTTACGCAAAAGCTTAGTGCGCAGTGCAAAACGACTGTTGGTTTACGCAAAAGCATAGTGCACAGTGCAAAACGACTGCTGGTTTACGCCAAAGCATGGTGCACAGTGCAAAACGACTGCTGGTTTACGCCAAAGCATAGTGCACAGTGCAAAACGACTGTTGGTTTACGCAAAAGCATAGTGCACAGTGCATAACGACTGCTGGTTTACGCCAAAGCATGGTGCACAGTGCAAAACGACTGTTGGTTTACGCCAAAGCACAGCGCACAGTGCAAAACGACTATTGGTTTACGCAAAAGCATAGTGCACAGTGCAAAACGACTGTTGGTTTACGCAAAAGCATAGTGCACAGTGCAAAACGACTGTTGGTTTACGCCAAAGCACAGCGCACAGTGCAAAACGACTGCTGGTTTACGCCAAAGCATGGTGCACAGTGCAAAACGACTGTTGGTTTACGCCAAAGCAGAGCGCACAGGGCAAAACGACTGTTGGTTTACGCAAAAGCATAGTGCACAGTGCAAAACGACTGCTGGTTTACGCCAAAGCATAGTGCACAGTGCAAAATGACTGCTGGTTTACGCCAAAGCATAGTGCACAGTGCAAAACGACTGTTGGTTTACGCAAAAGCATAGTGCACAGTGCAAAACGACTGCTGGTTTACGCAAAAGCATAGTGCACAGTGCAAAACGACTGCTGGTTTACGCCAGAGCATAGTGCACAGTGCAAAACGACTGTTGGTTTACGCCAAAGCACAGCGCACAGTGCAAAACGACTGCTGGTTTACGCCAAAGCATAGTGCACAGTGCAAAACGACTGCTGGTTTACGCCAAATCACAGTGCACAGTGCAAAACGACTGTTGGTTTACGCCAAAGCACAGCGCACAGTGCAAAATGACTGCTGGTTTACGCAAAAGCATGGTGCACAGTGCAAAACGACTGTTGGTTTACGCAAAAGCATAGTGCACAGTGCAAAACGACTGCTGGTTTACGCCAAATCATAGTGCACAGTGCAAAACGACTGTTGGCTTACGCCAAAGCACAGCGCACAGTGCAAAACGACTGTTGGTTTACGCAAAAGCATAGTGCACAGTGCAAAACGACTGATGGTTTACGCAAAAGCATAGTGCACAGTGCAAAACGACTGCTGGTTTACGCCAAAGCATGGTGCACAGTGCAAAACGACTGTTGGTTTACGCAAAAGCATAGTGCACAGTGCAAAACGACTGTTGGTTTACGCCAAAGCACAGCGCACAGTGCAAAACGACTGCTGGTTTACGCCAAAGCATAGTGCACAGTGCAAAACGACTGTTGGTTTACGCAAAAGCATAGTGCACAGTGCAAAACGACTGCTGGTTTACGCCAGAGCATAGTGTACAGTGCAAAACGACTGTTGGTTTACGCCAAAGCACAGCGCACAGTGCAAAACGACTGCTGGTTTACGCAAAAGCATAGTGCACAGTGCAAAACGACTGTTGGTTTACGCAAAAGCATAGTGCACAGTGCAAAACGACTCTCGGTTTACGCAAAAGCATAGTGCACAGTACAAAACGACTGCTGGTTTACGCCAAAGCATAGTGCACAGTGCAAAATGACTGTTGGTTTACGCAAAAGCTTAGTGCGCAGTGCAAAACGACTGTTGGTTTACGCAAAAGCATAGTGCACAGTGCAAAACGACTGCTGGTTTACGCCAAAGCATGGTGCACAGTGCAAAACGACTGCTGGTTTACGCCAAAGCATGGTGCTTAGCGCAAAACGACTGTTGGTTTACGCAAAAGCATAGTGCACAGTGCAAAACGACTGCTGGTTTACGCCAAAGCATAGTGCACAGTGCAAAACGACTGCTGGTTTACGACAAAGCATGGTGCACAGTGCAAAACGACTGTTGGTTTACACCAAAGCATGGTGCTTAGTGCAAAACGACTGTTGGTTTACGCAAAGCATAGTGCACAGTGCAAAACGACTGCTGGTTTACGCCAAAGCATAGTGCACAGTGCACAGTGCAAAACGACTGCTGGTTTACGCCAAAGCATGGTGCACAGTGCAAAACGACTGCTGGTTTACGCCAAAGCATGGTGCTTAGTGCAAAACGACTGTTGGTTTACGCAAAAGCATAGTGCACAGTGCAAAACGACTGCTGGTTTACGCCAAAGCATAGTGCACAGTGCAAAACGACTGCTGGTTTACGCCAAAGCATAGTGCACAGTGCAAAACGACTGCTGGTTTACGACAAAGCATGGTGCACAGTGCAAAACGACTGCTGGTTTACGCCAAAGCATAGTGCACAGTGCAAAATGACTGTTGGTTTACGCAAAAGCATAGTGCACAGTGCAAAACGACTGCTGGTTTACGCCGAAGCATAGTGCACAGTGCAAAATGACTGTTGGTTTACGCAAAAGCTTAGTGCGCAGTGCAAAACGACTGTTGGTTTACGCAAAAGCATAGTGCACAGTGCAAAACGACTGCTGGTTTACGCCAAAGCATGGTGCACAGTGCAAAATGACTGCTGGTTTACGCCAAAGCATAGTGCACAGTGCAAAACGACTGCTGGTTTACGCAAAAGCATAGTGCACAGTGCAAAACGACTGTTGGTTTACGCAAAAGCATAGTGCACAGTGCAAAACGACTCTCGGTTTACGCAAAAGCATAGTGCACAGTGCAAAACGACTGCTGGTTTACGCCAAAGCATAGTGCACAGTGCAAAATGACTGTTGGTTTACGCAAAAGCATAGTGCACAGTGCAAAATGACTGCTGGTTTACGCCAAAGCATAGTGCACAGTGCAAAACGACTGCTGGTTTACGCAAAAGCATAGTGCACAGTGCAAAACGACTGTTGGTTTACGCAAAAGCATAGTGCACAGTGCAAAACGACTCTCGGTTTACGCAAAAGCATAGTGCACAGTGCAAAACGACTGCTTAGTGCAAAACGACTGTTGGTTTACGCAAAAGCATAGTGCACAGTGCAAAACGACTGCTGGTTTACGCCAAAGCATAGTGCACAGTGCAAAATGACTGTTGGTTTACGCAAAAGCATAGTGCACAGTGCAAAACGACTGCTGGTTTACGCCAAAGCATAGTGCACAGTGCAAAATGACAGTTGGTTTACGCAAAAGCATAGTGCACAGTGCAAAACGACTGTTGGTTTACGCAAAAGCATAGTGCACAGTGCAAAACGACTGCTGGTTTACGCCAAAGCATGGTGCACAGTGCAAGACGACTGTTGGTTTACGCCAAAGCACAGCGCACAGTGCAAAACGACTGTTGGTTTACGCAAAAGCATAGTGGACAGTGCAAAACGACTGTTGGTTTACGCAAAAGCATAGGGCACAGTGCAAAACGACTGTTGGTTTACGCCAAAGCACAGCGCACAGTGCAAAACGACTGCTGGTTTACGCCAAAGCATGGTGCACAGTGCAAAATGACTGCTGGTTTACGCCAAAGCAGAGCGCACAGGGCAAAACGACTGTTGGTTTACGCAAAAGCATAGTGCACAGTGCAAAACGACTGCTGGTTTACGCCAGAGCATAGTGCACAGTGCAAAACGACTGTTGGTTTACGCCAAAGCACAGCGCACAGTGCAAAACGACTGCTGGTTTACGCAAAAGCATAGTGCACAGTGCAAAACGACTCTTGGTTTACGCAAAAGCATAGTGCACAGTGCAAAACGACTGCTGGTTTACGCCAAAGCATAGTGCACAGTGCAAAATGACTGCTGGTTTACGCCAAAGCATAGTGCACAGTGCAAAATGACTGTTGGTTTACACCAAAGCATGGTGCACAGTGCAAAACGACTGTTGGTTTACGCAAAAGCATAGTGCACAGTGCAAAACGACTGTTGGTTTACGCAAAAGCATAGTGCACAGTGCAAAACGACTGTTGGTTTACGCAAAAGCATAGTGCACAGTGCAAAACGACTGTTGGTTTACGCCAAAGCACAGCGCACAGGGCAAAACGACTGTTGGTTTACGCAAAAGCATAGTGCACAGTGCAAAACGACTGCTGGTTTACGCCAGAGCATAGTGCACAGTGCAAAACGACTGTTGGTTTACGCCAAAGCATAGTGCACAGTGCAAAACGACTGTTGGTTTACGCCAAAGCACAGCGCACAGTGCAAAACGACTGCTGGTTTACGCCAAAGCATGGTGCACAGTGCAAAACGACTGCTGGTTTACGCCAGAGCATAGTGCACAGTGCAAAACGACTGTTGGTTTACGCCAAAGCATAGTGCACAGTGCAAAACGACTGTTGGTTTACGCCAAAGCACAGCGCACAGTGCAAAACGACTGCTGGTTTACGCAAAAGCATAGTGCACAGTGCAAAACGACTCTTGGTTTACGCAAAAGCATAGTGCACAGTGCAAAACGACTGCTGGTTTACGCCAAAGCATAGTGCACAGTGCAAAATGACTGCTGGTTTACGCCAAAGCATAGTGCACAGTGCAAAATGACTGTTGGTTTACACCAAAGCATGGTGCACAGTGCAAAACGACTGTTGGTTTACGCAAAAGCATAGTGCACAGTGCAAAACGACTGTTGGTTTACGCAAAAGCATAGTGCACAGTGCAAAACGACTGTTGGTTTACGCAAAAGCATAGTGCACAGTGCAAAACGACTGTTGGTTTACGCAAAAGCATAGTGCACAGTGCAAAACGACTGTTGGTTTACGCCAAAGCACAGCGCACAGGGCAAAACGACTGTTGGTTTACGCAAAAGCATAGTGCACAGTGCAAAACGACTGCTGGTTTACGCCAGAGCATAGTGCACAGTGCAAAACGACTGTTGGTTTACGCCAAAGCAGAGCGCACAGGGCAAAACGACTGTTGGTTTACGCAAAAGCATAGTGCACAGTGCAAAACGACTGCTGGTTTACGCCAGAGCATAGTGCACAGTGCAAAACGACTGTTGGTTTACGCCAAAGCACAGCGCACAGTGCAAAACGACTGCTGGTTTACGCAAAAGCATAGTGCACAGTGCAAAACGACTGCTGGTTTACGCCAGAGCATAGTGCACAGTGCAAAACGACTGCTGGTTTACGCCAGAGCATAGTGCACAGTGCAAAATGACTGTTGGTTTACGCCAAAGCACAGCGCACAGTGCAAAACGACTGCTGGTTTACGCAAAAGCATAGTGCACAGTGCAAAACGACTCTTGGTTTACGCAAAAGCATAGTGCACAGTGCAAAACGACTGCTGGTTTACGCCAAAGCATAGTGCACAGTGCAAAATGACTGCTGGTTTACGCCAAAGCATAGTGCACAGTGCAAAATGACTGTTGGTTTACACCAAAGCATGGTGCACAGTGCAAAACGACTGTTGGTTTACGCAAAAGCATAGTGCACAGTGCAAAACGACTGTTGGTTTACGCAAAAGCATAGTGCACAGTGCAAAACGACTGTTGGTTTACGCAAAAGCATAGTGCACAGTGCAAAACGACTGTTGGTTTACGCAAAAGCATAGTGCACAGTGCAAAACGACTGTTGGTTTACGCCAAAGCACAGCGCACAGGGCAAAACGACTGTTGGTTTACGCAAAAGCATAGTGCACAGTGCAAAACGACTGCTGGTTTACGCCAGAGCATAGTGCACAGTGCAAAACGACTGTTGGTTTACGCCAAAGCAGAGCGCACAGGGCAAAACGACTGTTGGTTTACGCAAAAGCATAGTGCACAGTGCAAAACGACTGCTGGTTTACGCCAGAGCATAGTGCACAGTGCAAAACGACTGTTGGTTTACGCCAAAGCACAGCGCACAGTGCAAAACGACTGCTGGTTTACGCAAAAGCATAGTGCACAGTGCAAAACGACTGCTGGTTTACGCCAGAGCATAGTGCACAGTGCAAAACGACTGCTGGTTTACGCCAGAGCATAGTGCACAGTGCAAAATGACTGTTGGTTTACGCCAAAGCACAGCGCACAGTGCAAAACGACTGCTGGTTTACGCCAAAGCACAGCGCACAGTGCAACACGACTGTTGGTTTACGCAAAAGCATAGTGCACAGTGCAAAGCGACTGTTGGTTTACGCAAAAGCATAGTGCACAGTGCAAAACGACTGCTGGTTTACGCCAAAGCATGGTGCATAGTGCAAAACGAATGTTGGTTTATGCAAAAGCATAGTGCACAGTGCAAAACGACTGCTGGTTTACGCCAAAGCATAGTGCACAGTGCAAAATGACTGTTGGTTTACGCAAAAGCATAGTGCACAGTGCAAAACGACTGTTGGTTTACGCAAAAGCAAAGTGCACAGTGCAAAACGACTGCTGGTTTACGCCAAAGCATAGTGCACAGTGCAAAACGACTGTTGGTTTACGCAAAAGCATAGTGCACAGTGCAAAACGACTGTTGGTTTACGCCAAAGCACAGCGCACAGGGCAAAACGACTGTTGGTTTACGCAAAAGCATAGTGCACAGTGCAAAACGACTGCTGGTTTACGCCAGAGCATAGTGCACAGTGCAAAACGACTGCTGGTTTACGCCAGAGCATAGTGCACAGTGCAAAACGACTGTTGGTTTACGCAAAAGCATAGTGCACAGTGCAAAACGACTGTTGGTTTACGCAAAAGCATAGTGCACAGTGCAAAACGACTGTTGGTTTACGCCAAAGCACAGCGCACAGGGCAAAACGACTGTTGGTTTACGCAAAAGCATAGTGCACAGTGCAAAACGACTGCTGGTTTACGCCAGAGCATAGTGCACAGTGCAAAACGACTGTTGGTTTACGCCAAAGCACAGCGCACAGTGCAAAACGACTGCTGGTTTACGCCAAAGCATGGTGCACAGTGCAAAACGACTGCTGGTTTACGCCAAAGCATAGTGCACAGTGCAAAACGACTGTTGGTTTACGCAAAAGCATAGTGCACAGTGCAAAACGACTGCTGGTTTACGCCAAAGCATGGTGCACAGTGCAAAACGACTGTTGGTTTACGCCAAAGCATAGTGCACAGTGCAAAATGACTGCTGGTTTGCGCCAAAGCATAGTGCACAGTGCAAAATGACTGTTGGTTTACGCCAAAGCATAGTGCACAGTGCAAAACGACTGTTAGTTTACGCAAAAGCATAGTGCACAGTGCAAAACGACTGTTGGTTTACGCAAAAGCATAGTGCACAGTGCAAAACGACTGTTGGTTTACGCAAAAGCATAGTGCACAGTGCAAAACGACTGTTGGTTTACGCAAAAGCATAGTGCACAGTGCAAAACGACTGCTGGTTTACGCCAAAGCATAGTGCACAGTGCAAAACGACTGTTGGTTTACGCAAAAGCATAGTGCACAGTGCAAAACGACTGTTGGTTTACGCAAAAGCATAGTGCACAGTGCAAAACGACTGTTGGTTTACGCCAAAGCATAGTGCACAGTGCAAAATGACTGCTGGTTTACGCAAAAGCATAGTGCACAGTGCAAAACGACTGTTGGTTTACGCAAAAGCATAGTGCACAGTGCAAAACGACTGTTGGTTTACTCAAAAGCATAGTGCACAGTGCAAAACGACTGCTGGTTTACGCCAAAGCATGGTGCACAGTGCAAAACGACTGCTGGTTTACGCCAAAGCATAGTGCACAGTGCAAAATGACTGTTGGTTTACGCAAAAGCATAGTGCACAGTGCAAAACGACTGTTGGTTTACGCAAAAGCATAGTGCACAGTGCAAAACGACTGCTGGTTTACGCCAAAGCATGGTGCACAGTGCAAAACGACTGTTGGTTTACGCCAAAGCACAGCGCACAGTGCAAAACGACTGTTGGTTTACGCAAAAGCATAGTGCACAGTGCAAAACGACTGTTGGTTTACGCAAAAGCATAGGGCACAGTGCAAAACGACTGTTGGTTTACGCCAATTCACAGCGCACAGTGCAAAACGACTGCTGGTTTACGCCAAAGCATGGTGCACAGTGCAAAATGACTGCTGGTTTACGCCAAAGCAGAGCGCACAGGGCAAAACGACTGTTGGTTTACGCAAAAGCATAGTGCACAGTGCAAAACGACTGCTGGTTTACGCCAGAGCATAGTGCACAGTGCAAAACGACTGTTGGTTTACGCCAAAGCACAGCGCACAGTGCAAAACGACTGCTGGTTTACGCAAAAGCATAGTGCACAGTGCAAAACGACTCTTGGTTTACGCAAAAGCATAGTGCACAGTGCAAAACGACTGCTGGTTTACGCCAAAGCATAGTGCACAGTGCAAAATGACTGCTGGTTTACGCCAAAGCATAGTGCACAGTGCAAAATGACTGTTGGTTTACACCAAAGCATGGTGCACAGTGCAAAACGACTGGTGGTTTACGCAAAAGCATAGTGCACAGTGCAAAACGACTGTTGGTTTAGGCAAAAGCATAGTGCACAGTGCAAAACGACTGTTGGTTTACGCAAAAGCATAGTGCACAGTGCAAAACGACTGTTGGTTTACGCCAAAGCACAGCGCACAGGGCAAAACGACTGTTGGTTTACGCAAAAGCATAGTGCACAGTGCAAAACGACTGCTGGTTTACGCCAGAGCATAGTGCACAGTGCAAAACGACTGTTGGTTTACGCCAAAGCACAGCGCACAGTGCAAAACGACTGCTGGTTTACGCCAAAGCATGGTGCACAGTGCAAAACGACTGCTGGTTTACGCCAAAGCATAGTGCACAGTGCAAAACGACTGTTGGTTTACGCAAAAGCATAGTGCACAGTGCAAAACGACTGTTGGTTTACGCAAAAGCATAGTGCACAGTGCAAAACGACTGTTGGTTTACGCAAAAGCATAGTGCACAGTGCAAAACGACTGCTGGTTTACGCCAAAGCATGGTGCACAGTGCAAAACGACTGTTGGTTTACGCCAAAGCATAGTGCACAGTGCAAAATGACTGCTGGTTTACGCCAAAGCATAGTGCACAGTGCAAAATGACTGTTGGTTTACGCCAAAGCATAGTGCACAGTGCAAAACGACTGTTGGTTTACGCAAAAGCATAGTGCACAGTGCAAAACGACTGTTGGTTTACGCAAAAGCATAGTGCACAGTGCAAAACTACTGTTGGTTTACGCAAAAGCATAGTGCACAGTGCAAAACGACTGCTGGTTTACGCCAAAGCATAGTGCACAGTGCAAAACGACTGTTGGTTTACGCAAAAGCATAGTGCACAGTGCAAAACGACTGTTGGTTTACGCAAAAGCATAGTGCACAGTGCAAAACGACTGTTGGTTTACGCCAAAGCATAGTGCACAGTGCAAAATGACTGCTGGTTTACGCAAAAGCATAGTGCACAGTGCAAAACGACTGTTGGTTTACTCAAAAGCATAGTGCACAGTGCAAAACGACTGTTGGTTTACGCCAAAGCATAGTGCACAGTGCAAAATGACTGCTGGTTTACGCCAAAGCATAGTGCACAGTGCAAAATGACTGTTGGTTTACGCCAAAGCATGGTGCACAGTGCAAAACGACTGTTGGTTTACGCAAAAGCATAGTGCACAGTGCAAAACGACTGTTGGTTTACGCAAAAGCATAGTGCACAGTGCAAAACGACTGTTGGTTTACTCAAAAGCATAGTGCACAGTGCAAAACGACTGCTGGTTTACGCCAAAGCATAGTGCACAGTGCAAAACGACTGTTGGTTTACGCCAAAGCATGGTGCACAGTGCAAAACGACTGTTGGTTTACGCCAAAGCATAGTGCATAGTGCAAAATGACTGCTGGTTTACGCCAAAGCATAGTGCACAGTGCAAAATGACTGTTGGTTTACGCCAAAGCATAGTGCACAGTGCAAAACGACTGTTGGTTTACGCAAAAGCATAGTGCACAGTGCAAAACGACTTTTGGTTTACGCAAAAGCATAGTGCACAGTGCAAAACGACTGCTGGTTTACGCCAAAGCATAGTGCACAGTGCAAAACGACTGTTGGTTTACGCAAAAGCATAGTGCACAGTGCAAAACGACTGCTGGTTTACGCCAAAGCATGGTGCACAGTGCAAAACGACTGTTGGTTTACGCCAAAGCACAGCGCACAGGGCAAAACGACTGTTGGTTTACGCAAAAGCATAGTGCACAGTGCAAAACGACTGCTGGTTTACGCCAGAGTATATTGCACAGTGCAAAACGACTGTTGGTTTACGCCAAAGCACAGCGCACAGTGCAAAACGACTGCTGGTTTACGCAAAAGCATAGTGCACAGTGCAAAACGACTCTTGGTTTACGCAAAAGCATAGTGCACAGTGCAAAACGACTGCTGGTTTACGCCAAAGCATGGTGCACAGTGCAAAACGACTGTTGGTTTACGCAAAAGCATAGTGCACAGTGCAAAACGACTGTTGGTTTACGCAAAAGCATAGTGCACAGTGCAAAACGACTGCTGGTTTACGCAAAAGCATAGTGCACAGTGCAAAACGACTGCTGGTTTACGCCAAAGCATGGTGCACAGTGCAAAATGACTGTTGGTTTACGCCAAAGCATGGTGCACAGTGCAAAACGACTGTTGGTTTATGCCAAAGCACAGCGCACAGGGCAAAACCACTGTTGGTTTACGCAAAAGCATAGTGCACAGTGCAAAACGACTGCTGGTTTACGCCAGAGCATAGTGCACAGTGCAAAACGACTGTTGGTTTACGCAAAAGCATAGTGCACAGTGCAAAACGACTGTTGGTTTACGCAAAAGCATAGTGCACAGTGCAAAACGACTGTTGGTTTACGCAAAAGCATAGTGCACAGTGCAAAACGACTGTTGGTTTACGCAAAAGCATAGTGCACAGTGCAAAACGACTGCTGGTTTACGCCAAAGCATGGTGCACAGTGCAAAACGACTGTTGGTTTACGCCAAAGCATAGTGCACAGTGCAAAACGACTGTTGGTTTACGCAAAAGCATAGTGCACAGTGCAAAACGACTGCTGGTTTACGCCAAAGCATGGTGCACAGTGCAAAACGACTGTTGGTTTACGCCAAAGCACAGCGCACAGGGCAAAACGACTGTTGGTTTACGCAAAAGCATAGTGCACAGTGCAAAACGACTGCTGGTTTACGCCAGAGCATAGTGCACAGTGCAAAACGACTGTTGGTTTACGCCAAAGCACAGCGCACAGTGCAAAACGACTGCTGGTTTACGCAAAAGCATAGTGCACAGTGCAAAACGACTCTTGGTTTACGCAAAAGCATAGTGCACAGTGCAAAACGACTGCTGGTTTACGCCAAAGCATGGTGCACAGTGCAAAACGACTGTTGGTTTACGCAAAAGCATAGTGCACAGTGCAAAACGACTGCTGGTTTACGCCAAAGCATAGTGCACAATGCAAAATGACTGTTGGTTTACGCAAAAGCTTAGTGCGCAGTGCAAAACGACTGTTGGTTTACGCAAAAGCATAGTGCACAGTGCAAAACGACTGCTGGTTTACGCCAAAGCATGGTGCACAGTGCAAAACGACTGCTGGTTTACGCCAAATCATAGTGCACAGTGCAAAACGACTGTTGGTTTACGCCAAAGCACAGCGCACAGTGCAAAACGACTGTTGGTTTACGCCAAAGCATAGTGCACAATGCAAAATGACTGTTGGTTTACGCAAAAGCTTAGTGCGCAGTGCAAAACGACTGTTGGTTTACGCAAAAGCATAGTGCACAGTGCAAAACGACTGCTGGTTTACGGCAGAGTATAGTGCACAGTGCAAAACGACTGTTGGTTTACGCCAAAGCACAGCGCACAGTGCAAAACGACTGCTGGTTTACGCAAAAGCATAGTGCACAGTGCAAAACGACTCTTGGTTTACGCAAAAGCATAGTGCACAGTGCAAAACGACTGCTGGTTTACGCCAAAGCATGGTGCACAGTGCAAAACGACTGTTGGTTTACGCAAAAGCATAGTGCACAGTGCAAAACGACTGTTGGTTTACGCAAAAGCATAGTGCACAGTGCAAAACGACTGCTGGTTTACGCAAAAGCATAGTGCACAGTGCAAAACGACTGCTGGTTTACGCCAAAGCATGGTGCACAGTGCAAAATGACTGTTGGTTTACGCCAAAGCATGGTGCACAGTGCAAAACGACTGTTGGTTTATGCCAAAGCACAGCGCACAGGGCAAAACCACTGTTGGTTTACGCAAAAGCATAGTGCACAGTGCAAAACGACTGCTGGTTTACGCCAGAGCATAGTGCACAGTGCAAAACGACTGCTGGTTTACGCCAAAGCATGGTGCACAGTGCAAAACGACTGCTGGTTTACGCCAAAGCATAGTGCACAGTGCAAAACGACTGTTGGTTTACGCAAAAGCATAGTGCACAGTGCAAAACGACTGTTGGTTTACGCAAAAGCATAGTGCACAGTGCAAAACGACTGTTGGTTTACGCAAAAGCATAGTGCACAGTGCAAAACGACTGCTGGTTTACGCCAAAGCATGGTGCACAGTGCAAAACGACTGTTGGTTTACGCCAAAGCATAGTGCACAGTGCAAAATGACTGCTGGTTTACGCCAAAGCATAGTGCACAGTGCAAAATGACTGTTGGTTTACGCCAAAGCATAGTGCACAGTGCAAAACGACTGTTGGTTTACGCAAAAGCATAGTGCACAGTGCAAAACAACTGTTGGTTTACGCAAAAGCATAGTGCACAGTGCAAAACGACTGCTGGTTTACGCCAAAGCATGGTGCACAGTGCAAAACGACTGTTGGTTTACGCAAAAGCATAGTGCACAGTGCAAAACGACTGCTGGTTTACGCCAGAGCATAGTGCACAGTGCAAAACGACTGTTGGTTTACGCCAAAGCACAGCGCACAGTGCAAAACGACTGCTGGTTTACGCAAAAGCATAGTGCACAGTGCAAAACGACTCTTGGTTTACGCAAAAGCATAGTGCACAGTGCAAAACGACTGCTGGTTTACGCCAAAGCATGGTGCACAGTGCAAAACGACTGTTGGTTTACGCAAAAGCATAGTGCACAGTGCAAAACGACTGCTGGTTTACGCCAAAGCATAGTGCACAATGCAAAATGACTGTTGGTTTACGCAAAAGCTTAGTGCGCAGTGCAAAACGACTGTTGGTTTACGCAAAAGCATAGTGCACAGTGCAAAACGACTGCTGGTTTACGCCAAAGCATGGTGCACAGTGCAAAACGACTGCTGGTTTACGCCAAATCATAGTGCACAGTGCAAAACGACTGTTGGTTTACGCCAAAGCACAGCGCACAGTGCAAAACGACTGTTGGTTTACGCCAAAACACAGCGCACAGTGCAAAACGACTGCTGGTTTACGCCAAAGCATAGTGCACAGTGCAAAACGACTGCTGGTTTACGCCAAATCATAGTGCACAGTGCAAAACGACTGTTGGTTTACGCCAAAGCACAGCGCACAGTGCAAAACGACTGTTGGTTTACGCCAAAGCACAGAGCACAGTGCAAAACGACTGCTGGTTTACGCCAAAGCATAGTGCACAGTGCAAAACGACTGCTGTTTTACGCCAAATCATAGTGCACAGTGCAAACCGACTGTTGGTTTACGCCAAAGCACAGCGCAC